>JAKSZU010000006.1:71004186-72289811 GCA_026018925.1 Tupaia tana | reverse complement strand
CACCACACCATTTGCCAGACCCAATCTTTTAAACAATCATTTGCTAATGGTTAAAGAACTATTCTTAACATAATATATAGATGTAAATACCAGATATAGTGAGTGTGTAGTTTTATCAATTGTACTAGGGAGAAATGTTCACCTGCCGAAATATACATCTTGTAAGCCAAATAATAATGAGATTGAACGTATACAAGAAAATGAAATTAAAAAAAAATTATCAATTCCAAAAAAAAAGAACTATTCTCTTGGGACCAGTGGATGGCGTAATGGTTACATCACTGGACTCCCATGTAGTCCATCCCAATTCGAATCCTGGACCTGATGACTTGTAACTCATGCCGGGTGCGTGGTGTGCGCATTCCCAAAATCCAGACAGGAGAATGGAGGAGAAGAGATTGTAGCATGGCCGTTTTCCCTGGGGGGGGAGGGGACTTCTCACTTTCTGTCTCTCTGTCTTTGTCTCTCCAGTGAGCACATGTACCCTATAGCAAAATCTCTCTTAAAAAAAAAAAAAATCTGTTCTGTTAAGGATGAAATACTATTGAATAAAAGGATCTATGAACTAATTATACTCATTAAATAGTTTTATGTGGGTGCATTTGTAAGTTTGAGAATCAGCATGTTTTAGGGGGCCTTTGCTTTAACTGTTACTGTCTTTAATCCTCAGAAATATAAAAATGTGACATTTTTACTACTAAATAAATAACTGTCTTTATTTTTTATAGTATTCTCTGTGTCCTAAATTGAATTAGCATTGAAGACTCTAGTAAGATTTACTTCTTTTTCACTTTCTGAGTATGTACCATTTAACTATAATAAAGAAATAGAAGGGGGCTGGCAGGTGGTATGGTGGTTAAGATGCTGGACTCCCATGTGATCGATCATGGTTTAAGCCCTGGACACAGTGTCTGGAAAATCATGGGTGTGTGTGTGTGTGCATGCCCAAAATTCCAGGAGGAGAAGAGATTGTGGCATGACCATCCTCCCTGGGGAACTATTTCTCACTTTTCCTCTCTCTGTCTCTGTCTCTCTCTTCAGCAAGTGTATGTGGCCTATTGCAAAATCCTTTAAAAAAAAAAGAAGACAATATAATTAAAAAAATAATCTTGCCCTGTGCTAATCAAGTTACTTCCAAATAAAATAATCTAATAATATTCAAATTATTAAAATGTGATTTTTCAACTATTATCATAAATAGCCTCTAAAATTTAGCATTTGATGTATTGAATGCATACTGATCCTGTAGTACCTATTATATTCATGACAGTAATACAACTGGCAGATTCCACACATAGATTGAATCATTCTTAATTTCAAGTGAAATTTAACATCATTTAGAGGTCTTGAGAGAGAAAATGTTAGTCGACAATGAAATTTTATCCTAAAGCCTAAGAATACTTTTAGTTCTAGAGAATGAAATGTGCATTCAAATGACAGTAAGGGACAAACTGAATCCTGATTATCTTAGTTTAAATCCATAAATCTTGGAATCAAATATTCATGTGCATGCACTAATTAAGTGCACACACACATACACACATATTCATGTTCATGTCCATGTTAGGCCTTTCACTGATTTAAAAAAATACATTTCTACTAATGTGACTACAATACATTTTACTAATAGGTGTCTTTGTCTATTTTTAAGATAGGGTCTTACTATAGGGTCCTGATCTTCCTGCCTCAGCCTCCCAAGTAGCTCGGACTCTAAGTAGTGCTTCCAGGGTGGGCCTTGAGTTAAACCTGAGCCTCCCACATGGCCTCACCTAACTCAGTGGCAGTGGCTACCATCATGCACCACCGTGTCTGGGCACTAATAGAAGTTTTGGTGGATGGGAAAAAGGATGGACTTTGGAATCAAACAAATGCTGATTTTATTTTGACATTTTAGAGTAAACTTGGATATTTACTTTATTATAGGCAATAAAATGATGTACATAATAAATTTTATAAAATAAAAAGAGATCCTCAGGAAAAAACATACACTTCATAGATATTGCTATTACATATCTTCCTTCCTTTTCATATGGCCTTGCTGAAATACCCTTGAGAAGATAAATGTTTTATTCACATCCTGTGATGACAGATACTTCCTCTTACAGTACCGTGTAGAAGTCAAAGAAGGTATCCAGGAAGGCGTCTATGTGTCTTTGTTTGTGAAATCAATCATTATTAGTGATAGGGTTTCTATTGACTCATAAATCCCTCAAAACTTAGGTGGTAAAAAGTTTTTTGCAGAGTTAAATAATGGTATGATGAATGCTAATTTTATTATCTGATTTCTTTTTTTTTTTCTTACTGTAACTAAGTACTGCGATGAGCCCTTCTCAGATTTATACTCCAATGTACTGAGTGCCATGAGATACCAATTTATTCTTGAAGACATGTTTGTTTCCAGGTAACAAATTTATGTGAAACTGAATTGTATATGAATTCAGAATCTGACAGAAGTTGGATAATTTAAATATTTTGCAACACTTACTCATGCAGATGGCAGGTGGTGTTTTTTTTTTTTTTTTTCTGACAATAAAATGTGAGCCTGTTATGACTCAAAGGTATTACTTTACTGAATATTTGTATATTCTGTCATAACCGAAGCATAGCATTTAAAATAGATTTTTTAAATATTTGTTCTGCTGTCTTCTTTCAGTGACATGATCAAAACAATAGATTGCTGAGGTTTGGAAAGGAAGACAGGGCACCTAGACTTTGCATTAGACGCATCAAGTATGGTGACTTTGAATCATGCATTAGAGGTTCTTGTTGTTGTTGTTGTTTTTCATTTCAAGCATCAAATTTGAATGCAAAGGAATTTTTTTTGAGCTATAGTTTCACTTTGTTACCCGTGGTAAAAGATTTACAGAATCGGTTTTCTAAGTAAGGCATGAATACACTTCATTTGGGTATATTTCACTTTTTGTCATTAGTTCATCAGGAAATGAAGATGTTTGCATTATACACACAATACACGAGCTGTATTCTTTGGGAGTACAGCCAAGGACAAAATAATCCCTGCAGCTACCTTCACCTGCGAGGATACATTCCTGTCAGTGGACTCTTAAAGTGCTTATCTAGTGCTGTCAAACAACCAGCCACTTGAAGCTGAGAGTAATATTTTACTCCCTTAAATCATTAACTCTGGTCAGGAGGAAGAAAAATGGATGATTCAAAAGGGGAATTTCCTTCAACCTGTGTTTCTAAAATGTGGTTTACTGTGTCATGTCAAGCTGGGTTGTGGAACTGAGGCATGTACAAGAGAACATACATGAAGACCTGTTTAGCTCAGTGATTATCAGCATGATATGACATTTTAAAAAATAAATAAAGGGCTGGCTTTGTGACCTGGTAGTTAAGGAGTCAGAGCTCAGACAGCTGACCATGTGGTTTGAGTCACAGACATGGCAGCTTGAGAAACACGCTGAGAATGTGTGGGCACATGCCCAAAATCATGAAAGGACAGAGAAATAGAGAAGGGATAACAGCATGACCATCCCCCACAGGCAGAGGGAGAGAGGATGCTTGCTCACCTTCCCTTTCTCTCTCTATGTCCCTCTGGTGAATATATGTGCCATCTAGGAAAAATAAATGATATCACTTATACCCTCAAGTCAGAGATTTCATGGATACCACTGTTTTGTTACATAGCAGATACTTGCCTTACTTTTTGAAAATTAGCCACTTTGAAGTTCATTAATTGGCATAACAAGATTTAAGGGATGAGAAAAATGTCCATCACTCAACAAATAGCCAATTGTCATGCAGCCATGCAGTGAAATAAGAAGGCACTTCAAGGGAACAGTAGATGGCATAATGGTTGCATCCATGCTGGACACCTGCACGGTTGACCACAATTTGAGTCCTGTACCTGGTGGCTTTAACTAGGCACATGTGCGTGTGTGCCCAAGATCCCAAGAAGAGAATGGAGTAGAAGAGATTGCATTGTGGCCACCCCCCATACTCCCTGGGCATGATTTTGCACTTTCTGTCTTTCTCTGTTTATCTGGTGAGTGCTTGTGCCCTGTAGCAAAAACCTCTCTTTAAAAAATTAAATAAATAAATAATTTTTAAAATAGGTACTTCAAACAGTTTGTGGAAAAATGGAATTAGTCTGAATTTATTTTGGTTCAAAATTTAAAAAAAATTCATACAGCTTTTTCATATGATATATTTCCCATGAACGTTTTAAATACTCCCCTCACACTTCTAGGAGATTTTGCACACATAATAATTCAGAGAAGAAATTTCCTTATGTTGCTATATTGTTATTTCAAACCTAAGGTTGACTAGGTCAGAGCTGGAGGTCATTGAAAGTCCAGAATCAGACACCTGTTACCATGAACAGGCTCAATGGAAATCATGAATATTGGTAAGTTTTTTTTTTTCTTTTTTTGATACATTTTTGTTATAGAGTGCATGTGCTCTCCAGAAAGAAAGAGACAGAGAGGCAGAAACCAAGAAATCATCCCCCAGGGGATACGGCCAACCTCAATCACTTCTCCTCCATTCTCCTCTTGAGATCTTGGGCACACACACACAAGCACCCAGTGTGAGTTTAAGCCACCAGGTCCAGGACTTGAACCATGGTCAACTACATGGGAATCCAGCAACATAGCCATTACATCATCTGCTGGTCCCCGCACATTGATAAGTTTTTACATGGGTTCTGATATGAAAAGGTTGGAGCAGTATCTATGATGTTACTCACCAATATTTTAATTTTCTTTCTGAATGCTTGGGTATAGGGTTTTCTGGTAACAAATAAGATAACCAACTGAATTTGAAATTCAGATAAATAATTCATATTTTAATAAAAACATTTTTCTAAATATTTCATGGGGCACATGTATGCTATATTTTTTTAATCTAAAATTTGAGTTTAAGTGGGAAGCCTGTACTTCTATTTGGGAAACATAGCCCACTTATTTTCAGTAACTTCTCTTTTACCTTGAGGGGTGAGAAGTCATCATTTGATTCAATTTGGCCATTTAAATGGGTTTCAGTTTTCTGGGAGATCTATATCAGACAATCAATTATTTGTCTGAAATACAATTTATTGCCTGGATACATCTCCCAGAGAGCTCCTTCCTGACCCTGCAATCAAGGAATCATACGATGCCATAGAGGTGAATGTCGAGCCATCACTCACATAGCAGCTGTCCTGGAAAGCTTCCCAGCCTCGCTACAGACTTGAGCGTGAGAAGTAAACTGCTGTGGTGTGTTTGGGTTTTGTTTCGCTTTGTTTTACTTTCTGTATCTTCATACTTAAGTTTAGGGAGCTACTTGTTAAACAAACATAACCTAGATTATTTTGACAGATGCAATTGGGAAGCATAAAATTCTAGGCAAATATATTGGGTCATCAGAAAAGTCTTGATGCATTTTGCATAGAAAATCAGAAAAAAATGTCATGAGCTTTCTGATGATCCAATATAATAGATGGATTCCTGTCATCATGCAAATGTCATTTGATTTTAGTGATCCTGAATTTAAAGTGGCAGCTATGATTATGTGTGTGGGTGTAGTAATGTGTAGGTTAGCCCATTTTTACCTGTGGGGAACTGAATTTAGTCTGAGTTTGGATTTTTCTGATTAAGTATGATAGAGAGAAACATAGTGTTGTTGGGGTCAGAAGGTGGTGTGGTGGTTAAAGGTGCTGGATCCCCACATGGCCGATCGTGGTTCGGGTCCTGGACCTGGTGGTTTGCTTTCTCACTTTCTTTCTCTCTCTCTCACCCTGTCTCTCTGGTCAAACTAAAATAAACAAATGAATAAATGAATAAATAAATAAAATAATTTAAAAAAAAGCAGTGCTGTTGAGGATGACTGTGAGGACAGGTTTGTAATCAAATAATATAGCAGTGAAGTCAGGTAAGAAGGGGAGTGATCTTAAGAAAAGTGAAATATATGTAGTAGTCAATGAATTGATGTTCTGGGTGGAACTAAAAATATGATATACAATAATTCTTACTGAAGCTTTTGATACATTATATAAAACTTGGTTCTTTAAAAAAAATCCTCCAGAAAACCCCATAACCTAGTGGCTAAAGGGAATAAAGGGAATTTGATTCAGCGTGGTTAACTACAAGTTCAAGTCCCAGCCCCAGTGGTTTGTATAAACATACCAGGCACATGTCCATGCATGGCCTCAAATCCTAGCATGCTGGAAAAATGGAGGAAAAGCATAACCATACTCCGTTGGAGGCTTCCTGCCCCACACCCCTTGTGGCCTCTTTGGCCAATTAGAGCACTACTAAAAAATGGTCTCACTTATGCTAAGTGCTCAACACCACAGTCTTCAAAACAACATATTTTGACAAGCATGTTTACACTAAAACTCTCAACTTCTGTTTGTTTTCATGAACACTGAAAAATATATTCACAAATATTTTTGGCTCCAGTGGCACTGTGAATAAGAACCTAAGGCCACAATAAGACCTTTCTCAAAGAGACATATAAACCAGAACAATTTCCAAGAATTTGCCATTTGCTGTTTGGCTATTCCCCTGAATGAAATGGAGCAGCTGCTGAGTTCAAGCACTCACTTTGATGGAAGCAGCTCCTGACTGAGGCTGGAGGCAGTGGGACCCTGACCAGAGTGAACTGAACTGGCCCTTCTCACTGTGGCTTGAGGGGGCCTGGCCTGGCAACCGTTTCATGGAGAATTCTTGCTGATGGCTCCATCCTGGTGTCCTTTCAGAGAGGTGAGCCTCTTCATGGTGCTGGTGCAGGTAATGGCCTGGAGTAATCTCACATCTCTGGTTCCTACAGCTTGTGCTTTTGATTTTGCCTAATGTTAAGAGTTAGAGTTTGATATGAATAAAACCTTGACGTTGTGGAATGACACAAAATGAGTCGTGGACTAATCCCTCATGCTCTTGACACACACACACACACACACACACACACTTAAAAAGTTCTCATTCAGCAAGTTGCTAGGATTAGTTGGGTAGATATACTAATATATATATATATATATATATGTGTATATATATATATATATATATATATATATATATATATATAATTATAGCTATATAATTTGGTTATGTCATGATCAGAGAGTAATTGAAAATGGATCTTTAAAATACAGGTAGAACATGGATAGTTTTTAAAAAGAGCAAGGTATTTCAAAGAGGATATTTTCATCCAGTTTCAGATGAGCCATTATTATTTAGAAAACCAATTTGATGTCTCCTATTTTCTTTTTTGTGTGTGTGTGCCCAAGATCCCAAGAGGAGAATGAAGGAGAAGGTGATGTCTCCTATTTTAACAGTTGCTACTTTAAAATTTTATTCTCTTCAACTCCTGATCCCATCCAGTGTCACAGATACCAGGTCATTTTAACTGGAGACTGTTAGATAGATACTCTCTTAACAATTCTTTCTCTTTCCTAAATACACATACATAAAAACAGTACACATGAAGTAGTAGGTTTTACTCCAAAAGCTATCAACTTTTGTATTTTTCATTTGTCTTAATTTTTAATTTTTACATCTAATTGATGACATGTGCAATTATACATATTTATGGGGTGTAGTGTAATGTTTCATCACATGCATACATTGTATAATGATCAAATGAGGGTAATTAGCATATCCGTCACCTCAAGCAGTTTTCTTTGGGGTGAGAATATCCAAAACTCTAAGTATTCTGAAAAATACAGTATATTACTGTTAACTAATGATATATTCACCCTTTTCTGCAGTTAGTTAAATAACAGAAATAACTGCTTTTTTAAAAAATATATATATTTATGTGATGAAGTTTTATGAAGTATTTCTATTTTTGACAAGTGTGTCTAAGCCATAACCACAAGGCTTCAAAAGACATAGTGAAATAATGTCCTTGGAGAATTGATATAACTAAGAATCTCAGATGGATTACCTGTGTTGGTGGAGCCATTACCCAGCTTCTATAAATTCCTTAGGACCCCAGGTTATATAAGTGAAGAGATGATAATAATATTCAAGAAGTATAAGGGAGCACTAGAAAGCATGTTTAGAAACTAAGCAGCTGTGAGTAAATGAGAGAGACATGGTTTAGAAAGTTGGGACATCAGAAAACATAAGGTAGGTGTAGTGGGATAGCTCAGGTTTTAAATTTTGGACACTCTTTTTAATTTTTTAATGCCGAATAATATTCCAATTTGCAAATTTACCGCACCTTAAAAACCAGCAGCTAGCGTAATGGCTATGTCGCTGGGCTCCCACGTAGTTGACCGCGGTTCGAGTCCCGGACCCAGCGGCTTAAACTCACGCCGGGCGCGTGTGCTTGCGTGCCCAAGATCCCGAGAGGAGAATGGAGGAGAAGGGATTGCGGCGTGGCCATCCCCCCTGGGGGGTGATTTCCCTCTTTCTATCTCTCTGTCTCTCTCTGTCTGTCTGGCGAGCGCACAAGCCCTATAGTGAAAAACCTCTCCAAAAAAAGAAAAAAAAATGTATTGCCGGGACCAGCAGTTAGCATAATGGCTATGTTGCTGGACTCCCACGTAATCAAACTGCGGTTTGAGTCCCAGACCCGGTGGCTTAAACTCACGCTAGGCGCATGTGTGTGCGTGCCCAAGATCCCGAGAGGAGAATGGAGGAGAAAGGATTGCGGCATGGCCATCCCTCCTGGGGGGGGGGGGTGATTTCTCGCATTCTGACTCTCTGTCTCTCTCTGTCTGGAGAGCGCACGTGCCCTATAGCAAAAACCTCTCCAAAAAAAAAAAAAATGTATTGCCTGTGCAAAAAAGGAAAATTCAGCCAATTTAATTGAGCAGAGTCTAACTGAATAGATCTTAACACGATTTGAACTGAGCAGATTTCTCAGACTTCCGGACAACGCCAGGTAGCCTCATGGTCACACAGTATTTAAGTTTCAGAAAAGAAAAGTTATATGTACGAGAACAGGAAAGTGTGTACAAAAATAAAAATGAAGGAATGTGGTTAAAAAATAGGGTTGATTATATTCAGAATTTTATCTGTATTGTCTGAAAACAATGTGAAAGGAAGGATGTCTATGATTGACTGAAGCCTAGCTGCTGTAATTGGCTGTAAAGTAAGAAGAAAAATTAAAAAATTGAGGTCGCAGTTTGTTTACTGAAACCAAGAAGGAGTATGGAGGCTTTTTTTGATATTCTTGAACAACTCTTTTATTCTATATTTTTAAAATGTACCTATACTATAGGATGTTTTAAGTAACTCTTCCTTACTCCAGTATTGAAGAAAAGATTCCAACCGTTGGTTCCTGGAGATGGTGAAATATTCAACCTCTGTTACTGAAGGGATGACAAAAGGAACAGTTTTAGTCACATAAACTCACAGCCTAGGTGTAGAGGACACAACAGGCCACACAGGGACATGTGCAATTTTCACATCGGAGCATAGTCAACAAGCAGGGGCTGTGGGAGGCAAGCATTTTGGTAACGAGTGATCGAGGTGACCCTTGAACTTCACAGCAGGGTGTGCTTGTCATGTCTGAAATATTCCATGGACACACCCATTACCCAGGGATAAGAGGGACTGTGCCTGGAGCTCACAATGAGGTGGTTTCTGGCTACGGGACCTTATCTGTGGGAGACACTGTGCAGGAAAAGTCATGATAGGCCATTAGAGGCTCTCCTAGATGCAGATATCAAGACAGTACATGGTATTCATTTTAGACCTTACACTGTTTTTGATGAAAATGTGTATTATGTGTATTTCATAAACTTACTGTACTTATTCTATTTTTAAATGGGCTTAAAGACATCATATAATTCCCACCCTCGTTTTTTTAGTTTATTTATTCATTTCTTCCATGTGCAAGAGAGGCAGAGAGAGAGACAGAGAGACAGCAACCCTAATAGGATGCCAAAATCCACCTTCAGCCCCAGCCAGCCCCAGATCATAGCACTGTGTGTCCCCAATGTCATGGCCTCAAGGTCTTCATAATTAAATCCGAAACCCTCGAATGTGAAATTGTCTCCCAGAGTGTCCTGTGCTACTGTTGCTCCATCATATTGTCCCCAAGCTCTTTATTTTTAAACAGTGTTAGATTTGTAGAATAATTTCAAAGATAGGTCAGTATTCCTACTATAACCTACACCCTACTCCTAGTTTCTTGTATTACTCATATTTTACATGAAAGGGGTGCCACTGTCACAATGAATAAAGTGATATTGATAAATTATTAACTAAAGACCACACTTTATTCCTATCTCTTTAATTTATACATAATCTTCTTTTCAAAGCTTTTTTTATTTTTTTTAATGAAAGACAGAAAGGGAGAAAGACAAGAGCATCCTCACTAGAGTCCCATGCCATAATCCTCTCCCTATCCCTCCCAGCTAGCAAAGATCATGTGCATGCTTGGCAAGTGAAGGTCCACCTGGGGTCCAAAACCTATCCTTCCATACAGCTTCAGTATTGCAGAGTTGTGCCACTGCTGTATCACAGCTGGCCCCTAACCTTCCTTTTATGGTCCAGGATCTCATGCAAAATCCCACATTATATTAATCAACATGTCTCCTTTGGGTATTCTTGATTACAAAATTTTCTTACTTTCTCTTTGATGACCTTGACAATTTTGAATGCATTGGTCTGCTATTTTGTCATATGTCTTTCAATTAGAACTTGGAATACTTTTTAGCACGATTGGACTAGGAATTATGGATTTTGGGGACAAAGAACACAGGTGTGCCATTTCTTTTTTCTTTTTGCTAGAGGATGTGTGTGCTTGCCAGTGATAGAGCAAAAGAGAGTGTAAGACGGGAGAGCACTCCTATGTGGAATACTGACACTGCAATCCCTTGTCCTCCATCTCTCTCTCCATTTTGGATTTTGGACATTCAAGCACACATGTCCCGTGTTTCTGGAGCTGCTGAATCTGGGACTCAAATCTCAGTGTGCCCATGTGAGATCTCACTGCTCCAACCACCAGATGGTGGAGCCAGCCTAGAAGTACCATTTTCATCGAAAAAAGAGTACACACATTGGGACCAGTAGTTAGCATAATGGCTATTTCTCTGGACTTCCTTGTAGTCGACTGAGGTTCGCGTCTCAGACCCAGTGACTTAACACTCACACCAGGCGTGTGTGCGTGTGTGCCCAAGACCCCGAGAGGGGAATGGAGGAGAAGGGATTGCGGCGTGGCCATCCCCCCCTGGAGGGTGATTTCTTGCTTTCTGTCTCTCTGTCTCTCTGGTGAGTGCACGCACCCTATGGAAAAAAAAAAAAAATAAGAGTACACACTACCAGTAGCATCATTTTGATGCTGACCTTGATCACCTGGCCTTGATAGCATTTGATAAGTTTCTACACTGAAGAAGTATGCTTTCTTCTCCCTTCTCAAACTGTGTTTTTTGGATGAAGTTGCTATGCACAGTCCAGTTATGGAGCAAAAAGTTATGTACTAGCTCCTTAAAGCTAGAGCATCTATATTTACCCATTAGAATTGTTGTTCATATGAGCTTAGTCTCTTCTTGTTTATTTATTTATTTATTCTGTCATTTATTTATATCAATATTAGCTCATTAATATTTTATCCTGTGCATTATTATACAATGCTAACATCTATTTTATTATTCAAACTGCTCCAGCTCTGGCTTTTAAAATCTTTTTAGCTCATTTCTGAGTTCCTATGAAAGAGCCTATCGTGTGTGTGTGTGTGTGTGTGTGTTTGTGTGTGTGTGTTTTGTGTGAGTATGTATGAGTGTGTGAGTGTTCTAGCCCTTCCTTATTTTCTGGAAAGACAAACTCCTCCAAGATCATCTTGTACTTTTCCTAGTCTTAGGAATGCCGCCCTAGGCTTAGAATCATCCATTTCTTTTTTTATTGCAGAATGTTAGAAACTATATATACAGTTCTAAAAATAAGTCTATATGGAACAATCTGTATCTGGTACCTCCAGATTGGAATAATCCATATGGTAATTAATTAAAGTTGACATCAGTAAAAATTTAGTCTGGGAATTCCTGAAATTGTATATAGTAACATTTTATTTTTTTAAAATATGACATACATATACAGCAAAGAAATAAACTTTTTGTTTCTCTGATAGTAAAATTTTATGTAATTATCTATCTTTCTTCTTATAACCCAAATGTTTTTCTTCTTTTTATTATTGATGATAGACATTTTTTCTCAAATCATGTGATCAGAAATGGAAATAGTGCAAGAATTTTAGAGATTATGTATTTCATCAGTCCCACTTTACATGGTTAAATTAATATGTAGAAAATTTAAGACATTTTCAAGGATTTACATTTGAAATATATAATAGCTTTCTATATCGTGTCCCTTTATCATTGCACACTTTTACAAATGAGTACTATGTAAACACAGTATGAAAATCTTTTTAAGTATTGTTCTACTTCCAACAAGTAACTTCTCTGATAAAGACACTCTGTACAGAAAATAATGAATATTTTTGGATTACAACCACCAAAGGCCCTCTGTCCAGACATCACCCTCTTGTCACCCAGATCTAGCCAGGAGCCAGAACAAGCCAATCACCAGCCATCTACATTTGACAGATCTAGGTGCTCAGTCGCCAAATATCTGAATACTTTAGAGTCAGATTAATGATTAACCCTCAATTTTCATTGAGTCAGCTGTGCAAAGGAAGAAAAACAACACTGTTTAAAAACTATAGGTCACCTCCCCCTAAATTCCTCTGAATGCTCAGATTTAACTCCAAAACTACGAAGAAACCTATAATCCATCAGATGACCACCAACCACTGCAGAGGCACAAGAAATATGAGAAACCAAGACAAATGTCTCTCCTCTAAGGGAAAATAAAACTTCTCTTTCTCCACAGAGAATACAAAGGAACTCGTGGAAATGGCAGATAAAGAATTTAAAATATTCATAGTGACAAAACTAACAGAGATGCAAGAGAAGAGAGACAACAAACTCCAGAAGATGCAGGAGAAAAGAGACACCAAATTCCAGGAGGTGAGGAAGTTCTTGCACAATCTGAAAGAGGAGATACACATCATAAAAAGTAATCAAACAGAATTGTTAGAGATCCTCCATTCTCCTCTCAGGATTTTAGGAATGTGCACACATGCACCAGGTGTGGTTTTCAAGCCACTGGATCTGAGAATTAAACTGCTGAGCTTGTCATGTGGAATCCAGCTGCCTTAACCACCACATGGATGACACTTTTTATTTGGTCTCATTGAAATCACATTTTCTTCAACTTTTTAAAAATTCTATGGACATTTCTATCTGTCTTCTGTGAATTCTCACCTTCTCCATAGGATGAATCGACATACTACTTTGACAGAGCTCAAACTGGCATGTTCTTTCTTGAAATCTTTGCCATTTCAATAGCTTTAGTCGTAATTCATATATGCACAATTCCCCATTGCTATTACTAACAGAAATCTATTTTCAAATGTGATGATTTTAAAATACTTTTTGATCATTTGTTTTAGAAGTAAGGTTTTTGTTACCAAACCTAACTTGATATGGACCAGGCATCAATTCCTCATCATCAGAAAAGCCAATTCTTCTGCACTGCAAGGTTTGGTTAAGAAGCAGCTGTATTACAGGTGAAATTAACCATAACACAGAGCATTAGCTTTGTTAATGACTGCCTCTCCAAATATATTTAGTTTTTTTTATTTTTTATTAAGGTTTTTGCCACAGGGTGTGTGAGATTGCCAGGGAGAGAGAGACAGGGAGACATAGAGAGGGAAATTGAGAAATCACTTTTCCCAGGGAGATTAGCCATGCTGCAAGCCCTTCTCCTCCATTCTCCTCCTGGGATTTTCGGCATGCATTCAAATGCACCTAGCAGGATTTTCAAGTCACTGGGTCCAGGATTGAGTTGTGATTGGCCATGTGGGAGTCCAGCACCTTAAACCACCACACCACCTTCTGGCCCAGGGAAGTTCAATTCCCTCATTCACTTATAGAGGAATCATTTCACACAAGTCTTCAACTAAGTGGTACATGCAAATGAAGGATTGAAAGTTGTGTGGTTCTGATTGGTTAATTTAAGCAGCAGTTACTTTTGTTTTGCTGATGAAACCAGTACTGTTTGAATTGGTCACTCTATTCCAATCAGTAATCACACTATCTCCCTGCAGTAGGGTGATCAACTTTAGGTCACTCAGCTTTCTCGGCATGTAAGCCCTTCAAACAAACATAAAATAGCAATTAACCATAGAATTTTCTTATTTAGGCTATTTCATCTTATTATTTTCTTTTATATTTTTAGTATAGGGCACGTATACGCACTGGAGAGACAGAGGGACATTAGAAGGAAAGTGAGAAATCATCTCTTAGGGTGGATGGCTATTACACAATCCCTTCTTTTCCATTCTTCTTCCTGGATTTTGAGCACACACACACACACACACACACACACACAGACACATGGTGTGATTTTCAAACCACGAGGTCCAGGAATTGAACCCTGTTCAGCTATGTGGGAATCCAGCAACTTAGCCACCATGCCACCTGCTGACCGTAGGCTAGTTTTTAATGATTAAAGCTCCTTGTCTGTTATGTTTTTATATTCATGCATTTACATTTTACTTTTACACACTATTTCTTTTAACCAAGATGTTCTTAACCTCATGTTTTCATTTAGCTAACTTACAAACCCTACTTTAAGTCTGAATATTGAGTTCACTTTGTAGAGCTCATTTTCCTAATTTTCTTGCTTCTGCCTATCTCAGTGCCTTGCTTTTTCCATATTTTAATCTAGCTTAAGTGTCTGTGTTAGACAATTTCATCACCCAGAATACTTTTACATCGTTATACATGACTATCAACTCAATGATGCTGAGATCATAATTTGACTTACTAACTTTGGTGTCAGCAGAACCTAATACAATACATAACATTTCCAATTTTCAGTAATATTTTATATTTTGAGTTATTTTGGGGTAAAAGTTTTTTTTTGGTTTGTTTTTAGAGGTTTTTGCTATAGGGCGCATGCGCTCACCAGGCAGACAGAGAGAGACCGAGAGACAAAAAGTGAGAAATCAACCCCCAGGGGCAATGGCCACTCCACATTCTCTTCTCCTACATTCTCCTCTCAGGATCTTGGGCACTCACGCACACATGCCTGGCATGAGTTTTAAGCCACCAGGTCCAGGACTCGAATTGCGGTCGACTACATGGGAGTCCAGCAACATAGCCATTACACTTACTGCTGGTCCCAAAAGATTATTTTAAAAGACAAGCAAAACTAAAAATGGCAGGGCAGAAATTATTACTATAATATGGCATAGTAAAAATAGAATTGCATTCTCAAATCTATTATAAACCTAAATTCACAGTTTTTATGACTATGACAAAATACTACTGTGACCTTTGTAACACAGAAGTTTAACAAAAATATCTTTGTATATGACTGTGGCCAAGTTACATATTAAAATATATTTAAATATTAATATTTACCAATATAATAATCGAGGTATATTTGTATTTGTTTCTTATTCCACACAGTTTAAAATCTATAAACTGAAACTGAAATTTCAGGTGTCTTCATCTGACAGACATCAATTATGATTATACTAAGCTTACAATTTAAGCTATGAAAATGAGACAAAAAGAAATGAAAAAGAAGTTCAAGTTCAATTCCCTCACTCACTTAGGAAAATAACTTTTTACCAAGTGACATTATTTTGGCTATTCATGTTTAAGGTGAAACTTTCCTCTGGAAATCTATAGACATTAAAAGGAAAATAACAACCTTGTTTTCCCTCTTCTCTTCCCATTTGAAACCCTGCTGCTGCTATCCAATTTGTTCATTTTCGTTTTCTTCCCCTCCTGCAGAGAGTTCTAAACTACTGCATTTTGCCACTTAGTTTATGTGAGAGATACATGGAACCACTTAGAATGATTTATTTTTAAATGACTTGATCTAATTCTCTTACTTTACCATTTGTCACTGTGTTTATAGTTTAAATCATTGAACCACAGTTAAATAATTAAAATAGAATATTGAGGAATTTGTCACGTAATTAAAAGTAATGACAAAAATCAAGTAAGAAATGAATTGACGTATATATCCATTTTTAAACAAACCAATCTCATGCAGTGTGACACTCCCACATGGCCGACCAAAGTCCTGAATCTGGTGGCTTGCTTTCTCACTTCTTCTCTCTCTCAATCTCTCTCTTTTTGAAAAAAAAAAATGGAATCTGGATTTTGTGAAGCACAAAACAAAGAGTAAACATTTATATTGATAGTAGGAAAAAAGCAGGAAAACAAAATTACAGATAAATGGATAAAAATAAAATTATGGTTTGCATTATTGTGAAACATATATGCCATCCTTTCCCATAAATTTTATTCTTTTTAAGACCTTGATTTTAATTTTGCACGTTATCTTTTAAAAAAAAGTGTGACATGGTCAAAATTGTTTTTTCTATAAATACATAAATTAATTTTGCAGTTTCATGATATTTTACTCCTTATATAGTGGCAACACTTGAAACCAAGAACATATGTATCACTATATTTCTTCCTCTGTTACATCGTTTGCAATCAATATTGTATTCCATGGCATTCAATGATTTGACTTCGTATAGTATTGGCTTTCTTCTGACTTACTTTTGAACTAATTTATATTCTTTCAACATTACACCAGTTAGAGACACATTCCATATTCCACCAAGGTAAACTTATTCAAATATGACTTTGACAAAAATATATCAATCAAACTCAATTTTGCCAATTTTCTAAAAGCAGGAGAAAAATAACTCTATTTTATCTATAAACTATGTACACTGATCTAGCCAATTTGAACTCATTAAACTAACCAATTTGAACAATGACAGTTCCATAAGTATTTTGTATTGCACAAGGCAATGTAGGAATGACACATATTTGTACTGAAATTAATATTAAGTTGAAGGACGGAAGGATTCTTTATGTTGAAAATTGTCACTGAATGACTAGTGAGGTTAGAAATTTCTAGAGAGAAAAATAAAAAATAATGCTACTAGCAAATATTATAGAAACATAAATCATTATTTTAAAAATGTAACTTTACTTCTGAAGTTGAGGATGGTGAATGGTGGTAGATTCTCTTGAAGTAAGAGATAACATTTACTTCTTATTATGCAAAATTATGATGTATGATAAATTCGAAGATATTTGAGGGATAGAACTTCTGAAGAGAAAGGGGGAAACTGTTAAAAAAAAGGAGAAATATTTCAACAGCCAGTCCTCAGGGAAATTTTCTGCCATTGAGGGCAAAATAACTCACATTAAACATCTAAAATTCAGTTTTAATTGGTTTCATTTTAGGTATTTTCCTAGAATCTTTGCCTAGCTTTGTTTGTCAGATATTGAGCCTTCTCGGACTAGATTATAGTCTTTCCAGTTGGTGTCAGTGAGAGAAATAGGAAAAGACATCTTCCAAATTACCATTGAAGGACACACAGAGAAATACTTACAAATACCAGAAAAGAGGTTCTTTTTCTTTGTCCTCTTCTATTAACTGCCGAATCATAAATTATATAAAGAATGTAGTTTAAAGAGACTTCCGTAACCACTTCCTCCCCCAAAAATGATACATTCTTGATATCCTACTATCCAACATGGTAATTTTTCATTGTATTCAAGCTAACTGATCTTATATCATCAAAATATCCCTATTTTATATATGTGTATATATACACACACACATACACACAAATACATAAATAAATATATTATAAATATATACTTAAATATAAATATTTAAATATATATATATATATATATATATATATATATACACACACACACAAATATATATAAATAAATATAAATATATACTTAAATATAAATATTTATATAGCCAACTGCAGTTCGAGTCCCGGACCTGAAAGCTTAAACTCATGCCGGGTGCATGTGCGTGCGTGCCCAAGATCTGGAGAGGAGATTGGAGAAGAGATTGAGACGTGGCCATCCCTCGTGGGGGATGATTTCTCACTTTCTGTCTCTCTGTCTCTCTTTTTCTGGCAAGCACACGTGCCGAGTAGCAAAAACCTCTCAAAAAAAAAAAAGAAAAATTCAAATGGATTAGTACTCAGCTGGTGAGTAAAGGAAGTTTTAACTGAGTAGTAATTTAATGTTTCAATATTGACAGAATAAGATTATTTTATTTAATTTGTATAAATGTATTAAGAATGCAAAGTGACTGAGAAACTAAGGGATAGTCCTTAGGTGGTACTCAAGCATGATAAAGAATCCAGTGGCGGGGTTAGCAGTTAGCGTAATGGCTATGTCGCTGGACTCCCATGTAGTCAACCGCAGTTTGCGTCCCGGACCCGGTGGCTTAAAACTCACGCCAGGCGTGTGTGCGTGCGTGCCCAAGATCCTGAGAGGAGAATGGAGGAGAAGGGATTGCGGCGTGACCATCACCCTTGGGGCATGATTTCTCGTTTTCTGTCTCTCTGTCTCTGTCTGGCAAGCACACGCGCCCTATAGCAAAAACCTCTCAAAAAAAAAAAAAAAAAAAAAAAAAAAAAAAAGAATCCACTGACAATAGTATAAAAACAGCGCTGGCAGATAGTAGCAATTTGTTTCTCTACATTTAGTTTATTAAACAAGTTGGTTGAATTCATTTTCCTGAGTTTGGTACAATATAAATTGACCATTACTAGAAAATACACCAGATAATACCAAAGTGATTTCCAAAGAACATACCAATGTCTCATATTTTCTTATGCTTGATACGATCCTTATAAAACTAACTCTACCCTACAGATTTCAAAATCCTATATTATCCTTAAGAGAAAACACATTTTCTAAGGTTTCAACCATATATAAATGTTTGTTAAAATTAATCCTACAGAGTAGTGATAGAACTGATCTCAGCATTCCACGTTTTTCAAATGAGAAAAAATTCTCTCCATGAGCCAGTTCCATGGCCTGGGGGCTAAGGCAGCTGGATCCCACCTGGTCAACCTCCTGGTTAGAGTCTCAAACTAGTTGCTTGAGAATCACATGGGGCACATGTATATATGCGTGATCAAAATCCCTATAAGGTAGAGAAATAGAGAAGGGAGTGTGGAGTGACTATTTCCCACAGGGCTGGGCTTTCTCCCTCTACCTCTTTCTCTGTCTCTCTGTCTCTTTCTCTGGCAAGCACACTAAACCTCTAGCAATTTTTTTTTTTTAAGTCTACATTTTCTGTGGCTGGTGTTGGCCTCATACTAGCACTTTTGCTAGTGGTTCCTTATGCCTCAACCACTGGAGTTTGAGTAACATTATCAACAATTGGGAAGAGGATTTTGGAACATAGTAAGTGATAGCATAAGTTTACTGACTCTTTTCCATTTAGTAAAACTGGTTACACTGTAAGAAAATAAGGATAAGTTAAATTTTAAAAATTCAATACCCAGGGGCTGGCAGGTAGCATAGTGGATAAAGTGCTGGACCTCCACCTGGCTGACTGCAGTTCTTGTCTCAGACCCAGTAGCTTGAATAATCACACCAGGGAGTGATTTCTCACTTTCCCTCTATCTGTTTCTCTCTGTCTCTGGCAAGCTCATTTGTCCTATGAAACAAAAAAAAAAAAAAAAAAGAAAAGAAAAAGAAAAAGAAATTTCAATATTCAAAGGTTGCAATTAGGTCTGCATTTAAGTCCAACCCTCCACTTTTGGATAAGAAGAGAAAAACAATAAAGAATTATGTATTTTGAAACTGAAGACAGGAAACTAAATATATATAAGTCTATTATTTTATTCTGTACTAAATACTGATAGAAAAACTATTATTATATCTATTAATCCATTTTATTAACACATCCAATTAATGATAAATTAATAAGGCATAACCTTGAATTTTGAAAGGAAGAAAGTCTTCTTGACAACACTAAATTAGAACTCGAAATTTATGTCAGATAAATATTTTCAATGCAGAACATGTGTTAAAAAAGTACTCTCTGAGTCAGAAAAATTCTGAGTGTGATGGGCAATAATTAAATTAGAAGAAATCCCTGCTTATTTTAGTCAAATAGCTATTAGAATCTTGCCAAGTACATATGTTAACTAAGGATTCTATTTTCTAGCCAAATTTCGTAATTATAAATCCCATGCTTCATCTTTTATTATTACCTATGTATATTTTCACTATTATTTTACAACAGCTTACTTATTTCTTCCAAAATTACTTATTTAAAAGAAAATGTCCAGTATATTCTATTGTGAGAAAATTAATATTTTAGAGCAGAAAAAAAATGCCTACCAAAAAAATTTTTTTTTATTATCTTTTTTTTATTACATTGAATTACATATAACTTTACAGAGTATTACATTGCTTTTTCAAAAGGGAATGCCATGCATGTCAGTCAGTACAGAGACATTAATCTCCCCACTTCAACATTCAATATCTTTCCTATGTTTCCCCCAATCATTATTATTATTATTCTAATTATTTTTTATGATAAACATGATTTTTTTTTTCCAATTGTCAGATCATAAAGTTCCCAACAATAGGGAACGTAGACTCCACTCAGGGCTGGACCAAGGGTGGGTCTCGTGCAGCCCCGCAAATGTAGGTGAATCTCCATGGAACACAGTTTCAGGAACGCGGCTCAGGAAAGCAGAGACGGCCATCAGCTGATACGGCACTCGGGGTAGACCCCGGCCACGGCCCACGGGGCAGAGCCCTGGCCACGGCCCGTGGGGCAGACCCCGGCCACGGCACGCGGGCCAGAGCCCCGGTCGGGCCGGACCTCTGGATAGGGCATGCGGAGCAGAGCCCCGGCCACAGCACACGGGGCAGAGCCCCGGTCGGGCCAGACCTCCGGATAGGGCACGCGGAGCAGAGCCCCGCGTGCCTACGAAAAAATTTAATAGATTTATCTTGACATCAAACAATGTTATGAATGTATTAACACAGAAAGGAATATATAATAATGTTAAGAATTAAAATGATTAAAACTATAGATTTGCTTTGTAACAAATTTAAAAAGGGAATGGAAATAGGTCCTATTTTATTGTTCAGAAATCCAAATTACATTTAATTAAGTGCATTTTATAATTTGTAAATTCAGTAGGTTAAAGTGTCACATAGCTATTTAATAGAATGAAACTGAGAACACCAACTATGAATCATAAATTACATTTTTCTTCAAAATTCCTTCCATCTTAACAGATCCTGTGTTCATATCCCAGGGGGTCTCTGAGTATTCCAGGAATGTCTGTGTGCATGCCTGAGACAGAGGCTGGCCAAGACTGTCTGCACCATGCTGTGAAGATCCAGTTGGTGGCATCTCTTCTTCCTGTCTCTGAAGAAATAAGTTAATAAGTGTGTAAAAAATATTCTCCCACTTTTAACTTTATTTTTTTGTGAATTTTTAATAGAAATATTGATGTAGAAGACTATCATTGTCACATTTTGTTTTTCTTTGTTTTCATTTTGTTTTTAAATTTTTGTCTATTTGGCACATACACTTGCCAGAGAGAGGGAAAATGAGAAATCACCCCCTAAGGGGGATGAACACACCACAGTCCCTTCTCCTCAGTTTTTTCCTAGGGATTTGGAGCACACATGCAAACACACCTGACATACTATTCAGGCCACTGGGTCTAGGGACTTGAAGTGTGCAGTTGGCTATGTGGAATCCAATCCCTTAACTACCACGCCATAGGCTAACCCAATTACTGTCACTTTTTATTTCTATTCTAAGCAAGGATCATTCATGTCGTTATTCTCCTTTATATGTAATATATTAATAACTGTTTCAAATTTCAACAATAATCATATGACAATTATCAGAGTTAATAGTCATAATGTTTTCTCTTTCTGTTAAACAGTTCACACACATATCAAGACCTAAAAAATGCTTTACCACTTCTCTCTTCTTTTAAAAATGTTACACTTGTATGGACCAGCAGTTGATGTAATGGCTATGTCGCTGGACTCCCACCCGGACCCAGTGGCTTAAACCCATGCGAGGCGCGTGGGCGTGCCTGCCCAAGATCCCGAGAGGAGAATGGAGGAGAAGGGATTGAAGCGTGGCCATCCCCCTTAGGGGGTGATTTCTCACTTTCTGTTTCTCTGTCTCTCTCTCTGTCTGGCGAGCACATGGGCCCTATAACCAGAAAAAAAAAAAAAAAGCCTCTCAAAAAAAAAAAGTTACATTTGTTATTTTTTTACCTATCTCCTGTGAAGTTAGCTAAAAATTAGGAAACCCTATCTTCAATAGTAATAAGAATGTAGAAAATGCCTGTCATTCCAATTTCACTGTTTGAAGGATGCCTTTAAAGTACTCAGAAAACAGAACTAGGGGAAGAAAGGATCCTGAGAGAAGAAGCATGCCTCCTGGATTGCACGCATTTCAAGCAGCAAAATAGGTTGAAAGTGGTAAAAACTATATAGCTCTGTACTTGGAAACACAACAATGGGTCTGCAGAGTTGCTACTAAAAGATTGCTGAACAGGGTGGAGCCAACAAGGAAACATACAGACATGCTCTGTGCATAAGGAGCACTGAGCTAATGCGCATCTTTGGGAGAAAAAGTAGAATGTCCTGCAAACAGCCTGGCAATGTGTAGTATGTGCTTTGGAAAGAAATGTGGGATAAGTAGTGAATCCATATGCATATAAGAAAAAATGGTGCTGTGAAGTACATATACTGATACTTGGTAAAGTAATAAGGCATATGCAAATATGTACAAATTATTATATAACCAATAAATGTTGAAAAGGGGATGGAAGTCAGGAACGTAGAAATTTCTACTTAGTGAGTTCTTCATCCATCTTGGTAGAAGTCATACAATATTTACTTTTAATAATATTTAAAAGACAGCTATAGGGACCAGCAGTTGGTACAATGGCTATGTCACTGGACTCCCATGTAGACAACCGCGGTTTGAGTCCCAGACCTGGTGGCTTAAACATATGCCGGGTGCACGTGCGTGCGTGCCCAAGATCCCAAGAGAAGAATGGAGGAGAAGGGATTGCGGTGTGGCTGTGCCCCCTAGGGAGTGATTTCTTGCTTTCTGTCTCTCTGACTCTTTCTGGTGAGTACATGCCACCTATAGCAAAAACCTCTCCACACACACAAAAAAAGACAGCTGTAAAATGAGTAAAATAAATAATTGGTCTTCAATATTTTAGAAGAAAAAATACATTAAAATTATAAATATAATGTTAAAGTTCTCCAGAGAAACAGAACCAGTAGTTGGTGACTGTTTATGTGTGTTTGCCTACATGTGTGTGTATATCCGTTTTAAGAGGTAACTAGAGAGGGAGAGAATTTTAAGGAATTGGTTAATGTAATTATTGAGTCTTGCAAGTTCAAAATCTGCAAGTAGACTGGGAAGCAAGAGACTCAGGGAAGATTTAATGTTGCAGTTCAAGTTCAAAGATCGTTTGTTGGTATATTGCCTTCTTCCTCTGGAAACAAGATCTTTTCCTATTAAGGGCTTCAACTAATTACCCTCCACCCATGTTATGAAGAGTAATCTGCTTTACTTAAAGCCAACTGACTGTAAATGTAAATGTTAATCATCTCTAAAAAGTACTTTTACAGCACCATCCAGAACTGTGTCTTTGGCCATAGTGCTAGGACAGTAGTCGAGTCAAGTTTACACATAAAATTAACTGTCACATAGTTTTAGTCTGGCTGGTCTCTCATCACCTTGGCGGCGTACCATAAGTATCTGTTTAGTCTGGCTGCCATCAAAATCTCCACCCAGCAGAACCCAGCTCACTTACTAAGCTTTTCACTTCCTGGTGAGTTCTTAGAAGGAAAAGTTAACTAGTTCTGAAATAAAGGCGATACCGACTTAAAATCAATAGAGAAATGTTGGGTTATTCCACAAAAATAATTTAAAACTAGCAAAAAAGGTGGAGAGAGCTGAGATGGATAGAAGGTCGGATTCCTGTTTCCCAGTGCCAGAACACACTAGGGATAAATACAGAAAATGAGCCAATATACAAATGAATGTATAAATGTGCCAAAACAAAATATTGGATTGTCAGAAAAGTCACAACATATTTTTCCATTTTTTAATGCAAAAATATGTCATAACTTTTCCAACAACCCAATATGTGAATAATTTTCTCATGTTAGAATGTATTAAGTAACATAGGAATTAAAAAGGGAAGAATTCGATTATAAATAATTTAAATTTTTATCAAGATAAATCTATGATCATGAGATCATAATTGATGCAGGAACACGAGGACGCAGGGGTGATCCGGCCACACTTGCAGTGAGACACGGGTACAATCTTGTCCCACACTCAGGAAGAATTAGAATCACAGACACAGAGTAGGTATAGTAAAGTGGGGAGTTTATTAACACAATGGGGAATTTATTTACAGAACTGGGAGTTTATTAAAGGAGAGGGAAGGGAGAACAGAGCTCCCAAGAAGGGAGGAGTCCCAGAAAATGGGTTGCCAAGGAAGAACTGTGGCAAAGGGCTTTTATTTGGGTCAGAAAGAGCTTTGTCCAGACTTAGGCTCTAGGTGGGGCTCATTCATGGGTTCCCCTTCTGGTAGAGAGGGGCGCATGGTACAGGGGACCAATTATTTTCCTAATTTTGAAGTGTTTACCAAGGTCAGGAGAGCCTTTGTCTTAAAGCTTTGGGCCATGACAAACATTATCTTATATTCTTCCTGGAATGTGGTGGGGCTTGGCAAAAGCCTTTATTTTAGGTCTAGGCCATGCTGCCTAAGTCGATCACTGAGCCACCACTGCCTCCATCTCAAAACTTAGTCATTTTGTGATTCCATTTTGGGCCCATACCCCCAACTATAGTTTTAGGGCCCCTATCTCCTACCTCATAATCAGAATGCAAATAACCTACTGGAAAGCTAAATATTTTATTAATATATAAGAACAGCAAATGATGGCTAAAAAATAAAGACATAAAAGGGCCATTTTCATAAAGGCAAATGTATAAGCCAACTCAAATATGAATTACCAAAAGTTTGTGGAAAATAGAATTAAAGTACTTAAAGTACAAGTTCATTTTGCAAAAATATTATGATGCACATGGACTCAAAATCTTGACAAAGGCCAAAACGTTTTATTAAATACAGTGTGAAAAAGAATTGAGAAGAAATTGGCAGGTGCACTCTTTCAGTGGAAAAGACTGATATAATCTTTTTAGAGTTACTCAGCTTTTTTTTAAAATAAAAAGTGTACATAGTCTTTAATCTAGTAATCCCACTGCTAGAATATTATTCTAGTGAAAAACTATTGAAATAATATAAGGATGCTTACAGAAATTGATTGAAGGGAAGTGTTTGATGATAAAATCTTGGAAACAACCCAAATGTCCTTCAAGAAAGAATTAACTAAATTATGCTAAACTGTGAAATAAATGGCAGGAGACTCTATACACAGTTTTAATGGTCAAAATAGAGATATAGGAGAATGTGTATGGGATGATAAAATTTGTATGAGAATAACTTTAGGTAGATAAGTAAATTCCAGATAACAGAATAGACACGTGCACAGCACAAATATGATGCTTACCCTTCTATCTCTATATGTCTATCACCTATCTGTATCATTCTATTTGCCAGTGTTTACAATATTAAAAATATACATTTATATACATGTATTAAGCAATTCAAAAGGTACATGATAAATTGTTAATCACATCTGCCTCTGGGGAAATTGACAACCTGAGAATAAAAGAAAATGAACATTGTATTTATATTTTGTCAAAGTATTTCTATTTTATCACATGTTGTGTAGTAATTTAATAATTTAAAACCTTAAAAAATATTTAAAGAAAAATTTGAGGGGCTGTAGACGGCATAGTAGTTACATTGCTGGGCTCCCATATGGTCGACCGTGGTTTGAGTCTAGGACCCAGTGGCTTCAAAATCATGCCAGGCATGTGTGCATCCCCTGGATCTCAGGAGGAGAATGGAGGAGAAGGGACACTACCATGGACACTTCCTCTGGGGGATGGTTTCTCACTTTCCTCCTTACTGTATCTGTCTGTCTCTTTCCAGCGAGTTTGTCTTGGGGGCTTACTATCTGAAGTCTAGTGGAACTCTAGCTGGAAAATTCTTGTTGCCTCACCTCAGTGTTTAGTTTTCTCTTGAAATAATTCCAGATCAAATACAGAAACTCAGTTTCTCATAACATTGCATTTTAGATAAGAAATAATTATTTTAGTATAACTATGTGCTAAATATTGCATAGGGTATATAATTAGCTAAATCTGGCAAGCCTATCTTGGAATATATCTATCTATATCTATATGTCTATATCTATATGCATATATATAATATTCAAAATATATAGATATAGATAAAATCCAAAAAATATGATTGTATACGTAGAGAAAATATAGTTTATTACATGAATTTAAAAATTTATGAGAGTGAAATTGTTAACTATCTATAATTACATTAGTCAAAAAATACAAACAATGGCTATGTATGATAAACTGGATTAAAGGGGAATACAAAATAGAATCCTTCATCAGAAGAGTTAGGAAAAACAATAGAGTTGTTGCAAGAAGCCTGTTAAGATGAAATATCAGCATTGTCTAGCATTCTCTCTTTTAGAATGAAGCTACTAATGAATATTACCACAAACATTCTCTACCTTCTGGAAGGATCAGGGTTTATCAGTTAGTTGCAGCTACTGCCTAATAACTGTGGGGGATGGGGAAAAAGACAATAGAATAATATAAATTATATCACTGTTATTATTACTGTCAAAAAAGTAAAGTAAGGGCTAGGTGGTGAAGCAGTTGTAACACAACTGGACCCATATGGAAATGCCTTTTGGTTCACATCATAGGACCTTCTGAGTACACCAGTCTTGGGCACATGGGCCAGCAATCCAGCCTGGCTAAGACTGGAGTGGACTGTAGCATGAAAATCTTATGTCTCTCATTTGCTCTCTCTTTCTGAATAAATAAATAAATTTTTAAAAAGTAAGAGAGAATGAAAGGAAAACATACACACACACACACACACACACACACACACACACATATTATCCACTAATCTTTTCAATCTTAAAAATGTTGCTATTACTAGGGGCCAGCTGGTGGTGTGGTGGTTAAGGTGCTGGATCTCACATAGTTGACTTAGTTCGAGGTCTGTACCATGTGGCTTGAAAAATCAAACCAGGGGCATGTGTGTGTGTGTGCCCAAAATCCTGAGAGAAGAACAGAGGAGATAGGATTGTATTACCACCTCATCCGGGATGATCTTTCTCTCTCTCTTTCTCTTTCTCTTTCTCTTTCTCTTTCTCTTTCTCTTTCTCTTTCTCTTCTCTTTCTCCTTCTCTTCCTCTCTTTCTCTCTCCGATCCCACGGCCCAGTCTGATGAGCACATACACCTCATAGCAACACTAAAAATAATTTTTAAAACATTGCTATCACATAACTCATGGATTTATTATTTAAGTGTGCTGTATACTTGGGGAGTTCCATGGTCTGTGTTTATACTTCAGTACCACATGTTATACAGCTAGATTTTAAGGGACCAGGCTGAGGACTGCTAAACTATAAAAACAATATTACAGATAGCAGTCTATCACCATTTGAAGAGTGTTTAAGAGACTGCTTTAAAAAGGCAGTTTCCTAGAGGGAGTTACATTGTAAATGCAGTGACCTGTGAAGAAGTTTCTTCTCTTTAAACCTTGTCCACTTCAAAAGGTTTATTGATTGTGTGGAGAAAAGTGTAAAATTGGTTGTTTATGTTATTTTATTTTTTTGATACCTCCCTTAAAGGTCTAAAAGAAAAAGAAAACATCACTCTACCATCTTTTTTTTTTATTTTATGTATTACACTGATTAACAGCATGGAAAAGAAATCAAGTGAAGCTCAGCGGTAAACAGCACTTAGCTAGTATGTGTGTGCTGATAATTTGCAGGGTAATAAGTTCATAAGCCAATCAGCTGTCTACATGGCCTTACGTTATTCAACAGGGCTCCAATACAAGTGGAGTGCATATTCAAATTAGGGCAACATTACAACAGCTTATAAAGGACCTATTTATAAATATGTAGCACATACCTCCTCTAGAAGGGAGTGCAGAACCCTGAGGATAGTAACTGAACCCTGAAAGAGAAAGATCTGTAAAAAAGGCTGCCTTGAGATGACTATGATTGTAAGATGAGGGATAGTGTCATCCTGATGATCCTACAAAGAGACAGGCAGTAGAATAATATGCTGACCTTCTTTTCTAAACTTCCTCTTGGCCAAATTTTATGAGAATCCAGAAGCAAAAAGGCATAAATTTATTAAATGATATAAATTAGACAGGTCAGCCTGCTGGGATAAAAAAGATGGGAAAGAACAGAAAAGAAATCTAGAGAGGAAACAGGAGAAATATGGTATATTAATTCAACCAATAAATATTAAGCGCTTATTACAGACAGGAAATCCTATAAGGAGCTAGAAAAAATGAACAGAATCTTTCAAAGGAAAAAAAGGTGATATACAGAGACTTTAAAATTAATTAAGTATTGAATACAAGAGGGAGAACTAAAAATGTTGCACACCACTCCCTCCACAGTCAAATGTAATACTGGTTTGTTTTTAGATACTCAACCATTTAGGATCTTTAGTTGGGATATCATGAAAGCTTCTATTTACATACTCATAATAGTCATCTGTTAAAATTTTTCATATTTATTGCCATGTGAAGACTCTGTGTTAACTTAAGATTTTATGAAGCTTTTGCCTAATCTCTACATCATATTTCAGCAACAGAGAAGTTCAGATTTCAATATTTTAATGAACTCTAGTATTTTGGTAACCAACCCTCCTCATTACATTTCAATTAATTTACAACATAAAGTAGCTGTAACTTTTTTAGAATTATTTTATCGAAATGTATTTATTTTAATTTGACCAGAGTGGGACCAGCAGTTGGTATAATGGCTGTGTCACTGGACTCTCATGTAGTCAACCACGGTCCAAGTTCTGGACCCAGTGGCTTAAACTCACACCAGGCGCGTATGCATGTGTGCTCAAGATCCTGAGAGGAGAATGGAGGAGAAGGGACTGCAGCATGGCCATCCCCCCTGGAGGGTGATTTCTCACTTTCTGTCTCTCTGTCTCTGTCTTTCTGGCAAATGCACAAGCTCTAGAGCAAAAGACCTCTCCAAACCAACAAACAAAAAATTGACCAGAGACGGACAAAATGAGAGAGGAAAAGAGAGAGGGAAAGTGAGAAAGCAAGCATCCAGATCTGGAACTCAAACCATGGTCAGCCATGTGAAAGTCCAGTAACTGTTTATTCCTGGGCCCCATTGCAATTGCATGAACTGCTAAGGATCTGTGCTGCATAGACTGGGACATATGAAACACACAGGTTCTGTTCCTGGCCAACCTAGAGCCAGGTTGTGACATGTGCCTGTGATCTCAGAGAATTAGGGAGATTGAGGCAGGAGGATTGCAAGTTGAAGACTGTCATGGGAAATCAAGCTAGACTCACTTTTTAGTGAGTGACATTTTTTGTCAGGTGCTCTCCACTATCTTTCTTTGGCGAGTGCATGCACCCTATGGCAAACAACAACAAAACCAAAAAGCAGGTGTGATGACAGTGCACGCAGTCCCACCTGGGAGGCAGAAGAAACAGGATTTGAACAGTAAAACCCTGTCTAACAAAACAAACAATAAAAACGCCTCTTATCCTTTTTCATTTTGAGTCAGAATCAAAATCTAAGTCCTAATTTCTTTCTTAATTTCTCTTCATCTCTCTCATTCTCTCAGATATGTTCTGAGTAAATTCAGTCACTTAAGTTACAGCATTTTAAAAATGAAAAGGTAGGTATCATTTTGATGTAAAATGAGCTAAGTCTGATCTTATTCAAGCCTCTAGGGACATCAGAAAGTTTAAATTTAGAAACAGTAGAACAGGAGGCAGAGAGATAGATTAAGTATACAATAGTTTGTCATTTGGGAAAAATCACTTTGGAATTTGGAGATGGTCAAATCTAATACCCATCTAAGGGTGAAAGATATTTGCATTACAACTGGCAGATAGATATCCAGATCCCTCAGAGTTTTCCCAGCAATAAAGAGTATAGAGTATTTCAAAGAAGACCTTTTTTTTTTTTTTTTTTAAAGAGGTCTTTCCCATAAGGTGCATTTTTACAAGTGAGAGACAGAGAGAGTGAGAGGGAAAGTGAGAAATCACCCCTCTGGGTAGATGGCCACATTGCAATCCCGTCTCCAACATTCTCCTCCTGGGATCTTAGGCACTGATGCACACATGTCCTGGGAGATTTTCAAGCCACCAGGTCTGGACTCATACCACAGTCAGCCATGTAGGAGTCCAATGACATAATCAACATGCATCTTCTGGCCCCCAAAGCAGACTTTTTAAAGTTTATCTTTCTTGGATGCTTCCAACACTTTAAAAAATATATTCTTTTTCTCTTAGCTTTTTTGTTTTTGTGGTTTATTTATTATTTATTTATTTTTGGAGAGGTGTTTTTTGCTATAGGGTGCGTGCGCTCGCCAGACAGACAGAGAGAGACATAGAGACAGAAAGCGAGAAATCACCCCCCCAGGGGGGATGGCCACACCACAATCCCTTCTCCTCCATTCTCCTCTCGGGATCTTGGGCACGCATGCACACGCGCCCGGCGTGAGTTTTAAGCCACCGGGTCCAGGACGTGAACCGCGGTCGACTACGTGGGAGTCCAGCAACATAGCCATGACGCTAACTGCTGGTTCCCTGGTTTATTTTTTTATCACTATAAGGCTTCTGTGATTTCTAGAGAGAGACTGAGACAGACAGAGAGAATGAGAAAATGAGAAATCATCCCCCAAAGAAGCTATGCCACAATCCCTTTTCTATTCTGCCCCTTTCGGGCATGCATTCACAATGCCCAGTGTGTTTTTCCAGCTTTTGAGTCCAGGAGGAGAACCACACAGTCCGTGATGTGAGATCTAGCCACCTTAACCCCCATATCACTTATTAACCCTTAAAAAGTTACTAGCATTCAAAAATCAATTGTGCTTCTAAACTTCAGGAATAAAAAAATTTAAAAAGGAAATTAAAAAAGCAATTCAATCTACAACTATCTATAAAAGGAAATACTTAGAAAAAAATTTTACCAAGCACTGAAAACTACAAAATGTTGCTAAAAAATAAATAAATCTAAAGCAAGATAAATTATATATATATAATATGTTATATAATATATATTTTATATATAATATATATTATATATAAATTATATATGTGTAATATATAATTAATATAATATATAATATATAATTAATGTAATATATAATATAATATATATTACACATATATATATACACATATCTATATATTAATGGTGAGAAATACAGTACTGTTAAAGGGTAAAGATTATTGAAATCTACAGGGTCACTGAAATTACTGTCAAAATTTCAATAGTCATTTTTTGCAGAAATGGGAAAGCTAGACATCAAATTCCAATGAAATTTTAAGGTGTACAAATAACCAAAACATCAAATTCCAATGAAATTGTGAAGTGTACAAATAACCAAAACAATCTTGAAAAAAAATGGAAGACTGACATGTCCCAAATGTAAAACATTACAAAGCTACAATAATCCAAACAGTGTGCTGCTGGCATTAGGATAGACATAAAGATGAACAGAATGATTTTGAGAGTGCAGAAATAAACCCCTGTGTCTGTGACAATTGATGTACAAATATTCCAAATACATTTAGTGAGAAAAGATCAGTTTCTTCAACAGATGATGCAAGAAAAACTGAATTTCCATAGGCAAAAGAAAGAAAATAGGTACCTACCTCACATTACATACAAAAATTAACTCAAAATTCAAAAACAACGTAAATATAAGTGTTGAAAACATGAAATCCATGGGAGAAAATGGAATAAATATTTAAGACCTTGAGTTCAACAATGGAATTTTAGATATAACACTAAAAGCACGGGAGACAAAAGAAAAAATAAATTCACTGGACATAATCAAAATTTTAAAAACCAAAAGAAAAAAATTTAAGTGTTTATGGTAATAATCTGTCAATTTATCTAAATTACAGTAATCAGATAGCTCACCAAATATCATTGTAGATGTTTCTGTCAAGTTTTCATATTTTTGCGATGAGGATCACATGTAAAGCAGTATGCTCTGAGTATACTGCAAATCATTCTCCATAATGTGGGTGTGCCCAAACAATCAGTTGAAGGCCTTACTAGGAAAGAGACCAACTGCTCCAGAGGAAGAGGGAATTATGCCAGTTGACTGCCTTTAGCCTGTAGATACAGGCTACTCTTCCCTGAATCTTCAGCTTTTTGGCCTTAACATGAAATAATTTCAAAATGTTCATGGAAAATGTGTAATATAAGAGAACTATGAATGCATTTCAAAAAATTTTTGACTCAAAATAAAACTGTAATTTAGTCCCATTTTTCCAAAATCTTTTTCAACCCTGTCATACACTATCAAAGAAGATTATCATGAAACTCACAGAACTCACAGAATGGGGAATAAATTTGCAAATTATATTTTTGATGAGGGTTTAATATACAGAATACATAAGAACCTCCAAAAACTCAACAATAATAAAACCCTAATTTTAAAAATAGGGAAAGGATCCAGCCAATGAGGTGGTGGTTAAAATGGCTGGCTGTCTTTCTGGCGAGCGCACATGGCCTATAGCAAAAACCTCTTAAAAAAAACAAAAATGTGGCTGAATCCCACATGGCCAAGTGCACAATTGAAGTCTAACATCTGGTGTCTTGAAAAATATTCTGGCTGTGTGTGTGTGTGTGTGTGTGTGTACCCAAAATCTTGAAAAGAAGGAGAAATGGAGTAGAAAGATTTTGTTATGACTATTTCCTATATTCTCCATAGAGGGAGTGTGCTTTTTCACTTGCTCGCTCGCTCGCTCTCTACGTATGCCCTTTGACAAATTTTTGAAAATGGGCAAGAGACTTGAATGGACAAAGATTATGTATAAAAGACCAATAATCAAATAAAATACACTCAACATCATTAGGGAAATGCAACTCAAAACCACCCTAGGATAACACTTCAAACTCATTAAACAAAAAAGGACACATATGTGATCCCATTTATATAAAATATTCACAACAGGGAAAACCATAGAGACAGAAAATAGACCAAGGGTTACCAGGGCTTGGAGGAAGAGGGGCATGGAAAGTTATTGCTTAATGTTTACATAGTTTCTATTTGAGTGGATTAAAGAGTTTTGGAAGTAGTGGTGATATCTGCACAATACTGTGGATATAGTACATATCCCTGAATTTTATACATAAAAATTTTTAAAATGAACAATTTTATGCCTTTTTCAATGTGTAGTTTATGACACTAAAACATAAAAAAATAATTACTTGTGTGGTGGAAGATAGATTTAAAATTGTAATAAATTGGTCAGTAGCCTCATTGAAAACATGACAGCTGACAGAGACATCAAAAATTTGGAGGTATTATCTTTGCAGAGAACTATCTTATGGACTAGAATCCCCAGAATAGGAGCCTCTGGAGTAGGATTTCAGAAGCCTATATGTTTGATGTTAAATGAGGGCTAGGAGGCAAACATTGAGGTTGAAGAGTTAAGCTACGCAGATAAAAACAGCAGTCCAAGAAATAAGAGCATACCGTGTAAAAATATGGTGTAATAAAATATTATTCAGTATAGTTCATGCAAAACAGAAGAGTTTGGTCCTGCTAAATGAGAAGCAAAGCTAAATTTGTCTCTGTAGTCCACAAAAACATAAGTAAAACATAATGGTCATTTTTTTTGAGAACGGATTCAAGATAAATTTGTAAGAAAATAACTTATCTTTAACCATAATTGTTTCTAATTTATTTCTATAATAAAAAATATTTTCAAAATATTTACATTTTATATAAATATATAAAAATATTTAAAATACTTTTCTGAGAGTTACTCAAATTCTATTTAAATGAGCCCTGAAGTTGACTTATGTAGTCTATAACACTGAAACTTTCACACAAACAATACACAAATAGCACCTTTGTTCACAGAAATACTTTATAGTGTATATTTTTTTGCTTAAATGGTTTCTCTAATTCTCTAGAATACTGTCTACACATTTGGGAAATAAGAATTAAAAAAAAGAAAGCTTTTAACAGTTGTGAGCACAGACAATCAAGGGAACACATTTTTTTATCCCTCAAAGATGGTTACTTTGGAAAGTACTTAGAACATTATTTTTTTCTCAAAGATACTTACCTTAGAAAATTCAAAGATAGAATGGTCTTTTCTTTGGTCTTGTAAACAGCTATCTGGCAGAAATTTTGCAGATTTTTATTTATATTGTCTATCAGAAATTTTTTTGCTTTTTTAAATTTCATTTTCTTTTCTACATTTGATCACATTATTTAGCTTACAAAGTGAATATTTTAACAGGTGAACATTTCTCCCTAGTCTAGTTGATATAACTGTAAAATATCTTCAACAGAGAATACCACATTTTTGTCCCATTAATGCTTTGCCTCCCTATTTTTCTCCTAAATGTCCTTACTCAGACCCTGCTCTTTCACAGACACTATATCTGGTATTTACAGCCATATACTGTGTTTCTATATCCTTTAGTCAATCAGTTTTAGTCATAGAGCATGGACACTTGGTATACATTAAGTGGGGACATACAATGTCTGTCCTTAAAGTAAAACAAAACAAAACAAAACAACTATGTCAAAGAATTCTTCTCTAGATTAGAAAGACAGAATGACTATTTTATTACTTTAACTACCTATGTTTCCTATATAGTTTTTCTTAGCAAAAAATAAGAAAAAAACTAGAATTATGCCATGTTTTACATACCCATATCTGACAAAAGGTTAAGAAATTTTTGTTCGTCACTTGCTAAAGTATTTTATAATACGAAAGTGAGTTATCCATGTTTCAATAGACACTCATTTACGATAGCAAACTTTTTAAACAAAAACGTTAAGTGTTTAATGGAAACCCAATGATTCTCACTTTCTTTTGATTTAATGGTCTACAGATGTTCAATAAAGGTCATTGACTGTGTGTTAGATCACAGCAATTAAAGTACAAAGAAGTGTAGACATAAAAAAAAGAAACACTTCTCATCTTCACCGGACCCTCAAATTTTTCATTTTAAAATAGAATGATAAATCCTACTTTAATCTTGAACAATATCCAGGTTCAAGTCATTTAAGTTTACAGATGAAAAGTGGAGGTCCATTGAAATTAAATTCTTCCTCCACAGATAAAGCTTGTAAGTAACAAAAGTGGTCTTAGAACATTTTTATGGATCTATTTTCCAATATACCCCATTCCCTCTGACCTGTTTTTGTTTTGTGCTCTACTCATGAAGGTGGATACAAATTAAAAATAAGAGGTTTTGGGCCAGCAGGTGACATAGAGTTTACATGATGGACTTTCACGTGGCTAATGGCAATCTGAGTCCCGGACCTGGTGGCTGAAAATCATGCCAAATTAGTGTTAATGTGTGCCCAAAATCTTGAGAAGAGAATGGAGGAGAAGAGATTGTGGTGTAGCCTTCCCTCTTGTGGGGTGATTTCTCACTTTCCTTCTCACTGTCTCTTTCCAGTGAGCACATGTTTCCTATGGCAAAAACCTTAAAAAGTAAATCAGAGAATTAATTTTTCTTACTGAAAAAGAAGAAATTTCCCTACCCACCTGTTCATTTGAGGGCTTATTTTAGAATAATTGTATAATAAGTACTTTCTCCTCTCTCTATTTCTTCTACTTATTGATTTTTAAGAGGCAAAGAGAGAGAGACCTTCAACAGTGTCTCATACCACAAGTCCTACCCTCACTCCTTCCCAGTCACTCAGGATCATGTGCACCATGCACGTACAGGTGGATCTGGAAAACAAATCCTAATTTTCCATATGGTTTCCAGAATTACAGAACATTATAATATCACTGAGTCACCGAGTCTGGATCTCCTCTCTTTAAAATGTACATAAATCTTTTTGAAGACTATATTGAGATTTTGCCAGTTTCATGACCTAAGACAGTCTTTCTCAAGAGCTTTGGAGCTATTTTTGAGAAACATAAGTATTAAAAAAGATGGTTTCCCTATCTCCTAGTTTCTATGGGATGATAGGAACCTAACTCCCATTGTGGTCTTATCTAGGTTGCAAAATTACTTACTGTCATAAAGATACAAGGAACTTACGTTTTCTCTGAATAAAGCCAATTAAGTTATCATAACAATAAACCCAATCAGATAAGGTAATACTGTATTTGACAAATGATGCTGTAAAGTCCTCTTGAGGACTAGTTAATTGTTCTTCATAAAACATGTATGCAATGAATTGTAATGATTGTATAAAAGGGTAGAATTTGTCTTTATAGTCTTTCAATGGGTTGCCTATGAGGTGCATTGCATTTTTGTTTAATTTTAATTCAATAAACATAATAAAGAGCATTTGTGTTTTCTAGTACCTTCGTGAAGAGGATTTCTGATTTAGGGGGAAATTTTAATTTTATTTCTTCAACACACCAGAATTAAGAGGTTTTGGGCCAGCAGGTGGCATAGTGGTTTCCGCTCTTTCTTACTTCTTCCCTCTTATCCTTTCCTTTATACTTTTAAAAATTAAATACCTTCATGTGCCAGAAACTGTACATAAGGAGATAACTAACATTTGTTTACAATTTAGTTCAGTTCAGTAAATATCTGTATTTCACTGGCTGAGAATTAACTACAATAATAGCAACTTATTTGTACAAAGCGGAGTAAAATCAGCCATTGTCCCTAAGAAACTGACAGGGAAAAAGACAGTCAATCATCATAACGCATCATGCAACCCAAAGTCCTCTGCAGAATTGCTGCCTTAGAAGTTAGGTCCATGCATGTCAGTCGATACAGAGACATTAATCTCCCCACTTCATCACTCAATATCTTTTCTATGTTTTTCCCAATCATTATTATTATTATTCTAATTATTTTTTAAAACAGTCAATCACTATTTATCATTTTGATTGGAAAAAGACTTTACCTATCATGAAATATTTCTTAGACCATTCCCTTTTGAAAAAGCAATGTAATACACTGTAAAATTATATCTAATCCAATGTAATATAAAGAAGATTATGATGATAATAAAAATAAAAAAAGAAAAGAAAAAAAAAAAGAAAGAAAGAAAAAGGAAAAGAAAAAAAATAAAAAAAGAAGTTAGGTCCAGAAATTCTGACTCTAGGGCTCTGTGAATTCAACTCACTTTTAGCATCTATAAGAATAGTGACTGGGCCAGCAGGTAGAGTGGTGGTTAAGGAGGCTGAATCCCACATAGACTGAGTGGTTTGAGCCCTGGACCCAGTGGCTTGAAAAACACACCAGGTGCCCGTGCATGAATGTCCAAAATCTCAAGAGGAGAAAAGAGGAGGGATTGTGGAAAGATAATACCCAACTTTCCCTCTGTCTCCAGCAACCACACGTATGCTCTGTAGCAAACAAAACAAACACACAAAAGAGAAATGAAGATTTTGGTCACATGTTTTCTGTGGCTCAGTTTCTTACTATAAATAGGACAATGTTACCTACCATGAACAGAAGTTGTGAGGATAAGATGATTTTATATACATAAAGCCATTAGGGATATCTGGCATAAGACAAGCACTGTGTAAATTTAAGCCTTTTATAGCGAGCGGTTTATAAAAGAAGCACTAATAACTCATCCTAAGAGTGTTGCCCATGAATTCTGAGGCTAGACAAAGTAGAATTGTGAGATTATACCATGTAGATGGTTTTCAAAAGTTTCATGGGAAATGATATTTAAAAAAAAAAAAAAAAAAAAAAAACTATGCATAGTTTAAAATTCTTTTTCTTTTTTTTTTCTTTTTTTTTTTTGGTGGAGAGGTTTTTGCCATAGGGCATGTGCGCTCGCCAGACTGAGAGAGACAGAGAGAGACAGTGAGACAGAAAGCGAGAAATCACCCCCCCAGAGGGGATGGCCACACCGCAATCCCTTCTCTTCCATTCTCCTCTCGGGATCTTGGGCACTCACGCACACGCGCCAGGCGTGAGTTTTAAGCCACCGGGGCCGGGACACGAAACGCGGGTGTAGGACTACGTGGGAGTCCAGCGACAGCCATTATGCCAACTACTGGTCTCCCATACTTTAAAATTCTTTTGCATTTAAATAAACTAAGACTAATTAGTTACAACATGCCTGAAGAGAATCTGGCTTGATATATGAAAAAGGATAAAACACCAGTTTGTAAAGATTCCCTATCAGAGCAAAATGAATTCTGTTAAAATTGAAGCGAGAATAAACATCAAATTATAGTGAAGTTTGGTTAAAAAAAAAGAAAAAAAATCATTGATGTTTTATAAAAAGTTTATGAAAGAAAGAAATCAGGAATTTAAAGATGCACAACTTGGGGTCAGGTAGTGGCATGGGGATTAAAGCAGCTGGATTCTACATGATTGACTCTGTGGTTCAATTCCTGGTCCCAGAAGATTGGAAATCATACCAGGCATGTGTACGTGTGCCCAAAACCCCAAAAGGAGAAATGGAAGAAAAACAATCACTGTGTGATCACCCCTGTGGGAAATGATTGATTTTTCACTTTCCCCCCTCTCTCTCGGCGGTCTCTCTATCATGAGCCCACTCTAGTAAATTAAAAAAAAAAAAAAAAGAAAGAAAGCAAGCACAACTTGCTTGTGAAGGCACTAGCCACTAGCCAGGGATGAAGGTAATGCCTGTAGTGGCAGACCACATGAATTTGCGTGGAAAAAGCTAACCTTGCTCATTCCCTAATTGAGGAGGACTCACAGGTAAGAGCAGAAACAATACCACACACTATAGACAACTCTGACTGCAAAATTAAAATTGACCATATTTTCTGCTCAGTGGGCATCAAAACTTTGTATAGAGCTTTGGAATGGAAATTTTAAATAAACAAGATCAATATCATGACATTTCTTCAAATAATCCTAGAAGGATTTGGACACATGCCTTTTTCAGTATAATCCTGAAGACAAAGCACCCTCGAAACAATGGCTACCAAAGGTTGATGTGGTTCATTCAAAGCAGAAGTACAGCAGTAAGTGCAAAGGTCATAGTAAGTTTTTTGTTTGTTTGTTTTCTTTTTAATTCCAAATGCATTTTGTTTGTTATCTTTCTAAAGGGTCAAAGAACAATAACATCTTCTAATTAGGAGAGTGTTTTGACAAAGTTGGCTGAAACAATAGCAGAAAGACACCCAGGAATGCTTCCTCAGAGTCCTTCTCCACTAGGGCAATGTTACTGCTGCTCATTCTTCTAATCAAAGAAAGTAAATTCTGTGATATATTTGATGGAAAATCATTAGGGGTCCACCTTACAGTTCTGATTTGGCTATTTCTCACTTCTTTTTGCATGCTAACCTTACAAAATGTTTAGGGGTTTCTCTGTGAGGTTGTGGTAATGTGATACCCAAGAAAAGCTACATCCCATGTTGAAACTGTGCTTCTAACCACTGGCCTGGTCCACCTGAAATACACAGGCGTGCTTGAGAGTGCGCAAGACACATCAGGCTGAAGGAAAGACTGAAGAAAGGGGACCATATGTGACCAGACTCGGAAGAATGTGTCTCTGTCTGATTCTTACATGTGTGTCTCTCTTGCATCTCTGTCTCCCACTCTTACTCGTGTGTACATGCACTCTACTATGAACAAAGAAAAACAAATTATAATTTAGAAATCTTTAAATGGGGGCCAACCCTATAGCACCATGATCAGGCATCTTGCAAAACAAACTAGATCCCACTTGGCAAATGAAGGCTGAGACCTGAAAAACAAGGTTGTCATGTGTGAGTGTGCCCAGGATTCTGAGGGACTAGAGAATGAAGGAAAAAATATTGTGACATGACAGGCACTGTTCAGGTGGGAGGAGTTCTCTCTCACAAACACATTCACATGTACTCTGGCATTAAAAAAATAATAATTAATTTAAAAAATTAAAAATTTAAGGGCAGTCATTTTTCTTCATTTAATAATGTAATAAGACTGCCTTGACAGAAAGCTCATGTTGAGAAAGAAATTTCATGGCTTCTATTTTTATCTTTTAATTCCATCCCCTATATATATTTTGAAGTTCCGTCAAATGTAGGAAAACATTCATAGCTCAGAGTATCAGCAAGTTAAATTACAAGGTACAGAGTGGATTCATCAGACGAGATTTACCATAATTAAGAAGTTATTCCTTGGTGTGGAGTTACTTAAGGAGTTTAGCAGGGAAGTACAATGACTAGATTTGTGGTTAGATATAGCATAACTATAGTTTATTAGAAGGTGAATTTTGAATCATTGTAAACAGAAAAGGAGATACAAATAAACTGAGATACAAGATTTTTATTGCCTGATGATTTATCCTCTCAAACCCTCAAATATACTTGAGAATAAAATTAACTAATAATAGAGCTTAGAAATATAATTTGCATTGTTTACATATATTTGGCATTAAGAAAATTATATTTTTTCTTATTTTACATGTTTTATAGTTCATTGTTAAGTGGTTATGAAGGTTGTTAATAATATTTTAATTATCAAATAGACTTGTTGAGTTTATTTTATATCTTAAAAAGCAGATATTTTAAAAATATATTTTATTATATTTTAAGATAAATAAAATATATTTAAGATATACAATGAGCTATATTTTTCAATGACATTGAACTATATTTTGTATAGTAAAATGGTTATTACAGTGAAAAAAGTACATATTCATTATCTGACATGGTTACCAATTTTTTCTTCCTGCAGCATTTTCAACTACTCAGAAAAAAACTCAATAAATTACACTATTATTAACTATAATCCTCATTATACATATTTATATTTGTTCATCCTACTTTGTATGTTACTTTGTTATTTTGCATCCTTTGACCTACATCTTTCCATTTCCTTCAGTTCAACAAACTTGGTAACCACTGTTTCATTCTTTTATATTTGACTATTTTTCCAACATCATGCAATATTTTTCTGTCTGGTTTATTTTACTTAGAATAATATCCTTTGGGTCCATCTATATTGTGCCCAATGGCAGATTCTCCTCTTTTTTTAAAAGCTAAATAAGGGACCAGCAGTTAGCGTAATGGCTATGTCGCTGGACTCCCACGTAGTCGACTGCAGTTCGAGTCCCGGACCTGGCGGCTTAAACTCACGCCGGGCGCATGTGCGTGCGTGCCAAAGATCCCAAGAGGAGAATGGAGGAGAAGGGATTGTGGCGTGGCCATCCCCCCTGGGGGATGATTTCTCGCTTTCTATCTCTCTGTCTCTCTCTGTCTGTCTGGCGAGCGCACGCACCCTGTAGCAAAAACCTCTCCAAAAAAAAAAAAAAAAAAAAGCTAAATAATATTTCATTGAATATATATTGTCTACTGATGGACACCTAGGTTGTTTCATATAATGCTGCAATGAACATGAAACTGCAGATACACTTATGAGGTGGTTATTTCATTTCTTTTCATTACATACCCAAAACAGGGATTGCTGGGTCATATGGTAATTCTCTTTTCAATGTCTTTAGGAATAAACATACTGTTTTCCATAATGGCTGCACCAATATGCATTCCCAACAGTATTCAAGGGTTTCTTTTCTCCACACGCTTGCCAACACTTTTATCTTATTTCTTCGACAGTAATTATCCAAATGGATGTAAAGCAATATGTCACAGTGAGTTTGATATGCATTTCCCTGATGATTAGTGATGTTGAACACATTTGTATATATCTAATAGTTGCTTATATATTGTCATTGGGGAAATGCTTAAGTTTTTAATTAGTTTATATGTTTTCTTGCTATTGAGTTGTATGAGTTCTTTATAGATATTTTATATTAGCCTCTGTCAGAGCTATGATTTCCAGATATATGTTTTCCTAATTCATAGACTGCCTTTTCATTTTCTCAGTAGTTTCCTTTGCTGTGCAAAAGTATTTTAGTTTAACGTAGTCCTACTTATTTATTTTTGCTTTTATAGCTAAAGATTATGGTGTAATATCCAAGAAATCTTTGCCAAGGCCAATGTCAAAAGACATTTTCCCTGTTTCATTTTGGGAGGTTTATGAATTTTAGAGCATATGAGTAGATCTTTTGTCTTCTTTGAGCTGATTTTTTTTTGGTAGGTATAAAATAAGGGTCCAGATTTTGTTCTTTTGTGTGTGGATAGCTAGTTTCTCCAGCACTATTAATGAAAGAGACTTGGATTTATCCATTGTGTTCTCTTGTTGTTGCTAAAAATTAGTTGATTATATATGCTTGAATTTATTTCTATGTTACCTGTACCATTACATTGGTCTATCTGTAAGTTTTATGCCAGTAACATACTGTTTTGATTACCATAAATGTGTAATAAACTTTTAAATCAAGAAATTGATTCCTCCAATTTTGTTTTTCTTTCTCAGAGTTTCTTTACAATTTATGGTCTTTTGTAGTTCTATATTAATTTTAGAATTTTTTTATCTATGTCTATGAACATGGCCATTTGAACCCTGATCGGAATTTCACTGACTCTCTATATTGCTTTTGGTAGTATGGTTATTTTTGAACAACAAAAAAAGTAATAAAGTAATATATATCAAGCTTTGCATACAATTTTACTATATTCTTATAAATAACATAGTATATATGTCTTGTGTATACCCATGCCAAAATAAAAAATAAATAAATAAAAATGCTAGTCCTGCACTTGCCACTTTATAGCCTTTATTCCTACATCCAATCATAGACTTTATTTATACTTGTACTGCTGGTGAAAGTAATCATTCTCCTACTGCAATATTACTTGCCACAGGTTTCCAAGAATTTTCAGGATACATAGATCATCTTAGCCAAGTGAGGATATTCTCTGTGCTCATCCAGTAGACATCAGTTGACTTGTCAAACACTTAGAAACAGCTTTCATTTCCAGTTTCTGTGTGATTAGTTATTCCTCCTTTTGTATTTGCCTATGACAACTTGACAAGGCAAGACTTTTTTCTTAAGATTGTACACATGCACACACACATACACACACACACATACACACACTCAGTACAGGTATTATTCAATTCACTGATAATCAAGAAACCCTACACAACAGATATGCATGTTCAAATGCCCATGACTTTTCCTACTGCCCTCAAAGCACTTAATTTTTAATTGCTATTAATATATTTCATAGACTTTTAGCATGAAAAAATGAATAACTCTAATATAATAGTTTCTCATATTTATATTCTATCTGGGGACCAGCAGGTGGAATGGTGGTTGAGGTGCTGGAGTCCTACATGGTCAACCATGGCTTGAGTCCTAGACCTAGTGGCTTGAGGTTCACAATGGGGCACTTGTGCATGCATACCTAAAACTAAGAGGAGAATGGAGGAGAGAGTATTGCAGCATGGGCATCCTAACCGGAAGGTGATTTCTTGCTTTCTGTCTCTGTGTATCTCTCTGTCTCTACAGTGAAGGCATGCTTCCTATAGCAAAAATCTCTAAAAAACACCCCTATATGTATGAAAAAGTACGATGAATTTCCTCAATGATTTATATTCATTATGTATTTTAAATTATATAAATCTATATGCTGTAATTATTGAATCTTCTCAGCTTTTGCTAATTCAAAAATGTCTTTTTATCTCTGTCTTGAGGTATTTTTCTTAAAAGGAAAGTAGGACAACTGTACAAATGAAATATTATCCAATAAGGGGTACAATAAAAATATAATAGCTTACAGGACCAAAACTAGATATGAACAGAAAATGAAAACAAAAAAAGAAGGAAAGATAACATAAACAGTTGGAGAATGTTATACAAATACTGTGATATCAGAAAGGCAAATAGGTTTCTTTCAAAATGCCTATGTTATCAGTAAACAAAGAAATGAGAAAAATACAAAGTAATGTAAGACAAATTGTAAAATTCCTATTTGAGGCTATGACAATTACAGAAATGTAGACAGTTCTTTAGGTGCCCAAAGTTAGTTACACTTTTTTTACTACTTTATTTTCAACATTTCACACAGAGGATGCAGGATACATTTTTGTATAAACAAAGTTAATCATAAAGTGATCAAAGAAATTTAGAAAAATTAAACTATATTCTTTTTAATGTAATGTTATGTTTTAGTGTTTCTAGTATCAGAATTTTACATTTGGAAGCATTTTTCAAAGGCTCAGTATTGTAAATAATATATTCCTCTATCTTCAAACCACATTTTCTATGCTCCTTCAATTCTTATAAAATGCAAATTCAATATATTTGTGACTACTACTAAGTATGTCATAAAAGGATTAATTTTCAAGTTTATTTAATATGAAAATATTGAATTACTCCACATTATGTGGTTTTCTAATGATTTAGATCAACTGAATTCTTGATATGCTCTCCATATCTGTTCCCTTCACAACCTTTTCCATCTCTATAATGGCAACTGCATTCTTTTAGTTGCTTAGGGAAAAAAAAAATGCCCTAATGTTTCTATTTCTGTCACACCCAATAACTAATCCATAATGCCTTTAATGGTTACTTGTTAAATAAATCCAAAATCTAACTACTTCCCATCAGTTCTATTGGCACAAATTTAATGCTAGCCACCATTATCTTTTACATTTTTTACAAAAGAGAGAGAAGGAGAGGAGAATGAGGGGAGACAGAGAGAGAGAGAGAATTATGGCAGGATTTTGCTACAGTGAGCCTCTGCCCTGGCCACCGAGTTAGCTGGTATTATAGGCATGTACCATCATACCCAGCCTGTTCAGGTCGGTCTAGGATCTAAACAGCCTCTCAAGTGACCCCAGACTCATATGATACAGTGGTATTATACCAATTGCTCCATACTGGTTGAGCCCAACATTATATATAATATATCAAACACTAACCACTCAATAAATATATCAAACACTAACCACTCAATAAATAAGGTTGAACAGTTAAAGTGCAGTAATAGGCTTTCCCAATCCAGTCTACCACCAATTAATTATTCAACAACTGTGAAGTGCTCAAAATCAATCTCTCTTCTTTGTACCCATTGCTTTAGACTTCAACAGACTATCATCAATGATGCAACTACAGTTGATATTTTCTTGATATCACTCATCTTCTAATACCCTAAATTCCACATCAGTAGGGCATTTGTTCACATTTTGTAGGCTATCATCATTGGAGCCTCATTAGGCTAGTGACAGGAGGCGAACTTCAAATCAATCCACGTATCAAGCATTGCTGTCAATCAAATAAGTAAATCTCTCTCCCTTTCAGAGTTTTGTATATGATGGAAAGAGTAATGAACTACATTCTGATTCAGATTTTTTAATTTATATTTTATACTCTGTCTAGGACAAATGTTAAATATACAATATTTAATAAAATCATATAATATATCATATAACTATATATACACATGTATATGTGTGTGTATATATATGTACGCATATATATGTGTATATATATGTATATGTATGTGTGTGTGTGTGTGTGTGTGTGTATATATATATATATATATATATATATTATATATATATATATAATTACTATAGCTTCCCAGGAGGGAAAGGAGTCAATATTTATTGATTGATTGATTTACTGAATGAACTAATAAATTGGACAACATAAATTTATTGGTCAACTATCTGTCTGCAGTATAGAAATACTGTTCTATTATTTGTGACAAATATTGAAATATCATATATTCAGTAATGTGGAGGTCACTGTAGCACAATAAAAAAACACCATTATACCAGATAACAACTACTCTGATTCCATAGTACTGCCAAAGATAATGCTGTATTTCCCTGTCATAGCTGAGATTAGGTGAAGCTGACAGCAAATTAAATAACTACTTATCACTGTTTGAATTCAAGCTACAGGATAATTAAAAGCCTGCAAAGTGCACTTTACCAAAATATGAGTAAGGAAGCAAGAAAATAGAAAAAGATAAATTTCATTTTTTTCCTGAGTTCTTGAAATTATTTATACTCTACTTTCTCAAATAATCTCCATATCATCATCTATTTCCAACAGAATACAGCACACATTATCCCAGAATGCCTACTATGGGACTCTACTCCCAGTAGTGTCTTTTTGTAGAAATTAGAGTTAGAGCTTCAAATCCAAAAGAAACAGTAATGCAAACATTTGATGAATGAAAATTACACAAATATTGTAGGCTATAATTAACATAAGAACATTCAACATTACATAAAGGGGCTGGCAAACACTAACTACTCAATAAATAAGGTTGAACAGTTAAAGTGCAGTAATAGGCTTTCCCAATCCAGTCTGACACCAATTATTCATCAACTGTGAAGTGCTCATAAACAATCTTTCTTCTTTGTACCCATTGCTTTAGACTTCAATAAACTATCATCAATGATGCAACTACAGTTGATATTTTCTTGGTATCACTCATCTTCTAATACCCTAAATTCCACATCAGTAGGACATCTGTTCACATTTTGTAGGCTATCATCATTGGAGCTTCATTAGGCTAGTGACAGGAGGCGAACTTCAAATCAATCCACATATCAAGCATTGCTATCAATCAAATGAGTAAATATCTCTCCCTTTCAGAATTTTGTATATGATGGAAAGAATAATGACTTACATACTGATTTAGACTTTTTTATTAATATTTTATACTCTGTCTAGGACAAATGTTGAATATACAATTAATGTCAAATTGGGATTAGTGAAAATTTATGAAGATGCTATAGCTGGTAATGCTGGAACCACTCAAACTGGGAAACCCTCACAGTCATCTACAAAATTAACTGCGTAGTGTATTAGTTTTGAATTTTTGCTTTAACAAACTGCCATGATATCCATGGCTTAAAAGAACACAAGTTGGGATCAGTAGATGGCATAATGGTTATGTCACTGGACTCCCATATAATTGACTTCAGTTCAAGTCCTGGACACAGCAGCTTAAACTCACGCCAGACACAGGCCCATGTGTGTTCATCCTCAAGATCCGAACAGGAGAATAGAAGAGAAGGGACTGTGGTATGGCCATCTCCCTAGGGGGGTGATTTCTTGTTCTCTGTGTCTTTCTGGTGAGCACATGTGCCCTATAGCAAAAAACCTCTCTTAAAAAATAAAGAAAAAATAAAGAACACAAGTTTATCATCTCACAGTTCTGATCAACAGAAACAGAACATGGGTGTCTTGGGGCTAGGAGCAAAGTATTGAAAGACTTCATTGATTTCTGGAGGCTTTTAGAAGCGCATTTGTTTCCTTGCCATTTGCAATTTCTAGAGGGGTCCTGTGTTTCTTGGCTTATCTCCCTGCACCCATGTTTTCAAAGCTAGGAATGGTAGATTAAATTCTTTTCATATCACATCTTTCTGACCTCTTCTCACTTCTTCTTCTACACTTAAGAATTTAGGTGATCAACCAGGTCAAGTCAGATAACAGAATAATCTCCACACCTCAAAGGAAGATGATTAGCAATCTTAGCTGTACCTGCAACCTTAACTCTTATTTGCCATGTAATATAACATACTCTTAGGTTCCAAGGATTAAGGCATGGACATCTTTGGGGTGTCATCATTCTGACTGCCACACAGAGCTACTAATAAGATGACTACTAGGCCAAGTGGCACAATTCAATATGGCATTTAATATGCATATCTGCTCTGCTAAACGTCTTACTGCACCTTGAAGGTGTCTTATTTCTGATAGCCCTGTGGCAACGTTACTTATACCTAAACACCACCAAGGACCTTTTAAGAAACATAGGTACTCCCCCTACTTTTCCAGATTCCCTTTCTTTTTTTTTTTCTTTTCCTTTTTTTGAGAGAAATTTTTTCTATAGGGCACATGCACTATCCAAAGAGATAGAGAGAGAGAAAGCAGCAAGAAATCACTCCCCCTCCCCCCAGAGAGCATGGCCATGCTGCAATCCCTCTCCTCCATTCTTCTCTCAGGATGTTGGGCACACAAACACACAAACACCCAGTATGGGTTTCAAGCCACCTGATCCGGGACTTGAACCATGGTCAAATATGTGGGAGTTCAGTGACATATCCGTTACATCATCTGCTGGTCCTTCCCTTTGTTTTTCTTACACTGTATTCATCTAATTAATTAAAATAGTAATAAATTTAAAATATTTGTAATTTCAATTACTTAATGTTTGACTAGAAGATCTGAACTAAAATTAAAATTTCTGAAATATATTTCTCCTTAAGACAACGGTGTTTGTTGCTTTCTTGCTTGTCTTTACCCTACTCTACCTAAATGAAACACATTTATAATCTCACATATCTATTTCTACTATTAGAAAAATTAATGGGCTTGAATAATTTTTTTCCTTAAATACTCTATGTATATTAGGTATTCAATTCATATTTCTTTAATGAAAAAATCACTAAATGTTAAAGCAAACCATTTTGAACTAGGCACTTGTTTTTTTTTCAGCTAAATGTTTACTGAATTCAGAGCCACATTTTTGAAGCTGAGCCAGTCAGCAGGATGTATATTTTAAAAATTGTAGACTGCACTTACACAGCCTCGACCTCTGAGCCTGCTGTCCTCCCTGACCTAGTCAAAACTTTGAAAGTCAAGAGTAGCGCTGGAACCCTATAGGTGACCAGTGGTTAAACTGCTCAGAGTTTTCAAATTTTCCTTACTTTTTTTTGGCTGATATTTACAGATGTTTCCATTATCTACTCCTTCTGTAGCATTAATAACACACCCAATCCATTTCCATGTGTAACATACAATTTTTAAAAATAATGAAGAGGTGTACTACGCTAATTTTTGTTAAGAGAGATTTTTGCTAAAGGGCACATGTGCTCACCGGAGAGACAGTCAGACAAAAAGCAAGAAATCACACCCCAGGGGGAATGGCCATGCCAAAATCTCTTCTCCATTCTCCTCTTGGGATTTTGGGCACATACACACATGCACCCAACATGAGATTAAAGCCACCGGGTCTGGAAGTTGAACCACAGTTGACTACATGGGAGTCCAGCAACATAACCATTACACCATCTGCTAGTCCTTACTGTGCTATTGTTAAAAATGTGAGTTAATATTATAAGCTTTTCAAATAGACTGATTAACAAAAACACACATGCTACAAAAAATGTACAATAGATTTAGAATTGCATTGTCAACATGATAAAGTTCATGGACCAAATTATACAAACTTGAAAGTTAAACACCAGTTCTTAGAATGCCATCTCAAAGTAAAATAATATTCAGGAAATGTAGTTAAATATTTATTAAAAGTTATTTCTAATGTATTATAAATTTATATTATGTGCTATTTTTTCCAGAATATTCTACAATTAGAAAACAATGAGAATTAATTCTGTAATACAAATAAACTTAACACAGAGGACCAAAATAGAAATTGCTTATTATTATTAATCTTTTTCTCTTTCTTAAGCTTAATACAGGGACTGGAATTTGCATATCAGGCAATCCTTTCTGATAATGTTCAAGAAAAGTCACTGTCTCTTAACAGATGGAAAATCAATTAAATATGTTTAACTATAAGTGTTTTATCTCCAACTATTGGATGATTTGAAAAGTCAGGACATATTTTTTTGTATGCAAAAATGTGCCATGACTTTTCTAATGACCCAATAAACTAAAATTTGCCATCAGCAAAATGATCCCCAAATTCAAATAATGAGGGCTTGCTCTGAAGCCACAGTGAGTTTCCAAGAAATATGCAATGGATGCTATAAAGGTAGTGGATGAAACAATTAGTATTCACTAGGACGGCCACAGAACAATATGGAAATACTTATATAAAATTGCCTTTAGCACACCCAAGCTACCCAAATAAACTCTAGTAAACTGGGGTGTGCCACTTATTTTCAGAAATCTTCATGACAAGTCACCAATGTCCCCATGCCACATCTTTTTCAATCAATTGTCTGTTTGAGACTTTTCTTTAGAGTTAGGTTCTGAAGCAAGATAGACTTGAATAACTGTTAATGCCAGGTCTTAAAGAAAACCTTAGACTATGACATGATACAAAAATATTCCTCAAAAGCATTGTGTGCAATGATGGCAACAAACCGTGGTCAAAAACTGATATTACAGCATGTTAAAACTTGGTAATTACAGGATTATGGGAAGAAGAGGAACTAAAAGTTCTGTCAAAGAATTGTTTTAGATGATTGTAATAATATTTAGGAGAATAAAAGTCTCATTGTGGAAAGAATAATGTAAAATATAACATGTAAGACTCCTTTCAGTGGATTCCAAACCATCTAATACAACTAGGGAGCAAGAAAAACATAATTATAAGTGTTCATGAAATTGTTTTCCAGTTCCTGTAATTAAATAACTCAGATTGTCATGTACAAAAAGGGAAGAGTGTTTATAAATTATGCTTTTAAAAAGTAGGTTCAGATGCCTTCAAAAATCGTATTAGTCTCTTTGAAGTTTTTCTATGTCCACTGGTCAAAGCATCAGGGACACAAAATTTTCATCAGTTACCAATACTAAAGAAAATAAGTAATACTATTCCATCTTTCTTAATTATATCTCAACCTCCAATCATAAAATAGAGTGTCAGAAGGCAGTCATTACTTTTATAATTTGATCATTTTAATTTCTTTTAATATATAGCACCACGAAATTGATGGAACCAAATTTGTTGGGAACAAACGCATTAATAAAAAGTGACCATGAGTCACAATTTTTTGTATAGAAGACCAGCATCCACATTCAAGTCAAAGTCAAATTCAAATGACATTCTGTGGCCATGAGCACTGAAAGATGATACAAACTGTACTTAGGATATGCAGAGATGGAGATCTACTCTGACAAATCTTGTCTGAGATTTTATTAAGTGCTGAAAATCCATTTAAACTTTCAGCAAATCAGGGACAAGTGACAATCCAAGGGTACTCAGCTGCTCTAAGAGATTTACTCTGTTTGAGCCACATCTGATCAAAAGATTTCCAGAAGAATATACTGATTCCTAATTCTTATGGAAGTGAGACTCAATTTTGAAACTTTTTTCATAACATCTCTTAAATGATTTCAGTACCTAAAACTGAGTCTATTGTTATCAAATCATTTATATTTTCAGGACATATGAGGGAAAAAACCTGTACTTTTTATATTTTTATTACTAAAGAATAAGCATAATCAAAATACTAAAACAAGAAAATAAAAAAAGCAAATAGCCAGGTATGTAAGATATAGGTTAAAGTATAGACTTGAGCTGAAGAGTTGTAGTTCAGAACTCAACTTCATCTATTATGTAACCTTGACCAATTACCAAATACACCTGTACCTTAACAACCTAGACTGTAAAAAGGGAATACACCTAACATAACTCTGAGCAATTTATTGCTAGTATTTCCATTCATTATGCTTCTATCACATGCAGATATGACTATTTAAATTACTATTTATTTGAAATGTAACTGTAGACTTAAAATCAGAGCATACAACATCACTAAGGATGATTATCTCTACTGCACGCATTTCCTCTTTGTCAACATAGACCCAACTTGACTATACATCACTAGGGAATACTGAGGTATTGATGTGAAGGTTGGTTATGTTCATCAATAGTCAAATGGAAACCATTTGATTCATGTCTTTCTATTGCACACATCTTAAACTTCATTTGAAATTGGAGAAGAGAGGTTTGTCTACACTAAAAACATACAGCATTCTGTCATTGGACAAGTTACTTTTTTTTAGCATCAATTGTGGAACTGAAAAAGTGACTTGAAAATAGTTGTCATTTACTAAGGTTATTGTGCGAATTAAATGACATAATTTATGTTAACTGTTTACTCACTGACAAAACTACAATCCTTGTTGTCATCTCTCAGTCACCTCCCAATGCTTTTCTGTTTGTTTTGTTTTTGTTTTTGCCATACCACACATATGTTCCCAGAAGGGAAAAAGAAAGTGAGAAATAACACCTCAGGAAGTGGTTGCCATATAGAAACACCTTCTCTTCCATTGTCTTCTTGGGATTTTGGGGACTAATGCACATGTGCCTGCCGTGTTTGTCAAGCTGCTAGATCCAGGACTTGAACTGTACCATTAACCATGTACAATCCAGCCATCATAATAACTGTGTCACTGGCTGGCACCTATCTCCCAGTGTTAAGTTGCCCATAATTAAGAACTGATTTCTAATATCTAAGTTATAATACATTCTTATACTGTAAAATTAGTATTAGTTAAGGCCATAAGAAATTGTATATATCACAAATAATATATGCCTTGCAGTTTTTTTAGACAAAAACAGAGGCACATTGGAAAAATAAAATGATTTGAAAATAATTATTAATAAATCTCTGTACTTAAATGTAGGATTCTACAGAAAATTGTGTTATGACACAAATATGTATATCTATATACTTAAACCAGGAAATAGTTTTTAAATATGTCGTTGTTTTAGCAATAAAACAATATACTTATATCAGATATTTAAATGATACATCATCTTATTACATTATTCCATTTTCTAGAGAGAAATTTTTGCTACAGAGCAGTGAGCTGGCAGAAGAGACCGAGAGACAGAAAGTGAGAATTCACCTCTCAGGGGAAACACTACCCTGCTATCTCTTCCACTCCATTCTCCTCTCAGGATTTGGGGCACCCACGTCCACGTACCCAGCAGTTAAGTTTCAAGCAGCTGGTCCCCTACGTGGGAGTCCAGCGTAGTAACCATTACGCCATCTGCTAATCCCTTTATTCTTTCTTTTTAAGTTCACAACCTTAGAAAAGGCAGTCTTAGATTTCCTCCCCCTGGGAAAACAGCTTGGCCCCAGGTTCACTACTGGGGGGCATCGGGCTCTACCCACCTCCGCTGGTTCCAACTGCACCGCTAGCAAAACCAGACTCATCATCCGGTCATCTTCCCGCCCTCGACAACCACTTCGGGCATGTCTGGGAGACGTCACTTCCGGGAGGCCAGGCTGTATGAAGGCACTTTAGGAGGGAGCTTCATAGAGACCCCGCAGGCTACCTGGAAGCCAGGAGTCCGACGATTGGCTGGCGGGAGAATGGGGTGGGGGGGTTGTGTGGAATCCCTAGGAGAGAGAAACAAGTAAAGAGAGCCTGCCTCTTGTTTCCTTTCTCCCAGCTAGAGCCACAGAGAGTACAGCCGCTTCTAGCTAGTCTCCTTCCAGCCCGAGCTGCGGGGATTCCTGTCTTCGCAAGGCACGGGTGTAGGGACCAGGCTTTCACAGCGTGGGGGACAAAAGGCGCTGGCTGTGGCAGTGGCACCCTGCTTCCCAGAAGGCACTACTCCATGCTACTCCCCAATGGTCGTTGGCGCCGTCAGGTTTTCTCTGGCAGCCTGTATGGGCACCCAAGTACACAAGGAAGACTTGGCCTCTTGGGCCTACTTTCTCAATGTCTCCAGACCCTGGGCCTCTGAGCCATCCCTGATGAGCACCCAGGGTCAGTCAAGGCCTCAAGAATTTGCCTGTATGGCAGTTTTCCTTAAATAAGAGATGGCTCTTGAAGCCCAGGCTGTGAATGCAAGACATGACAGATGCGGAAGTGGTTCCTAAGCCTGCAAAGCGTAAGTCCTTCATACTAAGAGTTTGTACAGGCTCCAAGCTGGGCCAATACCTACTTCTTGGTTCCACTAGTGGGTACAAGTCCATCTGCTAGCTTGTTGCCCACCTCTTCACATTGTCCAATTCGAGCTTGGTCCAACCTAGTCAGAAGTTAGAGAGACCTTAGTTATTGTGAAGGATGTGAACTCAAGCCTTCAGAACAAGATGCAATCTCCTTCCTTAGTGAAGATTCTGCTGGGTGGGGGGTGCAGCAGAAATAGAACACAGTGTCCCCCTGTTTGAAAGCTAACTCCGAGAATCAGTTTGTATTTCAGGTTTTGCATGTATTCACTCCCAGGAACAATGTGTGACCCTGGACCCTGTTCAGCAACCCATCTCAGAGAAAGTGACAACTGTGTTGAGGGATGATGTTATTAGTTGATAACCATAATCCTGATTGTGAAGAACTTCTAAATGAAACTATAGAGATTCCAGATTGTAGAAAAAAGTCTTCAGGTTTGGGTGAAATGGATTGTTTCTTAGTCTCTGTGCGACTTCCAGATTTCCATGAAGAAGAAATACTAAAAGACAGTCATTACACAGAAATGGAGAATGAGAAAATTTTACATTACCCTGAAAATGATACTCCACAAGAGGAACTCTCAGATTTCGTGAATATCAGTTCATTGAACTTGCTCAAAAGAGAACAAGGAGATGGTGCACTTGTCCACTGTGTGGGAAACAATTTTAGGAATGATCTCACCTACCTTATTTCCCACCAGAGTACTCACACCAGAGAAAAGCTGTATGACTAGCCACGATGGGAAAAGCTTCAGTCATAAAACAAACCTCAATAAACATGATCAAATCCATACAGGAGAAAAATGTTGTTTCTATTCTCATTGTGGCAAACACTTTAGTCAAAATCCTTATCAGAGTCACCATGATGAAGTTCATATAAAGTAGAAAATACAGAGGCATTTAGAATGTGGGCAAACTATCTCTTAGAACACAGACTTTGTGCTTCATCTAATGAGTCGTGACAATGAGAGGTAGTTAGCTGCAAAAAATGTGGATGATTTGATTAATTTTCAAACTGTACTTGGCATTAGAAAACGCCGCTCACCATACAAAGCCTGAAAGCTGAAGTGAGATGGGGAAAGATATGATGCTTCTACCTCAACCTAAATAAGTTTTATGAAAAATTTTGAGTGGCAAAAACAAAACAAAAGAAAAGGATTTTTGAATGATTAAACTTACTGAAATATACAGAAATGACATTGTAGTCAAAGATGTAGATGTCTTGGCTGAAACTTTATATTGTTAGAAAATTCAGAGAAGGAAATATTTTCAAGGGATATACCTCAGCATCCAAGCTTTTGGACTAAGGAGCTTCCATTGGTGAATTTGTACACCTGTACAACATATAGGTCATATTTCCAAGAAAGGCTGAATGAGTCTGGAGGCTCTTTTCCTTCGAGGTGAACAGAATGATTTGTGCCTCTTGACAGTTTATCTACCTTTTGTCCCGTGTGGGAATCCACACTTGAGAAAAAGAATGCAGATATCCTAACTTACACATGTTCCTGTGAAAGAATCAGACTGCTGATTATTTCAAGCACAGCTTCTAATAGCAACTCATAGCTCTCTAATAACACCCTTTTAAAGATTGAATGTTGAAAGAAATAGTTTACTTTAGGCTATAGGGAAACTACAGCAAGTGAATGTCATAGAGTCTTACTTGGATGTGATTTAAGTAAATTATCAATTTCAATTACAGAAAGTTAACAGCTTTAAATACAATTCCACATGTCAGAGGCATGGGGCAAATTAATATGTTGTTTGCTTAGGAAAATATTTGAGAGACAGTTCAGTAGTTCATAATATTGTTCATGTCAAGCTATACATTGACAGTGAATATCAAATGACAATTATTTTCCCAATGATGATACCAGTATAAAAAGTTTTAGGGATAAACAGTGACACAAAGGTAACACTGAATTATCTGTGAGGGTAATTCACATGTGAAGATTCCAGGTGTGTTTCCAGAGACTTCTGTGAGTATGTTGGGAACATGTGTACTAGACCTGGGGTTGGATGAGGCTGGGGTGGATTGTGGCATAACTCTGTTAAAGGAGCTCTCTCTCTTTCTCTTTCTCTTGCTCATGGAAAAAAATGAACCTTAAACAATTTTTTGATCAATTTATATATATAAATCTTGGATATAGATAAAATAGTCACATATTACAAATTATGTATAATACAAAATAATTTGTTAATTTAAATTTCTTTTTTCCCATGCATTTTCTATAAAACAATTTTATTAAATCTCCTCAATGATTTTCTTTTACTTTTTTTTTTTTTTTTTTTTTTTTTTTTTTTTTGCTTTAGAGTACGTGCACTTGCTGGAGAGAGAGAGCTACAGAGACAGTGAGAGGGAAAGAGAAATCAACTCCCAGGGAGATGGCCACGCCGCAATTCCTTTTTCTCCCAGGGATCTTAGGCATGCATATACATGTGCATGGTGTGAGTGTCAAGCCACCAGGTCTTGGACTTAAACCATAGTCAACCATGTGGGAATCCAGCTACTAACTGCTATGCTATTGGCCCCTCCTCAGTGAAGTTTTGACTTCACACTGTCAAATGTAAATGTTCTGGGTAATTGAGCATAGTTTTATTAGGCTATTAGATCTTTGGCTTAGCCATGCTGCACAGAGCTGTGTGTATCCAGCAACAATGCTTCTTATTGGTATACCACGCCTTCCCCAGTCCTAGTTGCTCTCTGACTGCATTCTCTGTTACACAGCTACATGGAATACTGATTAGCAAAACAAAGTTAGCCACACACGTTATCACATTTGCCTGACAAATAAGTTCTGGGCCCTGAGCTTAATTTATTAATGATTCTATGTTAAAATAAAATTGGTCATGTCTTTTGCTTTTTTAGCTAGAACTATTTTCCTACATCAGACAGCTCTTTTTTTTTTTTTTTTTTTGACATTTAGAAAGCAGTTTAAACCTCATTCCAAAAATCAACCACTGACATATTGAGAAGGAGCATGTCGATGACAAAACTGAGATAAATCAAACTATTTCAGTGTGAAAGGAAATCGTTATGGAGGTCCTGAAGTTGCAAAGTTTCAGAAGCAAGCTTGGAGTGAATGACTGTAAGGATAACTGTGAGAAATAGAAGCTCTTACCTAAGATGTAAATATAACAGGTAGGGCTTGATCAAAAGGAAGCAACTGAAGGCAGTGCCTAATCTCAGTAATCAAACCCCAGAGGTTTTGAAGTCCAACCTATGGCATCACCAAAATCTATTGTAGGCCATGTGGGAGGATCCTTACCAAATCAGGGGTAAGGAAATAAGAAAAATCTGGAGAAAGGTGGATTGGGGCAAATAAATGCGTGATTGAGTCTCTAAAAGGAACGGAGGTCAATAACTGGTGCAACAAAAGGTATGTCTGATTGATGATTAATACTCTATTTCAGTACTAATATTTTTTTCACCTTTATAACCCTAACTTGATAACAAAATACAAGTCCAGTTGTCAACAGGGAATCTTTCTAAAATATGGTTTCCACCATGCAATAGTGTTCTTTGTAAAGTCTTCCTTGTTAAAAATGAATAAATTAATTATAAAGATCTTTCATTCCCAATTCACCAAATTAAAGTTACGTTACTTAGCTTTCTGACAAAATACTTTTCCACTAAAAACAGGTACAAGACAAGGATGCTCACTTTCTCCACTCCTTTTCAAATTCTGTACTTTTAAAGATCTGTACTTAAATTGGATTTGGAAGTTTTTCTCCCTCCCTTCCCAAACATGAAAGTTCTTCGAAAATATCAGAAAGAATCTTATGATGAAAAATCTCTGTGGTATGGTTTGGATGGTGTTTTGCCCTCCAAAGCTTCACATTTTGGAATTTTATGTAAGAAGTGGTGATGCCTATTGAACAGTGATCGGATCACTGTACTTGCATTATGGGGGCAGTGGTCTCATGAACAGATTAATTATGTCTCTGGAGACTCGGTGAATTCAAGCTCTCAGAAGAGGTCTGGTTGTTATAAAACAGAAAATTGTCAAAAGTTCGCTCTCTCTCTCCCTCTCTCTCTCTCCCCCCCTCTCTCCCTCCCTCCTTCTCTCTCTCTCTCTCTCTCTCTCTCTCTCTATCTATCTATCTATCTGTACCTATCATCCTTTGTGCTTCTATAGGACATATTGTAGGTAGCCTGATGCCAGGCCTATGCCTTGGGACTTTCCAACCACCAGAATTGTGAATTAATAAACCACAATTTCTTTATAAACTACCAGTCTCAGATATTTCTGTTAGCAATGCCAAAACAAACTAAGACACTATGCATGGATTTCAAAGTTTTTTCTCAAAATATTGCAAAATCATTTTGTAAAATAAACTAGTACTTTAATTTTATTTTTTATTATTTTTATGAGTCTCCTCATACTTGTTTACAAAGAAGGCAGGTAGATAAATAGATATATAAATATGCATTTCTCAAATATTGCATATGAACTCAGTTAATCACACCAAAAGGAGTAGAGAGTTTAGGATAAATTATTGTAAATAAAGTTCATTTTTGAGGAAATGAAATATTTGAAGACTCAAAGAACATATTTTGTCAGCTTGCTATTATCATATGCTATTACTTCCGAAAATAATTTGCATCTAAAAGAGACAGTGGTCACTAGGTTTTCCAACATATTTTTCCTTTGAGGTTTATATTTTAGTCCAGAGTTCATAAATCCAAGTCATAAAGTTGTCTGGAATAAAAACACTTGAAAATATACCTATTTTTCCCAACCCCACCTTCACTTCCTGTTGGCCGGGGCCTTTGGCCGCGGAGCCAAGATAACGCTGCTGGCTGCATAGGGAGGCGTGTCTCCAGTACTTGCCTCGGACAGGCAAAGGAACTTGTGGGCGGGGCCGTCGGGAGGATCCTATATATAAGGGAGTAAAGGGAGGGAGAAAGGAGAAAGAAAGGAAAAAGTAAAGGAAACCTGTGAATAAAGACTGCATGAGGAAGAACCGGGTGTCGTGTCGTCTCTGCAGAAGTGACGCCGACAACTTCCTACATCATATATAAGCATCTACTTGTTTAAGTAGAATAATATGTTTAGCATGTTTTCAGGGTATGCACAAAAAAATGAGAATTTAATTAGCTGCTATCAAAATAATATCATTCTAATATAATCATTTTTTGTTATCCTAAAGAACAAAATAACATATTCAATTTTACAACTCAAATACTTTAAAATGTCAGAAATGTGAATATGTTTTCTATATTACAGTTTGTTTTGGTTTAATTGATGTAATTGATGTTTGTTTCCTTCATTCTTCATAGTATTTACAATAACATTATGAATCACAACAAATGGCAGTTTAGATTAAATGAAAAGACATTATCAAAAACAGAAAGAAAGATTATGAAATACATAGACTTCATTTAATAAATACTTCACAACCAACGTCAAATGTATTTTGGCAAAAGGCAGAATAGTTATGATAAGTAGTGATGGCTTAGAAATGTTTTTGATATCTGCTATTTAAAATAATAAGCAGGAAAAGTAAAACGAGTAGTTTTCTAGAAGTCGATAAATCAAGAAAACAGAGTATAATGTAAGGCAGAGAGTGCTCGGGGGTACATGTACACAAGATGCATTACAGAGAATAGATGAAAGCCATTACCTTCATTACCTCCTCTATGAATAAACAGACGATATGATGTTCCAGAACCATTAATCTATCACCTTTAATGGGCATTATGTCCCAGTTTGGCTAAGAAACACCTATGTTAAAAATCATCAAAAATTAATACACCATGGACTGCTTATCCTCTGAACGACATGTCATAAGTGGAAAAAGCTTTTGACATATTTTTCATCTTCAGAAATTGTTCTCTTAAAATTTCTCTCATGCATCAGAATTGCAGCCCATTTAGCCCAGAAGCTTCAAGTAAGTGGCAATGTATAATATCCTTTTTTGTCATTTTTGTAGCTATGGTTTCTATGTGTATTTATAATATATGAGCTAGACTTGCTAAGTGGGTGGTTGATCAGATTGAGAATTTGTGTTCCCCAGCTCTTCCATTCTACTTCACATAACAATTTTTGGTGAAAATCATTAAAAATGTATACCATTGTTTGTTGATAAACTTGAGAATAGGTGATTAAAAATGGGAATTTTTTATAATATCAAGTCAGCTCTGTGTCACACAAAAGCTTTCCAGATTTGGATATGACACACATGATAGTTAAGGCCTCTTCACTTCTACTTTACATTATTTAAAATGAGGATGATGCAAACGTAATGCTCTTGTAATGGCAAGAAGTTGCTTAGTGCTTAGTATATGCAAGGTACTATTTCAAGCATTTAACAATTATTTAATATTTAAATAATTCTGTGAACTGCATAATATTAAGGACTCCTACTTCTTCCCTGCCCAGTTTGCATCAAAGAAAATAATACACAGAAATGTTCAGTAACTTATCAAAAGTATCACAGCTAAGAAGTGAAAGAGTCAAACTGTCATAGTCAAACAAGTCAGTATTCTTACTGAGTATCGTATAATATCTTATCTCCCTAACTATAGTAATGCATTTTCTAGAGAATTTCTTTGGTTCAAATTAAGACCATTAATGTATGCATTAATTCTTGACCAGGTGGAAGTATACCAAAGCCATTCAGCACATACTATGACACATACATTCATATTCAGTGCCAGTTGGTTATAGGTCTTTTTTAAAGATATTGCTTCAAAATATATGCTATTAAAGTATCCTGCATATTCTATGAGTACATATCTTTCTCATTCTCTAATAGCTAATTTAAAGTCTTTACCAATAAAAATTAGAGTAACACATTCTCAGTAGTAAACTTTTAAACACCTGCTACATGCAAGTAGGCAACAAGAGCTCTCCTCCAGCTTCCTGTCTTGAATATCTTTAGTATGATGTACTGTGCTGTGGCCTCTTCTCTCACCATTAATATCATTCTCTGGAGAAAATATATAGCTGATTATGGCTAACAGGTAGTGCCTAAGTGATATTAGAAACTTGGTGTTAAAAATGCAGAGTTGGGGCTGGCAGGTGGCCTGGTGGTAAAAGTGCTGGACTCTCACATGGCCGACTGCGGTTCAAGTCCTGGACCTGGTGGCTTCCTTTCTCACTTTCCCTCTCTCTCTTTCTCTGTCTCTCTCTGATCAAACTGGAAAATAATAATAATAAATAAAGTTAAATAAAATAATAGTTTAAAAAATGCAGAGTTTATTTGGATAATGTACCTTTGGGGATGCAGTGGAGAAAAAGAGGTTAAATATCAGCAACATGCTGTTGTTCAGAGAGACGCTCTTTGATGTAAATATCCACTAAAAGGGTCAGGTACAACCTGGTGAAGAAGCCTTGAGCAATTTTGTTGTTGTTGTTGTTGTTTGTTTGTTTTGCTATAGGGCACATGTGCTTACTAGATAGCCAGAGAGAAAGAGAGAAAGGAAGTGAGAAATCTCCCCCTAGCGAGGGACTATGCCACAGGGCCTTCTCTGTTTTTCCATTCTCCTCTCAGGATTTTGGGCATGAACACACAAATTCTTGTCATGATTTTCAAGCCGCCAGGTCAAGTACTAGAACAGCTAGTTAGTTAGCTATGTGGGACCCAGTCACCTTAACCTCCGTGCTACCTGGTGACCCTACCTCCAATTTTTTAATGCAAATACTTTTGTTATTTGAATATAATGAAAGTTTTTCTTTTTCTATACTTTATGAAATCTGTCATTTTTATAAAGCTCCCTTACTAACAGGCCAAACTTATACAGAATAATGAATATGAGTCTGAAACAGGTAATGAATTAAATTAGAGTCCAATTTATATTAAAGTGGTCCCATGTGTTTGGGAGAAATGGAAATGTGTGCTTAGAAGAAAGAGACAAGGGGGAACCAGCAGTTAGCGTAATGGCTATGTCGCTGGACTCCCACGTAGTCGACCGCGGTTCGCGTCTCGGACCCGGTGGCTTACAACTCACGCCGGGCGCGTGTGCGTGCGTGCCCAAGATCCCGAGAGGAGAATGGAGGAGAAGGGATTGCGGCGTGACCATCCCCCCTGGGGGATGATTTCTCGCTTTCTGTCTCTATGTCTCTCTCTGTCTGTCTGGCGAGCGCATGCGCCCTATAGCGAAAAACCTCTCCAAAAAAAAAAAAAAAAAAAAAAAAAGAAGAAAGAGACAAGGGAAATAATGTGCCAGTGAAATAGAAAGAAATATGAAAATTAAAATATGCCTTTTTAGGTAAAACGGTGATAGTAGAAGGAAAATCAGAAGAGCCTCTCTTCAAATCCTTGAGGTGACTTTAGAAACCGTTATTTATGGGACTAGCAGTTAGTGTAATGGCTATGTTGCTGGACTCCCACGTAGTCGTGTGTGCGTGCATGCCCAAGATCCCGAGAGGAGAATGGAGCAGAAGGGATTGCGGCGTGGCCATCCCCCCTGGGGGGTGATTTCTCCCTTTCTGTCTCTCTGTCTCGCTCTGTCTGTCTGGCGAGCACATGCACCCTATAGTAAAAACACCTCTCCAAAAAAGAAAGAAACCGTTATTTATAAACTCAGCATGTATCATCCTGTGGGTATCTTCATATCATGCATTACTTCTTCTAAAATTAATTTCAAATTGTACCTTTATTTTGTCATAATCCACTTTGGTGATAATGATGGCTGTTTTTCTTTATCATTTTGCACTGTTACCAGCTTATGCATTTTCTGAATTATGAAATTCTCCATTCTCCAATTGGCGATGTCTAAACCTACCTTTACTGTTTCCCACACATTGATATCATTTGTGAAGCCTCATTGAAAGGGTTAACATGTAGAGGTTAAGTGAGGACACTGACTTGTATAGTCTTTTTTTTGCTATTAAGGAAGTAGATAAAATCACCAAGACCAGGACAGAAAGAATAAATGAAAAAAAAAAAAAGACTATTTTTGCTAACATCTTAAAAATAAATATTGCAAATGATTTGATGTCATTCTCCATGGTACCGATCTGGTTTTCTTTTCTATATGCTGGCTTTATGATGACATCAGTATTTTTCAATAGCATTACAACTTTATTACATACTAATAGAAACACATAATTCTATTATTATCAATGATAACCATGCTTTAGAGCAGACATATTATATCATATTCCAGACAGACATATTTGATATTTGGTGTTTTATATTATTTTAATGCTACTCTGTCACCATTAACTTGATATTGTGTAAGGTAATTGGGAAAAGGTTGCCAAGCACCTAAGAATATATGATATATTTTTAAAGGATGATATGATTCATCACTTATTTGTGGTATACATAAAAGGAATATAACATATTTCTCACCAGAAGGAAAGGCATATCCATTATTATGAAATTATCTTGGTGGGCATCCTTATAAATTTTTTTATTTGGCTAATATAAAAACTCAAAAAAATTATGGAGCTAGCAGGTGAGAGAGTGGTTAAAGCATTGGAATCCCATATGGATGGTCATGGTTTGAGTCCAGGACATGGCAGCTTGAAAATCATGTTGGGTCTATGTGCGTTCATCCTCAATCCCAGGAGAAGAATGGAGGAGAAGGGATTGTGGCATGGCCATCCCCCATGGGGGTAAGTCCTCACTTTTCCTCTCTCTGTCTCTCTGGAGAGTGCATGCACCCTAGGGTAAAATCCTAAAAAAAAATAAGAAAAATAAATAGAAAATCTCACAATATTTAGAATTATATAAAAATGAATACATTCAAGTGCTTAAACATAAATAAATCTAAATTTGCAGGTAAGTTGGAACTTGACATTTAAAATAATAAATTTCTTTCAAAAAACTCAAAGTATACAGTTTAATAACTCACTTATATCTCTATATAATTACAATACATGTGGAGTCAGATGGACTAAATTTGTATCCTCATTATGTCACTAAGATTCTATATGACAAAAGCAAATTGCTTAACTTGGCATATATAAAGCAATTGCTTGTTTTAGTATTAATATTGTAAATATAAACAAAATTATGTCTGCTGGTAGTTTATTTCACTTATGTTTTTCAATTGTCAAAATATTTTGTCATATGGAAACACATAAAAATTCTAACCAAGAAAAAGATTTTTAATGCTAATTGTCAGAGTCTCTTAAGATAAGAGTAAGTATCAATTTGGGATTACAAAGGTGAATATAAGAAGGAGTGATAGCAGGTGTTTAATATTCATAAGTAACATTTTATGCCCTTCAAGGATATATACATATGCAGGAGAATATATTAAACATATTAAAGTGAAAGGAACAAGTAACTTCATGAATTTCAAGTTTATACATATGCAAGGAAATATATTACGTACATTTTAGTGTCTAAAGATAAGAGGAGAGAAATGTATGTGAAGCCTTGTATGTATTAATTATAATTTTGTACCACTAATAGAGGTGACAAACTTTTCTCTGATCCCTCCCAAAAATATATTTGTAAAAAAGAGATGTCCTGGTTACAGTTCTTTACAAAGTTAAAAAAAATGGACTTCTTATTTTTCAATAATATGTAATATTATAGAAAATGGCTAAATTAATACAACCTACAATAATTGATTTATTTTCTCAAATAATTGCCATTTATATATTTTATAAGTTACTTAATGTAAAGTTATTTATGATAATTTTTGGCTCCAGCTATTCTATAGCAATTACAATTAAACTTACTCTTTTGCTGTAATATAATTTTAAAAATGAGCAAAATATAAGAAAAAAATGTTTTCAGAGTAAAGTTTTGATGCTTTAGGGCAAGGACACATCTGTACTAATCTCTATAGCTATTACCATTTTTAGCTTTAAAAATATTTACTGAAATTATGTGTAAATAAAGCATATAAGAGGACAGTCTTACTGGGAAAATTAAAGAGATTCAATTTTATAATGGCACAGGCGACTGAAATTTTCAGGCCAGGTCTTGGAAGAGAGATGGCTACTAAGATAAAGTACCAAAAATCTGTGACATTGAAAACCCTTGAGTAGCAGTTTTTTTTTCTCACAGAGAACAGCTATTGGGGGGGATCTGTATCTGACTGTTCAAGAGTTCATGAGTTCTGTATCAAGAGTTCAAGATTGGGACCAGCAGTTAGCGTAATGGCTATGTCGCTGGACTCCCACGTAGTCGACCGTGGTTCGAGTCCCGGACCCGGCGGCTTAAACTCACGCCAGGCGCGTGTGTGTGCATGCCCAAGATCCCGAGAGGAGAATGGAGAAGGGATTGCGGCGTGGCCATCCCCCCTGGGGGGTGATTTCCTGCTTTCTATCTCTCTGTCTCTCTCTGTCTGTCTGGTGAGCGCACACGCCCTATAGCAAAAACCTCTCCAAAAAAAAGAAAAAAAAAAAAAAAAGAGTTCAAGATCACTGAACATAGAGAAGGGGTTGAAGTAGTAACTAATCAACAGTAGAGAAATATTGGTGAATATGCTGGATATTCATTTGAATTCAAATTGAGAGGGTAGAAAGTTAATTTTTAGAGAATAGCAGATCCAACTCAGGCTCAACATAAGCACTCACAGAAGCAAGTCTGGTCTCCAGTAAATTTCTAGTCTCCAGTAATTTAACTATCTACTTGAACAAAATTCCAGATGCTTTAAAGGAAATAAAATAATTCTGAGCACCTAGATATTTTAATACAATTTTAACACCAATAAGATGTAGAACTTGCTTATATTTAGAAATAATGGAAACTACAAGAAAATGGAATGCCATCTTTAAGTACTAAAATAAACAACTAAATTTTCTGCCCTGCCAGTTTACATTTCAACGTTCAGCAAATAAAAATAAAAATGACAAGATAACTTATTTAGACAACTAAAAGCTGAAATAGTTTTTCATCAGTAGAACAGTTCAAAAAGAAATACCAAAAGAAGTTATCAGGTTGGAAGAAAATAATATCCCAATTAGAATTTGACACTTAAAGTACAGGATCTTGTAAATGGGTCAGTTAATATCCAAAACTGTTACTAAGTATTTATTTAAATAATCATTTACTCTTTAAATATATAAGAATACAACTTATGACATGGATATACCATTTAAACAAAGCATATGGCCACAATAGTGCAATATAGAGGTCAATAAATGAAACATGATTTTTAAATTTTCCTATTTTGTACATGCAGTGCTAAAAATATCAATTCAAATAGAATGTTATGTTAAGGATGTACATTTTAATTTCTAGATAAACCCCTAAAGTAGAAATAAACATATAAATACAATTCCAAGAAAGAAAATAATACAAAATTCTAAATAATCCACATGAAGACAGAAAAGGTAGAAAAGTATAAGATAAAAGTCAATTAGAAAAGTCAAATAGAAAATGAATATCGCAATAGTAAAGTTTATCCCAACCATAAGTTGTTTCATTAAGTGTAAATGAACTAGATAGTCTCAGCTTAACAAGAGATTTTCACATTAGAATCAACATATGCTCAGCTCTTTCTAGCTACATGCTCACTCTAAGCAATGTTCTGGATATAAAGACAGTTTGAAAACAAAAGACTTAAACTTACTATAATGTAAATTGTAATCATAAGTCACTTTTTTTTAAATGTTTGAAAATATAATTACAAATTAATTTGCATAAAATTTGGTGGCTCTTTAGACCTTAACCTTTTCTGATATAGGCTACTTTAGGTAAAGTCATGTTTTGTTTTTTTAAAAATCTATCAAATGACACTTTAAGACATGAAGTATTACTGGAACTGTAGAGAATTTGTGATCATAAATGAATGAATACAACAAAGATTCAAAATTGCATAAATCTATAGCACCTAATTGCATAATTTTAAAATACATGACTTTAATTGAAAGTCTAATTAAAATCATAGAAAACTACGCAATCATATTTGGGGATTTTAAACACTTCTTTTCTTACTTGATAAATTAACCAGACAAAATAAATAAAATAAAAACAGTAAGGGCATGAAAGATTAAAATAGTTCTTTAAACCCACTTAAACAGAATGACAGTTAGAAAACACTACAGAGGCCAGCAGGTGGTGTGGTGGTTAAGGCACTAGACACTCCCACATTGCTGACCCTGGTTCAAGTCCTGGACCTGGTAGCTTGCTTTCTCACTTTCTCTCTCTCTCTCTCTCTCTTTCTCTCTCTCTCTTTTAAAAAAATTATACAAAGTACATTCATATAGTCAGTAGCAATAATTCCTAATGATCTTTTGTATTTATGTGATAGCTTTTGTAATGTCTCCTTTTTAATTTCTGATTTTATTTATCTGGATCTGCTCCCCCTTTATGTTAATTAGTTTAGCATAGGGTTTGTCAATTTTGTTCATTTTTCTCAAAGAATAAGCTTTTGGTTTTGTTGACTTTTTCTTACTCTGTTATTCTCTACTTCATTTATTTCTTCTCTAATCTTTATTTTTTTCTTTTCTCTTTTTACTTTTGAATTTAGCTTGCTTTTGCATCTCTTTGAGATACAATGTTTGGTTGTTTATTTGCCATTTTTTATTCTTGTGAATGCTAACTGCTATCAACTTTCCTCTTAGTACTGTATTTTGCTGTATTCCAAAGTTCTGGAGTGTAGTATTTCATTACAAGTCTCGGTAGCATTAGTATTTAGGAAAATGAAAAATAGAACAACACCAAAAGTACATACATTGGTGAGAATGCGGAGCAATAAAAACATTCTAGCTGTTACTAGGAGTAAAAATTCATACAACTACTTTGAAAAACTATTTAGTGTATCTTTTAACATTCAATATAGGCATATTCTGGGATCCAACATTTTAATTTCTAGAATGTATTACAAACAAAATGAGTGCACATGTGTACCAAAAGCTATATGTTTATAGCAACATAATTTTAATAGCCTTAAATTTGAAAGAACCCAAATGTTCATTAGCATAATATTTTTACATTGCTAAACAGAAATGAAGAAAATATATGAACTAGAGCTATACAAAAAGCAAAAGTAGGGCTAGTCAGCGGTGTCATGGTTAAGGTGGCTGGATCCCATATAGCCAACTTCATGGTTTAAATCCTGGACCCCGTGGCTTAAAAACCATGCTAAATACATATGTATGAGTGCCCAAAATACTGAGAGAAGAATAGAGAAGAAAGAATTGTGGTGTGGCAATTCTTCCCTAGGGATGCTTATTCACTTACCCTCTCTCTATCTCTTTCTGGTAAATGCACATGCCTTCTCACAAAACAAAGAAACAAAATTACATAAATGATTGACTCTGAAAACATAATATTGACCTAAGAAACTGTAAACTAATAAAATAAGGATAGGAATAAAACAAAGAAACAAAAATATCCTCTATGATTCCATATTTATAAAGTTTATAATATGAACAAAGCACATTGTTAAAAATCTAGGTACTTGTTACCTTTGACAAAGAAGAAATGGTTTTTGATTGAGAGGAGCACAAGACTGGCCGATCAAGTATCTTCACCTGAGTAGCAGTTTCATCACTTCTGTTAAAAATTATGGAATCTCGAAGTAAGATTGGCCATTTCTCACTATTTCATAATTTCATAAAAATAGGGACTAAAGGGTACAGCAGGTGGTGTAGTGGTTAAGGCACTGGACTCCCACATGGCCAACAATGATTCAAGTCCTGAATCCAGCACCTTGAAATTCATACCAGGTGTGTGTGCGTGTGTGTCCAAAATCACTAGAGGAAAATGGAAGAGTATGGATTACAGCATGGCTATCTCCACTGGGGGGGGGGGGGGTGACTTCTCACTTTCTCTTCTCTCTCTGTCTCTCTGGTGAGTTCATACATCCTATAGCAAAATCTCTCTCTCAAAAGAAAATGGGGCCCAAAACAATGCATCTTCATAAATTTTTTGCTATTATTTATTGCATTTTTTGAATATTAGATCAAACAGAAAATTTTAGTAATCTAATATTTATTGACTAACTATTGCTGTGGTATCCAGGTCAGTGAGAGATATCTATCCTGGCTTTTAGGAATATTTTACCACTTGTATTGTGTACAGCTGTAGTGTAGAGTAATAGTAAACAACAACTATCTTTTAGTCTGTTTTATTTTTGTTTTAAAATTTTCTACTGACAATTTTCTCACCTTCATTCTGTATTTGTCATTGGGCAACCTATATGCTATTGCAAACATGTGTGAATCTGCAATTTATTAGCATATTTGGCTCTCAAAAATATTGCCTGTAATATGAAGAATAAGGCAATAGACCACAGTAACAAAGCATAACCAGCATCTGAACAAGCACTATTTGATTACAAATGAGTATTTCTTGCTTAAGCTTTTGCTATCAAGGACTATTTTTACTACTTGCACCTTTATATTCATTTAAATTCAAATTTTCAAAGGCATTATTTTTATTTTCCTCCCTTGGTTCAGTTTACAAGCATTTTATAGGCATTTACTCTTTGCCAGATTTTATCTTGTTATTGGAAATGCAAATATAAAAAGAACATTATCCCTTTAAAAAGAAGCTTATAGTCCTGTAAAAATGGAATAGTAAAAGAAAAAGAGACAATTGATCATTTTAATTTAATATATATAAATGGTAATTTTTATAGTAAGTTGAATATACTTTCTAAAGATTTCTTCTTTATTCTCACTCTCTCTGCTTTCCTCTCTTCCCTCCTCACTCCCAAAAGAGCCACAAGTCATGTAAATGTGAAATACTTTCCTTAAAGTACATTTTTGACTATGTTTTTTTTCCTTGCTCAAGGACTTCAGGTTATTCATTCTCTTGCCAAATAAAAGCTAAACACCTTAACTTCACATTAAAGTTCATCAAACTATTTTCTAGCAAAATTTTTCTACATTACGAAGTTTATACTGAGTCCAAAGTTAACTCTTTGACAGTCTAAAAAACTCAGGTTTTGTGGTTCTCTGGTTAAAAGCATAAATTCTAGGTGACAAGAACTAAATCATCATTAAGTCTTGTAGTTTTCAACTTTTACCATAGAACCTTTTTCACATCAGGTACTTAATACACAATTTCACCAAAATAATGGAGTTTGTCATTGTACGTGTTGTACGTGGTTCATCAGTGAAAAGGACAGAATTGCTAAGAAAGACCATAACTTTCTTGTAAAGTGTGTAATCATGTTTTAATAAAGCATCAACATTTCTCATGGTGACAGGTGTAAATCCACTTTTAGATTAGGCAGAAACTGTGGCAGCTATGGAAATCCCAGCATTAACATAGCAGCACAAGAGGCACTGAGCTTTAACTATTTCTTGTGTGTAGAGGAGTTATTAGTTGTTTCTCTGTATGGAAGCTGGACATCCATCAAGTGTAATTGCTGTGAAACAGGTCGACTGAAAAGGCATGACTCCTCAGACTAATATCACAGTCCGTGCTATCCTTCACCACGTCATCCTGAGCATATATTTGTTCTGGATGTTTACATGAAGAAATGAGGTTGTAAAGCAGAGTGAATGAACTCAGCTAACACTTTCATTCAGCCCAGACATTCATTTTGAAGTGTGTTGTAGTCATAAAAACGTGGTGATTCTCAGAGCAGACCCAGGAACTAGGAACACTCACACACCAAGTGAACAATTGAATGCAAAGCAGAGTTCACTAGTTTCATAACTCTAAACCTATTACTTTCCCATCTGAACTCCAGCCTGATTTTGTACGTGCCTTGTACTAGGGCAGTTCAGTAATTTAAAATTCAAAACCCTACAGAATAATATTTTAGTACAATCTTTAATGCTATTTTTTTTTCTTTGACAGAGAGATTTTTGCTATAGAATGCATGTGCTCACTGGAGAGAAAGGGAAAGAGAGAGAGAAAAAATGAGAAATCACTCCCTGGGAGGGATGGCTACACTGCAATCCCTTCTGTTCCATTCTCCTTTTGGGATATGTTGAACACATGCACACGCACCTAGTGTGAGTGTCAGCCTCCGGGTCTGGGACACAAACCGTGGTTGGCCATGTGAGAATTCAGCATCTTAACCACTATGCCACCTGCTGGCCCCTTTATTGCCTTTTTACATTGAGAATGGGCTCATATTTCACTTATTTTTCTTCAGTGTAAACAATATCACTGAATAATGAATATCATCTTTCTAAAGACAGGGCCAAATTTTAACAGTTAGCCAGGTCTATCATATAAATTCATTGTTTTGTCATCTTTAAATAATTTTGCATAAGATATGCAAGTTTGCTCTTCATATGACCCAAAATCGGATACTATTAAAAAGCATGCTTTTCATTTGAATTCATATAATTATTTTGAAGATTTAGAAACCCCTAATATTTGTTATAATAAAGGCAATATAATTTAGTCAATATCCTAAATTGTTTCTGAGTATTGAAAAGAATGCCAAATATTAAAGGGCATTTTTATTTTCTTCTAGTAAGTCCATCCTGGTTTGGGTAAGAAAATAGAGATGTGAGTCCAATTAATTTCAAAGTCACGCTACATCGCTATAATCTGTGTAATCTTTGTTAAGGGCAGTTCTGGTGCTTAAAGCTGTATCTGAGTCCAGAACTCCTGAAGCAAGATGAAAATTGACCTAGTCACTCTTCCCAGAAGGCAGAGCAGGCTGCTTCTGTATAACTACAAAACAACCTTGTCTGGTCTGGATTTAAAGGCAGTTAAGATCTTTCAAACTAAGAACATCTGAGCCAAGGGAAGAGGGGAAACACAACTATTTGTCACACATTTGAACAGGTCCGACTGACTAGCTTCAAGCAAAGACAGCTGAGGTTCCAAAGGCCAAGGCTATATTTTTGTACTTCCCTGCCACTGACACGTGCACATACAAATACACACACTCACTAACACACTGGTGGACTCTCAGAGCCACGTTCTTCCATCGGGGGGCCAGGTTCAGCTCACACATCTTTTTCCTTAGTTTAACTTATTCTCAACCAATTGCCAAGAATGTACAAAATATTTTTATAGGACAAAAAGAAAAATAGCTTTGTGTTTCAGTGTGACTGGTAGGAAGAGCCTGCTAACACATATAGCTATGTGTTACATAAAGGAAAGGGTCTTTCATTGCCCAGATCAGAAGATACACATAATACACACACACACACACACACATATATATATAATTTATACGCTTGGTTTTTTTTTTAATATTATTTATCCCTTTCGTGAGTGAAAAAGAGAGAGGCAAAGAAAAAGAGAGAAGGAAAAAGATACAGCACTCTTAAAAGGGTTTTATTTTCTTTTGCCAAAAGATGTGAATGCATGAGCGAGAGAGAGAGAAAGCAGCAGAGGAAGAACTGTCAAACAGGGCCTGGTGAAACCATAATCCTTTTTTCCCCTCCATTTCTCAATGCTGTCAGGGTCCTGGGCACCTGTGCATGGGTCCAGCATATTTTTCAAACCTGAGATCAGGAATCTAACTGGGGTTGGCCAATGGGTATCTGACTTCCTCTGCACAGAACGTAACTGCTGCACTTCCAGGCAGGACCCCAACAGAGTCCCGATGCCTCTGTTCATCTCCAGCCTCCTGCTGGCCCTGGGCGATGGACGAACCTATACCTGGTGTACACAGGGAGTTCTTCACACTTGAACTGGGCACCTTCCCATTGGGAGATTTCCTTGCAGAGAGTTTCAGTTTACTTCTTTGCCATCTTCTAGAAAAAAATTTTAATTTACTATGAAAATACTATAAAGATAATCATAGAGGTTAATATTTAAACTGAAGTGTAGTTTCAGGGTGAGGAAAATTTGAATTTGCTCTCACTTTTGTTACGTAACATGGATTACTATATATGTATACACACACACACACATTCACATAACAGAATAACAGATTTGGTATGATTTCATAAGTTTTAAAACTCAGCTCTATCTTTATGTATTTTTTAGGTTTTTGTCGTATGACATGTGTGCTTATTGGAGCAAGACAGAAAGAGGGAAAGTGAGAAATTTCCCCTACCTCCAATGGGGATGGCCATACTACAATCCCTTCTTTATTCTCCTCTCAAGATTTTGGGCATGCACACACACACATCCTCAGGCATGATTTCAAACCACTTTGTTCAGGATTTGAACCAAGGTCTGCCATGTGGGAATCTAGCACCTTAACCACTGTGCCACCTGCTGGACCACCATGGTCCATGGTTGCCACCTGCTGGCACAGATACTTAGCTCTGTAATTTGAGTGATCCTGTGTATCTCTCAAAATTATGTAAGTTAAACTGGTATCTTCAAAGCACATATGGTTTGGATCTCAATGATTATATTATGTATTTTTAAAGTAAAAGGGTGCAAACACTTCTAGTCAGATAGAATCAGGGTCATCCTACTTCAGCACCTTTATATATTTACACACACATATATATATATATATATATATATATATATATATATTTAAAAATTAGAGTAGATAGTTCTTTGGAGGATGCTGAAAAATACATGGCAATATCATAGTTTAGGAAATCAACTTATGAAAATTGTTCTCTCTTTGTCAAATAGATGCCTAAAGCCTTTGAAAATATGTATCAACAAATGTTTTCAGTGTTCAAAATTCTCCTGAAACATTTAAAGAGACCAATAACTAGACAGCAAGTTAGCTAATCAAAAAAGATCTACGTTGGAGTCATTTTAATATTGGACTAGAAGTTATGCTAGAAACTTTATGTCGCAAAGGGAACTTACCTAGTCTAGGACTAGTTTGACAAAGTGATAGTGAAGGTATTACCTGAAGGATGAGTTAGTCAAGCGAAGAGGTAAGCGAGGAGCATGATTATACTATCAGGGAGAAGTTCAAGGGCCCAGAGTCAGGGCTAGTGTAGTACTCAGGAAAATAAGGTTCATACAAAGCTGGCTCAGCTAGGTTTTAGAATTTTTCCTTTGTGGGGGGAGAGGTTTTTGCCATAGGGTGCGTGCACTTGGCAGAAAGAGAGACACAGAGAGACAGAAAGTGAGAAATCACCCCCAATCCCAGGGGGATGGCCACGCCAGAAACCCTTCTCCTCCATTCTCCTCTCAGGATCTTGGGCATGCACACAAATGCACCCGGCATGAATTTAAGCAACCAGGTCCAGGACCTGAATCATGGTCGACCACATGGGAGTCCAGCAATGTAGCCCTTACACCAACTGCTGGTCCCAGCTTTTAGAATTTTAACTTATTTGCTTAAGCATTTATATAGTTTGTTAGTTATATATTATTTATTAATTTATTAATTATATATCTTAATTAAACCTCATTTTGACAAACATATTTGTATTCTCCTATTTAGTTACTACCTAGAGTGCAGGTATCTACATCTAACTCTAGATGTGCATATAGTTTTTTTCTTTTTATTAGTTTTCTATAGGGCATGTATATTTGCCAGGATGAGAGACAGAGGGAGTGAGAATCACCCTCCACCTAACTACACTGCAACCACACTGCAATTTCCTCTCTTCCATTCTCCTCTGGGGATTTTGGGCGTCCATGTGCACACACACCCAGCATTTTTTCCAAGCCACCAGGTCTAGGACTTGCACTGTGAAGTCAGTATTGAGGGATCCAATCAAGCCACTTTAACCTCCACACCACCTTTTTGACGCTGTATTCTATGTTTTTACAAGACCCTGCAAGGAAATTGTCTATTTTTAATGATATACCCTTACAAGATAACAATAACTAATCCTTCAACCATTATAAATGAATCAGTGACAGCTTTGTTTTAATGTCAATATGCACGTCATAAGCTGGAAACAACTGTCACTATGAGGGTAACACCGTTTTCCACTTCCCTGCCTGTAACTTAGAGATTCTAGTTTCATTTTTACCCCCTCTTTGTCTCCCAATGCTTATTAAACTTAATATGCAATTTACTTTACTTATGAGAATTGGGGCTCTGTCACACACCTGCTACCCTTACACACTCTTCATCTCTGCTAATTCCCGATCTGCATCACTATTTTTGCAGTCCCCAATGTAACAAAAAAATGAAAAGATGATTAAGTGTTCATAATTGCTTTACTTTTGGACTCGAAGTATGTAAGCCTATTTTTAAGTTACAGTCGATAAATTTCAGACTGAAATGTTCTTATCTGAAAAACCACTGATTTATGTGGAGCCATGTGGATATTCTGTGGCCATAGTCAAGCACTAAAATGTTAATAAATACACAGCAAAAATTTTAAAAAAGAATTTTTAAAAGTTTAATTTGTCCATAGTTTTACAAGCGGTCTATTCCATAGCATGTTATCAATACTATGACCTTCTTCTTGAGATATATTTTATGCAAGTATAAGAAAACATTACAAAGGATAGGCCAGAATGGGGACATATGATAGAGTAGAGGTATTAGAAAACCAGTAACTAATGCGTTCAAAGTGTGAAGTGCAACTATTAGAATTAAGGGAAAACTCTCATGCCCTATATAAGGCACCCCAATATACATGTGCCTGGACAAATACAATACTGTTTCTTACTTGATGCTATTTTTTCTTTTATTATTATATATTCTAGTTACATTTTGAGTTTTGAAAGGTTTTTAAATTTAACAATAAAGTGAGGTTTATTTACTTTTTTCAAATCAATCTAATATTTTGCTTGATTTCCTCTGGTGGTCTGGTATATAGTTCAGGGGGAAAAAAGCTATCTTGACTTTGCAGCTTTGGTATTATTGACCTTGTCAGATGTGAGAAGGATGAGAGAGGAGAACACACATTTTTCAGTGGTATAAGCTGATTATATTCAGTCAAGTCGACATTTAAGGATCATTTCTAATCACATTTAAAGCTGAATCTCATGCTACTCTTGGTAAAGCCTTTCTGAAACTTATAGCCTTTTGAACTAAGAAGGAACTGTCTGATCCTTGAAAAAAGTGCTTGTCAGTTAGGAAAAATGAACAGCGATGACAGTATGGACCATAAATGTAAATATAAGCAGGGCAAAATTTCAGTTGTATTTCTGAATTTTTACTTCAGCTTAGAGGGACTTTACTGTGAGAGAAGTGATAAGGAATTGGACAAAAGGCTCTGTCTTCATCTGCCTTTTTTTCTTTTATTTTTCAAACAAGAATTGCTTTTGACGGTCCCCTTTTCATAATTTGTATAAAATGGATTTCCCTCTTATTCATGATTGGATTCTAAAGAAGTACCACTAGGAAAAAAACTACATGTAGCCAAAATTACCCTGAAAATTTTGCAAATCAATCTTTAATTTCCAAAACCAGGAACCATAGATTTTGAAAAAAACATGCATTTATATAAATGTGCATATTTTGAAAAAATGTGCATTTATACAAGGTTTTGTTTGTTTTGTAGAAATTCTTTTTTTGCCTTAGGGTATGTGAGCTCACCAGAGAGAAATGGAGACAGTGAGGGGGAAAGTGAGAAATCATCCCGCAGGGAGATGGCCATGTCTCAATCCCTTCTCCCCATTCTCCTCCCAGGATCTTGGGCACACAAACACATGCACCCAGGACAATTTTCAAGCCACTGGCTCGGCCATGTGGGAGTCCAGCAATATACCATTTGGCCATCTGCTGGCCCCTCAAGATTTTATTTTAATCAGAAAGCATTCTCTTCTTTTTGCCTCTCTGCTTATTTTTCTCCCCCCTCTAATCTCCACCTCTATTTCTCTAACTCTACCTGTATTGTGAACTCTTTTCTCTCAGTCACATTGTTACAACTAAGCAAGTTCAATGTGCGTATGATTTGATTTCATTGTCCTGAAAATAGGATGGAGCTGGTATAATTCAAGGACTATAATACAATACCATATCTCTGAGAAAAGGTCATTCAATTTACTGTGGAAAAAAAAAAATGATGCATCTGTTTAGGTGTTGCATTTATTTTCACCAGTTCCAAACTATAAAATATGATCCAAAGATGCAAGAAAGATGGAACACTCTAGTTTCTCGGAACTTTTTTTACACTCGACATCTGAATTAAGCTCTCTGAATTGTTTGCTGATAAGAACGCTCTGGTAGCTCTCTCTTTTATCTTTTCCTTATGTCTACCCTTGTGCATTCCACAATTCTATTTGTTCTTGCAATAGGGACTGTATGGTTCATAATATAATTTATGCTATTTTCGCTATATATGCTATAGCTAAAAAAATTTCTTAAATTTGAGGTATAGTAAAATCATTATCTTGTAATATTCACTATATTTTTTCTAAAGAAAATATCTCATTCAGTTTTGACTTGAGCATTAGTGCGTGAAATTATAGCACACAAATTGAATTACTATTAAAATAAACCTTATCAGAAAAAGAATATTTTATTTAAGTAAAGAGTAATTCACAGTGATACTTTGCCTATATAAATTTCAGATAGTCAAAAATACAGTGAAAATATTCCCCACCCCTCACTCCCAGTTCAATTTTTTTCTTTGTCCCATTGCTATTTACTTGCTTACATGATCTGGAATTCAACTGTGAACAAAAGCAAACAAAATGTCTGATAGATATATTTGTATTTCTGCTCATAAAGTTTGTTCACAAAATGTTGGCAAAAATATTCCTCCTGTAGGATTTGGATCAATGCTTTTGAAATCTGACAAATATTTTCCAAGGCTGAAAAGGAATAACTATAAAAATAAGGTAAGACACAAAAGTATTTGATCACATTTGTTATCTATAAACAACTAATAAAAATAAAATACATGAAGAAATAAAGGAATCACAGCATATGAAGTTCATAGTAATTTCAAGAATTTCACGATACACTATATGCACACATGTGTGGGACTGGGAGAGAAAGGGATGAGCGTCCTCACAGGGTCTGGACACAGCATGATCTCCTCTTCCTGTCTTCCAACTCATCAGACCATGACCACTGGCTTTTGAGCCAGGTGTGTTTCAGGCTGTTGGACCAAGGTTTTGAACCACAGTCCCCAGGTGAGCTCAGATTCTCTTCAGCAGCACATTACCACTCTGCTGTAGACCCTTCCCCAAAACTTTAACATGTCTGGCCTTCCTTCCTCTTCTTTCCAATGGTGTTTTTAAGTTCAAGTTTCCGATAAAAATATTTCTTTTGTCTATCTTTGCATAGCTATTGCATTCATATTCTATAGTAGAATGAAATTAATCAACTATCTGTTCCAGTCCAATTGGCAAAAGAAATAGTTTCAAGAAACTAATATAAAAATATCAGCTAATATATTGAAGTTGATATTTTTCTTGTTTGTCTACTTTATTCAACACCTAGGTCATTAACAGGTGTGTGTGTGTGTGTGTGTGTGTGTGTGTGTTAGAGAGAAAGATTTTTTCTATAAGGCACATGTACTCACCAGAGAGACAGGGAGAAACAGGGAGATAGAAAGTGAGAAATCATACCCCTACAGGGGGAGATGTGGTAATGCCACAATCCATTCTCTTCTTTTCTGCTCCCAGGATCTTGAGCATGAATACACATGTGCCCGGCATGAGATTTAAGTCACCAGGTCCTGGACTTAAACCATGGGTGACTCCGTTGGAGTCCAGCAATCTAACCATTACACCATCTGCTGGTCCTGAATTAGTTAGTCGTTTAAAAGAAGTTTAATTCTAGTGGTTTGAGTTGTAGTTATACTTTCTATCATCCATGAACTGATATCCATATTTTGTATGCATTACAGTATATTTTAAAGATATTAATTTATTAAACTTGAATTATAAGTGAAACTTTTTCATTATCTTTATAAAGCATATTATCTATAAAATTTACATACATAAAATGAAAAATTGTGATATAAAGAAAAGGAGATGTTTTTCATTAAATAAAAAGTTCCATTAAAGTGTACAGTATATTTTTTCAAACCTGCAAAATATTCCATTAGCTATTTCTAGCCATTAAGCAGTTCTCCATTGGAATAATAATGAGCATTTTATTTCTACAATTTATTCTTTAAACAATGGCCAAATCACTTAGAGTGTCCTATCAAAAAAGAAAAAAAAATATTTTTGGCAGCAAGTGATCATATTAGATTTTTTTTTTTTTTTTTTTTTTTTTTGGAGAGGTTCTTGATATAGGGCACATGCGCTCACCAGACAGACAGAGAGAGACAGAGAGAAAAAAAGTGAGAAATCACCCCCCAGGGAGGATGGCCATGCTGCAATCCCTTCTCTTCCATTCTCCTCTTGGGATCTTGGGCACGCATGCACACACACCCGGTGTGAGTTTTAAGCCACCAGGTCTAGGACTCAAATCGTAGTTGACTACATGGGAGTCCAACGACACAGCCATTATGCTAACTGCTGGTCCCTGTGATCATATTAGATTTTAAAAAATAAGTTTGTGTATTCTAATTAGATGTAAAGCTTATATTATTTTTATACATTTTAATAAAAACTTAATAAAATTCAAGGTATTATTTTATTATGTAAATTATAAGAAAAGAGGTCTTACTTTTTTATTTATTCAAATCATGTGATACATTTCTTTTAAGTAAATATGTAAGCTTCATTATATAATTATATATAATCTATTGCTATAGTAATACATTATTTCAACACTTCTATAATAATCTCATATATAGTAACCTGTTATTTAGCCAGATAAAATAATGGAGGCTACTTATCACTTTCAACAGTTCAAGACCCTATTCTAAACACAGAAACTACTTGGAACAACTTTTGCAAAGAAAGAAAATAATAAGCAGATATATTTTGGCTTACAGAATTGATGGGAAGCTGGAGACAGTCAGAAAGCAAGCAGAAAGCAAGAAAATCTAGGCAGATGGAATACAGCAACAATCACAGCATGCTTCCACGCTATCGAATACTGCATACTTGTACATTTACTACCACGAGGAACTGCATATCGAGCTTTCCATCAATGGTTCCCCTTGTTCGTGAAAAATGGAGGTTGCTGGCATCTCGCTTGGCCCTAGAATGCTCCCCTGTCCCTGCTTTACCACATACAGTCCAGATTCAAAGCCCCAAATGTGCATGTCTGATTGGCCAAAACTTAAGTCCCTGTGTCCATGTCCTGGATATCAAACAGGGGTCAAAGTGAGTACAGCATTTGCATATTTGGCTTCCACAGTAATAGGATGGCATTTCCCAATTGCAGATAAAAAATTTAGCTCTTGAGCAACCAAATATTAAGAGATATCTTTTTTTAAGAGGTTTTTGCTTTACTTATGTTATTATATCAATTTTATCTGTGAAATTTCCAGAAAAAAGTATGTATAGTCTCAGAAAATTTTATATTTAAACATGTAAAATCAAAATGATGAACTATGCATGGTTTAAAAATAAGTTTAAGATATTTTGCTATGCCATTTATTTTTGTAGTTAGAAACCAAAATACAAATTTCTCTTAAGCATAAAAAATGACATCTTTTCTTTTTTATTTTTTTCTTCTTTATTTTGCCAGAGGTACACACACTTGACAGAGAGACACAGAAAAAAAGTGAGAGTGAAAAAGCATCCTCATGAAGATGCTTTGTGATTCCTTTTCTTGTATTTTACTCTCCTTTCAGGATTTTGGGCACACACATATGCCTGGAGTATTTTTCAGGCCCTTGGGTCTGGGACTCAAACCATGCGGTCAGCCACATTGGATGACCAATGCTTCCATGGCTAGTGAATATTAAACCCCCTTAACCAGCCCACAGGTTGGCCCAAAGATCTCTTTTTGTCAGTTGCAAGAATTATGTATCTTTCAGTCACAGATGAAATACCTGACATATTAACAATGATTCTGAAAGCACTGTCATGTGTAGGGACATGTATGCCTCCTATGCTTCTAGTAAACTGAATGGTACCTTCCCACTAAGTTCCACCTTCTTTTTTATTCTTTCTTTTTTTTTTTTTTTTTTTTGAAGATCATTACCATACGGCATGGGCATTTGCCAGAGAGAAACAGAGATAACAGTGAGAGAGAAAAGTGAGAAAACACTCCCAAGAGGGTATGGCCACATTGCCACATTGCAATCCCTTCTCTTTTATCCTCCTGGATTTTGAGAGTACATACTTGTGTCCAACATGATTTTCAAGCTGCCAGGTCTGCGCTTCAAACTGTGGTCAGCCTTGTGAGAGTACAACATCTCAACCACCACTTCTTAAGCATCTCAACACTTCCCAAAGTCATTACACTAGTATCATGCTTTCCAGAACACAAACCTCTGATGAAAAATCCAATATCCAAACCATTACGTTGACCAGTGAAATTTATGTGTGTGTACTAAACTGCAAATCTACACGTCTATAGATTATTGATATTAAGCTACTCATAATCTCTATAAAGTCGAACCCTTCTAGTATATAGATCATTCTATCTTCAATTATTTGCCAGTTTCTAACTTTTCACTCCAATAGGGTGGACACTGATTTCTAACACCCACCAATATTCAAATAATTGTTCCATTCCAGTGCACCCAGATGGTAATATCAGAACAATTAGTATCCCCATAGATCTTTATCAACTTGGACACATTGTAGACAGTTTCTTTTGCTTTTATTCCAACACAATACACCTATTTGTATTTCCAGTTATTTAGGTAGTATATATTTTCTTTTCTTTTCTTTTTGTTCTTTTTCGAAAGAGAGATATTTGATATTAGGGCACGTGTGTTCACCAGAGACAGAAAGCAAGAAGTCCCTCCAGTGTTGGGGAGGAGGGATGGCCATGTCACAATCCCTTTTCTTCCATTCTCCTCTCGAGATTTTGGGCATGTATGCACATGCGTCCAACACGAGTTTCAAACCTCTGAGTCTGAGACTTGAACTGCAGTCAGCCATGTGGGAGTCAAGTGACGTAAACATTACACCATCTGCTGGTCTCAGGTGGTATCTTTTCTAAACACTCCCTTCAGTGGAGTTGTTTTGTACATTTCTAATATAGTTTTATAACATTTTTCATTTAATCCTAGGATCTCTTAATGTCCTAAATAATAATTTTTAATTTGCATACATTAAAGTTCTCTATCTGTACTTTAAAGTTCTGTCGAGTCTTGCTGAATAAGTATATCAATAGCCATCATCCCAGTATCATTCAACATGGTGCTAATGACCTGGAAATCCCTTTACTCTACCTGTTTAATCCTTCTCATACCTAAATATTCTGACATTGTTTCCCTAGAGCTCATTCATAGTCCAGGTCTTATACCTTTCCATATAAACTTCAGAAGAGTCAGTGTCTTAGTATTGGAAACATAACCTGGATTTTTTTCTTTTGCATTTTTCTTTATCTGGGATTTTTAAATTGGAATTCTATTGAATCTATAGAACTAGCTGCAAAATAAACAAACATGGTAATACTGATCTTTTAATAAGAATATAGAATAACTTTTTTCTTTAAATCTCTGATTTCTTTCATAATTTCATAATCTGCATACAGATTCTGTGTTTTTCCCAAAGTATTTTATTTCTTAAGAATGACTAAAATTAATATGTAAAAAAATTTTCAAGTTCCAATTGTTCATTACTTGTTTATAGGAAAGCAATTAGCTTTTTTGTATTACCCTTACTAATTCCAAGGTTTTCTTGCTGACACCCTGATATTTTCTGCAATTTTATTTCTTCTTCCTGCCATATAAAACTTTCTCTGATTTTAAAATTACTGATATTTTTTTCTTTTTCTTTTTTTTTTTTTTTTTTTTTTTAGCTAGGACACCCAGCATAATGTTGAATATGAGTCATGATAGGGGACATCCTTGTCTTGGTCTTGATTGTAGGGGAAGATTTCTGGTTTTCACCAATAAATATTAATTGTGAATTTGTTTTTGGTGTATGTGTGTTTTTTTCTACCGTGATGTATTTAATTGTATTGGAAGAGTTCCCTCTGTCTTAGTTACTTCAGATTGCAGTAACAGAATACCAAAACTGGACATCTTAGACAGCAAAAATTCATTTATCACAGTTCTGGAGACTGGAAAGGCCAAGATCAAGGTGCTAGTAGATCTGGTCTTCAGATTGCCATCTTCTCTCTGCGTCTTCACATGATGGAGAAAACAGAGCAGTCTTTTATATTTCGTCTTATAAGGGCACTGATCCATTCACATGACCTAATTAGCTCTCAAAGGCCCATCTCTTTAGACTTTCACATCATGAGTTAATATTTCAGAATATAAATTCTGGGGTTACATAAATATTCAGTTTATAGCATTCCCTTCTTTTATTATAGTTTCACAGAGACTTCTTCCCATAAATGGCTATTGGGGTTTTATTTTGCATAAACTTGTATGATCATATGGCTTTTATTCTTTAGCGTGTTCATGTAATAGAATGCTGTCATTCTTGGTCAATTTTTCATATGTTTGAGAAGAATTTCTGTTGTTCTAGGATAGAATATTTTATAAATGTCAATTAGATTATGCTGATTGACATTGCTTTTTAGGTCCTCCACATGCTTACTGATTTCCTGCCTACTTGGTCTATCAGTTACTAAAGATGGGCATTAATATCTCCCACCATGTAAATAAATGTCTATTTCTTTTTTTTCCTTCTATTTGTTGTTGCTTTGAGTGATGCAATGCATGCTCTTAGGTGCATACAATTTTAGGATTTTTATATCTTATAAAATTAACCCCGTCATTATTATGCAAAATCTCTCATATACCTGATAATTATCCTTGCTAGAATCTTCTTTTTCTGACAGTAATGGTTATTTTAACTTTACACTTTATATACATTTTACACATACATTAACATACATTTTACAAATCCTTTTTTTGAGAGAAATTTTTGCTATAGGGTGCATACACTTGTCGGAGAGACAGAGACAGAGAGAGACAGAGAGACAGAAAGCGAGAAATCACTCCCTTAGGGAGAGGACCACACCACAATCCAGTCTCCTCCATTCCATTCTCGGAATTTGGGACATGCGTGCACATGCACCCAGAGTTTTAGGCGGCCAGATCTGGAACTCAAACTGCAGTCAACGATGTGAGAGTCCAGTAATGTAATGATTATGCCATCTTCCAGTCCCAATTTTAAGCATCCTTTTGCATTTAATCGGCAACTTCATGTTTAAAGTAGACTCCTTAATACAGCAGATAGCTGAGTCTTCATTTTTTTAACCTACTCTGAGAGTTTTTGTCTTTTCATTGGTGTATCTAGGCTAATCATGTTTAATGATATTATTTATTTATATAGTTGAATTGCTATCTACCATGCCTGTAATCATTTTCTATTGTACTTGATTATTTTTGTTTATTTTTTCATCCACTTTTCAGTCTTCTCTAACTTAACTAAGCATTTTATATAATTCCATTTTATCTCATTTGTTAGAATATTAATATCCTGGGCCATGCCGGTGGCATAGTGGTTAAGATGCTGGACTCCCATATGGTTAATCACAGTGCGAGTCCCAGACCTGGTGGCTTGCTTTCTCAGTTTCTCTCTCTCTCTTTTTCAATCTCTAGCTCTCTCTCTCTGTCTCTCTCTCATCCTTCTCTGGTCAAATTGAAAAAATAATAACAATAAGTAAATGAAGTTAAGTAAATAATTAAAAAAGACAGATTAGCCTTAAAAATATTAATAGCCTTTAAAAATTATATTATGGGTGTCCTAGATTTTATGCTACATCTAGAAGTGGAAGGAATGACTTTATGCTCATCTGGAATAAGACCCCAAAAATATTTTCTCCCTTGTGAACAAGACTTTATTATGAAATATACTCTGGATCTACTTCAATATAGTTACTATTTCCTTCACTCTGACAAAGCTATAAGGACATATTTCTTATATCTTTATCACAAGAAATTGGTAGGATTGGGAGAGTTTCTGTATGTAAACTTGTCATGTTGTGAATCTCCCAGGCTGTGACCTTCAGAAGTTTCTCCCTGTCTTACTAGTCGGTACTCAACCCTCTCATTTTATTAAAATTATCATGTAAGTGGTCTTATCAGTTTGTGGTTGCAGCAGGTTATGCTCCAGATAAGCAGACTGCATGTTTTACTCTCTGGATTTAACTGTCTGGCTTCGAGCTGTTTGTTTGCCCACAACCTCAAGTTTCTGATGGGTCAAGAAAAAGTAGAATATTGATTTTCAGTCTGTTCTGCTTCTTTTCTTGTTGTAAAAATGGGAGCGATGACTTTCAACCTCTCTACATGTCACAGCTGAAGCCAGCAATTCAGACGTACTTTCTAACACAGCAACTGGAGAAACAAGCTTTTTGTTGTTATTACATCATTCAGTGTCTGGTAAGTGCTCATTGTCATTATATTTACTTCTAAAATTCAAACTATCTCTTATAGTGACTGAATTCCTTGTGGAGTCTCAAGCACTTTAGAAACTGCTACTCTAGTTAGTCCTTCATATGTAACCATAGACTAGGAAAGATACACATTGGCTTAACTATTTTGGCCTAATTGTTTTATTTTCTTCTATAATTTTGGGAATACTCTCAAGTAGATTGCTGAATCAGTAATTCAAGTCTGTGATTATAGGATCTGTATTTTATTATATCCATTAAATTTCAACATCAGTAATGCTGATTTTATTTTAAAAATAGTCCTGACTGACATATGGAAGTTTTCCAATGATGTATGCAATGCTCTTTTGGTAATTACTGACAATGTAAGTTAAATATTTCTCATGTTGTTTTATCTCATGGCATAAGTTTATTATACTTATGAATATGTCCCCTTGATCCTTAGACTGAGACATTTCTTTTTAACTTCTATGCCTTTTTATGTATAGTAATTTATTTTTTACCCTTATTTTTGTATAGAGAAGCTGACATTTTTCAAAAAAAAAATGTTGAATGAATTGTATAAGTCACTGCTAAATATTTTTTATTCCTTGAAAACATAAAGCAAAAAAAAAATATTAAGTTTCAGGGCCAGCAGGTAGTGTGCTGGTTAAGGAGTTAGACTCCCAATGGCTGACTATGATTCAAGTCCCAGACATGGCGGTTTGCTTTTTCACTTTCTCTCTCTCTCTCTCTCTTGCATGTACCCATTGCAAATTAATAATAACAATAATTATTTAATTAAATGAATAATTCTAAAAAAAGTTTAGTGTATTTTTTTTGCAGTGCCAAAAATTCAAATGGAAGTAGCATATAAATATTTCAGGTTTTTTTAAATTTTATTTTGCTTTCCCTTGATAAGTTTAAGGAGATTTTTATAAAATAGGAGACAAGTCCATAGCTTCAAAACATTAAGACTGAGTCACAGTTTACTTTTTAAAAATAATGTCTCTAATTTGTATAAACATATAATTTAAACAACAAATGCCCTGGCCTGTCATTTCTTTAGTTTTTAAAGTAAGGAGACCATTCACATATGTCTTGTATGGGAATATATAATGTTCTTGTATTAGTTGACATTGGTCCGGGTGAAATGCGATGGAGCCCTTAAATAATCATCGCTGTAAAGAAACTATATGTGTATGTGTATCTGACTAGTTATATGTAAATGTGTGTGCATTTTTTTCCCCTATAATAGGGAGTCAGAAGTGAACTGTCAAGTGTCGGTGTCCGCCCCCGGACTCGGCGCTACTATGAAAGAAGCAGAAAAAATGAGACAAAAGATAGAGTAGAAACAGACACAGGTAGCCCGAGCCTAGGTAGCCCAAGCAACCTGTGCCACCCAGATGAACTGGACGTCTTTATTTATAGAACAAGGAGACATTACACATGTATGTTTTATGACACTTCATACATTGGTTGCCAGGTTACAGACAATAAGAAGCAGTTAACAAATCTATAAGGGCTTAGTCACACCAGGCCAGGTATATCCCTTGGTGATAATCCCATCAAGAGAAAATCTCATCTTCCTTTCTAATGCAAAGAACTAGCTGTTAGGTGTGGGGAAGGAGCTAAAGATCTTCTCCACCACACCCAGAGTAGGCTAAGGAACCTTTCAGATGCAGAGCACGGATTGGATTTTGCCAAGATGTTTCTTGAAGTCTATTACATGTGTCTGTTGGAACGCCCCTAGTAATTTCCACCCTTGCTCTGTCTGCAGCCAAGGTCAAGGAAAGACAAGTTACAAGGTCCTGCCAAACCCCAAAAGAGCATGTGGTGTTTGCTCAGAGCATGTCCCCACACCTCAGACTCTCTCTCTTAAACGTGTCCCCACAGTCAAGCTCAGGTTAAGAAGCTTCCTCTTTAGGGATTTGTGTCTTTAACATTTCTCTTCTATTTCAAATGGAAGATGTCATCCTTGACCTAATGGACCAAGCTTTAGAACTGCATTTCACAAAAAAAAAAAAAAAAAAAAAAAAAAAAAAAAAAAAAATTAAAAGGGAGCCAGCAGTTAGCGTAATGGCTATGTCGCTGAACTCCCACGTAGTCGACTGCGGTTCGCGTCCTGGACCCGGTGGCTTAAAACTCTCGCCGGGCATGTGTGCGTGTGTGCCCAAGATCCCGAGAGGAGAATGGAGGAGAAGGGATTGCGGCGTGGCCATCCCCCCTGGGGGGTGATTTCTCGCTTTCTGTCTCTCTGTCTCTCTCTGTCTGTCTGGCGAGCGCACGCGCCCTATAGCGAAAACCTCTCCAAAAAAAAAAAAAAAAAAAGAAAAGAACTGCATTTCACACAGAAAGGGAAATGAAGCCTTAGGGGAAAAGAGATAGACTAGCTAAGACTTTGTCTCTTTAAAGGACATTCCTGCTTAAATCACATAGGCCACAATTGTAGCACAGGCCACATTTGGCTTCCAGAGAGGGTAAAGAGGCACAGTTTTTGTTGTGCATAATTTCAAGATACTATGATTTTTGGGTAAGGAATTAACAGTATTTGTTTCAAATAAATTTGTTTAGCCAATAAATAGAAGTGCAGTAGCACATATTCTGCAAAATAATTATTGTAGGACTTTTCATTGAAATAAATAGAATGGGGTTTCTCTGTACATTTTTATTTAAAAAACAAGTTACTTGACCATCAGCTAGTATACACACTGGTTTCTGAAAAAGTAAACTAATACATTGACTATTTTTAGGAACTGTAGTGCATGACATTTTGTATTTGTAATTTTTTTTTTTTTTCCTATGCTATCTCAGAGGTATTCTGAATTAACATTGTGATAATTTGGCTACATTTTTATAACATAATATTTATTACCAGCTGTTAATCTATGGGAATATACTTTTTATAAAATAATTATTTTATTTTATGTTATTTATCATTATTATTATTTTAATTTGACCAGAGAGAGACAGAGAGAAAGTGAGAAAGCAAGCCACCAGGCACTGGACTCGATCCATACTCCACCATGTGGGAGTCCAGCACCTTAAGCACCATGTCACCTGAGAGCCCCAGAAGTATACATTTATTTGGATGCACAGTTATATAAATTTTAGGGATATAAAAATAATTTTTATGGCTATTGGGTGGCATGGTGGTTGAAGCACTGGACTCCTCCGCGGCCAACTGCTGTTGGAGTCACGGACCTGGCTGCTTGCTTTCTCAATTTCCCTCTCTCCTCTCTCTCTCTCTCTCTGATGAGTGCACATGCCCTGTAGCAAATTAAAATATAATATAAAGATAAATAAAATTAAAAGTTTTTTTATAAAAATAGTTTTTAGACATTACTCTCACAGAAAAACTTTTATTCATGTGGTTATTTTTTGGTGTGTGAGATCTTGACAACAGATTCTACAGTCTAAAGTTTCCACTATAATTCAGTATGTTATACTAAATCCTGTTAAGGAATAAAACAGTTTTGTAGATATGCCATTTTTATTTTTTTATTTTTTTATGTTTTTTATTAATTTTTTTTTTTTGAGAGGTTTTTCGCTATAGGGCGCGTGCGCTCGCCAGACAGAGAGAGAAATAGAGACAGAAACTGAGAAATCACCCCCCAGGGTGGAAGGTCACGCCGCAATCCCTTCTCCTCTATTCTCTTCTCGGTATCTTGGGCACGCACGCACACGCGCCCGGCGTGAGTTTTAAGCCACCGGGTCCGGGACGTGAACCGTGGTCGACTATGTGGGAGTCCAGCGACATAGCCATTACACTAACTGCTGGTTCCCTGCCATTTTTATTTTTAAGGAGTTTGAAGTAAAACTATTTTCAAATTATATAGATAGATATTAGGTATTTTTGAAAATTTTATATTCAATCATTTTTTGTGTCTTTCTTGGTAATACATTTGAAACAATTTTATTAAATAAAAAGTTCCCGTAGATAGTAAAAATCATTTGTCACCAATGTCAGAAACACTTATCATTACATATTGATATATGTTTATATTGTTTGTATTTGACAGGAAATCAGTCTGATCTATGAAAAACATATATTTCAGTATATGTGTATATTTTATTATATATTTTCAGTATCTATATTTTAAAGTTATTTGATATAATAGGAGCTATCATTAAATAATTAATACTTATTAGTAAATGATAAGGTGAAGATTCATAATGGCATTATCTTAATTGCTGAGTCACAGTCACGTGTAAAAGAAAGTTCTAACTTCATTAAGAAGGAACTCAAAATATATGTTTTTTTCTTTTCATTTATCCCCATGTGAACTTCAAGTTCCAGTCTTGTTATTAAATATATGATAATGAATAAACCATTTACACTCTTTAAATCTTATATACCAATTTTTAAATTAAAATGTCAATTATATTTACCTGTGTGCTAGTGTGAGTTTTTAAAAATTAGCATAAGTCATCATGTATAGCTCCTCACAAATAATACGCTTTTTATAAATGCTAGTCATTCTCTATCACTTTATATTTTGTCTGTCTTCTCTTGTTTTTTAGTTTTATACCTCTTATTCATTTGTTATTACTATCCAGTTAATAATCATTATTCCCATAAGTTGTAATTCATATATTCTCATTCAGAGGAGTTACTTACTCATGGAAATAAGAAGAAACATTTATAAAATAAAAATTATATGCTCAGTAGACATTTATGATAAACTATCAAAACAGAAAACAAAAAAGCTCTTAACACCAAATTCTTACAAACCATATTCATATAAATGACAACACTGGGACTTCAACAACAAAGTTATGTTACCTCTTTGACACATCATCGTATGTAATAAAATTAGTTAAAAGTAAAAGATACAACGTAGATTTAACTTCCTATAAGTTCTATGAAGACTATTCATTAACATTTATAAAAAGCTAAACATTTTTGTTTGTTTACTATAAGGTGCATCCACTCACCAGAGAGAGAGAGAGAGAGAGAGAGAGAGAGAGAGAGAGAGAGAGAAAGTGAGAAATCATCCCCCTACTCCAGGAGGGGATGGCCATGCCACAGGCCCCTCTCAATCCCTTCTCTTCCTTTCTCTTCTTGAGACACATACATGCTCATTGTGATTTCAAGCAGCAGGGGCTAGGATTGAAACTGTGAAGGCAACCATAAGGGATCCAGCTGCCTTGATCTCCATACCACCTGCTGGCTGAGAATAATCTTATGATCTGGGATATTTTTCTCAGAGAAGAAGAGACACAAAAGGACACACAAACCATTCTTTATTGTTTCCTCTCTCTTGTATTTCTAACAAGCAGCAGGTGGATTTCTGAGTAAGTATTAGAAAAGAAACATATTGGTCCTAAAATAAGAAAAAAAGTTGAACCACTAGAATTGTTTGAAACTGAAATTTCCCATCTATAAGGCAGTTAAATCTTGTTCAAATGTTTCAGCAGAGTTACCAGTAACTTCTTTTTGTTAACAGAGATTTTTGTTATAAGATGTGTATGCTGGGACCAGCAGTTAGCGTAATAGCTATGTCACTGGACTCCCATGTAGCTGACTGCGGTTCACGTCCCGGACCCGGTGGCTTAAAACACGCCAGGTGTGTGTGCTTGCGTGCCTAGGATCACTAGAGTAGAACAGAGGAGAAGGGATTGTGGCACGGCCATCCCACCTTGGGGGTGATTTCTCGCCTTCTGTCTCTCTGTCTCTCTCTGTCTGGCGAGTGTACGCATCCTATAGCAAAAACCTCTTAAAAAAAAAATGCGTGTGCTCACCAGAACAACAGATGGAGATACAGAAAGTGAGAAATTACCCCCTAGGAGGATGGCCCTTCTCCTCTATTTTTCTCTTGGAATTTAGGCATGCACACACAAATGCCCAGAATGAGTTTTGAGCCATTGGGTCCAGGACTCAAACTGCAGTCAACTACATGGGAGCCCAGAGGTGTAACCATTTCGCCATCTACTGGTCTCTTGAAACAATAACTTCTAATCTGATGTTTTGAATTTTTTCCAAGATAATGAACATTTCTTTCCTCTTAAGTTTTAGTTCTTATAGTCTACTTTAAAAATAGATAATTAAAAACTGACTCCCCAAAACAAGTCGTAAATAATAGAAAAATTCTTTTTAACAGAGATAAATTGTGATTTAGTATTTGGAAGAAAATGTAATGATCCACTGGTGTGGAACAGTTACAGTGTACCACATACTTTTGCTTTGCCTTGACATTTTCTTATGTTATGACTTCACTCCTCTACTTAAAAATTAATGAGGTAGGTATTGTTATTTTGCTGTCTTACACATGAATATAAACAGTCATGAAGATAAAAAACATCCAACTTATTATGGTCCCAGGGAGAAATTCCAAAGCTATGCTCTTGAGAAGTTAAGCGCATTGTCAGTAGAAGAGTAGCGTACACATTAACAAAGATGGACGTTAGCATGGCAAGTTAGGGATAATTAGCTAATTTATAGAGAAGGTTTGGCTATGAAATAGTGAGATTAAAATGTACAGAGAAGTCAAATTATAAAGCTTCTAGGAAAGTATAAAGAGCAATTTATGTTGATTAAATAATCAGTGAAGAGGCTTTTAGAAGATGACAAGGCAGATATAAAAGACAATTTTCAGAAGATTAGAAACAAACTGAAGAATGAATTGAAGTGAAGGGATTAAGTAATAATAGTGTTGCTAAGCTTTTATGGCAACTAGTCAATAGGTGAGGATAAGAGAATCATTATAATTGGATTCTGAGAAAGAAGTCAAAATATAATTACTTTCATTGGACAATGGATAATAATGTTTATTGGCAATTTGTCTAGAGAAAATTATAGGAAAAAAGATAAAAGTATATTATTTTACAAGAAAACTTCTGGCAGTAAAATATTCATACAATTAATCTGTCCCTCTTTGTACCTTCAGACATAATTCTGTGATTTTTATGGAATAAAAAAAGGTAGCAGCAATTTTATAGCAGCTCAAAAGTTCACCAATGTTATGGACAGTTTGATAACTGTAATATCAGGAACACAGTTCTTGTCACTTAGTTGGAGTTTCTCCTAAAATACAGTTTATATAGAGAAACAGCTAAAGAAAATGAAAGAATGGTATGTCATAAAAGTCAAACAGGATAAGGAATAAAATTTTATAACTCGTTTTCGGTTAGTCCATCCAAGAAAATCAAAGAAAGGAAACATGAAGCTTGCATACCCTGGCTAAAAACTATCAATAGTTGGCAATTTATTCTCAAAATAATTGAAGACTTATGAAGAAACTTGGCAACATATGGAAGCATTTAAAAACCCATTAGCTGGTTGGGCAGCCACAGTGGTGTGGGGTAGTGTAACAGCCTGTAATACTGGAAGACCTATAGGAGACTGGGGTTCAGTTCCATGTTTAATGTGTGCATACTGAGTGCTTGGGTGCAAGTGCCTGTGTTCTTAACTTCCTGGGAAGAGGAAGGGTAGATGTCAGCATGCAACCTCTTTAAGGGGGGCTTATCTTTATATATCTCAAAATAAATGAATATACCTTAAATTTGTTCTTAAAGCCACAAGTTATTTACTAGTATTATAAGCTTGTATGCAATTCATTCTCTCTAAGGTATGGATATATTTGTTATATAAAATAAGAAATGATAATTATAGGAAATTTTGTCTAAGTTAAGTAACAGAAAAGAGGAATTTTCATAAAATGAGAAGTACAATTTAGAGGTCATGCATAATATCCACAAAGAAAGAAAACAAAATAGACAATCGAATCTAAGCTCTTTGGGAGAAAAGGACACTTGTTTGTCTGGTTTCTCTCTCTCTTAGGACATGGAGTGTATGTAAGATCTTAATCATCGTAGTGAGATGGTAAGACAGAGAAGTAAGTTGTGCTTTAACATTAAACATTAAAGGTAATAGAGTTGAAGTATCAGACAAAGCCCTAGTAAAGAATGGAAGGTGAGAAAAGGAAAAGCTTACGTTTATGAAGAAAGTGTCCTGTTAGTTTTACTCTGTATCAATTGGTTATGGGTGCTGAATCTATTTGAGAGTGAAGTCCTTACTATAAATAAAGTAAAATAGCTCTTGTTCTGTTGTTTCTTACCTGCTACAAAGGAAGAAACATTCCCTCCCTGTAGAAACACTAGAAATCCTTCCGTTACTAAGATTTAATTTGCTGTTACAATTTCAGCCCTTACCAATGCATGGTTTGGCTTAAGTCAGGTTCCAGACCAAGAGTCAACTGAAGCAATGCACCCTTCTTGATACTAATGTCTAGGCGTTCCACTGTTTTTCATAGATCTACAAATTTTAATTCTTTTATATGAAAACAATCTTCTAAGCTCTATTATACTTTTTCTTGACTAAAACTTTAAAAGGACTTTTAATTAATTGCACACATTTTGTATAAGACTATGGATCATATTGATCTACTTGAAAGTAGCTATTTCTATGTGAATCTTAACATTCTTGAACTAAAAATCACAGAAACTAATATTTTCTGTGGTCCTATTTTTGAATGATTTAGAAATACTTTTCAACTTATACAGTTAAGAATTAGAGGGAAAAAACTCAGATATTTAGTTGATATTCACAGGCTGATCATTACTGGGGTCAGGTGTGTGCAGATACGTGTTCATAATTGTCAGAAACCTCTTCTTGGGAGTAATTAAAGAATATTCATTCTCAACTTCATAATGTATGGTATCCGGAAATACATCTCCTAATATATTTATTTGATAAATTTTCCCTGAAATGAGTAAATTTTAAAAACTAGAGAAGCTCCCTTTCCTGTAAGATTCTTCCTTAGGAAAGCAGTGTAATTGAGTAGTGAGTTGGTAATCAAATATGACAAAGAGAACAAGAACATGGCTTCTCTCCAACAGATCAGGGGCCGTTTACATGGAAACCTGCATTAACGACAGAAGAGAGAGATGAAAGAAGGGATAAGTGATGGCATAAGGTAGAATATTTAAAAAAGAAAGTTTCAAAAATCTAAGAGCAGGGAATTGGGGAGCTCAGGGATGTCCTTTTTATTAATAAATGATAGGTGAGGTGTAGAATAGGGAAGTCTGACACAGACAAAGAGTATTGTTCTAGGATCATATTCCAGAGTAATCTAGAGAATTGATACATCTGTCTCAGAGGCAAAATGTAAATGTGTGTATGTGAGAGGGGGAGAAGGTCGATTAACTTTAGCTTTTATGTGTTAGTATATAATATTACAGACAATAAAGATGATCCTCCAGGTAATATCTTTCCTCTACTGATGGGTATGGGAGACCAGAGTGAAGAAAACAGAGGGCTCAGACACAGTGCTTTTGCTTGTCCAAATTTAAAGTTAACTAGCCAGTATCCCAAAGCTATGATAGTGGTCAAATGTATGTCACTTTTATTGGTATATTTGGTAACAGAATAAACAGTTTTTCTATCAGGATAAAAGAAAACTTAGAAGAATGAATAAGTTTACTATTATCTACCAGACTATGCTCCTTTAACCTCCTTATCTGTCTTATGACAAGGCAGATTGCATTTTATGATGCATTTTGCACACTTTACAGCAACTTATTGCCAGAGGAAAGCGGCAATATTTTTACTGTTGTCTTTCATGCACCTATAGTTCTTAAAAACAAAGAAAATAATAAGAGAGTTTGCCTGGAGTTATCTGGGATAATGAGAATTACATGCATTTATTGGATGTCTCGTTTATACATTTTATTTCCAAATATGTGACTGTGTTAAACTTAGCCTCCCACTGTTTTGTATTGAAATTATTTTTTCTATTTTTTAAGATGGAGAATTCTCAAATCTATTTTGAAAAAGAAATTAAAATATTATATCATAAGTTCCAGTGATATACTCTGCTAGATATGAATGAGTAAATACGTCTTTCTAGATTACTTTGCTGTGATTTGAATAATGGATAGGGAAAGGGTGTAGGGATATAGGAGGCTTTCCAAAGTCATGGTATTACTGGTAGGTTCTAATACATGCAAAACTGAATACTAAACCCCATGTAAACTTTTACTCCTTCCAAATATGTATGCAAGTCATCTTTAGCTGTTTTTCCCAGTCAGCTTCCAAAATGTTTGAGTCCTTAATTTCTGCAAACTGGTCATTTCTTTTTGCCTAACTATCTGAGGAACATAGATACAGACGATGACAATATGTTTGGAAGTTTGGAAAAGCATCAATGTGCTTTGTATTTTGCCAGTTAGAGCCCTCTCCACCTTCTGTTCTAAAAAAAAAAAAAAAAAAAAAAAAAAAGTCTAGTCCTTCTCAAATAACTACTTTTCTGTGAACATTTTAGAAAAGTTGCTGATTTCTGGAACCAGCAGATGGCGTAACGGTTAGGTAGTTGAACCCCCATGTAGCGGACGACAGAGTTTCAGACCCAGGGGCTTAAAACTCACGCCAGGCATGTGTGAATGCACGCCCAAAAACCTGAGAGGAGAACGGAGGAGAAGGGAATCGCAGTGGGAACATCCTCCTGGAGGTGATTTCTTGCTTTCTGTCTCTCTCTGTCTCTCCAGTGAGCTCATGTACCCTATAGCAAAAATCTCTCTAAAATAAAAAAAAAGATAAAGAAAAAGAAAGAAAAGAAAATTGCTGATTTCTAGTATATTCCTATTTTTCTTTAAAGTAGATACACACATAATGTCTTTTATGGTGAAATGCTGCCCCGTGACCTGGGTCATAGTGTGGATCTTTCTATCTGGTGAATATCTGTGTTTAATCTCAGTTATGAGCTAATGGCAAAAGGGTGAAAGGTTTACCATAAGTCTTCAGCAGAGGGAGTATCTCCTATCCACTAGTCAGTGTCCGGTTAAGTTATCACAGGGCTTTCGAGCAAAGAAAGGCTAGTCTGCACGGTGGCATGCCAGACCCACCAGCTTAAAAAATACGCCAGACATAAAGAGAAATGGAGGAGAAGCAATTGCTGGTGTGACCCTCCCCATTGAGAGCGCTTGCTCATTTTCCTTCTCTCTTTCTCTCTGTCTCTCTCTCTTTCAAACACACACACCCTCTAGCAAAAACTGGGAAGAAAAAAGTATGAAGAACTGTAAATCATATTAGGAATAATAGAGGTGTAAAGAGCTGTCATGTCCTCTAGGGCTGATCCAGTACCTCAAGGAAGAGGTGTCACCTTCACAACTGCGATCTAGCTATCATTGGAAAGCATGAAGCTATGGTTTATTGAGTCTGGAAAAATGCATGTCTTCAAGTAATCTTGATTTTGCAAATTCGTTTATATATTCAATTTTATCATTGGTATGTCTGTATGAGAATAAATATAGTGCCTACCAGGCTCAGTATGTCCATTGGGAGGGCCTTGGACCTACTCGCAGCAGATAATATGGGAGAACTGTATTCATGCTGAGTCACTCTTGAATATGTTTCCGATGAGCAGGCCCATCTTTCTGAAATTGTAGGCGTTAGTACACCACCTTCAGAGCTACAATCTCCTTCTATTTTCATAGCTATGTGGAAACCAGACAAATGATAGCTTTTTCTTCCCTCTATGTATATGGCAAAAGTGCTCTCAGCTAATGTTTTAGTGATGTTATTTCTTCAGTTCTTGTTGATTTGAGAATTTGCTATGAGCCATCTTTATGGTAACTTTTTTTTTTTTTTGGAGAGGTTTTTGCTATAGGGCGCGTGCGCTCACCAGACAGAGAGAGACAAGAGAGACAGAAAGCGAGAAATCACCCCCCCCCCCAGGGGGGAAGGCCACGCCACAATCCCTTCTCCTCCGTTCTCCTCTCAGGATCTTGGGCACGCACGCACACACGCCCGGCATGAGTTTTAAGCCGCCAAGTCCAGGACGTGAACTGCGGTCGACTACATGGGAGTCCAGCAACATAGCCATTACGCTAACTGTTGGTCCCTCTTTATGGTAATTTTGACAAACATGGTGCAACTGATCGTGACATCTAGATAAACCACTCTAATATGACATGTCTTAGCTTTTTTATTAAAGCCGTAGCAGCTGATTTCCCTTGTTTCTCTATAGATACTATTTTCCAGGAAAAATAAGATCAATAAATTTATGTCTATGCATCTATTTTATTTGATTATGTTCTTTATTAAAATACTTTCCTCTTTTAGCTTTGCTTTGCTCATTTTCTTCCCTAGGTTACCTTGGGCTATTGCTTATAATATTTATTGTTGTTAGTTTCAAAGGAAAATCTTTCTTCCTCTTTTGAAGTCTTGCTTTCGCTATTTCATGGAATTTCCAGAGAATACCACTTCAGCCATCTCTCTATGACACAGCTTGACACTTTTAATGTTGTCAGTGCCACACTTGACTAAACTAGTTCTCTCATTCTTTTGGGATAGAGAGTATCCACAAACTGACAAGCTGACTTCCAATTTGTCCCAGCTAGTAAGTAACATCATTAAACCTCAGAGTAAGTGCTTTGCAATATGTATTTAATGTATGCTCCGAAGACATTACTTCTGATGAGTTTATGCATTATTTTACTTTATTGTATGTAAACTTTAAAATTATTATAGTAAACCTGGATTAATAACAATATCCATAAAGTGTTTTTTAGAGCAAAACAAGCATAAGAGTTCATAAAACTTTTCTTTTAATAAAAGAAAATCTCAATTTTGATATTGTAAACAAAGAAGTCAACTTAAAAGAAGGTTCACTAGTATAACAGGATCCTTTTTTTCTTCACTAATACTGTATGTATCAGGGGCCAGTAGGTGCTGCAAAGGTTAAGGCACTGGACTTCTACATGGCCGACTGTGGTTTGAGTCCCAGACCCAGAGAGTTGAAAATCATGTCAGGTATGTGTGCCTATGTGCCCAAAATCCTGAGAGATAAATGGAGGAAAAGGGATTGTGGCATCGCCATTCCCCTGGGAGGGGGATGATTTCTCACTCTCATTCTCTCTGTCTCTATCTCTCTCACAGAGAGCCTACATATTCCATGACAACAACAACAAAATTGTGTCTCCAAGTAAATCTTACTACCCATTGATCTTCAAATATCCCCCAAGAAAACCCCAAAACAGAAATACAACAACAAAACTTAATAAACAGACAACTGTAGGGACTACTCAGTGGCACTGCAGTAGCAGATGCACTGGGAGGGTAGCTGGTTTGCATGTGGAGAGACCCCAGAGCCGGCTGAGCCTGTGTTCTGCTAGTGAAAGGTTGGGGTGGGGAGAACACCAACACTGTCCTGAGCTTTCCTCTGTCTCTCTCTTACTCATGGGTAAATAAACTTAAAACCTAGACAAATTGAGATTAGCGGATAATTTGGGAAAGGAACAGAAATTAATTAAGATTTGGGGTAATCGATACTTTTATATTCTGTAATGACCCTCAAAAGTCAGAAATATTAAAAATTTCTTGTTGGATTAGTTTTCTTCTCTTATAAAAATTTAACTATATATTTTAACTATTATAGGTAATTATAAATATTGTCACACATCTTAAACATACTGCCTTATCACATTATAGATACATAATTCAGTAGTATTTCATGCAATTGTGCAGCCTTCTAATATATACATTTTACAAATGAGTGTAATCATGTAAACTAGGCAACAGGTTAAAAAAGTATTATGTTTCAGTGGTTAAACTTATAGTGAATTATTATAAATTATTTTTGGGATGTTTTAAATTTAAAGTGGTATTGTAAAAATAGTCTTTCTCAAAGCAAAAATGTTAAATTTAATGTAAACACAAATGGATTTTAGTAAAAGTATGTTGACTAACTTTTTCTCAAAAATATCTCAATAAATAAAAATTTACAAAATATGAACAATGAAGTACATAGTTTGGTACTGCATCTTTTCTAAAGAATTGAATTGCATCTTTCAGTTTCCAAGACTCAGCACCCAATTGGGTAAAATACTCAACACAAAACAGGTAAAGAGGAAAGATATATTTAATAAAATACCAAGTACTCGGATAAGCACCTGGCATATACTAGTTTAGTTAATCCTTGCAACTTTGTTGATAAAGAATGAGAAGCCAGTCAATAGCATTGTGGTTATGGTGCTGAATCCTACATAGGTGACTTTGTGGTATGATTCCAGGACCTAGATGCTTGAAAAACATGCCAGGTTCATGTGTGTGTGTGTGTGTGTGCCCAAATTCCCAGTAGGAAATGGAGGAAAAAGGGATTGTGGCATGATCATCTCCCCAGGAGGTATTTTTTAAATCTCTCTTTCTCTGGCAAACACATGCTTCCTGTAGCAAAAGAAAAAAAATATATATTAAAATAATAGCGAACGTCAGAAAACTTAATATCTGCCCAAATCTATAAATTGGTCGGTTGAGTTGAACTGAGACCAATTTAAAATAACCTTATGCCTTCTCAACTACACATTTGGTACATTTTGAGGCAAAATGTTTTTCAAAAAACAACTGTGTTAATATTAGAAGGTATTTAAAAGAAACTGAACACCTAATAGATGCTGTATTTATACACTAACATGTTAAAGTTTGCAGACATTCATTAATTAGAATAATGATCTGTGAAGAACAAAATTAAAAAGGGAAAAAGTAATCTTTCCCTGAGCCAGAAGATAGAGTGGAGGTTGCATTGCTGGACTTCTACATAGTCAACTGTGGTTTGAGTTCTGGACCTGGTGTCTTGAAAAATCACACCAGAGGGGACATCACACTTTTCCTCTCACTGCTTCTGTCTCTTTCTCCAGAGAGTTCATGGCCCTATGGCAAAATCCTCTTAAAACTAAAAACTAAAAAAAAAAAAAAAAAAATTAAATAGTCTTTCCATAAGGGAATAAAAAATAACTTACCCTATCTTGCTTCTATTTGTATATTCAAAGGTGATTGACGGAATTTTTTCAGATGGTCCAGGACCCAGACTATCTTATGGCTGAAGTGGCTTGTATTTATCTAGAGATTATCCTGCTGCCAAACAAGTGGTGTATTAATCTATGGCAATTAATTCATTTCTAATAAAAATTTTCTCTAATTACTGAAAATGGAATCACAAGCCATGGAAATATGATAAAATCACAGAAATCTATTGGGCTGTTGAAAAGTCATGAAGTATTTTTCTAAGAAAAAAATGTGTCATTACTTTTCTGACAACCCAATATATTACCAAATTCTATTACAACCACAGTGGCATATGAATAATGAAAGTTTCACAAGCATTGGAAATAATACTTCTCTATGTTAAGGGCATTTTATCCAACAGAATTTTTTTAAGAATGAAAAGAAGACATAGAAATGATACTTATGTTTCTGCTGTTCATGACTTACCCACCCAAGAGAGAGAAGCAAGACAAACTATAACTAATTTCTTGCCCACCTTACAATCATAACATAACTAGGAATGGGGACATTGAAAAGTTTCAAGAGAGATCACAACCTTATTCCTTTTAACCTTTAAGACTAGTGAAGTTTGTATCCCAACTTGAAAATTGAATATCCCCAAGGCCCTAAGGTTACTTCATCATGTAATTGGTAAAGTCAAGAAAAGTTGAGTTTCCTTTTGGAGTTATGGGCAACCTAGAATGAATAGAATATAGCTTCTTGTCTAGTAGTTCATCTACAACAGAAGCAGTCCATACACACCTGTATTTATTTATTTGTTTATTTTGCCATAGGACATATATGCTTGCTAGAGAAAGACAAAGAGGGAAAATGAAAAATCACCCCCTGAGTGGGGTTGGCCATACCACAATCACTTCTCCTCCATTCTCCCTTTGGAGTTTGGCCATGCATTCACACACACCAGGCATGATTTCTAAGCCTCCAGCTCCAGAATTGTACCACAATCAGCCACATGGGAGTCCAGCACCTTAACCACAATACCACCTGCTAGCACCCACACCCGTATGTTTTTACTCTGGTTGGTTGCCTCATACATCCCTTTATATTTGGAATCTCCAAATCAAACATTTAACATTGGCAGTGGTGGAGGTGGTGGGTTTATTTAGTCATCCTTTCTTTTGGTCTAAATTTGGGTATTTCCCTCTGCAAAACTTGAGCACGTTATATAATAATTTTAACCTTTCATAAAATTGAAGACTATTAACACAAGCATGGGAAAATATATCACATTACAAAAGATAGTCATCCTGAAGATTGAAGAGTAGATAAAAAAATCATGATAGTATGTAGAAAATATCTTATTTTTTATTTCAACAAAATCCAAGAGACATATGTAAATTTTGAAATTATAGTAACAATAACAAATGTAAAAATTCTAGGTCTACAAAAATTTAGATTGTAATAAATACAGGATTACCAAATCTGTAATTGAATGTGAGATAAGCAATAATAAATCATAACATTTTAGGAGGGTGAATGACAGCCCACTGGTAAAACTCTTGTTTTGAAACCTAACCCATGTGGGAAGGTTCCAGGTTTATATCCAGAGACTTCTCTAGTGCCCTGAGCATGAGCATGCCCATGATTCAGATGAGTGGAAAATGGGGGTGGATCATGATGTCAAGATACAAAAAAAAATTGATTAACCCAATTAAAAGATGTAAAACTGAGCTAAGCAAAAATCTCTCTCTAAGGAAGACATACAAATAGCCAAAAAGCATAAATAAGAAATGTTCAACATCCCTCATCATAAGGGAAATGCAGATGAAAACCACAATGAGATACTACCTAACCCCTGTCAGAATGGCAAAGAATAAAAATACAAAAATGGTAAGTGTTGGTGTGGTTGTGGTGAAAGGGGAACTCCCCTACACTGTTCGTGGGAACGAAAATTGGTCCAGTCACAGTGTAAAACAATATGGAGAATCCTTAAAGACCTACAGATAGAACTACCATATAATCCAGCAATCCCACTCCTGATTATCTACCCAAAGGACAGGAGAATGCTCCGTCAAAAAAGAGCTTGCACATCAGTGTTTATTTCAGCATTATTCATAATTGTTAAGACTTGGAACAGACCCAAAGGTGCACAAACAGATGAATGGATTGGAAAAGTATGGCAAATATACTCTATGGAATACTGTTTAGCCATAAAAATCAAGACTCTGGCATTTGACAGAAAGTGGATGAATATGAAAGATTTATTGCTGAGTGAAGCAAACCATGGTTTGAAAAAAGATATTGTATGTCTCTACTTAATATATCCTGGCTGTACACATTCTATGATACAGATTGAAAGATCTGAGGACAGATAAACAGTGAAAATAGTTATGGACACTGAAGACAGTATGGAAAGAGGGTGGGAGAAGGAACAAGTATAGGGAAGGAAATCAGGTAGAAAAAATAGACAGGCAAGACATCTGTGGGAAAAAGAAATGGTTTATTACCTGTTGATGATAACATGTATAGTGTTCTTAACTGGATTGGTCTGAGATGTATTTCATGTTGGCTAAATTCGCTTTATAAGCCAAATGATGTATAGCAATCAAATATTTAAAAAATAAAAATAAAATAAAATAAAAGCTCCTGATAGAGTTCCTTTTTCTCTGACTCTGCTTTTCTTTCTCTTGTTCTTAGGGAAAAAAAATGAATAAAGTTTTAGAAAAGAAATTATAAGCTTCATAAATTCAATATATAATATTTAAGAAAAATGTATGCTCCTTATAAATCTTCAAATAAAACTTATTAGTAGCTAAGAGAAATAGCAAAAATCTAATTACAGTAGGAGAAATTTTAAATATACTGTCAAATAACTTAATGGAATCAAAGAAGAATACAAAATATAGTCAAATATCAATTAGAATCTAAACATAAATATGCAAATTACCAATGAAAGCTATTTTGAAGGAAAGCAAAATAAGCCACATTATATTATGAAAAAAAATGAGTAAATAGATAAACCTTCAAATTCATAAAGCAAAACAGTACAGAAGGAAATAACAATTATTAAAAAAATTAAAAGAATTTTGGAGCTTGTATAATAAAAAACTCGAAGAGAAATGTATCTCAGAAAGCAAAATGAAAATATAACATAAGCAATCCCTGACTGCAAATATCAATTTATAAACTAAATTAAACTGCTCTTGATAAATGTAACTAAATTAGAAAAGACTTATTAATTTCAATAATCACCAGGAAATTATGTAGTCAAAGAATGAACTAAAGGGTTATAAAGAACAGGAATAAGAAATGGAGAATTTTTAAAAGATATTCTTTTTCTATCTAAACTGACATGTGGAAGATATAGAAAGTCTATCTGTGCTTGATAAATTTTGCGGCTGGATTCAGCTTGAAGATTGGAGTTTCCCCAACCATAATGTAGGCAGTGCTTTGCTGACACAATTATCTTCTTTAATAACTTTTGTTTCTCGTTATTTATGTGGATGGAAGGAAAGATCCCAAGACAGATGATACAAACATAGATATGCCACCTGGGATTCCTTTGCCTAGAAACCTAGGTAAAAATCTCCACTGAATATAAAAATCTCAAACCTCTTGAAAATGCCTAAGACTGCTTGATTTTTTTTTTTTGTGACATTTTCAAGCTCTTACATGTGAAATGTCTATTTTGCCCCAAATGTGTTGAACTCACAGATATTAACCTCTCATTGGGTTTACCAAAGACCAGGAATCAGTCATTTTAAATGTCATCTCTTATCATACCATTTTTTCTTCTCTCTTTTCTCTTCCTATTTCCTAAGTTCCTGGCCTCTCATTTATCTCTTGTGTAATACAAATACAAATATAATAGCCCTTGCACAATATACACAAACTCTAGATAGTTTATCATTTGTCTTTCAAGAATACACACACATGGGGCCAGCAGTTAGCATAATGGCTATGTCGCTGGACTCCCACGCAGTCGACCACGGTTCGAGTCCTGGACCCGGTGGCTTAAAACTCACGCTGGGCGCGTGTGCGTGCGTGCCCAAGATCCCAAGAGGAGAATGGAGGAGAAGGGATTGCGGCGTGGCCATCCCACCTGAGGGGTGATTTCTCGCTTTCTGTCTCTCTGTATCTCTCTGTCTGTCTGGCGAGCGCACACGCCCTATAGCAAAAACCTCTCCAAAAAAAAAAAAAAAAAGAATATACACACACACACACACACACACACACACACACACACAGATCTTCCTCAACACGTAATAGTTTTTCGTGTGTTTGCTTGTTTGTTTTTTTTTTAATGGTGTGTGTACTAGAGAGAGAGAGAGAGAGAGAGAGAGAGAGAGAGAGAGAGAGAGAGAGAGAAAGAGGAATAAAGCACCTGCCCTTCCTTGGGACATTCCACAATTCTTATTCGTCCATTCCTCATTCTCTTCAGGATTTTGGGCACTCACACATATGCCTTCTGTCTTTTAAGCTGGCAGGGCTGGCATTTGAACTGCAATCAGCCATGTGAAGTCTAGTCCCCTTAACTGCTACACTATCAGGCTGGTCCTGTGGTAGTTAATTTAAGGACATCTCCATCTACCAATTCAGAGGGATAGGTAGACAAGCTATAACAGGTGGACAGGTGATAAGACAGGTGATGATGATAAATAGATGTAAAGTTCTTAATCCAGCCTTACGACGTTTGCAAACATGTCCTTAAGAACCCTGGGAACTGTAAAATAAGTAATACTTTTTCCTTTTCTTATTTGTACACTACAAACCAAGAAAGTTTATACCATGTGACAGTAGCTATTATATTTATGCTTGCAATTAAATTTCCTCTATAATGTATCACAAGAAAATTAAGTCCAAAACAATTGTGGTTGACATATTTCTATTTTTATTTAGTCAAATGTGACATTTTTAGAGCATAAAGAAGTCTTATGCAGACTTATCTGTGTATATCTCAATTATTTTTAGAAAAAAAGATAGTGTGGTTGGATAAGGGGAATCTACTTTGAACCTACTTTGAAAATTTGACCTTAAATGCTAATTTTCTTTGTGTCAGAGAGCAAGCCAACATTATAGCTTGGGATAGAATTTTTTTTTATTTTTCTCAGTCAATATTTTATTCTTTTCCCACACATCACAATTATATACAATTTTATGTAACAACAAGTCTCTAAAAAATATTTTTCTTAAGAAAGAAATAAACTTCTCAGTAAAGCTTTCTAAAGTATGTTTGAAAATTCAGTCATATTTTCTTTCTTAGCCAAAACCTTCCAAAAGTTAAAATTTTAACTCTAATCATGAAAACTGGAATAAGGCATTTAAAGAAATTGTTGAGAAGATTTAAAGAAACCTTGTAAATAGCAAGGATAAATTTTATGAGACTGTGAGGCACATTTTTTGTAAAAAGGCAAAAATGTAGGATATTTTTGTTTTCAGAGTACATAGTTAGCAAGAGCATTTAAGCAAACAGAAATATGTGTATGCAATGAAATGTTTGATGGTTAAAAGTATTTATGAAAATAATATAGAAGACTTGGAAGTATAGTTTTGAAATAAGTTAAAAACTAAAATATGTCTCTCACTTCTTAAAAATTAACGATGAAGGGACCAGCAGTTAGCGTAATGGCTATGTCGCTGGACTCCCACGTAGTCGACCATGGTTCAAGTCCCGGACCCAGTGGCTTAAACTCATGCTGGGCGTGTGTGCACGCGTGCCCAAGATCCCAAGAGGAGAATGGAGGAGAAGGGATTGCAGTGTGGCCATCCCCCCAGGGGGTGATTTCTCACTTTCTATCTCTCTGTCTGTCTGGCGAGCGCACGCACCCTATAGCAGAAACCTCTCTAAAAAAAAAAAAAAAAAAAAAAAAAAAAAATGATGAAATAATTGATCATCAAATTCTTGTACGAAAGAATATAAAAAAATTTGTTCTTTCTTGCACTTGTGCTTTCTTTTCCATTTCCTGTCAAATTATTACAAAGTGTCTAACTTGTTGGAATTAATAGGGAAAAATCTGATTTTAAAATATTAAACACTTTAAAAATATTGAAGTCGACTCTATTTAAAATTTGAAATATTGGGACCAGTAGTTGGCATAATGGCTATGTTCCTGTACTCCCATGTAGTCGACTGTGGTTCGAGTCCCAGATCTGGTGGCTTAAACTCACGCTGGATGCATCTGCGTGCATGCCCAAGATATCTGAGAGGAGAATGGAGAAGGGATTGCAGTGTGGCCATCTCCCCGGGGGGTGGGGAGGTGATTTCTCTCTCTCTGTCTCTCTGTCTTTCTGGCGAGCGCATGCACCTTATAGCAAACAAAACAAAACAAAACAAAATCCCGCCAAAAAAAAGAAAATTTGAAATACTTTGAGTCACAATTTGCAATTATAATACATTTATTGAGCACATATCATGAAAAGCAAGAAAGTCATCCATAATTCAACAGGCAATTCAACATAAATCACACATATTAAAACATCAAATGTAATTTGTGAGATTTCCATTTAACAATTTTTTATTAAAATCATATTTGTATTTACTATAATCTTTATAAGTTGCTCTTCATCTAAGTAGGAATAAATGAGATTGTCTAAAATTATCCAAAGTTCTCCTGGTTTGCATTACAGTGAGCTGCTGAGAATGATATTTTTGTATGAACACCATATAAAGGATTTTGCTCAAAAGTGTTTTCCCAAAAGAAGCAATCCAGTCCTGATCCGGTGCAGAAGTTACAGCCTCCAGTATTCCACGTGTTGGACAGCTGCCTTTTCCTACAACACTCTAACGCTGTTATTTAAGTCCAGACTATCAGTACCTAAAAACATATTCTTTTGCCCATTGTTTCTGTCTGGTTTAGGTTGTTCGTTAATGAATGAAATGCAAGTGACTTCCCACTCATGCAGTGCAGTCATGGTATTCTCCACTGGCCTTAGCCTAAATGCTTTTCACTGATCTGGAAGACTCCCCCCTGGTATTTCTTTGTCACACTGTGTCATTCTTTCACACCTATCTTGCCATAATCTATATGGTTTAATTCATACCGTATTTGTTGTAACTTTTCAATAACTGTTTTCCCTTAAAATGGTATCTAATTGCTAATATATTCAAACTTACAAAAGTAATGTTCAGTTTATTATTAGATAATTTATTCAGTGCAAATTCTCTGAAATTAAAAGCATCAAGTCACAAATGTATTTATGAATGGAGGCAAATTTCAATAGTGTGGAACTTGGTTAATTCCTTTACTCTATGTGAAAGGTTTTGGCATCCAATTTTGGATTAACTGGAAACTTCTTTGATCAGACATAATCGTTGGCCCTCTAAAGAATCCCATGTAGTTTAATGAACTAGATCTGTATTGTATATGCAAATCAAAGCTTTCTTTATTCAAGGGATAAGATAGTCTTACCAGAGTAGCATCAAGCTTCTTTTAAAAATTTAAACAGAAATGTTTTCAATCTCATGAACATGAAAATTATTAGTAATGAGTATTAAGTGTATTCCATGGCAGTGGAGAACAGCTCCTTGGGGTCTAGCTAATAAATTACACTTCATACCTTAAAAAATATCAAGTCCCGGCATCTATGGTACTGTTGGTAGCTGATGCAGGAAGCCACATGGCTGCTGGAAAGTGGGTTCAAATTCCTGTTCCAGTTGACTGAAAACAAGCTCGCAGGCCTGCACTTGCCCTAGATCCTGATGAGTGGGAGTCCTGTGGTAAAGGAAACGCGGCACAATGAGACCCTTTTGAAGTTGCCTTTTTTTTTCTCTCTCTCATGCACACATGTACTCTCTATCATGAATAAAATAAATTTGAAAAATATAATATAGTACCCAGAAAATATACTGATGATGACTTTTACAACAATAATAATGAGCAATATTCAAGTCACAACCTTTATGTCAGATTATATATCAGACATTTGAAAACAAGGATGGCACTATGGATGTAGTTATAAAACAATAATAAAGCATGAAATAAAAGGACTTTTGTATGGTATTCAATTCTACAGATATGATGAGCTATAAAAGATCATTTATCTTTTGAACTGGAAAGTGTCAGGAGGGAAAGCCAAAAAAAAAATCCAAAGATAAACAAAACTACATAAGGAATCAAGTAGCTTTATAGATTTCTATCTACAAATCAGTACCTTCATAGTGCAGTAGTCTGGGGAAATAATATCACAGGATCACTGACTAAACAAGACTCCCCAATTGTCCAGACTACTTGCTAAATTGTAGAATCGATGGCTTTTCATTCTTCTGTGTACCTGTAAAATGACTCACAGAACTACCAGTGGTTTTTGCCAGGTACACAAAAATGCAAGCAAGTGCCTGGAATTTCTTCTTTTTCTGCTTCAACTGGCCCACAGAGCAGAGTGATGGGTTGTGAGTAACATTATCACGTACCTTCTAATCTTGGTTTTAGGCTATAAAAATCATCTCATCGAAAACGAAAAAAAAATATGTTCTTTTATTTTCTGTTTAATGCCAAGACTGAAGAGACTTCTTAAGACTAGGAACCAAGCCTTTCTTATCTTTGGGTTTCTCTGACATTATTTTTAAATTAATCAGGATATCCTTTACTCCTTTGATTTTCAGAACTGTTTATAGAGATATTTGAATTAAGTAATAAGGAATTAGACCAAAATACTATGTTTTAATTCACATTTGTAATCACATAAAAAGAAGACAATTATTCAGGAAGTATAATTAGCCTAAGGATAATGTAAAGAATAACATTTTGATGGAAACAGGAATTCTTGCCTCAATGATAAATAATAGAAATTGAAAAGCAAGAGAATTAGAAAGCAAGAAAACTGAATGTGGAAAGATAAAACCATTAAAATGTGATTTTACGACTAATGAAGTTTTCACCACCATGTGACATCAATTATTTCCAAACAACAAGCATATTAATAAGATTTTTCTGTTTAAGTTAATTTATTAATCATAAAAAATAAATTAATAAAACAAAGTCATTTGCATCAACCCCTGAGGTTTACCATGCCAGAGATTATTGACTATCCTTCCTAATCTTGGAAGTATTAAGGCCCAATAGCTATAAAAGCAAATAGCTGGAAATATGAGGAATGTAACTTATTTAACCTGACAGAAAAGCAGCTGGCTGCAACTTTTCTGTTCAGTTTAATGCATTCATTGTCAAGAGATGCATTGCAATATGTAATTAAAACATCTGGAAATCATACCAATGTGAGGCACTTAAACTTTTATGAATCACTAGCTTCTCTTTCTGCAGTGAACTTAAGTTCACTGAATTGTTTATCAGAAATTGGAAAACTTCTGCCACAGCCAGAAAGTTTCAACTTGTTTGTGCAGTCTTGCCTTGAGGGTCTGACAAGAAGAACCACAGAATGGTACAAGGACTGACTGAAAAATTACAGAAAAGTACAGAGATAGTGTAACTAAACAGCAGTGACTATTGTGCTATTATACAACTAAATATCACATAGCAGAGTTACACACGAGCAGCCACAAAACGAAAGGGAAGATGAAGATACTGACAGAGTATTAATGGGAACATTTATTAGTGGATTCATGCTTGGGGCCAAATTACTACTTATTATAAATTGAATATGGGAGACAGTAGGTGGCTTGGTGATTAAGGTGCTGGACTCCCACATGTCCATCTGCAGTTCGAGTTCCATACCTGGTGGCTTGAAATTCACACTAGGCAGACAGGCATGTGTTCATGCCCAAAATCCCAGGAGAACAGAGGAAAGGAGATTGAAGATTCCTCACCTGAAGGATGATTTCTCACTTTCCCTCTCTGTCTCTCTAGTGCCCTATAGCAAAACCCTGAATATATATATTGCATACATATATATATATATATATATATATATATATATATATAAATTATATAGAATATAAATATTATATATATGTGTGTATATACATATATAAATGAGATGCGTGTGGCATTTTTAAAGTATAGTTTTTCATTAAATTACTAATTCAGTACAAAATATGCACTTTACTAGGCATATGTTTACACAAATATGAAACGGTACTTCAATGAGTGGAAATTATCCATGTTTCACTTTGTTTCATTTGCACTTAATCCAGTGATAAAAACCTCTTCTTTCTAAAGTGAGTAATTTGGAGCAAGCCGGTGGTGTAGTGGTTAAGGCTCTGAACTCCCACATGGCTGACCATGGTTAAATCTTGAACCTGGAGGCTTCAAACTCATAATAGATACGTGTATGTGCTCCCAAAATCCTAAGAGGATAATGATAGAGAAGGGATTCCAGCATGGCCATCCCCCATGGGGTCTCTGTTTCCAGTAAGCACACCATATAGCAAAAACCTCTTCTAAAAAATCTAAAAATTAAAAATATTTGTCCCACCATTTGTACTTATTAGTAAAAAAGTGTTTGTGAGTGATACAAATTTTTTGCATTCCACAACATACGCCAATGCTTCTAGCAGAAATTTCCTGGTGTAACTAAAATGGAGTTAATGGAGACTGTAGGTGCCCATGAGAAATTTTCCTGAAATGCCAATTAATTCCCTTTCTGTCAGTGTCTTTGGAGCATCTTCTACCACTATGCCACAAACTCAAAACGGTGTAGTTTTTACATAGTGCCTAATTGATCTTCTAAGTACTTTTGACAATTTGTAACCCTATTCCACATGCAGTAAAAGATATCTTACTGATATTTTGAAATACATAGTAATGTCAGCCTTTATATTTTTCTTTTCCTTTAGCTGATGGGTCTACTATGCTATTAATCCCTGTGCTTTTAATTTTGATTTCCCTAATGATGTGAGCATGAACATTAAAAAAAAAAACAATCAACAAAAAAAAAATAGAAAACACATCATCCCTCTACAACAATCCAATAGTCATTGGCTCTTCTGTTTTCTTTTTCTTTAAATTTTCCCTGAATATTTTTTACTTTTGTGTCTTTTCACTTAGAATTATAAAATTCTCATAATTCGTACACATGTACTTTTCCTTAGGTTTTCTTTCTTTGTTCCTCCCCTTCACAATTATGTTCTTCCCACATATGTTGTAATTACGCTTATTCTGAGATCATTTCTCTTTCTTTTTTTCCTAAAGATACATTACGTTCTATGTTTTTGTTCTGTTATTGTATTTAGGATTCTTTCATACAAGAGATTTTTTTCAAAATAATAGGAATGTATATCATGAAAAAATTATTCATGGATTCCAAATTTTTGAGCCAAAGTAAATTTATAATTGAATATGTTTTTCATGAACTTTTGAAGTTCACTTTTAGTTACCTGTAGACGTTATGATCCCCGTAAGTTGAATCTTTTCTACCTAAATTTTCATTTCATAATCATTTTTTCTGAGAGATTTTTGCTATAGGGCAGCATGCCAGAGAGACAGAAAATGAGAAAACCATCGAGGGGTATGGCCATGCTACAATCCCTTCTTCATTCTCCTCTTGGGATTCAGGTACACATGCACATGTGCCCAGTGTGAATTTTAAGCCACACAGCTTGGGACTTGAACCATGGGTTAATCATGTAGTAGTCCAGATCCTTAAGCACTGCTGGTCCCTCATTTTGTAATTATTATTAGTGTAAGGGAATATTGCTTGCTTGTTGATTGATAGTACATCTAGTAACTGGACAAACTTTTTCATTACTTCTTTTAGTTGTTTGTTTTTAATTTTTATAACTCAAATAATATTGCCTGCTTTATTCCAATATTATATATCTGACTTACTTTATATTCTGGTAGTTTTGCTTAAATCTCTTGATATAATATTGACAAAGGGGGGAGGAAGACCTTATGAATATAATTATTTTAGCCTGTCACTTTACTAAGATTGCTTTGAGTATTTTACCACGGTTAACTTTGTTACTTTTAAGCATAACTATTGTATTTCATATGGTTTTGTGTATTTCTTCATGACAGACAATCACTATTTTAATTTTATCAGCCAATGTGATATTTTCCGTGAATGTAATTTTAGGAAATGAACATCTTTGCATTTATGAAATAAGCCTATTTGATCATGATCCATTTTTTTAAATAGAATCACTTGATTAAATTTGCAAAGCTTTTACTGAGGTTTTAACATTTTGCTTAATAAAAGTTTTCATTCCTTGATTTCCTTATGATACTGCTCTGACTTGCCTTCATTATCATTATATTATTTTCACAAAATAAATTAGGCAATGTTAATTTCTTCTTCAAAAAAGTTTATAGCAATGTCTTTGAGATTAGGCAAATATTTTGTATACATTTATTTGGATTTGATTTAATGCAATATCTTGACTCTCATCAATAGTGCTACAATAAACATGGGAGTCCAGACATCAAGTGCCCATTCTGTATACAGCCAGATAAAGAAAAGGTGGTGTATGCACACACTCATGCACAAAATAATTGTAGTCATAAAAATGAATAAAATCCTGCAATTTATATGAAATGAATGTAAATGAAATTAGCCAGGCACAGAAAGATAAATACATGTTCTTTTACACAAGTCAAAGTTTAAAAAGTTGATTTCACAGAAGTAGAGGGTAGAACAGTGGTTATTAGAAGGTGAAAAATGTTGGGACAGGAAGAGAATGGGATTGTTTGGTTCATGAACACAAAGTTACAGCTAGCTAAGAGTGATTGGGGCCAACCAGTGGCATTGTATTTAAGGCAGCTGGAACCCACACCCCCTGGCCGACTGCAACGTTAGAGTCCTGGACTCAGAGGCTTGGAGAACATACTGGGCATGTGTGGGTGAATGCTCAAAATCCAGAGAGGAGAATGAAGGAGAGGAAATTACTTGTCAAATTAATATATTAATAACAATTTTAACATTATTTGGATTTGGCATATGTTAAGGAAGCAAGAAAGATTATTTGATTACTTATTTAATTCCTTCGTGTTTACTAGGTGCTCAGGTTCTTAATATTTAAAAAATAGGGGCCAGCAGATGGCATATCGGCTAAGGCACTGGATTCCCATGTGGTCAACCGCAGTATGAGTCCCAGATTCAGCGACTTGAAACTCACACTGAGCTCAAGTGTGTGCATGCCCCAAATCCCCAGAAGAAAATGAAGAAGGGAAGTGGTATGGCCATCCTCCTGGGGGTGATTTCTCACTTTTTGTCCCTCTGCCTTTGTCTGTCCAGTGAACGTATATGCATGTGTCCCAATAGCAAAACAAAACAAAACAAAAAACTCAAAAAAAATTTAGAGAATAAATTCTGAACATTTTAGTTTTCAGAAAAATAAATTTATGTAAGTTGCATATGAATGTTTATAAATGATACGTACTGTTTCAGGAACTTAAAATTCTATAATCACTTTTTCCTAGTTTTCTTCAAAATTTAATACATTTGTATTATTTTGCTTGTTTTCTTAATTACTCTTTTTGGAGGATTTTTATATGAATAAAATTATGCTTCAAACATTTACTATGTATATTTAATCAAATTATAAAACATATCAGTAGTTGTTTCCTAATTCAAGCTGTGTTCTCTGAGAGGCTGAAGATTTGTGATTCCATATCCAGGGCAGCTTCAGGAGACCCTTGATAAAAAACTTATTAAACTAGTTTCAAAGCACAGAGCTCACATATTTTATATCAAAAATACAGAGGGTGGAGATGCCCCAGCTGCTGGTGAAGATGCACTTGTAGGTACAACTAACTGTGCATCTGGAAAACTAAAATTTATTAAATTTTTTAAATAATTATTTTATTTAATTTTATTTGTTTATTATTATTATTATTATTATTTTAAAACTTGGCCAGAAAGAGACAGAGAAAGAAACAGTAAGTGAGAAAGTAAGCTGCCAGGTCCGGCACTTGAACTGTGGTCAGTCACGTGGAAGTCCAGCACCTCAATCACCACGCCACCTGCTGGCCCCAAAGATTATTCATTTTTTAGAAGAATGATTTAATTCCAATTTTCATTATTATTTTTTTTTTATTTTGACCAAACAGAGAGAGAAAAAGGGAAAGTGAGAAAGCGAGCCTCAAGAGACTTGACCAGCAGTTGACCATGAAGGAATTCAGTTCCTTTAACCACCTCACCACCTGTCGGCTCCCAAAGTTTATTATATTTTATTATTTATTTATTTATTTATGTTTTGCTATAGGGTGCGTGCGCTCGCCAGACAGAAAGCGAAAAATCACCCCCCAGGGGGGATGGCCACACTGCAATCCCTTCTCCTCCATTCTCCTCTTGAGATCTTGGGCACTCCTGCACACGCACCCCTTGTGAGTTTAAGCCACCGGGTCTGGGACTCGAACCACAGTCGACTATGTGGGAGTGCAGCAACATAGCCATTACACTAACTGCTGGTCCCAGTTTATTAAATTTTAAAAAGTGAGGATTACGTTTAGAGTAGCAACTCCATAGGATGGTATAACGATTACATAAATGATTGGGTCATCAGAAAATCCATGCCACATTTTACAAAGAAAAATACACCATGACTTGTATGATGACCCAATAATAAACATGAAACACCTTGAAAAGTGCTTGTCACATAGTTAAAAGTTAACATCAACATTACTATTTGAGTTAATAATATCATTATTATTCCAAAGAAAAAACATATAGATATAGTAGACTTTTTTTCCCTTAAGATGCATATGCTTGCCGGAGAGCAGAGAGAGAAAGAATGAGAGGGAAAGTGAGAAATCATCCCCCAGGGAGAATGGCCATGCCACGCTCCCTTCTCCTCCATTCTCCTCTTAGAATCTTGGATACACACACACGTATGTGCCCAGCATGAGTTTCAAGACATCAGGTCCAAGACTGATGGCAACTACTCTGCCACCTGCTGGCCCTGAAAATAAATAAATATTTTCAATTGTGGCCAAGTCTTTTTTTTTTTTTTTTTTTGAGTCAATATTATCAATTGATTTCTCTATTTGTTATTTCCTAATTTCTTTTTAAAGTATTTTTCTATTTTCTGGTTCAGGAATTTTTTCAATACTGTTTAAATTAGACCATAAATACATAAATACATCCCTATGAAATGAAATTACTCAGTAGCAGCCCATACTATTCAAATACAATGTGTGAGTTTCCATTATAATTTCTCTCAAGCCTATATGCTTTTGGGAGTGCATCTTAAAATTTTCCCAAGGAGGGGCCAGCAGGTGGCGCAGTGGTTAGAGTGGTGGACTCCCACATGCCAACTGTAGCTCCAGTCCTGGACTCAGTGGCTTGAAAATAACACCAGGTGTATCCCAGGAGGTAAATGAAGGAGAAGGATTTGTGGTGTGGCCATTTTCCTGAGGGTGATTTCTTTTTCCCTCTCACTGTCTCCCTGTCTCTCTCTGGTGATCTATGTGCCCTATGGCAAAAATCTTAAATAAATAAATAAAATAAAAAATAGAAATTTCTGAGTATATTGATTTCATTTTTATTCTTTATTTTCTTTCTTTTTCTTCTTTCTTTTCCTTTTTCTTTTTTTTTTTTTTTTTTTTTTTTTTTTTTGCCAGACAATGAGTGATGAGTATACTAGAGAGTGGAGAGAGAGGAAAGGAGGGAGAACACATCCCCTAATGGGACTTGTTCACACTACACTCTACAATCCTTTTTCTTCCATTTCTCCATCTTGTTAGGACCCTGAGCACAGATGCACAGGTACCACACACTGCTGATGGGCTGAGAGTCCAGCCATGGTCTGCCATGTAGGATTCAACTCCCTTGTACAGCACTTACCACTGCACTATAGGACCAGCCTTCATTTTTGTTTTTATTTTCCAATTTATTTTTCTAATCCTTTTTTTTTTCTTTTTCTTTCTTTCTTTTTTTTTTTTTTTTTTTTTTTTTTTTTTTGAGAGGTTTTTGCTATAGGGCACATGCAGTCTCCAGAAAGACAGAGAGAGACAGAGAGACAGAAAGTGAGAAATCACCCCTCAGGGAGGATGGCCACACCACAATCCCTTCTCCTCCATTCTCCACTTAGGATCTTGGACACGCACGCACACATGCCCAGGGTGAGTTTAAGCCACTGGGTCGAGGACTTGAACTGTAGTCGACTACATGGGAGTTCAGTGACATAGCCACTACACCAACTGCTGGTCCCCTCTAATTTAATTTTTAATTTCTAACTTGACTGTGTCCAGAAACTGTTTGAATCACATCCAAACTTAAAATTTGTTGAGTTATCTTTTGTGATACTCTTTATAGTAGACTTTCAAAAATGTTCCACATAGGGCCAGCTCTGTGGCCTAGTGATAAGGCAGCCTGATCCTACAAGGCTTGGTGCATGGTTTGAATCCTGACCCCAGTGGCTTGAAAAACATGCCAGCACATGTAAATTCATACACAAAAATTTCAAAGGAGGAAGAAATGAAGGAAAAGGTATTGTGGTGTAACCATGCCCTTTGGGGTGTGCTCTCTCCTTCTCTCTGTCTTTCTCTGGTAAGCACACATGCCCTCTGGAAAATTGAAAATATAAAAGAAAATATGTTACATATATTTAAACATAACACTTTTAGTTTTATTTGAGTATAAAATTATAGTTTTCTCTTTACCTATCTATTTTTGTTTGTTTGTTTATTTCTTCCTATGGGACAGAGAGAAGACATGGAGAAAGAGACAGATACTCCTATCAGGGTACTATGCTGCCATTCATCCTGTCTCACTCAGCCCAGATGACAAATATGCAAGCATGCACCCATTGCGCACAGGGAGGTCCCAGGATACAAACCTAGTATCTTTCTGATGTGGGTCCAGTGGCATTAACACTGCACCATGGCCTGGCCCCTCTATTTATCTAAATTTTACTTATTACTATGTACATTTTTAAAAGGTATTTGTTTTGCTATCCACGTTCTCTATATGATTCTAATGCTTATTGGCTTGAAACTGTGGGCTTAGGTCTCTTAAACTGCTGACAGCGATTCTCATTTTCTCAATCCCTCTTAGTAACTCTGCTAGATATTGCAGTGTATGTTTGAAACTTTTCCATTAGCTGTTTACTAGATTAGGTTAAACTCTAACATTAACATGGTTTGCTTTCTTCTGAGGCCTCTCTCCTCGGCTCACAGACGGTTCACTTCTCACTGTGTCCTCATGTGAATTTCTCATCTCTGGTACCTCTGTCTGCGTCCAGTTTTTCTCTTCTCATTAGGATACTTGTCAGATTGGATCAGGGCCCATCCTAATGGCTTCCTATAACTTAATGACATCTTTAAAGGCTTTATCGCCCAAGACATTCACTTTCTGTGGAACTAGGGATTAAGGCTTCAATATGTGAAATTTGGAATACATGATTTAATCTTCATAATGCATCAAGACACTTTTTTCACATTTATTGTATGTGTCATTCAACTCAATTTTGAAAGCTCATGACTTTTTTAATTGTGGAAATTCATTAGCTATCATACATTCAGTTATTCCTGGATTGCCTTTCTTTTCTGTCTGAAAAGTCTATAAGGCATAAACTCAAGCTTTTCTGTTTCCCTTTTCTTTTCATTGTCCTTTCATATTATTAAACCATCTGTTAGTTCTTTGATCATACATCCAAATTTATTAAATTCTCACTTGATCAGTTTTCAGTTACTTCATAAAATAAATATTTTTCTTTCAATTATGGGGACATCAGAAAAGTCGTGACACGTTTTTTGCATAAAAATATGTCATGACTATTCCAAAGCCCCAACACTACGCAGCAATCTAGCTCTCTCTTGGAGTAAAACAAAGCACCTCAACAAATCATTCTGCTCATGGTTATGTGCCTTGACTGGGCTGATCTAGGCTATTAGCACTCGGCATTGCTCGTGTATTTGCATCCAAGTTGTGGCGAAGCACATCTAGTGCTTCAGTATTCCTCTTCCCTTTCCTTCCTACAATATTGGATTTCTTCGATCAGAAATCCCGGGAGCAGATGTGAAGCCACCCAGAGTGAACACATTGTCTGCTACTAGGTTCATCCATCATATCCTCTTGATGAAATCACTCATGGGCCCAAATTCAGACTCCAGGGTTGAAAAAGTTGTAGCCCAGCTTTAGATGGTCAAAGAACACATGCTGCCACTCTCTTTGGAAAATACAAAATGCCATACTACATTAATCAATGTCCAGAATTTCTATTTCGTTCTTTCGCTGTTTCATTTTTTTCTTGAATTTATGTTTTTCTTTTTTTATCATTAAGTTTTTTTTTACTATGTGTGTATATATTGCTTTATTTTTGTGATGAACTTTCTCTTCTTCATGCTTTCTCCCACCTACGTACTCAAGAGTCTAACTGAACGAAGTATGAGATTGGTAATTTTGCTGATTCTATTTTCTGGCCAGAAGCTAAAGGAGCCAAAAAACAAGTTGGTACATTTTACCCTACTTTTACAAATGCAGGCGATGCAACCTAACCCCTACTGTCAGGCAGAAATGCTGGCCCCATTATCTGATCATACTTCAAAAGACAAATTCAGGTCTCTCACTGTCTACTTCTGGATCTGAAGTTAGCAGAGACCTCTTCATCCACATTCAAAACTGCTTGCATTTTTCCTTTTTGATCTGAGGATTCTGGGTTCTGACCTACCTAGATCTCTTTGATTAATTTGCTATCTTATATTTTAACTAACATTGCTATGTTTAGGCCAGAAGCATGTGCAAGTCACTGAAATGACCAAGTCACCTTATATATTCTTTACAATTTTTAATTCTTGGGACCAACAGATGGTGTAATGGTTATGTTGCTGGACTCTCACATGGTTCAAGTGGTTTGAGTCCTGGACCTAGTGGCTTAAAACTTACACTGGGCATGTGTTCATGCATGCCCAAATCCCAAGAGGAAAATGGAGGAGAAGGGATTGGGGCATGGCCATCCTCTCTGGGCAGTGATTTCTCACGTTCTGTCTCTCTGGTGTGCGCACACACCCTATAGCAAAAAAACTCATAAAAATAAAAAAACAAATTAAAAAAAAATAAAAAACACTGGGACCAGCAGTTAGCGTAATGGCTATGTCGCTGGACTCCCATGTAGTAAATCAGAGTTCGCGTCCCGGACTCAGGGGCTTAAAACTCACTCTGGGCATGTGTGCATACGTGCCCAAGATCCTGAGAGGAGAATGGAGGAGAAGGGATTGCAGTGAGGCCATCCCCCCTGGGAGATGATTTCTCGCTTTCTGTCTCTTTCTCTCTCTGTCTGTCTGGCGAGTGCACATGCCCTATAGCAAAAACCTCTCCAAGGGACCAGCAGTTAGCGTAATGGCTATGTCGCTGGACTCCCACATAGTTGACTGCGGTTCGCGTCCCGGACCCGGTGGCTTAGACTCACTCTGGGCGCGTGTGCGTGCGTGCCCAAGATCCATGGAGGAGAATGGAGGAGAAGGGATTGCAGTGTGGCCATCCCCCCTGGGGGGTGATTTCTCGCTTTCTATCTCTCTGTCTCTCTCTGTCTGTCAGGCGAGCGCACGCGCCCTATAGCAAAAACCTCTAAAAAAAAAAAAAAAAAAAAAAAAACCTCTCCAAATAAGAAAAAAAAACATTTTTTTTTCACTAAGGCTTTTGTCATAGGGTACATATGCAAGAGAGAAAGAGAGAGAAAGAGAGAGAGAAAAGAAAGTGAAAAATCACCCTAGGGGGATGGCCACATCACAATCCCTTCTCCTCCGTTTTTCCCTCATATTTGGGTATCCACTCACATACACCTGATGTAATTTGGAAGTTGCTGAGTTGGTGATTGCAACCATGGTCAGCCATGTGGGAGTCTAGCACCTTAACCACCATGCTACCATCTGACCCCCAAAACTTAAAAATATTTTAAAAATTTTGGAACAATTACAATTATTTCTTGCCAGTCTTTATTTATTCTTAAAAAATAGCTGTAAATGTTCTTAGAACAGAAGAAATAAATATGGTTTTATACCTCACTGCAGCTACTCGAATGACACACTATGTTATTCTATTATGTCAACAGGGAAATCAAGAGCATATGTGTTAAATAACTTTCATTTTAATGTTAACAAGCAATCAGAATGAAGGAGGTTTTAGCTTTTCTGTTGCATGTAATTGTTTTTTTTAGATGGTCCCTAAATCACTAGGTTGAGGACTCTGAGGTTATGTCCACAGATAGCAAAAATGCTAGGATGGTTATCCATCATTCTGTTTATTCCTGGGAAAATATAATGATGGCACATGTGACATGGTTGTGCATTTTTTTTCTGCACCAGCTGCCACTTGATAAAAATAAAGGGAGAGAAGGATTAATGGCTATTTCAGAAAGACTGTGAAAGAATGAGATGGGAAAAAATGCATTTAATTTTTAGTACATCCGCAAAGACAGGTATTTAGGTAGTAAACATTAGTTGTGGCAGGGGGTGCAAAGTGTTTTAAATACCAGAGGTTTTGGAGGAAAAGACTCGTGTACAAACGATTGAGCCTGTCACTGAGGTGCCCGTACAAGCATAGCGGAACTATAAATGCACAGCAAATCTACAAAGAGCCCTGATTTTTTTTTTTTTTTTTTTTTTGGCAATTCTATTAAAGCCCTTCCATTTGTCACAGATATTTAGTTACACACAATTAAGCAATGTTTACTTGTACAAAATCAACCAGATTCAAAGCCGCTTACTGAGAAATATCTACCATAATAACTTGCCATAGTGTCTGGAATTTTAATATTCTATATTGATGTGTTTTCATTAAAGGTATTATCTTCTATCAAAAAGCAAATACACTTGAGGTTTATACTTAATTTCTGTGATGTCTAGTTGTCATACAAAGACCCGTGGAAATTTAAGTTTCTAGAGGGATTGGTTAGTATTGATGGGAGAAGAATTGGGAGGGCCCAAGAAAACATATATTACACAATAAACATAAAACACCTGAATTGTGCCTCAAAAGAGACAGCAGACGTTAAAATAATCAGTGGATATTGCTCTCTAGACAGGTAAAACCTTGTATTTTTGTACTTCTAAGAAATTGAAAATTACTTAAGAGATGAGTATTTTGCCTTCCCACAAACCTGTCATCTACTGCCCACAAAAGGAGATCTTTGTTCAGCTACAGTGAAAAACAAAAAACATGAAATTTAGGCATATTACATAGTATGAGTCAAACTTAAAGAAAATTTAAAAGTACATGTTGAACAGTAGGTACTTGTTTGTGGCTAGGTTGGTCTCGGAGATGTTTCAGATTTAAGAAATTGATTAATAAGATTCTGAAGATGTTACTTACCGTGGTGGATTGACCTTCATTAATGTTCTTTGAGTAAAGTAAGGAAAGATAAGGCTCCTTTTATATTAGTGTTTGATGTTAAATGTTGCCTCTTAAATGTGACTTACACTATAAATTGAGCCTCATGGGTACATAGTTTATAATCTGGACCACATGTCAATTGCTTTAGTTAATGTTCAAGAAAGTGTTAAGTGAATTTTGAGTTTAAAACTGAGTCAAGTCACGCTGGCCGCAAGTGCATGTGTGCCCAAGATCCTGAGAGGAGAATGGAGAAGAGACTGTGGCATGGCCATCCTCTCTTGGAGGTGGTTTCTTTCTTTCTGTCTCTCTCTGCCTTTCTGGTGAGTACACCTGCCCTATACAAAAAAAAAAAAAAAAAAAAAAAAAAAAAAAAAAAACAACACTGAGTCAAGAAAAAAAAAAGTCTCTGTACTTATTTATTTTTACTACCCAGCCATTAAAAAAGGAGTCACATAGAAAAATATGAAGTCTTTGCTTTTAGAATTTGAGTATGTTTTGAATTTTAGTTTTTAAAGAAATATTGTTCAAATGTATAGGATTTTTGTCTTCTTTAGGAAATGTAACTATCTGATGACTATTTTACAATGCTATCTCACCTTAAGAAAACATGATTTATGGACCAGCAGATGGAATGGTTTACATTGCTAGATTCCAATGTAGTCAACCATGGTTTGCATCCCAGACCTGGTAACTTAAAAGTCACTTCAGGCGCATGTGTGTGCATGCCCAAAATCCCAAGAGGAGAATGGAAGAGTAGCATTTGCAGTGTGTTCATCCCTCCTGGGGTGTGATTTCTTGCTTCCTGTCTCTCTTTCTCTGCCTCTCTGGTAAGTGCCAATATCCTGTAGCAAAATTATCTCTTTAAAAGAGAGAGAGAATGTGATTTAATACTATAAATTGATTTTTTAAATATCATCAGAAAATGCATAAAAATGTGTGATTAGGATGTCTTTTATGGGAAATAACCCGAAAAAATTACCAGATGAATGACTCACTGTTTTATAGAAATAGTGATATATATATACATATATATATACATATACATATATATATACATACATATATATATATATATGTGTGTGTGTATATATATATGTGTGTGTGTGTGTGTGTGTGTGTGTGTATGTGTGTGTATAAAACTATAGCCTTAATTTTATTTCTTAGAAATAATAGGTCCAATTGGGCCAGCAGGTAGTGCAAAGGTTAAGGCAGCTGGATCCCACAGGACCCACAGGATAGACATCACAGTAGGAGTCCCCTACGTCATGGCTTGAAAAACACACTGTGCATGCATGCACAAGGTCCTGAGAAGAGAATGGGAAAGAAGAGATTGAGGCATGGCCACCATCCCTGGGGAGTGATTTCTCATTTTCCCTCTCTCTTTATTTCTCTCTCTGTGTCTTTGCCCAGTGAGTACACGTGCCCTATCGCAAAAACTTACAAATAAGTAAGTAAGAAAAGAAATACTAGGTCAAATTCAGCTGAGCCTATATCTGAACATATACATCTAAGTTGGCCATTGTAGGTATACATTCCCAAATCACTCACTCTTCTGACCTGGTATGCTCTCCACGTTATCCACCTACTAATGTGGTTTTCCATGCTCTGAACCAAAACAGTTATTCATTATAATGGTGCCATGGTAAAACATTTTTAATTTAATGTTCTATTTCTTTGTTAAAGCTTATTTTTCATTTCTTGAGAGAGAACGAAAGACAGGGACCCTCAGCGGAGTCTTGCCATGTTGCAGACTTCCCTCTACTCTTCTTGTCGGCCGGGACCACAGGGGCATCCACAGGCCACTTAGGCCATCTAGCACCTGAACCCTCGGCCTTCTCACAAGGCTGCAGTGTGAAGAGGGGTGGCCTACCTCTTGTACCTGGGCCTAACTTTTATTTCCTGTTTACAAAACTGAAAATAAAAATAAAGCCCTAATGCGTATGGTTATTTATAACATTTAGACAGCAACTTTTCCTTGGGTGCATACGACTATTTCCATATACATATTAGAAAACCATATTAATTAATGTGATTTAAATATGTTTGGCCTCTGTATGTTCACTTTTGAAGAAAAAGGAATATGCTTTGCATGTGCTATGAGGATATGTTGCCTAAAGTTAAGTTTACAAAGCTCTGAATTTTGCTCTGATTTTAATTTATGCCACATGCTATGATACAAATATTAAGGCATTTACACTTCATAATGAAGTCAGTTATTTAAATGAATCAAAGTCAAAAGATTGTAAGATGTTTTTATGTTATTGGCTAAATGATTTTAAATGCATGACCTAGACATTGGTTATTTTCTAAGATGATATATGCTTGATCACTCCTCATTATAGAAAGTGCCTTTTTCATTACTAAGGGTTTTTTCCCTTATATAAGCTCAACATTAGAAGGCATATTGCTAAATCGAACTGCCTGTCATGATGACTTTCATGGCAGTTCAAAGACATCCGCATCTATTATGTCAGTCCTCTGTTCTTACCAATGATTGATGTGAAGTTCCTTTATTTAAAGTCTTTAGCAATGATACAAAGAGATGGTCTATTATATTTCATAATACTAAATATATTCCTCTAAAGAGACTGGAAGACTACAAAATGAGGAGCAATACCAACAAAGCCCACTTACAGTCTTGAGATGATCCCTTTCTTCACAGTTGGATTTAATTAAACATGAAGACACATTTATAGCAGATCTTTCTTTAATATACCAAGAACTTAACGACTGACTTCTTAGAGTGCAGTTGTTCCAAATGATACTTATAATTAAAAATGCAGAGAGACCATGTGCTCTGAGGTCTGTATCTGGGGGAAAATGAATCTGTATTTTAGGAGAAAAAAGTCAATCCTTGTTATTTTGTTGAAGTGAGGTGTTAAAAAAATCTGTCCTTCTCCTTTAGGCAAAATCATAAAAATAAGAAATTTAGTTTCTTTCCACGTGTAGACATAAGGAAAGTACAAAGTTCATGATCTGTGACACCAAGACCATTTTATTCCCATTTTATACTGTGTTTGAGCTAGAAGTCATTCAATTTCTGCTTCTATAACCTTGACCTACACTGTGGTTGTTCCTTATAGCTCTGCAATTTGAAACTTATTATATTTAAAAAAAAATAGAAGTAGAAACAAACACAGTAATGTGCTGTTATTTTTAAATCACAGGTTCATATATCTGTTCTTCACCTATATAACAGTTATGTTGTAGAACAGAATATTTATACTTCTTTAATTTTTCTATGTAGGTCATGATTTATCTCTTAAATAATAGTTTAATATTCAGTTTGATATATATATATATATATATATATATATATATATATATATATATATATCAAGCCAAGCATTAGTATCATAAATATTACTGTTTTAGACAACATATAAATGTTGCTTATTTTAAGTCCAAATATCTCTAACAACATTAATTTTTAACTTCTAAACTCAGGAGAATATTTTTTTTCAAGTACATAGTTCAGTGTGGACATTGAAAGATTTCAAAAAATATAAAGCTTTAAACTACATTAATTAGATTTGCACATCTTGCTTTATTTCACTATCATAGCAGAAAAACATAACAAAATTCTCTTCAGTTATTGAGGTTATTAGAATTCTTGACAGTACTTTTTAGTCACTGACCTGTCTTTTGAAAGATGAAGTGTCCCTTTAAAATGACAAACAGTAAATGGGAAAAATTCTGTCATAAAGAAGATGTGGTATTCTTTATCTCATTTCATCTTGTTAGAGTTCATTAAATTATGTTGATAAGCAGGTATTTGTTCAGATCCACACACAGACACATTACTGAAGAAGGGAAACTGTATTTCTGATTTATAACCTCCACAGCACATATCATAGTTCATTTCCTACAGTCCATCCTTCATAGATGCATGGTAAACAAATCAATGAACAAGTAAAGATATCTATTATCGCTCTCTCTTTTGGTATAGATAATCTTGATTACTGTTGCTGCAGAAAAGACTAATTTTCAAGAGCCATTTTGTGCACAGTATATTCAAATGAACACTGTTTTCTCTTGGCATTATTGTGTCTCCTAATAAAATGTATAATTGGTGGTTAATCTAGCTCCGTCTTTCATGTGTTTCACAATCCATTCTTATTTAACGGTTACCAACCCAAATCTATAAATTCAGAAAAGCCAGGAATGTTTCTTTGATTTTATTTTAGTTCTTTCTAGACTCTTGCAATGGATAATAATTCATGTGAGGCAATTCAAATGACTTTGCATAATCCTGTAACTCTAACTAAGAGACATACTGGCCTCTAAGCTCACCTACTCTGGAAAATCTAATTTAAGCATTTGGTCCCCACACCAATCCAAAACTAGAGAAGCTACAGGACACAGCATTCTACCTACCTATCTTTTTCTCATTGTGGGGAAGGGGACTCATTACATGTATTCTTTGTGTCCCTTCTGACATGCTCAGTCCTCTTTTTTTTTTTTCTTTTTTTGTATAGGGTATGTGGGCTCACTGGAGGGAAGAGAGACAGAAAAAGAAAAATCATCCCTCCCCAGGGTTATTACCATGCCACAATCCCTTCTCCTACATTCTCCTTTTGGGATTTTGGGCATACACATACATGCACCCAGCGTGAGTTTGAAGCTGCGAGGTCTGGGACTTGAACCGTGGGCAGTCATGTGGGAGTCCAGCAACATAACCACTATGCCATCTTCTGTTTCAAGCATATCCATTTCTTTGATCAAGATAAACCTTTTTCAAATTCCAGGGATCACAAACATTACTCTGTATCATTTGCATTGACCCAACTATTTGTATCTGACCACAGGTTATTTTAATTTCTTGATTGAAATGGTATAAACTTTGGAACTTAAAACACAACTGGGGAAGTAACTTCTCTCTTTACCTTGTTTGGTTGTGCCTTCTCTTATTCAAGAAAATGAGCATACAGTGGACTACACTCCTCTTGAAAGGAATGATGGGATCTGGGCTAGAAAAAAGTCTAAACAAAAGCAGGAGCAGAACTACTTAGTGATAATTCAAAAAATTGTCTTATCACATTTTTAAAAATCACTAGTTTGTCCCTCTTTAGCCAACATGGCAAAAGGTAACTTGTGTTGCTGCTTATTATTTTTAAGATTTTTGCCATGGGGCATGTACACACACTGGAGAGAGAAAGAAAGAGACAGTGAGACAGAAGAGAAATCACCTCTTATGGGGCATGGCCACGCTGAAAATTCCTTCTCTTCCATTCTCTTCCTAGGATTTGATCCCCACTGTGGGCCATATAGGAGTCTAGCACCTTAACCACCATTCCAGCTGCTGGTCCCTGTGTTGCTGTTTTTTACAACTTAGATATTCCCTTGAGAATATTAAAGGAACATTGTTGTTTTCCACGAAGGAAAGGATATCAGCAACTTTACAACCTTTTGGAAATTCAAGTTCCTCGACTCTTCTGCAGTGTGTAATTCTTTTCATGAGGCTGTATTTCTGCAGTGTGTAATTCTTTTCATGAGGCTGTTTTACTCAAAGTATGTACTTTTACTGTGCCTGTTGAAAACTTCCTACCAATTACATATTTGTTCTGTGAAATCACAGAGATTGATGTTAAATATGATAGTAATGTAAACATCATTGACATAAACAGCCAATTTATCTAAGAGGTATGTAGGAAAAAAAATGGCTAACTTGGTAATACTTCTACGAGGATTTCTAAGATGTGTTCAAGGCATATTTACTAGGCCCCAAAATTATTTGGTCTGAATAACTAAGAACATTTAATCAATGGAAAAGAGCCCTTGATGACTGGTACCTGAGTTTGATTCTGAAAGTGCTAACCACTTGGATGTTATGTACCTATATATGTGTATGGTCATTTATTTAAAAACAATAATATATTCTTTTTTAAAAAAAATCACCAGTTCTTCACAATTAGAATGAGTACTGTAGACCTCAAATTCCCCAATAACTAACACATAATAAAACACCTGCAAATAAAGCTACGATCACATTAGTTGGTGAACCATCTAAACATTTTTTCCCAATCACTGCACAATCAGTATTATTGTTAATGAACAAATGATTTGCATGCATAACATTACTGTCACTTGCTTTTCCTTCATTTGCCCCAATTTTATTTAAAAACATACCACTAAGTAGAGTTTATTGTAAAATTAGGCAAATATGAAACCCAAATGTAAAGCGCATTACATAAAGACACTTGAAACAATCAAAGGAAGAGAATGGTCCAGAGAAGCTCAGCACCCTTAAGCTTCTCGGCATTAGTAATATCCAAGTCTCTTGCCATCTTTGTTAACCGTTATTACACATTTTAAATATCTTCACATTTAATTCCAGTTGAATTTGAAATGTAAATCAAGACAAGTCACCCATGTAATTTATTAATATTGTTGTTGGTTTGGGGGATGTAAACATAAAATATCCTTTTATTAACACTGGCTTCAAAATCACACTGTGTTGAAAGATATGTACATAAATCCTGAAATATTTAATGAAATGTGAAAATAGAGCACTAAAATATAAGAGCTATTCTGCAGCTCTACAAAGACCAAGTTTAAAAATTCAGAGGATGTTTCTATCATCTAGAACTATAGTGTTATAGAAAAGTGAGACATGATTTGAAGCAATTCAGCTTTGAATAAACAAAACCCCAAACAACTAGATGGTAGTGAAGAGTGTGGAAAATTGACAGGCATACTTACAACTGAGCAAATTTTTCAAAATATGGAGTATACAATTGGTGTTATCTAATAAAGTTAAAATGTAATATTCTTTTTAACCTCCTTTTAGAATGTTTGTATATTCGTGAAATGAATTGCACACTGTCAGTCTTCGCAAAACACTGGTAAGGATCTAATAACGAAATATCAAATGACTTTTAAAACAAGTAATAATAAGATTTTAGTAAACATGTCAGTAACCATTAAAAATATGCCAACTGCATGTTTTGATAGGAAATAATATGTAAGATAAAATTATAACTGTAAATTAAAAATAAAGATTCATAATAATGATTATACTGTTATCATTCATATAAAAAACTACATTATTTAAATAAAAAGGTATTATCTCTCTATACATTATAGAATAAGGAAATTTATAAACAAATTATAGAAAAATCTAATATTAGAGAACATAGGGTCTGAATGACTGAGATATGATGAAAAGGTGATATACATTTACTGCATAAGCATATATGTTTCTTATTTAAAAGTTAAATATTTAAAAAATACATTTCTGACACTTTCAACTTAATTATGTTTTACAAAATTATTGATGTATATTGTTACTAATGAAGTCAATGCTCTGCATTAAATCAATATTTATGAAATTCAGAAGATGGCTGAGCAAACTCTCAGTTTTTCAGCATGTGGCTAAATAAAGCTAAAAGTGACTTACTCAGCAGTTATATGAAGTTTCATCATCTTCAGCGTGTGTTAATTCAGAATAGGCAGTGATATCTCTGCAGTTATGTAGTATAACCTTTCTCTAAACAACTGGGTACTTTCAAGATTTCAACAAACCTTGAACATGGAATTTCATGATCTTGTGACTCGTTGATTTTACCCATTCTGGCTGGATAACAGAAAGAGAAATACCCTCTTCCTGAACATAAATGATTGAATCAATTAAATCTGCTCGTGTGTGTGTGTGTGTGTGTGTGTATACATTTCAGATATTTTAATATAATTTCCTAATTTCCACAGGGCCTAATGGTAACTAACCAGTCAGTTGCAAACTACTAATAATTAAAATGGTTATGCAAACTTCTAAATAAAAAAGATATATGTAAGGAGCACCAATCCCGCTGTTGGTTCAGTAATAAGAAAGTCCGAGTCCGTTCTTGGGGGGGTGCACACGCCATCAGAGGTGTATTTGGCTTGACTACTTGAGGAGCCCTATTAATCTTCCTTCTCCTGTCCATTTGTACATTTTACAACCAGGAAACATCCCCCCATGATTAAGACCCTGGAACTGTGCCTGTCAGTTATGAATCCTATAGTGTCGAGAACTTTATACTTCTGGTCTCAGGTAGCTAGGATTTATTCCTTTGGAAAAGGCAATAACGGTGTAGTTAGCTGAGATTTTGCCCTCATAAATTCTTCATAACATCATTCATTGCCATAAAACTCATAAAAGTAGTGGGGGGCATTCTGATTTATGATCTGATTCAGCACAAAACTTTGAGGACCAGAATTTAAATTTATAGCACATGGTAACATGTTCCATTTCAAAGAAACACGTACAATAAATTGATTACGCTTTGAATTAGTTTTTTTTAATATGAAATAATTTAAAATCGCATCATTTAATTTAGTGGGCAAACTGTCACCATGAGTGAAATAGTAAACCTAGTGATATGCTTCTTCTAAAAACATGTATTCTAGTATCTTATTCTTAAAACTGAAGAATATACAATTTATTATAAGTTAGGTGACTGTTTTTTTATGGCAACTCTGCTTAGATGCCACACACATAGCTCTCATTGCCCTCTTATTTTAGCAATTGTCAACTCAACAAAGATTTGTGTACCTGTGATAAACCAGCAAAGGCTACATTATCTGTATGAGGAAAAAAGTACTCAAGACAACTTTGAATTTTCAAGCCACTATGTACAGTGCTTCTTGGATAGAGAATATTCAGTTATGAAAGTAAAACAATGTGAATTTTCAGAAATACTGAAACAGTGAGGGATGGGGAGGCAATCCTTGGATGAAAAGAGAAAGTGGTAATATGGAATATGAAATATTATGTCTTGTGTACCTTACACAGTGAGAAATTTATCTGAAAATTGAAGACCAAGATGAAGGACATGAAATATGACTTTTTCTTACATTTTACTGATTTATCTATTGCTGTGGTTTTCTTACAAGATGTATGTTTCTTAGGTCATGCACAAGGTAACCATTTGGATGATAAGATAAATCAATGAAATTTTCATTCACCTTCTTTCAGTAATATTTTTAAATTTTTCAAAGTATATAATATTAGGATGGTATGTACATTTTTTTTTAAAGAGAGATGTTTGCTATAGAGATATGCATCGCCAGAGAGGCAGAGAGAACAAAAGTGAGAAATCACCCCCCACGGCGTGACCACACCGCAATCCCTTCTCCTCCACTCTTGTTTTGGGATTTTGGTTGTGCAAGCACACATGCCCAGCATGAGTTTGAAGCCACCAGGTCCAGGACTTGAACCATGGTCGACCATGTAGGAGTCAAGCCATTAATCATTATGCCATCTGCTGATTCTTTGACTTCTTTTTTAAAAACTGAAGGACTTAGGTGATTTAAAAAATACATGGAAACTGTGGAACTGAGTAATTAGAAGACAAGATTTAAAACCAAGGCAAAAAAGCAGAAACTTAGATTAGGATTTATAGTCATTGCTTACAGATAAACAGCAAAGTGGCATTGCCAAAAATATTCTCAAAACGTAAGTATCCTCAACTCCTTTACCTTTTTCAGGATTTTGCATCCTTTAGTGAGAAAGATTATCTTCTGTCTGTACCACCATCCAGATTACTCTGTTTTATTTATGTTATTAATCATCTAGGGCTGCCATAACAAAATACCATTAACTTATAAAACACAAATTTATTTTCTCACGTTTTTAGAGGTCAACAGTCCCAAAGAGAGGTGCTGCTGACTCAGTTTCAGGTGACGGCTGAATACCAGGCTTGGGAACAGCTTCCACCTCCCTGTGTCCTCACATGATCTGTGTGCATGGGCCCACAGAGAAGGAGAGAGCAAGGAAGAGAAGGAAAAAGAGAAGACTCTCTCTTCTGTCTTTTCTCATAAAGACACTAATGTCTTCATTTAACATTAATTACCTCTTTAAGGCACCGTCTCCAAAATACAATCACATTGTGGGATAAGGTTCAGTGTGTGAATCTGAGGAGGAGAGACTGAGGAGGCACAATTTCTTCCCTAGCAACTTTCAAAAGAGGGAGCATTATAAAATATTTCCTGAAATTTCAGTAAAACTTTCAATTGTAGCAATACATTTTTTTAATTTCACATTTATAATATTCCATTTTTCTATTACTTTAGCTGAGTATTCAGACTGAGTAATTTATGAAGGATAAAGGGTCATTCAATTCACAATCCTTTAGGTCCAATGTCAAGGAGCCACAAGGGGTAATGGTCTTACCAGACTGGGCAAAGGGTATCACCTGATAAGAGAGGAAGAGCTGTGTCAGCTCTGATCTCTCCCTTTTCTTATAAAGTCACAAGTTTTCAGTCATGGGAACCCCACTCTGATGACCTCATCCAATCATTTTTAAATTTCTATTTCTTTTATACATTCAATCACATTTCTTAGCTTACAAAGTGTCTATTCCAACATGTATACATTTCTCACCAGTCCAGTTCACCATACTAGAAAGTTATCTTCAATAGATAATAATCCATTTCTTTGTCTCATAAATGCCTTCCTCTCTATTTTTCTCCTTAATGTCCTTCCTCATATTCTACTCCTTCACCTGCTCTCTTCCCACACTGTATCTGGTGTTCACAACCATTTACTTAATTTCTATAACTTTAGACAGCAGTTTCAGTCATAGAGTGCAGAACTCACTATGTATTAAGTAGAGACATACAATGTGTCTCCTTCATCACTTGGCTTACTTCACACAGCAGTATATCTCCCATATTCATCCACTTTTTGTCAAAAGCCAGGGTGTTGTTGTTTTTTATGGCTGAGTATTATTCCATAGAGTATATGTACCACAGTTTTTCAATCCATTTATCTGTTCATGGACATTTGAGTTGGTTCCATGGTCTTAACAATTGTGAATAATACCACAATAAACATGGAAGTGCAAGCACTTTTCCGATTAAGAATTCTTCTGTCCTTTGGGTAAATACCAAGAAGTGGGATTGCTGGATCATATGGTAGTTCTATTTATAGGTCTTTGAGAAATCTCCGAATTGTTCTCCAAAGTGGCTGGACCAAATTACATTCCCACCAGCAGTGTGGGAGAGTTCCCCTTTCACCACACCCTCAACAGCACTTACTATTATTATTTTTTTAATCTTAGTCATTCTGACTGGGGTTAGCTGGTATCTCATTGTGGTTTTGATCTGCATTTCCCCTACAATGAGGGATGATGAACATTTTTGTTTTTCATATGCCTTTTGGCTATTCGTATGTCTTCCTTAGAGAATTTTTTTTTCAACTCATTTTCCCATCTTTTAATAGTGTTAATCATCTTTCTTTGGGATAGCTGCTTGAGTTACTTGTGTATTCTGGCTATCCGTCCCTTATCTGATGCATAGTTTACAAAGTATTTTCCATTCTGAGGATTATTGATTAACACTAATTACTGCGTCTTTTGCCATGCAGAAACTGCTTAATCTGATGTAATCCCACCTGTCTATTTTGGGGATTATTGACTGTGTTTTAGGGGTCTTATTTAAGAAGACTTTGCCTACCACAATGTCTCCCAGAGTTTCCCCAGTGTTTTCCAGCAGCAGTTTTTTTTTTTTTTTTTTTTTTTTTTTTTTTTTTTTTTTTTTTTTTTTTTTTTTTTTCCAGCAGCAGTTTTATAGTCTGAGGTCTTAGATTTAGATCTTTGATCCACTTTGAGTTGATTTTGACAAAGGTGAGAGGTAGATGTTCAGACCTCACCCAATGACAGTCACCTCCTAAAGGCCTTAATATCACTGTCAGTTTAAGTTTTCACCTTCTTAGTCCTGTCATAGAAGCATCTAAATTTCTTTTCTCTCTTTTTTTTTTTTTTTTTTTTTTTTGGAGAGGTTTTTGCTATAGGGCGCGTGTGCTCGCAAGAAAGAAAGAGAGAAACAGAGAGACAAAAAGCGAGAAATCATCCCCCAAGAGGGTGGCCACACCACAATCCCTTCTCCTCCATTATCCTCTTGGGATCTTGGGCACACATGCACACGTGCCTGGCATGAGTTTAAGCCACCAGGTCCGGGACTTAACCGTGGTCGATTACATGGGAGTCCAGTGACATAAACATTACGACAACTGCTGGTCCCGAAACATCTAAATTTCAACAGAAGAATTTTGGGGGGCATTTAAACCATAGCAATATTACAGATAAAAAGAGATCAAGGGCCATCAGATGGCATGAAGATTAAGGAACTGATCCACCTGACCTACTGTGTGGTTCAAGTCCTAGGTAGGCCCAGTGGCCTGAACAACATGCTGGGACTGTATGCATGCATGCCAAAATCTTGAGAGGAGAATGGAGAAAGGATTGTGGTGTGGCCATCCCGAGGGGTGAGTTCTCACTTTCCTTCTCCTCTGCTGAGTGCATGCACCTTGTGGCAAAATATCTTTTTTTAAAAAAATCAAAATAAATATACAGGTTTAGTACTCCTTTTTGAAATACTTTGATTCTGAAGTGTTTTGTATTTAGACTTTTTTTTAAATTTTGGTATATTTGAATATATATATATATAATGAGATATCTTGGTGATTAGACTCACATCTAATCTCAGCATTTATGCTTCTTATATATCTTATACATATATCCTGATAATAATTTTATGCAGTATTTTTAATAATTATGTGCCTAAATCAGCATTTGTGTGCTTTGAACTATTGTGTAGAATTTTCTACTTCTATCATATTGACACTCAAACATTTTTTGATGTTGGAACAGTTTGAAAATTGGGTTTTCCAAATAGGAATACTACATCTGTATTTATAATTATATATAAACTCTAAGAATACTGATAGCAGACTGTGATAAATGTCTATATTACAAATTTACATTTTTGAAAAAAGTCTATGTACTTGAAAATCAGGTTTAGTTAAATTTTGAAACAGTTTCTAATCAACACAATAAACATCAAACAAAATATCCTTTGGTTTCTGTGAAAGCTCAGTCTAAATCTCTGACATATTTTTGTACCTTCAGTAGAGATCACTTTATTTCTTGTGATTAAAGCACTTCCTGGAATTTGGGGGGAGCAGAGGATTAAATTATGACTTGAGCACAAAGAAGAGTCGATTTCTCTGTTCCATCCACACAGCGACCCTCGGACCCGTCACCTGCTATAAGGAAGAGGGAGAAGATGAACAGTGTCCCAACGGGAAAGACTGTTTTTTTTTTCCAAAGCTCTGTCTACCCTGTGGTGCTAACATTGCTGAAATGTACATTTTGATTTTGACATTGATGAAAATACTTTCAACTCCTGCTCCCTCCTACACACGAAAAAGAAGTAATAGCTTATGCTTAAAGAATATGCACACACACACAACTGTCAGCAATAGTCTGGTTTTTGAATCTGGGAAAAGGACTGTAGCACAGAATTCTGTCCTGAAGGTTGAAAGATAAGTGGAACAATCAGCAGGGGAGTTTTTTAAATGCTCATTTTGCTGCAGGTCCAGTAAAATTCCTTCTGTGGAATCTAACTGACCTCTGACTAAGTGGCAGAACATTTATAAAAATGTCAACTGTTCCAAATTTCTATTAAACTCTCTTGAAGTGACTCACGGATATAGAAAAACAGAATGGTTACTATTATTGCAACCAGAGTTGATGCTGTACAATTTTAAATGTTGCGTGCTTCAGGCACTAAGAATATCTCAAACACATTGCATTCCATCACAATTTTAACCCATCTATTTTATTCTTACATAATAACACCTTGAAATTGTTAGAGGAATTTGTTCAGGAGAAAAAAACATTAAAAATATATCACCAGAGGCCAACAAAAGCTATTAATCCAAAAGAATATCTTTATAATTAATTATACTTATTATAAAGCAATTCTCTTATAGAATTATGATAGTTATGTTTCCAACTTGGACCAGTTGTTAATTTCTTAGCAGTAGGATAGTTGAATCATAATCAAATAATATTTTGTGTGTTTTCTTTTTCTTTCCCCTTAAAGTAGCAACTATACACATGGCAGAATCCTGATAATGCATCATTCTAAAAAATTACATTACTTTTGCAAAATTAAGAAGGTATAACAGAGATACGATGTCTTCCAATTTAAATATCAACAATTATTTTCAAATAAGAACATTTTAGACAATTAACTGTAAGTGATAAACATTTACAGTAAGTTTCTTTTTTATATTGAGTTTAAAATGGTAAAAGGCCCAGCCTGTCTGTTGGCCTAGTCAGTAGCAAACTAAACGGCAATACTGAGTCATGGCCAATAACAGGCTTAGATACCTGGGCTGGCCGGCAAATACTAGAGCACGAAGTTCATGTGAGCACGTGCTCAAGACCCCGAGAAGCTGGAGGACTGTGGGAAGTGGATCAAGGAGTAAGCAGAACTCATGGAGGTGGCTTCTCTATCTCGCTTTCTCTTACGAATTGCATTTGTTCTCTATTGTGAGCAATAATAAAAATAACAAATAGTAATGACATTTTACCAAACCTCTTCCCCTCCGGCATCTTGAGATGCATAAATGTGTTTTAGTCCCTAAAGTGGAGCAGAAAGTCCTGCCTTACTTTTTTTCTTTTCTTTTTCTTTTTTTAACTTTTTAAAATACATACTAAGGACCAAGATTTAGGAGAAGAGGGAAAATTTTTCATTGGTTTGGTTTTGTAAGTTGACAACAGATAACCCAATCAGCGACTTACCTTTGGTTAGGTACAACGCTTAGAAATGTACAGAAAGTATTGGGTTTAATTCCCAGGACAACTGAGAAGATTAGAATTATTGAGGCAGCTGAGATTCTGAGAATTTAAGGACCTTCCTGCAGGTCAAGTAGTTAAGAGTTTCCATCAGATTTCTTTGGTGGCAAATAATACAATAGAAATAATACTAAGCTAACATAAGCAGAAAAGAGAAATTAATTATTAAGGCTCAGAAACTTAATGCAAAATCCATGAGCACAGACACAAAAAGTGGCTATTACCTAATGTTGGATAGTTCTGTGAGTCCAAGTTGATTCATTCTTCCCTATCTGAAAATATCTGCTTCAGCTCTTGTATTTACTTATGTAATTTGATCAAACTTCACATATCACAATTCCTACAATTCAAAGTTAATGATTATTTTTTTATTGGCTCAGCATTAAGATGAGGATTCTTAAGCCAATTGATTTACAAGAAAAAGATATCACATTATATGAATCTACTCACAATTGTAGGAAAAATTCAAGGAAAAATGAGAAATTAATAGGGTTATCCAAAAAGTAGCTACTACAAGAACTGAATGGTATAACACTTAGATCAAGGTTGTCTTAGAGGAAGGCATGGGTTGATCACTACTCCGGAAAGCAAGTTAGACTGCAAAAACAATTCAGTTTCAGAAATATTACTTTGACAAAGGAAACCCTATAACACAAGAGGTTTGGTACTATAAAGTACTTGGGTTTATTGTTTGTTGATTTGGTTTGCTATAGAGTGTGGGTGCTCTCTAGAAAAAGACAGACAGACAAAAAGAGAAAGTGAGAAAGCATCCCCAGGACTGTGCCACAATCCCTTCTTCTCTGCTCTCCTCTTGGAATTCTGGGCTTGTGAACACACGTGCCCACCATCTCTTTTCAAGTCATCAGGTCCAGGACTCAAACTACATAGTCACCCATGTGGGATGCAGCAAACAGCTGTGACATCACTTGGCTAGCCCTAGATTATAAATTACATGAATGGACAATGATTCGATTACTTTTCCTATCCTCGGGCACAGAGGGGATGATGATTTGCTTGGTCATTGGGAACTTTGCAAAATAGAGACACATGGGCTTCTTAATTTTGATATAAGACATATGAGGGTCATATGATGGTACAGTGGTAACACAGCTGGACATGCATGGGAAAGGTCCTGTGTCCCTGTCCTGGGACCTCTCTGAGGACATAGAGCAGGCATGCACACCTGTAATCCAAACTGGCTGAGACTGAGGATGAATGGCAATGTGGTAATGCTGTTGGGGTGCCCCCTCCGATTCTCATGGCAGAAATAATAACAATAATAATAATACACATTACAATTTAGAGTTTTATTATTATTATTATTTTTGGAGAGGTTTTGGCTATAGAGTGAATCACTTAGATGCTCATCTATTTGCTAGATAATCCATATCTAATTTATTTTACTCAGTATAATGTCCTCCATATTCTTCTGTGTTGTTATAAATAGTAGGATTTCCTTCTTTTTAAAGATTGAATAATATTTTAACATTTTATTTATTTATTAATTCACCCACAGATGGTTAACTTGTTTCTGTATCTTAACTATTGTGAGTAATGCTTCAATAAACATGGAGTACAGATGTCTGTTCAAAAGAGTGACTTGGTTTTCTCAGGATTTATACTCAGAAATGGTATTACTAGATCATAAGTAGTTTTATTTTTAATTTTTAGATAATCTCCATATTAATATTAGATGATCTCCATATTAATTTTTAGATGATATCCATGTTGCGTTCCATAATGATTGTACCGAATTACATCCCATCATCCATGTGTAACTATTCTGCTTTCTCTAGTGCGTGTCAGTATTTGTTATCTTTTGACTTTTAATAAAAGCCGCTCTAACAGGTGCAAGGGGATATCTCACTGGGGTTGTGATTGCTTTACCTGCTGATTAGCGATGTTGAGTGTCTTTGCATACACCTGCAGGCCATTTATATGTCTAGTTTGGAAAACAATCTAATGATCTCACTTACCCATGGACTCTAAAGAAAATTCATTTCGTATGCTGTAGTGATATACAGTGATTGAATCCATAGAAAATAAATAAACAAATAAATAACAAAAGTTGAAATCATGGAAACCAAAAGTAAAGGATAGTTAACAGGGATCTGGTGGGGGGGGGGTGGGGGAAGACGTTGGTCAGAGTGTAGAAACTTACAGTTATAACATGAACAAACTTTGGAGATTTAATGTGCAGCCTGGTGATAATAGTTAAAAGCAATGCAGCATGAACATGTAACTTCCTAAGGGAGTCAGTCTTAAGTATTCTCATCACACACACATACACACACATACAGACTTCACTATATGATGTGAGAAGTATGCTGATTGGTGGAGTGTGGACATCTTTTCACAATGTATATGTGTGTAAAATAAATCATATTGTTCACTTTGAATTTTTATGTAAACTATATGTCAATAAATCTGAAAAGAAGAGGAAACCAGGGACCAGCAGTTGGCATAATGGCTATGTCACTAGACTCCATGTAGTTGATGGCGGTTCGAGTGCCGGACCTGGTGGCTTAAATTCACATCGTGAGTGTGTGCCCAAGATCACGTGTGCGTCCGTGCCCAAGATCCCGAGAGGAGAATGGAGGAGAAGGGGTTGCAGCATAGCCATCCCCCCGGGACGTGATTTCTCACTTTCTGTCTTTCTGTCTCTATCTTTCTGGCAAGCACACACGCCTTATAGCAAAAAACCTCTTAAAAAAAAATAAGGAGGAACCAGCAGTTAGCGTAATGGCTATGTCGCTGGACTCCCACATAGTCGACTGCGGTTCGTGTCCCAGACCCGGTGGCTTAAAACTCACGCCGGGCGCGTGTGTGTGCGTGCCCAAGATCCCGAGAGGAGAATGGAGGAGAAGGGATTGTGGTGTGACCATCCCCCCTGGGGGGTGATTTCTCGCTTTCTGTCTCTCTGTCTCTCTCTGTCTGTCTGGCAAGCGCACGCGCCCTATAGCGAAAACCTCTCAAAAAAAAATAAATAAATAAAATAAGGAAACCAAAATGTTTTAAAATTAGTTTAAGGTTGAAAAACCCTGTAGAGTTGTGAAAAAGCTTCCATGTGTATGCTTTAAATTGATGCATGTTATTTGAGTTAAAGGTACATAGACGTGATTAAAATGTAGATATCAATGTACACTAGGTTATTGCTAATCAAACTCAAGGTGTGTATGCATTATCTGTGAGTGTGATAAGATACAGAATCTCAGGCCATTCGAATAGAGTCAGAATCGGCATTCAACAAGATCCACCATGCGGTTTGGGTGTCCATTCAAGTTTGAAAATACCTGTATTTTTTTCTTTCTTATGCAGTGAATGTATATGGTTGATTCTTAGTAAATCATTGTTGATGTGCTATACTGTATCTCCTCACTGAACCCAAAAACTGAGAGGTCAATTATACACTGCTGGATATGGTAAATTCATTTTACAGCTGTCTTTTAAGTAAATTGATAGGTCTTGGTTTGATGTCAGACAGTGAGAGATTAAGTCAAGAGGGATGTGGCAAATGGACACAAAGTTACATGTACAAATGCAAAGGAAATGAAGGTACAGGGCTGCCATGTTTATCGAAATCGATATTTGTGTTTTTCCCTATCCAGTTCTCAGTCAGTAAGACTACCTAGAATATACAGAAGCCTTTCTGGCTATATTCTATAAGAAGGGAAAGAATATTCTCATTCTTAGTGACCAGCAAATGGTGTAATAGTTACTTCCTGGACTCCCACATAATCTAATATGATTTGAGTACCAGACCTGGGGGCTTAAAACACATGCCTGACAAGTGTAAGTGCATGCCCAAAATCCTGAGAGGAGAATGGAGAAGAGATTGGGGCATGACCACCACTGGGGGTGGGGAGAGGGGAGTGATTTCTAGCTTTCTGTCTCTCTCTGTCTTGCAGGTGAGCACATGGGACCTGTAGCAAAAGCCTCAAAAGAAAAGAAAAGAAAAGAAAGGGAGAGAGAGAGAGAGAGAGAGAGAGAAAAGAAGAAAGAAAGAGAAAGAAGAAAGAAGAAAGAAAAGAAAGAAAAAAGAAAGAAAGAAAGAAAGAAAGAAAGAAAGAAAGAAAGAAAGAAAGAAAGAAAGAAAAAGAAAGAAAGAGAAAAAATAAAAAAGAAAGAAAGGAAAGAATGGAAAGAATTTTTCTCATTCTTGAATAAGAAGACTTTCTTATATGTATAGCAGTGTGGGGGTATTTTTGACAAGTAAGTCTAGGATTGCCAAACCAGGACAGTCACGGTTTGTTCAAACTAGCTTTCTAATCTTGAATTTCCTCAAATTGAGTACATTTATTCTTTAAAAAAGAGGCAGATGAAATTCGTAATGGGGAAACTTCCATTAACAATTAACATTTTATCTCCAGCCTACTAAATCGTGACTATTGTATATAGGAAATGGAGATTCCCTGCTTAAAAATACAAGGTCTGATTTCTAATGTTCTATTTTTACCACTTTTCCTCTAAAAGCACATTCAGTTCTCAATAAATACAGAAATGGATTCAATTTCCCCGTTTTTAATGATCATTGATCATTTACCTATGAAAATGGGTTTTAGATAAATTTGTTTTAAAGCCTTTGTTTCTTTATTGAGAAAGGAAGTATACTTTAGAGGAAAAGACAATGAAATCCAATAAATCTGATTCTAAGGCCAGTCCTATGGCCTAGTAGTTAAGGGAGCCAGATCCCACATGGTTGACTGCATGGTTAGAATTTGGGCCCCATTAGCTCAAAAACATGCTAGTTGTGTGCATGTATGTGACCCCAAATTCCAACAGTGTGTATAAATGGAGAAGAAAGAATTGTAGGGCCATGCCTCATTGAGGAGGGTGCTTACTCCCTCTGCCCTCTCTCTGTCTCTAAGGAGCACACATGCCCCTTGGCAAACATTTAAAAAAGAGAAAGAAAGGGAACCAGCAGTTAGCGTAATGGCTATGTCGCTGGACTCCCACGTAGTTGACCGCCGTTCGCGTCCTGGATCCGGTGGCTTAAAACTCACGCCGGGTGCGTGTGCGTGTGTGCCCAAGATCCGGAGCGGAGAATGGAGGAGAAGGGATTGTGGCGTGGCCATCCCCCCGGGAGGGTGATTTCTCGCTTTCTGTCTCTTTGTCTCTCTCTGTCTGTCTGGCAAGCGCACACGCCCTATAGTGAAAATCTCTCCAAAAAATAAAAGAAGAAAAAAAAGAAAAAAAAATAAAGAAAAAAGAGAAAGAAAGAAAATAAGAGTTTAATCTCAGTGCTGGCTTTATAGACCTGAGTTACTTTAGTTACTTTTTAAATTCCTTGACTGCAAATATCTTTGTCTATGAAATAAAGCAGTTGGACAAGATTATTTTAGTTGAAATAAAGCAATTTAAATTTTAATTTAAAATGCATTTATATATTTTTTTCTTCTCTGAGAAGATTATGAAAGCCCAGTTACTTTGGCTTATAAAATAATTAAAACATTTGGTTGTAAAAGTAAATGAAAATTCATAAGGACAGGAAAATTGTAGAGAGCAGGAGACCAATCTCTGCTGATAGTACATGATGTGTAGGTATGTCAGGGGCCTTTAAAATGTCTGTAGATACAGCTCTACCATAAAACCCTGAACATTTAGCTTAAACCACTGCTGTGACAGCTGAACAGAAAATGCCAAAAGTTTATTCCATGTGATCTATAACCTGAACTGAAATACAGTTCTAGAGCTAATGAGCAGCATAGACCCAGGCATGTAAAACTTGGCAATTGAATACAAAGCTTAGCAGTCACAGGGTACAAACAATAGCAGTCTAGAAATGGAATGTTTTCATCCATGTTTTGCAGGTGCTCAAATAGCACAGTCTTAAAAAATGTTGGCTCAGAATATATAAACATAGCTTTTACGAAGACAATTTCATTTTGCCAACACATTTTTCCCTCTTGGCCCAATGTATATTTCTGTAAACACAATAGTTTTAAAAATATAGCAGTATAATATTTTTTAAAAATGTCTAGTGTTTTGATGACTGGCAATAGGAAGATTTTAGAGAGGTAAATTTATTCTGTGAATCAGTAGCGATTATTAAGCATACATACATTGCACATGTGTTTAGCATGAATAAAATTCCAAATTGAAATGAATCAACCAGCCTATGCACATGGGTCCTGTCCTAGCTTAACACTTTGTTTTGGATATGACTGTTTTGCAAGTTTGAGGAAAGTTTTCCCTGATATCTCTTTACAAAAGGAAAAATCTAAACCTATTAATAAATGTGTACAGTGTAATGTAATGTTCAGTGCTGAAGATGCACATGTGCTATCTCTGATTTGAGTATTATATACTCTACACATCCTTACAAAGTTGTAGTAAGGCCCACAAAAATAACATCAATTATATGTGAACCAGATTCATAATTTAAAACAATAATAATGGTAAAGCAAAATAAAAAAAATTAATGAGAGTATTCTTTTAAAAAGTTTTAATTATTTCACACATGAGACAGAGAGAGAGAAAGAAAATCCCCGGCAGGGTTTCAAGGTACAGTCCACCCCCACCTCAGCCCAAACTGAATCACTGCATGCACGTGCCTGGTGTCCTCAGGGAGGTCTCCAGAGGCAGGCCCTGAATCTTCCCATGTAAGTCAGCCCCGCAAGTGTTGTACTTTACCATTAAACCAGTGTCTAACCCCCTAAATACCTTTTTATTTAAACACTTAAATTTTATAGTCCTAAATTATTATAAATAAATAAGGTCTGTGTAAAAATAGCTGTTTGAAGATGAGCTTTAAAAATTAGGTACAGAGGCAGCCAAGTGGCGAGGTGATTAAGGTGGCACGATTCCAAGGACCAAATGGGTGATTTGAGTCCTGGACCCAATGGCTTGAAAAACACTTCAAGTACATGTGTGTGCATGCCCAAAATCACTAAAAGGAGAAATGAGAAAGGGACTGTAGCATAACCATCCTTTATGCGGGGTGTTTTCTCACTTTCTCTCTCTTTCTTTCTTCAGTATCCACGCACATACCCTCTAGTAAATTTATATATGTATGTGTATATATATATATATATATGTATAATTTATAATAATTTATAATTTATATATATGTGGTACAAAACACATTTGAAAGATGTACGATTTTTTCAGCTCTATATGTACTAATACTTCCAAGTATTTAATTACTTAATAGTATTTCTTTAAATATATAAATATTTATTTCATGGGGGAAGAGGACACAGGGAGAGAAAGACCAGTACTTTCAACAGCATCTCATGTCCCCATCTCTTCCATTCATAATGGAAGAGTTTGTCTAGGCCACTTTAAGATATGGTGTATAAATATACGGGTAGGAAAAAAAGTAATTGTTAAAATCCTACCAAAGAATTTGCCAACGTGTTTGGTTTTGCCATAACACATCTGTGCTTGCCAAAGAGAGAAAGAGAGACTAGGGGTGAAAGCCACCCTGTAATCTATCCCATTTCCTCTGCTATCCTCTCTAGATTTTGGGCAGGCACACAGAGGCACTGAGGGTGATTTTCTAGTTCTTTTGTCTGGGATTCGAACTGCACAGTCAGCGCTGTAGGATCCAATGTCTTAAACTCCACACCTGCTGGCCCTGTATGTAATTTTTACTAGGTCATTATATTAAATACTGTAAGTAAATATATTTAAGTTTCATTTTTATACATCAGAACCATGCGTATTTGGTTACTTGGAATTGATTCTACCCCCCACCCCCCAAGACTGATACTGAAATAAAAACTAAAGTTCCTTGTCAGGCAAACCTGAGGTTCAAATGCTGGCACACTAAGGCCAAGGGATAAATTTACTACCTAATGAGAACAAGCCGGGGAAGTCTCCTGGCATCTCTCAGATAGTTTGCACGTAGTTTGAATGTTCGAAAGTGTTTCATGCTTACCTTCTTCATTTGATATATCAGTCTTTGGCCGTACTGGGTACTAGGCTTTTCTGTTTGTGATCTTAGTCTGCATCTAATTCTGTTGCTGGCTGAAATCTAGGACCAATTCTATGAATAATCGAGACAGGAAGCAAAGAGGCAGAAGTGGAGTATACTTAGCTGTGATTGAAGCTAGGGAGGGGCCCACAGCTCACAAGCCCACAGCCAACTGCCAGAACAGAAATTTCCAGCCGGTTGTATGTTGTTCCGTGTCTCGTTTATCCAGTGTTATCTATAATATAACGTGAATTTAGCGAGCCCAGTGCTAATCTTACCCTCGTGATTTTCCCCATGTTGTCCTGTGTACCTTTTCCTGTCACATGACATTTGCGGCCTTGTTTATGTTCTTACAGCTGCACTGCATATGTGAACTCTGACTTGGGACAGACACTGATAAGGTGGAAGGGAAGCTACAACACGATCTCTTTAAGCTGCACTATTTAACAAAACGTTGTAAATATCTGTGAGTAACTATGATGTTAAATGATAACATTATTACAACTTTCTCAATGTAATCTGCTACATTTTGTCCCTTGAGCAAAGAGTCCCATCTCAACATTTCTTGCTGAGACCCTTGTTGCACTCTTGTGACCACTGTCCAGGCAAACAGGCAGATTCATGTCCTTCATGGTTATAATAGTTACAGATCACATTAGTTACAATGCTGTGAGCACCAGTTAACCCTTAAAATATAAGAAAAAGGAATAAAGAAAGTTGAAAAACAGGGTTAAACATTTTTTTTTTTCCTGTTGTAATTCTACTTCAGTTTTAGCCTCACCAGATAGAGAAGTAAGTTGTCTTTTGGATTTTGAGCCTTTTTATTTATTTGCAGGATTCTAATTAATGTGTTTCATTTAATATGCTCCTCTCCTGTTGCACTAAAACTCAGAATTTCTCATCTTTTGCAAGGTAACTCAGGAAGGAATTCAGTATGCCACATAGCATATGCTCGTTATGTGCAGAAGGAGAGAAAGCAGTTCCAAAGTCCGCTCCATTCCCACAGGATGAAGAAGGTATCCCTATAGAGTAAAGGTTCTACTTTGCACAAGTACCAAATGTATTTAAAACTTTAATAGAAATTAATCCTCGATGAACAGGCTTTCTGTGTTTAACAGAATGAAAGAAATCATTCCTACTCTTTTCTTCTTTCCAAAATATAGGGTAAAATAAATATAAAACATGAGTCTGAAAGACAGCAGTTAGCCTGACGGTTAAGGTGCTAGACTCCCACGTGGCTGGCTGGTTTGAGTCCTGAATCTGGTGGCTTTCTTTCTCTCTCTCTTTCTCTGTCTGTCTCTGGTCAAGCTAAAAAATAATAATAAAAAATTACATTTAATTAAATTAATAATTCTTTTAAAAAGAACATGATTCTGATTGATTTTCTTGAGAGTTTATTGATTTATTTATTTATTTAATATTTTTTTGCTATAGGGCACGTGCACTCACCAGAAAGACAGAGAGAGAGAGAGACAGAAAGTGAGAAATTACCCCCCATGATGTTGCCCATGTCACAATCCCTTCTTCTCCATTCTCCTCTTGGCATCTGGGGCACGCACATGTGCCCAGCATGAGTTTAAGCCACCAGGTCCAGGACTCGAACTACAGTTGGCTGCATGAGAGTCCAGTGACATAGCCATTATGCCAACTGCTGGTCCCTCTGATTGATTTTGATGCTGAGGTCAATAATAAGTGCCCAAGATGCCATGAGCAATACCATAATGGTGGCACACACATGTGGCAAGAGCTAAGTGTACAGAACAGATGTATGTGAAAGAAAATTTCATAACCTAAAAAAAAAAGAAAACTGCTCATAATGGCAGTTATATAAAGCATTTCTCTTTTTATTGTGTTTTTACTCATTAGTAAATATATTCACTAATTCTTTATCATTAAGAGTGAATTCGTATTTTAACTGCTAACTCACTTCCAAGACTAAATAAATGTAATTATTTTAAGTTTCCAGCATGGGCTACTTTTATGGTCTATTGAATGCATGATACATGTATTATTGAAAACAAACATGTCCCCTGGGAGGGAAGATACCTTTGAATTTGTGTTCTGTCTGTATTTGTGACTAGTTATCAACATGAAGAAAACACCTATGCATTCTTAGCTTAACTCTATCTGCTTTATATAAAAATACCAAACATCATTCAAAGGTAGATGGAAAAATTACTCATTCTAGTTAATGAATGCCATTTCGGCATTATTATATATAAGCATATGTATCCTAACTAGAATCTCTAATGTTGCACAATGTTTTCAAATCCTAGATTTAAGAATTTTTAACTTAAACTTATTTCAATATTTGGAATATTTGGAGTGATTAAGGAGATTTGTCCTCAAGCTAGAAAGAAAAAAATGGATAGTGGAATGAAATATAAATAAATCCAAAATAAAAACAATAATTATTAATTCCTATTATTAATGAATTCCAAATTTGAGAATTTGCTTACACACTAAAATCTGTTGCAACCCCAAGATCAATAGTTATAATACTTTCGAAGTCATTTGCAGACATGGGCAGAGTATGAAAATTGAGTTTTTTGATGCACACATACTCCAGCACAAGTTTTTTGGCTTCTTTTTCTTTTGCTTGTTTTATTTATTTCTTTATTTTTGTAATTTTACTGTTTTAAATGGCCCCAGGCAGCAAGCACATAGAGCTAAAGTGCTGTCTAGTGTTTCTAGTTCCTGGAAGAATGTGATCTGCTTGACAGAGAAATGAAGGTGTTAGAGCTGGGAGTTATTGTTTGTTATGTGATGAATTCTATGCACTTTCCTCTTATCCTCAGTTGATGTACTGAATTCTTAGTCCTGGAAGTAAGTGTATTTGAAGACATAGCCTTTAGGGAGGTAATTAAGGTTAAATAAGGTCATAGGGGGGTTTCCTTATAAAAATAGGAAGAGATACAACCAGCAGATGGCACAATGGTTACATTGCTGGACTCCCACCTAGTAGACCGGAGTTCAAGTCCCAGACTCAGTGACTTAAAAACCACACTGGGCACATGTATATGCATGTCCTAAACCCCAAGAGGAGGATGGAAGAGAAGGGATTGCAATGTGACCATCCCACCAAGAGGGATTTCTTGCTTTCTGTCTTTGTCTCACTCTGTCTCTCTGGCAAGTGCATGCACCCTATACCAAACATCTCTCTTAATAATAATAATAATAATAATAATAATAATAATAATAGGATGGGATGCCAGAGCTCTCTCTCAGTCCCCTACATTACAAGGAGGAGGCCCTGTGCGAACACACCTAGAAAGCTGTTGTCTACAAGCTAGGAAGAGCTCTCACCAAATACAGAATTTGGCAGCATCTTGATTGAGGACTTCTATCCTCCCAAACTGTGAGGAAGCACAATTTTTTTTTTTTTTTTTTTTTTGGAGAGGTTTTCGCTATAGGGTGCGTGTGCTCGCCAGACAGACAGAGAGACATAGAGACAGAAAGCGAGAAATCACCCACCAGAGGGGATGGTCACGCCGCAATCCCTTCTCCTCCATTCTCCTCTCGGGATCTTGGGCACGCACGCACACGCGCCCGGCATGAGTTTAAGCCACCGGGTCCAGGATGCGAACCGCAGTCGACTACGTGGGAGTCCGGCGACATAGCCATTACGCTAACTGCTGGTTCCCACAATTTGGTTCTTTAAATCACTTAGTCTATGGTATTTTCTTATGGCAGCCCTAGCCAGCTAATATGGTTATAGTATTGTTTGTCGATGTTTATGAATCAATAATATACATTAAATAATGCATCTCAAACCAGAAACACATATAAAACAAGGTTATTTTCTAATCGGTTGATAACAAGTTGTGACTCAAAGCTCACAGGATTATAACTCTGTATTTCTCCTAGAAACAATAGTTTAGTATTAGCTAATTTAGGGTTCATGGAGATTTAAAAGGATGTTAGCCAACCTTCTTTGATTTTAGATTTATGATCATTTCCCCATCCATATTAAGGTTGCACTATCATGTATCTAGTTTTCCAAGATAAATTACCATGACTTGAATATACAGACACAAATATGCAATTTCCTGTAAAATCTGCATTGCTGGCTGGAGAAACAGAGATGAACGGTTGGTAAGGACAATGGAGAAACACATGTATCAATGCTCTGGGAGTTACATATCTAATCATAAATACAGATACCAATGATGATTCATATCACATTGTTGTCTCATATTCATAAGTAATGTCTTATATTGTATACATGTATAGATGGATAATTTACATAATTATTGATTGAAATTTATAGAGTCTATTAGAATTGTTTATTTTGAACATTGTGTAAGTTTTCTTCATACATACTTTTATTTTTGTAATTTTTTTTTTTAGAGAGAGATTTTTGCTATAGGGTGTGAGCACTCACTGGAGAAGAGAGAGACAAAGAGACAGAAAGCAAGAAATTACCCCTAAGGGGAGATGGCCACACCAAAATCTTGGGATCTTGGGCATGCATGCACAGTGCCCGTTGTGAGTTTAAGTTGCCATGAACCATGGTCGACTATGTGAGTCCAGAGAGGTAACCATTATGCCAGCTGCTGGTTCCTTTATACTTTTATTTTTTTTAAAAAAATGACCCATCAGCCTAATGGAGAATTCTTCTTGATGAAGCATTTAAAATATAATATTGACAGAAATCTCTTCAGACAATAAATTTACCAGTGGGAACAATTTGAGTGCTGTCCCTGCATAAATTTGATTCTCCATTACTTAAAATGGCAACCAAAATAAATGTTTAATATTTTGTATTATTTGGGAAATCAGTCATTATGAACCAACAGTTTTAACAGAGAAATATATCAAAAGCCACTTGTACACCTATGGAAATTCTTACAGATGCGCAATTCCAGTAACTCTGGCTGGATTTGTGTAGAGAGATAAGTGAGTTAGTACCTGCAGTACTTATCACAAGGCTTCCCTTGTGTCAGCTGAATAATAAAGTTTGTGAGGGAGGTTGACATGGGTACTGGCAGGCAATCGCTCTGTAATATGAAGGTAAATATTATGGACTCTAAAAATTGGAGCCCACAGTATTGTGTCCCTACTCTAATTCATGTGACCTATTTCAGAGTTATGAGAATTTAATGTAGGAAATGCACATGAAATACTTGACATAGCTGTCTGTACCTGGGAGACTTTTAAAAGCTGATAATTGTACCAATAGAAAAATCTTTTATCTTGAATATGAAGTTACTGACAGAATAAGGGGCTCAGGCTTCTTATTGATAAACTTAGTCACTATCGGTCTTCAGAGATCGCTCCTATACGCAGGCGTGCCTAAGCACACACACACCAAATAACAAGCAAATGCAAAATAACCTGTCTTTGCTGATTGATCCACCTTTCCCCTTATCTGAATTAAGTTGGAACCTTGGTGTGTTAGGTATGCATTTATACCTAGCTACTTTCATAACAAATTAAAAGTGTTTTCTCTTATTTTGTAATCTCATAATCAATACTATCAAATAGCTTTCTAATTCTTTTATAATCAAAATCCATAAAATAGTCATGATTTGGTAGAATATACAATATTCATTTCACACTAAATTATCTACCATGACAACAGAAATTGCAGAATATTTATGAAGGCTATTGTTACATTGCCTATATTTTTATCTTAATAGTCTGTATATAAACAAATTTAGTTCATGCTCCACAAACAATTAATTTACAATAAAAATCTATTCTTTAAGAATTTGGCTAATCATATGGTTCAGTGGTTGTTTTGGGGGGTTTTGTTTGTTTGTTTTTGCAGTGCTTTAACCTATTATTTCTTTTAGTTTTTTCGCCCCTGGACCTGTTTGAAGACTCAGTGACCTGAGATGACAGATAAACCCGTGATCATTAGCTAAATCCTGTTGCTGTAGCATTGTTACATCTACCTCAAAAGTATCCATGCATATAAGGTAGTTGTATAATGCACTGAGCTCATGAGTTTATGACCATTTTTGTCCATTTGTCTTAAATAACTGTATACTTTTGTCAGAGGTGGAGTTGAGGTTTGCTTCATAAAAAAGAAACAAAAAAAGAAAAGCTAGTAGAGCAAAAAATTGAAGGTCCACATCATAAAGGGGCATTCTTTGTTGAAAACAAATACGGTAATAAAGTAATATTCCTGATTTGATTATCAAACACTGCATGTATGCTTTGAAAATCCATGTTTTACCCCACAGAGATGTACACAAATGTAATAAGAAATTACTTAATTATTTTTTAAAAGAACCTGGAAATTTTGGGAACCAGCAGTTAGCGTAATGGCTATGTCGCTGGACTCCCACGTAGTCGACCGCGGTTCGCGTCTCGGACCCGGTGGCTTACAACTCACGCCGGGCGCGTGTGCGTGCGTGCCCAAGATCCCGAGAGGAGAATGGAGGAGAAGGGATTGCGGCGTGACCATCCCCCCTGGGGGGTGATTTCTCGCTTTCTGTCTCTATGTCTCTCTCTGTCTGTCTGGCGAGCGTACGCGCCCTATAGCAAAAAACCTCTCCCAAAAAAAAAAAAAGAACCTGGAAATTTTGAAAACCAAAATGTCCTAGGCAATCATTTCACAATAAGGGTTCAAAGTAGATTTTCTTAACTAGCTGATAGCCAAAGAGATTCCTGGAAACAAGGAAAGTTTAATGGAATCATAGGAATCTTGAGGGGAAAGGAATAGAGTTAAGCGACCCCAGGATTCTCACTGGAAGAGCTGAGAAGAGAAACTCAGTGTAGAACTCGGAGTATTAGTTTTCTGCTGCTTTTATAATAAGTTAGTACAAATGTAGTAGCTGAGACAACACAGATTTTTTTCTTGCAGTTCTGAGAGTCAGCAGATCAAAATCAGTTTCTCATGGCAGTAGTTAAGATTTTGACAGAGTTGTATACTTTTGGAGGATCTGAGGAGACGACCTTTCTTTGTCTTCTCCAATTTCTAGAGATTACACAAATTCTTCCTTTCTTTTTGTTTTGAGAAAGAGGTTTTTGCTATAGGGCATGTGCATTCGCCAGAGACAGAGAAATAGAAAGTGAGAAATCCTCCCTCAAGGGTTTGGCCATGCCACAATCCCCTCTCCATTCTCCTCTGTGATTTTGCGCATGCACACACGAGCACCCTTCATGAGTTCCAAGCCACCAGGTCCGCCAGGAGCATGAGGGAGTCCAGCACCTTAACCACTGTACCACCTGCTGGCTCCCCTCTTCCGTTTTTTTTTTTTTTTTTTTTTTTTTGAGAGTTTTTTGCTATAGGGTGGGTGCGCTCGCCAGACAGACAGAGAGAGAGACAGAGAGACAGAAAGCGAGAAATCACCCCCCCGGGGGAATGGTCACGCCGCAATCCCTTCTCCTCCATTCTCCTCTCGGGATCTTGGGCACACTCACACACGCGCCCAGCGTGAGTTTTAAGGCACCAGATCCAGGACGCGAACTGCAGTCGACTACGTGGGAGTCCAACGACATAGCCATTACACTAACTGCTGGTCCCCTCTCTTCCGTTTTTATAAGCCAGTGATGTCATCACTTCAACCACTGCTTCTGTCATCACTACTTTAACTGTAGCTCCTGCACCTCCCTTGTACAAAGAACATTGTGATTGAGGGACCAGCAGTTAGCGTAATGGCTATGTTGCTGGACTCCCACGTAGACCACGGTGGCTTAAACTCACGCTTAAACTCACGCTGGGCGCGTGTGCGTGCCCAAATCCCAAGAGGAGAATGGAGAAGAAGGGATTGCTGCGTGGCCATCTCTCTGTCTGTCTGGCGAGCGTAAGCGCCCTGTAGCAAAAACCTCTCAAAAAAAAAAAAAAAAAAAAAAGAACATTGTGATTGAATCAGGCATATAGAGGATACTATTCTCACTTAGAATTTTGTTTTGTTTTTTAGTTATTTCATTTATTTTTACATGACAAAGAGAAACAGACAGGTAGGTACCCTAGACAGAGTCTCACCAAGCTGAAATCCTCCTTCAGCCTCCCTGCCATGTAACCTCGCAGGTGCTGGTGAGCCAGGTGTGTTCAGGTTGACTTCAGGTTTGTACCTGGGCTTCTCATGTAGCACTAATATCCTGAAGCAGTACCCTACCACCTGCCCCACTGCTGCCAATTGCGAGTTTCTTAAATTAATCACATTAGTTAAGTTGCTTTGTCCTAAAAGACAACATGAGTATGCCATAGAAACATTTTGGTGGTGGGAAGAATTACTTAGTTTACTACATTCAATTTTTAGCAAGAAGGATATAATAAACACTTGGTTCATTGAAAATAAAGGTTCTCATATGTGTGTGTAAACATAACCTTGGAGGCTCTTTAAATAATATTTGTTGTGTATTAAAATCTCCCCACAGATTTGAGACCATAGGTGTGCTGTAAGCCCTAACTAAATAAAAATTTCTCAGGTGTTACAGATGCACATGATTTACTTTAGAAAGTTTACTCTTTCTAGAAAGTTCTGATATTTACAGAGCAGGATGTTCAGACAATATAGAAGAGTAGGACAATACAGGAAAGAACCAAAATGAGATTGGAAGCTGTTGAAGAAGTCTAAACTGAAATACCGTAAGGTGATTACTTTCGAGAGGGCTCAGCCACATATCTGTTGTCACCTGCCAAGCCTCTTGAGTGCTGATGGCCTAAACTGGCTCATGGGACATGATTGTCCTGTCCACGTGTTCTGGTATTCTTCAGATGGCCAGCCTGAACTTTTCTACATGACACACAGTAATGCAGGGAGATTAAGGGGCCTAATGAACAGGTATACAATTTTTTTTTTTTTTCCCATAGGTTGCATGCACTCACCAGAAACTCAGACTTTCAAGCCTCTGGGTCTGGAACTCAAGCTGCAGTTAGCCATGTAGCAGTCCAGTGCCTTAACCACTATTTCGCCTGCTGGTCCCCAGGATTTTATATAATTATATGAAACACATACACATACAATTTTCCAAAATTGATTTGAAATTCATTAGGGACTGATTCCAAGGTTAAACATATAATTCTTTTTTTAACTTGAAAAACTGGATAGGATATATTTTATTTTTTTCTTCAATTCCCATTTTTAAATATATGAGAGACACATAGGATAAAAACACATACTATTTTATTTCTTTTCTCTTATTTGAGAACCTCTCGTTCAGGTCTTTGGTGAGGATATAAATGAAGCAAACAACAAAACTTAGATTCTGAAGAAAAGGGAAAGGTTGATCAAAAAATTCTGCTTATCTTAGGTCAAAATAAAAAATTCCTAGCAAGGCAAATTTCAAAGAAATATTACAAGGTGATACCAATAAATTGTGGTTTTCTTTCAGTATTAAACCACTAGTTCATCCAGTATCTGAGTATTGCTATTTACATTATGAGTTAGGCGCAAACACTTCAATTAATTTCCATCTCTATCAGCCTTTACTGGGCATGTAGCACTGTTCTATTCAGTGCAGTTTGAACCAAAGTTTGAGATTTTAAAAACAGCACAACTGAAGCTATTTACAAAGATCTATGATTCCAGGGATTATATATTCAGCAGCAGCAGTAGCAACAGCATCAATATTATTACTGCTATTCTTATTAGTTTGTAGCTTTCTAATATGATTGTCATTTACAGGCAAACCTTTCAGGCTGTTTAAGGCTTTTCAAAAATTTGAGATAGAGTGGATTACATGGTATAATCTCCGGTTACTCTAAAACTCCCTGTTTTGCTCAAAATTTTCATGAAAAAAATGTACAGAAGAATTTTTTTCCATAGGAAATTAATTTTGAAGATATAAATTAGTTACAGATGTATGTGAGTATTTTCTCCATTATTACTCTAAGCTGCTAATTCCAGAACTTTCTTTAACTTTTGGCAGTGATGCAAGCAGCAGTAATCAGCAATTTTTCTATTGCCAGTGTTCCTGTTGCCATGCGGAGGGATTATATTATGCATCCATTTGATTGGTTCAGAATGCTACTTCAACACCTCCATATTCTTTCTGAATCTGGTTCTCCGTCTCTGTGCTGTTCAGGAAAATTAACCCACTTACATTTTATAATTTCTAAGAATTGTACAAATATCTTTTTGTACTTTCTACACATTTGTGTCATTGAAGTCTTTATGCATCTCATGCCTTACTTGTTATCATAGTTCAACTGTCTTCTCTTGGATTTTTCCCTTTGTTATTGCACTCAGTAAACTTGACAGCAAATATTTTCCATTTCACTGTATTGCTTGTTCTAATATCCTATTGGTCCTGGCCTACTCTAGTTCTTTCCTTGATTTCTTCATACGTATCTTCTTACTGAATCTATACTACTTCATAATGATAATCAAACCAAAAGACTGGATTTTCAGTGTTTATAGTCTGGGACTCTAGATATTGATATTATTCATGGGCCTTAAAGGAGCTGTGCTTCTGGTTTTCACACTATTCTTCTCCAGGTATCTTCCACATCATGTGATGCTTACTTCTCACTGTACTTTTGGTTCTTTTTATGTGTCATGCCTTAACACTACTCTTGAACCTCTTCTTCTTCTAGGTTTTTAATCCGACAGTAATTGTATTCAATTCATTACTAACTGGCTAAATTCTGTGGCAAATGCTTTCATATATGGTTCCCTAACAGTGGAGGCAATGGAATTTTCTTTGCCATTTTCTACAACTTCAATAACTTTGCATAGGTATGTTCTAGAGAATGGATTTGGAAATTTTAGGTCAGTGAGTAAAAGCCATTTGATCTTTATCTATGTATGTTTTCCTGTGTTATTTCCCATATGCTTTGGCTAGCTTATGAAAACTTTTCCTCGTAGATATCTTTTAATTTTTTTCTACAGAATCTCTACTGATTGTCAAAAACTGAGCAATATGTCCAAATCCTGAATACTTTACTAATCTCCACACAAATCCACCAGAACACCTCCACCAACAGCTTAAACAAAGGAATCTCTTCATTTTAATAACTTTTCCTTTATCTGCCTGTTGCCAAAGTTATTTGATCAAAAGTAGTAAAATGAAATGTTTTTCATAAATATTTATTATTTTATAAACATTATTATAGTCTGCCTATATTTAAGCATACTATACTGATACCAGTATATAACAGTAACTGCAGAAGTTTTGAATATAAGTGTGTTAGTGAAATATCAAGAGAACTATTTGTTTATCCCAGACAACTATTAGGTACATATGAAGAGAAGCAGTGGATTTTCTGATAAGGACTGTTATAAACCAATCTTCCAATTTTTATTTTTTAACTTCTGCATACACTAAAAAGTTACGCTATTTAACAAAATTGTTGAAATAGCAGTTATACTGTATAAACAAGAATGAAAAGAGAAGAATATTTCTCCAATTGTAAATCTCTGTTGTAAAGAACAGTGTATTCCCAGGGCAAGCAGATGGCATAGTGGTTGAGGTGCTGGACTCCCATGTGGCCAAATGTGATTCAATTCCTGGACCCAGCAGTTTGAAACTCACACCAACCATGTGTGCATGCATGCTCAAAATCCCGAGAGGAGAATGAAGGAGAAGGGATTGTGGCATGGCCATCCCCTCTGTGGTGGGTGATTTCTCCTTTCCTTCTCACTATCTCTTCCCCTTTTCTGATGAGCACATGCACCCTCAACATAAATAAGTAAATAAAGTTTACTCTTTTTTATATAAACAGTTAATGACTATGTAGCTATAAAATTCACTTTTACATAATGATACATATATTATTGCATGTTCTTCCTCTTTGATTCTTTCAACTCAGAAGAATAGCACAGGACCTAAGTTTGCCTGTCAGCATTATGGTACTCCACACTAGAACAATTATATTCACAAATACAAACTTGGGAGAAAGGAGTTTATTTTCCTTCTCATAGGAAAGGCTATTCTGATTACTGTCCAAGCTGGAAGAGGAGGGTTATACTGCCTTAGAATATTTAGTATCATTACCCTCAGCTCATTAACTCTTTTTTAATCACAAGAGCATTTTATACTGAAAAATAAACAAGTTCTCAAGTGAACATTACAATCTCATGGTGTGGGTAGATGGGCCTGCATTATCCATTTGATGGCTGAATGTGCACATGAAGAAGTCTGTGGCCTAAAAATCCTCAAGTAAGCCTTGGCTGGAAGAGTTTTAGAAAATAAGGTATTTTTTTTTTTTTTTTTTTTTCTTTTTTTGGAGAGGTTTTTGCTATAGGGCGCGTGCGCTCGCCAGACAGACAGAGAGAGACAGAGAGACAGAAAGCAGGAAATCACCCCCCAGGGGGGATGGCCACGCCGCAATCCCTTCTCCTCCATTCTCCTCTCGGGATCCTGGGCATGCACGCACACGCGCCCGGCGTGAGTTTAAGCCGCCGGGTCCGGGACTCGAACCGCGGTCGACTACGTGGGAGTCCAGCGACATAGCCATTACACTAACTGCTGGTCCCGAAAATAAGGTATTTTTCAAATACAATAGTCTACTTACAGTTGTGGCCCACTGCTCATAGAGTATTCATTTGAGTGAAGCAAATGTCTTCTTAATCTTTACTATTATAGTTGGAGTGGAAAATATTCTTATCATATACATTTAAGTGCCCATAATGAAATAGGGTCAATAGAAGTAATTTCATTAGACAGGAATAAAGATTGCTGGATCAGAGTGGCCGATACACCCTCTATCCACACTGCAACTAAAAGGGCTAGTTCGCTGCCTGTGACTATGTGCATCCCGATTAGTACTGAGAATTAGCAGACTGTACGATGGCTGGTTGACATCTTTTATGATTTAACCCATTGATAAGAAGAGATCTTGACAACTTTTATACTATTATTTATAGATACCAAAGATATAAAATATTTTTGAAAGATTTTTGCTATAAGGCATGTGTACTTGCAAGAGAGACAGAGAGAGGGAGATAGAAAGTCAGAAACTCCCCCCCCCCCCAGGAAGATGACCACACCATAGTCCCTTTCTCTTCTATCTTCCTCCTGGGATCTTGAGCACACAATCACATATACCTGGCGTGAGTTTCAAGTCCCTGGATCCAGGACTGAAACTGTGGTCAGCCACGTGGGAGTCCAGTGCTTTAACCACCACAACACCTGCTGGTCCCAGCTACAAAATATTTTATAATTCATGTTGGGGTCAGCAGGTGGCATCACAATTACATCTCCGGTCTCCCACATGGCTGATCACAGTTTGAGTCCTAGACCTGGTGACTTTAAACTCATGCCAGGTACGTGCATGTCTAAGATCCCAGGAAGAAAATGGAGGAGAAGGGTTTATAACATGGCCATGCCCCAATTGCGTGATTTCTCATTTTTCCTCTATCTCTGTGTCTCTTTCTCTGGCAAGTGCATGTGCTATAAGACAAAAACCTCTTGAATATAAATAAATGATGAAAAATAAAATGCATGTTAAGATCTTACACTTTTAACAACATTTGGAATTTTCAATCTTGATATATCAGGTGATATGTACAAAATTTTTATATGAGATAATTTTTGTTAGGAAGAATTTTTATTGAGTTAAAATAACTCAAAATAATTGAGTTTCATAGATCTACCTTCAAGTACCCTTCTTCATGGTGAACTTCATGTGAAAGGGTTCTCTTTATTCTTGTTACATGGTGCATGGTGAAAAAATTTAAATTGCATTTCATTCCTTGGCATTTTATAATACTGATGGCTTATCCTATACTGATACATGATTAATTTCTTTGGTCAAATATATACTTGGTTGTTCTTTTGAAAGTGAATATCGTATGCATTGAATACATGGCATGTTAGTGCTCATTTTAGTCATGTAAAAGCTACATATAAATTACTTTTATTTTAGTCTTTAGAGAAAAGCGTGTTTATTTTTAATATTTTGATGCATTATAATTTGAATGAATTTCCTGTACCTAATAATTGGTAATTTCAGTCCCCAGTTGCTAGCTATATATTTTTAAATGTGCTCCCCTTCATTTTGTAATTACCTTCATTTTGTTATTATTCATACATAATTTGACCTCCTTTATAAACTTTCTTTAATCTAACACATAAGTGAAAACTTGAGAGAACACCTAAGAAATATAATCAGAAGCTTCATAAATCCTCTCATTGTTTCTTTTGAAGTTTTAAATTTATTCCTGAAAGACACATGCATGTAAAAGTGAGATAGATGAGCCCTCTTCATTTCCAATTGGACAGAAGCAGTAGTTCAGAGTGTTGATAACAACTGACAATTTGTTCATGTTTAACAATTTTTTGTACATACTTCAATTTTAGCTTTTAACGTGCATTTTTTTTTTCTAGAGAGGTTTTTGCTAAAGGGCGTGTGTACTCACCAGAAAGACAGAAACAGAGAGACAGCGAGAAATCACCCCCCAGGGTTGATGGTCATGCTATAATCTCTTCACCTCCATTCTCCTCTCGGGATCTTGGGCACACACACACATGCGCCTGGCATGAGTTTAAGACACCAGGTCCGGGACTTGAACAGCAGTCGACTACATGGAAGTCCAGCGACATAGCCATTACGCCAACTGCTGGTCCCAATATGCTCTTTATTGATCTCTCTCTCTCTCTCTCTCTCTCCATATATATATATATATATATATATATATATATATATATATATATATATAAATACACACACACACACACACACACACACACATATATATGGATGTATATGATTGCTATATGATGATTACTATTAAGCATCAGTTTGACTAGCTATGGGATGGCGAGATTCTGGTTAAGTATTACATGTGGAGATGTGTCCAATGAGCATATTTCTGAAGAGGAAAGTATGTGTCTACAGAGTAAGGAAAGCAGATAGCCGTCTCCAGTGTGAGACGGCACCATCCAGTCACTGAGGGTCTGCATAGGACAGAAAGGTGGAGGAAAATTTGATTTGCTCTCTGGCTGTGGAGTGGAAACGTGCGTCTTCTCCTGCTCTTGCTGCTCCTAGTTCTCAGGTCTTTAGGCCTGGAGTGAAATTTAAACCATCAACTGTCCAGCTCTCAGGCCTTCAAATACAGCACTGACTTTCATGGCTTTTCAGCTTACACATAGATCATGGGACTTCTCATACTCCATAATTGTATATGCTAATACCTTATAAGAATACTTTCATGTCTCTAGATAGACAGATAGGTAGAAATGCCATAATCTTTAAATAAGTCATGCCTCTGAGGTTAAGGATTTGTGTCTCTGTCATATATTGGTATATTTTTAGCATCCAGTATCTATCACAATGGAAACTACACAATAAAGTTTTCTTCATGCATTTTATTGAATACTTAAATGGAAAAATTTACTTAATTATAAAACATATATTTTGAAATAATTTATCCCTATCAATTTTAGGAACTGTGTGGAATGTTTGACACAAAAGTAACAACACAATATTGAAAACTAGTTAACGTGAATAGTATCAAAAACTTCTCATTTAGATATTCTTTAATAAGCATATGATATGTAGCAACATTTAAAACAAACAGGGACCAGCATGTGGCATGGTGGTTAAGGTGAATTCCCACTTGACAGAGGTTCAAGTCCTGGATCTGGCAGCTTGCTTTCTCACTTTCTCTGTCTCTTTGGTGAATGTACATGTCCTGTAACAAATTTAAAAATAATAACAATAATATTAACCAAAATGAATACGTAATTCTTTAAAACCAATAAAAATTCTAGTATATTTTTTTCTTTTTCAAAAATAGTTATTTATTTTATTTTATTATTATTATTTTAATTTTCCCAAAGAGACACGAAGAGAGAGAGGGACAGAGACAGAAAGTGAGAAAGCAAACCACCATGTCTGGGACTCAAACCATGGTCGTCCATGTGGGAGTCCAGCACCTCAACCACCACACCACCTGCCAGCCCCTAGTATAGTTTTTTCAATGAAGTCTTAAAATCTACCCTTTACATTAAAAAAATAAATAAATAAGTAAAATAAAATAAAATAAACTAGTTCAGCATTCATAGTGAAGTGCTGATGCATTTTTCCTTGAGGAGACATTCTACGAGAAACTTTGTTGTTGGCAAAGTTTATACCATCTTGAAATAAGTAAACAGTCCATAAACCCTACTAGCAGTTAGCAGTAAACAATTAATCTCTCAAACATTCAGCAGACTGGAAAATAATACATCTTGAGATACCAAATAATTTCTTCCAAGTTCCTAAGTCTAGCAGAATTTCATTTGGAATTCCCATTTTAGAGGATATATAATATCTTACTAGAGCTAGTAAGAACCATTTCAGCAACATTTAACTTAGGGGATAAATAGCTGTCTACAGCTGCAAACCCAGTTAAAAATGAGTCAAAGTTGACTTCACACTCTGCTGTTAGCTTGCAAATATCATGCTCTGAAACCTTGTTGAACTTAGTCTAACTCACATTTTTAATAACCACAAATATTGCTATTCAATATAAAATAATTAAAAATAGCATAAAAACAGGATATCTACATCTGCAAGAGAAATTAAAAACTGAAGTCCGGTAATGTTATTATGCCTTTTCATAGCTAGCTTTTTAAATCAGACCAGCATCCTACAGAGGTCTCTGAACTTTTGAATAAAAACATATTCCCTCTGGTGATATTGACACTTCCAATGCACACTGACCTTTGAAATGACATATATTCCCATTTGCTTAGCTTCAGTCTAAATGTTTATTTTCTTAGTTAAATAATGAATCCATGCACAAAACACAGTATGAAAATACACATTCTAGTTAGTAATACAGAAACAAAAACAGTCCAGTAATTAGTTTTAAAAGTTCCTTTGAATTTTTGAAATGATTCATTACACATGAGGCCACAACAAGCTTTATTTTTCCCTTTTATATATGTCATTGTAGTACAGTAAACACATAGGAGACCTCAAATCGTAGGTATTCAGCACAATGATCTTTCAAAGAGTGGACAGACTCATGTAACATGCACCAGTATGAAACAAACACAATAATAGTAGCCACTCTCTGGTAGTCATTGCATAAACACAGTAAAGGTAAACACTATTCTATTTTTTCCCCTTTTAGATATTTCTGCTATAGGGCACATTCATTCTCAGAGACAGAAAATGAGGAAAAACCCCCTGAGGGATGGCCATGCCAAAATCTCCTCTCCTTCATTCTCCTCTCAGGGTTTTAGGCATGCATGCACTTGTGCCCAGCGTGAGTTTCAAACTGTTTGGTCTGGGACATGAACTACTGTCAACCACTGTCAACCAGTCCGGTAGTCCAGCAACTTAACTGCTACACCACCTGCTGTCCCCAAGGTGAACAGTATTCTAACTTCAAATACCAAAGAATATTTTTGTTTGTGAAAAAACATTATATACTTTTCCTTTGGAGGAGAGGTATTTTCTTGCTTTCTCATATTTCTTGGGACCCTGTGGTGATTTCTAATCATCTGAAGGATGGTGCATTTCTTACTAATTCTTGAAGTTCAATTAGAATGTTCAAAGACATGCAGTAGGAGGTGACCTGCAATCTCTCTTCCATTCTGTTTTCACTCTTTGTGCATCAGATTCAGTGGGATTAGAGGAATATTCTGACACTAATCGTATTCAGATGTTCGGATTCTGTTCACTCGGACCTATCTAGACAACTAGTGTGTAGAGGCTGAGCACCCAATGAATAAAGATAGAGGAAAAAAAAAAAAAAAAGAATTAGAGAAGAGGAAAGAAGAAGAAAAAAATAAAATAAAAAAGGAGAAATTAAAAAAATGATAAAAATAACTTTAGATTTTAATTTTAAAAAGCAAAAATAGAAAACTGTGTGGCATGAAAGCAATATTTCACAGCTCAAGTTCAGTATCTATCTGAGAATGGACCTGGGGTTGTACTTTTTCTAAATGGAATGGGGAAAGGCACAAATTAGCACCATATAGGAAGTGCTTGGGAGCCCAGAGAATATCTTACCTTAAAAAAAAAAAATTAAAAGTCACAGGGAGACACAGAGAGACAGAGAGACAGAGACAGAGAGAAATGGAGAGAAGGAGACAGGGGTAGCCCTACCCATTAGAAATGAATCTGGAGGAAGAAGTTTCAGCAGAAAATCATTTTTAGTCAAGGAAAGCAGTTATTTCACAGCTCAAGTTCAGCATCCATCTCAGGATGGCCTGGGGTTGTGCCTTTTCTAAATGGAATAAACTATATAGCATGAACTCTTGTGTTTTTAGTTTCTTTGGCTCAGTATTAGGTATATAAAATTCACCCATGTTTTTGAATATAGTTATAGTTCAGTCATTCTTTTTACTAGATAGTAGACTAGTATATGAATATAAAATTTAGTTATCTGTTATTCTGTTAAAGGGTAGTTTGGAATTTTACTGTTTCAAGTCTTGTGAAGAAACAAAACAAAACAAAACAAAGACAAACCTGCAGTAAACATTATACTTGTCCTTCAGTGAATATACATACAGATTTCTTTGGGGTATAATTTCAGGATTGTGTATATGCTCAGTTTATCTTGGATCTTAGATTGCATGCCTCAAAAACTATCAAGCACATTTTAAAGTTATTTACTGGGTATTGAGTTACTTTACTCTTGGATTTCCTGTCAACGTCTTTGCCTGTTTTCTGTTCATGCCGTCTGCTGCATTTGATTTAGAATGCTCTCTGTATATTTTGGTTATAAGATATGGTTAGCACATTTTTGTGTCTTGGGTAATAAATCTTTGCCTTCCCTGGTATCATGAAGCTAGTTTTCTGTTTGTTCTACAGACTTTTTTGTTTAACCTTTCCAATTAGGACTATGACACATAAGGGAACTTTTCTTATCTATTATGTGTGAGGAAGATTAAAGATTAGTTTTCCAATATTTGTATCAAGGTGACATAGAAAAATATATTGGAAAACATTCTTTTCATAATTTCGGCATCTAAATGAATCTGGCCCAATACCCATTCCCCACCACCAGCTTTTTCCATTTCTTTCTTGGCCAATATATATATATATATATATATATATATATATATATATATATATATATTTTTTTTTTTTTTTTTGCTATAGGGCACGTGTGCTCTCCAGAAAAACAGAGAGACAGAAAGCAAGAAATCACCCCCTGGGGGATGGCCACGCCATGATCCCTTTTCCTCCATTCTCCTCTTGGGCTCTTGGACACACACGCACATGTGCCCTGTGTGAGTTTAAGCCACTGGGTCTGGGACTCAAACCACAGTCGACTACATGGGAGTTCAGCAACATAGCCATTACACTAACTGTGGTCCCACCAATCTGTCTATTTTTGATACACTGTCTAACTACACAGATTTGTTATAGTCTTGATACCTAGCAGAATACATTCTCCAGTTTCATTTTTGTGTGTGTGGCCATTTGAATCTCAACATAAATTTTCAAATCGTCTTGTCCATTTTCACTAACAATAAAATACAGTATAATATGTTTGAATTTATAGATCCATAAAAGGAAACTGTTTTAAGGAGAACATATACATTAAATGAGTGAGTCATTCTTGCTGTAAACAGTGCATCTGCCAGCACTTGCTTTCATTTCCTTTATTTTGCATTGATGTCTTGCACTAATTTTATTACACTTATTTCTATATATTAGTATTGGCATTGCAATAGTTATTATGAATAGTATTGTTTCCAGGTATTTATTACCATTTTTGTTGCTTTGTATATAAACAAAATTAAATTTTACCTAAGGATCTGTGTTAAATAATTCTGTTCAATTCACTTAGTATTCCCAATAGTTTATAGCAGATTCTTTTGAACTTTTGAGGCACCTGGTTATTTGTCTGTGAATAGTTTCATTCTTCCTATTTAACACCTTTTTCCTATTTATTACACTATTTTACACTATCCCACTTATTTCAATATTCAATGCAAATGATGATAGTGAGTATATGAGTTCACTATTAATTGAATCTTTTTTAAAAAAAAAGATTATTTATTTAGTTTTTTTTTTTTTTTTTTTCTATAGGACGCATGTGCTCACCAGAGAGACAAAGAGAGACAGAGGGACAGAAAGTAAGAAATCATCTCCTATAGGGGATGGCCATGCCACAATCCCTTCTTTTCCATTCTCCTCTTAGGAATTTGAACACACACGCACATGTGCCCAGCATGAATTTTAAGCCACTGTGTCCATGACTCAAACCATAGTTGACTACATGGGAGTCCAGGGATGTAACCATTATACCATCTGCAGGTCCCCACTGAATCTTAAAATGCAAGTTAAGATGTAACTACCTCATGTAAACCTCACAATATAAATATATCCTTATATAATATAGAGATATATATTAATATACATGGCTCAAGCAAATGCTGAGTGGTACCTCAAACTTGAGACAAACTGAAGGCACAATGACACAGAAAGATTGAAACAAAATGGAAAAAATTAATAATGCAAACCCCAATGAAAAAATAACTGTTAGAGTTGAACTACTGTAAGACTACCCATAGACACTGACAATGAGAAATTAAAGGGACATTTCTGTAGTAATGAGGGCCAATAACAAAAAAGAACTTGTTATTCTAACTGTACACGCCTCAGTACATGATTCTGTAACATAGTACACACAGTTCTGCACACCTGTAAAGAACTCAAAGGAGAAATGTACAAATCCACAGTCATGGTAGAAGTCTTTAATACAGATCTTCATATTAGAAAATGCAGTTATAAACTAAATAAGGAAAGCTGATATCTGTAAAATTTACTTAACCAACTTGACATCATTGATTATATATCAAAGACTGGAACAATAATGGTTGGTCCTTCACCCTTTTCAAGTGCACAAGAAAACATTACAAAACCATTCTAAGTTAGATTAGCCAGAAAGCCTCATCAAGTTTCAAAGGATGGAAATCATTCTTCGAAAATTCTAAGCACCTTGGGCTGGAAGGTGGCATGGTGGCTAAGGGCCTTGGACTCCCACATGGTCAACTGCAGTTCAAGTCCCAGACCTGAAGACTTGCTTTCTCACCTTCTCTCTCTTGCTCTCACTCTTGCTCTGTCTCTCTCTAGTCAAATGAAAACAAATAAATAAATGAATAAATTTAAACAACAATAACAAAAAAGAAAATTCTAAACACCTTAATACTAAACTAAATACAAGAGCAGCATATAAATTTAAAATGACAGCTTGAAAATTAAGCAATACACTTAGAAATAGTACATAGAGTAAAGATAAATTAACAACTAAAAGTAGAAAATATTTTTACGTGAATGATATTATAAGAAACATATGACATAGCAAAACGTGTGAGATTCAGGCTGACTTGAGAGAAATCTAAAGTTTTGTTTTCGATTTCAAAAATATCACATTGGATTTGTTAAACTTCAAGACTAGAGAAATACATGTTCAGACAATAGACAAGGAAAACAGTCACTGCTAAGGGTAAAAACAAGGAAAAGATATCAGATCAGGGTTTGATTTCTTAGTGTCAGCAATCAGTGCCAGGAAACAATGAAAAATTCCACTCCTTGGTCGCTAGCCATGAACTCCTTAGATCCAGACAATCATGTCCATCAGCGTTTTCACATTTGGTGAAGCATCTATAGAACAGATATAGCAATACAACCAGCACAAATATGCTTACCTTTGGAGAAACCAGTGTTGGGTAAGGACAAATGTATAGAAACTAATTTGTCCAAAAGGCCATTATATACAGGAGATTTCAGAAAGTTAGTGGAAAATATGAATTGAAGTATGAATTTATTTCAGTGCAAAAAATTTTTGCAATTTATGCATATTTTTTATACTATGCATTTCCCATAAATTCTTTGAAGAGCCCTTATACATTCTTATGATTTTTGAATTTATTTAATTATTGCTATTCATATTTTTACAATAAATTTGTGCAGACTAACAGAAATCAGTTGATGCTTAGCTAGATCGAGTTCTTCCTCAGGTCAATCATTTTCTGTAAAATGAAAATGTTAACATGTCAGTATTATCCTCAAGAGGCTTTAAGTCAATCTCTTAATACATTTGATTACCAATATAAGTATTATTATAAGGACATAAGAGTTATTTTTTTTTTTGAGAGGTTTTTGCTATAGGGCGCGTGCGCTCGCCAGACAGACAGAGAGAGACAGAGAGATAGAAAGCGAGAAATCACCCCCCAGGGGGGATGGCCACGCCGCAATCCCTTCTCCTCCATTCTCCTCTCGGGATCTTGGGCACGCACGCACACGCGCCCGGCGTGAGTTTAAGCCACCGGGTCCGAGACTCGAACCGCGGTCGACTACATGGGAGTCCAGCGACATAGCCATTACGCTAACTGCTGGTCCCAGGACATAAGAGTTATTTTAACAAGACCTGTACAGAATTCCCCTGGCTAAGACTCCTCATGGAAAAAATATTTATTTTGTCCTGGTAAAGGGAGATTTTTATCTCCAATTTTGAGGAGGTTGGGGGGAAGAATCGATTACCTTTCTTGCATTTTCTTTTTTCTTTTTTCTTGGAGAGGTTTTTGCTATAGGGCACGTGCAATCACCAGAAAGACAGAGAGAGAGACAGAGACAGAAAACCTATAACTCAAAGTAATCCTTACACCAAAGTGGCAAATTGGATGCATATTCTGCCCCTTCCCAATGTCATGTTTATTATTTCTTTTCCAATTGATCTACCAGTGTCAAGTTTGCTTTCCTCAATCTTGATCTGTTTTAGATTAATAAAATACTCTCAGTTGATTTTTTTTCTCAATTTCTTTATCTACACATCTCACTGTGCTTTAAGTAGCTACACAACATGCATTAACTACAGCACGCATAAGTCACATAGTTGATAAAAATTATTTCACACATTACCAAAACTTCTAGAATCAAAGACATGATTCCATTTAATTTTTTATAGAACTACTTATTTCTCTGATTTGTTATTATAATTTTTTTGGAGAGGTTTTTTCTATAAGTCACATACACTCACCACAAAGACAGAGAGAGACAGAGAGATAGAAAGCGAGAAATCACCCCCCAGGGGGGATGGCCACTCCACAATCCTTTCTCCTCCATTCTCCTCTTGGGATCTTGGGCACGCACACACACGTGTCCGGTGTGATTTAAGTCACCGGGTCTAGGACTTGAACTGCGTTCTACTACGTGGGAGTCCAGCGACATAGCCATTACACCAACTGTTGGTCCCTTATTATTATAATTACTTTTAATTTGACTGGAGAGAGACAGAGAGAGAGAAAGGGAAAGTGAGAATTCAAGCCACTAGGTCCTGGACTTGGCCATGTGGGAGCCTTAGCCATTATACCACCTGCAGGCCCCAATTCCATTTAATGTTTGTGCTTTGTATTATTGAGTTCATACATTTTAGTTCATATATATATATATATATATATATATATATATATATATGTATGTATATATTTGCAAGAGACATTGTTGCTCTAGGGCATGTGAACTCACTGGAGAGAGAGAGAGAGAGAGAGAGACAAAAGGCGAGAAATCATCCCACAACACAATCCCTCCTCCTCCATTCTCTCTTGGGATCTTGGGCATGCATGCACATGACCTGGCATGAGTTTTAAGTCATCTGGTCTGGGACTCAAACCACGGTTGACTACATGGGAATCTAGCAAGGTAACCATTATGTAATCTGTTGGTCCCAATATATTTTAGTTCTTAATATTTAGAATTCCTTAGCTATTTCTATTTGGTTAGTATTGTCAATATTTAGCAAATTTCATTTGTTTTTATTAAATGATTCCATTTATTTATTTTAATTGCCACAGGGCATATGTGCTCTCCAATGAGGACACAGAGAAAGAGGGAGAGAAAAGGAGAAAGAAAGACTCCCTAATGGGGAATACTCACACTGTAATCTCTTCCCTTCCATTTCTTCATTATGTCAGCTCTTTGAACACTAGTCTGTTTTCTAGCTGCCAGGGCTACAATTTAACCTGCAATTGGCCATGTTAGTCCTTCTCCCTTACCCACTAGGATATGGGCTGGCCCACTCCTTTGATTTTGTTTTTGTTTTTGAGAGTTTTGCTATAGGGCACACACTCTTGCTAGAGACACAAATACAGAGACAGAAAGTGAAAACCACACCTCAGGGGGGATGGCCACACCACAATCCCTTCTCCTTCATTCTCTTCTTGGGATTTTGGGCCGCACACAAGGGCGCCCAGTGTTAATTTCAAGCCTCTCTGGCCGGGACTTAAACTGTGGTCAAACATGTGAGAGTCCAGCACCTTAACCACTATGCCACCTGCTGGTCTCTTACTCCTTTGTTATTTTTGACTTCTAAATCACAGTACTGAAAATGTCTATTAGGCTATGCTTTGCTTTAGATATCATCACCTTAAATATTCGCAGCATTATAATAACTTGAAAGAGTATAAAATATTAAGTAAAATAATAAAAATAACCACAACTCTCCTGTCTCCTTGCAGCCATAACATAATTTTGAATACTTTTCTTGCTTTCATAAACTAATTCCTGAAATGTTGTGCCCATTATTCACTTGCATTAAAAAAAAAAATCCACATATCTGGAGTTGGTGGGAGGACATTGCTTAATATTTCTTGTCTTTGAGCTTCACAAAATAGCATTGTTATTGCACTTTTCTGTAATAGTCTGCAGCATTTATTTCACCCAATATTATGTCTCTACAATTCATCCATGTTGCTGTTGCACTAGGTTATTCATTCATTTTTCACTGTGTTAAGTATGCCATTGTGTGTAAACAGTGTAAATTGTTTATTCACTTCAAATAGATATTTGCCTTATTTCTTTGTTTGTTTTCTATTATGAAATATGCAGCCAAATATATTTTAGATATATCTTGCTGCATCTAGAATAATTTTTCTTTCCTTTTTTTTTTTTTTTTTAATTGCAGAGTGCATTTACTTGCCATAGACAGAGAGGAAACATCTCAATGGGGCATGGTCAGTCCTCAATCCTTTTTTCCTCCCTTCCTTTTTCCCATCAGGATTCTGGACACATGCTAACATGTGCCCACTGTATTTTCCTAAGCCATATGTTTAAGAATAAAATACCTATGTAAGAATTTGTACATGCTAATCTTTCCAAGGTAACTCCATGTTATTTTTTAAAAGTTTTATTTATTTATTTATTTATTTATTTATTTATTTGTTTATTTATTTATTTATTTTTGAAGAGGTTTTAGCTATAGCACATGTGTGCCTGCCAGAAAGACAGAGTAAGACACAGAGCCAGAAAAAGAGAAATCACCCCTCCAGGAGAGATGGCCACGCTGCAATCCCTTCTCCTTCATTGTCCTCTTGGGATCTTGAGCACACACGCATTCATGCCCTGTGTGAATTTAAGTCACTGGGTAATGGTTATGTCATTAGAAACCCATGTAGTTGACTACAGTTCGAATCCTGGACCTGGGGCTTAAAATTCATGCCGGGCCATATGTACATGCGTGCCCAAGATTCCAAGAAGAGAATGGAGGAGAAGAGATTGCAGCATGGCCATCCACCCCTGGGTTGCTATTTCTCATTTTCTGTCTCTCTGCCTCTCTCTGCCTCTCTGGTGAGCACACACACCTTATAGAAAAAAATCTTTCTTAGGACACTCAGATGTCACTTCCCATGTAGTCAATCACAGTTCAAGTCCCAGACCCATAGGCTTAAAACACATGCCAGGCGTGTGTGCATGCACGCCCAAAATCCTGAGAGGAGAGTGGAGGAGAAGGGATTACAGTGTGGCCATTCCTCCTGTGAGGTGATTTCTTTCTGTCTCTCTGTCTCTGTCCAGCCAGTGCATATTCCCTAAAGAAAACGTCCCTGTCTGAAGAAAAAAATATATATTTTTAAAGAAAAAAGTTTAAAAAAATACCATTAAACTGTCTATGTATTCCAGAGACTCTCCTTCATTGCACATGCACATCAAATTAAAATAGTTATTTTTGAAGTTGTACTCTTTAGTAGAAGTCATTTTGCACAGCATCTACTCAAGGAATAGCTTTAACTATATTACACACCAGTTTGGGAAATGAAGGACTCAGTTTAATAGCTAATTTTACTAGAAGTTAATGAAATATACGAAGAACTTGCAAGCCACAGGTAGTGGGATGTAATTGAAAAAGGAAGAGATAGGCAAACGAAAACATAAAAAGTGAACTTCAAATTATGTTTTACAGGATTTGCAGAAATATGTGGAAATCAAATTAAGGTTACTCCACATTAATTACATGTAAAACTCGTATGGCTCATTCGGAAACTGTAAATCAAACTTCTCCTGGACAGAAAGGTATGTGCGGGTAGCGATGAGTCCTTAGGCTGAAACTAGAGTAAAATAGCTCCTGGCATTACAAAGAAGGATGATTTTATTCTAAGTGTTCAATGGGATGCTATAAATGGAATTATTTAGGAGCATCTAGCTTTGTGGAAAGATAATTCTAGTCACTCAGAGTGAAAATATAGAGACTGGATCGTAACACAGGGGTCTAGCCCCAGCTCTGCCAGGCAGATCCCCATGAGAGATTACCAGTTCACATTCAGGGACGTCCCTGACTGTGCCGGGCTGGAGTGTGGCCATGTTCCAGGCTGTCTGAAGCTGGGGCTGAGTCACAGAGTTAGGTCAGGGGTGTGCATCTCTGCCTTCTCTTGTTTCATTCTCTTTCTTTCTCTCTCTTACTCGTGCAGTGCATGAATACAATGTTTTAAAAATTAAAGAATAATTATACTAGGGGGGTCTTCTCTCAGGTTCAAAATATATTCTTGCTAATATTTCCCTTCTTGTCTTTGATTTTATGGTAGAATGGAGTGTCTTACTATATCCAATATAATTACACACTATTCATCTCATCTTATATTCTCTAGAGTTAATTCTTTATGCAAGAGATGGAATGACAAGGAAATTCTCGTGTTGTAGATAATTTCCTGTTTAGTTTGATTTCCCTGGCATATTTACTGATGCAAGAAGTCAAATCTGTTCATGTTAAAATGCTGGTATCTCAGGAGAAAGAGCACTCTACTATCACTTCTTAGGAAAAAAGTTATAGACTTAACTTGAAAATCAAACAAACATATATGTAAAAGTATAATAGAAACATCTGACTATATGGAAGAACAAATTAGATCACCAGGTAAATTAAATTATTTATTATATTTATTATGAAAAGGTTACTTCCTGGCTGTGTTGAACATGCAAATACAGCCTTTAGAGGTACAGAAAATAAACTTGAAAAAATCATTGATCTAATAACTTGACTATAAATTTAGCTTTGTTCACTGGTGGCAGATTTTACCTTCAGTGTAAGATAAAATATGAATATGATGGTATAAGCTTTACTAATGGAGACATATAAGAAAAAATTCTGTTTAACTTTTCCTCAATAAAAATTCCCACCACCCAAAATAAAGTCCGCTTGATAGACAGTGCCTCCTATGCTATCGAGTTATCTGCTCAAACATTTATTAAGCATCATAAAAATAGTAGGACTATTAAAATGAAAAAATGTGTCCCATTTATCCTAGATAGGATGTCAGTTGCAGCAATATTTTTTTCAACAATCTTAAGGCTAGTTTTCCCTGAAACATAGCAAAGAAGAAAAGTATAAAGTTTATGTTTAATGACTAAATAACACCATCACCTTTGTAATTATATAAGACAGCTAGCTAGGATGGACTTTAGTTTCTGTAATTTTGAAACAAAATTAGTTACCTTAATTGATACTACTTATGATACAGACTAAACTGACTTAAAAATAGTTCAGATTATACATGTAAATCCAACATCAAGCTGAAAAATTATTAAGGACTACCTAGAGGCTGAAAACTAAGTGGAGGGAGGAAATCAAAACAAAACAAAACACAATGTCCTAAGTAGAAAATAGAAGGTGGCATTTCCAGTGAGCACAATAGCTAATCATAAACTTTGATTTTTATGGAGGAAAAAAAAAACTACAAGAGAAGACTCAGAAGTTATCAAGTCTGACTAGTTAAAGATTAACATCCCTATGTAAACAGAGAGATTTATACCATCTACCGGAAAAACGAATAATAAACACAGGGTACTTCAGGAAAATTGTCCATTCTAAGGATGAAAGAGTTAGAAATAAATAAATAAACAAACAAACAAATGCCTTCTCTGAGAATGTGAAAAAATAATTTAGCCCTTAAAAGTTTACTCAAAAAAAAAAAAAAAGATACTGCCTGGAATGCCTAAGATTTAGATCGAACTACCAAAGGAGAGATAGTGGTTGACACAGCTAACAGAAGGAAAGTAAAAATGTCTCTAAAAGAATCAACCGCAGTTGAACTCCAAACCTAGAAAACATTATTAGAAACATGAACTAATAGTCAAAAATTATTTTTTGAAAAATCAGAATGTAAGAGAATCAGAACAAAACAGTTGATAGAAAAAAACAGGAAGACATAACTAAAGACATTTATATTTTCAGAGACAGAAAACCTGATAAAAATTTGAGAAAAAAGAAAGATGTTAGTAAACGACTGAAGATAAAGTAGTCTTTTTTTAGAAATGAAGAACAAATCATGAAAGATACAGTTAGGAAATCAATGAGTCCCATATATAAATATACATATATATTAAAAATACCTAAAATTAATGATTAAAGTAATAGCCAAAAGAAGATTTTTAAAGAATTTGGGATCAGCAGATAGCATAATGGTTGTTACTGGATTCCCATGTCATAGAAAGTGATTCGAGTCCCAGACCTGGTGGCTTTAACTCACGCTGAGCACGTGTGCGTGCATTCCCCAAATCCTGAAATACTGGAGGAGAAGGGACTGCAGCATGGCTATCCCCACCTGAGGGTGATTTCTCACTCTCTGTCTCTCTGGCAAGTGCAGTCACCCTATAGCAAAAACTTCTCTCAAAAAAAATAAAAAAGAATCCAAAAGAAATGGCACAGATGCCGTTTGTAGATGGTAGAGAACAATGAGTCATAAAAGTGGAAAATAAAATACATAATGCAAAATCTCTTGTAATTAAATGGAAAAATAGAAAAAGAAATAAAGTTACATGAAGCAAATTTAACATGTGCTCTCCATGAAAGAGTCAAAACAGACAAAAAAAATCAAAAAGAAGTATAGGGATGACTTGAGCAATGCTTTCAACCAGTTTAAAATAATAGCATCTCAAGTCACCTTTCCAGTATATGCCAAAGATGTATTCTACAAAGACAAGGTAGCTAATATAGGCCCTAAAACAAACCTAAAGAAGTTGAAAAACATTAAAATCCTTCAGAGAGTGTTCTTTGACCTCAAAAAGTATTCTTGACTTTTACAGAATGAAGTCAGAAATTAATAAAAAGATATCTAGAAAATTCCCAGATATTTGGAAATAAAACCACGCTTTCTAAACAACACATGAATTAAAGAAGAATTAAGAAAAGCAACAAGAAATATTTAAATTGAGTAAAACTTGGAACACAACACAGTAGAACTAGGGGGAAACAAAGCACTGTTTAGAGGGAAGCTGGTAACATTCTGTTCATGTTCAAACAGAAAAAAATCAATAGTTTTTTTTAAGAGGTTTTTGCCTTAGGGTGCATGTGCTCACCAGAGAGAGAGAAAGATACAGTGTGAGGAAAAGTAAGAAATCATCCCCAAGGGAGAATTGCCACTTTGCAATCCCTTCTCCTCTAGGGAGCTTGGGCACGCACGTACATGCATCCCATGTGAGTTTAAGCCACCGGATCCGAGACTCAAACATCAGTCCACAACATGGGAGTCCAGAGACATAGCCATTATGCCAGCTGCTGGTCCAAAGCTTGGTATAATTTTTAAGCCACTGTATCCTGAACTTGAACCACGGTTGGCCATGTGGAAGTCCAGCAGTGAAACTGCTATGTCATCTGCTGCCTACCCCCAAAATCAATGATTTAAGTTTCTTCAAAATAGAGAAGATCAAGCTAAACTCATGATTAGTAGTAAAACCCATCATAGTTCTACATGTAAGTAATAAACAATTATAAATTGAAACTAATAAACCATTATAAATTGAAACTACAAAGAGTACCATATGCCAGAGCAAAAACATATTAAAAGTCTAAACATAAATGTAATAAAATATACCCAATATTTAGATAATGAAAATTACAACATAATAATTTTTTAAAATTAAAGATTTGAATAATTGGAGAATTAAGCAAGGATAAGACTCAATATTATTAACGTTCAAATTCTTCCCAACTTGGGATCAGCAGTTAGCATAATGGCTATGTCACTGAACTCCCACGTAGCCAACTGTGGTTCTAGTCTTGGACCTGATGGCTTAAACTCACGCCAGGCGCGTGTGCATGCGTGCCCAAGATCCCAAGAGGAGAATGGAGGAGAAGGGATTGCAGCATGGCCATCCCCCCCCCGGGGGGGGTGATTTCTCGCTTTCTGTCTCTCTGTCTCTCTCTGTCTTTCTGGTGAGGGCACACGCCCTATAGCAAAAACCTCTCCAAAAAACAAATTCTTCCCAACTTTATAGAATTGGTAAAATCACAAACAAAATTGACAGAAGCTATTTTGTGTAAATTAATAAGCTATTTAATAAGAATAAAGAAGCCAAAGATATCTATTTTCTAAAGCAATTTTTAAAAGAAAAACAATGTGGAGTATTCAGCTACTTTATTTCAAGTTCACTGTAAAATAACACTGAAGACGGCACAGTATTGACAAAGAAGGACTGATGAAGGCCCAGCCATGGTGCACAGCTGGTGGGGTACCACACTGCAGTCCTATGGGAGGCTTGGGAAACCCAAGCTGGGGGAAGGAGTGGCAGAGTCCTCAAGGGTGTCTGTTTCTCTCTCTGTTTCTCTCTGTCTCTCTCTCTCTTATGAGAGAAATAAAAATTAAACTTTGAAAAGAAAAATGATGGGGACTTTTAAATTATTAGAATGAAATACAGAGTCCAATGGTAAACTCACTCTCACATAATTTTGGACAAAGATAACAAGGTAATTTAATAAAAATAAAGTTGTCTTTCTAATAAATAATTTTGAAACTAATAAAAAGTCCATACCAAAAAAGTCCCTCAATCTGTACAATATGAAAAAATGAATCAACTTAAAATACCTGTAAATGTAAGAGCTAAAATACAATATATCTGAACAGTAAACTTAGGAGAAAATATTACCTTGGGTATGGAAAAGATGTCTTATGCAAGAAACAAAAAGACTTGACTCTTAAACAAAACTGGACTTTAACATTTCAACCCTTTAAAAGAAATCAAAATCAGGGACCAGCAGTTAGCGTAATGGCTATGTCACTGGACTCCCACGTAGTCGACCGTGGTTCGAGTCCCGGACCCGGCGGCTTAAACTCACGCCGGGCGCGTGTGCGTGCGTGCCCAAGATCCCGAGAGGAGAATGGAGGAGAAGGGATTGCGGCGTGGCCATCCCCCCTGGGGGGTGATTTCCTGCTTTCTATCTCTCTGTCTCTCTCTGTCTGTCTGGCGAGCACACGCACCCTATAGGAAAAACCTCTCCAAAAAAAGAAAAAAAAAAAAAGAAATCAAAATCACAGCCTCAAAAATATTTCGAAACACAAGTCTAGTAATGGGCTTGCATGTAGATCATATAAAAAAAAACTTATGACTTAATATGTAGCCATAGGATTTAACTTTTTTTAAATGGGCAAAAGATTCAAATAAACTTCACCAAAGATGAGTAATATATGGCAAATAAGCATAGCAAAAAGAGTCTCAATACCATTAGTTCTTATGGAAAATATATCAGAACTAATATCACAATGAATGCTAACTCAAGACGCGCTAATAAAAACAGCGACAAATTAAGTATGATTAATTCTTGAAAGGATGCAGGTGATGGGAACTCTCAAACACTGATGATGAGAATTTCAAAAGCAAATTGTCACTTTGGAAAACAGTCTGGCAAATTTTTTGAGAGCTAAACATATTCTTACTAGCAAGTACTTCTAAATAAATATTGCATGTCCACAGAAAGACCTCTGCACTGATGCACATAGCAGATTTATTCATAAGCACCAAGATTGGAGACCACTCCAATGGCTGTCAACTGTTGACCCAATGCACAAGTTGCAGCATGCATGCCATAGGCTATTACTCAGCCACAGAAGGAACACGCCACTGCTAAATGCAGCTATGAAGGAGTCACAATGCATCAGGTGATTTGAATGAAGCCAGGTAGAAAGGGCTAAAACTGAAACTATTTCAACGGCTTTCTTTAAAAGATAAAACTATAAAGAAAGACTGGCTCACTGATTTCTAGGGCTTAGATTTAGGAGAGAAAATTACTTACAATGTAGCATGAAGAAACTTGGAGTTTATGGAAATATTCTGTGTATTAATCGCAGGGGTGGTTACACCACTATATGCATTTGTATGCCTAAAAAGAGTGCATTTTCCTGCATATAAATATCTCCAATTGTCTACCTACAAACACATACAACAATGAGAAAAAGGAAAAACAAACCAAAAAAAAAACAAACAAAAAAAGACCACGAACAGAGAACAAAGAAAGCCATGAATAGGAAAATTAAAATTCTGGGAAATATTTTCCTAGAGTTTAATTGTAACAAGAACAAAAACACATAAAATTAGCTATACACATGTGATTGATTTGTAGTTGCTCTGATTATTTTTATGCAAGAAAAGTAAAATTAAAAGAAAAGTAAACATTTTAAACGGCTTTTAAAAAAAAAATTACTAAAGTGCAGAAAGAGAAAAGGAAAGTAAGACATCATCTCCCGGGAGGATGACCAAACTGCTATCATTTCTCCTCCATTGTCCTCTCAAGACTGTGGGTGTATATACACACACACACACACACACACACATACATACATATATATACATATATACATATACACACACACACACATATATATATATATATATATATATATATATATATATATATACACACACACACACACACCTGGCATATTTTTCAAGTCTCTAGGTCCACGACTCAAACCATCCAGTTGGCCCTGTGGGACCCTGCTCTCTAAACCACAATGCCAATGCCACCAGCTGGCTTTCTCATATGTCAGATATACTAAGGTTTTAGTGCTATTAATTAAATCATCTCCTTGTATGCTGGATTGTTCATTTTGTTTAGATGTAGTACTTTGATTTTCCTTTAAAGTAAAGGACTTTATGATTTTAGTGAAGTCAAATTGCTGAATTATTTTCCAGGTGAGAATCACTTCACCAGTATTTCTAATGCACTCTGCTACCAGCTTAACAACATGAAGGTTACATTGCAGTGGCCATCATTCCTAATTTCCACCACCCTCTGCTCAATGTAAGTAAACTTCCATTAATTTCAATGGACAAGAAGCCAGATAAGGCTAAACAATAGCATGTAGAGGCCCTCAACTTTGGTATTACCATCATATCTAATGTTTAGAGCAATGTTATTACATTTATTTTATTCCTTTGCTTATGTGATTGATAACTTATTTCTGATAGCTAATGTGACAAGTGTTCTACAGTCACTGACCTAGATATTGTATCAGAATGATGATCCTCTCAGGAGGGTTATACCCTAGAGGGAGGCAGAAAACAATTAGAATGTATTGTACTATATAGCAAACAAGATATTTCAAATTGAAAAAAAAAGTGTTTTATTGTAAATAATTAGGATAATTTGATACAAACTAAGAAGAGAGCTATAAAATTGGTAAGGAGTAAGTCAAGTGAAGCTGGAAGAAAGATATTACAGGTTGAGGAAAAGCAAGCGCAAAGGTCTTGAAAAAGAAAAAAAAATAGTTTCTTTTTTTCTCCTCTTTTTTCTCTTCTTTCTTTCTGTCTCTTTCCTTCCCTCTTTTTCTTCTTTCTTTCTCTCTCTTTTCTTTCTTTCTTTCCTTCTTTTTTCTTCCTTCCTTCTTCCTGTTCTTCCTTCCCTCTGTTCTTTCCTCCTTCCTTCATTTTTCTTTCTTTATTTTTTTCTTTCCTTTTTCAGGGTTTGCACAGGACAGATGTGCTCCCTGGAGAGAGAAGGAAAAATAGAAAAGAGGAAAAGTGATAAGTCCCCCCCTTCCCCAAGTTGGATGGTCAAGCCACAATCCCTACTCCTTCATTTTCCTCTGGGTATTTTGGGCATTTATGCACACACATTGGGCCTGATTTCCAAGCCACAGGGTCTGGGATTCAAACCACTCTGTGCCATGTGGGAATCCAGTGCCTTAACCACCACGCCACCTGTTGGCCCCAAGCCCTGTTTTTAAAATGTTACAACACCACAGAGAATGACTGGGGCAAGTTGGAAAGACCTTATAACTGATGATGGAAAGTCTGGATTTGATTCTAAATATATAAAAGAGCAACCGAAGGGACTCAAATATAGTAGAAATGTGATTTCAATTGCAGTTTCAAATACTGGCTTCATCCACTGTGTGAAAAATTGCTGAGACCCGCGCAAGGCACAGAGGAGATGGAATCCCCCAAGTGGGAGCGGTGGTGCGTTTGGAAAAGACAAACACAGACACATAGGTAGAGAAAAGTGGGGACCCGGAGATTGGAGCAGCTCCAGCTCGGATGGAGTTTGTGGTGGCCTTGAGCTATTTCCGGGCTTACTCTTTCATAGGGCAAGGGAGCAGGGGATGGCGAAAGGTAAAGCCAGGAGTTTCCTATCCTCCACTGCTGCGGTGGAGTATCTATCTGCCTCTTGGGGTTCTAAATAAGCCCCACCTGGCAGTCTCTGGCGGAAACAGTTTGCCGGCTGTGCAGCGTCTTCCCGAATCAGCCAGCGTGTGCTCTGCTCCTCTTTAAAGGTCACCAATGTTCAACTCAGATTCGGCTGCTCCCTGCAGAAAACAGTTTGCGACCGACAAGGAAGGAATTGGAAAAAGCAGTGTAGAGGCCATTATTGTAGCACCGAGAATATTGCTTGCACAATGGCGCCAGCAGTGGAGATGAAGGAAAAGCATTGGGTGGGGGAGATCTCAAAGAACTTTGTACTGTCAGTTAACGTGTTGGATTGTTACTTAAGATGTCGTGACAGAGCAGGCGCACAGTGTACGAAATTTGGGTCAGTGACTTATAGCTGTTATTTAAAACCAGGGGAATAATTAGAACTGTTTTTAATGATAACAGATGTGACGATGCATTTTAAAAGCTTCCAAATTATATAAAACCAGGCTTAGGTTTTCCAGTAAGTACAGATAGGCCAGGATTTTGCTTAACAAGTTATACCACTAACTATAGCATAGTACCAGTGTGGGCAGGGAGAATCTGAGGTCTAAATGGATTGTATGCACCTGGATTATATAGAAATTATTTTAATTTTCAATAAGGGAATTTCTCAGTATATTAGGCTTCAGGCAAAGTCAACTATTTTAGTGACTCAGAATTTAAAAACATAGATCCAAAGTACACCTCACAAATCGAAAATAATATTAGAAGTAAGATCAGTGCCATAATCTTCATTAGCGGTGCCCTATGACGTAATTGTACTCTGGCTGATAACTTGTTTCCTATCGGGGTATGAGTTCAGAGTTCTGTTACTGCCATACATGTGTACTGGAATTGAACAAATTAAGAGTGGCAGATAGTTGGAGACAGGGTTCTGCTGGAGTCCGGGTTTACACATAAGCAAGGGAAGAGATCTAGAATGAGCCACGTGTTTCGGCAGCAGATTTGGAGATATCATTGTGAGCTCATGTTTCATTAATGTAGATACATATGATTATATACACACACATGCTCTCACATGCATACGTGTGTCTCCTTACTCTGATAGCTGAAGAGGCATGGAAGCAAAGACATCTGAACAGTAACAAGAATATTTACATTTGTATCTTAGTTTCTTTTTTAAAGAATATTTATTTAATTTTATTTATTCATTCATTTATTTTAATTTGACCAGAGAGAGAGAGAGATAGAGAGAGAGAGAGAAAGTGAGAAAGCAAGCCCCTAGGTCTGGGACTCCAACTGTGGGTCAGCCATGCGGGAGCATCCAGCGCCACAACCACTACACCCTGCTGGTCCCTGTATCTTAGTTTCTAATACCATTCTCTAATGAAAGCACACGTTGGAGAAATGTCAGATTCAAAGATGAGCAGAAAACACAAAAGTTGAGTTTTGAGGATCTTGTTATGGGGAAGTAAGAAAGCATGGCCCCACAACAAAATAAATAAATAATAATAATGAGAACAAAAACCTACCTTGATGAGAACATGAAAAAGAGAAATAGGAGCCAGCTGAAACTGGGCCTCTCAATGGCCGAAGCAGGACAAATTTGAGTGAGTAAATAGTGCAGTGTTAGAATTTAAATCTGAGTATACAGTAAATATCTATGAGCCCATACATGGGAGATAGGACAGATCTTCCTAGCAGAAGAATCCCAAATAATACATGTGTATCTGCTAAAGAAGAGCATAATTCTCCACTCCTCCAGGGTGGGCTGTGATTTTCTTTTAAAAAATAGAGTATGGAAAGATAAAAGACTTTAGGGTGGGAAAACTTGACAAGCCCTACCTCGTTCAAGGTCACCATCCCAGCAGTGAAAACTCCTGATGCCCCGTATCACGCTTGTACAGCGGGTATGATATGATGACAGTGACACTGTACTTTTGTGGTAGTCCTCTCCAAAACCCATAGGCCATGTAAACTGTGAAAAAGAAAACAAAACACTAGGCAAGTGTCAGTAGACAGGTAATCTACTAAACACATGGCCAATATTTCTGAAAACTCTCAACCAGGAAGTCTGAGATACTGTCCCAACCAAGGGGAGGCTGAGAAGATCAGGTGACGACCTGGAATGTGATACCTTGGATGTGGTTGAGAAGCAGAAAAAGGACTTAAGGCTGAAGATATCTGTACAATGTGTAGATGTTAGCTGATAATAATGTATCAATATCGTTTCAGTAATTTTGACACACTAATATAAGATTTTAAAAATAGAGGAAAGGATGTAGATTCTATGGGACGTATGCCCTGTCTTCTCCATTTAGACCTACAACTGTTAAAAAAAAAAAGTATATTAAACATATCACTAGAAAACACAACGTAAAGTCTATACTATTTTCCCAGGATACCAGTTTCATAGTATTAGCCAAAAAAAGTCCTCCTTCTAGTGTATCTTCTTCATCTCTGTGTAGTAGTCTTTTTTTTTTTTTTTTTGAGAGAGAGAGAGAGAATTTTTGTGATGAGGCACATGCACTCACCAGAGAGACAAAGAGAGACAGAGAGAAAGGATGTGAGAAATCACATTCCCCCCTCCCTCTGCCCCAGGGGGAATGGCCACAGTGCAATCTCTTCTTCTTCATTCTACATTTGGGATCTTGAGCACACACACACACACAGCCACACACGGCATGAGTTTTAAGTTTCCAGATCTGAGAATCAAACCACAGTCAACTACATGGGAGTCCAGCGACGTAGTCATCATGCCATTTGCTGGTCCTTTGTGATAGTCTTTACATTTCTAATCTATAATCTGCTATCTTCAAACTTTTCTGGTATGTGCTCTGGTTCTTGTTACCCCCCAAACTTAGTGGCTGAAAACAGTGACCATTTCCCATTGAGCTAGCATCTGCTCCAGTTGAGTGGTTCTTTTGGTTGTGCCTAGACTCCCTCAGGCATCTGGCATAAGCAAATGGCCAGCCAGGTGGCTCTACTTCTGGAAGTCAGCTTCAAATGGACTGTTTTGATTCTCTTCTACAGTCTCTCATTCTGTAGAAGACTAGACTACTCTGGCATAAATGAATTCATGGCTGGATTTTAGAGGAAAAGTGAAAATGTGAGAGGCGTGGGCTCAACCTGGCAAACAGTACTGCTCAAGCATTTTCCTGGCCAGAGCTATTACTAAGCAGTGTACATTTGAGGGGGTGGAGAAATAAACTGTACCTGTCAATGAAAAGCTAAAACACCGCTTTGTCAAGGGACATGAGTAGGAGAGAAATAATTGGGGGTGTTTTGTCAATCTACTGCATCTGCTCAAGTAGAAGTAATCTCTCAGGGCTTAAATTTCAAGAACCCTTTGTATCTGACTTTGTCTACTAGATTTAATGTGAGAGGAAAGGAAAAATGCCAACATTGTTTTATAAAGCATAGTATTTCTTTGTCATTTGAAAGCTCGGTAAATATTAAATTTGAGTGGTCAAAGTTTTGAGAATATACATCTTAGTGTATTTAATAATTCCTTCAAGAAGTTAAAAATATTAAATACTTGGGCCAGTAAGTGGAATAACGTTTAAGGCACTTGACTTCCATGCGGCTGTCCAGGGTTCCAGCACCAGACCTAGCAGCTTGAAACTCACCCTGGGTGCATGTGCTTATGTGCCCAAGATCCTGAGAAGAGAATGGGGGAGAAGGGAATGCAGCGTGGCCTTCCACCGGGAGAGTGATTTCTCACATTCCCTCTCACTTTCTCTCTCTTTCTCTCTTTGGTGGACTCACGTGCAGTAAGGCAAAAACCTTTTTTAAAAAAAGTATCTTGTAATTAATAGAATTTATGTTGAGAAAAATATAATTTTTGTCTTTAGATCTAATTTTCCATAAACTTTGAAAACTCCTCTTCTATTTCTTTAATGTTCAAGACTACTATTAATCTGTTGGTTTCGCTCTAAGTTATGATTAAATAAACAAATTGCTCGATATCAAAAACTTATGACTTTTAACAGTTCCAGTTAACAAATTTTATAATTTTTTCTATATTCAGCAAAGAGATCATTGGTTAAATATCTGAAAGAGTTATGCTGTCAGTAAAAATGAATGATTAGCCATCAGTTCTGTCCTTAAATTGTAACTGATTTTACAAAACTTCTTTTGCTGACCAAGCTGAGAAACTGTCATTCATTAAATTAAAATGAAATGTTGGAGTATAGGAAAATTGAACTGGCTGATGAATAACATCCTGAATGTCTCTTCAAGTGTTATGAATAACTATGATAGGAGTTTGCTCTGGCACATGGCAGCTTCTTGCAAAATTAGGAATGATTAAGATTGTTTTGTCATGTAGAAAGATAAAATTAATATTACTTAGCTTGAAAGGATATAAATGAACACTTATTTAAAAACATATTCTTTATTTTCATAATGACCAAAGAAAATAAAAGAAACCCAGGAGACTTTTTTTTCAGGATCAATGATAAAGAAAATTTCTGTTTTTGTATTTTCAGTCTTATATAATTTATTTAAATATCGTATTCTATGTCAGAATTCTTTTTTTTTTTTTTTTTTAGAGGTTTTCGCTATAGGGCGCGTGCGCTCGCCAGACAGACAGAGAGAGAGAGAGACAGAGAGACAGAAAGCGACAAATCACCCCCCAGGGGGGATGGCCACACTACAATCCCCTCTCCTCCATTCTCCTCTTGGGATCATGGGCATGCACGCACACGCACCCAGCGTGAGTAATTTTTTTTTTTTTTTTGCTATAGGGCGCGTGCGCTCGTCAGACAGAGACATAGAGACAGAAAGCAAGAAATCACCCCCCAGGGGGGATTATCACGCCGCAATCCCTTCTCCTCCATTCTCCTCTTGGGATCTTGGGCACACACGCACATGCACCCGGCGTAAGTTTAAGCCACGGGGTCCGGGACATGAACCATGGTCGATTACGTGGGAGTCCAGCGACATAGCCATTACGCTAACAGCTGGTCCTTAGGCAGAGGTTTTAGTAAATGTTTCTGCACAGTCAGGGAAACAATCAACAGAGTAAAAAATAAACAGCCTACCAAATGGGAGAAAATATTCACAGACTATACAACTGTAAAAGGATTAATATCCTTATACAAAGAGTCCGACCAACTTAGCAGCGAAATAATAGCTAGTTAACAGATAATTTATTGAAAAGTGGGCAAAAAGAATCCAGCAGATGGCATGGAGTTTAGTGTGCTGGAAACCACATGGCCAAATGCACTGTTTGAGTATCAGACACAGTGGCTTGAAAGTCACAGCAGGTGTGTGTACATGCATGTGCCCCAAATCCTGAAATGAGAGTGGAGGAGAAGGGATTATAGTGTGGCCATCCCTCTTGAATGGGTGATTTTTTTTTTTTTTTTTTTTTGGAGAGGTTTCTCGCTATAGGGCGCGTGCGCTCACCAGACAGACAGAGAGAGACATAGAGACAGAAAGCAAGAAATCACCCCCCAGGGGGGATGGTCACGCCGCAATCCCTTCTCCTCCATTCTCCTCTCGGGATCTTGGGCACGCACGCACACGCACCTGGCGTGAGTTGTAAGCCACCGGGTCCGAGACGCGAACCGCGGTCGACTACGTGGGAGTCCAGCAACATAGCCATTACGCTAACTGCTGGTTCCCGCTGAATGGGTGATTTTTTTTACCTTCTTTCTCTCTTTCACTTTCTGCTGTATTATTAAGAACACAGGGTAACTATAGTTAAGATTTTTTTTTTCTTTTTCTTTAATTGACAGAAGGTATGTGTACTCACCAGAGAGAGAGAGAGAGAGACAGAGGGAAAAATCACCCCCTGATGGTCATGCCACAATTTCTTCTCCTCCTTTTCTCTATCTTCTTAAGACATGGGGCATGCATGCACACATACTAAGCATGTTTCTCACACTGCTAGAGTCAGGATTCTGTGTTTGGCCATGTGAGCTCTAACTCTCTTAATCACTCACTAGTCAATGGACGAGGCTGGCCCAAAATAAATGACTGTATATCTCAGAGTATTAAAAAAAAAAGAAATTTCAGTGTTTTCAATACAAAGTAATGAAAAATGTTTGAGATGACAGATATACTAATTACATTGGTTTAATCATTACACACCGTATTTTTGTAATAAAAATTAGATATTGACTCCAAAATGTGTCTGATTATTTTATGCTAACTAAAATAAAGAAACTTAGGGACCAGCAGTTAGTGTAATGGCTATGTCACTGGACTCCCATGTAGTAGACCACAGTTCGTGTCCTGGACACGGTGGCTTAAAACTCACGCCTGGCGCGTGGGCGTGCGTGCCCAAGATCCTGAGAGGAGAATGGAGGAGAAGAGATTGCAGCGTGGCCATACTCCCTGGTGGGTGATTTCTCGCTTTCTGTCTCTCTGTCTCTCTCTGTCTGTCTGGCGAGCGCATGCGCCCTATAGCAAAAATCTCTCCAAAAAAATTAAAAAACTTAGGGCACCCAACAGCTTAATAAAAAAACCACACATAAAGCATGTGTGTGTGCATGTCCAAAATCCCAAAAGGAGAATTTAGAAGAAGGACTGCGGTGGTATAATCATCCCCTTTAGAGAATGCTTACTGCCTTTCTTTCTTTCTCTTTCTTTCTCTCTCTCTGGTGAGCATACTCCATGTAGCAAATTAAAAACAAACCAATTGTTTTTATTATCATCATAATCTTCTTTATATTACATTGGATTACATATAACTTTACAGTGTATTACATTGCTTTTTCAAAAGGGAATGCCATGCATGTCAGTCAATACAGAGACATTAATCTCCCCACTTCATCATTCAATATCTTTTCTATGTTTTTTCCCAATCATTATTATTATTATTATTCTAATTATTTTTTAAAACAGTCAATCACTATTTCTCATTTTGCTTGTACAAAGACTTTATCCATCATGAAATACTTCTCAGACCAATCCAGTTGAGAATACTATACACGTCATCAACAGGTAATAAGCCATATCTGTTTCTCACTAACGCCCTGCCTCTCTATTGTTCACTTGCTATCTTTCTCTATCCTCTTCTCCTCACCCCCCCCCCCATTCCACACTGTCCTATTCTCATTAAGTACCTTCACTGCTTTTATGTCCTCCAATTTTTCACTCTCTACCATAGAGTGCAGATAGTCAGTATATATTGGGTGGATACATACAATATCTTTCTTTCATAGCCTGGCTTACTTCACTCAGCAATAGATTATTTTAGTGTTGCTGCTAAAATTCTAAACTTTGTTAAATTCTAAGGTGCTTATCACCAGAAACACTCATGACTAAATTTTTTTTCTTTTTTTTTTTGGAGAGGTTTTTGCTATAGGGCGCGTGCGCTCGCCAGACAGACAGAGAGAGACAGAGAGATAAAAAGCAGGAAATCACCCCCCGGGGGGATGGCCACGCCGCAATCCCTTCTCCTCCATTCTCCTCTCGGGATCTTGGGCACGCACGCACACGCGCCCGGCGTGAGTTTAAGCCGCCGGGTCCGGGACTCGAACCGCAGTCGACTACGTGGGAGTCCAGCGACATAGCCATTACGCTAACTGCTCGTCCCAATGACTAAATATTTTTTAAAGTAGATTTCTTTCTTCATTTTCCTTATATTGAAATAACATGCAAAGTGATACTTTTTTTTTTCAAGTAAATTTTGATTCAGTGGTGAAGCTATTTTCATTTATTTGGTAAGTAGTAGTTCATTTTATTTTCTTTTCTTAAATAAAAAATAAACAAAACAAAACAAAATTATTATATTTGAAATAGATGTTATTTAGAAGAAACAGTCTAGTTTTTATCATTTGACTAAATTACTGTAGCTTGATGAAAAAGAAATTATGTTTATTTATTTAATAATTATTTACTCAAAGAAGAGCAAACTAGATTAAATTTGGCTTTATGTTTTATATTTTTTTTGTTTTTCTAGGGTATGACCCTTTATAAATATGATGCATTTGTTTATTTAAATATATAATTCTCCCTAGAGGAAATAATTTATTTCATTAGTACTGAGCCATAAAGCACATGGGGAATTCTTTTTTTCTCTCTCTTTCTCATTTTTTCCCTTCTATATGATGCATCAAATAAGTCACATAAGTAACAACAGCATCTCTAACTCTATTCTAGACTAATTCTAGGGATTTCTTTTTTCTTTTTTTCCTTTTTTTGGAGAGGTTTTTCCTATAGGGCATGTGTGCTCGCCAGAAAGACAGAGAGAGACAGAGAAACAGAAAGCGAGAAATCACCCCCGGGGGGGGTGGCCACATCGCAATCCCTTCTCCTCATTCTCCTCTCAGAATCTTGGGCAAACAGGCACATGCACCCAGCGTGAGTTTAACCACCGGGTCCAGGACTCTAACCGAGGTTGACTACATGGGAGTCCATCGACATAGCCATTACCGTAACTGCTGGTCCTGGGATTTCTGATGTACTCACCAGCGAGTTTACTATTAAAAATGGAAACTTCCATATGTACAAGATTATAAGACTAATACACTGTGCTAAAAAAGAGACTTTGGGGCCCATAGGTGGCATGGTGGTTGAGGCACTGGACTTCCACGTGGTCAACCATGGTTCGAGTCTAGGACCCGGTGGCTTGAAATTCACGCAGGTTGTGTGTGCGTGTGTGCCCAAAACCCCAAGAAGAGAATGGAGAAGAAGAGATTGTTGTCTGGCCATTCCCCAGGGGGTAATTTTCCTCTTTCTGTTTCTCTGTCTCTCCAGCGAGTGCACATGCACTATATCAATAATCTCTCAGAAAAAGGGGGAAGGGGGAACCAGCAGGTGTCATAATGGTTACAACACTGGACTCCCACGTAGCTGACAGTGGTTCAAATCCCAGACCTGGAGGCTTAAAACTCATGCCAGGCACATGTGTGTGTGTGTAGCCAAAGTCCTAAGAGGAGAATGGAGGAAAAAAGATTGAAGTGTGACTCTCCCTCACCCGGAGGCTGATATCTCATTTTCTGTCCCTCTATCTCTCCAGCAAATGCTAGCACCTATAGCAAGAAAATCTCTCTAATAAAAATAAATAAATAAATAGAGACTTTCACTCATAAAACAAATTTTGTGGGTTTTTTTTTCTATTATTTCTCTTATCTGTATATTGTTTTCTTTTTAATTTGGAAAGAAAAAAAATGTAAATGCATTTTTTCTTTGCATAAGTATAATTCCTATTCTTTTATTTTATACTTATCCCCATGTTGCTGAAAATTAACATAACTTTTAACTATATTAAGAGGGCAGTATCTAGTATGCAATGGAAATTGGTAACAAAAAACACAGTGTTTGGATTTACAAACATGTTTTGAAAAAAGAGCTCCTAGTTTGCTTTTAATCATCCCTATTTTTGCAAAATTTTCTACAAGTCAATTTTGTTTTTCCAATTCCATAGTCTTTGAACAATTGAGCAATGAGCTGTGAAGTTGTAACTACATTTCTTCATTTTCCAATACTCCAATACACACAAGGTAGACAAGGTACTTAACATTCCTTCTCCATTAAAATCTAAGTTGAACTAGTGTCTATAAAATGCTACTGTTATAAGAGGCCTTGCATGGTGGAAGGCAGACAAGCATGAAACTAGTTTTTTGGTTTTTCTTTTCTTTTTTTTCCTAACCTTTCATTTATTACTTCCTAAGAAATGTCAAGGGAAGTAAAAACTTGGTTCTGATATTCAAATTTCTACTTCTCAACTACATAAATTACATTTTAGATTAAGAATAGGAAAGTTTTCATTTTATATATACACTTATAATTTGATTTTGCTTTATGGCTGAGTGATCTTCAAGAAGTTCATGGAAAATGTATATTATAAAAGACTACGCATGCATTTAATTTTTTAACCAAATAAACTCATACTTTAATTTCATTTTCTGTAAACTTTTTAGGAAATAGCTTATATATGAAAATCAATTGGCTTTAAACATATGAGTTTATTTCTGCACTCTCAATTCAATTATAATTGTCTATTGCCCAACCTCATGCCAGCACTATGTTGCTTTGTTTATTGAGCTTAATAGCATGAAAATTGGAAAGTGGAAGTCCTCCAACTTTGCTTTTCCTTTTCAAAGTTATTTTGGCTTCTTAAATTCCTTTGCAATCTATAGGAGTGGAAGAATTGACATGTCCATTTCTTGGAAAAAGTCATTGGAATTTTCATAGGAACTACATAAAATCTAGAGATCAGTTTGTATACTACTGGCATCTTAAAAAACTTCATCTCCCAATCCATTAATGCAGAATGTGTTTCCAGTTATGTTTATTCTTCCTTAGTGACTTTTAACAATATTTTGTAGCTTTTATAGTACACATCTTTCACTATTTTAGTTATATTTATTCCTAGGCATGTTATTCTTTTGAATACTATTGTCAGTGAAATTGTTTTCTCTACTGTCAGTCTATTCATTTCTGATGTATACAAATAATTGATTTTTTGCTCTTGATCAAGTACTCAGCAATTTAGCTAAATTTATTTACTAATTCTAATAGCTTCTAGTAGATTCTTAGGAGTTTCTATTGTTTTAGTTTATTTTCTACTGCTTTAAACCAACTGGGTAATTTATACAAAATATTATTTCTCATAGTTCTAGAGGCTGTAAAATACAAGAGCATGACTCTGGATGATATGGGGAGGGCCTTTCTGTTGTGTCATAACTTGGCAAAAGGACAAGCTATTTCTGTATTAGATATTCATAAGAATACAATTAGCATCCTTCATTTATATCAATCTGGTTTTAGTCGATGCCAACTCACTTTCAATAGTGTATAAATGTATAAACTCCTATACAGTTGCTCTCCCTTTATTTTGTTGATATCACAACTTATAACTTTATACGTTATGTGTCAATAACAGATTTGTAACTTTGTATGCATTCACCTTTTAAACCACGTATAAAATTAAATGCAAAGTTGCAAAATAAAAGCATAGTACTGATGGATTTTATATTTACTATTTGGTCACCTTCCTCAGACATCTTTATTCCTTTGCACTATTTTGAATTCTGTCTAGTGTCTTTCATGTTAACCTGATGAACATCCTTGGCAGTTCTTAGAGTAAAGGTTTATTAGGAAGAAAAAACAAAAAATGTTTTTTAGTAACTAACTGCATCTTTGTTTATCTAGGAATGTCTTAATTTTTTCTTAAGCTCTATTCACTTTCCATCATTCTTATCATTTTATCTCCTGCTGCTCAGATTGATTAATTTCAATTTTGCTATTTTTGAGCTCAGCCATTTTTTCTTCTGTCTACTAGATCTGCTGTCGGATCTGTGTAGTGATTTTTTCCCCTTTATACTTTCTGCTAATATTGAGTCTAAAGACTAGGGAGAGTTGTGGGTGTTCTCAGGTCTTTTCTGAGCATGCATCCTGTCCTGGGTGTATATCTGGTTTTCTAAATACCCAGTACACATGCATGCTTCTGAATGCCTTGCTTCCCCAAGGGCACTTTTCCCTCAGCTTTTACTCCTAAGTTTAGGCAGTCCATTTTAGTTTCAACTATCACCATATGTCCCTGGCAACTAAAGGTTGTTTAATTACCTTTAAAACAAAATGTTATGGTCTGAGTATGCATGCACCCACCAGAGAGAGAGAGAGACAGGGAGAGGGAGAAAGCAACTCCAATGGGGTGTGATCATGCCAGATCCCTTCTCCTCCTCTTTTCCATCTTGCTGAGGTTGGGGACATGTGCACATGCACGCAGCATGTATTTTCAGCCTTCTAAGTCAGGACTCGAATTGTGTATTTGGCCCTGTAGGATCTGATTCCGTTAACCACCAGGTCACAGGACTGGACCTGTTCAGTTACCTTACCATATGATTAAACAATCCTCACCACTTTTCTGTCTTTTGCTGTTCCTTGTCAAGTAAAAGAGAGATGAGTTCCTCTCTTATCAGTTCTTTATCCCCTAGACAGGGTAGAAGAGTCTGACATCATAATTTTTGAATAAAGTATGTTTGACTCCTCCTGGAACCAGGGACTAACGTCCCATGCTGAGAATGGCTCCTGCAATCTTCAAAACCACCCCCAAGCTTGGAATGGTGGGACAAAGACAAGAAAAATGCCACAAAGCTTTCCTGCTGTGTTTATGTTGCCTTTTTCTTGCTTCAGCATTTGCTTGGATGCTGTATAGATTTGATCATTTTCCACAGTACTGTCAAAGTTGGTTTTGACAGTTTCTGCTTATTTTTCAATGTTTCTGTGGGAGGACAGGTGTGTGGAGCTGCCTAATTCTGTTATTTTGCTGACTAAATTTCTGCTTTCTTATTAAATTGTAATCATAACCCTGTGAAACAAATGACATTATCCCTATTTCTAAAATCAGAAAATTGTGTCCTCTTAGTCTAAATATGTTAGCCAAGGAAATAATTTTAGTAACTCTCAAGAATGAAGAAAATAAATAATCATGTATTTTAAATACAGTATTTCACAATAAAAGGTTGATAAAAATACATTGTAGAAAGAATTTTCGAAGTTAGGGAAGTTATTAAATGGGGGCTTTCATTCCTGAAAAAGAAATAGATTGAATTAGACTTATCAAATAAGTCATGTCTATCCTAAATATTCCATCAAGCTTTTTGCTAAATGAGCATTTTATCCAAAAACTTACATTGTGACCATGTTGATTATTCCCAGTTGGAGAATTATTTTGCTGTCCATTTTCTATTGATTCAGGTTTTGTAATCATTTCTCTTTTTCATTCTTCTACTTTCCCTACTGCCGTTTCTATTGCCTTTGAGGACAGATTGTGAGAGGTCCACACATTATCATGCTAAAAGTTATTGCAAGTCTCTCATTTGAGACTCCCACCACCACCGCAGCAGAGAGGGGCAAATACCTCCTCCTGGCTTATTTTTGAAGAAAGATTTGTTCTTATAATAAGCATAATAATACTAAAAACTGGCTGTGTACATGATGTTTAAATCAGAATAATTTATGAAGTACATGGTGTGATTTAGCTAATTCAACTCTATAAAAATTGACTTTATTTTATAATCTATTCAATTCTATAAAAAATACATCAATGAAAATAAACTATAAAAAGTCATCATAAAGGACACTTTTTGGGATTGCTCAAAAGACAGAAATAAATCGTCATTTATGTAAACATGTATTTCTATGTATGTTAATTTCCACAATTCTAGTTCAGATAGAAATATTCTACAATTTCTGCTTTAAATAAATAAAAGAAAGAGTGTACACACCTCATACTGAGAGTTTGTTTGGGTATTTTTCAGTTTAAGTAGTTTTGGACTTATGCCAGCATTGTAGTCCAAAGATAATCTTATTTTTTTTAAAGTTTTAAATACCATAGTTTCTAATGAAACGACAATAATGTGGCTTTGTCTTAAATACCATTATAAGCAATAAAACAATGTTGAAAGACTTAATGATGATTCTATTCCATAAAATTGATATTATAATATACCGATTGAATTTTAGTCTCAATCTAAATTCTTATCTAGTCATTTCCATTAACATGTGAATTGACTATATTATTCTCTAGTCTAGCAAGGTTTTAATAATTAGAAATAAACATCCTTCAATCCTTGCTAATTATTAAGAAATTATTTTTCAAAATGCAAGTATTTTAGGTGCTATGTACCATTACGTTTTCTAATTATTAATCCTCCCAAGTGCTATTTTTATTATACTGTTTTACATATATACAAAGAAAGGTGCTGAATTTAATTTATTCTAGCACTGGTTCAAATTTCAATTAATTACTTGAACTAATTAGATACGACACTTGATTTATCTTGTAGCTTGTATTTCCACCTGTTTCTTTTCCTTTCACTCTTTATCTGCAATCTAGCAGAAAAAACCAATTCATTTTATTCTTTTGTTTAAATTTCCTTGATTAAGAGATAGGATATAAATTCACTGTAGCTAACATCACTCTATATTTTTAGCAAGTTATTTTGTAACTACTTCTAAAGATAAAGGTAAATTCACTTCCAGATGAAATCTGTTATCCATTTCTAGCACAGATCCCTTATCAATCACCATCTACATGTCTTTTCCTACATGTTTCTATTTTATTCCCAGCCATTTAGTCATGGAAGCTTATCCTGGCACTATGAACTTATGTGTTCCCCTCCCTTCCAACCTCACTTACATATGCATTAAGCAAAGCAGAGTTGGGGGAAACATGTTTACTTGTTATTGATACCACTCACTGATAGGATAATATGCTTTTATGCTACAGAGTTGATATTAAACTCACCTATTGGGAAGATAAACACAATCATCACAAAAATACACTGCTGATTGTCTCTGTGGGTATAAGGAAAGCCATTTTTGTTGTTGTTTAATAGTGATGGGGACATGATTCTTCAGGAAGTAATAAAAGCCCAGTTTTATACCAAGCTCAATGGAACCAGTTAGCTGCAGCCTGATGTTACACACCAGGATGTAATTTTTGCACCATCATCTAAATCCCATACCCATGCAAGTGGGCCCAAGACAGCCATCCTGCAGATTTAGACAATTATTTCCAACCAGATCATTCATCTGTATAAAAAGAAAGATACTTACTTTTACAATAGCTCAGCTGCATTTCTCATTTGTATAAATGAAATACTTTCTTCAAAATTTTTTTCTATACCTGGAGGAAGGTAATAGGTTATTGTGGCTTACTTGCAACTTCTTCAATCCATCTATGTTTTTATAGGGCATAAATAGTGCATAATAAATTTACTATAATTAGATACTAGCTACCCTCAAAATGTAATTCTCTATCTTTAGCAATATTGGAGAGAGGATCATCTTCTTATTTTTGGTTTTCTTCTCCTTTTTATTTTTAGAGGATTTTTTTTTTTCTATAGGGCACATGCACTTGCCAGAAAGAGAGAAACAGAGAGACAGAAAGCAAGAAATCATCCCCCAGTGGAGATGGTCATGCTGCAATCCCTTCTCCTCCATTCTCATCTCAGGATCTTGGGCACACACGCACATGCACCCAGCGTGAGTTTAAGCCACCAGGTCCAGGACTCAAACTGCAGTTGACTATGTGGGAGTCCAGCGACATAGCCATTATGCCAACTGCTGGTCCCTTTTTTTTTTTTTTTTTTGAAGAATGTCTTTGCATCTGCTGCTTGGAATCTTGGCCAATACTGAGTTTGGAAGCAAAATGTCCAAAGTTCTGTAATCATAATAGCAACAGGAGTTATGTTATAGAGTATAGGCACTCAGAATTAGCAAGAGAAAAGTGTTAGTCCTGTCGACTTTTTTTTTTTTTTTTTTTTTTTTTGGAGAGGTTTTTCGCTATAGGGCGCGTGCACTCGCCAGACAGACAGAGAGAGACAGAGAGATAGAAAGCGAGAAATCACCCCCCAGGGGGGATGGTCACGCCGCAATCCCTTCTCCTCCATTCTCCTCTCGGAATCTTGGGCATGCACGCACACGCGCCCGGCGTGAGTTGTAAGCCACCGGGTCCGAGACGCGAACCGCGGTCGACTACGTGGGAGTCCAGCGACATAGCCATTACGCTAATTGCTGGTTCCCAGTCCTGTCGACTTTAATTCTTTCTCAATGAAGCTGAATCCTAAGAAAGCTACACTTTCCAATCTTCCTTTTTTTCCTCCCGAAATGATGGAGTCTATATACAAGAAAAGCTTACTTCGTCACCTCATCCTCACACTCCTATCACCAGATCTATGGAGTTGAGAATATGCTATAAACAACTGTCTGAAAGTTAGAGCAAGAGAATTACAGGAAGATGAGTCAGAATCCTGAGCCCCCTCAAAAAGATAAACTGTGGTGATGAGTGTGAAACCTCTAGGGATGAGGCAGAGATAGGAGAAATGGAGGAGACATTTATTTTTTATAATATCATTGCTTTTGTTAACTAGGTGTGCACTTGTAATATCTCAGTGAGCAATCCTATTCAAACTCATAGTATTCTAAAGTATCTCTTTGCAAATAGTCAGCACCTTAGTTGTGATATGGTAACCACTATAATGATTTCTTTTTAACGGTATTTCATCAAATGAGCTTTCTTTTCCTTTCTATGAATGAAAGCTTTACAGAGAGAGGCAGACAGTACTCCCAACAGGGTCTGACACTATGATCCACTCCCAGCCTTCAGCCAGTCCTGGATCATGGGCACACACATATGACTGCCATACTCAGAGAGGTCTCCAGATACAAACCTAGGACCCTCCAGTGTGGGTCAGCCTCCCATAGTGTTGCATTTTCCCAGCATAACACCAGTTATAGATATTTTCAAACTTGAAACTTTGTGTTGTAAATGAGGAAATAGGTGCAAAAATATTACTATGAGATCTACACTATGATTCTGAATGCTGTACTGTATTTAAGGGACAAGAGAAAAGGTCCCCCCCAGAAAGCATTATATCAGTAAATGTTTATAAATTAAGTAGATAAATCAGTAAGTTGCATCATTTACTCTTCCTCTGAAAAGTTCTTGAATTAATTCATATAACATATTTTGATCTTATCAATTTTTAAAAATAATTAATACATAATTTTAACACTTCATTCTGAAGGAATAGTGAGAGAATTAATGATTGCTCCAATTTTCTTAAAAGAATGAATATTGATATTATGTTGATATGACTTCTTTTATCTTTCATTGTTCGGGTATGAACTGACTGCTATTATCTCAATGTTAATCTTGTGCTAGAAATAAGTATGAATGCATCACACTGTGCTAGAGAATGTGAATTGAATGATAAAATGCTAATTTCCTTCTGAGCAATGTTTATTTTTTTACAGGTATATGCTTACTACATGGGAAAAATTACTTGAAATAAGAGATCTTCTGAAACAGGAAAAAATTTCAATGGAATTTTTCAACACTACAATTTTATATTTCAGTCAGAGTTGCATCATGATCATCACCTGCCGTGTACCTTTTTATAGTAAGCTTAGGGAGGATTTCTGATCATGGTGAGGACTGATTTTTTTAGGTTTAATGAATAAGATCTGAAGCCAAACATTTATACCGTACAGTTTCAGAATAAAACGTAGAACATACCTGGTACAATATAAATTGTATTTTTCTCTACATATAAAATATTATTTAATAATGAGACATCACTTCTTGATGTCTTCCTTCTCCTATAAAGTTTTTATAAAGTGCTCATTGATTAGTTAAAGGATATAACATTTGATGTCGTCATCAAATAAGGTTTATGGAGACTATAAAGACAAGTATAGTTCATCTTGGGGAGGGTTTACGTAGGCCAGGAAAAAAAAATAGTGAGAATTTCATGCAGAGAACAGCAGTGTATACCTCTATGGAGAGTAAAAATTTTACATGAAAACCAGTTGAATTATTTTCTTTTTCTTTTATTCATTCATTTACATATCTGTCCAGTCAACAAGCATGTATAGAGTGTTCTGTGTTCTAGGCACTCTGCTAAGCCTCCAAAGCACAGAATACAATGATGCAGAGTTACCTACAGTTGTGTCCAAACAATCTTATTGTGGGTATGACATATGTGTAACAGATTTAATATACACCTGCATTACACATTAAATCCTCACAGTCTATAGAAACCCATCCATAACCTAGGCTATTGTTGAGCAGATGCTGTAAACAAATGATATAAAGCTAAGTGAGAAAGCACTGACAACTCCTGTGACTTACGGAGCCATTTAAAATGAGCAATGAGCCAAAACAGGAGTCCTACAGAGAAAGAATCAATAATGAATACATTATCATACATATTTCCCTAAGACAAGGGTAATAATCATGTGGCATTCACTTCTGTTACTAAATAATTTTAAAGAGCCCTTTCTCCCCTCCCCATGTACTCTAGCATACCTCATTCTGGTACAAAATGGAACGATCTCAACTGCTGTTAACGCCATAACTCTGTTAGACTTTAGCTGCTCAGTGCATTTTTCAGAATCCATCGGCTCATTTAAACCTTCAGAGGGAAAATGGCAATTGAGCATGAGTTTTATGTTAAAGCAATGCTGCACTGACTGGAAGCAATGTGGCATTCCGTCAGCTCAGCAACTGTGCTATGTCCTCAAAACCTGCAAAGGAAAATCGAGTAGAGAACTGTCTTCTCTCACATCTTACTTTCCAAACTGAAATATACCACTAAGTAAGCGTTTCATATTATTAAAGGACTATTTTCATATCCATGTAAATTATGTCATTTAACAGTATTAAGATACATATTTTACTCTTCTATTCATGACTTTTATTATAAACTATTGTCTTTCTCTAGTGTTTCCTTCATATTATTAGTAAAAATGTTGCCTATATTCAATAAACAATGGTGTCATATAATTCAAGTACATTTATTAGGAGAAAAAGTTAAAAAAGAAACAATAGGGGAGGTTATTTTAGCCACCATTTTACTCACAGAGTTTATCTTTTGTATTAATCATGGAAGGATGAACATAACTCTGCTATTTACTAAGTAGAATAAATTCTAAATAGTCCAAACAGTCTACATTTCCTTCTACCCTTCATAGATCAGAATTTAATCCAGATAAGAGTATATCCTAGCAATTTTAGATAGATATATGTGTGTATTTTAAATTGGAAAAATGTTGACATTTGGTTAAAACTGGGTAATGGTTAAATTAGGTTTCATTGTATCATTTTTGCTCTACTATATATGATTTAAATATTTCATAATAGGAATTAAAGCATAAAATTAATTTTTATACACGCACATGGTCTTAAAAGAAAGATTATTATAAAAATGAACTGTGCAAATGTTGTTTTTTACATTCTACATATCCTCTAAAATAAGTCACCCATATAATTTAGTTATTTCTTGAAAAAACATGATTAAAACATCAGGTCTGGGATTTGAGTCATGTGACTGATCATATGGGACCCAGTTGCTTTAACCTCAATGCCATGATCTGGTATATTCTTGAAGGAAGCATTGTAATGGTCAGTTGTTACATGTCAACTTGGCTAAGTCATGGTCGTGTTATTCTACCAAACACTAATCCAGATGTTGCTGTACAGGGTTTCATAGATACAATTAATATTTAAAATCAGTTGATTTAATAAAGGAGAAAATATTAGATAATCTGGAGGAAGACTTATTCAATCAGTTGAAAGACCTTCAAGAACAGAACTGAAACGTCCCTGAAAAAGAACAATTTCTGCCTGGGTACTACAGTGTCAGCCCACAGCCAAGAGTTTGTCTGCACTCCTGGTGGCCTGCCATAAAGATTTCGGTTTTCTAGTCAGCTGTCACAACTAGGTAAGCCAATCCTATGACATATATAGATATATAGATGAGTATATATTATATCTATATATTGGCAAAAATGATATATTTCCATAAATCTTATATGTCATATATCATTTTACATTTGATCACATATATGCTACATGTTCTGTTTTTCTAGTGGAATCTTGATTGATACAAAGTTGTACTGAACATATTAAAAATAACTAACAGGTTTCCTACCTAGAAAATTATAAAAAATATATGTCCTTTAGTAAAGATACCATTTCTCTCTCTCTAACCCTAGAATCAGGAAATGGAAAAGTTAGAATCTAGGTACTTTATCTTCAATAATATACTAAATTTTAAATAAAATTTTAGTCACCTAGAGCAAGCATTCTTAATCAAAATGATAAGAAATGGAGAAATGGGATTACATGAAAGAGATATAATTGCCTATTCATTTATATATCCTGTGTGAAATTATTTGTGCATGTATGTGTTCTGGACAAAAACAAGTTACAGATTTTTAAATTTTTCAATGACTTCTTTTTTCTTTCTTTTTTTTTTTTTTTGTGGAGGTTTTTGCTATAGGGTACGTGCGCACTCACAAGAAAAACAGAGAGATACAGAGAGATAGAAAGCGAGAAATCACCATCCAGGGGGGATGGCCACACCACAATCCCTTCTCCTCCATTCTCCTCTTGGGATCTTGGGCACGCACGCACACATATCCAGTGTGAGTTTAAGCCAACAGGTCCAGGAATAGTACCATGGTCAACTACATGGGAATCCAGTGACATAGCCATTATGCTAACTGCTCGTCCCATAATTTATTTATATATTCAATCACTGTATGTCACCACGGCTTGTAAAATGAATTTACCCAACATGAACACACTTTCCATCAGTCCAACTGAAGATATCATACACGTTATCATCAACAGACAATCCTCCATTTCTGTGTCCCTCAAATGTCTTGTCTCTCTGTTTTTCTCTTTAATTCCTTTCTTTTCACTATTTCCTATCCCCCCCTTTTCCTACACTGTCTCCAGTATCCATAACCATTTTCCATGCTTTTATAACTCCCATACAAAAAGTCTCATAGACATCTGCTGGTGCTGGTTCAGTGGGCTCTATAATGTCAGGACTAAGGTCTGTGATTCTAAATTTTCTTCATGACCTCAAAATGGCTATTGTTGCACCAGTTTTCACATCTATATTTCTGAGGGGAAAATGTAAAAGGAAAGAAGGATGAAAATAAAAAGCTTCTCTGAAATCCCCATCCACCCCAAAAAAAGACTCATAAAAAGTGAATCAATATACAGATCCAAAGGATCAGCAGTTAGCGTAATGGCTATGTTGCTGGACTCCCATGTAGTTGACTGTGGTTTGTGTCCCAGACCCGGTGGCTTAAAACTTACGCTGGGCGCGTGTGCATTCGTGCCCAAGATCCCGAGAGGAGAATGGAGGAGAAGGGATTGCAGCGTGGCCATCCCCCCGGGGGGGGTGATTTCTCGCTTTCTGTCTCTCTGTCTCTGTCTGTCTGGTGAGTGCACGTGCCCTATAGCAAAAACCTCTTCAAAAAAAAAAAAAATACATATATACAGATCCAATAGTTAATTTCTCTTAGCCTACTCACCACCTAGCCAAGGCAATGGTATATTGATTTTCGTACAAGGAGTGACACCCTTTTTGACCAGAATCTCCTAACCTAACCCTTGACTGAGATTTTTCTGATCCTAATTATTTCATTACGGTCACTTAAGTCAGGCAATATTGCTATGCTCCATTCTCATTTTTTCTTCAGTTAGTTGGCAAAGCTGGCTCAATCTTTATTTATTCTTCACTTACAGGATTGTTTCTCAGTCTAAGGCTACCATTATCTACTATTCTGCACTATAACAAACTCTAAAACTTGATCAATGTATTTTTACTATTAGGAGGTGCAATAAGTCTTTCTTTCAATCATGCTATTTCTACCTATTTCTACTTGCTTAAGACTCCCTGTTGACTATGAATTCTCAGCCCTCCATTCTTGCTAAAGATATGTTTTCTGGTCTGCTGTTTTAAGAAGCATATTATTGATTTCTGGGATTAAAAAATCGGTGCAGTATTATAAAACATTAGGAATTTTATTAGCTTCCTATATTTTTGTTTCCAGATTCTCATAGCTTATACTCTGTTTTACATATAAGTATGCATTAAGTTTTATTTTTTTTAGAAAGTTTTTTTGCTATAGTGCACATGTGTTCACTGGAGAGACAGAGAGAGACAGAGAGACAGAAAGCAATAGATGACCCCCTGGGGGCATGACCATGCTACAATCCTTTCTCCTCCATTCTCCTCTTGGGATTTTGGGCACACATGCATGAACACACTTCCAGTGTGAGTGTTAAATCACTGGATTCAGGACTCAAACTACAGTCAACTACATGGGAGTCCAGCAACGTAACAATTACACCATCTGCAGGTCCCTGCTTTAAGTTCTATATGGACTATAATCAAGCATTTTTAAATCTTGCAATTTTGAACTTTCCTTATGTTAACTGAAATGCCTACTGCACATGGTTTTGTGTACACAAAAACACCTTCCATAGTTTATGTACCTTTTGAAATTTAGGAACCATTAAGCTCTAACAGGCAAAGAACTGGAGGGAAGTAGGAAAATAGTCTATCAACAAAGATCTGAATCATCAAATCATTTTGCTTTGTTTGCTTGTTTATTTGTTTTGTTTTTGGAGAGTTTTTATTTGTTTGTTTGTTTTTTCTATAGGGCACATGCGCTTGCCAGAAAGACAGAGAGAGACGAGAGACAGAAAGTGAGAAATCACCTCCCAGAGGGGATGGCCACACCACGATCCCATCTCCTCCATTCTCCTCTCAGGATCTTGGGCACGCATGCACACTCACCCACTGTGAGTTTAAGCCACTGGGTCTGGGACAAAAACTGCGGTCGACTACATGGGAGTCCAGCCACGTAGCCATTACACTATCTGCTGGTCCCAGATCATTTTGCTTTTCTAATAACTTTTAGAGAGTCCCAACTAGTGATTAGGTGATGTGTAGATAATTATAAACTTACATATAGGGTTTATACCATGCTGTTTAATATTAAGTCCATATTAATATTAATATGTATTAGTAGTTTGATTTTATAAAGAATAAGCAATGTTGCATCGTGCTGGGGAAGAGGAAGAGACAATTTCTAATGTAACTAATAGAAGATAAAGATATTTATGAATTGACTTCATTATGCTTCCTGACTTGATTGATGATAAGAAGTGCAGACCTCATTTTACTCTGACCCTTTAATTTCTGATAATACAATTCTTAATGATGCATTTCTCATTACCCAGCTTCAAAGAGAAATTTTACACATTCATGGAGATTCCAGTATTGGTAGGCATTAAATAAAATTTAAAAAAAAAAAAACAATAAAATGTTCCCTCATCATATAATGGCAATTGGCATGTCTAAGGACCTACAGTCCAACACATTCTTTTCTACTAAATTGGCACCTGCTTATTGTTGACTCAAGAAATAAATGCCATCCTTTTCTGTTGGCCATTGACTTTATCTAGGAAATTTTCCATCTTTCTCACTTGGGATTTACTCCCCAACATGCCACCAAATGCTGGACAGGACAAGGATAAGTCACATTACTTTTTACACCTCATTAGCTTTAACAAATACATAGCTGGCACTTACACAAACACCACTTTACCTGCTGTTCTGTTCCTCACTGTATTGCCTTCCTGCTGTTTTTACAGGTGGCATTTAAGCAGTGCTATTCTGAGCTATATCATCCATACCACCTCAGTGTCACAGACTTGCAGACTCCAATCTGGGGGCAAAATTTAACTTGGAAAAAAATTACAACTAAAATGCCAAAAAACAAATAAGCTATGTAAAGATCAACACCTTTCAAAATCATAGGATAGAAATCACTATCATTTGTTTGTTCTCTCATTATTGTTTTACTTTTATACAGTTCAATGTGAAATCAAACATATTTGTTAATTATCTAAAATTCTATTGTTTTTATTAGGGTAAAATATGGTATCATTACTACTAAAATAGATAACACATTGCCCTATCTTTACATATCATTTCCATGTAACTCTTTGGACTTCTGCCTCTACATAATGTTAAGCTACAATGGTCATCACTAGTGGAAAACCAAATTTTAAGAGGTCTCTTTTAGGGTCACAGAGAAAATGTGAAACCAGGCCTTTAATTTCAAAATAGAATAAATCTGATTCGAAGTAAAAGTTATGTGATTAACTCTTTAAAAATAAGAAAGCAAAATAGACATGATTATATTAACTCTTTCTTTTCTTTCCTTTAATTCATTAGTTTAATCTAATAAGCAAATAATTATTTCATGCCTACTATATGCCAGATCCTAGGTATACGAAAGCTTAAAAAACAGCTAGGACCCATCGTTTTGAAACGGTGGGAGTTGGGTTTGTGAATAAGGTTTCATTTTCATGGAAAAGGCAATAGTGAAAGCAAACTGTGTATAGACACTCTGTATTCCACTGTCTTGGTCCTGTTATTGAGATCGCCATCATTTCTTTTTGTTTTGTTTTGTTTTTATTTTACTGTGGGGCACATTTACTACAGAGAGAGAGAGAGAGAGAGAGAGAGAGAGAGAGAGAGAGAGAGGAGAAAGTGAGAAATCCTCTTCTAGGGAGAATGGCCACACTGCAGTCCCTTCTCCTCCGTTCATTCTAGGGATTTGGGGTATACACGCACACACACACCTGTCCTATTTTCCAAGCTACCGAGTCTGGAACTCAAACCGCCCAATTGGTCATGTAAAATATATCCACCTTAACTCCACGCCACCTGGCTGGCTCTCAGACACCATTTCTGTAGATAATGGCAGGGCTGGGTTTAGGTCTCACTATGACCGACAGAAATCTGAGTAGATCTGAATAGAGGTTGAGGTTCCAAAGAAGAGCCCTCCTTCACATCTCTCACCTCCCTTTCTTTCTCTTGCATCCTTCAAAGTCAATGCCTTTGGAACTCTATGCCTTCAGCATATAGGCAGAAGTCACTGGGGAAAGTATTGCCTACCAGCAACGTCTCACCCCGGACAAAGGCGTTCTGGATCTACAGATACCATAGAACTCAGTTTAACTCAGACAGTTTAGATGCAGGTGAAGCCATTTGGTGTAGTTTGCTGGTATTAGACATTTAGGTTATGTCTCTAGCAATCCGCATAAACATCCGTTTTCCTTTTTTACTACATGCTAAATATGTCACTACCCACTTGTCCTTATCAGGGAAAGATAGCTCTTCACCTCTTACTTTAAAAACTTCCCTGGCAAAACAGATACAAGAAAGATGAGTAAAAATACACAAAACTTGTGATTGCTAAGTTAGCTTATGTGAAAATGATAATGGTAGGACATACAAATTATTAAGACCAAATTAAAATATTAAAGTTTCAGAAATGGGTAGTCCTGTGACTAGGGCTCTTCTTTGGAGCCTCAATCTCTATTCAGATCTACTCAGATTTCTGTCAGTCATAGTGAGACCTAACCCTTAGGGGTTAAGGGAGCCAGATCCCACATGACCAAATGCATAGTTCAAATCTTGGCCCTTCAGCTTAAATTTGTGCTTGCATGCCCCAAATTCTAGCAGGATGGAGAAATGGGAGAGGAGAGATTGAGGTTATGACTATACCCCAATGAGTACTGCTTTCTTCCATCCACTCTCTCTGTGTCTCTTTGGCATGCACATGCACCCTCACTCTCTGGCTTATAAATAAACACAGAAAAAAAGTTCCAGAGCTGCCTTTATTTCAGGTGTTTCCAAGCAAATCTGGCTGTAGTTAAAGTCTAGTTTGGAAAAGGAAAAAAAAAAATCTGTCATTGCTAATTAATGGATGCCATTCCATTGAAAATTATTTTCTGTTTGGCTAGAAATGTACTTTTGTCTTTGGGAGAAAAACAACAACCCCCAAAATGTTTCTGCTGAAATTCTGCCCCTAAGGATAAGGCTGTATCCATAGTCACTGCCAAACTGTCTCCTTGCCACTGTCCCCATTATCTCTGAAAAATATCAAGCACATGTCCTTTTCCTTCCTGGAAGGAAGGGGCTTGCCATTTTCTGTGTCTGTAAGTTGGTACTTCCAGAGAGCAATCAATTATTGATTGTGTGAGATTTCATAAATAAAGCCAAATGTAGGCAGGTGATTAATCATTCATTTCTGGTTCACCTTGAGAGCGCAGTGCAATGATAACAAAAGCAAAACATCGTCTGTGATTCTGTTCATTCTATGCATGTTCAGCAAATGCATGCTCTATGCAGTTCATAAGGTTCTTGTGTTATCAGCTGAGTCATTTGGTAGGGAAAACCATGTAGAGGGGAAAAAATTAAGAATACCTACTATGTGTCAGGAATTTGTGTACCTCCACAGGTTACTATATCTTCTTCCTTTTATTTAAAATAAGGTTTATTTCATCAGACTGTAGTCCTAATTGCGTTACCAGATTGCTATGTGACCTTGGACAAGTTTACAGACTTCTTTTTGAGAAAAATAGAGAGAGATAAAGCCCATCAGTGGAGCTTGATCATGCCACAATCCTTTCTCCTTCTTTTCTCCATTTCATTAGGATCCTAGGCATGCATGGATTTGCCAGTGTATTTTTCAATCTGTTGGGATGGGAATCCAGTTCAGTAGGCCAATGTGAGTTCTAGCTCCCTCTGCATAGTCCTTTTTGTTGTGCCATGGGGTCTACCCTTTAAACCCTTTTTGTCTCAGTTGCCTCCTTACCACAATAGAGAGAACATTTGAAACCGTTTTATAATATTAGACTCTCATGGGGTGGCAGGTGGCATGGTGGTTAAGAGTGCTGAACTCCTACATGGTTGACTACAGTTTCAGTCCTGGACCTGGAGGCTTGTTATCTCACCTTCCTTCTCTGGTCAAATTAAAATAAATAAATAAAGTTAAATAAAATTTGTTAAAAAATTTATATTCTCACACAAACTCACACACACACACATACCCGCTTCATTAGTCAGGGTTGAACCAGAGAAGTAGAACTAGTAGGGGATGTCTATATACATATTTATATTTGAGGATATCACATATTTACTAAGATACTTCATTGTGCCTTACACAATTATAGAAGCTAATGAAGCAGTCTCTGGAAAGTAGTTATCTCTGGCGGTGACGGTGGAGCTTAGAGTCCACAGGGCAGTCAGGCAGGAAAGAAAGATAGACTTAATGTGGGCCAGAACAAGTAGGTTGGCTCCCGCATACATGAAATGAAACTCCTGAAGACAGTCTACTCTTGTTACCCTCACCTTGGTGCCAAGGTCTTTCTGCAGAAACTGGATCCTTTGCGAGATTTCACACAGAGTGAAACATATACATTTTGTCCAGAAATACAAGAAGCCCATGGGTGATCTGGAGATGGGAGAGCAAATGGCGCCTTCAGACAAACCAGGTGAATTAGCTAACCAACAATATGGATGTGCCCCATAGAATGCTTGTTGCCTCCTCGGGGCTTTCCAGTTCTAGACACTTATGAGTCTTCCATAAGTGAAAACATACGATGAAGTGAATAGTTCATCCTAGACACGCTGACATATTATATAGCATCACATGCATATACACAAATACTACATATATGTATACGCTTTGATTTTGTGGTGCCTCATAGTTTTTGTTATATTTGTTCTGAATTTCCCTATTTTCACCTAGAATTCAATAATATTCTAGTTCAGAACAAGTGTGTTTCAGGACATATTTTGTGGGGAAAGAGGTGATGGACAAGAGGGCTTATACAAAGAAAGCTGTGAGGAACTTAGAATAAGTACCAGTTAAAGTTATAATTTACAATGGATTTGTTATCTTAAAAACATCAAAATACAAAAATCTATGAAAATTTGAAATTTCTAATCTCTAAAATGAAGACAGTTCTTTTTCTCTACCAATTAAGATAAGGGTACCCCCAAACCCCACTTACAAAAAGTCCCAGAATTCAGTTTCACATTCTCTGGGAACTTATTATACCAATGAGTTTCCAGGAGGAGAAATTTCATTTTGAGATAAAGATTTGTTTTGCACATGATTCCATACTGAGCCATTTTTTCCTTGCTGAGGGAAGGTTCTTTTACTGCTCTGGACAAAGAAAAGTTATCATTAACAGCTCGATTAAGTTTATCTTCAGGTTAACAAATGTAAATTTGGTACTCTGACGACATGTTAAACCACTTAACCTTTCATGACTTTTAGTTTTATTCTTTAGTTAACATTATTAATTTTTGTTCTTTTATTGAGTTGTAACTGGCAAATAAAAGTACATGCATATATACACACACACATATATATATATATATATATATATATATATAATATGTGTATATTTTTATATATACATATATACAATATATGTACATATTTAAAGTACACAATATACTGATTTGATTCACATTGTAAAAGGATTACTACAGTCAATATAACACATCTACTAGCTCACATAGTTACTTTTTCGTGAGATTGCTTAAAATGTGCTTTTTAAAAAAATTAAAAGCATATAATACAGTATTATGATCAGCTTTGGTCCTTAGACTGTATATTAGAATCTCAGAACCTGTAGCCATGTACTAGAGTCTCAAAGCCTATACATTTTATAATTGAAATTTTGTACACTTTGACCAAGAAAGTCTCTCCATTCTCACCATTTCCTCAACTCCTAAATCCTGGGCGATCACCATTTTTCTTTCTGTTTCTACGATTTTGACTTTTACAAATAAATATGTAATATTTATATATAAGCAATATGTGTTACATGTGTATATATAAATAATATATGCATGTACAATATATACGTAATACGTGTGTGCATATATATGTATATATATAATTGATACTATGTGGCAACTGTCTTCCTCTGGTTTATTTCATTTAGTACAATGTCATCCAGGTTTATTCATATTGTCACAGAATTTCCTTCTTTTGAAAGATTAAATAGTCCATTGTGTGTAAATGTGTGTGTTATCTGTGTACACACACACACACACACACACACACACACACAGTTTTATCCACCCATCTATTGGCCTTTGTTTTGTATATCTTAGCTACTGTACATTCTGTTGTAGTGAACAAGAAATGAAGTTATCTCTTTGAGACACCTCTTTTATTGCCTTTGATTACATACCAAGAAATGAGATGTCTGGATGCTTAGGGAAGTCTTTTTTTAATTTTTTGGAGGGATCCCCATACTGTTTTTCATGATGGCTACAACAATTTACATTTCCATTAGCAGTGCAGATGGATTCCCATTTCTTCACCAAAATGTGATACCGTTATAACATGGGAGAGTTGAGCTGTGTTGTGTGAAATTCTCGGCTCCTTTGGTACAGATCTCTAAGATTAGCAACCTATCATAACACACCGAATGAAAAACCACAAACACTTGTAAAGTAGGAAAAGGGAAGTTTTAATAGGAAACTGAGAATTTTTAATAGAACAGGAATTCAACCCTTATGCCAGAAAGGTGTACAGATCTGCACTACATTTATTCTAAGAGTTAGTAATGAATATTTACCAAGGGAAGGTTTGTTATAATATCTGGATTCTTTGTTTGGAATTCATGGGCTTTGTGTGTGTGTGTGTGTGTGTGTGTGTGCTTGTGTATCTCTCTCTCAGGAAAAGAATTTAGTTACCTATTCATATATGCCTAGTGTTGGCTTACAAAATATGCACATCTATAATACATATGAATGAACATCTCTGCTAGTTTATTGCCACAGTGAGAATGAAGATGTTGACTTAGAATCCCATTCTGATGCTGAATTTCTATGTGTATATTTGGGATGGCAGGAGGGAAGATAACAACTTTTCCAGAGCCAAGAGCTGGGTGGGAGGAAGGAATTCTCATGCAGGGTCTGGTTGCAACTCCTGATAAGCTGTAATTGATATGACACATGTCCTTCTGCTATTATTTTAGGACTGCCCACTCATTTCTAGCTAGCTGCCTATCACTTTTTGGTAATAGCCATTCTTATATGTATAAGTTAATAGCTCCTCATGAATTTTGCTCAATAATGTAACACAGTGCCTATCTAGTTGAACTACTCTTCTAATTTACTCTTAATATCATAGCTTTTGCACTTTGACCCATGGTGCTTTGGGTCTTCGTGACCTTGAAAAATCTTCAGTCACAAGCCTTGAACGTTTAGCTCAGAAAGTCTGTATATAATCTATATGATACCAACTATTGTAGGATATTATATTTTTTAAGTGTACAACCCTATGGAATGAGATTATAACAAGTGTAAGGTCTGTACTGGAGCTCAGGATATGCATGTTACTAAGCTGATTTTCATGTGGGCTTTCCCAGGACTAGCCTTGAACATGTCACTTTAGGGGCTGGTAGGTGGTATGGTAGTGAGGTACTGGACTCTCTGACTTGGTGGCTGGCTTTTCACTTTCCTTCTCTCTGGTCAAATTAAAAAATAGTATTAATAGACAAAATTAAATAATTATTTTTTGAAAAGAAAATATCACTTTAGAAAGAAGCGTGATGTTCTATTAGGACTGATTGTACAGATATCTATACATGTGTGTAGATGTAGCAAGAGAGAGAAATCCTCAAAGTAGTGCAGAGGATGTTGAAGAAATATTTTTTCCACAAATTTTTGTTTAAGAACTTTTGACATCCTGCTTGGTGCATCTTGAGCTCCAGAATCAACTGGAAATAAACCGCGTTTAATTTTTGTAGATTACTAAGAATAATAAATCAAACAATGTTTGTTTTTGAACAACATTTGCTTCTAGCAATGTATAGGAAACATGTATCTTTTTAAAGACCAGAGCTGTTGAACTCTGTATGAGAAATGAGTAACCATCCTATTTCAGAAGTTGGGGGTCATTTGGGTCAGAACTAGAGGTGGTTCATGGGTTTTCACTGTGTTGATTTCTTGAATGGGTCGACTTTCAATATATAATCATTGTGTATCTTTTGAAACCTTTTCTTTAGGCCCATTATCTTAACTGTGAAGTATGGGTATATTCCGCCATCTCTAATATTTAGTTGTTATTTATCGTTATAGTATACTTTCAGGAAAAACGTGGAACACAAATATAAAACACAGTCACTTAAAATTAACTTTCTCATTGCAGTGATTATAGGTGATATGGGAAGTTGGGGTGCATGGGGCCAATACACAATTTAAGAACAACAGCGAACCTCATTCCTTGTCTTACACTCCTGAAGAATTCAATACGCAGACATATGGAACCAGCAAATGGTGTAAAGATTATGTCTCTGGACTCCCACATGGCCAACCACAGTTTCAGTCGCAGACCAAGGCTTGAAGCTCATGCCAGGCTCGTGTGCATTTGTACCTAGGATCCTGGGAGGAGACTGGAGAAGGGATTGCGTCGTGGCCATTCCCCTTGGAGGGGGTAGGGGGTGTGGTGATTTATTGCTTTCTGTCTCTCTGTCTCTGTCTCTCAAGTGAGTGCATGTGCCCTGTAGCAAATATCTCACTTAAAAAAAATGATATGCAGACACAGAGAGGGCATAGCAAGCAGAGTTTATTAAGAAAGGGAAGAACAGAACTCCAATGAAGAGTGACTCTAATGGAGTGCCCAAGAGGAACCAAGGTGAGGGGTTTTTACCAGGGTCAGAGAGGCTTTGTGCAGGCTTGTCATCAGGAGGGATTCGGCTTGAGCTTGTGTTCCTGTCATGGTGGGGATCGCATGCTAGATGGGTACATTTAATTTTTCTAATTTTGGAGTGGGTACAAAGATCTCTTTGTCCAAAAGCTTTGGGCCATAAAGACCATTACCTTCTTCCTGAAATGTGGTGTGACAGGGAAAAAGCCTTTGCTTGCTCCCATCTCTAAGTCACTGCTGCAAACCCACTTCTGATGCTGTTGTGTCTCCATCTTAAATCTTAAAGGGGAGCTCTCGAATGAGAACTGGGAAGAACCTTATGCTTTGCAAGTATTTTTACAAGAAAGTATTGGTTAATATTCACAACGATTTTTTATTACTTAGGCTTGTGGTATGGGTGAAATATTTGTTCCCTAGTGCCAATTATTTTCTCTGGTACCTTTCTCTGTATATTTTAGTCTGTATTTCAGGCCTATATCATAGTTTCCACAGATCGCAGGTATGTTTTCTGTCAGACTTAGACAGATTCTGGAATTAAGAAATTAACAAGCTCCAGACTTCGACTGTAATTGTTCTTTGTGTGTGCTATGGGGAGGTCTGCAATGGTTTGGCCTGGAAGGGTAAGGGTTAGGGAGGAGGGGATGTTAGTCAGCTGACTGACTTTAAGGAATCCCCTTTTTGTCATTATTCCATTATGGCACTTCTGATGCCTAACTGCCTAGCCAGACTCTCTCTGCCTGATGAGGGAAAAGGCATGAAACCAGTTAGCACTCATATTATACCGTTGTTTAAAAACTTCACTACATGTTTAAAGAACTGATTTTTACGTAGCATGTTAAGACTCAGAGAACAGAAATCACAAGTCTCACTAAATCAGAACCAATGAACACAATTGATTTCTGCAAATTGGAAGTTTTGATTTTAAATAATTTCTAGTCTGCCCTCACTTATCAATGTTTGTCTGTTGGAAGAAGATCTACACAGATGGAAAAGGATAAAGAAGTATGTTATCGATAAAATAATACATTTTTAAAACTTTCAAATAGCTTCTAGTTTATATTTTAAACCTGTTTTAATGTTTCTTTATTTTTCTGTTTTATTTGTATTTAATATTTTTGAATGATCATTATCGTCGACGATTCAGAAGAGTTGTACATGTACTATTTTAACTGGGTTCTGTTGCAGTCCCGCAAGTTTCATAAAGTAGTTTTATCCATAGCTAGGATAAAAATAAGAATGACAAAATAAATTAAAATAGAACTACTAAATGCTAGAAAATGTTTCAAACTTTTAAGAACATGCGTTTTTATATTGTTTCCTTAAACTAAGGCTATGGGACAATCGCCTAGTCAAGATGATGAATGTCTTTGCTCTTTCTCTTTAATTATTTTTTTTTCTGAAACTCCAGGGCTCGAACTTGCTAATCCAACTCCTCAAATCATGGGATATCATGAACAGTGGTCTGAGCAAAATCACGATTTCATTTCACTTATTTGTGCCTTTTTGCCCCATTGCCTATTTCAGATTTGCTTCTGCTCTGGCCAGAAAGACAGAGAGAAACAGAGAGACAGAAAGCGAGAAATCACACCCCAGGGGGATGGCCACGCCACAATCCCTTCTCCTCCACTCTCCTCTCTGGATCTTAAGCATGCATGCACACACGCCCAGCGTGAGATTAAGCCGCCAGGTCCAGGACTCGAACCACAGTTGGCTACATGGGAGTCAGCCACATAACCATTACGCTAACTGCTGGTCCCAAGGCCATTATTTTAATATATTTAATCTTATCCTTCAGTTTCTATGTGCTTTTCAAAGTTGTATCTCATATACCGTTTATGTGTATTTTTTCAAGTAAATAAGATAATGGTACAGATTTCCATTATTATATTTTTACCCAGTTAGTATTAGGTTAAAAAATGTCATCAACCTTTACCACTATGCAAAAATCTGCTGCTTATCATACTCCATAATATTTATTCAAGTATCTTTCTGCTCTCCCACTGGTAAATACTGAGTCATTGAGGATTTTTTTTTTCCCCCTCAAACTACCCAGTTCTACCAGTAATTTTACACTTAATTTTGTGGGAAATATTTGCTTTCAGGGCACATGTTCGGAAGTCAAATCCTTGGTCACAGAATATCTTACAAAGTGGTGATAGTTGGCACTAAAGATGACACCTGCAATTCGTGACACTTACAATATTTGCCCTTCATTTCATAAATAACATTTTCCAGATTTTTAATTTTTATGTCTAAAAATGTAAAGTGATCACTCATTTTTGTTTTCATTTGCATTTTTACTATTATTAAAATTTTAAGCACTTATTTATATTCTCATAATGCTTTTGAATCTTCTTTATAAATATCTGGTTCATGTCCTCTAGTTTTTAATAGTGTTTGCTCTTCTACTTATGTTGATTTGCAGTAGTTCCATGTATATTCTAAATATTAATCTCTTACTGATTGTTTATTCTATAAATATCCTCATCTTTTCTCTCTTTTTTTTTATTAGATCAAAGTCTCTTTTTTTGAGGTAATCATGTGTTCTACTCAGGCATAATTATACTTTAAGTGTATTTCTGTTTTTCTTTCTTTTTTTTTTTATTATTACATTTAGTCATTGCATCTCTTCACCGTGTACAACATGGTTTTTCCCAGCATGAATACAATGCACATTAGTCAAGACAATGATATTACCATATACATTATCATCAACAGACAACTTTTCATTTTTGTGTCTATTAAGTGTGTTGTTTGTTCCCTGAATCCCTCCCTTCCGCCCTCAATTACTCATTCCCATTACCTCTCCCATACTGTCTATAGCATCCACAGTTGCCCTCCCTGCTATTATATCCTCCAGTTCTTTCAGGTTTTTTTTTTTTTCTTTCCAATTATCAGCTCATAAAGTTTTTAATAATAGGGAGCATAGATTCTATTCAGGGTTGGATTAAGGGTGGGTCTCGTGCAGTTCCGCAATTGTAGGTGAATCTCCATGTAAGACAGTTTCAGGAAAGCGGTTCTTGAAGGCAGAGATGATTATCAGTTGATGTGGCACAGCATCTATCTTGTGGTTACCGGGAATGGTGTTGTGGGGATCTGCAGCGTGAGTCATCCTCGGGTATCTGACTTCCTTAAGAATGGTAGAGTAGTTCTTGTTTTTCCCTGAGGTAATGCAGGGCTGGTGACCACCATCTTCTCACTGTCCTTAGGCGGAGACAATCCTCCTATACGATATATATCTCAATTGGTTTCAGACAGCTAAAGTTTCTTTCTGTTGTTTGTAGTTGCAAGTTCTTAGTCCTAGTTTTCAGCCTTGGTTTGTCGACTGAGGCCGGCGGCCACGCGCAGGCGCAGGCCCGGCGGCCACGCTCAGGCCCGGGGGCCACACGCAGGCCCGGCTGCCACGCGCAGGCGCAGGTCCGGCGGCCACGCGCAGGCCCAGCAGCCACGTTCCGGCTGGGAGGCCACGCACAGACCAGGCGGCCAGGCTCAGGCCCGGGGGCCACGGGCAGGCCTGGGGACCATGCGCAGGCCCGGTGGCTATGCGCCGGCCCAGGGGCCACGCGCCGGCCCAGCGGCCACGCGCAGGCGCAGGCCCGGCGGCCACGTGCAGGCGCAGGCTCGGCGGCCACGTTCCGGCCCGGAGGCCACGCACAGACCCGGTGGCCAGGCTCAGGTCCGGCAGCTCTGGGCAGGCCTGGGGGTCACGCGCAGGCCTGGTGGCCACGCGCTAGGCCTGCAACCAAGTGCAGGCCCAGCGGCCATGCACAGGCTCAGGCCCGGCGGCCACACTCAGGCCCGGCAGCCACGCGCAGGCCCAGGGGCCACGCGCCGGCCCGGCGGCCCTGCACTGGCCTGGGGACCATGCTCAGGCCCGGCGGCCATGCGCAGGCTCAGGCCCAGTGGCCACGCACAGGCCCGGCGGTCACGCACAGGCCTGGCGGCCACACGCCAGCCCTGAGCGCACGAATGTGCGCGGGATCCAGTGCCACCCCCTGCTTGCCCGCCCGCCCCAAGAAAGGAAGGTCGGTGAGCTTGGCTGGTCCGCGCCGCTGGTCCGCATCAGCGAGCGCGGGACATACCCAGCGCCGTGCGCAGGCCCGGCGAGGCAGGGCCACCGCGCAGGCCCCGGCAAGGTGGGCGGGGCCGCCGCTGCGCGCCGGCCCCCCATCTTTTCTCTCTTAATTAGCTTTCTTATTAAAAGGTTTAGAACTTTTATGTAATCAATGTACTCAAATTTTGCTATATATTAAGGTTAAATTTTTTATTCTCTCACCTAGCAGGGATCTATGAACCATTTAGTACAGAGTCTTTCAAATTAATCTGAATCTAAAGAATTTGTATTCTATTACCTTTGTACATTTTTTCTTTTTGCAGTTGTTTTCTCCTTGGGATTAGCAGTTGACATAATGGCTATGTTGCTGGAAACCCATGCAGTCTACTGCAGTTCAAGTCCTGGACCTGGTGGCTTAAACTCATGCCGGGAGCATGTGTGTGCATGCCCAAGATCCCAAGAGGAGAATGGAGGAGAAGGGATTGTGGCATGACCATTCCCCCAGGGGTGATTACTTGCTTTCTGTCTCTCCCTGTCTTTCTGGTGGGTGCATGCGCCCTATAGCAAACACCTCTCCAAAAAAAATAAATAAATTTTTTCTCCTTAATATTTTCATATTATTTGAATATTTATGCTTCTAATATCTCTCTTTCAATTTTCCCCATTTTTATATCTCTTTTTTTAAAAAATAATTATTTTATTTAACTTTATTTATTTACCTATTTTTAATTTTGACCAGAGAGAGACAAAATGAGAGAGAAAGAGTGAGAAAGCAAACCACCAGGTCTAGGACCATGGTTGGCCAAGTGGGAGTCCAGTGCCCTTAACCAACTTGCCACCTGCTGGCCTCATGTTTTATCTGTCTCTTTAGTGTCTCTCCACAACTCCTAAATGATTAATTCCAGATCATTCCACTCCCAATTTAATTTTCAGTTATTTCCTTTCCATGCTTTATACTTTCTATTGTTTTTTATTCATACATTTTTTATACATGTCAATATTCCTAGTTTTTTCCACCTTATAATTGTTTCAAATAACCAGTATCATCATTTATTTCTTCATAAGTATACTAGTCATGTTCATTTTTTTTTTTTAGAGGTTTTTGCTATAGGGTTTGTGCACTCGCCAGACAGACAGAGAGAGACAGAGAGACAGAAAGCGAGAAATCACCCCCCAAGGGGGGATGACCACGCCGCAATCCCTTCACCTCCGTTCTCCTCTCGGGATCTTGGGCACGCACGCACACGCGCCTGGCGTGAGTTTTAAGCCACCTGGTCCGGGACAGGAACCGTGGTCGACTACGTAGGAGTCCAGTGACATAGCCATTACGCTAACTGCTGGTCCCCTAGTCAAGTTCATTTTATACCACTGGTTCAGTGCTTCAGTAATCCTCTCCAGATGATCTGTGTTGTCCAGTTTCTGTTTTTATTTTGAAATTCCTTTATTTTTTTTAGTTATTCTGTATTGTGACCACAATACAGAATTGAGCTCATGGTTCTAAGAGATAATCAGCTTTTCTTCTTAGGTAACAGATAATGGGAAATAAGGATTCTTAGGTAACAGATAATGGGAAATAAATAAGAATTCAAGTTTGTTCACTTTGAGGACAAAGAAAAAGCTTAATGTAAATATGTGTTATTAAGGAAAACTACATTTTAATACATTTTGAGTATTTATATTATGTTTGGTAGTTTAATTTTCTAAATTGGTAGATGTCTGCATAATATTGGGGTGTTGGAAAAGTCATGGCATATATTTTCTATGCAATAATGTATCATGACTTTTCCAACAACCCAATAGTATCTACCAAAATGTAAATAAGAATAGAGTTCCTGTACCAAGTCCAGGCTAAAGATTTAAACTATAGTACTGACTGGATTGTACTTCAAGTCAAGGGAAAAAATTGACTAATACTGACAGAAATAACTGAGAAACTTATTTATTTACCACAGAATTTATGGATGTAGACTCTTTGAGGGCATGTACAAGCTGCAAAAACGTCAAAAATGATACTGTTTCTTCCAACTTCTTATCCCAGTTTGGCTTTTTACTTTCATTTACAGGCTCAAAAGATAGCCTTTGTCCTTCTATTATTAACAACCATTTTTTCTTCTTTAGTGAGTGAAGAAAGAGAAAAAATAAGGTACAGACAGAGATTAGGTATTCTTGACAGGGTTTTGTTGCATCACTGTCCTCCTAACCCAGTCTCCCAATTAGCTAGGATTACAACAGCTACAGCCATGCTTTGTGTGTTCAGGTTGGCCTGGCAGCCACATCTAGGGCTTGCATGCAGCTTTCAGCCTCCCAGGTATTGCCACTACCAATACACCATCACAGCTGAGCTAATAAAACCTAGTTTGGAAAGTCTGTACAGGAATTATGGAGTATGGGCAAGGACAAAGGGTCAAATATAAGGCCAGTTGAGTTTGTGCATTATATAAACTTTTCCTACCAATATCGTTGACATATATCACTTTGGACAAACCACTGTCACATTGCCACAGTAGCTGTGGAAGAAACTTCTGGGATGAAGATAGAAAATGAACATCCCCATTTTCATTTCCAATGGAAACACAAAAGCCTAGAGTTTTGGATGGCATGATATTAATGCAAATTACTTCCCTAGATCCTCATCGAATCTCGATGAGGTCGCTAGCACCTACACTGGAGCTATGCACTTTGACTGTTAGTATTCTATTTCCCCCTTTTGCTTTCTGTTCTTACTAAAACTGACATCAGGAATAAGGTCCCAAATTTTGGCAACATTAATACTCTTAGCTGTTAGGAGACCCATGACCAAAGAATGAAAGCAGAAATAACTAATTTACCAGGAAATCACAGAGGAGTTCCTCTTTGATTTTGCTTTTAAAAGCAGATCTGAGAGCCTAAAAAGACACAATGACTAAATGTAATGTGCTATCCTGGGTGGAATGCTAGGGCAGAGAAAAGACAGTATGCAAAAACTGAGCAAAAAAAATAAATGAAATATAAACTTTAATTAATACTAATAAAATATTTACTGCATAAATACTGGTCTATTAATTATAAATAATGTACCATATAACATAAAATATGATCATCAGAGGGAACTGTACATGGTATATAGAGGAACTCTCTGTTATCTTCTTAAATTTTCTGTAAATCTGAAACGGTTCTAAAAATAAGATTTCTTTAAAAGAAGAATTAGATCTATACAGAGCAAGGGTTGAACTTCAGCACCATAAGACGTACCTGGAAATCCTTCAATTACAGTGAGCAGAGCTGACCACGGGCTGTACCTGCTACTAAACTCTAAAGTCTTTTGCTCATTTGCTACCAGTCAGTGACTGAGCATGGCAGAAATGCCCAGCAGGCTTGATTCAATAAAAAATAAGACACTTCTGAAGGATGATTTTTTTAAGAACTCTGTGATGACCTAACAACTTTCTTTAAACGGTCCTACATTCTAGGACACTTTCCCTCGATTTTTTATTCATCTCTGCAGTTCTCAGTGCCAGGCTTGTGTTGTCTAATAGCTCCTTAGACTCTCCCTTCAAATTCCCTCTCAATATTCTCACGTTTGTGGGTCTACTAAGAAAACCCTTCAAGTTTAATCCTATTTGCTTCTTAGAGGACCTTGACTAAAGCACAAAGTAAAAGACAATAAAAAAGTATGTAATCTCTTCATTAGATGCAAATAAAAAAATATTAACAAAATTTAACACACTTTCAGGAGAAAAACTCTTAGGAAACTAGAGATAAAGAAGTTATTTCAACCTGATAAAGGACATCTAGAGAAACATATCCAGTACCATTTTAATCAGTGGTAAAATATTGAACATTTCCCCTCTTGCAATTGGGAAAAAAGCAAGGATGTTAACTTTCAACATTTTTTTTTTGTAAATACCAAAAGTGCCATGTACTCTCAACTGAGAGAGACTGTAAGGGAAAGCCCCCATCAATAGGATGTGGTCACACTGCAATCCCTTCTACATTTTCTCTGTCTTGTCAGGAGTTTGGTCATACACAGAAATGTGCCTGACTTGTTTTTAAAGCCATCAGAGCCAGTATTTTAATCATAGCCAGCCATGTAGGATTCAGCTCCCCTCACCACTAAACTGTGGGACCAACACCACTCTCATCATTTGTAATCAACATTGTAATAGAAATTCTAGCCGCTGTGATTAAACAAGAAAAATTAAAAAAAAAAAAAAAAAGAATAACAGGGACCAGTAGTTGACGTAATGGCTATATTGATGGACTCCCATGTAGTCGACCATGGTTTGAATCCTGGACACAGTGGCTTAAACTCACGCCAGGTGCGTGTGCATACATGCCCAAGATCCCAAGAGGAGAATGGAGGAAAAGGGATTGTGGCATGGTCATCCCCCCCTGGGGGGTGATTTCTTGCTTTCTGTCTCTCTGTCTCTCTCTGTCTTTCTGGCAAGCACATGTGCCCTATAACAAAAACCTCTCTAAAATAAAATGGAACAATAATCTTGTTTATTTTTGCATATGATATAATTGTTTGTATAAAATAGCCTTAGAGATGTACAAGAAGAGTACTAGAATTGATATGTGAATTTAGCAACTCAAAGGAAACTAGATTAATAGAAAAAACATCAATTATATTTTTATATACTAGCAGCTAACCACTGAAAGATATAATTTTAAAATATTTATTATATTACCAAAAATCATATAATAATTATGAGTAAACTTGGAGAAAGAAAACATTATCAGGATCTCCATGCTAAAAATTATAAGTCATATTGAGATAAGCAGTAAAAGACATAGATTATTTGAAAATATATATGAAAATGCAAAGGGATTAAAATAGCCAAACTAATTTTCAAAATACATACATATATACACTATATACTCTCTACATACACTATATATACTATATATGTATATCTATATATAAATTAGATTTAATATTCATATATAGATATGCATATATATACTATATAGAGTGTATATATATATAATTCATATATATAACTATACTATATATACACACACACACTTTTATGTATATACTATAGATAGTACAATATATATAGTATATACATACACACATATGTATATATTTCGAAGATTTATTCTACTTAATTTATTCTACTTAATTTTTTTTCTTTTTTGGAGAGGTTTTTGCTATAGGGTACATGGGCTCCCTAGACAGACAGAGAGAGGCAGAGATATAGAAAGTGAGAAATCATCCCCCAGGGGGATGGCCATGCTGCAATCCCTTTTCCTCCATTCTCCTCTCGAGATCTTGGGAACACAGGCATGCACGTCCAGCATGAGTTTAAGCAACTGGGTCTGGGACTCGAACTGCAGTCAACTACGTGGGAGTTCAGAAACATAGCCATTACGCTAACTGCTGGTCCCTCTACTTAATTTTAAGATTTGCAGTAATGATATAATAATCAACATTACAAAACTGTAGTGTTGGTGAAAAAATAAACATATGACTGAAAGAAACAAAATGAATGTCCTAGAAATGGGTCTTTATATATGTAGTCAATTGATTCTTGACAAAGTTACTAAGGCAATTCCATGAGGACAGACAAGATTTTTCAGTATGTGTCATCAATATTACTGGATATTCACAATTAAAAAAATATTGGCTATTATTTTGAGTAAAGTAATGGCACCCTAAAGATATCCATATGTAAATACTTATAACCTGTGTATATATTAGCTTACATGGCAACAAGGTCTATGTAGGTATGACTAAGGTTAAGGAATTTGAAATGAAGAAGCAGATTCTACTCTACAGCTTTCAGAAAGGAACACAGATTTACCAAAATCTTGGTTTCCACCCAGTAGGATCCATCTCTAAGGATATTTTATGCAAAAAATTATGTCATATGCAAAAATAAAGAAGGCTGTTCTTTTTTTTTTAACCTCCAGAACTTGAAAGTAATAAAATTGTATTATTATTATTATTATTTTTGGAGAGGTTTTTGCAATACGTCGTGTGTGGTCGCCAGGAAGACAGAGAGAGGCAGAGAGGCAGAAAGCAAGAAATCACCCCCCAGGGTGGATGGCCATGCCACAGTCCCTTCTCCCTCATTCTCCTCTTGGGATCTTGGGCATGCACGCTCATGTGCATTGCATGAGTTTAAGCCACCGGGTCTGGGTTTTGAACTGCGGTCGACTACATGGGAATCCAGCGACATAGCCATTACGCTAACTGCTGGTCCCATAAAATTGTATTATTTAATCTACTGTGTATCAGTCTATTATGGTGACAATATGACAATACAAATTTAATACAAACATTCACAAAACATTTTTTTGAATATCAGATAAATAAATATAAAATCAACACGCTTAAACACTTGGAATACATTAAAATTTTTACATATCTGGATAGCCAAAAATTTCATAGAATAAGCCAGCAGGTGGAATGATGGTTAAGTCAGCTGGATCCCACATGGCCAACTTAGTGTTTTGAATCTTGGACTATGTAGCTTGAACAATCATGTCTGGCGTGTATGTAAGCATGACCCAAATCCTGAGGAATAGAAGAAGAATTGATTGTGGTATGGACATCTCCCTTGGGTGATGTTTTTTCATCACTTCCTCCCCACCCCACTGATCCTCCCATGATCACCCATCCCATATAGAAAATTGAAAAAAATTCATAGAACATAATGAAAACATAAAACATTAAGAAACAAAAATAACATACTTAGATATATCAAAGCTTAAAGTACTTCCTTTTCTATAGTCATCATTCAGAAATAAAAATATAAATACCAGATTGGGAGTAAAATATTTATAATATACTTATCTGACACAGATATAAAAGATAAGTTTTATTTTATTTGTAAAAATTATAAATTAAAAAATTTAAAGTAGCACTATCTTTGATAAACTATGTCTGACTTCTAGGGATTACCCTGAAGGAAAGTGCTTCCCTTCCACTTCAACTCTACCTTTTCTTTTTTAAAAAATATATTTATTTAATTTAATTAATAAATTAATTTGCTTTTAAATTTACTATAGGTTATGGACACTCACCAGGGAGAGACAGAGAGAGAAAGAGAAAGGGAAAGAGAAAGCAAGCCACCAGGTTCAGGACTCAGACCATGGTCAGCCGTATGGGAGTCCAGAGCCTTAACCACCATGCCACCTGCTGGCCCCTCAACTCTACCTTTTCAACCCTTTCTGGCTATGTCAATGGCTGAACTGTTATCTTAGACTCCAAAGTGAAAGTCATGCCTGAAAAAAACCATCACCCATGAAGTCCCAGACAGCTTCTCTCTGATTTGTAAAATGAAATAGAAATAGTATCAGGCTGATAGTTTGGGCGCTGCCTTCTTTATTGCCTCTGCTCAGGACTGGGCAGGCCCTGAGTTGGCAGGGTGCTCCAGGAGCTTGTCAGCCTCAGTGTCTTCTTCCTCCTGTTCTGACAACTTACACTGACAGCACTACTCAGCGAGCAGCTCTGAGAAACTCTAACATGTGCAGAAGCTCAGGCCCCAGACCCCAGGAACCGGGATGTGCAACCACAGGCCATTCCTGCTCCTAGAAGTTGGAGAAGCCCTGAGCCAGGCGCCTTTCCTATAGCTGGCAGAATTACAAAGAGATGCTTGGTGTTACCATCCTTACCACTCTGTACAAAGAAAACAGGTACAAGCTTTAATCTAAAGCCTGATTCTTGCTTTATCTGTATTTACAAACAGAAGTCCAATGTCCCTGACCACATTAAAGTGCAGACTTGACCAAAAAACTCTATGTAAAGTAGTTCTTATTTGCTATATCACATACTCTATTCTAAATAATGATCATGTTCCATGGCAAAATAAATGGAAAGAAATGGTTATATTATTTCAGAAAATGTAAAAGTACTAATACAACATCGTGAGTGAATATTGTACTCGATTGTACTGGGCATGATGACCTTGGAACTTCGGTCCTAACTGACATGATGTTGCTATTTTCTTTTGACTGAGTAATTTTACTTTTCTAAAGCTATTTCCTTAATAATGAAAGTGGATTAGATATTTTTGAAGGTCTTATTAGTTAAGCCACAGTGCTATTTTAATTTTTTTATAAAAGACCAGGGGACATTTCAGGAGAAGTTGTTATTTAAATTGGGCCTTGAAAGATAATTTAATAGGTGCCCCTGTGAGATCTGAATCAAAGAGGAAAAGTGCAATTCTCCTGACACCCTCTAATAATCTGCATTGGATAGAATAAATTGAGTTCATAGGATAATCGTATTCTTAGAGAAGAAGTATGTTTACTGGGTGCAGGCACTAAGACAAAAATGCAAACTTTGCTTAATAGACTACTGACGATATTCGACTTTTTATTATATTTAAACTTTGTAAATCCAACTCTAGGCAGACTTTAATTTATAAAATGAAATATGCAAGAGCTGACGTGTATCATGATGGTGGTCAAGGTTATAATGTACGTTTCATTCTATTAGAAACACTAAGGTAGTGACAGTTGAATGTGAGAAAATTAGGAACAAGGGGTCTAGAAGATGAGAGCTACGATTTGAAAATTCATTTAAATAAAGATAAAATAGTGAAGTTTATCACTAATATCGAAAATTATCTACATTTTGTGCCAACCACCAGTAAAAGCAGCAGGTTTTTTTAAACAATAATCATTTAATTTTATTTATTCTTATCATTACTTTTTTAATTTGCTAAAGGGTATGCATGATCACCAGAAAGAGAGATGGAGAATGGGGGTGAGAAAGTGAGCTGCCAGGTCTGGGACTCAACTCCAGTTAGTCGTGTGGGAGTCCAACGGCTTCACCACCACACCATCTGCTGACCTAAAAGCAGCAAGTTTTACAAAAATGTTAAATGTATGATGTTTCTGATTATTCCTTATTCATTTTAGTATGTACTTTTATTTAAAGTTTAAAATAATAAATACATCAAATATAATTAGAGATAATTAAACTGAAAACCAGCGAGTTAAAAAAACTCACCTTAAGTTTCAAAGCTAAAACGTTTTAGTGGTTGGGACTGGCAGATGGTGTAATGGTTAGGTCCTTGGACTCCCAGATAGTCGACCATGGTTTGAGTCCCACCTGGCGGCTTAAAACTCACACTGGCCCAGTATGTGTATGTACCCAAAATCCCAAGGGGAGAATGGAGGAAAAGGGATTGTGACATAGATATCCCCCCTAGGGGGATGATTTCTTACTTTCTGTCTCTCTGTCTCTCCAGCAAAAGCACATGCCAATAGCAAAAATCTTTCTTAAAAAAAAAAAAAAGTTTTAGTGACAAGATTTGTACTGAGACCTAAAAGACTGAAATTTATACTTCATTATAGGAAACTCTTTTGCCCTAAATTAACATTTCTACCCCAGTCCATTCTTAGCTTTCTTAATAATTTTGTCAAGGAAATGATAAACTTCATCATTTAAAATGTCCTTTTTGAGGGGTTCTTACAGCCATATGCCATCAAGATGCAGGCATTTCTCTCTTGAAAAATTCTTTACGGTTCTTTATAGTCGATATCTCCCCAACTCTGCTCAGGTAGTAAGAAATATTAGTCTGTTTGTGTGTCTTTTTTTAGTTGGTGTAATGATAGTTTTGTTGTATGTATCATAGCTGTTCCCCTTTTTATTTATTTATTTTTTTGAAGAGATATTTTTCTATAGGACACGTGTACTCGCCAGACAGAGAGAGACAGAGAGACATAAAGCGAGAAATCACCCCCCGGAGGGATGGCCATGCCACAATCCCTTCTCCTCCATTCTTCTCTCAGGATCTTGGGCATGCACGCACACTCGCCCAGCGTGAGTTTAAGCCACAGGGTCCAGGACTCGAACCGCGGTCTACTACGTGGGAGTCCAGCGACATAGCCATTACACTAACTGCTGGTCCCCCCCTTTTTATTTTTGAACATTTTTATTATTGAGAGATATTTAGGTCTATGCATATATTGTATGTTACCATTCAATTATTGGTGAACATTTATGCAGTTTTCAGTTTTGTCTATTATAAATCAAGTTTCTGTACATATTTTTGCATAAGTGTGTGGATATATGTTTCATTCCTCTAGGGGTTATATCTGGAAGGAAGAGAGACTGTATTCTGTGATCAAAGTTCCTACCCCTAATAGGCATGGTTAACTATTCAAGAAAATGGTGAAGTTTTTCAAAGTTGTACCTTCTTATATTTTTACCAGTAGTATATTTGCTATAGGTGTGTGCACTCATTGAAGAGACAGAGAGAGACAGAGATAGAGAAAGCAAGAAATCAGCCCCCCAGAGGGGATGACTACGCCACAATCCCTTCTCCTCGATTCTCCTCTCAGGACTTTGGGCACATGTGCCCAGCGTGAGTTTTAAGCCACCAGGGTCCTGGACTAGAACCGCGGTCGACTATGTGGGAGTCCAGCAACATAACCATTACACCATCTGCTGCTCCCATTACGTATGTGGTTTGAAATTTAATTTTTTCCTAAGGTTTTCCTAATGGTTTAACACGTAATCGCTAAAACATTAACTTATTGTACATTGCTATAACTATTAGTTATAAAAGTTTTTAAGGAATCAGACAGTGCAGCACTAATACTTTCCACTCTGTGGGGCAATTCCATATGGAAGGTTCTAGGTTCATTCCCAGAGACCTTCATGAGTATGCCAGACATGCATGCGCTCATGATCTGGGGCGGACTGAAGGCTGAGGTAGATTGTAGTGTCAGGACCCTGTAGATAAGCTGTCTCTCTCTAACACACACTCATGAAAGAAATAAATAATCTTAAAAAGTGATTTTTTTTTTTTTTTTTTTTGGAGAGGTTTTTCGCTATAGGGCGCGTGCGCTCGCCAGACAGACAGAGAGAGACAGAGAGACAGAAAGCGAGAAATCACCCCCCAGGGGGGATGGTCACGCCGCAATCCCTTCTCCTCCATTCTCCTCTCGGGATCTTGGGCACGCACGCACACGCGCCCGGCGTGAGTTGTAAGCCACCGGGTCCGAGACGCGAACCGCGGTCGACTACGTGGGAGTCCAGCGACATAGCCATTACGCTAACTGCTGGTTCCCTTAAAAAGTGATTTTTAAAGTATATCAATGAACTAGATCAGATTATCTTCCACTGAACATGTGATTGAATGTATAAAATAAAATGAAATGAAAAATAAATTAATTAATAAAAAAATTTAAAAAGAAAAAGAAAAAAAGTTAAAAAAACATTATCTTCCCTTGAAAAATTATTCTGTATGTTAATATCATCTGTTACTTGATTGAGACATAATTCAGGATCAACATAATTCCTATTTGTGCATTACATATATCTAAATAATTATAAATCATTGCAACCAAAATACAGAGAATGAGTAGAATATTTCTAAAACAAAGTCATGAAATACTTCAGACCCCTTACGATTCACAGGCTGAAAGAAATTACATTGCATCTGATATACCAGGAAATTATTTTGAATAATCTATCAACTGAAAGGTCTTTCAAGTGCTCTTTCAATTAGTTGAAGGGGAAGAATTGAAACCCCATAATACATAAAAGTATTTAATATCAGTCTTTAGTGTCATTCACTATTTTATTTTTTTTATTATTTATTTTTTTATTTTTTTAACATGCAATAATTACGCATCAGTGTCATTCACATTTTAGAGACCAAACCAGAATTTTGAACCATTCCTTTCATTACCACCCAGGAAACTTATACAATTCCACAATACAGTTGTTATATTATGAAAGGAAATATTAGCCTTCTTTTGAAAAGTGGATGTGGGAAATTGATGACCATCAGGAGGGAATGGATAATGCTGGTTCATGAAAGCATGCTTCTAGAGATTGAGGGTCTCACAATAATTATTTTAAACTATTCTTGTGTTCCCTCAGAAAGTCATCATGTCACCCCAGGTTACACATAACCTAAATTGAAGGTCATTATTTAATAGTATATTATTGGTTTACTATTATATTACCCCAAACTGTTTCTTTCAGAAACTTTGTGCACAGGAGTATGTGCGTGCGTGCATGCGCGCGCACACACACACACACACACACACACACGTGCGCACGCTTTTACTGACGGAACAGTTAAGATTTGCCATTTTATATTCTCAATACTGCATACCCAACCAGGATTTCTAAGATGTGAACCTGTGTGTCAAGGAAAATGACTCTTTATTTCAACTTAAAGAAATGGAAGAGAGCCTGCTGAGTAAAAAGTAATGGATAAGAACATAATATTTTCAGGATACCCTGCTTTTGTCAGGAGGGCACATTGAATTCCCCATTACCTCTCTTTTCACTTGTGATTCAAACCACGTGGAAATGGGAGCAGCTAAGTCTACAATTGACCTGTTGCCTGCAACTGCAGTCACGACAGATTTGAGAGTCTATATTTATCGGAATCATTATATCCTTTGTTTGGACTGAAAGAATAAAAAGTGGTTAGGAGTCATTTTGAGTGACATATTTCAAGCTCTACCAGAACTACACAATTTACACAATGTCGGAGACTGTTGGAGTTTTAGAGTCAAGATCTATACGTGTGTCATCTCACTATGAAATAGCCAGCCTTTCTGATTCCCTCAGGGCCATATTTCAAGGCCAGATGCTAACCCCTTGATAAATGTGCAAGTGAGATAAGAGGGGGCTGCTCAGTAGACCCTGGTAATCTGTCAAGCTCACCGATATGTTATCTTTGCTTTACCTATCGGTTATCTTGTAACATGTGTTCTTTTAATTAAAAGTAATACATCTTCTCTTGTTTAACTGACAAATATGTCTGCCCAAGGGAATAGAAGGTAGGGGAATAAATTATAAGAAAGGAACCGAAAGTCTTACTAGAAAATCCTTTATAGGCCACAAAAAGATTTAAATTGGAATTATTCCAAAAAATTGTAAAGTACTTGAGGGGAAAAAAATATTTTTGTTCCCTTGGTTAGTGCATTTTGTCCTCTTTTTGTTGTTGTTCATAGACTTATCAGTTTGACACCTCCACAGTCTCCACTTGCCATATGCCATTATTCTTTTTTCACACAAATTGAGAGCTCTGCTTTGCTAGTTATGGCTCTGGAGACACACTTGTATAGTAGCTAGTCTCCAGCATATTACTGCAATTTATTTCAGAAGTATGTTTGAGGCCTACCCTATAGCCTATTGACTAAGGGTACCACATGTAACATGGCATGTTGTGGTTCAAATTTTGGACCCAGCAACCTGAAAACCACGGCAGGCAAGTGTGCATGTATGCACAAAATCCTGACAGGATAACAAATGGAGGAGAAGGGATTGTGGCGTGGTCGTGTCCTCTTGGGAGTGCTTTCTCCCTCTCTTTGCCTCTCTCTGGTGAGTATGCATGGCCTCTGGGGATTCAGAAAGTATATTTCAAAGTCAGTTGTTTGAATACAGAACACATTTTTTATAAGGGGAGAAATGTTGAAATTTATAGTCAGAAAATGAGTTATATTTAAAATGACACTTAATGCCCGTAGCTGAATGTACATTTGTTATGAAAGCTAATCATACATAATATCTCTGAAATGTAGACTTGTGGTCAGGAAGTGACATTGATCTAGTTATACCTTAGATATCCATAACACCTGGTGAAAAAATCTCCAATAAAAAAACAGCAAGGAAGCTGTGATAAAATGTATTAAGGTGAGTGAGAGGAAAGGAATCGAGAAAAATAGAGTAAGATATTTAAAGGGCACCGAAATGGAGGATTGTCTGTTGATAATAACGTGTATGAAATCTTTAACTTGACTGGTGTGAGTGTATTCATGTTGCATAAATTCATTTTATAAGCTGTAGTGATATAAAGTGATTAAATGTATAAATTAAAATAATAATAATACTAGATTTAAGTGTCAAAAAAGAATACAATATTACAGAAACTTTAGAAGATTTGAAGAAATGACCTCAAATTCTACACGGTGAAAAACAATAAATACTTTCTCCCACTCAACAAAAAAGATATAATTGGTGATGTGATAATTAAGTCTAATATTTTATTTAATCTAGGTGAGAAAATGCTAAGAAATGCAGAAAGAGAAACTATAGCAAAAGCATTGTTCATCTCACCGACATAGACATGTTGTGTTCTCCCTCACTTCTGCTGAGTATTTTTCATTCTGTAGCCCGTAATTTTGAAGAAAGAAGATAGTAATTTATCACAAAGAAACATAGTAAATAAATAAAATATTTATCATCATGGAAATGTTTAAAATAATTACAGCAATGACGGGACCAGGAGTTAGCATAATGGCTATGTTGCTGGACTCCCACGTAGTCGACGGCAGTTCGAGTCCCGGACCCAGTAGCTTAAACTCACGCTGGGCGTGTGTGCGTGCGTGCCCAAGATCCTGAGAGGAGAATGGAGGAGAAGGGATTGCGGTGTGGCCATCCCCTCTGGGGGGGTGAGTTCTTGCTTTCTATCTCTCTGTCTCTCTCTGTCTCCCTGGCGAGCGCACGTGCCCTATAGCAAAAACATCTCCAAAAAAAAAAAAAATTACAGCAATGATTATTTCTATACATACATTCAAAAGCACTGCATCTACCTAATGAAATATTGTTCTGTAGCCATTGAAAATATTTTAAAATATATTTAACAACACAAAATACTTACTAAATGTGTTAAGTGAGTGATATAGTATCATGCCATATAAACATCCAAATTTAGTTTAACAAGTGGCACCAGGAATGATTGTCTTGCTCAGAGCCACTTTATTTCAAATGTCTGCATCATATTTCAATTTACAGCTATAGATATTGCTGTAGTTCTGAATAGATACAGAAATAGATCCATAGATAAAATGAATGAAGAATGTATATAATAACTGATTTCACTATTCTAGGATCTCTCGCACAGAATATACAGAAGGTAATAGAACAGAATTAATGAAGGAGATAGTGGGGATTTAAGTTTATTTTTTTTCTTTTTTGGAATGAGAAGGAGAGGTTGGAGCTACTTTCTTCACAATTATGATGATGAAAACTCCCAGGGATTCCATAAAGCTTTTTCAATTATTTATCTTTAGTTAGAGGACACAGAAATCTGTTTTTTTTGTTTTTGTTTTTGTTTTGTTTTGTTTTGTTTTGTTTTTTTTACTTTTCCTGAGAAAGTTAAGGCTGAAAAAAAAAAAAAAAAAAAGAGGTATAATTTGCTATTCTGAGAAGAGCTTCGAATATTTTCATGATAAAGGTTATATGAGTGTTTCTCACAGACCAAATGTGAACCATCTGGGAGACAAAATCTTTCTCAAACCAGAGGATTGTGACCACAGATGAAAAGGATGGACAGATAAACCAAAGTACTAAGATCAAGACTATAGCGTGTATGTTTTCTAAGCCCTGGTAGCTTGACAGAATCCACAGAAATATCTTTGGATATATATTTTTAAAAAAATGTCTTCTGTGAAACATTTGACATGCCAAGAAAGTAAAACGTTGAACAGCCAGAGAGAGGGAGAGTGGAATCTTAGTGTTACATCCCAGTAACTGGGTAATGCTCAATGCAGTTTGTAATCAGGATCACGAAAAGGGAAAAATTTCTTTCAATGAAGTTGGGAATTTTCAGTAATCATTTTTACTGTCTTGTGCAAATATCTTATTTTTAATTTTTATTGAGGTGAGATTTATATAAAAATAAAATGCAAATATTTAAAGTAGTTTGTTTATTGAGAACTTGATGAGTTTTGACAGCTTTATAAGTTGCATAACCACCCTGCAAAACAATATGTAAGCCACTTCCACAATCTTTTAAATTTCTCCTCACACCTTCACTTTCTAATGAATTCTCTTACCTCATTGTCAAAGGCAATAGCATTATAGAATTTAACTTACCTGTCCTGGAATCCCATATAGTCAACTATACAAAAACGTGTGTATCTGGCTTCTTTGGATCAATGTACTATTTTGGAAACATCTTCCATTGTTCTGTGTGTAGCAATAATTCATTCCTGCTGATTTTAGGGCAATATGTTATATCTTATTCTGTTCATAAACGTTTGAATTGTTTCAAATTTACATCTACTATAAATAAGGAGTTTAAACTTTCTTGATTAACTCACTGTGCGAACTTATAGTTTTTCTCTTCAGATGAACAGAATTTTTAAGTATTGCTGTTAAATTACATAGATTAAATTTTTTTATGTTGACTGTATTTTGTGTATTAATTTTATCTTGCTAAAAATCTAAACAAATATCTTCCTATATTTTCTTCTAAAACTTTATACTTCTAATTTTTTTCACCTACATATACAATTCATCTTGAATTCATTTTTGTGTATATTGGGATAAAAATTGAATTCTATTTTTTTACATACTGTTACTCAGTTTTTGCAGCACTGTGGTTAAAAAGACTTTTGTATCCCTGTTGAATTGATTCAGCACCTGATAATAACATAACTAATTCTATGTATCTAGGTCTATTTCTAAATTCTCTAGTATTCCAATTATCTATTGGGTTGTCAGAAAAGTCATGACATATTTTCATATTTTTTTATGTGAAAAATGCACCATGACTTTTCTGACAACCTGATATTTGTCTTAGTTATTACTTCTTTTTAAAATAATTAATTAGTTGATTGATTTTAATTTGACTAGAGAAGAAGCAAAAGAGAGAGTGAGAGAGAGAAAGTGAGAAAGCAAGCCATCAGGTCCAGGACTCAAACCACTGTCAGCTATGTGGGAGTCCAGCGCCCTTAGCCACCATGCCACCTGCAGGTCCCTGTCTTAGTTATTATAGCTTTATAGTAAATCTTAAAATTAGGTAGTATAAGCCTTCCAAATTTTATTTTTAAGATTTTTTGCTATAATAAATTATTTCATTTTTATATACATTTTAAATTCATCCTATTAAGATTTCTATAAAAATTTTGAAGATGAGAACCAGCAGTTAGCGTAGTGGCTATGTTGCTGGACTCCTACGTAGTCAACCATGGTTTGCGTCCCAGACCCAGTGGCTTAAAACTCACGCCGGGCGCGTGGGCATGCGTGCCCAAGATCCCGAGAGGAGAATGGTGGAAAAGGGATTGCGGCATGGCCATCCCCCTTGGGGTGTGAGTTCTCGCTTTCTGTCTCTGTATCTCTCTCTGTCTGTCTGGCGAGCGAATGCGCCCTATAACGAAAATCTCTCTACAAACAAAATTTTTTTTGCAGAGATTGCATTGCTTTATAATAAATTTATGGGCTGATAAAAAAGAATTGATATTTCAAAAATGTTGAAAAATTCTTAGTCATTGCATATTTAATTATCTTCTGCAAAATTTTCTCTTTTCTTTTGGGAATTCCAGAAACCCATGTCTGACCATTCAATGTTATCTCACTAAGCAAAGATGCCCCTTGCATTGATTTTCTGCACCTCTGTTCATTTTGATAGAGATCATTTCTAATGATTTGTCATCAAGCTCATTGAAATATTATTCTACTTTTGCCTCTGCTAAGTCACTGTGTAGTCTTCTTTTTATCTTTAGACTTTTTATGTTTTAAAAAAATACTTCCTTTAGTTTAATTCTCCATTAGTGTACAGTGTTCTGTTATTTCTCACCATCTTCTTTGACATATATTTATCTTAGTTACTTTAAAATTCCTGTTTGTTAATTTCAACATGTCTACCAACTCAAGTTCTGCTCTGTGCCAGTTATAAATATATCCCTGCTCAGCTTCAAATTCACTCTTTATTGCTCTCGTTGTGACATGGGAGCTAGAATTTACAAACATTTCTTCTTTGCCAGCTGGCATGATGACTGAGCAGCAAACCGAACACTTTGGAGGTGGTCACCTGCAATAAGTTTCAGTAACGCTACCACAAGCAGCTTCCCAATCAGTTCTGCAAGCTCCGCAGCCATCTTTCCATGAGCTCAGCAGCAAGCCTTTGGGCAACTTCCTGGAGAGCTTCCAGCCTGTAATTGATGCCTCAGTCCACATTTCCTGCTTGCCTACCTCTGCGTGTCATCACACAGTACACTTTTCTGTCATCCAGTGACTATAGTCACACTGAACTGTAAATCTTCACCATGTATAGGGAACCTCCTTCAAAAATTGTCCTTGAGTTTTCTGCCTCTGCTCTATTTGGTTGGACCTTATATCTGATATTTCTTTATTCTTTAGAGCTTTATATATACCTGACCAGCAAATTTTGTTATTTGTTAATAAATATTTATTACTTATTAGCTCTTCCAGTTCAAATATACTGTGTGCTTTTTGTCTTTGGCTAGACTTACTCTCTTGTTTTATATTTTCATCTTTCTAAGAGAGGTTTTTGCTAAAGGGAGAATGCTCTCACTGGAGAGACACAGAGAGACAGAAAGTGAGAAATCAAAACCCTGGGGGAATGGCCATGCCACAGTCCCTCCTCTTCCACTCTCCTCTTGGGATCTTGGGCATGCCCGCATGTGTGTCCAGCATGTTTTAAACCTCTGGATCCAGTACTTGAACGACAGTCAACAATATGGGAGTCCAGAAACATAACCATTATGCCATCTGCTGGCCCCTAGACTGACTCTTTTGAAATTGGTAGTAGTAGTGGTTTCAGGAAATAGATCTACAGAGATGCAACTTTTGGATTAGTTTGGTTGTGTCCTTGGATTTGAACACACTGATAAATTCTAGGCTAATTTTAATTTTGATGTTAATAATCCAGGATATTGGGTAGCATTACAATTAATCAAGCTATCATATGGGTGTGATTGTGTAGAAGTACCAACTGAAGCAAGCACCTTGGGACTCCAAGTGACTGCTTTCTCCCTATCATGAGAGGAAGCATAGATGACCACAAGTCTGGTGAGAACTATGGTGTGAGATGGATTCTTCTAGGTACATCGGAAGGCTTATCAAAGGCAAATGAGCAGCTCAAGTCCCTTAAGTCTCAGTTTAAGTGATATTATAAAAAATACGTAGCCAGCAGATGGAGTAGTGGTTACACTGCTGAACTCCCACATGGTCGACTTCAGTTCAAGTCCCAGACTAGGCAGCTTGAAAATCACGCTGAGTGCATATGTGTGTGTGCTCAAGATCCCAGGAGGAGAATGGAGGAGAAGGGATTGAGACAAAGTCATTGCCCTGGGGAGTGATTTCTCACTTTCTATTTCACTGTCTCTGTCTCTTTTTCTCTCTCCCATGAGCGCACGCACCCTAAAAAAAAAAAACCTCCAAAAAAAATAAAAAAAACCTCCTTGCTTGAGAGACTTTTAAAAGTTTTCCCTATCAGCCACTGCTCTTATATTACCAAATAAATAAATAAATAAATTTTAAAAAGACAAACAGTAAAGATAAAAATCAAGGATAAAAAAATGTAATAGTAAGGGCTAATGAAGTACATTGTTAGTCTATTTCAGTCATGTCAATCTTCATGTTAAAAATAAGGCATAGAGAGGGAAAGGCTATACCTTGAAATGAGTCTAACAACCTGAACTTCCTTTGCTTGAAAAGCCTATGTTCTTAAAAGGGGATGAATATCAGACATATCATGTCCCAAACTGTTAAGATTAGACTCAGAAGTAGTGTCATATCTCACAGTGTTCCAGGGGGAAAGACACACTATGACCAAGAAGGGAATACACCAAACACCAACAGAATTTCAAGACTTTGCTGTTAGGTCTGCAGAACCTGGGAACACGTTAGACAAATGAAAACTCCCTAGAAACTCTGAAACAAATGTGTTATCCTGTGCACTGGAGATGGCTCAAGTAGCTTATTATTCCATCAAAGTAAGCTTAAACTCAGTGGTGGCCTATTAGCTAAAGAACTTGAGATGGCAAGAGCTTACTTGATGATGTGACTGAGGGAAGCCAAAGGCCCAAGCATACAGGAATTGTAGGAATTACAATGCTGGACCTGCCTTTGCATTATGTTCTATAAGAAGGTATAAAAGACACTCCCTTTACTAATCATGAAAATACATTAATGAGGGAAGCACTGCCAATCCTTGAAAGCACTTTACTTGATCTCTTTCTAGACCAGATTCGACCATTTGGGATGCTGCCTGGAGATGAGTTTATCGATTTTAATTGTCAGCATGGGTTCCCAGAACAGCAAAGACCAAGTAGAAATACTTAAGTTTCCTTCAGGTAATATTGCCTGTAGATATTTAAATCAAGATCTTCCAGATAGTCTATGTTTATTCAAAATCATTCTATCTAAATTATGTTGATTTTTAAAAAGTACCAATCATATTCTTTAATATGTATTTATTTTTTACTCAAAACTTTGATGAGGGAACCAGCAGTTAGCGTAATGGCTATGTCGCTGGACTCCCACGTAGTCGACCGCAGTTCACGTTCCAGACCCGGTGGGTTAAAAAACTCACGCCGGGCGCGTGTGTGTGCGTGCCCAAGATCCCGAGAGGAGAATGGAGGAGAAGGGATTGCGGCGTGACCATCCCCGCTGGGGGTTGATTTCTCACTTTCTGTCTCTATGTCTCTCTCTGTCTGGAGAGCGCACACGCACTATAGCAAAAATCTCTCAAAAAACAAAAAAACTTTGATGAAACCTAGTTACTTGACTTGATTCTCTTCTGAAAGCAAAACTTTATAAATTTCTGTATAAGAGAGCACCTTAAAATTCCTTTATAACCATGAAAAGAAAACTAAAACTCATTTGAGTTAGGCATGGGCTATTTGAACCAGTAGTGGGCTGTGTTGCTTCGTATTATAACAAGAAACTGTAACAACAATCACTTGCTCAATTAAACTAATATTCACTAAGTACCTATGTTTCATTCAACACTGAGTCTCAAATTCTCTGGTATATATATATATATATATATATATATATATATATATATAATAAAACTCATATGTAGTATTTAGGAAGATAACTCTAACCAATAAAGAACAATCATTAAATATATAAACACATATAGGCATCATGTGTATATATTCTATTCTATAATACAATCATTAAATATATGCATTACACATATACACATTGCTACATTAATGTGTGTGTGTGCTTTCAACCCTGCTACAACCTGCTCTGTATTAGCAAATGAGAGGAACAGATTATTAAATAAGAGAGAAAGAGTGAGTAGAACAAAGCAAACCAAACAAGCTATAATATTTTTAAATATCCATGCATAGAAAAACAAAATTAAAGTTAAAAAATATAATTAACTTGATACTAAAGATGTATCATCACTTGCACGACAATTACTAGAAAACAGTAGTCAGCCAAAATACTCTCTGAAATAGTAACAGACTATAGTATCATTTATCACAGTTAAATTTACATAGGAGGCTGTGATGATTGAAAAAAAAAAAAAAGAAAGAAAAATGCCAAGGTAAGACCCTTCTCTGACTCCATGCATGTCATTCCACATTTATTATATAGTCTTTAAAGCTATTAGGTAACATTATGTTTATATATTTTTCCCAGTCAAAATTTATGTAATTGTAGGGACTACCGTTCATAAATATTTGGATACTGTATAGTAATACTCTACAGTAGAGATAATGCAATAATTCATTTTCTTCATTTACTATGTGTATTTACTAAGCAATAAATGGACGTCTGACTCTCTTTTGACATTTCCAACTATATAAGCTTATAGTTATTAGAGTTAAGGAAGGTCAGTTTTTAACTACAGAATGTTAATTTAATGATAATAATTACCATTGGATTCTACAGTATAATTAATTATAAAAGAAACAAAACTAAGTAGTTTATAGTCTGTCATCATGCTTTCTTTTACGGACAATTTCACATAGAGGACTTTCTTTTCATTTGGGATTTTAGATAGCAAGAATGAATACATGAATGTCAACGGTGTCAACAATCTTTTATGTTATAAAACATACTTATTAGCTTTATAGAAATAAAGCTTAAAGTCATTCTTAAACAGCTTTTGTTAGCTTTTACAATTCTCTAGTCTTCAGAAAGAACTCAAGACCTGAGATTTTCTCTAAAGTAATTCAATGAAGTGACCAAATACCCCTTATTTTAATGGACTGTATCTGCCTCCTAGGAGTTTTCACTGGAACATTAACTTGTCCCTTTATAGCTCTATTCTCAAATAACAGTTCTTGTCCTTTTTCAAAAAGTCAGCAATTGTGAAAACATTTCTTAATAGAAGTTGTTTCTAGTTTGGTGGAGACATATTTTTAAAGTCATATTCACTCATGTTTAGTATTCTGCTGTTGAAGTAGAACACGAATATTTTTAAGTAAGTATTACATATATGACTCCTATTAATAAATATTTAGTAATCTACTTAGTTGCTTTCTTTATAATTAATTACTATTACAAATATTGGCTGAATGTCTACTATATCTCTACGTGTTACACGATGGCAACGTAGAGATAAATGTAATGTCCTAAAAGTACAAAAAAAAAAATTAAAAAGACCTAGCAATTGGGAAAAAAAAAAAATATTATGTGGGCCAGCCGGTGGCATGGTGGTTAAGAGCACTGGACTCCCACATGGTTCAAGGGGTTTGAGTCCCGGGCCTGGTAGCTTACTTTCTCACTTTTTTTTTCTCTCTCTCTCATTCTGTCCCTCTCTGGTCAAATTAAAATAAATAAAGAAATAAAGTTAAATAACATAATTCTCAAAAAAGTATGAAACATTTGCTTCAGAACAGCAATAAAAGTGTGAAAATTGACTGATAATAAGTTAAAGCTTCACAGGGCATAAGAAGAGAATTCTGAAGTACATCTTGGTAAATCAGTGGGAATCATGAAGTATAAAAAGAAACAAAATAACCAGGGCCAGGGTCAAAGTACAATATATCAAAGAAGAATAAAACAAAGGCAAGAGAGAACCTTGGGCATAATTCAGTAATAGTGTCATGTGGGAAAAGGGAAACCAGAAATAAAATTGAATCTGATTTTGTTGAGTAAGAAAAGATGGTGGAATGCTTTTGACTCTATAAACCACAGAAAATTTCAATTCAAACTTGTTTCGCAACAGTAGACATATACTATTACATAAAAGAAATTCAGTCTCAGTAGCAAGAGTTGTGCTTGTCTTCAAGCCTCACTGCCATCCTCAGGTAGTTTTGTTATATCACTTCCAGATATAACACTACAGAGATAGTCAGTGTCTATTTGTAACACTGTCAAGAAAATTCATGACATATTTTTCTATGCAAAAAGTCATGACTTTTCCAATGATTATTTGAACCTATATCTCCGTGTATGTAATATAAAGCAAACTGAAGAGAAAATACAATTATATCCCAGAATAAAAGAGACCATCTCTCTCTTCAAGTATCTCTCTTAATAACAAAGAATGCTTCTGATAGATTTCTTAGCAGGCCTTCTCAATCCATCATCCACCATTGAGTCACATGCAATTGGTAAATTCATTACTAAGGAGAGAAAGGGCCCATATTGACTGCTTAACACTAATCAAAGGAGATACCTGGTATCTTGGTGGTAGTCAACCTCTCAAGAAGGATATTAATGAATAGTAAACAATTTTTTTTTTCCTAAGAGAGAAAAATATGGGTGGAGGGGCAGTCTTCAGCATGATAGTTAAATCAACTAGATTCCACATGGTCAACTGGATAGTTTGGGTCCTGGACCTAGTGGTTTGAGAAACACACTGTGTGTGTGTGTGTGTGTGTGTATGTTTGTATGCCCAAAATTCCAAAAGGAGGTGAGATATAGAAGAGAAAGGATTGCAATGTGACCATTTTCCATGAGGAATAATTTTTCACTTTCCTTCTCTCTTTCTCTCTCTCTTTCCAGTGAGCATGCATACCCTGTGGCAATTTCTTTTTTTTTTTTTTTTTTTTTAATAAGATGATTGGATCAGTAAAGAACTTGATTTTTCACTGAAAACAAAGAAAAATACCCACATGTTAAATGAAGCTAGTAGAGTTTATTAAATCAGTGATACTTTCTCAGGATTACAGGCATTAATTGAGTAGCGAATGTGCCTAGAGTTGGTTCAGTAATGATGTCTTGTGAATAAAGGTTTTGTAGATTGCAAAAGATTAGATAAGTACCACTACACTTTTCATTTGTTTGTTTAACAAACTATAAGTTTTAATTTAACAAGTGAGAAGCCAAAATAAGTTCTAAGACAGCTTGATAAAAATTTTAAAGCTAATGCTGTGAAGATATGAATGATATAATTTAGCAAACAGATAACAAATAATATAAGACAGAATAGAAGGAAGCAAATAGTATTTAAAATATTTAAATAGGTCAGGAGCACCTTAATTTGAGACTTAGCTAAGAAAATGGTAATAATATTGCAGAAAAGCAGAAATTTTCTACATCTATGTTTCTGTTAGGATATGAAATAATGAAATAATGAAAACATTGAAAGAGGGACAGAAAAGTTCAAGTATGAGATCCAGATTATGCTAGAACCACCTTAAATAATATGAATAACAGTGAATAAGGTTGACATCTAAGAAAAGAACATCTTGACACAACTTTTTGAGGGTAATGACAGAATTTTCTAGAGGACACCTTCAATATATAAACAGAAATATGTATATGAAGTATAGGATATGTGAAATCAAGAGATATTATCAAAACAGTCATATTTGAAGAAATGGGAGATCATTGCAGAAAACATATAGCTTAGAGATAAATGATCCACTGGTACCTGAGCAGGATTTTACATATTTGTCTGTCTTTCTTTTCTCCTTTCCTTTCTTTTCCTTTCCTTTCCTTTCCTTTCCTTTCCTTTCCTTTCCTTTCCTTTCCTTTCCTTTCCTTTCCTTTCCTTTCCTTCCCTTCCCTTCCCTTCCCTTCCCTTCCCTTCCCTTCCCTTCCCTTTCCTTTCCTTTCCTTTCCTTTCCTTTCCCTCTCTTTCTGGGACTTGAACCACGGTTGGTCATGTGACAGTCCAGTGCCTTTAACCACCACGCACTCCGCCAGCCCCAGAATGCAAAGTTTTTAAATGTTATATTTTGTGGGCCATTCACCAAATACATTTAGTTATTTTACAGAATGTGATAGTAGTCCTCTAAGACAGATAACATGTTTCATGTTGATAATGAGATTTTAAGATGCCTTTTTATTATTAAAAAAAGTATTTTTACAGCAGAGAATCAGGTCAAGTGACAAAGTTCACGCAAAGTTTTGCCTACAAAATACATACCAATGAATCTGATTGAGACTTTTTTTAAGGTTATTTATTTATTCCTTGAATGATAGAGACAGGTGAGTGAGAGAATTTCCAAAAGGGTACTGATGCCGCAATTTATCTGAGGCCTCAGCCAGCCCAGATCAAAATTTCATAATAATTATTTTATAAGTTATATCTAAAAATATATGGAGATAAAATATAAGCAATGAGTTTAATCTCCACGTGAATAAATGTATGAAAGCTGTATCAACAAAATCCTATATTTATAAAACCCTTTTATGTAATATATAAAGCAGATGGAATGACAATGAAATCCACTCTTAGACTTTTTAATCTAAAAATTCTTGTAAATATCCAAAGAAGGAAAAAATGGTTATTTTAAGGATCCCATGTCATGTCATTCATTATCATTAGGCAGCCAGTGAAAAGTGACCTAAAGAAAATGGCTCAAGAAGAGAGGCATGTTATGTTCCATGGATGACTCTGATATAAGACCTTAGAAATGGAGTAGGTGAGCTTATGAAGCTGAAGTGAGGAAAGAGAGACTGAAATTAAGATAATATAAAAAGCAGAAAATGAGAAAGAACTACATGGAAAAGTAAGGACCAGACCACGTAGGGCTTTTTACTATTAATTGATTTTTGTTTTCTGCTTCAAGTGTAATTGTAATCCATTAAAATACTGTAAACCAAAGGGTAAGAACTGAACTCAGAAGATATGACCTTGGTGCATTCAGGAGCAGTAATCACTCTGAAGAGATTTTATAAAGGGATGAGATAGGACACCTTTGCAGCTGTCCACATGAATGATATCAGTAGACAGGGAGAGAGGGGATTGGTTTGAGAAATATCCCAAACAGCCAAGCTGCAAGAAATGAATCATCTCTGAGAAGTGTTGGACAGCTGGGCAAAGTGATGACAGCTAGGTCTCTAGCTTCTGGAAAAGAATAAATAGAGCCATTCTTTAAAAGAGGAATACAACTAAAAAGGTCTACATTTTGAAGGAAAGATCAAAAATTTACTTTTGGTCATTTGATTTTCAAATGCTTAGAGTCTGAAATTGAGCAGCTAGGTTTAGGACAAGGAGCCCTCTAAAGAAAATTATAGGTTAATTTCCTTCTACCCTGAGTCACTCAATTTAGGAGTTCTTCACTTCTGAGTCTTTAACGTTCTTTCTCTCTCACCCTGTAATTTCTGTGCAATCTCATACACACATAGATGCAATTACCACAAACATGCAGATGACTCACAAATTTATAGTTCAAGTTAATAGTCTTCTCATTTCATTCTGTATTTCCTCCTAAGGCAATCTCACTCTTACATAGCCTCAATTACTACAGACATGCAAATGACTCACAAAGCTATAGTTAGTGTTTGGATCTGTCTCCATAATGAGACCCAGATATGTCCAATTGCACTTGATATTTCCATCTCAAAGTCACATAAAATTTTTAAAATGAAAGACAGAGGATTTCAGGAATGAACCAGCAACTATTGAGAGAAAATTTACAGGACTAAAAAAGTACCCCAGATTTTGATGTGAGCCTTATTAGGGAGATATGAGAACCACTTTAAAACTTGGTGAAAATGGAAGACAGACTTTATTGGCTAACTAATGAATAAGAGATAAAAGAATGGAGGCAGTATGTTTTGAAATCTCTTTGTGACAAGAAAGTATTCATTTCCTTTTTTATAAAAGAAAAGTGAAAACATGCAAAAGTCAATAGCAAATACACAGGTGCATAAGGGAAGATTGATTATACAAGAAAAAAGGATATTTAATAAATTACCTAAGGAAATAGAAAGGAATACAGATGAAAGAAAGCATGGAGATTAAAACACCAATTGCTGACTCAAGCTCTTGCCATTTTGTAGGCTTGGATAAGGCCCCAAATTGGCATTTGTAATGAGTTTCAAGTTGAGGACGTTGTAGTGGTCCAGGGGCCACCTATGAACTCCTGCTGTGGAGAGTAGGGTATTAAAATGAAGAAAAAATGAATCAGTATTAATGAGTTTTGTTGAATACGAATTGGACATTGTGGTCCTGAATTTACAGTGCTACCAACTGTTCTAATATTTGAACATTTATGTAGCAATCCCGGGGATGCTAAGGTGGATACTCATGTAAAGCATATTGAGTACACTCAGGGTCATGGTCAGAGTGTCATGCAAAGGTCGAAGAAAGATGTTCATGGATAGGAAAAAGGTTGTCAAAATGATAGACTCAAAAATCTAAACTGAAATATTTTAAGTGGCCATGCTGTAATCCCTTCTCCTCCATTATCCTCCTGGGATCTTCGGCACTCAAGCATAAGCACATGGCATCATTTTGAATCCTCCATGTGCGGGACTCAAACCATGGTCAGCCACGTGGGAGTCCAGTGATGTAACCACTATGCCATCTGCTGGTCCTGTTTTTTTTTCTTTTTTCTTCGAGAGTTTTGCTATAGGGCATGTGGGCAGGCCAGAAAGACAGAGACAGAGAGACAGAAAGTGAGAAATTGCCCCCATAGGGAATGGCCATACCCTATTTCTTTCTTCTCCGTTCTCCTCTCAGGATTTTACACATGCATGCACATGTGTCCGGCGTGAGTTTTAAGCCTCCAGATTCAGGACTTGAACCATGGTCGACTATGTGGGAGTCCAGCGACATAACCATTAAGTCATCTGCTGGTCCCCTGTTTTGTTATTTTAATTGCTAGAGGGTGTGTGCTTTCACCAGGAGTAGGTAGACGAGCACTCCCCAGTGGGATGTGGTCACACTGCAATTCCTTCTCCTTCAAATCTTCATCCTGTTGGAATTTTGGGAACATATACATGTGCACCTGGCATGTTTTTTAAGCTAACAGGACCAGGACTTGAACTGGTCTGTCATGTGGGTCTGACCCCCTTAACCACTAGGCTACAGGACTAGCTTAGATACTATTGTTTATTTATTGATTTATTTTGATGAGATATTACATCTTCAAGATGCTTTTGAATGAGTAAGGCTATTTTGTAATCATTTTTATTTTATATTAATCAGTATGTAGTGAAGGAATACATTTAAGTTAAATAATTTTTATCAATATTTATAAAAAATAAAATACTACATTTTGTTATGCAGTCTTCCAAGTCTATAGTAATTTGACTATGTTAAGAGTTGAGAGAATTATTAAAGAAATATCTATAGTTAATTTATATGCATTGTTTTATTTTTATTATTAACAGAATTTTATAGTTGATTTCAGCAGAAAAACTTTTTCACTTCTTTTGTAGAGATTTTTGCTATAGGGTAAGTGTACTTCCAGAGAGACAGAGAGAAAGAAAGTGAGAAATCATCCCCCAGGGGGCATGGCCATGCCTCAATCCTTTCTCTATTTTCTTCTTAGGATTTTGGGCACACACGCACGCACACACACACACCCAGTGTGAATTTCAAGCCACTGGGTCTGAGACTTAAACTGCAGTTGGCCATATGGGAGTCCAGCACCTTAACCACTACACTACCTACTGTTCCCACTTTGTCGCAATTTTTAAAAGTGAGAGTCCTTTCTTGGAATTCAATGTAATCAGCTTTCAAAAAATTCATCTTCTAGCAGTGCCACAGGAGCCACCATAGTCAGTAAGATAAAGTCGATTTCTGTCATGGCCATTCCACTTTCTTCTATTCATTCAATTCTCCACATATTACTGTATATGCCATAAAAATGAGTTTATAAGATTTAAAACCAAGTCTTGATGAACAAGATTTTCTGTGAGAGACCAGATTGTCACTGAGGAGTGATATCTGACAGGTTTGAGAGAACTGCCTAAGAGAAAATAAAAAAAATTGTGTGCCTTTTCCTCCACATTGACAAGGTGAAATCCTAACACCAGCATAAGAGTAGCTGAAGTAGAGTCTGGTAGGGATTAGGTCATGAGGGTGGAACCTTCATGAATGACGTTAGTATCCTTATAAAAAGAAGCTCACAAAGACCCCTTGACCCTTCTACCATGTGATCACAACATGAGAACAGTCATTGTTAAACCAGAAAGCAGACCCTCACCAGACACCACATCTACCGATGCCTCTATCTTGGACTTTGCAAACTCAAAAACTGTGAGAAATACAGCTCTGAAGTTTTAAGCCACCCAGTCTATTATAGCTATAAAGTAGAAGTATTCATACAATTAGTATATGCATTATAGGGGGCAGTTATTTTGTCCCATCATGTATGTATATGTATGTGTGTATATATATATATATATATATATATATATATATATATATATATATATATATATATAATATGGGAATGGTAATATCTAGAATAAGTTAATACTTACAAAGTTTTCAGTATAATGACTGGTGCACAATATGTTCACACTAGAAGTGAGTAGTGACAACAATTATATTAGCTACAGAAGCATTTTTCATTCAGACGTTCCTTTTTATTTTATTTATTCAATTTTTATAGAGATTTTTTTTATAGGACCTGTGTGCTCACCAGAAAGACAGAGAGATACAGAAAGAAAGAAAGCTAGAAATCTCCCTCCGGGGACATGGACATACCGCAATCCCTTTCTCTCGGGATCTTGGGCACGTGTGCACATGCGCCTGGCATGAGTTTAAGCCACCTGGTCTGGGACTTGAACCGCGGTCAACTACATGGGAGTCCAGTGACATAGCCATTACACCAAATACTGGTCTCCAAGCATTCTTTTAACAAATTTTTGCATATGAAGGGAAGATAAACCTACAGACAGTACTTTTTTCACTCAAATTGTTATTACCCTCTGGGACATATTAATGTGCATGTATATATATATAGAGATAGATAGATAGGTATATAGATAGATAGATAGATAGATAGATAGATAGATATAAAATTATGTTATTATATAATTACAGGTAAGTGATAAGTGGCCATTATCTAAATACTAGGGGACTTTTTAAATTGATATTTTTGATAAACACTTACCAGAGTTATGTGACGCCTGGTATTAACTTTAACACATGCTTTAAGAAGAATGAAAAAAAAAAGTAAGAAGAAAATCTTAGATTCACTGGAAAGGCATTATTTACATTAATATGTATAGGAATACTTCACATGCTTTCTATTAACTTTAAATTCACTGATGGAAAATCATATACTTCTATATTAAACATGGAAAGAAGGCTGGAAGACAATTTGGGAAGTTTTACTAGCAAGCTATAACATAGTCTTCTACAAAAATAAAATGATTCTTTAATACTTGTTATTTCCCTAACATAATATATGTAACCAATTATTTGCTTACCTGTAAGTATGATCAAGTTTGGGTCCCGTTGGTGTACTCTGAAAAATAAGGACAAATTTAGGCTACATTATGCTGTCAGGCTTAAATGATTCAAACCATTTTCAGAAAGAAATGTTATAAATATAAAAATAATTTATAAACATGGGCGTTGATAGTTCTGGAACACCATTCTCGGTACAGCATATAGTACTACTGTTGAATTTATAGGCAACTATGAGAGAGAACTAAGTGAGTTCACACTCTGCGAGTCTCCTATAGCAGGACAGTTTTACTAAGCTCAGGTTTTGTTTTATAGATTTAAACATAATATATATGTACATATTTTAGAATTATTTATTTTAGAATGATTTGTTCGGTTTTATTTAATTATTTTTTTATTTGACCACAGAGAAACAGAGAGATGTAGATTTTATCAGTGCCAAGGGAAAGATTCACACCTCCCAAAAGCACAAGAGACTGATTTATAAACCATATTATTATTTCTTAGTGATAAGTAGAACTGCCAATCAGATAAATATGAATGATAACTTGCATGGTAGGAAAAATAAATAGGAGGCTAAATGTAAACAGAAGGCTGCTTCACAATTATGGTATTTTTTTTTTTTTTTTGAGAGGTTTTTCGCTATAGGGCGCGTGCGCTCGCCAGACAGACAGAGAGAAACATAGAGACAGAAAGCGAGAAATCACCCCCCAGGGGGGATGGTCACGCCGCAATCCCTTCTCCTCCATTCTCCTCTCAGGATCTTGGGCACGCACGCACACGCGCCCAGCATGAGTTGTAAGCCACCGGGTCCGAGACATGAACCGCGGTCGACTACGTGGGAGTCCAGCGACATAGCCATTATGCTAACTGCTGGTTCCCACAATTATGGTACTTTTTAAAGCCACATTCTTTCACCATCACCATCATGATAAGCAACTCCTGTAGCAGAGAATGATAATAATCACTAAATATTCATGTGCTCACCCGCACCCAGCTACACTTGCAAATAGTTTGGAGCCATGTTAACCTATTCTTTCAAGAAAATGTGAGCAGAAGTGCCATAGGTCACTTTAGGACAGAATCAGAATCTGTAAATGTGTTTCCTCCATAAGTTTCTTCCTCCTGGGAGGCAAATATGGACTTCCATGATAAAATGGCACAACCACCTGTGAGAGGAGCCTGACTTCCTGATGACTGAACCAGAGCTGAAGCTGTTAAACACACCGTATTTGGGGTGCTAAGATATACATTTTACTGTGTGGGGATTCTGAGATTAGAGAATTCGTTTATCATAGAATAATAATTTAGCATTACCTTGACTAGTTCTTTTGCTGTGTGCTATATCTGAGTCTTCATCATCTGTAGATTTATACTATTAACATACTTTCCTCCCAATACTCTAATAGTCTTCATAAATATTAGAGATTCTACAAATCATTTAAGTCACCAGTTTGCTTAAGGTGTGCTATTTCTGCTGTGAGTTGATCCCACACAGTATGAGCTGTTGGTTTGCTTTTGGTGAGCTTAAATCCTCCCCTTATAGCCTGAACTTTTCTCAAGAGATTGCTTTCTTGCTGTTATTTCTTTATGCATTAATGAGCCACATAACATAATGACATTTCAGTCAATGGCCAACCACAGGTACCACAGTGGTCATGTAGGTTACAATGGAGCTGCAAAATTCCTGTCACCTAGTAGTGTCACAGCCATAGCACAACACATTGCTCATTTTGTGGTGATGCTGGTGCAAACCAGCTTTATGGTCATGTGAAAGTATACATAGCATTGATAATTATGTATAATACATAATAGTTGATAATGATATTAACTGTGTGTTTACCTACTTGTTTTATTTACATATCAAGTTAAAGCATTCAATGTTACTTAAGGGCATATTTTAATAATATTGACCTATGTGGCATTTAGGGAAGGATTATTTTCAGAATTAGGACACTGAAGTCATACCTATACAATAGCAAATACGTTTCAGGCCAATAAACCTTACTCTGAACGATAGATCCTTATTTCTATAAAGTACAATGACTTTTTGTCTTAAAAATAATTTCTATGTTTTGGGACCAGCACTTAGTGTAATGGCTATGTCGCTGGACTCCCATGTAGTCGACTGAGGTTTGAGTCCCAGGCCCGGCGGCTTAAACTCACTCTGGGCACATGTGCTTGCGTGCCCAAGATCCTGAGAGGAGAATGGAGGAGAAGGGATTGCGGCGTGGCCATCCTCCCTGGGAGGTGATTTCTCACTTTCTGTCTCTCTGTCTCTGTCTTTCTGGTGAGCACATGCGCCCTGTAGCAAAAACCTCTCCAAAAAAAGAAAATAATAATAATAATGATTTGTATGTTTTTTAATCTAACATTATGGATTCTAGATGTCAATCACAGTCTTACTAAATACTAAATATACAGGCCTAATACTTAATTTTTTTCAATATAAACAATATTTTTAAAATGAAAATCGTTCATAAGGTCAGCAGGTGGCATGGTGGTTAAAGTGAAGGACTCCCACATAGCCAAATGTAGTTCAAGTCCCAGACCTGGTGGCTTGTTTTCTCATTTTCTCTCTCTTTCACTCTCTCTTTCTCTCTCTCTCTCTTTCTCTCTGGTGAGCACAAGTGCCATATAGTAAGTTAAAATAATAATAACAATAATAAATAAAATTAAATAATTCTTTTAAAAAAATTTTAAAAATTACAATTACAAAAGTTTGAAAAGTAACACATTGCCCAAAATACCAATTTACTAAACAAAGTGACTAAGTTTCATTGGACCTGAGAGGTGATTATGAATGTATCTTTTATCATTCTAAAATGTATATACACAAACATACTTATATGTTAAAACAGCATAACACAAGATGATTCATTTTATCAAATAAGTCACTTACTTCTTGTAAAATATATTTTTTCTTGTATCTCTGTGTTTACATATATATATATATATATATATATATATATATATACACACATATTTACACACATACACATTATCCTCAACAAACATACATATAAATGTAATAAAAGAGGATCTTTTTATTTATTTTTTTTTTTTGGAGAGGATTTTGCTATAGGGCGCGTGCTCTAGCCAGACAGACAGAGAGACAGAAAGCAAGAAATCACCCTCCCAGGGCGGATGGCCACGCTGCAATCCCTTCTCTTCCATTTTCCTCTCAGGATTTTGGGCACACACACACACGCGCCCGGCATGAGTTTTAAGCCACTGGGTCCGGGACTCAAACTGCAGTTGACTACGTGGGAGTCCAGCGACATAGTCATTACACTAACTGCTGGTCCCAAAAGAGGATCTTATTGGAATACATTTTAAATTTAAAAGAAATATACTGATATTGGTGCTGGCAGATGGCATGGTGGTTAAGGTGCTGGACTCCCACATGGCTGACCACAGTTCAAGTCCTGGACCTTGTGACTTGCTTTCTTATGATCTCTCTCTCTGTGTGTATCTCTGGTCAAATTAATAATAACAATAATAATAATAACAATAATAAATTTAGAAACAAAATAAAGTTCTACTTAATTAAAGACTAAAGTAATATACGTATCTGTGAGAAAAAGATTATCTTTTTTTTTTTTTATTTCTGACCTAGGGACTTTCACATACATTGAGTTATGCAATCTTTGAAACATTATCTCGCCAAAGTTCAACTATTTCCATTTTAGAGGAAAAAAAAAACAAAACTGAAATCTTTTGTATCTCAACCCAGACCACATGTTAGTAACTCCCAAGGTTAGTATTTGACTTTTTTATGGTTTCAATTCAATGTCCTTCATGTACATCATGTCAGCTTATCATTTTATTTGATCACTATTTCATGATCTAAAAAAAAAAATGTTCAGCCTTGGGAATGCAAGATTTTGGTGACAGCAAATAGTATATAAAAGGGAAGTTGAAAGGATCCATAGCATAAATCTCAAGGGTAATCATGGATGAGTACATGAAACCATTGTACTGTCATAGTGCAAGCATCAGAGATTATGTGTGGTGCAACCAACATAAAATCACGATTCTATGTTAAGGAGAACACTACTTTAATTAAAAAGAAAATATTTTACTTAGTCATCATCTTACTCATTATTTAGAAATGAGCACCTCCGGGACCAGCAGTTGGCATAATGGCTATATTGCTGGACTCCCATGTAGTCGACCGTAGATCGAGTCCCAGACCTGGTGGCTTAAACTCACACCTGGTGTGTGTGCATGCGTGCCCAATATCCCAAGAGGAGAATGGTAGAGAAGGGATTGTGGCGTGGCCATCCCCCCTGGGGGAGTGATTTCTCGCTTTCTGTCTCTCTGTCTCTCTCTGTCTTTCTGGCAAATGCACATGCCCTATAGCAAAAACCTCTCCAAAAATATGAGCACTACCAACAGTTGAACAAACAACCTTTATTGAAACACACAATTAAGCAAATATTAAGTGATTGTCTTTTCAAATTTGGTAAGAAAAATAAGTTTATATTTGCACTAAAATATTAGTCTATTAAATTAGTAAAAAAAGACTTCAAAATAAATGTAATTTAATATTTACTTTCCATTAGTGAGGGAGAACATATAGTTTTTGCTTATCAGTGCCTACTTATTTTATTTAACATTATTTCTTCCAGCTTTATTCATGTTGCCTTAAATGACTTTTATTAGCCAAATAAGATTACATTTTATATACACACCACATTTCTTTATCCATTCAACAGATGTTGAACACTTAGATTATGTCCCTTAGTTATTGCAAATAATGCTGCAATAAACATGGGAATATTTGTATCACTTCAACATATTGATATCTTTTCGCCTGAATTATATGTCCAGTTGTAGCATTATTGGATCTTTTTTTTTTTTTTTTTTTTTCTTTTCTTTTCTCGGAGAGGTTTTTTTTTTGCTATAGGGCGCGTGCGCTCGCCAGACAGACAGAGAGAGACAGAGAGATAGAAAGCAGGAAATCACCCCCCAGGGGGGATGGCCACGCCGCAATCCCTTCTCCTCCATTCTCCTCTCGGGATCCTGGGCACGCACGCACACACGCCCGGCGTGAGTTTAAGCCGCTGGGTCCGGGACTTGAACCGCGGTCGACTACGTGGGAGTCCAGCGACATAGCCATTACGCTAACTGCTGGTCCCAAGGATCTTAAGATAGTTTTATTTTAGTTTTTTGAGGAATCTCCACATTGTTTTCTATATGAGGTGTCCTAATTTACATTCCCATCAAGAATGCAGAAAAACTCACCTTTTTCTACTTCCATGCTAGCATATGTTATTATTATTTTTCTAATAAGAATCATTTGAATTGGGATGAGATAATACCACATTATGGATTTGATTTGCATTTTCCTAATGTTTGGGGTTAAAATTTATTCTCTTACCATATATATATATATATATATATATATATATATATATATCTTCTTTTGAGAACTGTCCGTTTAGGATCACTGTTTTTTTTTAAAGAGGTTTTTGCCTTAGGAAATATGTGCATACCAGAAAGAGAGAGACAGACAGTGAGAGGGAAAATGAGAAATCATCTCCTGAGGGAATAGTCACTCCACAATCCCTTCTCCTCCATTCTCTTCCTGGGATCTTGGGCATGCATGCACATGCACCTGGAGTGATTTTCAAGATACTGGTCTGGGACTTGAACCATGGTCTTCCACATGGAGGGCAGTAAAATAATTGCTATGCCATCTGCTGGTTCCTCACTGTCTATTTTAAATTGGATTATTTGAGTTCTTTGCTCAATACCTGTATGAGTTCTTTATATAGTCTGGTTACTATTCCTCTGCTGGGTATGTAACTTTCCATTCTGTAGGTTGTCTCTTTACTTTGTTGATTGTTTCCTTTGCTGTGCAGAAGATTTTTAGTTTTATGCAATCCTATTTATCTACTCTTGCTGTTGTTGCCTCTGCTTTTCAGATTTTACTCAAAAAAAGAAATTTCCTGAACCAGTGTCCTGAAATTTTTCCCTTTAAATTTTTCTAGTAATTTCAAGATTTTGGATGGTACCAGCACACAAAATGTATATATATATAGCAACAGATAACTCAGAAATAAACACATGAACTCTATTTATTGCTGAATACAAAAAAAAAAAAAAAAAAAAAAAAAAAAAACCTCAAAAAAAGTATTAAAGACTCAGGTGTTTCAATTTGAATTATAAGAAAATATGGGTTGGGGAGCATTAGAAAAATAATTGTAGAGGTGTAAATCCAAATAATGTGACAGGCTCAAAAACACAAATTCACCACCAGGAACACATATCAGTTCAAAGTTGACGATTATGAGTAACTGCAAATGAATCAAAATAATTTTCATAAGGCATATATAAAATATTCATAAACACATTTATTTCTGTAAACAAGTTATCATGTATGTAGTGGACCATGTAGTAATCATGGGAAAAATTCATATGGCTAATCTTTTTGTACTAAAAATGTACAAAATACAAATTAGTACCCAAAATAAAGTATATAACTGTAGTTTCTCAAATTTCAGAATAATTAGAATAGTCTTGACATGATAGTTTATGTATGACCCTATCTATCAAGTGAGAGTTGGATGAAATGATCCCTTGTGGATACTGCCAGTCTGGGCATTCACATAAACTACAATCTATTCGGTCTCAATGATCTGTAAAAAGGACATGTAAAGCAGAAAAAAAGGACTTGAACCAGATGGACTAGTTAACAATATAACATTTTACAAATTGCCAAGAAAATTAAAATAGCCAGTAGGAAGCTATAACATCAAAATGAACATTTCCCCTGATCTGATAGAAGAGATTACTATGATTCTATATTTCTTGCAAACACAATCGTGTTCACAATGAGAACCAATTGTTTTTATCCATGTGGAACCAAAATTAACTTCTAAATTATGAACCAACAGATTGCAATAAGCCTCCCTAACATTTAGTTATAGAAAGAATCAGGTAATTGAGTTTATTGATACAGAGTTTGGGGAAATATTTAAGGAATATAAATTTTGCATATTTATAGTATGAGATGGCAGGTTTCAATAATAATTTTTTTGGAGAGGTTTTTGCTATAGGACACATGTGCTAGCCAGAAAGACAGAAAGAGACAGAGAGACAGAAAGCAAGAAATCACCCCCCAGGGGGGATGGCCACGATGCAATTTGTTCTCCCCCATTCTCCTCTCGGGATCTTGGGCAAATACACACATGTGCCTGGCATGAGTTTAAGCCACCAAGTCTAGGACTCGAATCTTGTCAGCTACATAGGAGTCCAGCGACATAGCCATTATGCCAACTGCTGGTCCCGAGCATCATCTATTAATTATACAAAAGGTAGATATTTTCCTATTTTTTTCACTCAGTGCTTTCCACTATAGTTATTGAAACTTTATCTGTATAAGTTACCAGAAGGATTATTGTATGTATAAAAATCTTAAAATATATCGATATGATTATTAAGGACTTGTTTTGTTATACATAGAATTAGAGAACTGTATAAGAATTAAGAGAGATAAGCTTATGTTAAATAAAAGTAGTCAGCTGAATGGAGAAAGAGTACTTCTATGAAATATGGTAATCCAAGTGAACACGTGTTGGAACATTCTCTTTCTTTTATTCTTGTGGAGAGATTTTTGCTATAGGAGGCATGTGGTTGCCAGAAAGACAGAGACAAACAGAAAGACAGAAAGCGAGAAATCATTCCTTGGGGGGATGGCCACACCACAATCCCTTCTCCATTCTCCTCTTGGGATCTTGGACACACACACACAAGTGCCTGGCATGAGTTTAAGCCATCAGGTTTGGGACCCGAACCATGGTCGACTACATGGGAGTTCAGTGACATAACTATTACGCCGACTGCTGGTCCCAGTATATTTTCTTATTTTGTGAAGGAATGTTAGAAAATGTGAATATTTATGATACTCGTTTCTATATTGAGCATGTTATAAAAACGGGGAATGTGACCTAGTAGTTTACTTTCATAATAACATTGATGGCAGTTGATGAGCTATATCGTTTTCATAGTGTCACATGTATTTTCCTAATGTCTAGGGGAAAATCATTAGAATTTTATTAATATTCTGTCACATAATACACACATCACATAATCCAGAATGAAGTTATAATTAATTTCATGCTGCTAATTCATGATATGTTAAATATCAGCACCAAAAGGGCTGTCCCTGTAGCACAGTGGTGAAGTACCGTGCATTGAGAACCAGATCGCACATGGCCTACCTACTACGGTATGATTCTTAGCTCTGAGTCTTAAAAAACATGCAACGGGGGGAACCAGCAGTTAGCGTAATGGCTATGTCGCTGAACTCCCACGTAGTCACCCATGGTTTGCATCCCGGGCCGATGGCTTAAAACACACCAGGCGCGTGTGTGTGCGTGCCCAAGATCCCGAGGGGAGAATGGAGGAGAAGGGATTGCTGCGTGACCATACCCCGTGGGGGGTGATTTCTCCCTTTCTGTCTCTCTGTCTGTCTGGCGAGCGCATGTGCCCTATAGCGAAAAAACCTCTCCAAAAAAGAAACAAAAAAACCCATGCAACGGCATGGGGTGCATGTCCAAACTCCTGATGGGGTGTAGGAATAGAATAGGAGTGATTGCAGCATGACCATTCCCCAGAGGGAATGCTTTCTCTCTATAAGAAACACACATATTCTCTGGCAAATAAAAAGAAAAGAAAATGAAACTGAGCACTATCAAAAGAAACTCTTTCAAAATTAATTACATAAACAGGGGAATAGCAACAACTTATTTTTGAAAGATGATTAAAATACAGAAAAACACAATGAGTTAGAAAGGTAAGAGGAAGAAACTGGGGGGGAATAGTAACTTGGTACAAAAGTAAAGAAAATGTTTAAAGTAATGAAATGTTTCAAATATTAATGTAAGTCTGATGGTTGACTATTAAATTTGTCATCAAGAATATTTAAAATGCATGTGTTTTAAATGACAAAAATGCTTTTTTTCTTATTAACAGCACGCTCATTTTACCATTATAATATTCAGGGTGAAGGAGTTTGTCTTAAAATTACAGATCAAGGGACTTCCACTTATGTCTATGATGAAGTGAATTGAAGCACAACAGAAAAGAACAATTTATATATTTGAAAACCAGGAGAATAATCAAGACAAAGAGGATTCAAGTGGCTGTGACAGATCTTAGAGAGAAGAAAACTGAAAGGAAGTGAACTGATCTTCTGCAATATTTGAGAATCTTGTCAAAAGATGGCAACAAGGATGAATCTAAAAGACAGAGAAAAGTTCATTTCAAGGGCTGATAAGATAAAAACTGGGGAATTGAGTCTGTTTCCAGTTCCTGAAGTATGACTAAATATTGCTAGAATTTTGTGAGAAAAAAAGGTGTCAGGCAATGTGTCTGCTATAACAAAGTACCATAAACTTAGAATCTTATAAATACCAGTACTTTATTTCTAACTATTCTGGTGGCTAGGAAGTCTGAGAGCATGTATTCCATAGAGTCAGGGTCAGATGAGGTCTTGTTGTCAGTACTTCCTGCTCACAGGTAGGAGCTTCCAGTCCTCACAAATGTGAGGGGGAATGGCAGGTATCTGGAGCCTCCTATAATACGGTCATTAATCTAATCCATGAGGACTCTGTCCTTGAGATCTAATCACCCCTGAAAGGTCTCACCTCCTAATATCTTCAACTGGTGATTAGGTTTCAAAATATTAAGGGGTGGGGGAAGATAAACATCCAGACCATAGTAGGAGGTTTACTGAAGAAATTCAAAATTCTGTGAGTTTTTACTCAAAATATTTGGTAAATTTGTGAACTATAATAACAAGCACAACTCAGACAATTAACAAAGACCTGTCTCAAGGCCTGGATTCTTTAATATCACAGGGTTGAGAAGAGAAGTATTGTTGCACCTCAGAACACGGAACAAACTACAGGTGGATTAACCTCTGCAAAACTACTGCAGCAAATACGCAAGTCAATAACGTCTCTTAAATTAGGGTGAGTTTATACCAGTCATTCTTCAAATGAGAAGATGATGTGAGTGGCGGCTGTTGTGTGTTTTAACATCTCTCTGAAAAAGAAACAAAACAAAACAAAAACCTTGTTTATAATGGTTGCTAATTTCTATGGTATAAATACTCCCATAAGGTCTTATTTCAAGCTACCAACATAACATAACTGAACACAAGGTGAACACAAGGTTGGGAAAAAATTCACACCACTGGCTGTCAAGAGACAGTATGAGCTGGTTCAGCACAAAATAGTATGAAGTATACCTTAGGCCCATAAAAAAAAAAAAAAAGAAAGAAAAGATAGTATTCCAAAGCTTATAAAAAATATCTGACTTTCAATTAAAAAATTGAAAGAGCCAGCTCCATACTCATGTGGTTAAGGAGCTTGATTATACATAGATAACTGCAGCTCCAATCCTGGTCCCAGTAGCTTGAAAAACACTTAGGGTGCATGTGTGTGTGCCCAAAATTTTAACATGTTGGAGAAAAGGAGAAGGGATTACTTACGATGATGCTCCTATGGGGATGGGAGGGGGGATCTTTCAGTCTCTTTGTCGCTCTGTCTCTCTCTGACAAGTGCACATGTCCTCTGGCAATTAAAAAATATTTAAAACATATAAAAATTGTACTATAAGAAAATAAAAGGAAAGAAAAAGAACTAAATGATCTGCATACTGGAAAAATCAAAAATTAATATTAAAATAACTCTATTAAATTGATAAATAAAAATTTTTAATAATCACTTACTTTAATTATCATTTTAATTTGATCAGAGAGAGGCAGAGAGAGAGGGAAAGTGAGAAAGCAATCTGCCAGGTCTGGGGCTTGAACCATGGTCAACCATGTGGGAATCCAGCACTTTAACCACCATATCACCTGCCAACCATTCTGTTCAATAAAATTGATTTCAAGTTGTAGATTTTAGAGAATTAAGTTGTAGAGAACTAAGATTTATTTTCAATTTTCAAATAGAAAATTTAGAATTTATAAATCAAATTATTCATCATGTACAAAAAATAATTTAAACTGATCAAAGAGAAACAAAAGCATGGGCCCCCACAAAGATATAGACAAAAATATTCACAGTGGTTTTATTTCTAATAGAAAGAAACAGACCTAATCCAAATATGATCCAACATGAAAATGATAAGGATATTCATATATTAGTATGTTAAAAGTTGTATTCCAGTACAATGGAAAATTACTCTGAAATAAAAATAGATAAAATATTGATACATGCAATAAATCTCAAAATAATTATTCTGACTAAGAGAGGACTGACTATATATACTTTATGATTAGTTTACATAAAATTCTAGAGACTGCCAACTAATCTATACTGACAAGAAGTAGTTGCCTTGGGACCAGCAGTTAGCATAATGGCTATGTCACTGAACTCCCGTGTAGCCGACCGTGATTCAAGTCCCGGACCCAGTGGTTTAAACTCACGCAGGGCGCATGTGCGTGTGTGCCCAAGATCCCAAGAGGAGAATGGAGACAAAGGGATTGCAGCATGGCCATCCCACCTGGGGGGGTGATTTCTCGCTTTCTGTCTCTGTCTCTATCTTTCTGGCAAGCTCATGCGCCCTATAGTAAAACTTCTCCAAAAAAAAAAAAAAAAAATAGTTGCCTTTTGATGATCCACATAAAGACACGTAGTGGGAGGGATTACAGATGTGATTGAAGGGGAGACAGAAAAGTACAAGAAGGAACTTTTGGAGTGACATGGAAAATATATAGATAATAGTGATAAAAGATTTTAAAAATATCTTTGTCGAATTTAATATTTGCCAAAACTTATTTAACAGTAGACTTAAAATGTGTGCATTTTATTTAAAATGTGTGCATTTTATTTATGTGTGCATTTTATTTACCCTGTGATTGAGTTGCTTAGAGAACTAACTGAGCCTTAGTAAATTTATAAAGAAATAAACACTTATTCAGCTCCTGGTTTGGAAATTGGTCCAGGGACCAATTTCAGGTGAGGCATGAGCATGGCAGAGGGCAGAATCTTTAGCAGAGTGGTTATGATTGTCTTCTTAGTTTTGTCTTTACCCATCTGTCCTCTGCTTGCCTAATTTTCTCTCCTCACCGGTACAGAACTCAATCCCAGGACCTTGCCTCAGTTACTTTATCATAGGCAATGGCCTCCACATTGAAACACCATAAAGGGATAAGTTTTCACTTCGCACCATAACAATACAACCAAGTCCCAACACGTGAACTTTTGGAGGACAGCCAATCACCACTCACTAAGACCAAGTTCCAAAATACAAATCTCTTGGGGGACAAATCACCACCCAGTCATGACAGGGAAGTTAAGTGCCTGGAGAGAAGTCATTTAAAAACACAAAGGATAACCACCTAAAATCTTGTTTAGTGGTTCAGTTGAAAAGTCCGTTAATTAACCACTTAGCAGAAGGAGGGTTTATAGAACACCATAATTGTAAGCCAGCTGGGAAATTTGATTTTTTTCACATGATTCCTAGCTATTCTGTTTTTTTTTTTTTTTTTTTTTTTTTTTTTTTTGCAATTTCTTAGCTTAAATTAAAAAGTCTATTTTGTCATTTTGAGACCTGTCATGAAGATTTCAGAATTGTTACAACAATATAAATTTCATATCAGAATATAGCTAACTTACTACTGTTAAACTATCTAATTTAGTAGCATTTAATTGAGCAAATCTTAACGCAATTCGAATTAGGCAGTCTCTCGGACCGACTTCCAAGCAACTCTGGGTAACGTCATGTTCACGTGTTATTTAAGTTCCAAAAAGGAAAGTGATGGGATCAGCAGTTAGCATAATGGCTATGTCGCTGGACTCTCATGTAGTTGATCGTTGTTCGAGTACCGGACCTGGTGGCTTAAACTCACTCTGGGCACATGTGCGTGCATTGCATGTCCAAGATGCTGAGAGGAAAATTGAGAAGAAGGGAGTGCGGCGTGGCCATCCCCCTGGGGGGGGGGGGGGGAGTGGGGGGGGTGATTTCTCGCTTTCTATCTTTCTATCTCTCTGTCTCTCTGTGTCTTTCTGGAGAGTGCATGTGCCCTCCAGCAAAAAACTCTCCAAAAAAAAAAAAAAGGAGAGTGACACATGCAGGAAGAGGTAAGTGACATACAAAAATCAAAGTGGAGAAATCGGGTAGAAAAGCACTTGGTTTAGTTTCATTCTGAAGATTGCCTGCATTAACACAGTGTAAAAGGTAGGATGCCTGCGGTTGACTGCAGCCTAGCTGTTGTGATGGGTTGTAACCTGGCAACCACCCAAAAAGCAGCTTTGTATAAATGAATCAACTTGTTTATGGAAACCAAGCAGGAGTATGAAGGCTTTTGCCATGTTCTTTAACACTACAATCCTCCTACTTCACTGAATAAATTTCAAATCCTTGTTTTTTGTTGTATTAAACAGACTCATGTCAACCAGGTTACTTTCTGATTTAAAAATTGAAATAAAAGGCATGCATGCATCAAAGCAGTGGCACAGCAGTAGCACAACCGGATTAACATTAAAAAGGACCTTAGTTTATGTCCCAGGACCTCCCTGAGCATGACAAGTGTCTGTACATATGCCCATGATCCTCTCTGGGTGAGACCAGGGGGGCATCATTTCATAAAGACTGTTGAGAATACCTCTCTCTATTTCTCTCTATCTCTCCATATCTCTCTTGTTATGTATCTCCCTCTCATGGTGGAAATAAATAAAGTTTAAAAAGGTATGCAGATAATTTTAAATCTAAGAAAGTCATTACAGGGGCTAGCAGGTGGTGAGGTGGTTAAAGCACTGTAATTCACAAAGCTGACTGTGATTGGAGTCCCAGACCTGGTGGCCTGTTTTCCCACTTTCTACCCCCTACCCCCTCTGTCTCACTCTCGTCAAGTTACAAATAATATTCATAATAATAAGTAAAATAATTTTTTAAAAGAAATCTATTACAGCATATTTGTATTATTATAAAAGTTTATTCAGGCCCTTAGAAATGAATTGAAGAGCTATCCTAATTAAAAATAGCTATTAAATTTTAGCTACCTTTATGTAAAGTACTTTACACATATTATCTCATTTAATCCTGGATATATATTTTTTTTTTCTTTTTTTTGGAGAGGTTTTTGCTATAGGGCGCGTGCGCTCGCCAGACAGACAGAGAGAGACAGAGAGATAGAAAGCAAGAAATCACCCCCCAGGGGGGATGGCCACGCCGCAATCCCTTCTCCTCCATTCTCCTCTCAGGATCCTGGGCACACACGCACACGCGCCCGGCGTGAGTTTAAGCCGCCGGGTCCGGGACTCGAACCGCGGTCGACTACATGGGAGTCCAGCGACATAGCCATTACGCTAACTGCTGGTCCCAATCCTGGATATTTTTTAATGTCTATATTTATTTTGTCCTGAGCAAACACAAGTTTTCGGAATCAGAGACATACTGTTAAAACCAGTAACAGAGTCAGTTCCCCACACACCATTCTCCCCTTTCTATGGGGACAGAGTGGAAGCCAGATGATTTCAACTGTGAGTGAACACATGGATTTGTTCCACAAGACAAGAATCTAAAACTATGAATTTGAGCATTTATAAGGAAATCGGTGGATATATATGTGTGTGTGTGTGTATGTGTGTGTGTGTGTATGTGTATATACATATACATATATATACATATGTATATATACACTTTCCTCCCTGTAGGGAGAGAAACTTTACATTCCTAATGTAAACAAATCTTTGGAATGTAAATGGCTAGTTCAGGGTTTCATCTCCCTTTGAAATGTAAACACATACCTCTAGGCAGTTAAATCCCTAAATCTACCTGCAGGTTTGTTTTTTTCTTACTACATATACTGCTGTTTAATTTCTGAGAACGGTTCGGTTTTTTAACCAAGGTAACTGCTTTCTTGGCTCAAAAGCTCTACTTCTCTGAAACATGATGATTTTCACATGACTTCTTTACAATTCTGTACTAAAATTCCATCTCCATTTTATTGATGAGAAAATTAACAATCATAAGTATTTTGTACAAGAAATGGAAGGAGGTAAAATTAGATGCATGAGTGAAATGTGGATATGTCTGGTTGAGGAGCAGTGAGCTACCCTCCACATTTCACTACCCTTCTGTTACTACAAAATGGAGATAATTTACTACCAAGAATAAAACAAGGACTCGGACAACTTTCATTAGAGTTTAATTTCCTTCAAAAGTTGTCCCTAAAAAACAATTAGGAAAAAAACAAAACAAAACATGATTTGGAAATAATTCTTCTGTAAAAAATAACATAAGTAAGCTAAGAGTCTTAAAAATGTTTTTAAAAATTAATAAAGTGAACAGCAGATGGCATAATGGTTGCGTCATGGCACTTCCAGATAGTCAGCTGGGACACGTGTGCATGTGTGCCCCAAATCCTGAGAGGAGAATGGAGGATAAGCGGCTGTGCCAAGGCCATCCCCCTTTCAGGGTGATTTCTCGTTTCCGTCTCTCAGTCTCTCTATGTGTCTTGGGCAAGCACATGCTCCCTATAGCAAAAAATATCTAAAACAAAACAAAACAGAAATTAATAAAAATGCACAAGTAAAAGTATCCACATACTTCTATACTTTGTTTCATGTTCTCCAAAATATGTTTCTGGAATCCTTTGACCTATGAATCATTTCTTAAGAAAAATGTCTCCATGAGACCAGCAGAGGGCGTAGTGGTTACGTCGGGGGATTCGCAATATGCTGCACATGGTAAGGGTCTCAGACCCAGGGCCTTGAAAATCACACGGCACATGCACGTGCATGCCCAAGATCATGGGAGAAGAATGGACAAGAAGGGATGGCGGCACGGCCATACCTACCTCCTCCCACAGTGATTTCTCACTTTCCCTCTGTCTCTGTCTCTCCTCCTGCAAAGTACACAGTCCTAACGCAAAAATCTCTTTAAAAAAATTAAGATCACAATTGTTAGTCATTATTACCTTGCTTTCCATTTGTGATTATTATAATAATTATTCTATTTATATTCACTTCTCTTTTGATATGACCATTTGAAGTGTTACCTGTACATATTCTACCTCATTACTGTTGCTTTTAGCTTTCAGAAAACCAGAAACAAAGACAGAAACATTTTTTTGGTGAAATCATTCTTTTCACTTTTCATTATACATTTGAGTAAAAATTATGCTATGATGTACATATATGAAGAGTAGAGCTACAGTAAACATACAGTATTCGTTTTGAAACGATCAAGGTGTAAAACGGTCTATCGTTTGCAGTTCATCTTATTTAAACCGCATAGCATAGTCATATATTAATGAAAACTCCTTTATTGTACTCATTATCTGACTTAAATAGGATATCTGATCTATGAACCTATGATGCTATCACTGACAGGATGTTGGGTGCATGGGCCCAGTACGAATGCAGGAGCAGCAGCGAAGCCAGTTCTTTGTCTCGTGCTCGGGAAGAATGAGAACAAGGATGAGCAGAAGGGGTGTGTATGTAACAGCAGCTGCTGCTTTCCTTGGATTTCCTGGGCTTTCATCTGCGCTTGCACTGCTCACTCTGAAGTGAGGAATTTAATTACACAATCGTGCATGGCCTGGGTTGATGTTGTAGGTATGAGCCTCCATTATGGGATGACCCATCCTTCCCGTGTACTGCCCCAGGTGGAATTAGGGTGTTGACCTAACGTCCTGGTGAGATAACTTCCTCTTGGCCCAGGAACCAGGTGGGAGAAGGGAGTGCTCATAGCGGGCCTTCTGCTATTATCCCAGGGTAGCCCACTCATTCCTCTGGCTACTTATTATGAGTTTCCAATGTCCTTAGGTGTTTTCCGTCCCATTTAAATGATCAGAAGTAAATGTTTTTAATAGAGCGTTAGCATAGAGTTTGGGTGCGTTTCCTGTGTAGAATTATTTTCAACTCTATTCTGTCTTCCTGAGGACAAGAACTCCAGAAGGAAGAATAAAGTAACCATAAAAGGGGAAAACAAAGTCTTTTGAATCCTATTTCCCTGAAAGAATGTGTTCTTTACAAAAAAGTGATTTTGGAAAGTTCAGCCTATAGTTTTATATGGAATAAAAAAAGATAAATAAATAGTAATCAGTCTTTCAAGTCTTCAGATACAACATTTTAAATAAAATCAGCTAAGTTTTACAAAGCACTTACTCAATACTAAACTATTCATAGACATTATTTCATTTCATCATTATATTACCCTGTATCTAGATATTTGGAAATAGGCCAATAGCTAAAGAAACCTATGTAAAGAAATTCAAAGTAATTTAATCTAATATAAGGATGCTTTCACCACAGATTTAATTTTCAGCATGATAATTGATTAGTGTACATGTTTTGAACACTAATATCAAATAGTCAATATATTGCTTAAATATGCTAAAATCAATATGCTTAAAATGGTCTAAATATAGTCTTTTATAATTCATGCCAGACTTTTTAATACAAGCAGATTATAATATATTATAATTTTAATTAAAAAATAAAAATTAAATATCGAAGTGTTTATAATAAGTGATATATACCCATTCATAAAATTATTTCCTCTAACCCTCATAATTTTCATTTCTGAATCAAATGCTTTCTTTTTGGAGAGGTTTTTGCTACAGGGTGCGTGCACTCACCAGAAAAACAGAGAGAGTCAGAGAGATAGAAAGCGAGAAATCACCCCCCAGGGGGGTTGGCCACGCCGCAATCCCTTCTCTATTCTCTTCTCGGGATCTAGGGCACGGCACGCACACGCACCCTGCGTGAGTTTAAGCCACCGGGTCCGGGATTCGAACCACAGTTGACTACATGGGAGTCCAGCAACATAGCCATTACACTAACTGCTGGTCCAGAATCAAATGCTTTTTAAGTCTTACTAGAATACTTTTAAGCATGAGATGATCTTTTTTTTTTAGATTTTGAAAGACATACTTGGCAAATATTGTTAAAACACCACACAACCGGGAACCAGCAGTTAGCGTAATGGCTATGTCGCTGGACTCCAATGTAGTCGACCGCGGTTTGCGTCTCGGACCCGGTGGCTTACAACTCACACCAGGCGCGTGTGCGTGCGTGCGTGCCCAAGATCCCGAGAGAAGAATGGAGGAGACGGGATTGCGGTGTGACCACCCCCCCTGGGGGGGGTGATTTCTCGCTTTCTGTCTCTATGTCTCTCTCTGTCTGTCTGGCGAGCGCACGCGCCCTATAGCGAATAAAAACTCTCAAAGAAAAAAAAAAAAAAAAAACACCATGCAAGCTAATATAATGAAATTTAACTGAGCAAATCTTAACACTATTTGAAGCGGCCTCATGCTGGAAAAGGAAAGTGAGGTACAAAAATGAAACTGAAGGAATGAGGTAGAGAAACAATTTCGGTTGGTTACATTCTTAAGTTTGTCTACATTAGCACAGTTTAAAAGCTGGGATGCCTGTAATTGGCTGAAGCCTAGTTCCTGTGATTGGCTATAACTTAGCAACCAACCACAAAGCAGCCTTCTAAATGAAGTCAGTTTGTTTAAGGAAACCAAAGCAGAAATATGGAGACTTTGGGGATATTCTTTAACATCATTAATATATCTAAAGGCCATATAAATTTAAACTGTAATTGAGTAATATAAAAAACTAAGTTACTGTTTCAAATTTTATGCAGTGTACAAAGAATTGGATAATTTATATCTCAGATATAAGTCTTTTGGCTACAAAGCCATCTCCTTTGGGTTTTTAAGTCATTGATGCAGAATAAAGACAAAATGAGTTTCAGTCAATCAGAATAGCTTTAGAAAATTCAGTTTTAGCAATATCAATTTCTTTCAACCTTAAATTATCTTGTAAAATCTTAGAATATTTAAGAGAGTAATAGCTCCCTGAAAACATTATTTTGTTCAGAAGACTTTTTACTTGCAGCTTCAAATTTTTAATTCCATATGCTTTTTTTTTTGACTATTTCTTTCTTTTTTTAAAAAAAAAAAGATTTTTGCCTTAGGGCATAGGAACTTGCCAGAGAGAGACACACACACACACACACAGAGACAGTGAAAAGAAAAGTGAGAAATCACACCTAAGAGGATGGCCACACTGTAATTCCTTCTTCTCTATTATTCTCCAGGGACTTTGGACACACATACACGCACGCCTGGCGTGAGTTGCTAGCCACTGGATCCGGGACTTGAATCACTGTTGGCCATGTGGGAGTCCAGCGATATAACTGCTATGAGATCTGCTGACCCTAACTATTTCTTTCACTTAACATCAAGGAGAGATCAGGGACCAAAAAGATATGCACTAGAAAATCTATAGTATTTTTATTGATAATGGGCAAAAGATAAAAGTAACCCAGATATGAGATAAAAATGAAATAAAAATTGTGACAAATCCATATAGAATACTCATAGACATAAAAAAGAAAAGAAAACCGACCAATAACATTTTAAAGTAACATTATAGATTTGCTCCCTTATGTAGAAACTTACTAACCTATATAGTACACTGACATATTTAAGAGAATGTTAAGTTTCATAACATCTAGAAGTCTAATAATATTTATCAGGTTAAGTACTTAAGAAAGAGTATAATTAAAATATATGGAAAGGAAATTAAATATTGAAAATATATAAATATGTCAAAAACATGAGAAAGAATGGGAACATTTTTTAATTTCTAGAGAGCCCATGTACTTGCTGGGCAGACACAGAACGTGGAAGAACCACCCCCTCCCCAATGGGGCATGGTCATATCCCAACTCTCTCTCCTTCATCTCTCTATCCTGTCAAGATCCTGAGCATGTACACATATCACATGCATATACCTGGTGTGTTTCTCAAGCCACCAGGTCTGGGATTCAAACTGTGCAGTAGGTCATGTGGGCTCTGGCTCCCTTTCCCATTAGAATATGGGGCCAGACCTGAATGTTTGTGAATTTTATAATGATCTCAAACATTTGCCAAAAGCTGACTATAAAGTGATTTATACATTTGCTAGTTCTCATAACACAGAGTAAGTTTTATATATTTAGGCTTTAAAATGTATAACTTCAAGAAACTGAAAATTAAACTGCTTCCCACTGCTCATTTATAACAGCAAATGTGCCCTCCAAGATATCAAAATAAACAAACAAAAACCCTCTTGCCCATAACAATAAGCGGTAAGCATGAATTCCAGTTTAAGATGGATAGAGATTACATGTTAATGGTCCCTTGGATTTTAAAAGGATTTTCTAGGAATGACGGTTAATCCAAAATGTTGCTTAATGATCAGTTGATGGCAGGTCTTCAGGGTTCTACCTCTTCTAACTTCTTATGCCTTTTATAAACAGTGCTAATAACTAAACAGATAATGATGCCCTCCTTATTGGCAGAGAGTCTGTATAGTTTAACAAATTTTAAAGAACATAGAGTTTGTAATTTGCTCTTACAGTTATATCCTGAGATTTCTTTTTTGCAGTATCCTTTTATCCCCTTCGATTTGTTCCTGTTTTTCTCTTCTTTTATGTGACATAATAAATGAATACATATCCCAGGAGGAAAATCTATTTCCCCTAATTATTCCAACTTTCTCTTTTTTTTCAGGAAGACACGTGCTGCCCCATAATAATGATTATAATAAAATCACCTTAATTATTCACTTAGCAGCAGCCTAAAAAGAAAAGTTATAAAGAGGGAGGAGAGTCTGAAAGATAAGTTAATGAGATCATTATGAATATGTTTCTGAATGTATTTTTCATACTTCACACCTCCAAGCTTTATAATTTGATAATACTCCATCCCAAGTATGAGCTTCTGTATTCTCCAGACAAAAAGTTGTTTCTCTTAGTAATTATAATAAAATTTAATAAAAAAAGAAGCAGCCTTTCAACTGAATTGTTTTTAACATTCCTAAGGCTCCCTGGACTCCTGTTAGCATATCTTATTCTTAGTATTTGTAGTAAAAGCACATTTCTCTCTTTTTTATTATACATTTCTGAATTTCATTACTACCTTATAAACAATTAAATTACAAAGTAAGTAAAGCCAATTGAATGGTGGCTGAACAACCATTACTACTCCACAGTACTGAACACTGAAAACGAACACAGTTTAGCTTTACCAGCTAATTTAGTTAGGTATGCCCTAAGGCATCAACACCATTTATCATTATCACTACAGCCTCCTCTAATGCAGGCACTATCACCAGTAGCTTTTACAAAGCAAATTAAGAACTTTTTCTTTTTTCTTTTTTAGGTATTCTTTGCAAAGGAAAGGAAAACAAACTCTTAAGAGTCTTTAGGTACAAGTCCTCTGTGGTTACCTCTAGTGTCATATTAGCTTTACATTTTGATAGTTTTGAGTTAGAACTCAAAAATGTGCTATAGTGTTCGGTGTAATTACTTTGGTTTTCAGCTTCCCTAAAACCATAAAAAATACTGGGATTAGCAGATGTCATAATAGTTACATTATTGGACTCCCACGTAATCAACCTCGTTTCAAGTCCCAGCCTCAGCCTTAAAACTCATGCAGGGACTGTGTGTGTGCATGCCCAAGATCTCAAGAGGAGAATGGAGCAGAAGGGATTGTGGTATGGCCATCCCCTATCCCCCACGGGTGGTGTGTTCTCACTTTCTGTCTCTCTGTCCTCTGTCTCTCCATGTCTCTCCAGTGAGTGCACACGTCCCATAGCAAAAATCTTTCTCTCTAAAATAAACACACACACACACACGCACACACACACATAAAAAACAGAGTCCCCAAGCTTTATAATTTGAGAAATAATTGAATTATTTTCTAAGTGTACAAAAGGAAACTACTGTTGTTCTTACTTAAAATATAAAGAGCCTTTATTCATTAGATGTCCTTTTAAAATATCACATTCTTAAAAGACCAGTGCTAAATGCAAAAAAAAAAAAGACAATGATTTTTTAGAGTTGATTTATTTATCTCTTTAAAAAGAAAGAAAGAGGGAAAGCTCCAGAAAAGTCCCATATCTTGATCCACTGCCAGCCTTTTAGCCAGTGAGGACCACAGACCTGTATGAGCATGTCTGGAATGTACAGATTAACCCTGGAACTGAATCCTGATCTTCTATATGGCTTCCAGCATTGAGGAGCATTGTGCTATCTCTCAACTTCCATGGCTGGGCCTCATTCATTTTTTAACATGGCATAACCACTATGCATATCAGTTAGCAACTCAAAACTCAATCAGTCTAATAGCAGTTCACAGCAGATTTGGAGTCAGTAAAAGCAGTTCTTCACTTTTAGAAACCATTTGTGAAAAACACAAAATTCAATTATTTTTTTTTTCTTTTTTTGGAGAGGTTTTGGCTATAGGGCGCGTGCGCTCGCCAGGCAGACAGAGAGAGACAGAGAAACAGAAAGCAGGAAATCACCCCCCAGGGGGGATGGCCACGCCGCAATCCCTTCTCCTCCATTCTCCTCTCGGGATCTTGGGCACGTACGTACACGCGCCCAGCGTGAATTTAAGCCACCGGGTCCGGGATTCGAACTGCGGTCAACTACATGGGAGTCCAGAGACATAGCCATTACGCTAACTGCTGGTCCCAAAATTCAATTATTTTAATGAAGTTTGCAAAATCAAAGTTGTTTAGTTTTGTTCTCATACTTTGCTTTTTAAAAAATTGGCAGAGGGCGTATGAACTCACCAGAGAGAGAGAGGGGGAAAGAAATCACCCCTGTATGTGGCATGGGCATGCTGTATTCCCTTTCCTTCATTTCTCCATCCCATCAAGATCTTGGACACACATAATTTTTTTTAATTGTTAAATTTAAAAAAAAAAAGATTTTCTTTTAAGTTCTTGTACACATTCAATCACTGTATATCGCTTAGCTTGTAAAGTGAATTTTCCAACATGAATACATTTCATACTAGTCCAGTTTGGGATACTATCCACGTTATCATCAACAGATAATAATCCATTTTGTGTCTCTTAAATGTCTTGACTGTCTACTTTTCTCCTTAATGTCTTCCCTCGCGCTCTCCTTCTCCCACCCTCTTCCCACACACTGTATAAGTTGGCCGTCTGGGATCTAATTTCCTATGCACACCACTTTAGCCCTGTGAAATGGAACCAGCCCTGTTCTACTCTTCAGTGAGAAAACTGAAGGAAAAAATATCTAGGAAGCTTGCCTAAAGTCTGTGGCAAAGTTTAAATTACATAACTCTGATTTGAGACTCTTAATTTGATATTCATTCTATTGCAAATATATAATTAGTAAAATTTCAAAGCTAACATCTTGACTACTTCTAAACCTTTTGACATTACCAGAATCAAGAGCTGATCTGCTTTAAAACTATACAAAATAGGAAACCTCAAGGGCAAATATCTGTAGTTTCCATACAAGCATTATCCAGAAAAATTGCTTTTAGTCAAGTGGCTTTAACTCCTCTATTGATATCCTTAATGTTTAGATGGATGCCAGAGGTTGTAGTCAGTGGGCCTCTTGTCTGCTTGTACATTTGCAAGGACATTGCTAATGAAAATTGGATGCACCCAACTCTGTTTTATGTATTTGATTTATCTAACTCCATTTTTTCTGGTTGTATATTTATTTAATATACTTTGGCTTGCCTTGGGTCTGTGTGCAGAAAGGGAATGGGAAGATCTGATAGCATTCAGTCCCTTGATAACTATTTTTTATTGTAAATAAGTAAATTGGCATTCTGCTATCTAAAAGATTTTCCAAATATTAATTTTTGGAATACTCCCTTAAGTTTATCAAGTTGGATTTATCCTTTCACAACATTATCACAGCACATTGTACAATCCTTATCAACATACACTCTAAGATACTGGCTTCTTTACTTGTTTCCCATCCTACTAACCTATATGTTCCTTGAAGACAAAAATACGTAACATTTGTTGCTTTATGGGCATTGCATAGGATGTGGTTATATTATCAATTCATAAAATGTCACGTAACAGTTACTCAATAAATATTTTAAATGAATGAATGACTTATTGACTAAAGACTGCATTAGAAAAGTTACGATGTTTACAGAGAACTAATATTTTCTTCCCAGAAAAATAAGAAGTAGGATCAGCAGTTGGCATAATGGCTGGACTCCCACATAGTTGACCATGGTTCGAGTCCTGGACTGGTGACTTAAAGTTATGCTGGGCACGTGTGCGTGTGTACCCAAAATCCCAAGAGGAGATTGGAGGAGAACGGATTGTGGAATGGCCATCCACTGGGGGCTGATTTCTAGCTTTTTCTATGTCTCTCTCTCTGTCTTTCTGGTGAGTGCATATGCCCTATAGCAAAATTAAAAAAAAAAAAAAAAAAAAAACTCTCAAAAAATAAATAAAAAGAAAGAAAGGAAAATAAGAACTGGATACAAAAATTTCCCTGTCAGAATTTTGGTTATCTTTGATGAGTAGATTTACATCTAATTTTTTTTTTACCATAACTATATACTAATTTAAATGTTAAGTGACACAAATCCCATAATGTATCCAAAAATGTTGTATGTATTAGAAACAGGCACATAATTATATCTTTCTACAAAAACAGCAGCTTATTGCTCTGAATCTAGTTCTATCTTTTATAGATGCTCTTTTAATTTTATTCACTTTCTTGACTAGCTGAAAAAGCTAGGCATCACAAAATGTAAAAGCGAACCAAAGAGCACACATTCACAGTGCACACACGACAAATACTGTGTCTGTGTCTCATTTATCCTATACTCTTTGTCTTATACCTACAGAGTTTGATCTGTTTCTACGTGAGAAGATTTTCCATTTGATTATCCTCTGTTTTCTCTGTTATCAAGTTAGAACCTTCTTTTCACTAAATTTGAATTCTCCCCTTATAGACATTCATAACTTATGAATACACAATAGCCATTACTACCTCGTGAAAACTAATCTAGATTACACATAAGCAAAGATTAGGGACAATAAAAGAATAAAGGAAAGCATATCTAATCAGTGTATCAGTTATATTTTCATTATCTATGCTATGTCAATAACGAAACACCAAATGTTTGATTAAAAATTAATTATACCACTCACCATGGCTGATACTGTCACTATCTTCATCAAATAATTTTAATTTCTTTTTTTTAAGTTCTAAACTAGTTCCTGAATACTACTTTAATCCATAAAGTTTATCAGAGCTCTATTCTGTCATTGCTTCATTATACTAACTTTTGCCCAGTGGTCTAATTTCTTTTAGGAATCTTCCCAATGAATAATGGTTAATGGCTTTAAGTTCATGCTGCTTGTTTCTAAAATTTACTGAGCTCAGACGCAAGTCATGATTTTATGGGTTGACTGACTGAGACTTACTCATGATTTCAATGTGATCTACTCTTCCACTAATACCATTACCCATTTTCAGAAAATAGGCCCTTCGTAAATGGGTCCTATGAACTCATGATACCTCAAAACACATTTTACTAGTCATAGCAATGACTATTCCTGTAACAAAAATAGTAAGAACTTCTGATCCTGTCACTGGCTTCCAAAATGGAATGGTCTTGGCTACATGGAACTTTCCTAAAGTTTCGATGCACAGGAAATTATGCTGACTAGACTTTCTGTAGTGTTTTAGTTCATCATTGTTTAGCAACTTGTTTGCCTGAGAATGCATGTACCTTGGTATGATGGACATAGTTCGAAAAAGCATGTAACTATTACATTATTTGAGTTGCAACCTGCAATAAGTTCTCATTTCTTGTCTATACACCATGTTGCTCTCTACCAAAAGTTACACGAAAAATAAATCATGCTTCTTGATCCTGAGATCTAATAGAAAACACCTACAAGCTCATAAATTCTGAATTTTGATGAGTGCTATTTCTTCAGGTAAATTTGTAAAGAGACAAATGTATTGTACAAGTTATTTATAAATGTATTTGTCTACATACACTTAAATAAAATACAAATTCAATGATTATAAAAATGCCAAGTTTCTTTGAAAACTGGTCTATCACTTATATTAAAAATATCATATTTGGGGAGAATCATATTTAAAATATCTACCAACTTAAGGGCACCAGAAGATGGCATAATGGTTACATCGCTGGACTCTCACAGAGTTGACCATGGTTTGAGACCCAGACCTGGTGGCTTAAAACACATCCTGTGCAAGTGTGTGTGCCTGCCCAAAATCCCAAGAGGAGAATAGAGGAGAAGGGATTGCATATGGCATCCTCCCAGGGGGTGATTTCTCACTTTCTATCTCTCTTTCTCTCCAGTGACTGCACATGGTCTATAGCAAAAAATCTGTATTAAAAAAATAAAATATATCAACTTAAAAATAGCTATTATTTTATGTACTTCAATTTTTTTTTATGACAGAGAAAAAAATGGAGATTTTTAGGTTGGTGTCATCCTCTGTCCCAATCTCTCAGTCAGCTAGCGTTACAAGCGCATGCTACGATGCTCTGCTTCTTCAAGTTGGCCCAGGATTCGAACCCAGAACTCCCATGTGATTCTAGCCTTGTGCAGTGGCACTCAACAGCTTGTGCTGCTGGGAGTGAGCCTACATAGTATTTATATTTATTATATAATGTAATTTTCCATCACAGCTAAGAGTCTTTTCCATGTTTATACACCAAGTCTTATGATTCAGGGTAGTTAAATTTTAAATCATTGACCTGAAACACTGACTGCAAAAACAGCCATTGCTGCTAAGAAAAGTACTGGGCTAGGTTCTGGATAAACTCTGGTCACATTTCATCAACAGATCAATAGATAACGTTGCTTTATTTGTGTTTCTATTTAATGAAACACAATTAATATACATTTCTTATAATAATTAACTCCATCTTCTTAACAAGATTTAAAGTGAAAAGCTCTGGAGGCTATTTGCATTGTGTAAGTTTCCTCGTCAATGTCTGTATAAAATAAGCCAGCATCATAAGCACTGAAAATACGTACTTCCCCATAAACCTCGTATGGTATAACATTTACAAAGTGTTTTTAAGATCCTTTCACAGCCTTCTCAACTGCAGGACTTGCCTTGCCTGCAAATTTATGATTTTTCGTGCTATATAGCTTTTTGAAATGTGTGAGCTAGCCAGCACAAGCTGAGAAGAGTTTAACTCCTGACCCTGGGTAATGTAACAATAAATTTCTTTGGCTTATAGCCTCACAACAGTACTGTCTATACTCTGTAACCAGTCATCCTATGAATTCACAAATTTAGTCACAGTTCTATCTTTTCCCATAGTGTTTCAGGCATTGCAGAATTTTTATTTATTTTTAGAGAGATTTTTGCTATAGGACATGTGCACTCACCGGAGAGACAGAGAGAGACAGAGGGTTAGAGAGTGAGAAATCAACCTCCAGCGGGAATGGCCATACCGTAATCCCATCTCCATTATCCTCTGGGGATTCTGGGCACACATGCACACATGCTCACATGAGTTTCGAGCCACTGAGTCCAGGACTCTAACCACAGTCAACTTCATGGAAATCCAATGACGTAACCATTATGCCATCTGCTGGTCCTGCAAGCAGTGTAGATACTACTTTAGCACCTTCTGAGGCAGCCTCATACACAGCCCAGTAAGAGTCTTCTATGTTTTCCTTGATGTTCATATTCTTGATTCATTGGCATTGAACTTATGGCACCAGGCTCTTGACTGATTGAAGCTTATCTGAACTTGTACTTTCTCCGTAGAGCACATTGTCATTTTCCTGTGATTAGAAACACTGATAGTGCTTCGGCACTATGCTGGGGGGGTATGTTTTAGACCGCAAAACCACCAACAAAAAGGACAAGATTGTGATTTAAAATAAATTAAATTGGTGCTAAATCAAACAAGAAATGGACACTTGTTTATAGTATAAGCGCTAAATCAAGAGGCACAGGGTCATTTGTTCAACATCAGCTGGGGGAGTGAGTATCAGATCACTCAGTTTTTCACCCCCTGCACATATCAAGAATGATCACCAAAGCACTGCAAGTAGTGATTTTGTAGTTATAAATAAATGGAAGCAAGTAGGAAGATTTGCAAATATAGAATCTATGAATGACAGATTAGCATTTATATAACTCCACTGTAAATAATTTTACTGCTTTTAACCTTATTATTTATATGTTGGCCTCAGTTTATCCTGGTGATCTCTTCAAAGAAAAAAAACCAGCCAGTGAGTTACCACATTCCTCTCCTCCTTTAATCTTTACCAGCTGTCTTCTCTTCAGTGGAGACAACCCCTTCCATTTTCATCGGAGTTCGGTCAGACCAACAGAATGACAGGCTGTTCCTATAAGACTTTGGTTTTCAGATTTGAAGCCTATAGCGGAAATGGCTGGGGAGGAAATAGAGGCTTAGGGGAGGAAATAGAGGCTTAAGGGAGAGCAAAGACAAATTGAACTTATGCACAAACTGGAACCCACTAAAATGAACTGCAACCCATTCCAGTTATCACTGTCTCTGGCCAAGATGGGATGGCATCCCGCATGAGAAGCTGACGTCCATCATGGAGTCAAACACACCCCTGGTCCAAGGACCAGAGAAGATAGCTGGGTCACAGACGTGACCCTGCCTCATGAGTTCAGTCAGCATAAAGCAACGTGTGTGAGCCACCAAAGTGTCTGATGACCTTGTTGCATACAGCTTTCTGCACATAAAGATTAGTGGAGTTTCTGATTAATGTTTGTTCTCCACATCTCTATAGAAATGTCTCTTATGGCCTGCTCTATCATAAACATATTGGTAAAGGAATTCTAGGAAATGTAGTTCAGTTCAGCTGAACTGACATTGTGCAACCAATGCCTTGTCACTTAGCACACATGTTACCTTTATTTTTTTTTTGAGTTTGCTATAGGTCCTGTTTGCTCACCAGGGAGAGCCAAAGAGCTACAGAGCTGCAGAGAGGGGGAAAGTGAGAAAGCACCCCCAAGAGGGATGACAATGCAACAGTCCCTTTTCCTGTGTTCTCTCAGGATTTTCCTTCTCTGTTCTCCTCTCAGGATTTTAGGTATGCATGCTCAGTGTAGTTTCAAGCCATCAGGTTCAGAACTTGAGTCACTCAGTTGGTCATGCAGGATTCAGCCACCTTAATCTCTGTGCCACCTGCAGGCCCAGCATGTACAACATTTTAAGCACGCTAATTTCCAATTTTTAAAAAAGTAAAATCTTCTTTCTCTCTAATGATACAACTTTTCCATTGGCTTTAATCATAGATTTGAGAAATATTAAGAGGCCTTCCCAGACAAACATCTGTGTACCAGACATATTATTCTGGACCCTCATTGTGCAGTAGTTATCTACTATCCTTTTTTTTTTTTTTTTTTTTTTTTTTTTTTTTTTTTTTTTTTTTTTTTGAGAGGCTTTTGCTATAGGGCGCGTGCGCTCGCCTGACAGAGAGAGACAGAGAGACAGAAAGCGAGAAATCGCCCCCCAGGAGGGATGGTCACGCCGCAATCCCTTCTCCTCTATTCTCCTGTCGGGATCTTGGGCACGTACGCACACGCGCCCGGCCTGAGTTTTAAGCCACCGGGTCCGGGACACGGACCGCCGTCGACTACGTGGGAATCCAGCGACATAGCCATTATGCTAACTGCTGGTTCCCTCTATTATCCTCTTGATTGTTAGGATCAGCTACTCAGTCAGGACAGTAACCCCCTTACCTGTTGATTCATTGGCATAAGGAACTAAAAGTGGTCAAGTTTCAGTCTGTTTTCAGTTCAACAAAATCATTATTTTGGGTACAAGTATTTTTTCCTTTTATATTTAAGCCCTCTAGTTCATTAGAAACAAGAGATATAGAGCAGGAAACCATTATTATTTACCAGTGGATCACTTATAATAATAGTGAAAGGAGGCAATTCTCATTTTCACCCTTGATTCACAGACCCATGAATCTCAGCTATGGAAAAATGATGTAGAGCATATCTCACAAGCTGGAGATCATTGTAGAATTATCTCCTTGGTTCTGCAAGGATTTGCAACATAGATATAGGCATGACGAAGATTTCACCAGGCCAGCTACGGTGGCACAGTGGGTCATGCAACCCTCTGAGATACTGAGGTCACATGGAAAGGACTTTTGTTCACATCGGGATATCTTCTAGCGTATAATGGGTGTGTGCTCACTATGAGCTTGGGAGGTTGAAACCAGGGCTGAATTTCAGCATGAGAACCCTGTTGAGGGTGCCTACCTCTGTCTTTCTCTCTCTTATGAAAGAAAGAAATAATAAATAACAACAACAAATGTCAAAGCCAGCTGCTCCCAGACAATGGTAAATGGTGAACATGTATATCCAGTGACTACTGTGAATCTGGGCTTAAAGTCAAAATTAATTTGCTAAGAAATTATTTTCTTGGTCAGAAATGATGCTGCTTTTAATACCAAGTTGTTGGTTCTGGCATTTGGTAAGTCCATGAATAGTTATTTTGGCAGAAGCATTGCAGACAGGAAAGGCAGTCCAGAATTCTATCTATATTCAGAAATAAGCATCTACCCTACTGGGAACAAAATATTGCCTCTTACATTAGCAGAGACAGCTACTAATCTCAGGGCACTGTGCCATATCTGGGGCTAATTATTGGTTTCTACTGTGGGCATATAAGCACACTCCCATGGCTATAACCAATTTCTGTGATGTGTGGAAATCCTGAATCCTAATTCCATGAATAACATTTAACAAGGCTGCCATGTCACTTGGTTTATGAGCAAGTTAGGCAAAGATCAAATTGGCTGGGAGCAGACTGGTTGACCAAAGAATGATCTGACATAGAATATCTATTTGCTATTAGTGTTTATTCTATTTCTCCACATTAAAATATAAACTTTATTGAACATAGTATTTACTGACTATATTGTTCACAGATGTACTCTCAAGATGTAAAACTGATTATGAAATATTTTATGAATACTTACGTGTGATTAGCACAATTTTCATTGTGACTGTCATCTTTATTCCTAAATTATAGATAAGAAAACTGAGGGCAACAGAGATGTTGTTACTTGTCAGGTGCCATTTGACTGTTAAGTAGTAGATCTGAAATTCAAAACCTGATAGTCTGACTTACAACTATACTTTTAACCAGTAGGATATATTATTCCCCCCTTTTTTGTTAAACATTGGTGTTTCTGATGAAGTAGGACAGTGGCAAGAAAAATTTTATTTTGAAATCTTAGCGTAATGTTGAAGAGTTATAGGACCAGCAGATGGCAAACTGTAGGGACAGGTTTGGAGAGAGACTGGTTACTCCCACGTGGTTGACCACAGTTCGAGTTCTAAAACTGGTTGCTTTAAACTCACAACAGACATGAGTACATGCATACCCAAAATCCCAAAAAGGGAACAGAGGAGACGGGAATGCAGCGTGGCCATCCCCCTTGGGGGTGATTTCTCACTTTCTGTTTCTCTGTTCTCTGCTGATTGCATGTACCCTATACCAAACACACACACACACACACACACACACACACACACTAAATTAAAAAAAAAAAGAAAGAAAAACACCTCTCTAAAAAAAATGAAGAATTTTTGAATGGACTAAAAACTAAGCACTTTTGGTATTATACATGCTTTAAGACAACATTATATGTGGACTCTAAACCCATCTGTGGAATATCCCACAATCCAACTGTATTTTCTTCTTACTTTTAACAATTATTTTACTTTGCTTTATTTCCAGAGGACATGTGCACTCATGAGAGAGGAATACAGAGCCCAGGCCAGTTCTAGCCTAGCAATTGGGCCAGAACTCAAATTGTGATTTTTCCATCTGGGATCTGGTTCCCAATGCACAGTGCTCAACCAGGGTTCTATGGGGTTGGCTCTCACAGTATTAATAGTATAAAAGCAACAAAATTTGAAGTTCCAGAATAGCTAGGTTTGTGTAACAGTAGTAAACATCCTATACTATAAGTTATGAATCTTATAAAACATTTGCTCAATACAGGTGGTAAACCACAATTAGGCAAAGTTTGTGTGTGTGTATGTGTGTGTGTGTGTGTGTGTTTTAACTGAAACAGAGCCTTTAGTCATTTCAGTGTGACTGTGATAAGATGAAGTAGTCCCTTTGTGGAGAAAGATATTAAGTTCTACATTTTTCAGATTTTAAAAATCATAGCTCCTATACATTTTCATTGATTAAGTCTTATAATCGTTCAAAAATCAACAGTATATTGAGAAAATATAGCAAAAAAGAAAACAATTAAAGATAGAAATGGACATATAAATGACCAAGTCAGGGACCAGCAGATGGCATAATGCTTACGTTGCTAGACTCTCACATAGTCCAACTGGATACAGTTCTGGACCCAGAGGTTTACAACTCACATCAGGTGCATGTGATTGCATGCCCAAAATCTCAAGAGGAGAATGAAGGAGAAGGGATTGCAGTGTGGTCACGCCACCCTGAGGGATGGTGATTTCTCTCTTTCTGTCTCTCTGACTCTCTCTGTCTTACACATGCCCTATAACAAAAATCTCTCTAAAAAATAAAATAATGAAAAAAGAAATGACCAAGTCATCACAGTTTGAAAATATGGGTATAAATGTTAATTAACAAGTATAAGAAAATAAATAAGAATAATTTTACTAAAGGACAGTAAACTAAGAAGAGAATCAACTGGAAATTCTGTTTCTGGCATATGCAATAGCTGAAATTAAGAAATCAATATGTGGTATTAGATTGGACAGAAAAGAAGAAAGGATTAGTGGAAAAGAAGATGCATCATTAGAAAATCTCCTAGTAGGAGCAGAGAGATGAAAGACATGACAAACACAAAAGGGAAGGAGAGAGAAATAAATCATAGCAGAAACACTACCCAGAGTTGAAGGCTAAGAATTTGCTTTTACCTTTTTGAGTATATGAAGTATCTCAATTCATATACTCAAAAAGCATTACGAAATTCAAGTATGATAAATACAAGAAAAAAAATACATCTCAACACATCATAGAAAAATTTCTGAAAACCAAAGATAAAGACAAAAATATCATAAGCTGTTAGACTAAAAGACAGATAGCTTTCAATGATGCAGTAATAACATTGACAACAGATTTCTCAACAGAAAGGTGGAAACCAGAAGAGGAATAAATCTGGTTGACTACTAAGGAATACTCTATAAAGCTCTAGTAACTAAGAATATATCATGATGGATGAATGTGAGATAAATAAACCAGATTAGTGATACAAGAAATAGACCTATACTCTATACACCGAGAGTCCATTGATTTGTGACAAGGGTGTCATCGCTGTGCACTTGGAGAGACTGATCTTTCCAATAAATAGTGCCGGGACCAACAGATGGTGTAATAGTTACACTGGTGAACTCCCACACAGTCAATCATGGTTCAAGTCCCAGACCCAGTGATTTAAAACACACTGGGCACATGTGCTTGCCTGCCCCAAATCCTGAGAGGAGAATGGAAGAAAAATGGAAAATCACCCTGGGGTTATTTCTTACTTTCTGTCCCTCTTGATCTCTCTTAATCTTTAGTGAGCACATGCACCTTATAGAAAAAAAAAAAAAAAAAAAAAAAAAAATAGTAGTGCCAATTGCATATCTATATGGAAAGTTTTAAGAATAATTATAGACAAATTTCAAATTTCACATTAAAATGTGAAATATAAAATTGTAAAGCTTCTGTATGAAAAAGTGGGAGAATGAGTATATAACTTGGGGTAGTCAACCAAATTTCCAAAATACTTAGAAAGCTTAATAAGTTGGAATCTATTAATATTAATAACTTCTGTTTGTCGAGTGACACTGCTGGGAGTGAAAAGCAAATCTCTATACTGGAGAATACAATTACAATATAAGTAATGAAAAATATTCATGCAGAGAAATTGATTAAAAAAATAGATACATAGCTAGCTCACACACGGACATCTATCTATTTATCTATCTATATGTCTGTATTTGTCTAAGTACTTTGTTCATCAGGGAAATGCAAGAAAAAATTATGAGATAACATCATTCACACACAAAAAATGTCCCAAATGAAAGAATAGGGACTATATCTATAAAAATATTGATATAGAGGGACTGATTCTCATATACACCATCTTGGGGAGGCAAAATTGACAAAACCACTTTGGAAAATATTTTCTTTTTTTTTTTTTTTTAATCTATAGATAGCAGGTCCTTGCCAGAGAGACAGAAAGCGAGAAATCATCCCCCCCCCCCCCACCCAGTGGGGATGGCCACACCACAATCTCTTCTCGTCCATTCTCTTCTCGGGACCTTGGGCATGCATGCACATGCATTTGACATGAGTTTAAGCCACCAGGTCTGGGACTTGAATCGCATTCAACTATGTGGGAGTTCAGTGACATAGCCATTATGCCAACTGCTGGTCCCCGGAAAATATTTTCTAATATCAACCAAAATTGAATAAGCTCAGAACTCATGACCTAGTGACTCAACTTATGCATCTACATGTGTACTGAAAGACATGGTTAAGAATATAAATGGCAGAATTATTTATAGTAGTGCCAAACTTGAAAAAACCCAAAAACCCATCAACACTATGGTGGATAAATATTAGTGGTCATACAGTGGATAACTCTGTAATGCAGAGAATGAGCATTTCATTTCATAACCACAATATGGATGGATCTTATCAATATGCTCACAAGTGAGAAAAGCTAGACACAAGCAAGGCTATTTTTTACATAGCTTATATATAAATTTTGAAATGGGCATAATTCACCTAACATTATAAAGTTCAGGATAGTACTTACTTTTAGTGGAGTGGTATGTCTGGAAACAAGTGTCAGAGAACCCATAGGCTTTCTTAAGACTTAATTCTATCAAATACTGCTTTGGTCACTGTTGACTTTATGAAAATTCAAAACTTTACATATATATATATATATGTATATATATATATTTATGCATCATATATTTCCATATAAAATTTATTCTTTTTTCTATTTATTGTTTCAAATGAAAAGGGGAAATGAGACATAATATGTCATAGTAAACTGCAGAAGGCAAAACTTTTTTTAAAATAATACTTAAAAGCATTGCTGACAAAAATCATAAAAATAATATCTCTTTTAAATAATATCCTAAAGAAAATTTTCTAAAAATAATTTTACCTATGCACCTAACACACTGGGGAAAAAAAGATGACTTATTTTTTTTAAATTTAAAAAATTTTGAACTACTGTTACATTTTAAATCATTGTAATAGCTAGGGAAAGTCTTACACACTCAATGTGAAAGCAAATACATATTAAAAATATACAGCTTTGCTGAAAGAGAATAAGGACTGGGACTTCTTCACACTCTTTTTCTTGAAGTATTTACTTTAGATAACTTGTAATGGTAACTAACTCCTTTTACTTTCTATTTGAAGTGTATGTAAATTCTTTTACAGATAAATAAACCTCAAGTCCACTTTACAACCAAGAATGCCTTTACTGAGACCCCAAGGACTAATTCCTAGAAATGCAGTCATCAGAAAAACAGTGCCCCTCTCAGTCAGTGTCTGTGGGAGGGTAAGAATCTGGCTTCAACCCAGTCATCATTGAATTATGGCAAATATATACTATGGGATACTACTCAGCTATCAGAAACAATGAGACCCTATTGTTTGACTCAAAGTAGATGAATATAGAAGACTTAATATTAAGCTAAGTGAGTCAGATTTTGAAAGATACACACTGTATATCCCCACTCAATTTATACCAATTTACACTCTGTGACAGAAATGAAAAGATCTGAAGATATGATAGCAGAGAGGATAGGTGTTGATACCAAAGACTGAAAGAGAGGGAAAGATGGTAGAGAATGGATGGTCAAAGGTGGGTGTGAGGTGCAAAGGGAAGAAACATTTAACAGACAAAATAAAATGTTAAATTCACCATTGAAAAAAATATATACTAAATACATCATGATGAGGACTTAATTTTTTTTTTTTTGAGAGGTTTTCGCGATAGGGCGTGTGCGCTCGCCAGACAAACAGAGAGAGACATAGAGACAGAAAGCAAGAAATCACCCCCCAGAGGGGATGGTCACGCCGCAATCACTTCTCCTCCATCCTCCTCTCGGAATCTTGGGCACGCACGCACATGCGCCCAGTGTGAGTTTTAAGCCACCAGGTCTGGGACGCGAACCATGCGTGGGAGTCCAGCGACATAGCCATTATGCTAACTGCTGGTTCCCATGACGAGGACTTTATATAAAATATAATTATCCTGGAAAAGGAAAAATCAATCTAACTTCAACAGGGCAACTACTCCAAACTACTTCCTATGATAAACACCTGAGAGGTTATTGTTACTGGGATAAATCTAAGAAGCAAAGAAAATGACCACTCCAATTACCAGGTAGATTAAAGATGAGTATGTTTGAAAAATAGTGATTGAAGACCTTTTTATTAAGAACTAAGAATTGTGTTGGGACCAGCAGTTAGCATAATGGCTATGTCACTGGACTCCCACGTAGTCGACCGCAGTTCGCGTCCCAGACCCGGTGACTTAAAACTCACGCCGGGCGCATGTGCATGCGTGCCCAAGATCCTGAGAGGAGAATGGAGGAGAAGGGATTGCGGTGTGGCCATCCCCTCTGGGGGGGGGGGTGATTTCTGGCTTTCTGTCTCTCTGTCTCTCTCTGTCTGTCTGGCGAGTGCACACGCCCTATAGCAAAAACCTCTCCAAAAAAAAAAAAAAAGAAGAACAATTAAGAATTGTATATCTTGAAATTATGTATGTAATAGGCTATATTTGCTCAATTATAAAAAAGGCAGAGATTCTTTTTTGTCCTTCAATCTCTCTTTGTTTTTTGATTGTGAAGAGACTTTACCCAGCATTATTATTTACACCTCAGTCCAGCCCAGCTGAGACTATTTTACACATCCTTGTCAACAGATAATAAACCTTATCTGTGTCCCATAAGTGTCTTACCTCTCCATTTTCCTCCCAAATTTCCTTTCCTATGCTCTTCCCCTCCCACATTCTTTCCACTTTGTCTCTAGTGTCCATTACAATTTTTAATACTTTTATGTTCTCCAGTCTTTCAGTCTCTACCATAGAGTGCAGACAGTTGTTATATGTTAAGTGGAGACATACAATGTTTCTCTTTCATAGTCTGAGTGCAGCAACATATCTTCCATATTCGTCTACTTTCTATCATATTCCAGGGTCTTGTTGTTTTTTTATGGCTGAATAGTATTCTATGGAATATATGTGCCACAATTTTTCAATCTAGTCATCAGTTTGTGGATATTTGGGTTGGTTCCAAGTCTTAGCAATCGTGAATAATGCTGCAATGAAAACAGTTGTGCAAGCACTTTTCTGACTGAGCGCTCTCCTGACCTTCAGTCTTTTAGCACATGGTAATAGGTATCACATTCTGGTTTAATGCCAATTCAATATGAAGTTATCCTCTTTCTCATCTACCTTTATGAGAAATTTTTCTAGTGGGGAAATTTTGTTTTTAATTGTTTCCCCAACAGTACGACATGTTATGTATATAGGAGTTGATATATACATATACAAAACCATACATATTTAGAAAAATGTGTTCGCTCTAAAATGATTCTTTCAAACTTTGTCCTTTTGTCACAGAAATTGTATGCTCATCCACTATAAAAAAGTATCATTTTTATTACCTTTTTATAAAATATTAAAGTTTTTATTTTTATGAAGCTTCATGCCATTTAAATAAGTAATGAAAACTATTTTGAGTGCAAGAAAACTTCTTTAGAAGCAAAGTATCCATACATGAAATTTCATTTTATTATTTTTTAATTACAGAGTATATAGCTTCAGATTCATCTTTGATGTGGGATTCATAAAGATTGGAAATAGAAAATTAACACACAAATGGGGGAAGGAAGAGTATATTATAATGAATTTTGAAAATAATAAAATAAGATTAAGTCAAGAAAATGAGAGTTGTCACTGACACCAGAGAGAAGAAAATAAGCCAAGTTTGTTGGAAGAGATGCCAAGAGCAGGAGCTTTACCCTGAATTCTGTCCATGGCAATGAGATGGGACCTAGACCATCCTAGACATGATTTCAACACATTAATTCCCTGTTACTGGATGGTGAATAAATGTTATAAATCACAATCAGTTCATCTTCTGCCTAGCTTGATGATACTACCGTAAACACATTACATACACACACAAAGGAAGGGATTTCAAAAAGTTTGGAAAAATGGAATTAAAGTTCAAGTATATTTGGGACCAGCAGATTGCATAATATTTACATTACTAGACTTCCATATGGCTGACTGTGATTTGAGTCCTGGACCCAGTTGCTTGAAACAACAGCATGTGTGCGTGTGCCCAAAATCCCGAGAGGAGAATGGAGGAGAAGGGATTGAAAGGATTGTGGTTTGGCCAATGGGGATGATTTCTTGCTTTCTGTCTTTCTGTCTTTCTCTGTCTCTTTGGAGAGCACACGTGCCCTATAGAAAATGCTCTCTAAACAATAGCAACAACAAAACAAATCAAGTTTATTTAATTGCAAAAATTTTTGAAATCCATGCATAGATGTTTTCATGATACACATTTTTCATAGACTTTTTGAAGACCACTCACACATATACACATACACTTTTTAAATTTTTTTAAAAGAATTATTGATTCAATTTTTTAAATCATTATTATTTGCTAAAAAGCATGTGTGCTCACCAGAGAGAGAAAGTGTGAGAGAGAGAGGTCAAATGAGAAAGCCAGTCACCAGGTCCAGGTTTCAAATCTCAGTAAGTCATGTGGGAGTCCAGTGCCTTAACCACCATGCCTCTCTCTGCCCTGCCACACACACATTTTTGCCATAATTTGCCATTATGAAATACAATTTTACCAAAAAGTGAAGAACTAAAATATTTGGTAGACAGCACTAATGACTACAACAGTTTAATTTCACCTTAATAAACTGGAAGAAACAGATAAGCCATGGTTATTAGACCTCTAAGGACTGGATCATGAAAGCATAAAAGTCACTGAATAACCTTATGATGAAAGCAGTCCTCAGGGAGAATAATTACTGAAGTTCAAGAGTTTGGGGACCAGCAGTTAGCATAATGGCTATGTCACTGGACTCCCATGTAGTCGACCGTGGTTCGAGTCCCAGACCCAGTGGCTTAAAAACTCTTGCTGGGCACATGTGCATGTGTGCCCAAGATCCTGAGAGGAGAATGGAAGAGAAGGGATTGCGGTGTGGCCATCCCCCAAGGGGGTGATTTCTCACTTTCTGTCTCTTTGTCTCTCTCTGTCTGTCTGGCCAGCGCATGCACCCTATAGCAAAATAAAAACCTCTCCAAAAAAAAAAAAGAGTTCTACTTAGAACTATAGCTGGAGCCAGGTAAGATACAAAGCGTGAGGCTCAAACTAAAAAATAAAGCATATATTGTGTGGATATTATTTTGTTATTACTTGGATGTTATAAGCTTGAGTCCAAACTGGTGAATAGCCTAAACTCTGTGAAGTACTGACAAATACATTTATTTATTTAAATTTAAATTAATGGCATAGGGAACCAGCAGTTAGCGTAATGGCTATGTCGCTGGACTCCCACGTAGTCGACCGCGGTTCGCGTCTCGGACCCGGTGGCTTACAACTCACGCCGGGCGCGTGTGCGTGCGTGCCCAAGATCCCGAGAGGAGAATGGAGGAGAAGGGATTGCGGCGTGACCATCCTCCCTGGGGGGTGATTTCTCGCTTTCTGTCTCTCTGTCTCTCTCTGTCTGTCTGGCGAGCGCACGCACCCTATAGCAAAAAACCTCTCCAAAAAAAAAAAAAAAAAATTAATGGCATAAAGACACTCTTCTTAGATCTTATAAGCACCTTGGTTGATATCTTGGGGATACAACACAGACCAGTATGTCTCTGTTCTCTATTAAAAAGCAGATTAAAGTTTACATACTGAAGTGTTGACGGGGCCATGCAGGCAACACAAGCTGGTAAGGATGCTGCCTCCCATTCTAAGGCAAGGCCTGGACTGGGAAGAAACTGAGGCAAGGCCCAGTTTACGAGCTCTCCCTTGTGTCCTTGAACTGGCCGGTATTCAATTTCTCTGCCATAAGTTTTACTGTTATTACAGTACCTTGTAAGGGTAAAACATCACCCCCAACCATTACAATAAAGCCAATTAGTGACCTTGTAAGAATGTGGTTCCCTAAGACTGACAGGAGGACAGGGAAGTTTAAGACTCCCCCACCTATCTGATTTTAAGCCAAAATTAACATATAGATTAAGTTAGTATATACCAAATTAGCATTAGAAGCATATGTAGACTAAGCTAGTTTAAGGCTAGTTTTTGTAAATACCCCTTGTTAAAGCTACAGGCCAAAGTTAACTCATGCTAGGCAAAGTCAGCACATTCACCACCTAACAGAGACTCAGAGATAAAACAAAAGAACTCACTAATTGACAGACTCAGCAAACAAAATGCAGAAACCCACAGGTTTATAAAAGGAAAAAAGGCCTGGCTGGGACAACAGGATAAACAAACTTGAGGGCTCCAGAGAAAGATTAACTTAGCTGGGAGCTCTTATCTAAAGCAACAGGTAGTTTTCAACTACAAAGAGTTTCTCATCTATATGCTGTTGACTATGAAAAACTGCTAATAAAACATCCTGTGTTGTCTCCTGAGCTACAAGATCATCTTCCTTTCCCATATAAGATCATAAACTCACCCTCTATTGTTGTAATGTATGAATAGTCCATATACTAACGGTGTCTTTACTTAGCAAGACAAGATTTCTATCTAGGTCTTTGCAACCAGCAATGGTATTGCCCTGGCCTGGGACTGAGATTACCAAGCTTCCTCCAAGCCCCCTCTTCAAAAGACCCTGTCCGGTGATCAAGACTGAAGAAGAAAATGCACCAGACAAATAGACTCCTTCGTCCTGAGAACTGTGTTTGGCTTCACCTGTTCAAACAAGACAGACATCATGTTTTATGATCATTGTTCCTGTGCTTTGAATTCTCTGTTTCATAGAGTAAATCTTTTATTTCCCCCTCACCTCTCCTACTCCTGTAAGATCCCTCAATAAATACGTGTGTTTGGTAGCCACTAGCGCGGCAGCCTGGAGCTGGCTCTGGCTGTGGCCGGCTGAGAACATGCAAAAGGGCAATGAGGTCTCAGTCTAATTTTTGTTTCTGTTCACCTGCACCGCCTCCGTCGAGTCGACCCACCCCCGCCGAGGCTAGACCTGAGGCTAGACCCTGGCAAAGTGTTCTATCCAATCTAATGCCTATTTTTTTTTTCTTTTTTGGAGAGGTTTTCGCTATAGGGCGCGTGCACTCGCCAGACAGACAGAGAGATAGAGACAGAAAGGGAGAAATCACCCCCCAGGGGGGATGGTCACGCCGCAATCCCTTCTCCTCCATTCTCCTCTTGGGATCTTGGGCATGCACGCACACGTGCCCGGCGTGAGTTTTAAGCCACCGGGTCCAGGACGCGAACTGCGGTCGACTACGTGGGAGTCCAGCGACATAGCCATTACGTTAACTGCTGGTTCCCACTAATGCATATTTTTAATATCTAATCAAATTCAAAATGTTATCCCCCACCACCACAACTACCTCTTACGCCTGATCTGTGACTTATTGACAATGGAAGGAAATGACAACAAGTATGATTTCGCTCACCGCATACCATCTCCAGCACTTAACTCTCATTCATTCATTTTACCTCCTTCAGGATTGAACAGAGTGAGAGATTTCAAAACTAAGACAGGTCTATTAATTTAGTTTGCCCTTGTTACTTTGCTTTGTTTTACTTTTTCTTCACTGAGTCAAATACACTTTTCTCTTTTTTTTTTTTTTTCAAGCAACTGAGACTGAAACCATACAGTCAGCCATGTGGGATAAAACCATTTTAAGTACCTCACAACCTACTATCTCCCAAATAAATTTTTCAAATGTTTGTTATTTTGAGGAGTATAGTAGTGGTTACTTCCAAATTAATTCATGGAGATTCTGCAGAACCACTAATCACAGCCTAGCACAGAACATGTATTCCTCCGACAGTTTCTGGGACATACCAGCTTTTGACATAGTGATAACCCTCCATCTCTCTGCTGAAATCTTATTATCTAGGAAAGGACTCTTTTGAGCAGTGATCTTTCCATTACAACTCCACTCCAGGTACATTTTAGGGTATAGAATGGAAGAATGGGAACAAATGCACCCTTGTCCCACCAACTCAGAAAGTCCTGCTGCTTCCCTTTACCATTGCATTGCCATTTACAACTATTCCCATCAACCTTCTCCTTCAGACTTGTTCAACTAGGTTTCAGTCTCAATAACCATTCCCGTAACATTAAGGAACTCTTACTAAATTCATCTTTCCTAAGAATCTCTTTCACTCTCCATTCCAAAAGCTGCAAAATACCTGTTATAGGCCTAGGCATTTCTTCAGTCAGTTCAACATTCAATTGGGAAGCTGCTATGGTTTCCATATAGCCCCCTAAAATTCTTGTATTAAAATTTGGTTGTATCATGAAGGTATTAAGAGAGTGAAGATTTAATCCAACTATGGTATTAATAAGTGGAGCCTTTGGGAAGTGATCAGCTTATCAGGACAGGACCCAGTGGATGGATCTTAGTAGGATACAGGGGAGAGAGACAGAGCAGAAACACATACACTCAGGCACATATAAGCATGTTCTGCTCTTGCTCGGACCTGCCATGTGATGCCCTCTGACATGTTACCCGTTAGCAACAAGACCCTCACTAAATATAGCCCCATGATCTTGGTCCTCCAAAACTGTGTACTAGAGAAATTGCTATTCTCACAAATCGCCAGTTGGAGGCATTAAATTATTAAGCAAAAGATAATGAACAAGAGGGAAATTTTTATTTTTCCTCTTATAAACCACCACAATATTTATGACTGCTAGTTTTGAAGAGCCTATTAAATGGCTTGAGTTATAGGTGATGTCATCTTCTATCCTTCATAATTAATGGAGGGGAAAAAAAGAGTAGTGATGGGATTTAAAATTCATTTTAAAGAAGCGCCTTATGTACTGAATAGCTAATCTGTTCTAAGATGGGCTATTGACATTACCAATCACTAGATCATTTGGCTACCTTTTAATAAATACTTTGAGTATGTGATTATATTTCTTTTTAGAATGTGAGAATATAATTATTAACCAACTATAACTTTGAGGCTTCCATTGAATTTCTTAGAGTATAGGGAAAGTCTTATATAACAATCTATTCCATTTGGAAAAAATATAGCATTCAAGAAGTGTTTATGAGGGGGCCACGTGGTGGTGCAGGGGTAAAACACTACACTCTATAAAGAGGAACAGCCCCTAGTTTCAGGTTCATGTTGAAAGACCTCCCTGAGTATCCAGGCACATGAGTGCCCATAGTACAGGGCTGGCTGAGACTGGAAGTGGATGGCAGTGTCAAGAATCTCTTGGGGGTACAGTCTCTCTGTCTTTCTAGGCCTCTCTTGCTCTTAGAGTAAATAAATAAATAAATTTAAAAAAAAAAAAAGAGTCTACTACAATGCATCTTCTACTGATCTCCACATATATCCATCTCCAGGGAAGAGACTAGGCCATAAAAATTCCCTGTCTTGTGAGAAGAAGTAGCATGTATTTTGTGTATGTATGTACAACTACTCATGTATACATTTACATATATATATACATATATATATATATATATGTATATATATACAACTACTCATGTATATGTTTACATATATATGTATGTATATATATACATACATATGTATACATACATATATATATATATATATATATATATATATATATATAACAGTTGGATCATCTCTTAAAATATTTAGTAACAGCATCAAAACTCAATCCCATAAAATGATTTCCTCTAAAAGAAAATCAACAATATTGATTCCATTTTTAAGAATTTCTCTTATTCTGCTTAACGTTTAATGAGAATGTCTGTGACTACCCCTCTGCATGAAGTAGTTGAGTTTAAGGATTTGAGATAAGTCTCATAAAATAGTCTTTTGATCTGTCAAAGTAGTAATGATACAGAATGTAATGACAGTGGCATTAGTAGTTACCATCAAATAACAGTCATTTTCAAGGAATTTTCTTTCTGTTATTATAGAATTTTCATGATTGGAAAATAGCAATAGAGGTATTACATAACCAACTGGTAATTGTTTTCAATTTCATGTAAAGGATGGTCATCAGTTTATAGATCCCGACCATGACCTTAACCACGTGACACCTCAGCTCCTCTGATCTGTTTCTTGGACTACCCTTACTTCCTCTTTGTGCTGTTACAGCTGAGAGTTCAGATTGCGTATGTGGCCATGCTCAGAGAGCTTGAAGAAGGTGATACCGATAAACACTATCATTTGAAAGCGTGAGAAACAAAATTTATTTTAGCATTCTTTTTTCCAAGTAGCTCTCACTTCCTCCTTTAATAATCATACACATTGCATTCTTTTGTCATTATGGGGCACATGTTATTCCTAATATATTCACTTTTCTTTCTACTTTATAAAAATAGATATAAAATGAGAATTTAATCCAGTTACTTGATGAAAAATACTTAATTTATTTTTTTCTCTATCTCCTTCAAAAACTCTCTTAATTTTAAAATGAGGGTTTTTTTGTTTGTTTGTTTTTGTTTGTTTGTTTTGTTTTTTTACTGCTTCTATACAGATGACATAGCAATTCTTCTATTTACTGAAGACTAAGAATTAGTGGCCAAAGTCGACAGCTTATAAGAAAAGAAGAGAGAACAACTTGAATTTAATCTAGAAATTATTATGTATTCTACACAAGTCCACAATATTTATACAGTAGAAAGATTTCATACAATTTCCAAATGGCTAAAATATAATATATTTTGATAGTAAGCTAGATCTAATGCCCTCAACTTTCTCTTCACAATTCCTTAAATTTTATCCCATTTTCTTAATTTTAATAGCATGCTTTTATGTGTCTCTTATCACATCCATTCTTCACACTTGTTTCAGTCAATTCATGTTATATCTACTTCATTAAATTTCCTTTCACTCTGAACTTAAGGTTTTCATACAGAAATTTAGTTCACAACTATTATATTTCAATTTGGCAACAGTAAACCCTAAATGTTAAAAAGAGTAGCTGAGTCTTTATTTTATGCTTTTCTGCTACCAATTTGTGCTCTTAGAGCTTCTAAGCTGCTTAGATTTCACAGGTCGTTAGTACTATCATGTGAGCCCTGTAGTTGGCTATATCAGGGACATTTAATTAGTCAGAGATATCGAGATTTTAAAACTGTCTAGTGCGCATGTCTATAGCTACTTGAGTTTTGTGTTTCTTTTGTTTTTGTTTTGTTTTATAGAAGACCTTCTTTTGGTAGATAAATAATAAAGAATAAGGATACATTTCATTGTTCAAATACAAAAAAATGTCATTGAAAATAATTGATCACTGAGTCCTTAGAAAACTAATATCAGATATATCTTTTCCTAACATTGACTGGATGGAATATATAGAAATTTTACCCATTATTCTGGTTACCTTTTGAAATGGTCTCACATTTTTGTGTATAAATTTGTTTTGGAGTATCTTTCCAGTCCACATTTTCCAAGCTTTTTGCAAAAATCTCTGCATCGTGAACAGGTTTGCACTTTGGCAGTTAGTCTGTACAGTAATATTGGGCCCCAGACACAGCTGAATTGTCTGGACACTTCATGAAGTTAGCCCAACCCTACACTCACTTCTCCCTGCCAGTTTGGTATTGAAACAGGGTAATTTCATTAGTGTCTAGTATGCTAAGCTGGGCTGAGATGGCTAGAGCTGTAAGCATGTAACATCTGAAATGATCCATGTGTCAAGGAAGAGCAAAGCACACATGTGGAGAAGTATGCAACAAAGACCGTGTGGACCAGAACTAAGAGAGCAACTTCATTTTCTGATTCCAAAGTTCTTGATTTCTGCGAAATCAAATTCCTGGTGAAGCTTCATTCTGCTTCCTGCCATCATGTCTCATATGAATAAGTTAGTGTGCTGAAATAAATACCCACTCCCCACTCATCCTTTCTTCAAAATAACAAGTAGGTTTCTAACATTTACATCGAAAAGAGCTTTGACTACACTGTCATGGCTCAGCAAGGAATGACCAGATCATTAATTTGGGTCAATACCAGAAAGAACAGAGTACTTACAATAACAAGATCAGGATTGACTTAAAATTGTGGAATGTGAAATTTGAAGTGGATCTCAGAGATCATCTTATGAAGCTGTCTCATCTTCCATCTCCCCAAACACAAATGAAAAAAATCACAGAGGTACAAAGTTCATTTATTTCTTCCTTATACAATTAAAACTGATTTTACTATAGCTGCATAAGAGTATTTGATAACTTTCATAGACTGAGATACAATATTTGATTTCTTTGAAAATAAATATAAGTAATATATTTCAACTTGGTTCAATAACTGCTTTAAAGTTTGATTTTAGAATGTGATTTACCTCTTTTGAATAACAATCATCTTGTTATAAAATGAAAGTATTAAAAGTGTCTTACCAACTGGAGTGGGCTATAGTGAAGATGGAATGAAGATTGTTTGTCAATGAATAATGTACAACATGATGTCATAGATATGACCATCTGGAGTAACAGATGGCACATAGAAATGAAAATTTTTGAGTCCTTCCAGCAAATCAAGAACGGAAAGAGAAGAACAATAAGAGCTCTGTTTGAATCCTAGCTAGGTCAAAATTTATGAAATAAATGTTCATATGGTACATGTGTTAGAAGGACAATAGCAAGCTAGCAAAATCTGTCCATGGAGATTTGAATTTATATACATACACATGTCTATGTATATAAATAGATGAATATATGTGGATATGTAGATAGATCCAGGTAGATCTGTGTGTGTGTGTGTGTGTGTGTGTGTGTGTGTGTATACATTCCACTATGAATCTTTGTATCCTTTCACCCACTTGTTTGAATGGTTTATGGAAAATGTTGCTGTTTTTCTTTAAATGAAAATTATTAAAAAAGTAAACAATGAAAGTTATAACCACGTGATATAAAGAAGAAGAAAATTAATTTTTTGAATGTCATTTATTTATTTATTTATTTTATGAATAGGAGATCCAGAGTGATAGAGAGAGAGCATGGAAAGGAGGGTCTTGATGATGCAATCCAACCCCAGCCCTAGCCACCCCCTCAGTGTATGCAGAGAGGTCTCTGATGTGAACCTGGAACCTTCCCATGGAGGTTAATCTCCCAAAGTACTGCATTTACTACTGCATGACTGTCTAACTCCCAGCGGGGAAAAATGGTAGAAAATGAGTCATTATTAGTATTTCTGTTATGTCCTCCGTAAGAGAAGAAAACCTGTATCTGTCATTTCTCTTTTTCACTTCAGATCTTTAGGGTATCAGTTCTATATTCACCTCAACATTCATGGTTCTTAGTGACTGTCTTTGGTCATTGGATGCTGGAAGAAATAATCAGATAGTCAAGGGATTACTGCTGCCTGTGAAAAGACAACTCTTGACAGTTGTATAATGGTAGGAAAATGATGAACATTTCTTATTTCTGTTCCTCTGGTTCTGAGAACCATTGCATAAGGTTCCTTAAAAAGAGTCCTAGAGGACTGAGCAGTTGTAAGTGCATAGCGGTGACCAGCTTAGAAACAAACACTTTTACTTACTTTCCCTCCTTCTCTGTGGTATTGCCTTTATAAATCACTTGGACATATGACATAACTTTCAAGAAAACTAATTTCAATAAGTTGCTGTTGCAGGCTTGACTTTCAGTGACACGTGGACTGAGAAAGTGCATAGGAATATGCCTAGAAAGCAGACACTTGCAATGGTATTGTCGAGCTTACCTGCACATTCAGCAGATAAAAGTAATGGCCCCATTGCTGATTACAGTAAAGATGGGAACAATCCCTAGTAGCTTCAGCAACATTACCAAGAATCTCACCTGTGAATTGAGATAATGGGCATAGATAAGTGAAGGGTAGGATGTGAGGTAGTTATGGCACTGGAACAGAAGGAAGAAATACTCAATTATAAAAATTACTTAATTCAGAAACTGCTTAATAAATCTGAAAAAGAAAATGAAGGTTCAGATCAGCTACTTATCAACTGAAGGCATGCTGTGAAAGGCACAGAGCCTCATATAAACTGCTGGAGCGAGACCAGCAGTTAGCATAATGGCTATGTCGCTGGACTCCCACGTTATCGACCACAGTTCGAGTCCTGGACCCGGTGGCTTAAAACTCACTCCGGGCGCGTGTGAGTGCATGTCCAAGATCCAGAGAGGAGAATAGAGGAGAAGGGATTGCAGCATGGCCATCCCCCCTGGGAGGTGATTTCTCACTTTCTGTTTCTCTCTGTTTGTCTGGTGAATGCACGTGCCCTATAGCATAAACCTCTCAAAAATAAATAAATAAATAAATAAAAACTGCTGGGAGATCCACAGGGAAAACCATTGTAAAAGCAGATGGATGTAAAGAATGCTAAAATTTGGACTGGCAGAAGGCAAAATGGTTACAATCGCTGGACTCCCACATGGCCAATGCTTTGCGTCCCAGACCCAGCAACTTGAAACTCATACCAGATGCATGTGTGTGTGTCCAAAATCCCAAGAAGAGAATGGAGAAGATGGAATTGTGAAGTTGCCATCCCCCCGGGGGGTGATTTCTTGCTTTCTGTCTCTCTGTCTCTCTGGGGAGTGCACACACTCCATAGCAAAAATCTCTCTTAAGAAAAAAAAAAGAATGCTGGGGACCAGCAGTTTGCATGGTGGTTAAGGTGCTGAACACTCCCACATGGCCGACCACAGTTCAAGTCCTGGACCTGGTGGCTTGCTTTCTTACTTTACTCTTTCTCTCTGCCAAGTTAAAATGAATGAATGAATGAATAAATAAATTTTAAAGAAACATAAAAAAGAATTCTAAAATTACAGCTTTAATAGATTTATTATGTCAGATTTAGGACTTAGATATTTAGAAAGTAGGATACTGAGGATTGGGATGAGGTGGAGAGCTTGGTGAACCTCTGCACTTTTCAACAACTACCACTAGTAAAGAGAGCACATTGTGCCGTGCAGCATAGCTCACACGTGGAAATATTTCTCTGATCCATTACTAAAGACTCTGCCAAATGCAAGTATTGATTAGACCTATGATTATAAAAGTGTTCGACAGCAAATGCAGGCTTCTTGATGATTCAGGCCATCTAATCCAGCAAATCCAGCTCAGAGTACAAGTGGCAAATATTAATGCAGTATGTCTGGAGAATCTTGGAAGCCAGTCAGAAATCCCAGTACAATTTCCTAGGGTTCTGAGTCAGGCCAATATGCCCCCAAACAAATGAACAAACAGAGCAGTTTTTTCTGTTGGAAAAAAACAACTTCTGAAATGCTCTAGGGCCCTCATAGTAACTGAATACCTGAATAAAGAATACAAAATTGTATATCACAAGATAGATAATTAGCAAACCCAGGAGTCCTAAGGTCAGACAGGCACAGTAGACAAACATTGCATGTGAACATATATATTCAAGTACAGGCCTCCAAGGCACAAGTAAATAATATGAAATTGTGGGTACTCCGTGACTCCTTCTCTTGTACCACTGCCTCTTGAATCTCCCTTGGCTCATATTTATGGTGTCAAGAGGTATTTCCTGTGATCATTTGACAAAGGAGAATAGCTTGAATTTCTATTGCTATATAATACATTGGTATTAGCTATAAATTTGCACATCATCTTAAAAGAAAGGAATGGGTAGAATTCCCTTGGACAGAAAAAAAAGCTAAAGACTTGGTAGTGGCTTCTTTGGTTAGTCAGGCATCTTAAAGGAGCAATCCTGGAAGATCAGAGACAAAGTGGTCCAACATAGAAGCAGGTGCATAAACCTATGAGAGTGAGACACAGTATATAGATTTTTTTTTTTTGAGAGGTGTGTTAGCCAGAAAGACAGAGAGAGAGACAGAGAGATAGAAAGCAAGAAATCACTCTTCAGGGGGGATGGCCACACTGCAATTCCTTCTCCTTCATTCTTCTCTCAAGATCTTGGGCACACACACACCCGCGCCAAGCGTGAGTTTAAGCCACCGGGTCCAGGACTTGAACCACGGTCGACTACATGGGAGTTCAGCGACATAGTCATTACGCTAACTGCTGGTCCCACAATATGTAAATCTTTTTGTCTTATATTAATGAACTTTAGAAATTATCCACATGAAAAGAGATACTCACAATCAAGTAGTTTTTATCTAGCCTCTCTTAGCAAGTCTAGTCCAGGCAAAATGAGTGTCAAACAGTGGCATGTATGAAAGCTCTTTTTTAGGATCAACATCTTGACCTCTATTCACCAGCACTGAATCAAACTCTACCACTGCTGAATGTCCAACACTCCCAAAAAAGAAATCAACTCTGTGCTCTTAAATTATTACCATGCCTTGAGGAGACCAACCAACCACACAAAGATGGGATTTTATCATATCTCTCCTACTGTATAGGGTCAAGAATGCAACTTCATTGGAATTCACATGCACTCTAGTGATGGTTTGCCTCCTGCCAGCAATGCTTTTACCCCCATCATTATCAAGGATCAAGAAAGGCATACCATCTTTCACAACATTGCCTCAGAAAATGGCCAGTTAAATTTCAGATCTGCTTGAAATACAGGGAGCCTCTCTGAGTCAATCCATGAAATGGCCTAAATACCATATCAGAGATATTTCATATGCTCTAAAAATTTTATTTTTAATTCTCATACAACCCTCCCTCAAATATGATAAATTATCTTGACAATGTTATTTGAAATAGTTATTTGAAACATTTAAATTTATACACATCTATGATATAAGGTGACAGATAAGTAATTGGCAATTTTATCCTTCAAAATATAAAATTGTATTTATTAATGTGTGTTATTGCAGGGTCATAGGATAACAACTGAATTAAAAATTAACAGCACCAAGAAAAATTAGATACTGCTATTCTGAAATACTAATCGTGCTTGTGACTGAGTGGCATTTTTCTTAATGTTTTGGGGATTTTTTTTGCCATTTTCAACTTGTCTTTAATATATAAACATTATGTTTATCATTAAAAAATACCCCCAAAAAGATGAAGACAGTTAATGTACCTGTCATTGGAAAGGGGGAAATAGACATTTTCTGTCCAAACTTTTTATTTTTTTTTGTAATGGATGATGAAATTTGCTTAGTCTTTTGTAAATACTTACTAGAATATGACAACCATCATATTAAAAAGTCTTCAATGGAGAAAAGGTAAAAGTACATGGAAAGAAGAAAACCTATCAGGGAGAATTGGTAAAGAAGATTCTAGAGTAGAGGTAAATAATGTATTTCTTGAGGATAAAAACAAAAACATTTTCTAGAGAAACATCAAAGACTTTCAATAGCTATATAGCCTGAGGTTAATTGTAGCCTTGATTTATAATTACTTCAGGAAATTATTAATAGCTGGGACTCTGCCGAGTCTAGATACATAGGTTTCTTGGCACCATGAGGAAATGTAATGAAAGAGCATGTAGACTTTCACTGTAGCCCATGTGAATGGGTTTGTATAATCCTAAATAGAGTGGGGGGAAGAGGGTTCTAAATTCCAATATTTTATAGACTCTTTAAACTAGTAAACAAGTAGTTTAACCAAAAAGTTATTGAGTCCTATCTTCCCCCTAGTGGAAATGGATTTGTGATATTTATTAGGCCCTACTCCATTAAAGGTCAACCTTTCCTTCTAGAATAACTATAAAAGGTTTTATATATATATATATATATATATATATATATATATATATATACCTTTTTTTAAGAGGTTTTTGCTATAGGGTGCGTGCACTCGCCAGACAGACAGAGACAGACATACAGACAGAAAGCGATAAATCACCCCCCAGGGGGGATGGTCCCACTGCAATCCCTACTCCTCCATTCTCCTCTCGGGATCTTGGGCACGCATGCACATGCTCCTGGCGTGAGTTTTAAGCCACCGGGTCCGGGATGCGAACCGCGGTCGACTATGTGGGAGTCCAGCGACATAGCCATTATGCTAACTGCTGGTTCCCTACATATATGTTTTTATGAAGAATTCTGCTATGCTATTAACAACATGGGATTGCCTTCTCAGTATAGAAAAGAATCTTTCAATTTCTCAAGTTCCAAGTGTTCTGTTTAGTTTGATAACCCCGAGAGGCCAAGGAGGAGGGCAATAGGAACTGGAGACATGAAAAAATTGCAACATAAATTCGAGCACAAAGGAGTAGGCCCATGAAGGAAGGCTTAATTCACAAGGCAAGAGAATTAAAGATAGAAAGATGGATTTTGGAATCCTGGGAAACATAAATGGATTAAATAATTAATATACAAAATTGGTTTAGAAGGTGGGTTATTGTGTGAAATGACCCAAGCGCAAATCTAAGTATTTACTAACTGTATATACATGGAAAGCTTCCTAACCATTTGAATCTTAGTCTGCATATTTGCAAAATTATAGTTAAGTATACAGGCATACCACATTTTCTGTTTTGTTTGTTTGTTTGTTTGTTTGTTGTTTTTAATTTGGTATACGGTGTGTGCACTCATCAGAGAGATAGAGAGATAGAAGGAAAGTGAGAAAGCACACCTCAGGAGGATAGCCAGGCCACAATCTTTTCTCCTTCATTCTTTCAGAATTTGGGGCACATGGCCACATGTGACTAATAGACATACCATGTTTTATTGTGCTTAGTTACTTCATTGTTCTTTGTAGAACTGCAATTTTTACAAATTGAAAGTCTGTGACAACCATGTATTTTACAAGTTTATCAGTCCAATTTTTTAAAAATTATATGCTCATTTATTGTATCTGTTTCATATTTTGATAATTCTTATAATATTTCTTTTTCTTTTGTCTAGGGAGAGGAATTTTTACTACAGCGCACATGTGCTCACTGGATAGACAGAGGGACAGAAAACAAGAAACCACCCCTGGGGGATGGCTACCCCACAATTCTTTCCCTTCATTCTGCTCTTGGTATTTTGGATACTCACACACATATGCACATGGCATGAGTTTTAAGTCGCCAGGTCCAGGACTCAAACCACACTTGATTATGTGGGAGTCCAGCAAAGTAACCACTAGGTCATCTGCTGGTCCTTAATTTTTCATTATTATTATATCTATTATGGTGATCTGCAACCAGAGCTCTTTGATAAAATTATCGTAATTGTTTTGGGGTGATATGAACTGTATTCATGTAAGGTGGTAAACTTATTACCCCATCCTTCTCTTTTTTTCTCAGGCCTCTCTACCTATTCCTTGGAACACAACAGTTTTGAAACTAGGCCAATTAATAACCTTATTAAGGTCTTTATGTGTTCAAGTGAAAGAGTTACACATTTTTCACTTTAAATAAGAAGCTGAAATGATTAAACTTAATAAGAAAGGCATGGCAAAAACCTAAAGAAGTTGAGAGCTAGGCCTTTTAAGCCAAATAGTTACACACATTGTGAATGCAAAGGAAAAGTTCCTGAAGAAAATCGAAAGTGTTACTCCAGTGAATATATGAACGATAGAAAAGAAAACAACCTTATTGCTGATACTGAGAAAGTTTTAGTGGTCTTGATTGAAAATCAAACAAGTCATACAAATTCCCTTAAGCCAAGCCTAAACCAAAGCAAGGTTCTATCTTAAATTCTATGAAGACTGACAGAGGTAAGGAAGCTGTAGAAGAAACAGTTGAAGCTAGCAAAGGCTGGTTCATGAGGTTAGTGAAGAATCCATCTAACTGTGTAACATAAAAGTGTAACGTGAAAAAAAGTGCAATGTGAAGCAACAAATGCTCATGAAGAACCTGTAGCAAGTTATCCAGAAAATCAAGCTAAACGATGAAAGTGGCTACTCTAAAAGCAGATGGTTAGTGCACACAAAACAGCATTATATTGGAAGCAGTTGCCATCTGCCAATTAGGATTTTCATAGTTAGAGAGAAGTCAATGCCTAGTTTCAAAGTTTCAAAGGACAGGCAGACTTGTTTGGTAGGGAATTATGATGTTGGTGTCTTTAGGTTGAAGCCAATTTTCATTTACCATGTGAAAATCCTAGAACCCCATAAGAATGATGCTGCATCTACTCTGCCTGTGCTCTAGCAATAGAACAGCAAAGCTGGATGACAGCACATCTGTTTACAACATTGTTTACTGAGTACTTTAAGCTGACTGGTGAGGCCTATTGCTCAGAAATAAAGTTTCTTTTCAAATAATGAGTGCAGCACGTGGTGTAGTAGTTAAAGCACTGTACTCCCATGGGTTTGACTGCAGTTTGGGTCCCGAACTCAGTGGCTAGAAACTTATACCAGGAGCATGTACATGTGTGCCCAAAATCTTGAGAGGAGAATGGAGAAGAAAGGATTTCCATGTGGTCATCCCCCCAGGCGGTGATTTCTCACTTTCTGTCTTTCTGGCAAGTACATGTGCCCTTTAACAAAAAAAATTAAAAAAAAGAGAGAGAAAGAGAGAGACTGCTCATTGACAATGCTCCTGATCCCCATGAACCTTGATGGAGATGTACAAAGAAATTAATGTCGTTTTGTGTTTTACTAACACAATATCCATTCTGCAGCCCATGGTTCAAGGTGTCATTTTGACACTCAAGCTTATTATCTAAGAAATGCATATTTTAAGGCTATAGTTGCCATGGATAATGATTCATCTGGTGAATTTGATCAAAATAAATTGAAAAATTTTTAGAAAGCATTTGCCATTGTAGGTGCCAGTAAGAACATTTGTGGTTCATGAAAGGAAGTAAAAATATAAACATTAATAAGAGTTCAGAAGAGGCTGATTCCAACCCTCATGATGACATTGGAAGTTTTAAGACATCAGTGCAGGAAATAATTGCATATTTGCAGAAATAGCAACAGAACTAGAATTAGAAGTAGAATCTGAATATGTGGCTGAATTGTTGAAATTTCATGATAAAACTTTAAAGAATGAGGACTTTCTCTTTATGGATGACCTACAAAAGTAGTTCCTTGAAATGGAATTTACTTTTGGTGAAGATGCTGTGAACATTGTTGAAATGACCAAAATGATTTTAAATATTATATAAATTGATTTGCAAATCAACAGAAGGGTTCAGGAGACTTGATTCCAGTTTCTAAATGTGTTCATGTGGGTTAAATGCTATTAAACAACAATGCACACTACACAGAAATTGTTCTTAAAAGAAAAATTTAGTAATGCAGCAAATTTTATTACTATCTTATTTTATATATTTTTTTCATTTAGTTAGTTAGTTTATGGAGAGATTTTTGCTATAGGGCACATGCGCTCACCAAAAAGACAGAGAAAGACGGAGAGAGAGAAAGTGAGCATTCACCCCCGAGGGGGATGGCCACGCCGCAATCCCTTCTCCTTCATTCTCCTCTTGGGATCTTGGGTACGCAGTTGCACATGCCTGGCATGAGTTTGCCACCAGGTCTGGGACTCAAACAGTGGCCAACTACATGAGAGTCCAGCGATATAGCCATTACACCAACTGCTGGTCCCCATCTTATTTTTTAAAATTTCCAGCAGCCACTTTTTTTTTTTTTTTTGAAGGTTGTGCTTTAGGGTGCATGTGCTCACCAGAAAGAGAAAAACAGAGACAAAAAGTGAGAAATCACCCCCCCACACACACGGGGGATGGCCATGTCGCAATTCCTTCTTCTTCATTCTCTTCTCACAATCTTGGCACGCACATGTACCCAGCGTGAGTATAAGCCACCAGGTCCATGACTTGAACTGCGATCGACTACACGGGAATCTAGTGACATAGCCATTACGCCAACTGTTGGTCTCCAGTCACCACCTGCTTTATTAGTCAGAAGCAATCAAAATTGAGGCAAAGTTCTCTGCCATTCCCTGGCAGTAAAAGATTACTGCCCATTAATGGCTTAGATGATTGTTGATGATTTTTAGCAATAAGCACTGGAAAATTCTCAAAATTCATATGATACTTAGTTATAATGTTGGCTATACACACAATACCCCCAAAATTTGCCTATAATGTTTAGGTCAAGTAATAAATATTTACAATATTTTAAAAAATTTTTACACAATGCCTGGCATAGTTAATAGCCAGTAAAATATAGTTTAGATATGCTTTCAGCTGAGATAAGTCTTGCTATTTGGTGGCCTCTCTTCTGGTACATCTTGGAAGGAATTATTCTTGATGGAGTGAGGCACAAGGCTAAAGATTATTACTTCTCTCTCAGGTTAGAAGCTCAGAAATTCTAATTGGGTGGTGGTTTGCAAAATAAATTTTATATAGAACACACATATCTTTCATGTGTATCATAATAAGTCATTTTTCCTTAGTTGCTTTAAACTGTATTTTAGGACACATTTCTACAAAAAAAAAAGAAAGTCTATGTAAATAAAAGAACAGGGACAGAGCAAAGATAATGTTTAAATTAATTTGTTAAATTTCGTTTTCAGTAATGAAATCTTGAAGGAAAAAAAGGCAGGTACTCAATATAGATATTTGATGAATGGATGAATGAATGATTAAATTAACTGAATTCAATGAGTGGACAGGAGAGAAAGAAATGCAGTGTGAAAGAATCTTAATCAATTTGTGTTCGAGTAAGAAGAGTCAAGATTAATCTACTGTTACCATGAAATGGTTTATGAGATTTTTGAAAGTTGAAACAACGAAGAGGTAGGTTTAAGATATTTAGAAAATGTCTTGGTGATACTAAAAATATTAAACTAATAAATGCTTAAGAATGAACAAGGATGAGATAAATTTTTTAAATAGACAAAAGAAGACATCTATATAAAGAAAACAAGAAAAAGCTGAGTTCTGTCATTTTATTAGAGCACGTGTTTTGTAGCATAAGAATAGATCTATCGAACATAGCATAAAATAGGCTATAATGTTTTACATTTTGAGAAACAAATATACTGGTCAATGACCAACTGCCATTCATATTTATGTGAGTGAAACTATTTAACAACTATAAATATTTAGCAATATATATAAATATCTGCTCTGAGTATAAAAAATAGAGCTGAGTGCTATATGGTCATAACATTGGTCTCAGTGAGGTTTGGGTCTGTGTGAGAGTTGCTTTCATTGAAGTTTTGTGCAGTGGGTCTCAGTGATGTGTGTGGTGTTCTCAATAAGATGTTATGTAGTTCGCAGAGGGATATGCTGTAGGTAGAAGTGGAGTGTGCTGTGGATCACAGTGAATTGTGCTGTGGGACTCAGTGGGGTTTGCTGTGGGTCTCAGTGAGGTTTGGGTCTGAGTGGGGTGTGTTCTTTGTAACAGTTATGTGCTCTGGTTATCAGTGATGTGTGCAGTGGTCTCATTGAGGTGTGATGTGGGACACAGTGGGGTGTGCTATAGATTAAAGTGTGGTGTCCTGTGGGTCTCAGTGAGGTTTGCTGTTGTTCTCACTAAAGTTCAGATATGAGTGTGGTGTGCTGTGGGTTGCAGTTTTGTGCTGTGGGTATCAGTGATGTGTGCTGTGGTCTCACTAAAGTGAGCTGAGGGTCACAGTGGGATGTTCTGTGGGTGAAAATGGGGTGTGATGTGGATCTCAGTGAATTGTGCTGTGGGTCCAAGTGAGCTTTGCTGGGGGGTCTCAGTGAGGTTTGAGTCTGAGTGGGGTATGCTGTGGGTCTCAGTGATTGTGCGGTGGTCTCATTGAGGTGTGCTGTGGGTCACAGTGAAGTATACTGTGAGTTAAAGTGGGCTGTGCTGTGGGTCTCAGTGAAATTTGTGTCTGAGTGGTTGTGCTGAGGGTCAAAGTTTTGTACTGTTGGTATCAGTGATATGTGCGTTGGTCTCTCAGTGTTGTGCTTTGTGTCACAGTGGGGTGTGCTATGGGTTAAAGTGTGGTGTGCTGTGTATCTCAGTGAATTGTGCTGCTGGTCTCAGTGAGGTTTGCTGAAGGCCTCAGTGAAGTTTGGGCAGGAGAGGGGTGCGCTGTGGGTCACAGTTCTATCCTATGAGTCTCCATGATGCGTGCAGTGGCCTCACTGAGGTGTGCTGTGGGTCGAAGTGGGTTGTGCTGTGGATCTCAATGAATTGTGTTGTGGGTCTCAGTGAGGTTTACTGTGGGTCTCATTGAGGTGTGGGTCTGAGTGTGATGTGCTGTGGGTTGAAGTTTTGTTCTGTGGGTATTAATGATGTATGCTGTGGTCTCACTGTGCTGTGCTATGGGTTGCAGTGGGGTGTGCTGTGGGTAAAAGTGATGTTTGCTGTTGGTCTCGGTGAAGTTTAGGTCTGATAGGGAGTGCTGTGGCTTGCAGTTTTGTGCTGTGGGTCTCAGTGATTTGTATAGTAGTCTCACTGAAGTGTGCTGTGGGTCATAGTGGGGTGTGCTATAGATCTCAGTGAATTGTGCTGTGGGTCTCAGTGAAGTTTGCTGTGGGTCTTAGTGAAGTTTGAATCTGAGTGTGGTGTGCTGTGGTCGTAGTTTTGTGCTGTGTGCATCACTGATGTGTGCTGTGGTCTCACAAAGTTGTGTCATGGGTTACAGTGGGGTGTGCTGGGGTCTCAGTGAATTGTGCTGGGGGTCTCAGTGAAGTTTTCTATGGGTCTCAGTGAGATTTGGATTTGAGTTGGTTGTGCTGTGGGTCGCAATTTTGTGCAGTGGGACTTAGTGATGTGTGCATTGGTCTCACTGAGGTGTGCTGTGGGGCACAGTGGGGTGTGATGTGGGGAAAAGTGGAGTGTGCTGCTTATCTCAGCGAATTCTGCTGGGGGGTCTCAGTGAGGTTTTCTGTAATCTCAGAGATTTGGATCTGAGTAGGGTGTGCTGTGGGTTGCAGTTTTATGCTGTGGGTCTCAGGGATGTGTGTGGTGGACTCACTGAGGTGTGAGGTGGATCACAGTGGGGTGTGCTGTGGGTTAAATTGGGGTGTGTTGTTAACCACAATGAATTGTGCTGTTGGTCTCAGTGAGATTTACAGTAGGTCCTAGTAAAGTTTGGGTCTGAGTGCTGTGTGCTGTGTGTCATACATTTGTTCTGCAGGTACAGTGATGTGTGCTGTGGTCTCACTAAGGTGTGCTATGGGTCACAGTGGGGTGGGCTGTGGGTCTCAGTGAATTGTGCTGTGGGTCTCAGTGAGGTATGGATCTGAGTGGGCTGTATTGTGGATTACAGTTTTGTGCTCTGTTTCTCAGTGATGTGTGCAGTGGTCTCACTGAGGTGTGCTGTAAGTCACAATGGGGCGTGTGGTGGCTTAAAGTGTGGTGTGCTGTGGATCTCAGTGAATTGTTCTGTGGGTTTCAGTGAAGTTTGATGTGGGTCTCAGTGAGATTTGTGTCTGAGTGGGATGTGCTGTGGGTCGCAGTTTTGTGCTGTGGGTATCAGTGATGTATATGGTGCTCTCCCTGAGGCGTGCTATGGATTACAGTGTGGTGTGCTGTGGGTTAAAATGGGATGTGTGGTGGATCTCAGTGAACTGTACTGTGGGTCTCAGTGAGCATTGCTGTGGTTCTCAGTGAGGTTTGAGTCTGAGTGGGGAATGCTGTGGGTCACAGTTTTGTGCTGTGTGTCTCAGTAATTTGTGCTATGTTCTCACAAAAATGTTCTGTGTGTCACAGTGGGGTGTGCTATAGGTCACAGTGTGGTGTGTGTGAATCTCAGTGAATTGTTGGTGATCTTAGGGAGGTTCTCTATAGGTCTCAGTGAGGTTTGGGTCTGAATGGAGTGTGATGTGGGTTGCAGTTTTGTGCTGTGTGTCTCAGTGATGTGTGCTGTGGTCTCACTAAGGTGTGCTGTGGGTCTCAATGATGTGTGCAGTGGTCTCACAGGGGTGTGCTGTGGGTTAAAGTGGGGTGTGCTCTGCATTTCAGTGAATTGTGCTGTGGGTTTCACTGAGGTTTGCTGTTGGTCTCAGTGAGGTTTGGGTCTGAGTGGGGTGTACTGTGGGTCACAGTTTTGTTCTGTGTGTCTCAGTGATGTGTTCGGTTTCTTCACTGAGAAGTGCTGTGGGTTGCAGTGCAGTGTGCTGTGGTTTAAAGTGGGTTCTGCTGTGTATCTCAGTGAATTTTGCTGTGGGACTCAGGATTGCTGTGGGTCTCAGTGAGGTTTGGGTCTGAGTGGGGAGTGCTGTGGTTTGTAGTTTTGTTCTATGGTTCTCAGGTGTGTTGTGGGTCCCAGTGCAGTATGCTGAGGGTTAAAGTGGGGTCTTCTGTGAATCTCAGTGAATTATGCTGTGGGTCTCAGTGAGGTTTGCTGTGGGTGTAAGTGAGGTTTGGGACTGAGTCAGGTGTGCTGTGGGTCGCAGTTTTGTGCTGTGAGTCTCAGTGATAGGTCCGGTGTACTCTCTGAGGTGTGCCATGGGTTGCAGTGATGTGTGCTGTAAGATAAAGTGGGGTGTACTGTGGATGTCAGTGAATTGTGTTGTGGGTCTCAGTGAGGTTTGCTGTGGGCCTCAGTTAGGTTTCGGTCTGAATGGGGTGTGTTGTGTGTCGCAATTTTGTGTTGTGGTTTCAGAGTTTTGTGTATTGGTCTCAGTGAGGTGTGCTGTTGTCCCAGTGGAGTGTGCTGTGGGTTAAAGTGGGTTTGCTGTGAATCTCAGTGAATTTTTCTGTGGGTTTCAGTAATGTTTGTTGTGATTTTCAGTGACATTTGGGTCTGAGTGCGGTGTGCTGTGGGTCACAGTTTTGTGTCATGGGTCTTACTGATTTGTGCGTTTGTGTCACTTAGGTGTGATCTGGGTCTCAGTGAGGTTTGGGCCTGTGTGGGTTGTACTGTGGATCATAGTTTTGTGCTGTGAGTCTCAGTGATGTGTGCAGTGGTCTCGCTGAAGTTTGCTGTGGGTTGCAGTGCAGTGTGCTGTGGTTTAAAGGGGGTGTACTGTGGATCTCAGTGAAATGTGCTGAAGGTCTCAATAAGGTTTGTTGTCGGTATCAGTGTGCTTTGGGTCTCAGTGGGGTGTGCTCCAGAATGCAGTTCTGTGCTCTGGGTTTCAGTGATGTGTACAGTGTTATCACTCAGGTGTACTGTGGGTCACAGTGGGGTGTTATGTGGGTTAAAGTTGGGTGTGCTCTGTGAGCATTGCTGTGGGTCTTAGTGATGTTTGGGTCTGAGTGGGGTGTGTCGCAGTTTTGTGCTGTGGGCTTAAGAGATGTGTTAGGTGGCCTCATTGAGGTGTGCTGTGGGTCTCAGTGTGGCGTGCTGTGGTTAAAAGTGGGATGTTCTGTGGATCTGAGTGAATTGTGCTGTGGGTCTGAGTGAGTTTTGGGTCTGATTGGGCTTTGCTGTGGTTTGCAGTTTGTGCTGTGGGTCTCAGTTGTGTGTACGGTAGCCTCACTGAAGTGTTCTATGGGTCATAGCGGGTTGTGTGAGGTTTTGTCTGGGTATTAGTGAAGTTTAGGTCTGAGTGCAGTGTGCTGTGGGTCGTAGTTTTGTGCTGTGTGTATCACTGATATGTGCTGTGGCCTCAATAAGTTGTTTTGTGGGTTACACTGGGGTGTGCTGTAAGTTCTGTGAATTGTGCTGTGGGTTGCAGTGAGGTTTTCTATGGGTATCAGTGAGGATTCAGTCTGAGAGGGGCATGGTATGAGTTGCAGTTTTCTGTCATGTGTCTCAATGATGTGAGGGAAGGTCTCACTGAGGTGTGCTGTTCGTTACAGTGGGAAGTTCTGTTGGTTAAATTAGGGTGTGCTGTGGATCTCAGAGAACTGTTCTGTGGGTCTTAATGAGGTTTTCTGTGGAACTAGGTGAGGTTTGCATCTGGGTGGGCTGTGCTGTGGGTCACAACTTTGTGCTGTGGGTCTTACTGATGTGTGTGGTGGTCTCACTGAGGTGTGCTGTGGGTTGCAGTGTGGTGAGCTGTGAGTTAAAGTGGGGTGTGCTGTGGATCTCAGTGAATTTTGCTGGGGTTACAGTGAGGTTTTCAGTGTGGGACTCAGTGAGATTTGGGTCTGAGTGGAGTGTGCTGTGGGTCGCAGTTTAGTGTTATGAGTCTTACTGATTTATGTGGTTGTGTCTCTTAGGTTTGCTGGGAGTTATAATGTGGTGTGCTGTGAATCTCAGTGAATTATGCTGTGAGTCTTAGTGAGGTTTGCTGTGGGCCTCAGTGAGGTTTGGGTATGAATGGGGTGTTCTATGGGTTGAACTTTTATGCTCTGGATATTAGTGATATGTGCGGTGGTCTCACTGAGCTGTGCTGTGGGTCGCAGTGGGGTGTTCTGTGGGATAAAGTGGGTTTTCAGTAAGGTTTGATGTGGATTTGGTTCTGAGTGGGCTGTGCTGTTGGTCACAGTTTTGTACTGTGGTTCTTACTGATGTGTGTGGTGTTCTCATTGAGCTGTGCTGTGGGTCACAGTGGTTTGTGCTGTTGGTTAAAGAGGGGTTTGCTGTGTATCTCATTTAATTGTTCTGTGGGTCTCAGTAAGCTTTGCAATGGGTCTGAGTGAGGTTTGCTGTGGGTCTCACTGTGGTTTGGGTCTGAGTAGAGTGGATTCTTCATCACAGTTTTGTGCTGTGGGTCTTAATGATGTGTGTGGTGTTCTCACTGAGGTGTGCTTTGGGTCACAGAGGGGTGTGCTCTGGGTTAAAGTAGGGTGCGCTATGGATTTCAGTGAATTGTGCTGTGGGTTTGAATGAGGTTTGCTGTGGGTTTCAGAGAGGTTTGTGTCCAATGGGGTGTGTTGTGTATCAGTTTTGCTTTGTGTGTGTCAGAGTGGGGCTTCCTTTGGGCTGCAGTTTTGTGCTGTGTGTGTCTCAGTGATGGGTCCAGTGGCCTCACAGATGTGTGCTGTAGGTCACTGTGGGGTGTGCTGTGGTTTAAAGTGGTGTGTGCTGTGAATCTCAGTGAATTGTGCTGTGGGTATTAGTCAGGATTGCTGTTGGTCTCAATAAGGTTTGGGTCTCTGTGGGGTGTGCTCCCGGTCAGGGTTTTGTGCTTCCGGTTTCAGTGATGAGTCTGGTGGTCTCACTGAGGTGTGTTGTGGATCGAGTGCTGTTTGATCAGTGTTAAATTGGGATGTGCTGTATATCTCAGTAATTTGTGCTGTGGGACATAGTGAGGATTGCTGTGGGTCTCAGTGATGTTTGGCTCTGAGTAGGGTATGATGTTGGTCACAGTTTTGTTCTGTGGTTCTCAGTGAGGTGTTGGTGGCATAATTGAGGTGTGCTGTGCATCTCAGTGTGGTGTGCTCTGTGTTAAAGTGGGGTATGCTGTGGATCTCAGTGAATTGTGCTGTGAATCTCAGTGAGGTTCGAGTTTCAGTGGGGTGTGCAGTGGGTTCCTGTTTTTGTTGTGGGTCTCAGTGGTGAGTGCAGTGTTCTCGCTGATGTGTGCGGTGGATCTCAGTGGGGTGTGCTGTGGATTTCAGTGGATTTTGATATTGGTTTCAGTGAGTTTTGCTTTGGGTCTCAGTGAGGTTTGGTTCTATGTGGAGTGTCCTGTTGACCACAGTTTTGTGCTGTGCGTCTGAGTGATAGATCCAGTGGCCTCACTGAGGTGTGTTCTGGATCATTGTGGGGTTGCCATGGATTAAAGTGAGGTGTGCTGTGGATATGAGTGAATTGTGCTCTGGGTTTCAGTGAGGTTTTCTGTGGGCCTCCATGAGGTTTGGGTCTGAATAGGGTATGCTGTGTGTCACAGGTTTGTGCTGTGGGTCTCATTGATGTGTGCAGTTGTCTCACTGAGATGTGCTGTGGGTCACAGTGGGGTGTTCTGTGTGTTAAAATGGGGTGTGCTGTGGATCTCAGTGAGTATTTTTGTGGATCTCAGTGAGGTTTGTATCTGAGTGGGTTGTGCTGTTGGTCACAGTTTTGGGTTGTGGGTCTCAGTAATTTGTGAGGTTCCCTCACTGAAGTGTGCTGTGGGCCACAGTGGAGTGTGCTGTAAGGTAAAGTGGGGTGTGCTGTGGGTATCAGTGAATTGTGCAGTGGGTCTCAGTGAGGTTTACTGTGGGTCTCAGTGAGGCTTGTGTCTGAGTGCAGTGTGCTGTGTGTCGCAGTTTTGTACTGTTTTTCTCAGTGATGTGTTCGAGTGTCTCATTAAGGTATGCTGCGGGTCTAAGTGCAGTATGCTATGGTTTAAAGTGGGTTGTTCTGTGGATCTCATTCAATTGTGCTGTGGGTCTAAGTCAGTAAGACCCACAGCACACAACATTTTAGCCACAGCACATCCCAATTTAAACCACAATATACCCGACTGTGACCCACAGCAAACCTCAGTGAGGCCACCACACACAACACTGAGACCTAGAGTACATAACAGAGACACACAGCACACCCCACTTAGACACAGACCTCACTGAGAACCACAGGAAACCTCACCAAGACCCACTGCACACCCCTCTTTAAACCACAGCATGCCCCACTTTAAACCACAATATACTCCACTGCGACTCACAGCACACCTCTGTGATACCACCACACAAATCGCTGAGACTCAGAGTACATAACGAAGACATATATCACACCCCACTCAGACACAAACCTCACTGAGAACAATAGTAAACCTCACTGAGACCCACAAAAAACTCACTGAGATCCACAGCACACCCCTCTTTGAGCCACAGCACACCCCCATTTTAAACCACAATATACCCCATTGAGACACAGAGCACACGTCTGTGAGACCACCACACACATCACTTAGACCCAGAGTACATAACTGAGACACATAGCACGCCCCATTAAAACACAAAACTCACTGAGAACCACTGCAATCCTCACGGAGACCCACAGCACATCCCACTTTAAGCCACAGCGCACCTCCTTTTAAAACAACATATAAACCACTGCAACGCACAGCACACCTCTGTGAGACCACCACACACATCGCTGAGACCCAGAGTACATGACTGAGACAGCACCATTCACTGGACCCAAAGCACACCCCAGGTTAAGCCACCATGCACCCCACTGTGACAGACAGCACACCTTATTTATACCACCACACACATCCTTGAGTCCCACTGCACAAACCTGAGCACAACAGTACACCCCATTAAGTCTCAAAACTCACTGAGACCTACAGCAATCATCGCTGACACCCACAGTACCATTCACTGGGCCAAAAGCACACCCCAGTTTAAGCCACTGCACACCCCAGTGTGACAGGCAGCACACCTTATTAAGACCACTGCACACATTTCTAAAACCCACCGTACAAACCTGACATCCACAGCACACCCCACTAAGTATAAAATCTCAGGAAGACACATAGGAAATGTCGCTGACACCCACAGTACCAATCTCTGATCCCAAAGCAAACCTCAGTTTAAGCCACATTACACCCCACTATGACAGGCAGGACACCTCATCGAGATCACTGCACACATACCTGAAACTTACCACACACATGCCTGAGAAACACAGCCCAACCCACTCAGTCTAAAACCTCACTGAGCCTCACAGAAAACCTCACTGACCCCCACATTAACATCCACTGAACCCAAAGCAAACCCCACTTTAAGCTACCGCAGTCCTCACTGCGACAGGCAGCACACTTCATTGAGACCACAGCAAACATCCCTGAAATCCTCCGCACAAACATGCAACCCACAGCACACCCCACTCAGTCTGAAACCTCACTGAGACAGACAGAAAACATCACTGACACCCACAGTACCGTTCACTGGACCCAAAGCACAGCCCAGTTTAAGCCAGTGAGGTTTGCTGTGGGTCTCAGTTTTTTTATTTTTTTCATCTGAGAGATGTGCTTTTGGTCGTAGTTTTGTGCTGTGGGTCTCAGTTATGTGTGCAGTTGTCTCACTGAGGTGTGCTGTGGGTCGCAGAGCAGAGTGATGTTTATTAAAGTGGGATGTTCTGTGTATGTCAGTGAATTGTGTTGTGAGTCTCAGTGAGGATTACTGTGGGTCTCAGTGAGTTTTGGACCTGAATGGGGTGTGATGTGGGTCGCAGTTTTGTGTTGTCAGTCTCATTGATGTGTGTGGTCATGTCACTGACATGTGCTGTGGGTCACAATGTTGTCTGCTGTGGGTTAAAGTGGAGTGTGCTGTGGATTTTAGTGAATTTATTTGTGGGTATCAGTGAGGTTTGCAGTGGGTTTCAGTGAGGTTTGGGTCTGAATGTGGTGTACTGTGAGTCACAGTTTTGTTCTGTGGGTCTCAATGATGTGTTCAGTGGTCTACTTGAGGTGTCCTGTGTGTCACAGTACAGTGTGCTGTGGTTTAAAATTGGTGGTGCTGTGGATCTTGGTGAACTGTGCTATGGCTCTCAGTGAGGTTTGCTTGAGTCTCATTGTGCTTTGGGTCTGAGTGAGGTGTGCTCTTGGTCACAATTTTGTGTTGTGGGTATCAGTAATGTGTTCAGTGGTCTCACTGAGGTGAGCTGTGGATAGCAATGGAGTGTGATGTGAGTTAAAGTGTGTTGTGCTGTAGATGTGCTCTGTTTCCCAGTGAGGATTGCTGTGGGTCTCAGTGAGGTTTGGGTCTGAATGGTTTGTGCTGTGGGTATCAGTGATGTGTGCATTGGTCTCACTGAGGTGTTCTGTGGGTTGCAGTGGGGAGTGATGTGGGTTAAAGTGGGGCGTACTTTGAATCTCATTGAATTGTACTGTGGGTCTCGGTGAGGATTGACTTGGGTCTCAGTGAGGTTTGGGTCTGAGTGGGGTGTGCTGTCAGTGCAGTGTTGTGTTGTGTGTCTCAATGATGTATCTGGTGGTTTCATTGAGGTGTGCTGTGTGTTAAAGTAAGGTGTGCTTTGGATCTCAGTAAATTGAGCTGAGGGTCTCAATGAGGTTTGCTGTGGGTCTCACTGAGGTTTGGGTCTGAGTACAGTGTGATGTGTGTCACAGTTTTATTCTGTGCATCTCTGTGATGGTTCCGGTGGTCTCACTGAGGTGTGCTGTGGGTCCCAGTTGGGTATGCTGTGGGTTAAAGTGGGGTATGCTGTGAAAGTCAGTGAATTGTGCTGTTGGTCTCAGTAAATATTGATGTGGGTCTCAGTGAGATTTTGTTTTGAGAAGGTTGTTTTGTTGGTCAGTTTCATTCTGTGTGTCTCAGTGATGTGTGTGGTGGTCTCACTGAGGTGTTCTGTAGGTCATAGTTGGGTGTGCTGTGGATTAAATTGGGGTGTTCTCAGAGTCCCAGTGAATTATGCTGTGGGTCTCAGTGAGGTTTACTGTTGGTGTCAGTGTGGTTTGGGTCTGAGTGGGGTATGTTGTGGGTCACATTTTTTTTTCACTGTGTCTTAGTGATTTGTGTGCTTGTCTCACTGAGGTGTGCTGTGGGTCGCAGTGTGGTGTGCTGTGAGTTTAATCGGGGTGTGCTGTGGATCTCAGTGAATTGTGCTGTGTGTCTCAGTGAGGTTTGCTGTGGACCTCAGTGAGATTTGTGTCTGAGTGGGGTGTGTTGTTGGTCGCAGTTTTGTGCTGTGGTACTCAGTGATGTGTGTGGTGTTCTCACTGATGTGTGCTTTGTGTTGCAATGGGGTGTGATGTGGGTTAAAGTGAGGTGTGCCGTGGATCTCAGTGAATTGTGTTGTGGATCTCAGTGAGGCTTGCTTTGGGTCTCAGTGAGGTTTGGGTCTTAGTGGGGTGTCCTGTGGGCTGCCATTTTGTTCTGTGGGTCTCTGTAATTGGTTCAGTGGTCTCCCTGAGGTGTGCTGTGGGTCACTGTGTGGTGTGCTGTGGGTTAAATTGGGATGTGCTGTGGATCTCAGTGAATTGTGCTGTGGATCTCAGTGAGGTTTCCTGTAGGTCTCAGTGAGGATTTTGTCTGAGTGAGGTGTGCTGTGGGTCGCAGTTTTGTGCTGTGGGTTTCAGTGATATGTGTGGTGGTCTCATTGAGGTGTGCTTTTGGTCAAAGTGGAGTGTGTTCTGGGTCACAGTGGTGTATGCTGTGGGTCTCAGTGAATTGTGCTGTGGGTGTCCGTGATGTTTACTGTGGGTCTCAGTTTGGCTATATCTGAGAGCGTGTGCTGTGGGTCGTACTTTTGTGCTGTGGGTCTCAGTGATGTGTGTGGTGGTCTTACTGAGGTGTGATGTGGGTCGCAGTGCGGTGTGTTGCATGTTAAAATGGGTTGTTCTGTGGATCTCAGTGAATTGTGTTGCAGGTATCATTGAGGTTTGTTGTGGGTCTCAGTGAAGTTTGGGTCTGAGTGGGTTGTGCTCTTGGCTTGAGTTGATTATCTTCTGTTTTATTGCAGTGAGTATTTCTCCAGGAAAAAAAAATATAGTTTTTTAAACAGCCTTCTCTTTTCTTTTTCAATTGATATCCTATACTAAACCAAAAACCATAACAACAAACAAATATAAGTAAAATATAAAATCTCATCTATTTACTCTCATGCTTGATAACTATTATTAAACTGGGCAACGCAATTAGCTAAAGGGAAAAATATAGTTCTGTTTTAATATGACATGCCAGTGTCTGAGTGTTTGGATCTTCCCCTCTAAAATGCGTATGTTGAAACTTAATTCTCAGTGCAGTAGTGAGAGAGGTGGGGCACTTGGGACATGATTAGGTCTCAAGGGCAAATTCTTCAAGAATGAGATTAGCACCCTTATAAAAGAGGCACTAGAAATCTTGTTTCTCCCTTCCACCATGTGAGAACATAGTGAGAATGTGTCATCTTTTTTTTTCCTTTCTTTTGTTAGAAAGAGGGAGACAGAGAGATAAAAGGAAAGAACAGATGCAGATATTCATGAAACAGTCTTCCTGTGTCATACTCCAGTTAGCTAGGATTTCAGTCATGCACCACCAGCCCTAGCACATTCAGGTAGGCCCAGAAACCAAACCTGGTCTCCTGTGTATCTTCCGCCTGAAGTCAGCCTCAGGTTGTATTGCTCTGTGCCACTGTGTATCTGGGCTGAGAAGTGTTATCTTTGCAGCAGAGAGTGCCCCTCCTGGACACTGAATCTTCTGGCACTTTGATCTTGGACTTCTCAACCCTTGTTATTGTAAGCAATAAACTACCATTCTTTATCAATTACTCAGTCCACGGTATTTTGTTATAAAAGCTGGAGTGACCTAAGACAAGATAGAAAGTCTCTGATTTTTAAATAAAAATTAGTGCTGGCCCTACAGTTTAGTGGTTAAATGAAACTAGAGAAAGGTTTGAGTCTTATCCCTGGGGCTTGAAAAACATGCTAGGCATATGTGCATGTATGCCCAGATTTTCCACAGGGTAGAGAAATGGAGGAGAAGGAATTGTGGCATGACCACATCCCTATAGGAGGTGCATTTTCCCTCTCTCTCTGTTTCTCTGTCTCTCTCTCTGGCAAACTTATACATCTTGTGGAAAAAAAAAAAAAACCTTACAGCTTTTATCAGGGCTAACAGAAAGCAATTAAAATATTTTATAAACAAAGAATATCTTCTAGATTATCTAATTAAGCTTTTGCAGGTATTTTTGGATTAAGAGTAGATTACTTAGGATCTATGCATAAATCTATAACAATTATTTGTTTTCTAAAATTTTGAGACAACAATCAAAATGTCATATTTTTATCCATCCGTTTAATGAAATCACTAAGCTAAATATATTTATTAACATAATTAGCTTATTTTAAAAAATGGTGACTATCTGTAAATAGCACATTTAAGTTTTAGCAATTGCAGGGGAAAAACAGTTACTAAAGATTAGAATAAACAAAATTATCAAAATTGAACACCTTTATTTTCTCCTAAAATATCATATTTAACTTTAAAATGCTAATCTTATGAAGAAAATCTGTTTTTCATTGGAGCTTTTACTATATGTAAAGAATTAAAAATATCATGACTTAAAAATATCATGACCCTTTATTGATGTAGCAGCAGTGTATCATATATGTTAGTGATAGTCATCTTTTATGTTAACATAACATAACATCAAGTTATTTTAATAGGTACATTTTTATGGATTCAATCATTTGGGGAAATAATGGACTTAAGTTAGAAAAAGAGAAAAAGGATAGAAATTTGTTACACCTTTTATAGTTCAATTCAAACTTTTCAAAGCCTTCTTTGGCTGTGCACCAGCAAACTTATCAAAGCAACTGCATATGAAATATAAAAGAAAATATGTGCTGAATACACACTATAATACTTTTGAATCACTCTCAGAAAACCCAGGTTCTGCGATAAGCAGCACAAAGATACAGCTGATATATATATCATATATATATATATATATATAACATATATATATATATATATATATATATGTATGTATTCTTTGCCATTGAAAGAAGTTTGCAGAACCTCAAAAGCTTCCTGCTCCCCATAGTTATAAGTTTCCTCACACAGCCCAAAGGTGCCCCATGTCAGCTTAGTGATCAGGTCTTGGGCCTAATCCACTGAGCCACAAAATCTGGAGAAGAAATTCCTTAATGGCAAAGTTTTCAGTGTCTGTTTAAGTAAATGGCTGACATAATATGGTATGACAGGAAATGTCACATTGTTGAGACCATCTATTTACTTTGTCACCTCTGGAATATTAGTTGACTTATGGTCACACTGAATTATCCCAGATGAGAAGCAAGTGACAGATGTTTTACTTGAAAAAGTTCCTTCTTTTTCAATTTTTTTAAAAGTATACTATATTATCAGTTTTAAAATGGTTAACCCTCTAGACATTTTTCAAAGAGAAGTTTTCTTGTGGAATTTCTTTCAGTTACTTCTTAAAGATAACTGTGTGTTTTCCTACTCTTTCTTTGTCAAAGGAAAGTATGATTTTCAAATACGTACATCATTGTTTTTCAATGTTTCCTTCAAAATTTATTTTTAATTATTATATTAGTGTATATTCTAATTCCTATTTGGAACAACATTTATAAGTATATAACCAATGTGTATATTTCCAATTTAAAGGCTTACACGGCTCTCTTCTAGGTCTAAGTTATTTTCCTTGTCTTTTTGTCATTAATACAGTCAAAGCTATAGATAAGTTTTTCTCAGTTTTTAGGTCTTGGGCACACCCAGACTTTTATCTCTCTGACTCAATATTATTCAAAAATAAGTTAAATGTAGATAAGGAATACAATTTTGGCAAAGAGAGGAATCATAAACTGGATATGTCCTTCCACTTGAGTAGACCAAAAAAAAAAAACCTGGGTCTAGCAGATGGTGTAATGGTTATGTCACTGGACTCCCACATAGTCAACCATGGTTTGAGCCCAGACTCAGCAATTTAAAACTCACACCATACACATGTACATGAAAGCCCAAAATCCTGAGAGGAGAATGAAGGAGAAGGGGTTGAGGCATGCCTCCCAGCCCTCCAGCCCTCCCTTCCCCCCCCCCACCAGGGAGGGGGTGATTTCTTGCTTTCTGTCTCCCCAATGAGTGCATACACCCTATAGAAAAAATCTCTTTCTCAAAAAAAATAAAAATAAAAATAAATAAAAAGGAAAGAAAAAAAAAATTCCAGGCACTGGACTAAACAATTCAGATAAGTGATCTCTGAGAAACAGGGAACAAAATAAGTATGATTGTCACAGCTTCCTACTGGGAGAGGATTTGGGGGCCGTGGCAAAAAGATGGAGAACTATGGAAGAGACTGGCAGATGCCCTGAGTTGAAAATACAAGGCTGAGTGACTGGAGAGATGAAGGCCAGAATTCTCAGAAAGGAGAGGGCTACATGGAGAAAGATTTCCTGAGATTTGCAGTTTTTCATATCTGTGAGAGAAACTCTTTGAGACCAGAAAAAGAACCACCCAAAAGGATTAGAGGCGACAGGAATGAGAGTTCACACTGTCTGTTCTGAAATAAATCATATTCCTGCCTGCCAGGGTGGAAAACTCCATAATTCACTGGAAATGCAGAGTAGAGTTTTCCCTTAGTGATAAGACAAAATTAATCCTAGATCCAATGTTATTCTGGCTCCATCTAACAAAACTCCCAAAAAAGAGAGAAAATGATGATCTGCTTAAAAATAGTTTAATTTTGTCCCCAAACAATATTCAAACATATGTTTAGCGATTTTAAAAATACTGCACACACAAAAAATTCAAAATGTCCTGACATCAAATAAAAAATAAATTTCCATGGAACCAGGAAAATATAATTCATAATGAACAGAAAATCTATTAGCCAAAACTGACTCAGAAATAACAGATAATAAGATTAGTTGACTAGAACAAACTGCTGTTATAACTGTATTGCCTATCTACAAGATAGAGAAAAGAATGAAGATTTTTTAAATAGGGATATGGAAAGTACTATAAAAGATATAAATCAAGCTTCTAGATAAGAAAGTTTAATGTCTGAGATAAGATAATATTAATGGTAATCTAGACATTTCAAAAGAAAAGTATAGTAAAATAAAGTTAAAGGAATAGAAATTGGAGCCAGCCACATTGGGTGGTGGTTAAATGCCATGTGTGTATATATATATATATATATATATATATATATATATATATGGCATATATATATATATATATATATATATATATATATATATATGGAGCTGGATTCCACTTGGCAGAATGTGGTCCTAATCCTGTCTCCCAAGACTTGCAAAAAATGCACATGAGCATGTCTGCCCAAAATGCCGATGGGATGGAGAAATGGAGGAAAAGGATTATAGTATGACTATGTCCCAATGGGTGTTGCTTTCTATCTCTCTCTCTGTCTTGGGCCCTCTGGAAGTAAATAACAATAAAGAAAAACAGATATTACTCAAAAGCAAACACGAGACAAATTACTGAAAAATAAGCGAGAGGAGCTCAAGTGAGCTGTGAGACAAAGTCAAACAACATAATATTTTTGACATTCCCAAAGTAGGGAGATAAAAATCACATAAAAATAATAATGGCTTTCCTCATTTAATTAAGCCTATAAATACACATATCCAATATTTAATTAAACCTATAAACATATGTACATATTTAATAAACTTCAAGAAAACAACTCAAATTAAATCCAATCACTTAAACATGCTAACAATAAGAAAAACTTTAAAGTCAGTCTGAACACAAAATACACATATGGGAAAGAGTTCTGCAGTTGAGAACTTTTAAGTAAATAGAATTTATTTTAAGTATCTTCTGTGTTCATAGATAATCATGCACCTATCATGTATAGAGAAATAAAACATGCAAAAATACACACCGAATTGAAGGGCACAAAAATGCAGGTAAACTCTTGTACTATGTAAATAATATGGAAACATGAACAAACATATACTAGCAAATTCTACATATATTTGAAATGAGTGGAGTCCTTAAAAGAAAAAGAAGACATAAAATTTTACTAAAGAAGTTATAGATAATCCAAGTAATCTTATCTTTACTTAAATACAGAGATCTTCCAATAACAAAAACCAAAGTCTCATATAACTTCTTTAGGAATTTCTACCAAACATGAAACAAAGCAAAACAAAAATAATACTAATCTCAGAAATCATTAAGAAATTTAAATAGAAGTTACTTCTTCCTGAATGGTTTAAGGGCAGTATGACTCTAAGCACAAAAACAATAATACAGTGTTCTTCAAGAGCAAAGATGCAAAAGATTCTAAGAATTTTTGGGGACCAGCAGTTAGCGTAATGGCTATGTCACTGAACTCCCATGTAGTCGACCACAGTTCGAGTCCTGGACCCGGTGGATTAAACTCATGCCGGGCACATTTGCGTGCATGCCCAAGATCCTGAGAGGAGAATGGAGGAGAAGGGATTGCAGCATGGCCATCTCCCCTGGGGGCTGATTTCTCGCTTTCTATCTCTCTGTCTTTCTCTGTCTTTCTGGCAAGCGCACACGCCCTATAGCAAAAACCTCTAAAAAAAAAAAAAGATTCTAAGAATGTTTTTCAATTCAAATCCAACAGTATATAAAAATTACAGTGTATCTTGACTAATTTGAACTTATTCCAGAAATGTAAATTGGTTTTGACTCAAAAATATTTCAATATATTGGGAAACTTGATAAAGGATACCTACAAAACACCTACATACATTATTATAATTTATCATAACAGAATAGTCACTTTCCCCTCAAGCATTAGGACACGGCAAAGATAGCATCTGTCATCACTTCTCAACATTTGACTACAACTGTAGCCAATGAAATGAGGTGCGAAAAATATGAGCCACCTGGCTTGGGAAATAACATGTAAAACTGTCTTTATCTGCAGATAATATACTCATACATGTAGAAAATTTTAGCAATTCTACAAAAATCTAGAATTGTTAGGTAAGTTTATCAAGGTATAGAATATATCAGCTTTTATGAAAACTCATTATTTTATAAATAATAACCACCAATTAAATTGAAATTAGTAAGTAATGCCATTTAAAATAGCATCAACATCTAACATACACAGTAATAGATCTTACGAAAGAGGTCCATGGTTTGACATATTACAAATATTATTCTCTCATATTGCAAAATACTGTTTATGTCAAAATATGGTGTAATTCTCATATTTAAGAATACTGAGAGAAATTAAAGAACACTTAAATGCATGGATACATGATACTCTGCTCCTATGTCAGAACTATCAGCATCATCAGATTTTAATTCTCCCCAAATTGACCGACTCAGGACATTACTAATGAAAATCACAGTGTGCTCGTTTCTCCTCCTTCTCTTCCTCACACCATGTCATCTTGTTCCTGCCCTACCCACCTTTTCTTTGCTCTTCTTTTTATCTTTTCAGAAAGTCAGAGGACCTGGTATAGGGAACACAACTGAGGGGGGAAAAACATGTTCAGAGCAATTACACTACCCAAATTTAGGCTTTACAAACTACAGAAATAAAGTTAAATAGGCCTAACAAAATAGAATCCAGAAATACATAAATGGCCAATTGATTTTCTCAAAGGTGTGAAAATAATTCAGTGGATAAAGAATAGTCTTTCCAATGATCAGTACTGGGGTCTGAAAAAAAAAGGGGGGAAACAAGAATTTTGATTTATAATTCACAATACATATAGAATATTCACTGGGAATGGGGCTATCTAAATGGAAAACTTAGCAGTACAAAATGCTAGAACAAAATACTGGAGAATCTTTCATTTCAAGTTATGCAAATATTTCATACATAAAACACTAAAAGCAAGGGAAAAAAATGAAGCATTCCTTTCATGTAGCATTCTCTCATCTTCCCTGAATCCAGTTATACAGTTCAAGTCTCTTGCCAAGGTTTCATTGTTCCTCCAGGCAGCCCTAAGGAAGTTCCTTTCTAGGAAATCTTTGGATTGAAGATTTGATATGGCTCATAGGAAACATTCAAGGCATCCTTTGCCTTGATAAACTCTGGAAACTCTGAATACAGACTTTTTCTGATGCATCTAGATCTTGCTCTGCTATCAGAATGTCTTGATTTTGCAAATGTAAGCTCAGTATTAACTTCCATGCCAAAAAGAATCGTGGGAGATAGGATGAGCTCAATGAGTAGTCACCTTGAAGTTACTCTCATGGGACAGAGATGAGAAAGAACTCATTCCCTCCTCCATGAAATGAGAGGTTAAAAAGATGCTATTCAAATGTTTTTCAAAAGAAATTATTTTCTATTGGATGTTTTCTACTTCAACTTCCATCCTCATATACCTACAGAAATAAAAGTGGGTATATTTTTTCCTTTCTCAGAAAACTCATCATGACCCATGTAAGTGATATTAAACAGCTTATTGAATTATTTGTTTATTTATTTTTATGCAACTTATTGTTTGGCTGCCTGCCTTATGTACCTAACTGACTGAAATGCATACAAAGTGAGTCTTAATTAACAGTTTCAAATCTAATACTCAGATTCACGTCATTTACTATCATATAAAATCTGTTCTTCCCTATAACCAAGTTAAAGATTTTTGTGTGACTGTCTACATTCTTTGGGCAGACTAATTTTGTGTGATCACTTAGTTTTGCTTCATTCATTCTTTTACCATCATGCATTCAATGGTTTCAATGTTTTTTATTACAGTCATATAAAATGAGCTCATCTGATATCCATTTATTAATAAAGATTTTAGTATTTCTTTTCTAGACACCTAAAGTCAAAGAGCTTATTCTCTTCAGAGTTTATTCTTTCAACTTTTTAAATTCCACTGAGATCTCAAGACGATAATGATCATATGTAGAAAACATTATACGTCTCATCCCCTTCATGTTCTCTAAACTGGGATAAATTAATCCACACCTAAAGGTCTGAACCAATTTTTTTAATCTCAGGAGGTTTTACAGCAACAGTTAGATACAGGTCTAATTTTAAGTCAATATCATTCATTCAAAGTATAAGATATTCATTGAACATATGCTATAAGGCATGAAATATGGCATTCTGTGGAAATAGGAAGGAACAAAAAAACAAGAATTTCAATTTATGGAACTTAAATTTCAAAGGAGTCAGAATATAAAGAAGTGAAAATCGTTGGATGTTCTATGTTAAGATAATTATATTTGTTATAAGTCAATGAAAAGAATGATGACAAAGAGAGTGAGTGAAGAGATGAAACTATTACATAGATTTTTTGATGAAGATAGGTCTCTATGAGAAAGTATATTTTGAGTCAACACTTGAGGGAAAAAAGAAAATGAACATGTAGAGCAATCTTTTAGGAAAAGAAGATAGCAAATGCAGCGGCTTTCAGTCTAGACAGTCCCTGCACAATTCATGGTAACAAACAAAGGCAGTGTCTAGATTTTACGTGTAAAACATAAAATGTTATGGATGACATCAGAGATTAAGGAAGGGATAAAGTAAAAGTGGACATTTATAATCCTAACAAGAGTTGGAAGGTTTTAAATGATGATATAGTAGGATCTAAGTATGTTTTTAAAAAGTGTCTGTCTGTCATGTCTAGTGTAAACTGATGTTTAAAAAAAATAATGGGACCTAGTTACAAAGTGTTCATGGAATGCATTTGCAAGGTAATAATGAGTTAGTTTAGGAAGGTTCTGGCATCATATTGGGAGATAGATTAAGTCTGGAATTTATTCTGGAGAAAAGTTGTTTGAAAATGGAATTGAAGGAAAGGAAGAAATCAAGTTTCTAAATAAATGGGTTGATAGTGAGGCCATTTGCTGGAATTACAAAACAAAACATAAAAAGAGTAGTAAATTAGATTAGAGGAAAGGAACCTCAAGGATCATATCATGGATGCTTGAATTTTGCTATTTCTCTTGGACATATAGAAGTGCATGTCTTAATAGGTGATTTGATATAAAAATATAGAACTCTGTTAATAATACAGAACAGATAATGTAGAAAAACATTTGGGGAGGGGGGAGGAGTAGTCAGTAGCATGATGATTAAGGCAGCTGGGTCCCTCTTGGCCAACTATCTGGTCAAGCCCTGGACTGGTGGTTTATAAAACATGCTGGGTGTGTTTTTTAATTAATATAAGTTAAGATATTTAATCTTATGGGATTTGATACAAGGATTAAGAAAATTAGAGTGAGGATAAGAGGGTGGTTCCATGCCCAACATTTAGATGATGGCTAGAAGACAATAATTAATAAAGAAAATTAAAAGTAATCTACTCTAAAGCAAGGTACTGATCAGAAGAGGTTGATTCTAAGATTTGATAAAGGATATATTTCAAGTGGTTATTGAATAATACCTTCCAATAATTCAAGTAAAATCAAGAAAACGAGGTAACTATTAGCTGTGGCTACAAAGATATTGTCAGTGACCATTATGTAACTACTGCAATGAAGCTGTGATGACGGAATTTAGATTAAATTGTGTTTGAGAGTAAATGGGCACTAAATACGTCCAAATATCAATTTGGTATGCTTGTTTCAAGAAGTATTGCCATGCATTTTTTTAAAAAAAATCAAAATATAACAATAAATCAGTGGAAACTGGAATTATAAAAGATTTTGACTTTGGTTTTGTTTTAAAGCATCGGTGTTCCTATGATACAGTTATATCCTGAGGAAAATAATCTAGGAAAAAGAGAGATATTGGTGATATAAAAAGGAAGTGAGTGAATAACTACAGGAGCTAAGTTTCAAAAAGTCAAGAGGAAATAAGATTCCATCTGTGAATTACAGGTTTGATCTTTGGGATCATTTATTCCACTGTAACTAGGGAAAAGACAAAGAATATGGGTAATGATGCATATACTTTTGTAAATTGGTAGAGATAAAAGGAAGAAGTTTCTATTTTATTTCTCATAATTCAGCAAATGAATCTGAGGTAAAACCATCCATTTAAAGGAAAGCAAGATGTGAAGGTAAAAAACCAAGTGACTCAAGGAATTAAAAAGTAATTAGGTTGTAAACACCCTGAAGTTTGCAGTTATTATCTGAAAGTAAAAACAATCTATAAGTTCTCTTTCTTTTTCCCCTAAACTTTCTCCAATAGTTCTTATGCTCAGGCAGTAAAAAGGTAAGAAGTCTCTTTTAATTAGTGTTAAAATGTCTCCAGACATCAAATGAAGCTTTATTTTCAAAGAAGAGGTCTGGATGTACCCTGGAATTTGAGACTGTCATCGGAAAGTGAGAACGTGAGGGAAGGTGATGGGAACTGGACAAAGTGGTGAAGTCCAGGAATAGGAAATGTAATTTCAGTTGAAGTTTTGGAGTGCAGAGTCCAGAGCAAGAAAGAAGATTGAAGATGATCATAAGAAAATGGAGTAATTGGAGTTCAAATTGTATAGGCTTTAAAAAAAAAAACAGTTTAGGATATGCATGTATGATGACTACTGAACAGGTGAGTAAGCCAAAAACCTTGAGCATGGGGATGGATGAACCATCCCTAGAACTATGGAAATCCCAGAGAATAATTGCACCATTATATACAGGAAAGTACTAAGCCTCATTAATAGAGTCATAAAGCAACGTCTTTGTTAATATATCCAAATTGTCAAAGTAGGTGAGAGACAGAGAGAGGCCAACACAAAGTCATTAGTTGGGAGCAACAGGCCTTGGTCTATAAACTTGATCAACTTTATTCTGCCCTTAAGGCTTTACTTTTTTATTCAGCCCCTTGAAATTTTGTCCTCTGAAAACTCAGTGTCAGATAATGTAGAAAAACATTTGGAGAAAGGGGAGGAGCAGCCAGTAGCAAGATGATTAAGGCAGCTGGGTCCCTCTTGGCCAACTATCTGGCCAACTCTCTGGAACAAGTTCGTTATTCTCTATGCTTTCCCTGTTTTGGCACACATAGTTCTTAGGAAAGGTGTGTGTGTCTGTGTCTGTGTGTGTGTTATTTATTTATGAAACAGTTAATTATTTAATAATTACTATATGGCATCTATATAATGGTATATAGTGTATGATTAAATTATAATAGTGAAAATATAAATCTATAAAATGATTTTATACTCAAAATAAATGTCTTCATATATTTAAGGTAAATAAAACTACATTAACCTTGATTTTCCAATTTTTTAACTCACAAATATATTTATATATTAATATGGCAAAATCGTTTTAAAGTTTTTCTTTTTTTTTTGAAAGACTTTCCTCTTGGGCATATATATTTGCTGGAGAGACAAAGAAGGAAAGTAAGAAATCACTCCCCCACCTGGGGGGGATGGGAATGCCACAATCCCTTCTCCTCCATTCTCCTTTTGGGATTTTGGGAATACTCATATATGTGCCTTGTGTGAGTTTCGAGCCACCAGGTATGTGACTCAAATTGCAGTAGAGTACATGGGAGTCCAGCGCCTTAACCACCATGCCACCTGCTTTTAAAGCGTACTTACACAGCCAGCAGGTGATGTGGTGGTTAAAGCACTAGACTCTCACATAACAGACTGTAATTTGGGTCCCAAAACCAGTGGCTTGTTTTCTCACTTTCTCTCTCTTGCAGGCATGTGCCTTATTGCACATTTAAAAATAATAATGATAATAAATAAAATTAAATAAATAATTCTAAAAAAGTACTGATAATTGGTATCAATTGACCTTTTCTAAAATGATTGGAGTGCTGAGTTATAAACCTTCTTCAAATCTATACCTATCTAAGAATCTTAAGAATATATATAAAAATTTTCCAAAATTAAGTGACAAGGTAGCTAGCACTATAGTATTAATCATGATGAAGACTCCCAAACTATGAATAACAATCAGATCTTACTTCAAACATTGAAAATAGAATCTATTGGTTATTTCCCACTTTTTGGTTATAGCCACCACATTTGTATAGATATATACAAGGTAAGAACAACTAATTATCTGTTGGATTTTTATCAAGTTTCACAGTGACTATTTAATGTCTTTTTATGTATCTCATTTTGTGCTATTAAAGAACCACCATTTAAAAAGCTTAAAACACTTGTTTGATATGTAAAATCCACGTTGTAAGAAGCACATGACTTCAATTTCTCCAGAAGATGAAAGATTTAATGCTTATATTTTGGTATAAAACATGCCCTTTGCCTCGTAAACATATATTAAAATATAAATACATTTTAATATACCAGCTAAAACAATTATCATTTCATTTTGGAAAACTCTGTATCTTTTTCTTTCTTTTTTTTTTTTTTTTTTTTTTTTTGAGAGGTTTTTGCTATAGAGTACATATGCTTGCCAGAAAGACAGGGAGAGACAGAGAGATAGAAAGCGAGAAATCACCCCCCGGGGGGATGGCCACGCCGCAATCCCTTCTCTATTCTTCTCTTGGGATCTTGGGCATGCACGCACACGTGCCTAGTGTGAGTTTAAGCCACCGGGTCCGGGACTCGAACTGTGATCGACTACATGGGAGTTCAGCGACATAGCCATTTCGCTAACTGCTAGTCCCTCTATCTTTTTTTTTTTTTTTAAGAGAGATTTTTGCTATAGGGCATGTGTGCTTGCCAGAAAGACAGAGAGAGACAGACAGACAGAAAGTGAGAAATCATCACCCAGAGGGGATAGCTACGTTGCAATCCCTACTACTCCATTCTCTTCTCAGAATCTTTGGCATGCAGGCACATGCACCCAGCATGAGTTTAAGCCTCATGGTCCTCTGAGACTTGAACAGTGGTCAACTACATGGGAGTACAGCGACATAACCATTACTCCATCTGCTCATCCCCAAATTCTTTATTTTTGGCTATATGTGAAGTTATTTACCAAACATTCACATGCAATGTAAATTTTTTCCTTCTCTTCCAAACCTTACTTGTTAAAAAAAGCAGTAGGTGGCTGCTAATAAGTGTGACAAGAATTTAATATTTTATGTGCCTTTTGAACTAACAACATTTGAATGACTGATGCTAAGTTTTAATGTGTAATTAATATAATAAAGATGAGTATAAATGCTTTTTTAGCCACATATTCATAATGTGGTGAATGTGTGGTTATATTTTTTTAGAAGAAATAATTTGTCAGTGTTTGCCAGTTTGTAGCAACTTAGTGAGAGAGCTTCAGAAATATATAAATAATTGATGAACAAAGAAAAGGAAATAAAAAAAGAAACTAGATGCAGTATTATAGGAAAGTAAAACAAAATGGAATGGTTAATCTTAGTGACTTTCATGGCAAATTGTTCTTTTTTTTGAATCTTTTTTTATTAATTTTTTTATTTTAAAATTTTTATATACATTCAATCACATTATCTAGCTTACAAAGTGAACATTTCAATATGTGAGCATTTCTCCCCAGTCCAGTTGATCACAATATCTTCAACTGATAACACCACACCTCCCCATCCCGTCAATGCTCTGCCTCCATATCCCTCCTCCAAATGTCCTTCCTTAGGTCCCGCTTCTCCACATACACCACATCTGGCACTAATCTCTTATGATTGTACAATCTTATTGATATACAGTGTCTCTCTCCTTCATAGGCTGGCTTGCTTCACTCAGCAGTAAATCTTCCATATTCTTCCACTTTCTGTTAAAAGCCAGGGTTTTGTTTTGTTTTTGTTTTGGCTGAATAGTATTCCATAGAGTATATGTGCCACAGTTTTTCAATCCATTCATCCTTATAGGGGCATTTGGGTTGGTTCCATGTCTTAGCAACCGTGAATAGTGCCGCAATAAACATCAATGTGCAAGCATTTTTCCAATGAAGAATTCTTCTGTCCTTTGTGTAGATACCGAGGAGTGGGATTGCTGGGTCATATGGTAGTTCTATTTGTAGATTTTTGAGGGATCTCCAAATTGTTCTCCATAGTGGCTGGACCAATTTACATTCCCGCCAACAGTGTAAAAGAGTTCCCCTTTCACCACACCCCCACCAACACTTATCATTTTTTGTTTTTTTTTAATCTTAGACATTTTGACTGGGGTTAGGTGGTATCTCAATGTTGTTTTGATCTGCATTTCCCTATGATGAGAGATGATGAGCATTTTTTCATATGCCTTTTGGCTATTTGCATGTCATCTTTTGAGTGGTTTTTTTTTTTTCCAACTCCTTTTCTTTTAATAGGGTTGCCAGTCCTCAGAATGGGAAAATATTTTTGTTAATTATGCATCAGATAAGGGACTGATAACCAGAATACACAAGGAATGCATATTGTTCTTCATAGACTATAAAGAGAAAAAATAGTCACAAAATAGCAGATTATATTTGGAAATTGACAAGTTCATATATTCATACAAAGAATATTGTATAAAATGGTCTTCAACAAGTTTGAGGAAAACACAAACTATTTAAAAACAATGCTAGTTTTAAAACTGCTTGCAAAAGGTTAACTCACACTTTAATTTTATTTTCCCACAAATTTTTTAATGTTGCTGGAAAAAAAAATCCATGTACAATGCTCATATTCAAAATATCTAGCAGATAAGACAATATGCAAAACAGCTCATACTAAGATTCCTGTGTTTCAAGTTCAAAAATAAGTAAACTTTGTAAGCTTATGTGATTGGTGATTGAAAAATGAAGAGAATTTGTTTAATTCAATTCTGACTATACACACACATATACGCACACATACGTCTCACACTTACAAATATACGCTCTCATACACACCAAATATACATGTACATACAATAACTTAAGACTTAACTTTGGTAGGTGCTTGCAGCATGTTTCTGTTTGATTTAGTAATGTTTATGATTAAATTATAATGATGGAAATATAAGTCTTTAAAATGATTTTACTCTCAAATAAATTTAATGTGTTCACATATTAAAAGTAAAGATATTACATTGACCTTGATTTTCCAATTTCTTCAAATTCAGAAATATATTTGAAATAATAAAACATTATTATAGCCTGCTTTATGCAAGCTTTAATGTTCACTATTTTATAACCAGAGAAGAAAGTTATTAAGGATTTATATTCTTTTACTCTAAAAGCTTTAAGAATTATGTACTTAGTAATCAGAAATAAATTCACAAGGAACTAAATATGGTTAATAATTTGTTTTATTTAAAAATATTTGTTTGGAACTGTTGGTACCATTTAATACGTACCATATTTCCCAAATATTGTGTGTTTGTGTCTATATGTACACATGGTGTGTGCATGTGTGTGTGTGTGTGTGTGTTTTATGAAGAGGAATCTAATATAACAAAAAGTATTTTAACCTTTTGTTATGTGTAAAAGTATTTCAGGTGTCCTATCAAAACTAAAATAAATCAATTAAAAAATGGGACCAGCAAATCGCATAATGGTTACACTGCTGGACTCCCACATATTCTATAGTCAACGGTGGTATGAGTCTCAGACCCGGTGGCTTAAACTCACACCAGAAGCATGTGAGTGCATGCTCAAAATTTTAAGAGGATAATGGAGAAGGGATTATGGCATGGCCATCCCCCCAGAGGCTGATTTCTCACTTTTCATCTCTCTGTCTCTCTGGTGAGCACACGCATCCTATAGTAAAAATCTCTCTTTAAAAAAATATATTCACACACACACACACACTCACAAATAAAGAATAATTTAAAATACCATGAAGAACATATTTTGTGAATAGCTACTATAAAATTGTCTAATGAAACTATATATATGTATAAACACATATGTTTCTGTATATGTACACACAAAGAAATATATAGCAGTAATTTTGGAAAGATTGTGGGAAGTAGAAATACAATTATATTATTTCTAAATTTTTTAATGTCATGTTACTAACATAAATAAAATCTTATATGTATTTTTCTAGGCATTTCACAAAATGAACATTTTTATGTAACCAGCAAACAAATTAAAAATAGAAAACAAAATGTAACTTCAGAAGCTTCTCTCATATCCTTGCCTAGTCACTGGTCACCCAGGAATAATCACTCTCCTGGTTTCTGAAAAGATGCTCTTGACCCTTGGAATTAGACACAAAAGAGGGCTCCAGAAAGTTCATGGAAAATGCATATGATGACAAAACTATGCACGGATTTAGTAAACTATTGTACCACAATAAATTTGTACATTATTTAATTATATTTTTCCAACACTTTTTTTTTTTTTTTTTGGAGAGATTTTTTGCTATAGGGCGAGTGTGCTCACCAGAAAGACAGAGAGAGACAGAGAGACAGAAAGTGAGAAATCACCCCCCAGGGGGGATGGCCACACCACAATCCATTCTCTTCCATTCTCTCTGGATCTTGGGCATGCACACAAACGTGCCACCGGGTCCAGGACTTGAACTATGGTCAACTACATGGGAGTCCAGCAACATAGCCATTACGCTAACTGCTGGTCCCTCAAAACTTTTTGAAATACCTTTATACACAGAATTATATCTTCTCTGTGAATAGATTTCATTGCTCAGTATTTTGTTTGGGAGCATCATCCAAGGTCTTGTGTGTAAGAATTTTTGCTGTATAGAACTACATTGTATAAATATACCAGAATTAGTGTATGACAATTTGTCAGTTTTACAACTGGCGAATATACTGATGTTGCTGAGCACTTTGGTTGTTCATTTGTTTGTTTGGAGAGATTTTTGTTATAGGGTATGCACACTCACCAGAGAGACAAAGAGATGGATATAGAGAAATTGAGAAATCACCCCACGGAGGAATGGCCATGCCGCAATCACTTCTCCTCCATTCTCGTCTCAGTATCTTGGGCATGCATGCACGGACGTTCAGCATGAGTTTCAAAGACTCAAACTGCAGTCAGTCATGTGGGGAGTTCAGTGCCTTAATCACTATGCTACGTGCTCTCTCAGTTGTTCACATTTTTATCTCTTACAAACATGCATATTTCTTGTAGTAGATATATGAATAATTTATGGTGAACCAGGAGTATAAGTAGCTAGGTCATGAAACATATTATTTAACATTAATATCTAATGGAAAGTTAGTTTTCCAAAGCTACTGTGCCATTTTACATTGCAGCAATGTACAAGTCCCAGATTCTACTTATCTTCACAAGAATTTTTCATTATATTTTCATTTTGTTGATTTGAAAGGGTGTATAGCAGTATGGTATGTTGGGTTTAATTGGAGTTGCCCAGCTTGCTAAAAATTTTGAGCATCTTGTCATGTATCTTATAGTCATTTGACTAAATTTTAATAAAATTCTCTGAAAGGTTTTTGTGAGAGCATTCTTTTTGTCTACTTTGTTTATATTTCCTAATGAGTGTTTTGAAAATATATTTTTTGAAATCAGCTGAGCCTGCTCTTTTGGAAGTTATGAGCTATAGTTAGTTAAGAGATATAAGTGTATTTAGATTTGATTGGCTTTGTGCCAATGTTCTCTATTACATTATGCTAAAAAAAATAAAATTAATTTCCTCAAAGACTTGCTTTATTATTGCTTTGTATTTAAATTTAAAAAATAGACCACATTCAAAATCTACATTTATTTTAAAATTGCTCTTTATTGCTATGTAAATTCTCATGTTTTTTTCCAGGAAAATTTTTTTCTTATTATAATTTTGTTAGTAAGGTAGTCTCCAGTTTTGGTTTATGTAATTTGGTTTTAACTTTATCCAAATTTTTAAAACTTGCATTTGCTTTAAAACTTCACCTGACTGCTTTATTTTTCATTGTTTTAAGCCAGCTAGCATGTCATTAACTCTTTCAATGTGTAGTTTCCATCATTTCTTTTAGAAAGTCTGCCTTACTATTCTTACTAATGTACTTTTTCTTCTCTGCTGTTAAGATTGCTCTTTGTCACTTTATGTCATCATAATTCTTAAAACTTTCTCAGAACTTTTCTCACCTCCTTGAGAATTTCCATTTCTATTCTGTAAAATAGTTTCCATATAGTGAATTGCATAATTCTTGTAAGCACAGTTGGATAAGATTTGGTACATTTTCACCTATAAAGACCTCTTAAAATATAAAATATTTCCATCAATTCTGGTAGTTCCCTTATGTCCCTCTGCAGCTCAATTCTCCATCCAAAAGAACCACATTTCTACAACCACAGAAGAAATGTGCCTATGCTTCAGTGTGTGTGTGTATGTCAGTTTTTTATGTCTAGCTTTTTTTTAATGTAATGTTAGTAAGATTTTTATATCATTACTTGTCAGTAGTGCACTCATGTTACTGATATGTGCTCTACAATTCTATGAATATTGCACAATTTAATTTTTCATTCATCTGACTGGCATTCTTGGTTTTGGTTGTTGTCTGATATAAATAATGTTGTACTTAAGTTTTGAGATATATAATTTCATTTTTCTAAGATAAGTGTTTTTCTTTTAGATTAATTTCTCTCTCAGATAAAGTCCCATGAGTTTAGTGTTGGTCTTAAGAAGCAGGTGGATATTTAACTATGTAAGAAGTTGCCAAATTGTTTTCCAAAGTGTTTGTAACATTTTACACTCACCTTTCATTTCAAATGATATATATGAAGTGAAACAAGGCTTGAGACTTCATCATCATATTTATCAATGTGGATATCATTAATACATAAGACAAGATCCATGCTATAGTCATGATAAGGGAAAAGTCCTGTTTGGAATAGTTTACAAAAAAATAACAGAAAAAGAAGTGGAAAAAGCAAGTATATTCAGATATTTCAAATAAATTTGTTACACCAGAGCATAAGAAATTGGGGCACTATTTGAGAGGATTTCAAATGGGTAAAGTTTGGTTTTTATAAGATAGGCTGACTAATAGCATGTGTAACAGCTGAAAATAATCAAATAAAGAGAAAAATATTGACACTGTAATTTAGGAAGACTACAAATATTAAAGTTTAAATAAAAGATGGCATCGATGCATAAATAGAGGCAGCCAGCCGTAATTTAAGGTGTTGGCTATTCATCTATGGGAGGCAGAAAAAGATATAATATGTGGTTCAATGGATAAACATGATGGCAATACCTTGTGGACATTCATGTTCTTATTGCTTCTTTTTTAACTTTTTTTTTTTTTTTTTTTTTTTTTTTTTTTTTTTTTTTTTGGAGAGGCTTTTGCTATAGGGTGCATGTGCATGCCAGAAAGACAGAGAGAGACAGACAGAAAGCGAGAAATCACCTCCCAGGGAGGATGGCCACACCACAATCCCTTCTCCTCCATTCTCCTCTCGGGATCTTGGGCACGCATGCACACACGCCCAGTGTGAGTTTAAGCCACTTGGTCTGGTACTCAAACTGTCGTCAGCTACGTGGGAGTTCAGCGACACAACCATTATGCTAACTGCTGATCCCTGTTATTTCCTCTAACCCTTCTCTTTTTTAAATAGTTTTCATTTTTGATAGAGGTCACTGACCAAAATGAGACAGAGAGAGAGACAGAGACTATTTCGTTTCTTTCTCTCTCTCTCTTCATCTTTTTCTTTCTCATGACAGAAATAAGAGAAACTTTAAAATGTTAGAATAGCTATTTTAATATCCAGTAGTGTATACTTCAGAGAAAAGAATGTTGTCATAAATAAGGAAACTTCACAACAATGGGATCAATTCATCAGAGGATACAATGATCCTAAAGGTTCATGCATCAGATAACATAATTCCATTAACATGAAGTAAAAAACTGATTTAACTTCTAGGAAAACAAACCCACAGCAGTAGTGTGAGAATTCACTCTGTTACTTTTAACAATAGACCTTATAGAAGGAAAGTCAGTAAAGAGTTACAAAATCTGAGACCAGCAGTTAGCGTAATGGCTATGTCACTGAACCCCTATGTAGTCGACCCTGGTTTAAGTCCTAGACCCAGTGGCTTAAGCTCACACCGGGCACGTGTGTGTGTGCGCTCAAGATTCTGAGAGGAGAATGGAGGAGAAGGGATTGCGGCATAGCCATACGCCCAGAAGGTGATTTCTTGCTTTCTGTCTCTCTGTCTCTCTGTCTCTGTCTCTCTGGCAAGCGAACACACCCGGTAGCAAAAACCTCTCAAAAAAAAAAAAAAAAAAAAAAGAGTTACAAAATCTAATCCACATTTGTAAAACAACTTGAAGTAACTAAAGCTTATTTAGCACACCAACCAACAACAGCAGTAAGCATATTAATTACAGATGCACAGAAAATATTTAGCAAAGTAGACCATGTCCTAGGCCAGGGGCCTTAAGACAAATCCTGCCTAGGTCTCTTTTTGTAAACACACCATCTAAGATTTTGATTTTGATTTTAAAAAGTTTGAGAAAAAATAATGTGTAACAGAAATTCTATGTGATTTGCAAAGCATAAAATATTTACTTTCTGTCCCTTTAAAGAAAAATTTTCTTCACCTCTGTTATAAATCATAGACACAATATTAGAAATGATCACATTGCATCAAGTGTGTTCTTTGGCTGTAATTTAATTACACTAGAATTGAACAGTTGAATGATGTCTGAGAATCTCTAACAAAAACAGTTTAAAATTACATGTGAATCAAAGAAGTCAAAAGGATATTCAAAAGGTTTGAAATTAAATAAATGTTTAAAAGAGTATTAAACTTTGTGAGATTGTGCTTAAGCAGTTATTGGCTGAGAGGATTTATTTTATTGCATAAAACATTTACATTAGAAAAAGGAAATGTCTTAATCTATTGTTTTTGGATATAATCTCAAGAAAGTAGAGAGAGAACGAAAAATTAAATAATAACAGAAGAAAACAAAAAGAAGAAAATTAGGAGAAACAGATGAAGTAAAAAACAAAAATAATGAAGTCAATAATATTAAGAGCTTTTATTGGATGAGACCAATAAAACTAATAAACTTGTAGCCAAATTGATAAAGAATGGAAACAAAGAAGATAAGTATTCCAATTTCACATTGCCACAGAACTTAAAGACATCAAAAAAATTATAACTGAATATTATGAAGTATTTATGCCAATGAATTTTAACTATTTATGCCAATGAATTTAACAACTTAAATGAAATGGACAAATTTCATTGAAATGCAAGTTATCAATAATTGTTTAAGTAAAAATAGATAAACTATATCTATTAAAATAATTAAATATGGAATTAAAATTCTTTCCATTTTGAAAGACTTCACTAATGAATTCTATAGAATATTTGAGGAAGAAATAATACCAATTCTATACAATGTCTTGCAGAGAAATTAAAAGGGGAATGTTCTACTCAATCTATGAGTATTATCCTGATACCAAAGCCAGACCAAAAAAACTATAAGAAAAGTATAGACCAATATCTATTATGAGTATAGAAGTAAAATTTGCAAGCAAAATTTTAAGAAATTGAATTGATAACATATTAATTGGATATCATGTCGTGACCAATGGATCCTATCATTGAAATAGAAGTTACCACTATTCATAATAGCAAAAAGTAAATTAGTAACTAAAAATACTAAAAACTGAATTTTATATGATTAACTGAATAGATGTAGAAAAATTATTTGACAAAACATTTGTTCTCCTCATAAAAAAGTCTCAACAAACTAAGAGCCAAAAAATCTTCCTCATTTATAATACAAATTTAAAATAATGCAACTATGAATGATATACAACTAATATTCTACATGATAATCAACGATTGTTTTTTTCTTATGAAGATAGGAGCGAGCTAATGATCTACTTTCATCACATTTGCTAAATATGTTATGGGAGTCTCTAGCTTGTAAAATAAAGTAAGAAAAATATATAAAAGATATTCAGTTTTGAAAGGAAAAAGTAAAGCTATCTTTACTTCTTGTCACCATGATAATCTTTGTAAAATCTGGTTGGATCGACTAGAACTATTAATATTAAATGTAACACGGTAGTTTAGCAAAGTTACAGGATTCAAAAATCAACATATGTCAGTTGAATCTCTATACACTACTAAAAGAAATTGAAATTGATATTAATGTTATTTGAAATATAAATATCATAAAAATATCAAAGCCAACCACAGGTACAGAAAGCTGTACTCTGAAATACTTAAAATACATAAAGAAAGAGATCTACCCTGCTTGTGAGTTAGTTAGAAAACTCTAACACATTGGAGAAACATTATTTGAATCAATTTTTCCCTCATTGATTTATAGATCAGCACAGTCTATGTCAAAAGTATAGTAGTTAGGGGCTGGCAGGCAGCATGGTCATTAAGAGTACTGGACTCCCCTATGGCCAACCACAGTTGAAGTCCCAAGCTTAGTGGCTTGCTTTCTCACTTCTCTCTCTCTCTCTCTCTCTCTCTCTCTCTCTCTCTCTCTCCTCTCTCTCTCCCCGACTCTGTCCCTCTCTGGTCAAACTAAAATAAATAAATAAATAAATAAATAAATAAATAAATAAATAAATAAAGTTAAATAAAATAATTCTTAAAAAAATAGCAGACATATTTTTTTACAGAAATAGTGTAAGCAACTTAGTAAAAGAACGATCTAAGAGGTCTAATACCAACTGCTAATGACTAATGAAAGTTACAGTCATCTAGAAAGCATGATACTGGCAAAATATAGAAAGACAGAAGAGTGAAACAGAAGACAGTTGAGAAATAGATGTACATACACATAAACAATTGATTTCTGATAACAATATAAAGTTGATTCTGTTAAAAAGGGGGATGACTTTTCTACAAAAGGTGCTGGAGCAGTTGAATACCATATGCAAAAGCAAATACAGTAAGAAACTGTGTTTGTTCCTTGTATCATATACAAAATTTAACTAAAATTGGAGTAAAGCTTAAAATAAGATTTACAGTCATAAAACTCCTCTAAAGATATATAGAATGAAATCTTTGAAAGTTTGAATATAGCAACATTTTTAGATGAAACACCAAAAGCATAATCCATAAAAAAACAAACTGATAAAGTGATCTTCATAAAATTTAAAAACTTTTTACTCTTCAAAAGGCACCCTTAAGGAATGAAAAAATAAATAAATGATTAAAAGAATATATTTACCAACAAAATCCCACATAAAGGACTTTAATCCAAAACATATTAAATGTTGTCCAAATTTAATACTAGTAAAACAAAAGAAAATAAAAATGGGCAAAGGCACTTCATCAAGATGACACAGAAATGGAAAACTAGCACATGAAAATATGCTCACCATAACCAGTTATTAGGTTTGCTGAGCAAAGAGAATTGCAGAGGCAAAAAAGTGAAGCAAATAATGTATTCAGGCAAAAGTTTAGGATGATCACCCAGGATCCATAATATGCACGTTGTCCTGAATCAGGTGCACTGAGGTCAGATTTTAGGATGCTTCTAAAGGCAAAATTTGTGGATGAGAGTGGAGCACACAACTTTACATCAAAACTTCATGTTGCTGAAAGGCTATAGCAAGAAGTGTTGTGTGATAGTGATGGGATAAATTTAATAATAGGACAAACAGGGTGACTTAATGGTTGCCCAGAATCTTTGCTCAATCTTAAGCAAAATGTGGAAACACTGAACCTGGCACATGTTGTAATTACTGATGAAAAGTAGAAAAGAATAGCATTTGGTAATAATGACATTCATCAAAACAAAAGTTCAATGACATGTTAGTAGCACCTTGAGATACTTTAGGTACCTTCTCTGAGAGCCTGGAGCTAAACGAAGAATGTGCCCAGAGTAGAAATGCCAAGTTCATCCACTTTGTGCAAGCTTGAGTTCCCTACTGGCTATTTAGTCCTGTTTTGAACAAAGGTCTCTTTATTTTCCTCTTTTCCAAGTGATGTATTGTGAGATACAACTACAGTCATATGAAAATTGTCTTTTCAAAATTCTGGTTATATTTTTTGAGCGCAATTCCGGAGAGACAGAGAGAGACAGAAAGACAGGAAGCGAGAAATCACCCTCCCCCCAGGGAAGATGGCCATGCTACAATCCCTTCTCCTTCAATTCTCCTTTCAGGATTTAGGGCATGCACACACATGCACCTGGCATGAGTTTTAGGCCTCCAAGTGCAGAACTCAAACCATGATCAACTACGTGGGAGTTCAGCGACATAACCATTATGCCATCTGCTGCTCCCAAGACTGGTTATACTTAATGAAGATGGGAAAGGATCGAAATTCTCACGCAATACTATTAATAATTTAAACTGTGGTATGCACTTCAAAAAACAATGTGAAGATTTTTCAGAAAGTTATATATGTACCTACTATGTGATCCAGCAATTTCACTACCAAGTATTTACCCAAGAAAAAAGAAAGGCATGCCTATACAAAAGCTTTTTCATTAATGTTTATGGAAGTTTTATTTGCAATACCTAAAAACTGGAAACAGTGTAAATAGCTATCAACAAGTGAATAGACATATAAATTCTGAATATCAATGTAGCAGAATACAACTGAGCAATAGTAAGGAATAAACGACTGATATGAAACAACTTAAATACATTTTGAAATTATAGTGATAGTGAAAATAGTCATTCCATTCAAATGCAAGATAAAAATGGAACTTTATTGAGAGTTAATAAGCTCACTAGTACGTGGGTTAGGCGTTGAGGAGTTTATGGTTCCTTCCACAATACGAATAGCACAAGGAAGATTTGGAAGTGATGAAGTTATTCTGTATCTTGATTGTTGAAGTGGTTTCATGAATCTATGCAAGTGTTAAAATTTATAAAACTGTACATAAACAAATGCCAATTTTAGAGTATGTTAATTTAATAAATAAATAAGTGGAATATTTAGAGGTATGAATATAAGTGTGTGTTTGTGTGTATTTATTTAGGTAAACGTAAGTTTGGAAAGTTAAAATATATATGTTTCAAAAGATAAATGGGAAAGAATGAAATGTTTAGAGGGATAAGAGATAGAATGCAGATTTTTCTGTGAATATCTTGTATGTATTACATCCATGTGACTATTTTACATATACAAAAATAAATCAAAAGGAACTTTTATTCTGAAATTAGAGAGAGAAAAAATGAAATTAACTTTATTTATTTTCTATTGCTACCATAGCAAGTTACCACAAACTTAGTGGCTGAAAACAGTACAAATTGATTATCTTACAGGTCTATGGATCCGAAGTCTAATACAGATATCATTGGATTAAAACAAAGCTATCCTAGGGAAGATTCCTTTCCTTGCTCATCTGGGTTCACGGCAAGATCAGTTTCTTGTGGCTGTATTTTTGTCGCTGTAAAGTGAGAGTTATACCCAGGTTGCAGAGTCTGTGAGATGCCTTGGTGCCTGGACACCTTTCTCTATCTTCAAGGCCAACAGGTTAACTTCTTCTCATCCCTCTAATCCAGATGGAAGAGTGTAATAAATATAACAAAAAAGGAAATATATAAAGATATAATGTACCATCTTGTGGAAATATTTGATTCTACCAGTGGAGTATTCTTGTCAAAATGGAACCCAAGTAATATCAAAATGCAAGTGGTCTCCCAAATGGCCAATAAACTGATGAAACAGTTCTCAACTTTGAAAGACAAAGCAAAATTCAAAACAAGTCCAAAACAAAATTGTAGTACAGACATTCAGGGTTAGATAAAAGCAAAAAGGGTAACACCACCATGTTTTGGCAAGGAAATTTAATTAGAACTTGTAAAATACAGATGGAAGAAATGAAAATTGATATGACATTTTTGAAAAATATTAAAGTTGATAATACTGAAATAATTGCTGAAATTATATTATTAATAATAGCTGAAATTATTGAAGTTGAAAATACAAGTATTCTATGATGTAGTTCTTTCACCCATAAGAATGCAGTCAACATAGATATGGAAATATATGCTACAAAATATATATGTTTTTTCTTAGCATATTTATAATAGTCAAATCCTAGGAAAAAAACTATAAGTTCTATCAATATTATAATAATAGAGGGCCCAGAATGTGGTATGGTGGTTAGGGCACTGGACTCCCACATGGCCAATTGAGATTTGAGTCATGAACTGGCAGCATCAAAATCATACCTGGAATGTGTGTGCACACCCAGAATCCCAAGAGGAGAGGAGAATAGAGGAGAAGGGATGGCAGCATGGCCTTCTCCCCTGGAGGGTGCTTTTTCACATTTCCTGTCTTCGTTTCTCTCTGTCTTTTTCTGGCAAGCACATGAATGCTATGGTAAAAACCTAAAAAAGATAAATAATAATGTGTAGCTAAACAGTAATGTTTTTAGGAGAATATTATTTAGAAAAGTGAATGAACAAACTACTACCATGCACAACAACATACAGAAATGTCCAGAGTCTAATACTGAGTGAAAGAAATTATAAACAAAGTAACATGTATTATCTCATGCCATGAACATAAGTTCATGAAGGCTCATAGTTATGGCATTACTTGTAATGAGGATGATGAAAAACAATGTCACAAAGAGAGGGATGGCGGATCTTCTAGGGATGTGGCAGTATTTGTTTCTTGATCAGGATGGTAGTTTTATAGATGTGTTCCATTTATACAAAGTAATCAACGTGTATTTTCATGATTTTTATACATTTATGAATTAGCTTCATCTTATAATAACTAAGTCTATTTTAAAATTTGCAAAATTGGCCCAGTTCTGTACATTGTTTGAAGTTCACAAGACAATTCTCTATGATCAGAAGATTGGGAGTGGAGCCAAAGTATTAAACAAGAAATTCATGAGGCATATGAACTAAATTAAGTATTTTTATAATGATTTCTAATTCCAATAAACCAACTATATAATTAGAAACCTTTAGCATACCTCCAGTGATTTTAAGGAATAATTGAATATTTAATCATATTAAAATGTCAGTATAATGTGTGTAATAAGTATACATACTATGGTATATGTTGATCATTGAGGTCTTTGCTTTAGAGGCTTATGTTAACATATGTATGGATGAAGTTATATTATAAATGAAATTTGCTTCGAAATAATCCACTGTGTGTGGAGAAGAAGGATCAAGGAGATGGTCTATGATAAAAAGAAAAGAAGATACAATATAGGCTATGAATTGATTAATTGTTGAAGCTGTTGGATCATTATATTAATTATTAATCTTTGAAAAATTAATTAAGTACAAGTAAATTTTTAGTTGAGAGTTTTTAGAAACATAAAATCTTAAAATATAGGAAAAATAATATTTACTAAAATGAATGAAAATAGCCTTACAAAGTGTGACTATAGTGTTCATAAGAAATACAAATCATTTCTTTGCTTAGAAATAAACCACTTTGAGGTATTAATAAAATAGTATTTTTCAAAAGTACATGTAATTTTCAGGAAAACAGAGAATTCCAAATAACTTAGGATTCAGTTGTCTATATATTTCTAACTAAATATTCAAAAAGATTAAGGACTTCAGACACTAAGAATGCACTATAACTTTAGGACAAAACAGTTACGTGAAACAGTCTCTTTCAGTTATATGAACTCTTTTAACATATTTTCCTACATCCCCTTATACATTAACTGAGAGATATCAGCATTTTAAGGAGTAACACTTTTATGAGCTTTTTAATTTAATGTAACATAAAGCGCAATAGCTCCACTGGCCATGCATTGAAATAAAGTAGAAAGATATCAGTAACCTTTCAATGACAGCTTCATGGAAGAATACGAAGACAGCTGTGGGTTATTTTCCTACATTAAAAACCTTCCTCATTTAATTTGAATTCATAAAGAATTAGCAAGAAAATATCCAATAAAACATTTAATGTCAAACTATTTGGAGCAACATATTTTACCAATGTTTTATAACTTTTTATTGCATTTTGCCAGCCAAGTTTTTGACGTTTTCTTCAACTTTTTGCAAAGTAACCTAAAATCCTTTACGTAAAGATTAACACATTTATAATCCTACTATTAAATTGTTTTACAAGTGAAGCAAGGCTATAAAGTGTGCACCAGAAGACAGAAGATCGTCAGAAGATAGTAATATGACATTTAACAAGCACATTTTCTAGTCATCAACTTCTTATTTGATAGAGACTGTGGCATAGTTTTAAATTTCTGATCTGTTCAAATACCACTTAAAAGTTGAAGGAGAAAAAGCCACTGTTGCGAATAAGTGCATTCTCTTTTTAATTTGAATAGTTCTGTGAAAGATATCAATAGCAGCACCATTTCAAGCTACAACTGGATACTCGCACATTTATATATTAAACAAAATACATGTATTTTTAGTTGTTAGTCGATTAAATTCTTGATCCAATATACTTTCTTCTGCCATTTCATTTTTTCTTAAAAGAATTTTAGTTTTCTAAGTTACCTGAAATTAAATAAACATGCATGTTATTACTTAGATGAATTCTTTTGTTAGAACAGTAAAACTGTGAGCTTTATGATAAATGAATACTTGATGGGTAGTTCATGTTATATTGCTATTAGGTGAGAATCTAAAGTAGGATACATGAAAACGCATATGCATTGAATTATCTCTCATATATAACAGTACAAAAGAACTAGCAAAGATACAACTATGATTATTGGTTTTTGCCACCCAGCTATCCTAAGATTGTTCTAGCTACCCCAGAAGAAGAAAGAAATTCAAAGACATGCAGAGAAATTCCAAATTATTAAGTAACAAATCTGAAATTAATAGACATCACGTTTGCCCAAATCTTATTATAAAAATCCAATGATACCTGTGTGCAAGGAAAACAGAAATGTAGTTGGCCTAGGTAGACTTGTGGCTAGCTGGATTACTATTATGGTGCATAGAAGAGCAGATTTTGCTGAAGAGCTCCACTAAATTTAATAATGAGAAGCAGTGGTTGTGAATGTTGGATTAAGATAATTGAAAAGTACAAGTAAGAAAGGATGCAAAGAAAGTTCACTGACACTAAGTGTATGGCCTTGATTGAGGCACTTTTTGGATCTAATATTTTGTATATATAAAATCAACAGTTTGAGTTACCTCAAATTTCAATATTCTAAAGAAAAAGAAAATGTGTATATGTGTATGTATGTATCTAGGAACGTGAGACTCCTACTAGATTCGGTTAGGTAAATTTTAAAAATCTGGAGATGTATATTTTAACATTTTATCTAAATGCTTCTAATGCATGTAAACCATAAATGACACGTGAATAAACTCTAAATTTAAAAAGCAACTCTAACATTTTGAATCTACATATCCATGAAATTGAGAAATATAGTATGCAAAACTCGCAAAAGATAGACTATAGAGACATGACGAAGGAAGAGGAAGTGTATCAGAGTCAAATGCTACACTGAATTCTAGAAGCAGACAAAAGTATGTTTAGAAATGACTAGTAATTGGGGAACCAGCAGTTAGCGTAATGGCTATGTCACTGGACTCCCATGTAGTCAACTGCGGTTCGCATCCCGGACCCGGTGGCTTAAAACACACGCCGGGCGCGTGTGCATGCGTGCCCAAGATCCCGAGAGGAGAATGGAGGAGAAGGGATTGCGGCATGGCCATCCCCCCTGGGGGGTGATTTCTCGCTTTCTGTCTCTCTGTCTCTCTCTGTCTGTCTGGCGAGCGCACGCGCCCTATAGCAAAAACCTCTCCAAAAAAATAAAAAAGAAAAAGAAATGACTACTAATTGGAAAGGATGAATGATAAAATTATACATTTATTTTTATCCAAAGGAACAAGGGAAAGTGAGGACACATTAACCAACATATATAACTGGCAAATGACTTATGTTCTAGATCACTAGGCCAATAAACATATCAATAGATAGATAATAGACATATAAACAGATAGGTATAATGACAAAAATTTAATTAAAAAGATAGACATCTGAATTTAAAAATGGGCAAAATATTTGTACTAAATCCTTAAAAGGAGAAATCCTTTGTAGCCATTAGTTGACAACCAATTTTCTCCATTTTTGAACATGACATAATCAGCCTAACACCCAGTATACTGCCTCTGTTCACTTTGTATGATTTCCAAGAAGCCAGCAAGTCTGTGCAAAGGTGCTTGACATTATAAGAGGTTAAGAAAATGGAAAACAAAGCCAATGTATATTATAACTACATATCCACCAGTTAGGCAAAAATTTAAACATTTAGCAATACTAAATATTTTAAGAATGTAAAGTAATAAAACACTTTATAGACTGCTGTTAGGAGTATAAGATAGCATTTGAAAAATAGTATAGCTACTTGACATTATCCAGAAAAGGTGAAGATTTGCATTATATATGACTTAGGTATATACCCTAGAGAAGTGCTTATAAATTTACACTAAAGGATGGATGGGTATAAATGTTCCTAGCACTATTACTCTAGTGAAAAACTAGATACCCCAGAAGTCTATCAGTATATCCTATTCCTAGAAAATTTTCAATAAATGTATAACGATAATCCTTATCAAAATATTTTTGGAAGACAACACTAAAAGAAAGATAATCAAGAGTTGAGGAAACTAATTTTCTCTTTGATTTAAATAATTTTAAAACATGAAAACATTATAAATTGAAAGAAAAAAGTATAAACTAACACTGTTATATGCAAAATATAATGTATAGTCATAATATAGTCTTGAATTTTACATACTGTTGCATTTTAAATATATCCCCCCTCATTCATGTATTGAGCCACTGTAACTGGATTAAGAGGTGAACAATTGATCAAATTATGGCTTTGAAAGACGGACTTTGGGAGAAGAGATTAGAACTAAAGTTCATTAGAGTGGAGCTTCATGATCCTGTTCTGGTGGTTTGACAAGGAGACAGACCAGAACATAGAGAGGCGGCTGGATACAGTGACTCCGCTCAGCTCTGGCCTTTCTGATATGTTGGGACACTGCAAGACCCCACCACAACTGGCATCTGGACAGTGGACCTCCAAAAAGTGAGTTGATTCTCTCTTCTCTTTGCAGTTTTGGGTATATTCCATTATTAACGAAATAGACTAGAAGACTTGCCTCCTACCAAAAGGATCTGATGGTCTCATGGATAATAGTAACATAATCCACTGGTGTACTTCCATGTCAAAGGCCTGACTAATGAAATTTCAGACTCAGCAGCACAGGCGAAAATTCTCAGATAAAGGATAACAGTTTCATTTTACTTTTTACTGGCTTTTCTGTTTTTCCAATAGTGGTTTCAGTTAAAAAGAGACATTCAATATTGTGTTGATCTTCAGCGTGAGGACTCTGAAAATAATGGCAAACTAGATGCCTTTTATTTCGTCTGTAGACAAAGAAGATTTTTCAGTGAAGAGTAGATATTCAAATGACTTCAGAGGCAAAATAAGGCCATATACTTTCTTGAGATAGGCCAGAAGGTAAGAAAATATATATTCAGTAACTAAATTTAAAACTTATGTGACCATCCCAAGAAAGATTTCCTTTTGTTAGTAAGAGAGACCAAACAATTAGAATATTCTACTTTAGAAAACAGAGATTTGTTCACATTGGAAATATTCAATCAAAATGACATGATAAGCTCTCATGCAGATTTCAGCACTGGAGAAAAGGTTTGAATCAATTTTATATAAATTATCTTTGCATTATGAAATTCTTTCATCTGATTTTCTAAGAAACAATTTTATAAAACTTTTTTAAGGTATAATGTCAACTTTTTAAAAAGGATCTGATTAGAGTTATGTTCAAGAGGAGTGGTATTTTTGAAGAGAAAGAATTGTATCTAGTGCATTATGGTTTCCATATCTGATAGATTAAAAAAGGGATGCTGAACTCTTCAGTTTGTTGCAAGCTTTCGGACAGAATTTTGACACATATGTATACTCATTGCATTATAGACCACAAGAACATAATTTATTCAGACTGTGTTTGTGTGGGAAGTACAAAACTACTGATTTAAATCTTGATTTTTAAGTTTCAGTTGCTGTTTTGCCTGTAGTTAAGACAATTGCTAAGACTTTTTCCCAAGTGATTCAAATTGTATGGTAGGGATAATTGTACCTAAGTACTGTTAATTCGATTTAAGAGGAATCTTTAGATGTGTTCCTAGTAAACAAAATATAATTGTGATTTAGTGTTATTGAGTTGAAATTTAGGATCACATCTTTAAAGATACTATGGTCATATTCATCTGTCCATTTTGAAGTGCTGATTTTCATTTATGTGTGAGGGTTATTTTCCTAATGAAGATGTAGAATTTATGTGATTTGCCTGCAGAAACTATCACATGAGAGAAAAATGGGAAATACATAATACAATAGGCATTTTTAAACTTTAATCTCTGTTTCCTATTCATCTTAAAAATTTGTAATAATTTTTTATATAAAATAACTCAGTGGGGACCAGAAGTTAGTGTAATGGCTATGTCGCTGAACTCCCATGTAGTTGACCACAGTTCGAGTCCTGGACCCAGTGACTTATACTCACGCCGGTGCGTGTGCATGCATGCCCAAGATCCCTAGAGGAAAATGGAGGAGAAGGGATCATGGTGGGGGAGGGGCGGGGGGTGATTTTTCACTTTCTGTCTCTCTGTCTCTGTCTTTCTGGCGAGCGCACACGCCCTATAGCAAAAACCTCTCCAAAACAAAACAAAACAAAAAAATGATAACTCAGTGAGCACTTGTTAAGTGCCAAGCATGCATCTCAGCTGTTTACATGTATTATCCCAGTTAAACTTAGAAAAAGAAAAGCTCAGGGCCGGCAGGTGGCGTAGTGTTTAAGGGTGCTGGATTCCCGCAAGGCCGACCACAGTTTGAGACCTGGACCTGGTTGCTTGCTTTCTTACTTTCCCCCTCTCTCTTCCTCTCACTCTGTCCCTCTCTGGTCAAATTAAAAGTAAATAAATAAGTAAATAAAGTTAAATAAAATAATTCTTTTTAAAAAAAATAGAAAGGAAAACTCATGGATAAATATGTGGTTTTCCTATTCTAGGATTTATTTAACTAAACTTCATTCCTTAAATCTTGGTTATAGTTCCAGGTTTGTTTATTTATTCTGGTTGCAAAGGGAATTTCAAACTTTAGGTTTCTGGTGGGCTTTTACAGCAAAACTGTTCCTACTTCTGACTGAGGTATGCTGTGGGGATATACTCTCTTGGAGGGCCATATGGCCAAGGAAGAAACTTGAGGGGACAGTCCCAATTTCATATAAAGTGGATGAGTCTTGTTGCTACTGTACTGCATCAGATATTCTAGGCACACTTATGTAAACATGCTAAAAAAATTGCCATTCATTATAGAGCAGTTTTACGCCCAAGAAAGAAGTTAAATATATTCAGGACTGTAAAGGTGAGTAGAGGGCAGGAAAGGATGAAGATGTAAAGATTTAAGGACCTGAATAATGCCTAAGAATGCAGCTGCAAGTAAATTTATTTACACGGTTGTCAACATAAGAGTGAAAGGTCAGCCTAAAAATCCCAATTTTTATGTAAACAAACAAAAAAAGCTGGATGAATCCTAAGAAAATATTATAACAAGGTGATTTCCTTTCACAGTTAGTAAATCTTGCTACCTATTAAGGAAAGATTTACAGTGATATGTGAAGAGGAATTTGTCAGGCTACGTATTAACATAAGGTGAGGAATAAAACATAGTCTTAATTTCTTGCCTTTATTGTATGGAAACTCTTTTAATGCCATTTTAAGTTTGCTTAATTTAATCCCCCTGTTCATTTAAAAGTACATAAAACCCAATAGTTTTAGTGTGGTGCTTTATGTTGGCCTGGGTGGACATCTATTTGAATTCATGCCATGGCAATTTTAGGCAGGCACAAACCAGCCTCATCCACAGCACCTCGATGATCCCACCAATCACGGTGTCACTCACTAAAATAGAAACATCTTATCTTTCCTTATTTCACTTGTGCTCTCTCTTCTTTACATGCAAAATGAATACAAAATAAAGTTCCCAAGGTAAGTAGCAAAATGCAGTTTTTCTCTATTCCACTTTCAAGCACATTGTGAATAATCTAAGCCTTCTGTCTAGTAATAAGGTTGAATTTGGGGAAGACGCCAGTCATATGGTTCTTAATTGCTTCTCCTGGTCGAAAGGGAGACGGAAGCTATTTGTGATTTACAGTTAATCTCCAAGGAGACCTTCATTGCTAATAAATGACGGCTTTCTGTGGAATCCTAGCCTTGTGTAAGTAGTATCCTGAGAATTTCTAGATAGTCTCTGAGGACATAGACATCTCTGGAATTCATTCCTTATCATAATGCTTTGTTTCGGAGTTATACTGCATGAGTTAATCTGGTACAATGGGTTATTTTCTTTACTATTAGTGTTCCTTGAAAGGTAACAAAGATAATTATGCTTCTCTGTGATCTATTATAGATGTCTAGTTTTTTGATAAGCAATATATATATCTATTAAGATTATAATTGTATTCACAATCTTTGCAGATACTATACTGCATACTAAAATGTAGCTTAGAAATTTACACATACTGGGGCCAGAAGGCAGCATGGTGGTTATGGTGCTGGACTCACACATGGCAAATGTTGGTTTGAGTTCAGGTCTGGCAGCTTGAAACTCACACTTGGCACATACGCATGTGTGCCCCAAATTCTGAGAGGACTATGGAGGAGAAGGGATTGCGGTATGGACATCCCCCCACAGGTGATTTCTTACTTTCTTTCTCTCTTTCTCTCTCTGGTAAGTGCACCTGCCCTAAGTCAAAAGAAAAAAAAAAAGAAATTTACACATACTTTATTATTTCCTCATGTTTAAACTGTTATTTTTCTATTTTATAGAATAGGAAAGTAGCATGTGGAACTGTTTTGAGTCTCAGAGATTTTTCTCATATATTCCGAGAAAATAGACTATCTATACTACTAATAACCAAGATTCCCCTATTACCTGTTTTCTCAGTGCTCATTTGAGGGAATGCTACCCCAAGTCAAATGTTCACTGCTACGTTATTCCTCATAGAACATGATTTCTAACCTCATGGAATTTTCTTTCCATTACTTCATACAGATACTATTTACACTGGTTGATAAAAATATAATAAAGTGATTTAATATAATTCACAGATAAAGACCCTTAATTATGCTGAGTAATTTACACTCTTACACAATCTCTACAATTTCCCTATGTATGAATGGACTCACTTGTAGAAATAATTGAGTCATAATTTTGTTTAGAAAAAACAAATTCAAATGAATTACAGTACCTGATATCCCTGCAATTTTTCTTTATAATGTCTTTTTGAAAAAATTTTAAAAATTTACCCTCTCTAGCATGTTAGAATTATTCACTTGTAGGTAATAACTGTATCACCTACAGTTTTTTTAAATTTAAAGTCATGGAGTATATTCACCTTATGGAATATAGTCAATATTTAAGGTGAATCTTTTATAATGTAACAGGCTATCATGTGTCTGTATATAGACAAGAAATCCTAAGTAATAACTTAAATGTGAAAAATATAGATAATGTGATATTCATTTTATAAATTAAAATAATAATTTTACTATGTATATTCTTTAGGAGATAAAAGAATATAAAAAGAAGGCAGAGTAATCACAAAGGCTTGGTGTAGGATATTTGATACTTTAAAGGAAGAAAGATGAGGATTTGAGATGGGAACAGACCACATAAATTTTTTAGGTCTTAGATTTTTTTGTTGATATATTCCTACACTGTTATTATATTATAATATATACCAGTAAAATTATATGCACATTCATATTTATACAAAATAAGTACAGAAAGAAGATGGCATCATTAGCACCAATAACCAGAGCATGTCATGAGGCAAACATTATGGCTGACCTAATTGTCTGTACTAGAGACCTTAACAGAAAAATACATACCTAAACATAGGCTATGAGGCTAAACTAGCTCAGCCATTTGATAACTGGGACTTCTTAAGCAAGTTACTTAATACTTCTGACCCTAATTTTCTTCATCTGTAAATATGTGTGTTGAGCAGTAATATTTGTGTCTCCAGGAATAGTGATGATTAAATGATGCAATTATCCTGCTTCCTGGTTACAATAGCAAAGGTTATTTGATTTTTCCTTTTAAAAATTTTTAGCTACTTACAGCCAGCAGGTGGCATGGTGGTTAAGGTGCTCAGCTCCTACATAGCTGACCACGGCTCAAGTCCCAGGCCTCAAGGCTTGAAAATCACACTGGGCATGTGTACATGCGTGCCCAAAATCCCAAGAGGAGAATGGAAGAGAAGGGATTGCATCATGGCTGTACTCCCTGGGGAATGATTTTTCACTTTCTCTTTCTCTGTCTCTCCGAAGTGTCATCTATGTACCCACAATTTTATCTACTGTATTTCAACATATTGTTCTTACAATCAGTTACTTACACAAATACTTAGTATTATAAGGCAGAGTATGAAAACATAACAATATAAATAAGTGAAAAATATAATTAGATAATCTGACACTAATTATTTACAACTTAAAAGAAATGACTTGTCATTCTTTGGTGAGCCTCAGTCCTTTCAAATATCACATCTTTATGTTAGCTTGTGTCTACTGTGCTCATTCACATTGAATCCCAAATAGGCCAGCTTTCTCTAGGCAGATATCTATATTCTATAAATGTTCTTTTCCAACCCCATTGAAACACCCTGTTTCAACATAAAATTGTATGCATATTTAGATGTCTTGCAAGAAAAAGCAATACAATTTTTCTTGCCAAAAAGTGTAAGGTCTTGGTACCCTGATATTATGCCTTTCTAAGCAAAACATTTACATTTCAACAGAAGACTTATGATTATAGAGATTATAGTAGATGACTATGGTAGCAAGGGTACTGAAGTATATCACAGAAAATGAATGTTTAGCTATTTTAGCTTGAGATATTTTTCAAAATTTTCTCTAATAACAAGCAGTGCCTTTGGTTCAACTGTGGTGATGTATACTGCTGATATTCTGTGCTTCACAGTGTGGGTCCACACGGAAGGTATGGGTTTGATTCCTGATCCAACGTAAAGTCTGGGTGTGGTAGCACATGTCTGTAATCAGAGTGACCTGGGGAACTGAGACAGAGAAACTAGAAGTTTGAGGTTGGCCTGGGTAAGACAGCAAGACCCTGTCTGAAAAAGAATGCAGCATGGTGATGTATGCCTGCTGCTGCAACCCCGAGACCGGAGAATGGCAGTAAAGCAAGACTGTCTTCAAAAGGAAGAAAAGTAAATAAGCACTGCTTTCACAGCCAGAGGTAAAAGTGGATTTTATTGTGTGATTTATTTGTTGTTGTTGTTTGTTTCCCCTGTATTTTGCCACCCTTCATTTAACACCTTCTTAATAATGTTTTGGGAACTATTCTGATTAAAAACTAGATATAATTAGGAAATCAGTGCTTACTATTGAAAGTTTCTTGAATTTAAGGATCAGATTGATACTTTTAGAAGCCTGTAAAGATCCCTCTTCATACGGATTAAAATAGAATGTTGTGATTGGGACCAGCAGATGGCATAATGGCTATGTCACTGAACTCCCATGTAGTTGACCACGGTTCAAGTCCCGGACCCGGTGGCTTAAACTCATGCCAGGCGCATGTGCGTGTATGCCTAAGATCCCAAGAAGAGAATGGAGGAGAAGGGTTGTGGCGTGGCCATCCCCATCCCCCCGGGGGGTGGTGATTTCTCACTTTCTGTCTTTCATCGCTCTGTCTTTTTGGTGAGTGTACATGCCCTATAACACAGTATCAATCTTTTTTAAAAATTATTTATTTAATTTTTATTTAGTATTATTATTTTAATTTTATTTTTTTAATTTGCTAAAAGGCACCTGAGCTCACCAGAGAGAGAGAGAGAGACAGAAGAAGAGATGGGGAGAGAGAGACAGAGAAAGCCACCAGGTCCAAGATTTAAACCACGGTCAGCCATGTGGGAGTCCATCATCACCACGCTACCTCTTGGTCCCCAGGACTCAGTCTTGAATTGTCTCAATCCTATCTGATTCAGGAAAAAAAAAAAAAAAAAAAAAAAAAAAAAAAAAAAAAAAAAAAAAAAAAAAAAAAAAAAAAAACTCTCATGTTTGGATTATAAATTCTATGCTCTCTTTATTCTTTCACATTTGAATAGCTAGATATGAAAAATTACAGTAGGATCAGTAATATTTGTATTAAATAATTTTTAAAGCCTTCTTAGGGATGTCATTCTCCTTGGCACTAAGGTTTGCTTGAAACAAAGATTCAATGGTTCCTGAGTTCAAGAGTTACCAACAGCTTTGGAGAAGAACGTTATCTGTCAAGTAGACACTAAGTATGATAGGCTGTTATTTTTTTTTAATAAGATTTTTTTTAAAGATTTCTCTTATCAAATACCAAAATTTTTAAGGCTTCTTTCTTTCTTTCATAAGAGACACACACAGAAAGAAAAAGAGACCAGCACTGCCAATGGAGTCTGTACGCCGCGATCCAGGCCTCGCTCACCAGGATCACCATCACACACCCGCCTGTCCAGCAGGAACAGGGAGACCTGGGGATATGAACCTGGCGCTTGAATGTGACATGAACCCCAGCATGTGAACCCTTGTACCCTCTGAATCACAGAGCATTATTGTGTGAGTGCTGCATTTATTGCAGCTGGTCTTACGCTTCATTTAGGAGTCCCACAGAGAATATCACATTAAACTTTTTTTAATCTATGAAATTTTTGCTATTATTTTTATTTGATCTCATTGATGATATAACTAAGGCACAGGTAGTTTGAGTGACCTGCCCGAGATTACACGGTAGTTTAGTAGTTGGAGTTTGAGCCCAGATACTAACTCCAATCTCTTGATTTTAGCCACTAGGCTATTAATTGACATCTGTTTCTCCAGTGCCAAACCCTATCATGTGGCACATGGAGTAAATAAATAAATAAATAAATAAATAAATTTCAATGGATGTAGATGACACTCCTGCTGAGCTAGTAAGATGTAGCTCTACTGAGAAGGTATGATTTGAAAATAGAAAATACATTTGAATAGAGAACCAATATCAGTTGACAGTAGTGATACTGTGATATAGTTATCCAAAGGAAGTAGTGTGAGTGGCCAGTTACCATTCATCTATTTATTTATTCATATGGCAAGACTTGATTGAACATTTACTATGTGCATAGCGTGTAAAATATTTAGTATGTGGTACTAGATACCCAACATTTTTAGTGAAAGACCACTGATTTAAATAAAATGTAGTAAGAAAGAAAGCAGTATGAAGCAAAAATTACACACAATTACACATTTTATTTATTTATTTATTTTGAGAGTTTTTTTTTTTTTTTTTTTTTTTTTTTGCTATAGGGCGCGTGCGCTCATCAGACAGACAGAGAGAGACAGGGAGACAGAAAGCGAGAAATCACCCCCCAGGGTGATTTCCTCCATTCTCCTCTTGGGATTTTGGGCACGCACGCACACGCGCCCGGCGTGAGTTTTAAGCCACCGGGTCTGGAACACGAACTGCGGTCGACTACATGGGAGTCCAGCGACATAGCCATTACGCTACCTGCTGGTGCCCAATTACACATTTTAAAAGTGGCAGGGATTATCCAAATCCAAACAGATACCATGACTTAAAACAATAATGGTTGTATGACAAGAAAGACATTGTTAGTAAGACATTACTAGTGATAATATTCAATCATTTTCTCCTTTTTGTCTTTCTCCTTGACACAGGAATGACAATGTTCTCAGTATCCTTGTCATAACATGGGACAAGATTTATCTATTTTCTGGACTATAGTCAGATGTGATCCATAAAACATCTGGATTAAGACATGGTACAGGTGTGAGCTCTTTATAGTACTGTTTTAGGCCATGGTGACAAAGATTGAGTTTGAGATGGTAGAGCCTGTAAGATCAAAGGAGGTAGTAGCAGTTGGAGGGCAGCCTGACACAGAGTTACCCAGACTTCCTAACACTGTGTGAGGACAAACTTACTGCATTAATTCACTGCGATTTGAGGGTTGCCTACTACCACAGCAGAGTAACCAGACTAACACAAATATGATCCTTTTCTTTTGGAAAATCGTACCTGAATGAAAGGTGTAAAGGGACTACAGAGCCATATATAAAAAGCTAAGAATCCTGGTTTTATTTTACAATAATTATTTGGATAGTGTGTTTGGAAAATTTGGGGCACTTGAGTAGCCCTTTCTAAAATTTAAAAATGTATTAGTTATGATCTCTTTCAGCTTTAATAGTTCAGGATGTAGAAGATAAACTGAAACTTTTACAACAGTGGTTATATAAAAAATAGCTTTGAAAGAATGATCATAACCTTTTGCCTTCAAGATAGTGAAAAACATAAAAGACAATCATTTCACTGTCAAGTGCAATATGCTTGGATGGAAGGTAGAAGAAAGAGCTTCTTCATAGTCTGTACCGACTCCATGATTTGAATGAAAGGTTCATATTTGGTTTCAAGCGCAAATTTTTTGTTAAAGCAATATAAATTGTTCCCCTTAAAATAAATAAAATGTACAAAATGACTTGCTATTCAAAGCATTTGATAATAGTTTACATTCACCTATCAAACAAATACCTAATAGTTTACAATAATTTTTCAGTCATATCTTTTTACAACATGCTTTATCATTGACTTCATTATTTAAGATGAATAGCTGCATTTATTAAATTGTTACATTATGAATAGAATTTTATAGATAATACTGTATTATGAGTCAGCAAAATATTTTATATACTTTTAATTCTGTAAAGTTCTGTTCAGTAATTCCCATTACCTATTTCGCCAGTATAAGGAATATAGTAAATGTCAAGTACTTTTTAATAAGTGAACTAACCAAACTCTCTTTCCCTCTGAGAAAAGGAGATTCACATTTCTGTAGGTGGAGGAAAAGGCACAGTGTTCTGTCTTCCCTTCTCTTGGCTCCACGGAGCTATGCTTGTAGAAGCTGTGGAGACTGAGGACAGAGGAGTGATAGGGCAGGCTGGGTGCAAGAGAGGAGACAAAGAGAGCAAACTGCCCAGAACCGCTGTCTATTCAGCCAATGGCAGAAATCTCCAGAAATCCCCCACCCCTGACTTGCTCTTCTTCTGCATAAACTGTCTCCAGATCATATCCTTAAAGAAAGAAGTACAGTGCAGTTCTTAGAAGCTTGCTTTATTGTGCGATATAATAAAATGTATTGTTAGACCTTTCCATCTGTGGCCTTGAAGCAATTTAGCTTCTTTTCAAAGACACTAAGTTTGGCCAGAAATATTCCTGTCAAGTCTATAAATGAGTCCCTGCTGCTTGGAATATTTTTTTCCCAAAGACTTAAAATGAGAAAGGGAATATTTTGTCCATTACCTGGAGCTGTCAGTAAATATTATTTCCAAGTCACTTATTCTTTATTTTTACATTTGACTGTAAATGACAAATAATAAAAACTGCATCGCCACCTCACATTTCTCACTATCGCAATCTTTAAAGTTCATATTTAAAGATTTTTCCCTTTGGTTCTTCCAGTTGAAAAAGTGTGACAAATGATGAGAAATTTTCCAGCAGTGTCTCTCTCCACTGAAACAGACACCGTCTTTATTCTTCTGAAGCTGAACCATCGCAGGTGGCAGAAGTGCTGGTGTTGTGGTTGTGTGTGTGTGTGTGTGTGTGTATGTGTGTGTGTGGTGTACGTGTGCTGGAGGTGGGCTGCAGAAAACAGCTAAATCACTTTTTTATTTGGCTTTCAGAAACCAAGAGCAGGAAAAGATCTCCCAGTTTATATTCCCAAAGAGGTATAAGTCCTAGAGAAGACAGCACCCACACGTAACCCGTTACTCTGCTTATCTCAGTCCTAGCTGGCAAGACTGTCACAAATTGAGTGTAATAACAGAATAGCATGTGTTCAGACCAGTCTAGCAAAAGTGCTATTTAGGCTGCAAACCCATCTAAGCCACAAAATGTCTTCTCTCCTTCCTTGATTAAGAAATTAATAATTAGAAGATGAATTAACGTCTTAATGTTATTTGTTGACTTTATTCTGATTTCAAGGAATATTGTAAGGAAAGTTAATGAAGTCATGTGCATGACAGAGGCTTTATGAGATGCTGCTTATTTTATTTTGTTAACATTTTCTTAGTAGTATTTCAATTCAGTTTCTGTATTTGAGTCATATAAAAATAAATATATCAACAGAGATGGATTTAAATGGTTAAAATATCATTTTTTACCCTGCCTCATGAAAGCTTAATTTTGTTTTAGAAATATTAAATCTTAACAATAATGTCATTAATGCTTTTTGATTTTTTTACCTAGTTGGCAACATTTTCAATAAAACCAAATTTTGTATTTTGAATTGCTATAAATCTTCCATAAAATTAGCAGAAATGCTGACTCCTTATTATTTTGTATATCGATTTATTCATACTGTAATTCCTTTATCCATGAACTGGTGGCCACTGCTATTTCTGCATAAGATCAGCATCTATTTCAAGCAGAGAATTATGAGGGTTGGGGGGAACGGATGTGGAGGTACTTGACCCATTAGCTTTGTGTCTTGTATGGGTCCAAGGGAGAAATGGGCAGTGTAACACATGTGAGAAGTAGAGGGAAATCAAAGCCGGCAAATTAAGAGTTTCTAGGTCAGTGAAAGATTCTCTTTTACAGTTAATATGATTTAGTGCAACATAACATCTTTTCCTGTTCCAAATCCTTGAGAACTACAATACTGTCTCTTTATCTATAAGGGTGCTCACTGAGTTGTAATTTTCAACATTGAAGAGTGATATTATCTCAAATGTAGACGGAAATGAAGGATGTACAAAATGGAAGAGAAATAAAGGAAGGAGCAAAGGAAAGAAGAAAGAACAGAAATATGGAGGGAGGGAAGAAGGAAAAAGAAAGGAAGGAAGTGGAAGAAAGAAAAAATCCATAGGTAATTTTGTTTCTTGGAATCTTACTACAAAAAAATGGTTAAATAGGACTCAAGTCTGTGAGATATGCTGTGACGCTGACACACATGCATGGATTCTGGTTTCAAATCCAGAGACCTTTCTGAGTATTCCAAGCACGTGCATGCCCATGGTCCAGGGATGACTTAAATTGGAGTTGGCTTGTGGCATCAAGATCCTTTTGGGGATGCTCTCTCTCTCTCTCTCTTTCCTTCTCTCTCTCTCTCTCTCTCTGTCATGGAAGAAATAAATAAAAAAATCTTCAAGTTAATGATTTTCAATAGCAGAAATAAGTGTTTTAAAATTTATATTATCTAATCAATTTAAGTTTTGTAAGAGTAAGTCTACTTAGCACAGTATCATTTAAATGTTATATTGATTTTATTTGTTTCAACCTACTGTATGAGTTTTCTACCACTAACAAGTCACTACAGATTTAGCAGTTTACAACAACCTAAATTTATTATCCTACAGGAATTGCAGTGCAGTATATCTGGGTCCACAGCTTAGAGTCTCACAAGACTGACAAACTGATTCCCATCTGTGGCTCAGGGTCCTCTTTGAAGATCACTAGTTAGTGGTGGGATGTATCTTCTTCCTCCATTTTTTACTCAAAATCTAACTCTTCTGTGATAATAAGGCTACTCTTATCCAACAATGAAAATCAATAGTTTCTTTATGCCATATCCTCTAGGTACAATAGAATACATGTTCTGGTATTTCAATCTTTTGTCTACATCTCATTCTAAAATGTTTGTTACCTAATATCTCCACATTTGCCCAGTAGGTAGGGGAGATGTTTAGGTCTTTATCTTCCTAGCTTTTTCTCTTAACTTTTACTTTCTTCGATACATCTCATCATTCCATAGACTTTATGATTATTTTCTTTTATTCAACACTTTGGTTTTTTGTATGTTATTTTTATTTTTATTTTTTTTTATTTTATTTTATTTTTTTTTGGAGAGGTTTTTCGCTATAGGGCGCGTGCGCTCGCCAGACAGACAGAGAGAGACATAGAGACAGAAAGCGAGAAATCACCCCCCAGGGGGGATGGTCACGCCGCAATCCCTTCTCCTCCATTCTCCTCTTGGGATCTTGGGCACGCACGCACACGCGCCCGGCGTGAGTTGTAAGCCACCGGGTCCGAGACGCGAACCGCGGTCGGCTACGTGGGAGTCCAGCGACATTGCCATTACGCTAACTGCTGGTTCCCTGTATGTTATTTTTATAATTTGTATATCAGGGGTTATGTTATTTGTCACAGCTAGCCTGCAAAATAACAGTGCCTTAAACAAAATAAAAGTTTATTTCTTTTTCACAGAAAAAAAGAAAACTAGAGATTATTAGTTAGCACTTAGACTATGGATCGCCACACCATGAAGATTCCTTTAAACTTGCTGCTTTGCATTTCATGGTACTCATCTCACTATCTCAGAGGCGTGGCACTACATACAGACTCCAGAGGAGTTCCTGGCACAACTATGCAGCCAATCCTTAACAACTGGTTGCTAAATGATTGACTGCACAAGTGAATGCAAAGAAAGATCAAAAAGGTTCATAGTTTTTTTACAGTATTTAACCAAATATTACTATCAGGAGGCATTATAGGATATCTGTTTTTAAATATGAACTGAGTTGGGCGGGATAGTGGCGCGGTAACACAAGGCTGATCCATGTGAAAAGGCTTTGACTTTATCTGGATATCTCCCTGAACAAGCAAATCACTCCTGTATCCATGATCTGGGCTGGCAGATGCTTGGGGTGGATTGTGGCATGAAGACTATTGAACGTTCCCATCTCTCCTTCTCTCTCTCTCTCTCTCTCTCTCTCTCTCTCTCTCTCTCTTTCTGTCTCTTGTGTTCATAGAAGAGAAAAATAAATAACCTTAAATAAATAAGTAAATAAACTAGCATATTATAAATACATCTGAAGCATAAATCAGTAATACTTTTCAGATTAAAAAAGAAAATGATAGTCTTTTTATTCAATTTGTAGCTATAATTCTGAGGAACTGATTATGTCTTAAATTTGTATTTTCTTTGAAGCTTCTGATGAATATATCAGCATCAGATAAAGGTATCCTAATTAAAGAGAAATGGGTGAATATAAATTACACATCCTTTATTTTAAACTATTGTCTTTCATAATCTTAATTTATGAATACCATCATTATTCATGAAACCAATGCTATACAGTAAGCAAAATAGTCCAACTTGGTAGATACTAATTTTTAAACTTTCTGTTATTTTTTAGTTTTACTTTAAATTAGTACTAATTTAAACATTAGTTCTTGTCAAAGTTAAACTTATGTATTTTTTAGTGTACATATGTGACTTTTGATTTTTCAGGATAATGTATTAAAATTCATATTTTATCTGAAATTGCATAATATTAACAATATGAAAAAAGTAAGTCCCAAAATTTTTCATTTCAAGCTATACCACCATTAAGAAAATATTTGTAGAAAAGGCTTTGAAAAATTCTATTTCTCTAAAAATACCGTAAGTTCTATAGAATACTAGAAAAATTGAGTAAGACCTGTTTTGTTATTTCAAATATTTTAAGTGGTTCACTTAGTATTTTGCTGTACCACATGTTGAAAGCCTGTATTTGAAAGGCCGGCGTACGAGTGCTACATCTCTTTCTTTTTAATCTGATAATCATAAATAAAATATACAGGATAAAACAAAGAAAAAAGGGAAAGATAACAAAAGACATATCATTTGACAAAATTATTGCTTTTTCAAAAAAAAGCAAAAATACTGAAAGTATGCCTAAGAAACTTATTTTCTATATTGCTTATATGAAAATTGTCTTAGCTTCTTAAAAGATTTACACGATTGGAAGCATTTATTTATTATAACAGTAGAAGACCTCAATACACTGAAAAGGAGATATGCCTTTACTGATACATAAATTATTTACTCCTATAATACACCTATAAAATATATAAGAACTCAGGGATTGCAGAGTGCAATGCATAACTAATTTATGGGTACAATTTAAAACAAATTTTGATAAATCGACATAGGAGACAAACTTTTTGTTCTCAGAGAAACTAAATAATTGCATATGTTAAACAACTTTTCAAAAGAAAAATTCTCTTAAATTTTAGAAATTATATAATACACCCTAAAAAAGAAATTAGTTTTATTTTAGAACAGACTTTTAGGCATATTACATAAAATAGTGTTCCAAATTTATAGAAAACTAAAGTAGAAAAATAACAAATTTAGTTTTAAGAAAATGCCAGTTTTGAAATAGAAAATCATTGGGAAAAGCCAAGCACTTTAATGTGCTAAGAAGTAATTTAAATCATCAAAACTACGTACTAAGAATGACATGAGAAATTTGTGTTTATGTGAAATAAAGCCCTCATGGGGCTTATTTTCTCCAATCTGCTTTGTATTCTACACCTGCCAAAATTTTATTTCTAAAGCCAATTGGTTCTAATTGAAAGATATCCTTAGCTTTCCATACTAGCCTATGGGTCCATTTAGTCAGTTGTGAACCTATACAGAATAGTGCTATTCATAATCCATTATATTCAGAACTTTGATTTATGATTTGAATTAGAATCTGAAATGGGAAAGGTTTCCATACAAATGCAGTGCCTGAATGTTGTAGGAACAGCTCAGTCAAGCACTAGAACTTGCACTTTCAAAATAGTCATCAAAATGCCAATTATTCGATCCAATAAACAACAAGCCGAGACAGGAAAATTATTCCTATGAACAGCAAGTCTGATGAAAGTCAATTTACAGAATAGAACAATAAAAAATCTGCAATAGATCTTCATGCACAACCCTCAGTAGATTAATATATTCTGTAGCTCATACAAATATGAATTTTTCACCATTCCAAAACCACTTTGACAACAAAAACAATCAAGCCTTTTGAAGGTTTTTATTCTCTTCTTCAGTTTAAGACTCATTCTCATGCACCGAGCTATTTTCATTTTACATCATGTTCTCTTTTATATGATCATCTTTCTTAACGTTTCCTACAATGCTAGCTTCCTTATTCCCTCTGCCCTCACATTTGCCACCTTTGGGCATGCCAGTCTTCATTACTTGCTTATGTGCAGCACTGTACATGCGTACACAGTACAAAATGTGAAATTTAATAAACAACTCCAAGGAAAATGAATATCCTTTTAGCACAATGAGATTTTGATCTTAAGCCAAAATTTTTTCTTGGAAGACATTCTTCATGTCTTTTGCTATCTTCTATGTCTTCACCAAAGACATTCTCATTTCTATGTATACATTAACGCAAAGATGTTATAATAGATAGAAAATTTAGATAATTTTAGTAATACAGAACAAGTCTTACCAGAAAATTCACTGCAACTCCCTGCCGTTGAAGCCCCATTTTTCCACATTCCCAAATATTTCAGGGGATTACCAGGATCTGTCTATCTAATCAATACCTACAAACTTCTCTTAACTAACATTGGTTTTTAGCAACTTCCTGTTCTGCTCTTGGTGTGGAGTTTCATGTGGGTACTGAAAGGTACCTTTAGTATTACACGTATCTGTCCTAATGAGGGCACAGTCCCCCATTACCTTGAAAATCATCAGTATTGCTTGTCACTTTGGGGCCAATTTATGCTGGTTTACTGAAGCCACTTAGAACAAAAGGCATTCTTTGAAGCTGCCACTGATACCAAAAATATACTAGCTGAAATTACAAGCACTGTGCTGCCACATTATCATAGATTGTGACCACCAGTTTTAGAACCAATGTGGGCATTAATACTACCCGCTCTGTCTTTTGCTCTTATTGATTCACAGTAAATCGCTGTGTTCTAAAAACAGGCAGTGCTTAATCCTGTTTGATGAAGAAAGAGCATTCCTTAAATCTCATCTTTGTTCTAGTCTTGTAGCAATTGGAATTCATAGTTGCAAGCAATAAAAGCTGACTGGGTGATTAAGCAGAGAAATAAAAGGATTGGGGGTAGCTTACAGATTTGTTGAAAGGCATAGAGAACAAGTCTCAAGGCTACATTTCCAGAAAATTCCAAAGCATAGTAATGTTTATCTTTAAGAAAAATGTTGCCTCTGCTACTGAGTTGACCTGGATGGTAGAGTTTTCCATTGCTTCCATGTTTGAACTTTGGAGCTACTTCTACCGAGAGAAAAGTTTCCTTCTCTTATCCCCATGTCTGTCTGGCAAGTGCTTGCTAGATTAGCAAAGCATAAGTCATATATCTGTGTTTTGGCAACTGTGGAAGCTGAGAAAGTAAGTTTGCAGGATTTTTTAGTTTTTGTAGGTGGAAGTGTTTATTACTCCTTCATCAAGATTTATTAATTTGGATATTTCTAAACATTCAAATGTAGGGTGGCCAAGAGAAATAGCAAATAATACATATAAATGTAAACTAAACGTTGTCTCTTAGTCTAACATATTTTAATGCTTCACAAAGTATTTAAAAAGTCTCATTTCCACCTAGAATTGAACAAAATTTCCCATTCGCAGCAGGAGAAGATAGTTTGAGTTACAGATTCCATATTTTACTCAAAATCACTCATTCCATACTATGCAAAGTCATAGCATTTTAGACCTGATACAAGTTTGTCACTCTTTACTTATAGAAATCTCTTTATTTGTAGATTTCAGATTTCCTTTCCAAAAGTCCTCTAGTGTAGTCTGTACTCAGTATTTCTCCATGTAGACAGTAACAGGATGAGGAAGCTTAAGTTCAACTGCACCATGATGCATATGATATCAAGATTAGATGATTATTAAGGGCTAGCAGTTGGCTTGGGGGTTAAGGCTCTAGGCTTCTACATGGTTGACCATGGTTCTAGTCTCAGGTCCAGCAGGTTAAAGATCATGCTGCCATGCATGTGCCCAGAATTCTGAGAAAAGAATGGAAAAGGGACTGTGGCATAACCATCCCCCCAGGGGGGTGATTTCTTGATTTCTCTCTCTGTGTCTCTGTCTCTCTCTGGTGAGTATGCACACCCTATAGCAAAAACCTAAAAATATATACAATATTATTTAAGCATTTTCCATGGCTGAAATATGCATTACCTTGGTGGTAGGGCAGTTTATTGACGTGCATTTTTTTCCATTTATATTATCTTACACCCTCTAAAAATGTAGTGTGAACAAAAAACATGTGTGTACATGACAACCATGGTTTGAATACCTAGCCCAGCTGACCTGACACACACTGGGTATAGCCACAAATACCAAGGATCTGAAGGACAGGAGCACCAGAGGAAGGGGATTTAGGTTTGACCAGATCCTGTAGTGGGTGTTCTCTCTCTCTGGCATCCTCATGTATTTTATTAAGAATAAGAAAAAAGTAAAAAAGGACAAATGAAAAATGTGTGTGTGTGTACAGAAAATCATTAGAGGCAAAATTAATGTAAGCCTATGATGAGAGCTGCTGAGATCTAAGAGGTCTAAATTGTTTTACCCCCATCAGCAATACTATGGTGTATATAGAGATAGAAGAATGGGGGCCAACAAGTGGCATGGTGGTTAAAAGTCTTGGACTCCCACATGGCCAACTACAGTTCGAGTCCCAGGTAGCTGGTTTTCTCACTTTCCATTACTCTCGCTCTCTTTCACTGTGTCCCTGTCTGGTCAAATTAAAATAAATAAATAAATAAATAAATAAATAAATAAATAAATAAATAAAAGCAATTTTTTAAAAAGAATAAATTGTAGATTAAAAATTAAAATCAAACACTGTCTTCTCTTTAAATAGAGGCAAAGCCCAACTATCATGAAAATCTGAGTGATGGCCATCTATCTATGCAATATGTCACGTAAGTGATATCATTTCTTCATAATTTAATGACACCAAATTGGAACTTACTATGTAAGCCAATAACAGCCTAATAGAAGCACCTACTTAATCTAATAACCAAATTGAAACCTCATGTTGCTCCTGTTTGCCAAAGAGGACTATCCCTTTTGTTACAAAAAGCACTATAAAAGGTCAACCCCACCAGAGAACATGACATCTCAAGTCAATCGACTTAAGTGAATTAAATTGGTAGTAGGAGGAAGCACATTGTCTCAAGCAAGTAGCACACTGCTTCTGAGGAGTGTGTTACATTGACCTGCCCATCCTTTAGGAAGCCTGGAAAAGAGCTACCTCACATATGTTGGATACTGTCCGTGAATTCCAGTCTCTGTACACTCTCTCTTTTTTTTTTTTTTTTGGAGAGGTTTTTTACTATAGGGCGCATGCGCTCACCAGACAGACAGAGACAGAGAGACAGAAAGCGAGAAATCACCCCCCAGAGGGGGTGGCCACACCGCAATCCCTTCTCCTCCATTCTCCTCTCAGGATCTTGGGCACGCACGCACACACGCCCGGCGTGAGTTTTAAGCCACCGGGTCTGGGACGCGAACTGCGGTCGACTACATGGGAGTCCAGCGACATAGCCATTACGCTAACTGCTGGTTCCCCTCTGTACACTCTCTTTAAGGGATAGTCAAATGAGCAATATTTTTGTGCAGATGATAAGATCAACTGAGTCATTAGTTGGAGATCCAAAACCAGCAAGTCTAAATATGTTATCATCACAAATCAAGATGATAAATTGTTAGTATATTTTATCCTTCAAATTTGAAAAACATGTAATGGCATAAAGCCCTATAAAATCAATTTCCAATTTGAAATTTTGGGACTGTTTATGGTTCTACAATCCACCATAGATTGTTCCCCATCCATATATATATATATATATATATATATATATATATATATATATATTTTTTTTTTGCTATAGGTGCATGCACCCGCCAGAATGACAGAGAGAGACAAGGAGAGAGAGACAGAGAGACAGAAAGCAAAAAATCACTCCCCAGGGAGGATGGCCATAACACAATTCTTCTCCATTCCTTTTTCTTGGGGTCTTGGGCACCCACACACACGGCGTGAGTTTAAGCCACCGAGTCTGGGACTCAAACCGTGGTAGACTATGTGGGAGTCCAGCGACGTAGCCATTACACCATCTGCTGGTCCCATCCCATCCTTTGAAATGAACTCAGGACTCGATGCTACTCCTAATTCAGACATGCTGACCCCAAAGGAAAATCCTCATTTCAGTAGCAAATGCTGTGTTCCGGGATACCTGCATCTTTTTGTAGAAGAGATACTCCAGAGCTCTCATTTTATGCATGTTTAATGGAAGGCAAAATGAAGCCTTCCAAAATGTAGAGGCTGGGAAAGGAGCCCTCTCTCACAGTACAAAGGCAACCTTGCTGAGCATGATTATTTCTGCTAGCCATACTGAAAATGTGCCATTCCAAAGAAGAGTACTTTTTGGTTTATACCTCCCAAGGTTAAAAATTACCTGTAAAACAAAAATAAAATAAGCAAGGTGAAAAGGGGAGATTACAACATATCACATTGAAATAAGATAATGCAAGCTTTGAATAGCATAGTCATTAGGGAGAAAATAGAATTATTTCAGTAAAAGACATTTTAGAAATTATTCCATAATTTTGAGGAAATCAATAAATAAAAGATTAATGAAAACATAAAAGACCTGGGTAACTAAAAAATGCCTGAAAATATTAAATCTGTATAGATACATAGAAACATGTAGATGGACACAAATAATTTTATCCATTCTAGAACACTAGGTAAACAAAAGGTAATAAAAATCACCATTTCTTTGAGCAAAGTCATTTGAATCCAAATGATTATATCTACTTTACCTTCAGGAGGGAAGCCATGATGTTAAAAATACTACACTAAATACTTCGGAAAAAATGCCAGGATGATGCCTGGTATTTTTCCAGTGTATAGAAGATGTTGAGGGATATTTTTAATGCTATATCCATCATACAACAGCATCATCATCTTGAGACAAATGACATTGAACTTAGATTTTATTTTTAAATATGACACTTATGTAAGAATAATAACAAAATGTATCCAGCATTTAAAATAAACTTTGTAGAGACTATTTATTTTCCTCTCAGGTCATCCTTTTTTTTTGTTTTTTTTTAACTTAATGGAAACCACTCCACTGCCATTTCAGGGTGTGCTCAGTGAGTGAAAAGCTTTCAGTATTTTCAGTCCCAATACAGTTCAGCTAGCAACTCTGGAGCAGAAAATTTTGTCTTTTCAAAATGAAATACTTTTTTGTAATGTCTAAAATATTTTTTTATTTACTTTACAGGCACTTGTTTTTGATAATAAGTACTTTTGGTATAATAAACCACATAGCAAAACTCACCAGATGGGACACAAAATAAATAGTTACACATAGAGATAATGAATGCAAAGCAGCACCAAATGAGGATTACCCGTTCTGAAAGCAGACAAACGGATGCTTAAGACTTTGATATTGAAATTATATAACTACAAATCAAAAAAAAATATTTAGAGATAAAATAATGATACAGAGTGGAACCAGTAGGCAGCACAATGGTTATATCAATGGACTCCCATGTGGCCAAACTCAGTTCAAGTACTGAACCTAGCAGCTTGAAATTCTCACCCAGTGCTTGTGTGTGTATGCCCAAAATCCTGAGAGGAGAATGGAAGAGAAGGGATTGCAATGCGGCCATCCCACCTGGAAGGCGATTTCTAGCATTCTCTCTATCTCTCCAGTGAGCAAACGTACCCTATGGCAAAAATCTCTCTCAAAAAAGAAAAGATATAGAGTAAATATATTATAGACAAACTATTCTAGATCTATTCACTAAATCAGGTAAAAATCTTATTTTAATGTAAAATAAATAAAGCATTAATTTTTTAAAAATTTATTAACACTATTTTTGATTGTGAAATCATAGTCATATAAATTTATGGAGTACAATGTAATGTTTTGATATGTACACACAATGTAGTATAATTAAATCTAGCTAATTGACATATTCATTATCTCATTTACCTATATATTATTAAGGTTTTTGTCACAGGACACATGTGCTCACCAGAGACAGACAGAAAGGAGCAATGAGAGGCAAGCTAAGAAATCACTCCCCCAGAGAGGACGACCAGGCTGCAATCCTCTCTGCTCTATTCTCCTTTCAGGATTTGGGGCACACGTGGATACATGCCGTGCATGATTTTCAAGCGACCAGATCCAGGACTTGAACCATGTGGGAGTCTAGCATCTCACCCACTAACCATCTGACTATAATTTTTTTTTTTTATCTTTAGCTATTTCACGTTTATTCTCTCTTATTTTAACATGCACGATACTTTACTGGCTCTAATCACCTGCTGTGCAATATTATCTTAAAATCTATTCCTCTTGTCTAACTTTCGATTATCCACTCCCTGTTCCCTCTTTCCTTATTCCCTGAGTCCCTAGTAAATATCAATGTACTTTCTACTTCTAAGAGATCTACATTTTTACATTCTGCATAGACGTGACATCACGCAGTATTTGTCCTTCTGTACTGGCTTATCTTGCTTAGCTAATGTCTTCCAGATGTGTCCATATCATCCCATATTTCGAGATTTTCTGTTTCTGAAGACTGACAAATTTTCTGTTGTGTGTGTGTCTGTGTATCACATTTCCTTTATTCAGTCATCCATTGATGGGCACTTAGGTTGATTTTATATCTTGGCTATTGGAGATACTGCTACAATGCACGTGGGATACAGATATGCTTTACATGTATTGATTTCAATTTCTTTATAAACCTGGGAGTGAGATTACTAGGTCATATAGTAGTTCTACTTCTAGTTTTTGAGTGTTCACGTAATGGCTGTACAACCTTACATTCTCACCAAAATGTTCCCTTTTATCCACATCTTTTCCCACATGTCTTTTATCTTTCTGATGAAAGCTATTGTTTTCTTTTTCTTTTTCTTTTTTATGGGGTGCACTTGGAGAGAGAGGGAGGGAAAGTGAGGAAGCACTCCCGCTCTCCTCCTGGGAATGGCCAGGTCTCAATCTCTCCTCCATTCTCCTCTCAGAATTTTGGGCAGGCACACACATGTGCCCAGCACGTTTTTCAAACCTCTAACACTTTAGCCACACAATCAACCATGTGCGCCCCAGCCGCCTTAACCACCTTGTCATGGGCTTGTCCCAATCTATCTTTTTAATGCCAACTACATTCTTTTCTCTAGCAATTTTCATAGTCAGTTAATTTGTTATATTTTTCTAACACATTAGGAAAGCAGAAATTCATATTACCACTCTTAAATTCTAGTGCTATTTCAATATTTTCAAAATAAAATTTTCAGTGATATATAGTGTGTAAGAAAGTATCTTCTTTTCTGGAAAAAAAATACAGTATTAATGCTGTTACAGTGGTATTTATATATACAAATAGAATATGCGTTTTGAGTGGCATTCTTAGCCAGGGGAACTCTTCATGATCAGCAAATAAGAATTAAAAAATCAAGCATTAAATTTAATTTTTAATATAAGTTATATAAACGTAATTCTATTACCTCTGGGATTTGGATTGCTAGATTCCAAAACTAGGCTGAGTATATATTCCTTTCCATTTTGCACTTGGCATGTATTATGCTGTCACTTTGTAATCATTTTCCTTGTACACAAATGATTTTTTTAACATTGTTCTGTCACAGTTACAAATTCCAAAAGTTTCGTAGAGCTATTAGAATAGAATTCCAGGGTTCTTGAGTTACATATTTGAGATGAGTGACTAACATTGAGCTTGATGTTTTTGAAATCAATGCCTTAAAGCCGTTCAGTGTTGAATTTTAGTAGCCAAAGTTCAATAGGACATGTTAATTCTTACTTCGATCATCATTGCTTACAATGATAATAATAATAATAAGAGTACATCTTTATTTTAGATTTGTGTTTTGTTTTTGTTTTGGCAAGGTTTTTGCTATAGGGTGCATATAGACAGAGACAGAGAGACAAAAAGTGAGAAATCACTCCCTGGGAGGATGGCCATGCCACAATCCCTTCTCCTCCATTCTCTTCTTGGGACCTTGGGCATGCACACACACACACCCAACATGAGTTTAAGCCATCGGGTCTAGGACTCAAATCACGGTCAACTACATGGGAGTCCAGCAACGTGCCCATTATGTCATTTGCTGGTCCCTAGATTTGTTTTTAATTGTATACACAGTCATTACATTTGAAAAAAAAAAACAGGTAATGTGTGTAAAGCAATATATTTTTCATGTATCTTGAATTTTGGAAACTTGTAAGTATATGACATTTTCCCTTTAATGTCTTTTCCAGTTTCTACCATAAAATGCAAGTGACATCCACTGTGTCATGTCAATAACCATGAGTGTTACCTAACTTCAGTCAGCAGAATTATGGAAAATAAGAAATGGGAACTTTGCTTAATAGTTAGTACAATTAGAAATTCATGGAACCAGCAGATAGCGTAATGGTTATGTTGCTGTACTTCCATGTAGTGGACCACGGTTCCAGTCCCAGACCGGGCAACTTAACACTCTCTCCTGGTGTGTGTGCATGCATGCCCAAGATCTCAAGAGGAGAATGGAGTAAAAGGGATTGTGGTGTGACCATCCCTTCCAAGGGGTGTTTTCATATTTTCTGTCTCTGTCTCTGGTGAGCACACATGCCCTACAGCCAAAATCTCTTTTTTCCAAAAATAAATAAATAAGTTAATAGAATTAGAAATTCAATCTGGGGGCCATCTGGTGGCGTGATGGTTGGGGCGCTGGACTCCCATATGGTCGACCGCAGTTCAAGTCCTGGACCTGGTGGCTTGCTTTCTCATTTTCTCTCTCTCTCTCTCTCTGTCTCACTCTGTCCCTCTCTCATCAAATTAAAATAAATACATAAATGAATAAGTAAAGTTAAATACAGTAATTCTTTTAAAAATTATTTTTAAAAAAGAAATTCAATCTAAGAATATCAAGCTGCTCCTTTGGGTTCTAAACACACGGATGGGGCATTACCCCCAATCTTACAATAAAAAAGTTATTTTTGAGCCTATTGGTTGGTGTAAATTTCAGAATAATCAAATAACCAAAAATTTAAGAATAAATGTATTGTAGGCAGAGAGGAAATCTAAAAACTGGATGCCTTTGGGTAGACTCAATTATATAACTTCAAAAATAGTTCAATTAAAAATCTGATAAATTTTCCAAGACCAAATTTGAGCCAGTAGAACATTTTGAAACTTTTGGGAGTCTCATAAACTGTGGAAGTTTGTATCACCTTGCAGATTCCTTTTCCATGAATCCTTTAATTGCTCACACACACACAAAAAATACATTTAAAAATATGCTAAAAGAGTATTGTGATGCAGGCTGATAAAAAAGGAATATATGTCTTATTAAAGGAACAAATTTTCAGCTTGATCCTTCGCTTGTCTTTACCACTGAGCAAAACCCTCAAGGTACAGAGAAAGGTCAATAAGCACTGTTCCTCCGCAGGGCACTTTTGAAAACTCATTGCAGCTAAGGAAATGAAACAGGAAAAGAAGTAAAGCTTGTTACTGGGAAGGGTGAACATACGTGTTGAGCAGAAAAGGATAAACTGGACAAGAGGCATGAGGGAGAATAGGCCACAATCCTTAGACCCAGAAACACAAAAATACCTAAGATTCAGGCTTAATTAAAAAAAAAAAAAAAATGGAGAAAGAAACTCCCCTCCAGGTCCAACTACCAGAATAACATGCTTTAAATAGCCCACACAATAAGAACTGCTGGGAGAGGGCAGGAAAGGAATGAGAAAAAAGAGACCTTTTCTGAGAGTGGGAAGGGTAGATTTGACAGTCAGAAGCAGTCATCATTCTGATTAATCAAGCTCTACCCTAAACAAGACAGTCCTACCAGAATTCAAAGCTCTACAGGAATAATTATAGCGAGGAAACCTGCACCAACAAAAAAATGTAAAACTCAAAGACTAATTCCTAAAGAGATTAACTCAAACATCTTTCTATATTAAATGCCTAACAGAAAGATATGCATATTTTCAGGCATGAGATGATTCATTTCAATTTCTACTCTTTTATACAAAATGACTGATTTACAGCACAAAAATTATAAGAAGTAAAAAGAAAAGAAAAAACACACACGTAGGAGAGAAAACAATCCTTAAAAGAGACAAAGGTAGAATACAAATGTTGAAACTGTTAGATGAGGGATTTAGAATAATGATCATTAATATAAATGTGCTAAAAATAAATCACATACAGATCAGATTTGGTGTGATTCCTCTACTTCTGGTTTGCAGAGCTGTAAATCCTTAAAATGACAGGAGGTCCTGCCCAATACTTCTTATCCCATGCTTATTTTAATGGATCTACATAAGACTCTTACTCTTAGGGGGTAGTAAGTATCTGAATATTTAAATACTGAAAATAAAAACAGGATAAGAAAACATTGAACACATTATTTCACCAATAGAGATGGAAAAAAAGACCAATTCCTTGAAATACACATTTTGAAAACTTATTTTAGAATAAATAAATAACATGAGAAATCCTATGATTATTAAAGAAACTAAATTTAAGCTATATTTTTTTCCTCCAAAAAATATATGTGTTGTCAAAAATTTAACAGGTGATATCATACTTCATGGTAGAAGACCGAATGAATTACTTCTAAAATTGGGAAAAAACAAAGATCCTCTCTTACCATTCCTAGATGACATTGTGTTGGAAACCCCAGCTAGAGCAATAATTCAAGAAAGAGAAAAAAAAAATGAAAACATATTAGAAAAGAGGAAATACTTTTCTGCTATTAATGACATGGTTTTCTGTGTAAAGTGTCCCAAATAATTTACTGAAAAGTCTTCATGGCCTACCCAGGATAGTATGATCTAGTAGACATTACAATTTGGTGGCCTGAGGCCACATGGGACACCCAGGTTCAATTACTGACCCACCATAAAAGCTGAGGGTGTGGCAGACACCTGACTACTCAGAGGACTAGGCAGTAGGATTGTGACATAGTGAGACCCAATCTAAAAGAAAAAAAAAAAAAAAAAAAAAAAAAAAAAAAAAAAAAAAACAGAAGTCCTCTAAACCTGGAGTCCCCAACCCCCAGGCAGCAAACTAGTGTCCAACCTTGGACTGGTGGACACCCTTCCCAACCCCCAATCCCCCAAACAGCAGGGGAATGGTGGTAGGTGAGCTAGCAAAGCTTCGTCTGCATTTATAGTCTCTTCCCATGTCTTGCATTGTCACCCGGGCTCCATCTCCTGTCAGGTCAGCAGCAGTATTGGATTCTCATGGGAACACGAACCCTATTGTTGTTCATTGTTGCACTGTATATAGTGATATGGTAGTGTTGGAAATGGAGTGTATGGTGGATGTGGTGCACTTGGGTCATCCTAGGACCAAATGGCCCACACTGCCAGGTCTATGGAGGGGTTGTCTCCCAGAGCTGGTCCCTGGTGCCAGGAAGGATGGGACCACTGCTCTAGACTAATAAGTTGTTGCTTGTATCCCAACATAAACACAGAAAAATAATTTACACTGATATATACTAGTAATGATCAAATAAAATCAAACATAAATAAAAATCACTTAAAATAACATCAGGGATAAAATGAAATAATTGAGGAAAAAATGTAACAAATATGTTCAGGATCTATGTATTGAAAAAAAATTGACATAAAAATAAAAATTTCAGAGTAAACTATTAATCTATGTAACAGCATTCACACAAATTAAGTATATTTTGCTAAGTGAAAGAAGCCTGACACAAAAGACTAAATACTATGTGATTTGATTTATATGATGTTCTGATGGTGGCTAAACTATGAAGAGGAAAAGAGAAAAAAGGGGAGGAGGCATTTAAAAGAGAGAAGCGTGGAAGGATTTGGGATTGGAACTGTTTAGTATGGAACATACTCAGTGTGGAGCTGGGGTGGTACATATATATCTTCGTGTGCTGGACACAATTTATTGAACTATAGCCATAAATGTCAATTTCATTGCATAACATTGAAAAAAAAAACTCAACCAGGATGTCAGGGGATTTTAAAGTGGAAGACAGGATATGACAGATGAATCTAATTGTTGTACAAATGAACTAAACACAATAAATAGAAATAGAGAGGAAAAAAACAAGAAGCTGACCTACGAAATACAGGAAGACAGTGTTTTTTACTAGTTAAAAAAGACTGTTTTGACAAAAATAAATTTACACAAATAGATAACTGTAGTTGGAAATTTCCTACCCACAGGAATATGAGTGCAGAATTCTGAAACTATTTTGTTTGTGTAATAGAATTGAACAATGAGTAAGTTTATTGCATATAATGAGAATCATATTTTTCACTGTTCAGGAATAAAATTAACAAGTAATAAGATGGAGGAGACTAGAAAGAAACATTTGGTCTTGGATTGGAGTAGAAATTATTTATGTGGACTCATTTTAAAAAAGTTTTTAGATACACATAACTACAGAAATAAAGATAGATGTGTGAATGTGCATGATTAATTTACATACATGTGTGTCCTAGCTTTACCCACTGGGAAGGCTAGAAACAGACACTCCAGAACAATGGTAGCACCTAGCATACAGTGATGGTTTTAACTATTATTCTGTAAAAGAAACTAGGAATCCTTGAAGAACTGGTCATTTCAGGACTGATGAAGTAGAAATGGAAGTCTCAAGCATCATAAATAAGATAGTGTTATATAAAAGAAAAATAGGGGTGTCAGAAAGAGAGGGAGAAGGAAACAAAGAAGGAGGGAAGAAATAAGGGGAGAGTTGATGGAGAGAGGAAGTGAGAGGAGGAGGAAAGGATAGCTAGAAATGATGGGAGAAATTTGAAAGGACATCATAGACAACCTGAAAGACTTCCTTAGGTTTAAAAAAGTAGTAATACTGGGACCAGCAGTTGGCATCATGGCTATACCACTGGACTCCCATGTAGTCGACTGTGGTTTGAGTCCCGGACCCAGTGGCTTAAACTCATACCGGATGCATGTGCGTGCGTGCCCAAGATCCCAAGAGGAGAATGGAGGAGAAAGGATGGAGGCATGGCCATCTCCCCTGGGGGGAGATTTCTCCCTTTCTATCTCTCTGTCTCTCTCTGCCTTTCTGGTGGGCACACATGCCCTATAGCAAAAACCTCTCCAAAATAAAAGTAATAATATTAAGACTAATATTGGATGTAACCCAAATAATACAATATTGATAACCATCATGTGTTCATACAGTTAAAAGTAAGTAATAAATGGAGGGGAAAAAATCAACACTTTCTTACAGAAGAATTCTAATTAACAAACATGGGAGCAATAAGAGGATTAGAAATTTGTCGTAGAATCTAGTTGGCTTCTTCTAAAATGGAAATTTTTCTATTGCATTAGCAAGTTACTATCCTGACCCAGGAGACAGTTGAACAGGTTTCCTGAGGGAAGGAGTGAGAGACAGGATGAACGACGCAGTGTTACAACACGGAGACGATGCAGTGTTACAACATGGAGACGACGCAGTGCTACAACTCTTCAGGGTCCTCCGATTATTGTGAGCAGCGTGGAGACAACACAGTGTCACAACTCTTCAGGGTCTTCAGAGTCATCTGGCGATTGTGGGCCAGGGAACATGGTTATATACATGTTGGTGGGCAGTGACTGGTTGAATGAAGGATTGTAAAAGGTGGGTTATGATTGGTTGCTTTGTGGACCAATCATGAGGTGCCTGATATGCAAATCTGAGGAATTCTAAGCTCACCGATTTCCTATGGGAAGTGGCCAATCAGAGTATGATTTTGAAGGTAAGGTTTTGAAGGGGAGCCAATTGTGGCCTTTATGGGAAGTGGCCAATCAGAGTATGGTTTTGAAGGTGAGGTTTTGAAGGGGAGCCAATTGTGGCCTTTGGCATTGTGTAATTGTTTGGTTTCTGAGAAACCAAAACCTAATGACCTCGGCAGACTCGCTGGTGCGCAGCCTCCCACAAGTTACCAGCCTCAGCGCTAAGAAAAACTGGTCCTAGGCCTTCATATAAGAGAAATTGAAAATGAACTTGTTAAGGTAGAATTCATGTATACATTTATTTTGGTGCCCAAATATTTAGAAATCCACACATAGGTTTCCACGCCACGAATTTTGGATAAATGTTTTGACCCTCAAAAATATACATGCTCAAAGAAACTGAGAACTAATGAAAACCAACACAATCACAGCATCTCAATTAGCTATTTGGATTCCAGAACATACATATCAATCCCATGCTCTGGAACTTCAATTGTCTACTGTAGTGAGAGATGCTGTCAGAAGGAAATTTTATTTCTGTTTTTAATATTTTAAATAAATTGTATTAGCATGCAGTCATTGTTCATTTAGCTCAGTTGAATGACGAACATAATAACATAATAACATTGTGCCTGTTTAAGTTTATGCAATAGCAGAAGGAGTAGCTGTTTTATATTGTCTGGATAACTGTTAGCTAAATATGCTAGGGCAGAGTTAAACTCTATTTGATATTTTTTTGTCAGTGATTATCTTTGACCTAACTATGACATTCTATCACACTGAAATAATCATTTTATCAATTTGTTTTACAAAATAAAGCTAGGTGATTGAATAGTTCTCTTTTTTTTGAGAGAGGTTTTTGCTATAGGGCGTGTGTGCTCTCCAGAAAGACAGAGAGATAGAAAGCAAGAAATCACCCCCCGGGGGATGGCCATGCTGCAATCCCTTCTCCTCCATTCTTCTCTTGAGATCTTGGGCACACACGCACACGCGCTCAGCGTGACTTTAAGCCACCAGGTCCAGGACTCAAACCGTGGTCGACTACATGGGAGTTTAGTGACATAGCCATTACGCTAACTGCAGGTCCCGGTGATTGAATAGTTCTAACAGGACATAATTAAATTCCTGAGGATCCTTTCCTTTGTTCATTAATTCTGTAAGAGATCACTTTATTGGATCTATGATATGTGAAGTACACCCAGATGTGAATAAAGTCTCTGGAATTAGAGAAATTTAAAGATGCTTATAAATAGATATTCTAGCCCCCAGTATTTGACAGAAAGGCCCAGACATCTGCTTCAGGCATCAATAGAAAACTGTTTACTATATAAAATATTTGCGATAGGAATTATGTACCATTATGGATTTTTAAAATTAAGTCACAGTCAATGGAATTTTTACAGATTTCTACTAGTATCCTTTGAGAAATTTGACCAACAGATTCTGAAATAAATTTTGAAAATAAATAGATGAATTGGTAAGGCAGTTTGTTGAAAAATAGAAAATGCTGTGTTTGGGGAAAGAAAGATTCAACTTAACAAATAATAAGACATAAATCAAAATCATAGTGAAAAAGTTTAGAAATAAACTCAAATAATTTTATATTAAAACTTGATAAATGATAAACATGGCTCCACGTAAATGAATCTACATTTTTATAGGAATGAAAAATCTGGCTTAGTATGTAGGTAAAAATGTAATTGGATACCTCTCCAATATAGTATACAAAGGTGAAGTCTATATTAAACATCTATATTAATATATATCTATATCTATATTAAAAATCTAAAGTTTATAATGATATGGTTGAAATTAATAGGAGAAAATGTGAAATAATATCTTTTGACCATCGCCTGGCAAGGAATTATTCAAATTAACTTTCAAGAGTCAATTATAAAATAAAACTTCCATAGATTTGTCTTCATCTAAATTTAGGATTTCTGGTCAATAACAGAATTTTTCATATCACAAAGCACAAATATATAAAATATAGCTATAGTTTGAGCAGATCACAATATGAACTAAAACAACATAAAACTTAATAGAAAAATAGGCAAGAGACCCACATGCCTAATGAGTATAAGAAAATATACTGTAATTCTCTAAAGGAACGGGGTGGTAGAGAGAGGGTGGAAGGATGCAAAAGGAAGAAACACTTAACAGACAAAAGAATGTAAAACTCTCTGTTTAAAAAAAGTCTGCAATTTTTGTTTTACAGAAAGAAAAGTTTTAAAAATATGACAATGGGCACAATATTTGGTTACTATTTTATACCTATCATAATTGCAAAACTTGGATTCCTGCAATTGCGAGCACAAGTTTTCTTGTGGTAATGTGAATACTTTTGTTTTATTAGTGCAATCAATCAACTTGTGGAAAAATGAAAAAGGGAAGTACACAGATTATATATCACACACTGCCCATCTGAAAACATTTGTATTCTGCCCTCATGTTTGATAGTGGGTACAGAATTCTAGATTCAAGTTTATTTTCTTATTTTAAGATATGGTTCTTTTGCCTCTAGGATTAGTACTTTGATGAGTGCATTGCTATTTTCTTCATTTTTTTCCCCCTGTATTCATGGTAGAGCATGTATATGCACACGTGAAAGTGACAGGGAGCGGGGCAGAGAGATAGAAAGAAAGAATTCATATTTCGTGCCACTTTGCTGTATATTTAGGAAGAAATTCTTGACTTTGTCACTCATTCCTTGTATTGAATTTTAGGGTTAACAGTTTTAATTTCCAATAGCTACCTTTTGCTTTTTTATTCCTTTATTTTGAGTGTGATGTTTTCATTCTAATGGGCAGGATTCATTTTTCAATCCATGTGATATGTTTCTCCAAAGACAAAGTGAGGAAGCTGTTAAAACATTCATATTAAAAATCCTCACCAGTAGTTTGCTTAATGTCTTTAAAGCCAATTTTATATCTTGGAGCACATACTGGGTTGTTGGTGTAGAAGGAAGTTGTGGAGGAGGACCTTTAATTAACTTTCATTTTATGTTTTATTTATCAATGACAAATTTAGTACCTGAAATTATTTTTCTGGGTTTTTTTTCGGAGAGATTTTTGGTATAGGTTGCATGAGCTTGCCAGAGAGACAAAAGAGACAGAGAGACGGTAAATGAAAAATCACCCCCCCATGAGGGATGGATACGCTGCAATTCCTTCTCCTCCATTCTCCTCTTGGGATTTTGGGCATGCACTCTTATATTAGACTATAATCCTTGTGTTCCCATACATAGTACCAAATTATTCTACTGTAAAATGTACCACTTTTGGTATCAATATTAAAGTACTAATTTAAAACCTGGGACCAGCAGTTAGCGTAATGGCTATGTCACTGAACTCCCATGTAGTCGACCGCGGTTTGCGTCCCTGACCCAGTGGCTTAAAACTCACGCCGGGCGTGTGTGCGTGCGTGCCCAAGATCCCGAGAGGAGAATGGAGGAGAAGGGATTGTGGCGTGGCCATCCCCTCTGGGGGGTGATTTCTCGCTGTCTGTCTCTATGTCTCTCTCTGTCTATCTGGCGAGCGCTCGCGCCCTATAGCGAAAACCTCTCCAAAAAAAAAAAAAAAACAACTTATGTATAGTTTCTTCACAAGATTTATTTTATATGGTTCTGATACTGTTTATATAGGGACCATATAGATCCAATTAATGATGAAATATAATCAAATAATCTCTGTAAAACAATACTTGATGCCTCTTATGCAAATGTATTAGAGTTAAAGAAATATGCATATGTAGAGTGTATTTGTCATTATTTTTTAAAAATCTTTCCCAAAATGCAAAAGTTACTCATTCTACATTACTAATACTAATAACACTAGTCAACACTGGTTATTTACTAAGCCAATTGGACAAGGCTTCTATTGAACTCTTTTTAGGTACACTTGCTGTTACGGGTTGAATTACGTTCCTGCAAATTTTGAATGATGAATTCTTATACCTCAGTACTTCCAGTATGTGACAGTAATTCAGATAAGGCCTGTGAAGGGGCGATTAAGATAAAATGAGGTCCTTAAAGTAGTGTGCCTAATCTCTCCATTGTCCAAGGATCCAACTGGTATTGTCTGACACAGAGTGTCACTGGCCACCTATTTTCATTTTTGTTTATTATTGAGGTAACTTCAAAAAGTTTGTTAAAAATGAAATTAAAGTATGAGTTTATTTTGGTTCAAAGCATTTTAAAAGTCCATGTATAGTTTTTCCATAACAGCAATTTCTGTGAACTTTAGAAGATGCCTTATATGAAAGTATGCATTTATTAGTGCACGTGTGTGTGTGTGTGTGAGTGTGTGTATGTGTATGTGTGTGTGTGCATGGTATTTTTAGATGTGGTGTCCCCATGTGGCAGCCCTCTGCCTCAACCCACTGAGTGGCACTGAGTGGCAATAACTATCGGTGCACACCTGGCTCTTCTAGACACATTTTCTAAACAAGTGAATAAAAGAATGAAGCAGGTTTTATACCTATTCTGAACACTAAAGTACTAAGCAATTCTAAACAATTCCAAATAATTTTGAACTTACTTTCCCTTGCATTTAGTTCCTGTCATTCCTGCTATTGACGTTCAATCTTCAAGTCTTATGATTCTGTTTTTAATCTTCTCCCGGTGTATTCTTCCAATCACCAGTTTCCACTAGCTCTTTTTTTTTTTTTTTTTTTTTTTTGGAGAGGTTTTTGCTATAGGGCGCGTGCGCTCACCAGACAGACAGAGAGAGACAGAGAGATAGAAAGCAGGAAATCACGCCCCAGGGGGGATGGCCACGCCGCAATCCCTTCTCCTCCATTCTCCTCTCGGGATCTTGGGCACGGACGCACACGCGCCCGGCGTGAGTTTAAGCCGCCGGGTCCGGGATTCGAACCGCGGTCGACTACGTGGGAGTCCAGCGACATAGCCATTACGCTAACTGCTGGTCCCCCTCCACTAGCTCTTTTTTAAACATTAGAATTAAATTGTTACTATCCCTATAATCTTGCCTTTGCCATGCAATGTAAGGTAGAACTGACTTCCTAAATAGATGTTGCACACTAACAATGACACATTTGCTTATATATTGATTCCTATTGGACGTTTTATGGACATCAGATTTTCTACCCTGGAACTTGCGTCTGACACTAAACTCCTTTTCCCATGCTGTTTCCCAGTATTTTCTGCCACGGCTGACTACTGCTTTATCCATTGTTGGCCTTGCTATCTCTCATGTGTATATGTCTTAGTGCCCTGTTACGGTGCAGAATACATTTTTTCCCCTCTTTATTTTAATCAGTTATCCTCCACTACTCAATTCATGATGCCGTTCCTATGATGTTTTTCCTATTCATTCTGTTTTCCAAAGTTTTCTCTTGAAATGTTATATTTTGTTATACATTATATATTATTTTACAGATGTAGATGAAGGTAAAGCACATAGTTTTGTTTGAGTGTATTCTCCTCACTCAAACATTACTCTTGTCACCTAACAATAAGAGTGCATGCAGAGAAACAAACTATAAACCCAGAAAAGAAAATTGATGATCCACATATTGCTCAGGGAATAAGACCTGACTTTTTGTTATTTATTTATTTATATTTATTTATTTATTTATTTATTTATTTAAAAACACACTATTATCCTAGAATTGACAATAAAATATCTATCTTTTTAAAAAATTTCTGACACGATACAAAATGCGGTATTGGAATGATCATACCAATATTCCTTTATTGTGGGGTAAGTAATAATTAGCCAAACAGAAACAATACAACTTAGGGGAAAAACAGCCAAACAGAAAAACAGATGGTTCCATGTATACTGTAAATATCTTAATTTTAGGTGATTTAAAAGATAACTTATATAGAAAAAAGATAGAATGAACTAAGAGTTTGTGAGATCACTGTTTTCTTCCTGACTGCTTATCTGGCTAGAACAGATATTCAATTTATATCAGGCTTTTGCTGTCCAACTTTGGTGTCACAGGTTCAGCACTCGGTGTTACTAGGTTATCTCTAAAGCATTCTGAAATAATTGATTTTTATGTAATATAAAATTCTAATGAGTAGAGTTCATTTCCAACAACCCAAACGAATTGACTAAAAGGAGATATAAAATTGGAGTAAGCGACAAGTATACACAGACAAGGAAAAATTAATGTGGGGGAAGTAGACTGTTGGGTTGATATTTTTATGTGAGAAAACTTAAATCTGGTTTGTAATAATAAGCCTTCAAAATTTATTTCTTCAGGACACTGAATGAGTATAATTGAAATCATGATGTAAAACAAATTTACATGAGTTACAATAGTGCCGTATGTTAATAAATCAATAATCAACATTTTTAGCACAATGATAGGTATTTTTTTTTTTAATTAGTCAGCAGGTATGACTGCTTTTAGAAATAAGGATAGAAAGTGAGTAACAATCCCCTGCTCAGTTCTCCCTTAAGGAATGTCCCTGTGGTATCCCCTTTCCTTTTCTCCAACCTTTGGGAATTGGGGTATACATGCGTATGTATTCTGCATGTTTCTTAAGCTGCCAGGCAGTTGGCCATGTGCGATCCAGCAGCCCTAACCATCAGACCATGGGCTGGCTCTATATACTTCTTTGAAAGTTAGAATTCAGTGTTTTGACAGTGAAAAGCTTCCAAAAAGGATTACTCAATTTTTTAAATATGTTGATGGTTGCTATCCTAGTTTTTATTTCTTCCTTTGTAAATACTACAAAATCATTAGAGATGAATTATTATAACTGTAATTAAATATCAAGAATAAAAAAGTTGCATAGTATCAAAAAAATATCAAGCATGATGGGAAATGATATCTTTTTTGCATCTATTCAGGTATATAGACACCGATACTTTAACAGCTTCTGAAGAGGTGGACTTAAGTGTTAAAACTAACTGTAAGTTTGAAGCACTTTCTAAAGACTTCCACTTTTTTATTTTGAAAATGACCGACATTCAGGAAAATATGGCTCTGATCATTTGTGCACTGAACTGTGGAGTGATTATCTTTTGCTTTTTGTCCTCCTCTGATACTACACATCTCCTGCCTTTGTAGAACAACTACAACATCTGGTTAGTATCTCATGTATTCTGAGAAGAGATAACTTATTGTATTATTTTGACCTTTTCAATATTCCATAATTTAATTGGCTGTCCATTCTATATCTTCTCTACAGGTTAGTGGGACAGAAAGCAAGGCGAAAAAATGCAATGAGTGGCCAATGAAATAATAGAACATTGAAAAGGTCAAAGCTGTATAATAGAATCCTATAATTGACAGAGAGTATGAGACATTAAAATTCTACCACTTCATTCTCATGGCAAAGGCTATAATGAAACAGAAAATGGCACCATATATGTCTATTCATATGACAATCATTGTTCAAGAGCTGAGAACACAATTTAACACATTTCGATTATGTTTTTAAAAACTGCATTATTTTAACATCTCAGAGATCTTGTACTGAAGTTAAATTATACACGGGCAGAACTAGCTAACAGAAAGCATTCAGTCCAACATAGAAGGGCATATTAACCTTAAATAAGTCTATATTTATATAAATCAAGAGCAATATTCTTAGCATAAAAAATTAAGAAGAGGGACCAGCAGATGACATAATGGTTTCATCACCGAACACCCATGTAGTTGACTGTGGTTCAAGTTCTAGACCAGGCAGCTTAAATCTCACACCAAGCACATGTGTGTGTGTGTGCCCAAGATCCCAAGAGGAGAGTAGAGGAGAAGGGAATGTGACATGATCAGCTCCCCTGGGTGGTAATTTCTCGCTTTCTCTCTCTCTCTTTCTCTCTCTCTCTCTCTCTCTCTCTCTCTCTCTCTCTCTCTCTCTCCCTTACAAGCACATGCTCCCTATAACAAAAAGTCTCTCACACACTCACAAAAAAAGAATTAAAAAGAATTCTTGTACACAGGACATACAAAACTTATTTGAAGAACTTGTGGAAATTTTTTTTCTATTTTTTTTAGAGGTTTATGCTATAGGGCAAGAGTGCTTGCCAGAAAGAGAGAAACAGAGAGACAGAGAGACAGAAGGCAAGGAATCACCCCTCAGGGGGATGGCCACACCGCAATCCCTTCTCCTCCATTCTCCTCTTGGGTTCCTGGGCATGCACGCACAGGCGCCTGGTGTGAGTTTAAGCCACTGGGTCCAGGACTTGAACCATGGTTGACTACCTGGTAGTCAAGTGACACAGCCATTACACCAACTGCTGGTCCCAACATTTTATTTTTAAAAGGAGACACATCATGACCTAAACTGATAAGAATTTCCTCTGTTTACATAGCACCATCTTGATTAATAATGCAAAAAAAAAGAAAAGAAACAGACTCAGATGTTCTTAAGATAAAATCCAGATGTGTCTGAATCTGGAAATACATTCGGTATTGGGTTCTTTGATTGTAATTAAAGAAGACAGGTTCAGTGTCGCTGGTGCCATTACTCCCTGGACTACTGACATCTAAAGGATATCAACTGAAAAAGAGAAAGAAAATAACTCCTAGACTTTCAAATGATACTGTAATGATTACTAGCAAGGTTCAGACAGAATTCATGCAAATGTTATAATAAATTGCTACAAATGTGAGATTTTGATATCCAAATTGTTATCACATTTTTGAAAATGGTCAAGCTCATCACATATAGTCAATAATAGCTGATATATTGATGCATATACAAAGAGATCAATATGCTTATAATATCTTTTTAGCTGCTATTTTATTTTATTTTATTTTATGATACAGATAAAGAGTGCAGGAGGGAGAAACAGAAGTATTTTTGTCAGGGTCTTGCAAATTGTAATCTTATTGCCCCAACCTCCCAGTTAGCTAAAAAGCACCACTGTGACTGGACTTATTTCATTTATTATTGGGTTCATTGGAAGAGGGATTAGAAGAAACTCAGAAAACTGCATATGAACATATCAACTTTCTGAGAATGTCCTCTTATGTATTCATTTATTTTTTTGTTCATTCTCTTTTGAAATGGCAAAAGTCCTTCTATAGTTTTTTAAAATATATATAATACTATATAAAGTAAAACAAAATATCACACAGCATTTATATGGAAAAACTAAAGAATAGGCTGAATATTCAGCATCCACTGCTCATATTCAAGAAGATTAAACTAATAAGCCAAAAGACATTTCAGATTATCTATTATTTTCCTAAAACTTATAAAAATCTTGAAAATACTTATAGGTGGAAGAAACAAAATTGGTGAAACTGGCACAACCCAGTGAAGTCAGTGCAGACGATGGTTTTAGCCTGGCTAAGCACGCGACTCTCTTAAATGTGTGACCTTAAGAAAATTACCTATCCAACCTTGTCCCGGTTTGTTCCCTGGAAAATAGAAATAATACCTACCTATTAATTTTTTTTTAAATAATATCAGTTAAATCACAGATGTAATGTGCCTATAATAGAGCCTGGCAAACAGAAACCATTCAATATTTCCTTCTCACAATCATGCTTGAAAAAAAAAAAAAGGCATTTAAATGTTATTTTTCTTTCTATTGAAAGTAATTAAATACTAGAGAATACCTAAAAACTATCACATAGCAACATGGATACAGTTAGTAACAATATACTGTTTACTTCAAGATGGTTACAGAAGAGGATATTGAACAATTCCCATAGAAACTAACACAAAATGTTGAAGTGAAGGTTATGCAAATTACTCTAATTTAATCACTACACATTGTATTCATGTATTCAAAGTTCATACTTTGCTCCATAAATATGTACAAGTATGAGGCAATAAAAAAGGTGTACATTCAAGCACCAAGAGTTTTCACCCCTCAAATTAAAGAATTAAAAGCCAACTATGTGGTTATAACACAGTTGGAACCCATTAGGACTCAACTTCCTTCATATACCAAGCTTATCTCTTATTAACTTGTCCTGGTAAGATCTAATTCCTTCTTTCTTTCTTTTCTTTTCTTTTTTTTTTAACATATGTATTTGCCAGAAGGCTCATGTGTTCATCAGAGAGAGTCAGAAGTAGAGACAGAGAACTGAGAAAAAAACATCATCTCCTCACGGGGGATGGTCACACTGCATAGCCTTCTCTTTCCCCGTCTCAGGACTTTGGGCATATATGCACAAGCACCTGGCATGTTTCACAAGCTACTGGGTCTGGAACTGAAACCATGTAGTCAGACACTCGTCATCCAACTGCCTTAACCACCACACCACGGGCTGGTCTAAGATCTGTTTTCTTTGCAACTGCAGACTGACTTTATGAGCCAATCTTTTTAAAGGCATTTGAAAAATGTTTTTAGCATTTCTCTTATAACTCTAGTCTTCTTATTTTAGAGAAGGTTCAGAAATTATTTCCCTTTTTACGGAAAATTGTATAGTTGCTTCCCAGCATTTAGTCCTTCAAGTAAAATCATATGGGTATTTCATGTATTTGTATTGAAAGTCTTTCTGCTCAACTTCTTGTAGAAAATACATTTATGAATTTTGAAAAGCTTAGGAACCAACACATCTTTCCATGAACAAATAGGTATGATTTCATTCCAGACATTGAATATGCTTAGCATTAAATATTTCAAATAATATATATAAATAATAAATATATTTTATGTATTAAAGTCTTGTTTCTACATTTGATATATTATTTGTTTTATTGCCCTTATGCATTTCTCTCTCTAAAGTTAGATTGACTAACTTGAGCCACTATTATTTTTATAGGTTATTAATTTAGTCTGCTTTCCTCTTTCGATATATCCAATTGAAAGATTTTACTCCTATTACATTCACATTGGCCTTATGTCTTAATAATATTATTCTTTCAGTTTTTAAGAATAGATACAATGGATTTACCCATTAATTTGACCATCCCATTGAGCTTTAGGGACTCAAAGCATTTTTTCCAATTTTTCTCTAAATAACTAGGTATAATATAGCTGGATTTTCTACTTCAAGAATATGACTTTCTAGATGAGAACTTACTGAATCTTTCTGTTTATTTTAATGCTTAATGTAGTCTATCACTAGTATTTTATTTTCTAACTTATAATAAAACTATGCCTTTACAAAACAAATTATGTGAAGGGTGATTATATGATCTATTGCTCAAACCAGGATGTTTTTTAAAGAATAGGAAAATCTATAATAATATTAGCACAATGCATATAAACCAGCATGTTACTAAACTTGGATGGAAATTCACCCTAATTATTTGCTATTCATATTATGACAGATGAGAATTTTTAAAAACATTTTGCCAGCATATAATAGAAATCAGGATCTTTTTAGATTTCAAATGTACCATTTTTACTACCTACAAGACTACTAATCCAAAGCCATGTATTTTAGATTTCTGTTACAGTTACACTCAGCTTCTCAATAACTCCTTTTTATATGAGAAAAATATGCTCGTTTATATTATAATTCAAAAAGCAATGCTAAAAGTTTAATACATAATGCAAAATAAAGTTATTTTTCTCATCTGATGCTTAACCTTTATGGGTTAGCAGAAAAACCCTGACCATTTTAGAGACAGTTATGGGCTGAATTTTATCCCTATAAAACTTATGTGAAATATTAACTCCCATTCCACCTTAGAATGTGACTGTATTTGGATACAGGGACTTTAAATAAGCATTTAAGGTTAAATGAGCTCTTATGGGGAGGCCTAGTCCAATATGACCAGTGTCCATGTAAGAAGAAGAGATACCAAGAATACACAGAGGAAGGACCCTTAGAAAGGCAACGAGAAGGCAGCCATGTGCAAGGCAAGGAGAGTGGCAGGAGAAATCATTGACCAACACCTTGATCTTGGCCTTCCAGTTTCTATAACTGAAAAAAAAAATAAAGCTCTGTTGTTTGAGACACCAAATCTGTGCCAGCCCTAGCTAACTAATGTCAGGACTTGGGGACTGAGTAGTTGAATGTTCCATCTGAATGTGGCTCCTCTGGCTTGAATATTTGTGTTCTCTCTAAAATGTGTGCTGAATTTTCATCTCCAATGCAATGGAATTAAAAGATGGGGCTTTTAGAAGGTGATTAGGCCAAAAGAACTGCACTCCCATGGATGAGATTAGTACCTTTTAAAGGGGATTGAGGGAGTGATTTTTTTCCTATCTTTTCCTATCTTTTCCCATTTGAGGACACCATATTCCTGCCCTCCAAGGGATGTAGCAGCAAGGCATCAACTTAGAAACAGACTGGACCTTTACTAGACCCTGAATCTAGCAGCACCTTGCTCTTAGACTTACAGACTTCAGAATTGTGAGAAATAAAATTTATGCTATTTGTTTAATCATTTGTTGTTTACATTAAAAAAATGGGAGATACTTTTAACAGAATCTTACCACATTCCAACCCACCCTTCAGCCTTCTGGCCAGTCAGAATCATGGGAATGTCTGCAGACACACCAGCAAGCTCAAGTTGATTGGGAACCCAAATCCCAACTTTCCTAGATGCTCTAGTATTGCTCAGGGGCACCCTACCACTGTTGCTGGGCCACAATTCATGGTTCTTTATAAATTATTCAGTATCAGATATTTTGTTAGAACAGCAGTAATGGAATAACACAATGGGTTTTCATGATCACTTGGACCAGGGGAATGAAGTATGAAGTCACAGGCTGGATGAAAATGTTTCTACCAGAAATTAACATGTAGCATTGTATTTACATTTCATTGGCAAAGTAAGTCAACAAAGCATATGACATAGTCACTCATAACTTCAAGAGGTTAGATAAATGCAATGCTGCCATGTGCTCTCATTACACAAACACACAAAAATCTGTATGTATCAATGAATAGTTCTAAGGAGAGCCACAAATCTATCGTACTTCTACTTGGGATTGGTGAGACTATATATTTTCCTCCACTGTACTTTGTGAAGACCACTATTTACCTCTTATTTTATTCTTTGGATTATTGTTTACCAACCGGGGTTATAACTCATTAGGCACATCCTATAGTCTTTTTATTTTTTAATCTAATGTCTAGAAGATTGTGAGTTATGGTTCTAAGTCTATACTCAAGAAATGGTATTTAAATGACTACCTGCCTAGTACTTTTTCTTAAAACCATTGTGGAGATATGCCATGCCATGTTAGCAAGTTCAAACACATGGTCATACCAACTATTTTACTTCCAAAATAATTAAGATATTTTATTAAATGTTTAACGATGGACAAATATATATATATACATATATATATATATATATATATATATATATATATATATGTGTGTGTGTGTGTGTGTGTGTGTGTGTGTATGTAAATATGGATTGTTGGAACAGTCATGATGTATTTTTTTCTGTTTTTCTGTGGAAAAATGAGTCATAACTTTTCTGACAACCCGTAGTGTGGATCCCATCTTTTTAACTACCAATAATAGTTTGTATACTGTTCACTGAATGACAACTAAGCCAATAAGATTTGCCTACAATATTGCTGTAAAACATCAAGTCTTTACAAACATGTTAAAATATATATAATATTATCATAAATCATAATAAAATTTGTATATCCTCTTTTCTTTCCTTAGCAACTTGGTTTAAATGGAAAGTGTAAGTCTACATGTGTATTTTTCTTTCTTTTTCTTTATCTGAAATAATTTTAGTAAGAAAAGGAGCTTAGAGGACATAAAAAGGAAGCATCGTGGTCCACATGTGACTGTCATACAATAGAATGAACATAAAACAATGGAAGCAAGAAACAATGTGCAAAAATATCTAAAAAAGAAGCATAATCTTGGAACTGAAGTCAGAGTAACTAAGGTAAGTATCCACTCCCCATCCCACTCTCAAATACCTCACAGTAGGGCTCAACCTAATATTGTCTAAAAACATGGAAATGTATCAGTTATCTAGGTAATATTTATTGTCTCCTTCTTACAAAAGGTAATAAATAAATTCTAGAATACATAAAGAAAACTGAATTCTAGAATATAAATGGACTGAAGGTAAGGGTAAAATATACTTACTTTGACATTCATACAATCATAGTGCTACAGTAACATTTTTAAAATTTTTTTTTCATAGGCACAATCTGCTTAAGAGAGAGAGAGAAAGAAAGAGAGAGAGAGAGAAAAAAAATGAGAAATCACCTTCCCAAGGGGATGATGTCAATTTCTCCTTTTCTTTTCTCCTCTCAGGATTTTGGGAAAAAATGTACACATGCCCAGCATGATTTTCAAGTGACTGGATCTGGAACTCACACTGTGCAGTTAGCCAGGTGGGATCCCGCACCTTACCTTCCATGCCACCTGCTAGCACAGTGCTATAGTGGCTTTAAATATACGTTTGTGATATTTCATTTGATCAAGTAAGTTGTCTATGTCTTCTAAATGAAGAGGACAGAATGTTGAATACTGGAATTATTATTAAATTGCATTGTTTTTAATGTTCATAAAGGAAGATTGTGGTTTTGAAATTTTATTTTTTAAGAGAAATTGTTGCTATAGGGCATGTATGCTCACTAGAGATGTGAGAGAAAGAGAGAGAGAGAGAGAGAGAGAGAGAGAGAGAGAAGAAAGAAATCGTCCCCAGGAGGATGACCATGCTGCAATCTCTTCTTCTCCATTCTCCTCTCAGGATTTTGGGCACATATGCACATGTGCCAGGACTCAAACAGCAGTCAGCTACATGGAAGTCCAGCAATGTAATCATTATTCCATCTGCTGGTGCCAGGAAGATAGTGCTTTAAATTTCCTTTGTATCTACACAATGCTTTGTACATAAACATTATTGAATAAACACTTAGTAGGTATGTAATTAAATTTATAAAGACAATGTCTATATTAAACACTTTGAAGAGGGCAGGCACCTTAACCCCACGGGAGATAATTAGTACCTGTAATTGGCCAGGTAGTGAGGACAAGAAAATCTGAGGTCTGTCAAGGAAGCTGCCACCTCCACCTTTGTCTAAAGCTGCATTTGAATTTTAAATGACATGATTCTTGTTTGGTATCCTTTCTCCACAATATTTAAATTTCTCTGATAAGGATTGATTTGGGGTATTTCTGGAAAGATAGAAGTAAAGTATGAACTTATTCTGGATACAAAAAATTTTGAGACCCAAGCATAGTTTTTTTTTTTTTTTTTTTTTTGAGAGAGAGATTTTCGCTATAGGGCGCGTGCACTCGCCACACAGACAGAGAGAGACATAGAGACAGAAAGCCGAGAAATCACTCCCCAGGGGGGGATGGTCACACCGCAATCCCCTCTCCTCCATTCTCCTCTTGGGATCTTGGGCACGCACACACACGCGCCCGCCCGGCGTGAGTTTTAAGCCACCGGGTCTGGGACGCGAACCGGTCGACTATTTGGGAGTCCAGCGACATAGCCATTATGCTAACTGCTGGTTCCCAGCATAGTTTTTTTTAGAATAGTCAAATTTCATGAACTTTCTAAAGTGACCCAACCTCCCCCTTCCCTAAATAATGTGCTAGTAAAACAAAATGTAAAGATATTATAGTAATTCTAGATTAGTGTCTCAGTAAATAAAATATTTCTAAGTTTTCTAGGATGACTCTCCTTCTCTCTAGAACTCACTGGTAATTTCAGCAATCTCGATCATTTTTTGGTTTGAGAAATAAGGGACACAGTCAGACCTAAACCATGATGGATTGCCAAAGACAGTTATTCCCTTTGCTGCATATAGATAAACTCGGTGAGTAGGTCTCTGGTTTAATAATGAGGTGAAACAGATCTCTTTAAGCATTAAAAGAATATATGTTAAGGTAAAAGAAGGTTACCTCAGTAAACCTGTCTCAACTATCTTATCTTCTACCGAAAGAATAATCATCCTGAATCTTGATATCCTTAAAACCCTTTACAGAACTTCAGTGAAAAATGGTCATAATAATTATTTTGTGATACTGAATGAATTAAACAGTATTTAAATGCCAAAAAATAAAGAAAAATGATTTAATGTGACATTACAATTTGTGCATTGTTTCAAGAAACTTAAAAAGCAACATTGAATTTATCAAACTTTTGTGCTAAAGGGACGACTAACACTAAGATGTTATCATTTCATATCACCAGTTATATCTTATTTTTATGATAACTTGATGATTTGTGAATAAAATTCTTTGGGAGTAAGGATAGATCATTTAGAAGATATAAGTTGGATAATTTAGAAAATTCTGATACTAACATTCAGAATTTACTTAGGGTTTTTTACAGAGATTCAGATTTTCAAATTGAAAATATGTTTCTAATGCATTATTTATGTAATTATGTAATTTTTAAAAGAAGAGATATGTACAATGAGTTGGAATTTCCCAAGGAAGTATCTTGAAGAACACCCCTAAAAATTCTAAAGTATGAAAGTGGATAAATTTGAGAATCTTCTCTTTTATTAAGGGACACTATGGTGTCCATAGTGACCGTAAATTAATCTCCAAACATTGAGTTAATTCAAATATGATATATCTACTTGCATTGCATTTTTACATTGTTTAGTAACATTACATTATCTTTTCTTTTCTTTTTTTTTTCTATTTATTTTTTATTGAGTTGCTTCAGGCCACATAGAGATGAGCCTGACAAAATTTAAAGAAAATTGATACTTAGATGAGTTTTGAGGACTTACTTCAACTTTCTGAGAGCTTGTCAAAGATATATCACTTTTATATGCCCTTTTCTATGTACCAAACAATCATCCTTTCAAGTAGTTCCTGCCCCAGGAGAGAGTAAGCCTGATTAGCTTAAATCTGAAGTTTTATTAAAGTTTTTTTTCTAAGATCCAAGCTCTTCCCCATGATTGCTTATATCGGTGCTGTGTTCCTCAAGCTATCTGACTCTTTGTTGTTGTTATTATCGCTGTGAGCATAATATTGCTATTTTTTAAGTGCCTATACTGGCTTACAGATTCTTTCTCACATTTAGTTTTCTATTTTATGCTTGGCTAAATTTTTCTTAAAAATAATATTATTCTCGTTACGTGTTTAGTTTTATAATGTTTTGTTTTAATTAAGAAAAAAAATTGCAAAGTTGTCATTGTAGTCAGATACTTCTAGCCATTACCTACATAACATCATTTTTTATCTTTTTTTTTTTTTTTTTAAGAGCGAGAGAGAGAGAGAGATTTTGGCTATAGGATACATGTACTTGCCGAAGAGACAAAGACAAAGAGGTAGAAAGTGAAAAATCACCCCCCGACAGGGGATAGCCACATCGTAATCCCTTCTCCTCCATTCTCTTTTTGGGATTTTGGGCATGCATGCACACATACTCAGTGTGAGTTTGAAGCCTTTTGGTCTGGAACCTGAATCATGGTCAGCTATGTGGGAGTCCAGCAACATAACCATTATGCCATCCGTTGATCCCTTATATTTTCTAAAGATATTAACTATTCCCAGTTATTCACTAGAGTGTATGGATTCTGAATGGCTATATGTTAGACTTTTTTTTTTTAATTTTTACATTTCTGCCAAAGGGTCCATGCATTCACCAGAGAGAGGCAGAGATAAAAAGGAAAGTGAGAAATCACCCCCCAGAAGGTATGGCCACTCTATAATCTCTTCTCCGTTCTCTTCTCAGGATTTTAGGCAGGCAGGCACTTGCTCCTGGTGTGATTTTCAAGTCACTAGTTCTGGGATTCAAACTATGTAGTCAGCCATGTAGTCTCAACCACTTTAACTTCTACACTACCTGCTGGTTCTATATGTGACTCTTTTGATACAAGATAGCGTAAGAGAAGCTTGCCTTCCAGGTATACTGGAGGACAGACACTCCAAAGGTGGTACCCAAGGAATGAGGAGCATCTCTGATTGCTAATATTTGTCATTTTCCATTTTGTAAATGCTCCCACCATACCAATTTCAAACTTCCAAAGCAAAATACCTGGATAAGTCACTGGGATGGGACATACATAATAAGCGCTGCACAGCCAATGCCAGCTGTTTCCAATCAACCATTATGTAGTTCCCACCACTTGATTCATCACCCTGGCACAATGAGCATTCCACTGCTGGAATCACCTCTTAGTATCAAGTATAGATTTCTAAAATCATTAATTAAAATCAAATTATTATTTCAATAAATATGCATCAGCTGCCCACCCTCCTAGTCCCTATTCTAATCTCTCTGTCCCTAAGTATCTCACAGAAATACAAGTAAGTAGAGTTGAATTATGTAAGAGAAAATAAATAAGTACTCACAAAATAGATTAGAAAGGGAGAAACATCATCCCACAAAAACTTTTATATAGTTTACAAGGATTAAAATGTCTGTTGTGTGTACAGTTTGGTAAGTTTTGTCAAATACATGCATAGGTATACCCATGTTATTTACATTGATAATCTTTTAAATATAGACCATTTCAGAACCAGCAAATGGTATAATGGTTACATCACAGAACTCCAACATAGTTGAACATGGTTCGAGTCCCAGACCTGGTGGCTTAAAATTCATGCCTAGCATGTGTGTGTGTGTGCGTATGCATCCAAAGGTCCAAGAAGAGATTAGAGGAGATGGGAATGGAGGCATGGCCACCCTCTGGGGGGATTGATTTCTGTCTCTTTGCTCTCTTCATCTCTCTGGTGACCGCACATATCCTATAGCAAAAATCCCTCTCGAGGAAAAAAATAAATTTTTATATATATATATATATATATATATATACACACACCCACATATATATATATATATATATATATATATATATATACACACACACACACACATATATGATATTCTCTCTATGTTACTTGCCTGAAACCTTTTAAAAAGTCCTTTGATGAGAAAAGTTTTTGTGGTTGAAATAAAATTTAGGATTTTTCTTTTATATATTTGCTTTCTGTGTCTTTTTGGAGAAATTTTGACAGCTCTAATTATGAAGATATTTACATAATGTTTTGTTTTACAAGCTTTGTCATTTTAGTCTTATATTTAGGTTTGCAATCTATTTTTAAATAAATTTTATATATGTTTGAAGGTAATCACAAAATATTTTCTCATATGGTCATAAAGTTGTTCTGGAACCATTTGCTTAAAACATTTGCATACACCATTCAATTTTTTTTTTTAGAGAGATTTTTGCTATAGGGCACATGCATTCATTAGAGACAGAAACAGAGAGACAAAAAGTGAGAAATCACTTCCAGAGTGTATGGCCATGACACAATTCCTTCTCCTCTATTTTCCTCTCAGGATTATGTGCACACATGCACATGCACCCAGTGTGAGTTTTAAGCCACCAGATCTTGGACTCAAACCACATTCAACAATGTGTGAGTTCAGTGAAGTATTTCAAGGAAATATTACATTTTATCCAAGATGTCAAATGTTGGATATAAAAGTCTTTATTATAATCCATTAAGCATTTTGAAAAGTATTTAATTTATTTTTAATTCACAAACAATTGTATGTTTTTATGTGATAACAATGTGATGTTTTGATCTATCTATCTATCTATATATATATATATATATATATATATATATTGTATAATGAATCAATAAAGCTAATTAACCCATCTCTCAGCTCTCAATGCTCTGGAAAATAGCATAGGAAATCAAATCAAATAAGTAAAAAATGCTGGCCAAGCAGTTTCAATGATTACTACCAGAACAAGGGTCTGGTACATTTTGTTTTACTATTAAGTGAAGACAGAGATTCTCTCTGTTCCAAGTTAGAGAAAACCACAATTCTCCCAGATTTGGGACATATTGCTATGAATCACTTTGCAAAAGTTTGCATACTTCTTCATTTCTTTCACAAAGTTTTCCTAAATTCTGAGATACAGAAATATTTAGCTACGTCACTTAACACATTTCTTGTTAAATCTGCTGTCACTAATTTTAACTTGATTTTCTATAGTCGTAGTTCTATATTATATTAATTTTTTACATGAGCAATTATATGTGTCAGTAACAATACTTAAAAAAAAAAGAAACTTGTGGAACTGATATTTTAACAGGACTAAGGAAAAACTTTCCTGACATATTTCTAAAGACATGCTCTAGGCAGAATAAGCTATTCTAATACATAATATATAACTAAATAACTCCAGGTCTTATTCTATTAATTGTTACAGAAATATATGGTATTTTGTTTTAAAGCATTTGTCCTTAAGTTAATAATTACTCTGGACATTCACATCTCTAAATATTGGTAAATGATCATTTTGTATGTATTTTAAAATAATTAATTCTTCTTTTTTTTTTTTTTTAGAGATTTTTACTGTAGGGCACATGCATTCTGTGCAGAGACAGAGAGAGAGAAAGTGAGAAATCACCCTCTCAAGGGAAATAGCCATGTCACAACCCCTTCTCTAGTCTCCTCTCGAAATTTAGGACACACGCACACGCACGCCTGGCATGAGTTTCAAGCCTCTGTATCCAAGATTCAAACCATGCTTGGCCATGTGTGATCCAACAATGTAACCATTATATCACCTACTGGCCCCCTAAATAATTAATTGTAATATTAAAAACCATCCTAAAGTGTTTCTTTTGCTGTCTGATTTTAAATTTGTTAAATACAATAGTGCTTTATCTTATAATTTAGGATTAAGATGTCTTTAAGCAGAGTCTTCCCTTTCTTAAATGAAAATTATGAAATATTCCTTCACTTCTCATAAAAATCCTACGGGATTTGAAACAGAGCCTAACATGAGAATAAAAATGATAATAGCATAAAAACAGATTCATGTACCAATAGAATGAAATAGAGAGGCCTGAAATAAACTCACGTATTGTGACACACAGAAAAGAAAAAAATTCTCCTCAATAAATGACGTTGATAAAACTAGATATCAACATACAGACATGAAATTGGAACTTCATCTCACACCATATACAAAAACAAAATAAAAATGAACAGATATTTGAACATAAGACATGAAGCTGCAAAACAACTAGGAAAAAAATAGGAGAAATGCTCCATGACATTGTTCTGGACAATGATTTGTTAGCTATGGGTACAAAAGCACAGGCAGCAAAAGTGAAAATAGACAAATGACATTACAACAAACTAAAACACTTCTACATAAGAAAAAAAATCAACAAAGTAAATAGACCACCAAGAAATTGGGAGGAAAATATTTGCAAACTAAACCTCTGATAAGAGTTTAATATAAAAAACATATAATGAACTCAAACAATTCACTAGCAAAAAAACCAGTAATCCCATTGTAAAATGATCAACAGAAATAAATATACATTTTTTTTTCAAAAGACGTATGAATGACCAACAAGCAATGATAAAAAGAATGCTCAATTTCACTAAGCATCAGGGAAATACAAGTTATAACTACTGTGGGATGTCTCTGAGTACTTGTAAGATAGCTATTATCAAAAATATAAAAGATAACAAGAGTTATTAGGGATGTGGGTAAAATAAAAACCTGTTACTTGATTGATGAGAATGTTAATTACTACAACCATTATAGAAAACAGTATGGAAATTTCTAAAAAAAAAAAAAAAAAACTAAAGATGGGACTACTATATGATTCAGCAATCCTACTACTGTGTACATATTCATAGAAAATTAAATCATTATGTAAAAAGATATCTGAACTCCTATTTTAATTGAAGTGATACTCACAATAGTCATGAAGGGGAAGGAACCTATCTGCACATTGACAGAAAAATGGATATAGAAAATGTGGTATACATACACGATGGAATAATTTCCATCATATGAAAAAGAAGAACAACCTGTCATTTCAGCATAGATAAACCAGAAAGATACTATGTTAAGTAAAAGAAGCCAGGCACAGAATGAAAAAACTGCATTATGCCACTTAAAGTTCACATCTAAAAAATGGTATCTCATAGAAACAGAAAGCTAAATGGTAGTTCCCAGGGGCTGGAATAGGAATGGGGGAAAATAGAGGGATGTTGCACAAAGGATGAAAAATAAGTTATGCAAGGGACCATCAGTTAGCGTAATGGCTATGTCGCTGGACTCCCACGTAGTCGACCACAGTTCGCGTCCCAGACCTGGTGGCTTAAAACTCACGCCGGGTGAGTGTGCATGTGTGCCCAAGATCCCGAGAGGAGAATGGAGGAGAAGGGATTGCGGCGTGGCCATCCCCCCTGGGGGGTAATTTCTCACTTTCTGTCTCTCTGTCTGTCTGGCGAGCGCACGTGCCCTATAGCAAAAACCTCTACAAAAAATAAAAAATAAGTTATGCAAGAAGAATAAGTTCAAAAAAATCTAAAAAAAAAAAAAAAAAAAAAAAAAAGGAACCAGCAGTTAGCGTAATGGCTATGTCGCTGGACTCCCACGTAGTCGACCGTGGTTCGCGTCCCGGACCCGGTGGCTTAAAACTCACGCCGGGCGCATGTGCGTGCGTGCCCAAGATCCCGAGAGGAGAATGGAGGAGAAGGGATTGCGGCGTGACCATCCCCCCTGGGGGGTGATTTCTCACTTTCTGTCTCTATGTCTCTCTCTGTCTGTCTGGCGAGCGCACGCGCCCTATAGCGAAAAAATCTCTGGTAAAATATGGTGACTAGAGTTAATAAAAATATATTTCACAGGGCCTGGCAGATGGTAAGCTGGTAAAAGTACTGAACTCCCATTTGGTCAACTGCAGTTTGAATTCCAGATTCTACAGCCTGAAACTCATGCTGAGCACATGTGTGTGCATGCTCAAAACCCCAGGAGGAGAATGTAGGAGAAGGGATTGTGGCATGACAATCACCCTGGGTAGTGATTTCTCACTTTTCTTCTCATGTCTCTCTCTGTTTCTCTGGTAAGCACATGTACATGATGGCAAAAATTCAAAAAAAATACACACACACACACACACACACACACACACATATATATATAGTTTCATACTGTAAATTGCTTGGAGAGTAGATTTTTAAGTATTCTCACATCAAAAATTAATGAAATAACTATGTAAATGTATGAGGTGTGTCTATTTTTTTTACTGTCTGTGTTGCAGAATGAAAGAATGGGTGTCAGAAAAAGAAAACATTATGTAAGTGGAATTTTGTTTTGTTTTATGCTGTGTATTTTGAAATTTTTAAATGGAACAGAAATAGTATACCTCTGTTACAGAAATAGTTTCCTTTTTCCTTAGGGCATATGGATTTCAAGTTGTGCATATTATCTCAAAAAATTTCTACTTCCGCAAAATTACATCAATGCTATTGGCCAGAAAAAAAGGACTGTCTAATAATTGGAAAGCATCTGGGCTAAGTACTTTATAATATGGTTGATTTTTGAAATATTATAACATCAATATGTTTAATGATAAAATAGTTTATCTTGGCTTTTAAAATAATAGTGTGAGGGGGCCAGCAGTTAGCGTAATGGCCATGTCGCTGGACTCCCACGTAGTCCACCGCGGTTCGCGTCCCGGACCTGGTGGCTTAAACTCACGCCAGGCGCGTGTGCATGCCTGCCCAAGATCCCGAGATGAGAATGGAGGAGAAGGGATTGCAGTGTGGCCATCCCCCCCTGGGGGATGATTTCTTGCTTTCTGTCTCTCTGTCTCTCTCTGTCTGTCTGGCGAGTGCACACGCCCTATAGCAAAAACCTCTCCAAAAATAATAACAATAATAATAATAATAATGATAGTGTGAGAGTTTTTACATAGCCACATTTTAAATTTAATTTCTTTTGTAAAAATAAGTCTTTTATATAGTTTGTGATAATCAATTCCTTTTATTTATAATCACAGAAATATTAACAAACATATATAAAAAGAAATTTGTATAGAAAAACAAAATTTGTCTTTGTATAGGAATAGAAACATATTTATGCTTCATTATCCCAAATTTTTCATTTGTTTTGTGAGAGGTATTATTTTAAGTGTATCATCAATGAACTAAGCATATCAATATTGGCAAGTCAGTTTGCTATTTCACTTCAATGGTCTCTAGTTATATGAAAAAGTTTAAATAAGATATTTTATGATGTCTATCATCCTGAGAACATAGAAGTTAAAACAACAATCTGGAACAAGGATTATCTTTGTGTTTTTGTTTGTGTGCGTGTGAATATGCATGTGTTTGTGTTGGGGGGGAGTGGTTTGCTTAAGTATTCAGGAACAAACACAACTACCAATGTTATGTTCTTTGACTTAAACTAGATAATTTTGTTCATTTTGAAATGACTAAGACCTCTTGATCATTGCTTTATTGCATTTCTAGCCAAAGAACAAAGGGAAGGAAGAAAGGAAAGAAAAAATATGCTTATTTTGCCACTCACATGTTTCTTTCAAATGGTCAAATAGGTCTGATGAGATGAAAGATTTCTGTGATCTCAGTGGGGCAGTTTTTCTTTTCCATGCTCTAATTGTAGCATTTTCTTCTATCTTTCATCTAAATAGTTGTGATGATGGCAAAGGAGAAGGTTGAGTTACTATTCTCAGAGAGACCTTCATATATGCAAAAAAGAAAAATTTCCAGCTAAAGGGATGAACTTTAATATATGTAAATCTATCAGCTTGCAGTGTCTGAGGTCAACTGCATCTGGTCCATACCAGTTCAATGGGTTTATAAGAAAATATGCAGGATTCCAAAGCACACAGGCTTAACACTTGTTTACTTATTTATTTAAAAATCTTGCTATGGAGTGCATGTGCTTGCCAGGGAGAGAGAAAGAGAGTGAGAGAGAGAATCAGAAAGCAACCCCTAGTGGTGATGACCATGTCACTACTTCTCTTCTTGGGATTTTTGGGCACACACATACACATGCCTGGGGCATTTTCAAACCAACAGGTCTGCGACTCAAACTACACATGTGGGATCCAGCCACCATAAATACCACACCACTGGCTGGCTCTTAACCATTTTTTATAATAATGACTGGAGAACTTAATAGGAGGAATATATTCTAGAAATAAAATTCTTAAAAATCAGATGACTGCTTCTCACCCCACTGTGCAGTGTCCGTGAGTTAAAAGTCACATAAAGGAGGAAAACCTAAGGTAGAAATAGAGCTAATTGTTCTAACTTATGCCTGAATACCTGAAAGGCTATTTTGAATTTACCTGACTGAAGCTGCTGTACAATAACCTCAGTCAGAAGAATGAGGTATGGCATGCCTGGAATATGTCCTTTAATAGCATCTGGTTTCCAGTTAGGTGGAACTATTATATTTGCAGGGATTAAGCTAAAATTAATTTCTGTTAGTGATTGGTAAACTAATCTCAAAATATATGAGAAGAATTAGAATTACAATTTATTTTAATATGTATTTACTTAAAGATATTCAAAAGCTAACAAAATAGCAAAGAGATTTGTAGATAATTTTTAAAAGGGGAAAATCCAGAAAATTCAAATAAATATTTGGGGTTAATCTCCCTCAGAGGTATCTGATTCAAGTATAAATTTAGCTATTCACACTAAATTAAAAAATTGGATTTTTTTTTTTTTTTTGAGAGGTTTTTGCTGTAGGGCACATGCGCTCACCAGAATGACAGAGAGAGACAGAAAGCGAGAAGTGACCCTCTCCCCCAGGGGCAATGGCTATGCTGCAATCCCTTCTCCATTTTCCTCTCGGGATCTTGGGCACACACGCACATGCACCCAGCATGAGTTTAAGCCACTGGGTTCGGGACTCGAACCGCTGCCGACTACATGGAGTCCAGCGATATAGCCATTACGCCAAATGCTGGTCCCTCAAAATCAGATATTTTGAAGCTGGCAGAGCCATAATCTCCAAAGGACGTTGTTGTGGCTGTAATATTATCAGGCAAATAATTATCTAAGGCAAGGAACTTTGCTATAGATAAAAAGGAACATTGCCTAATGATTAAAGGGTCAAACTATTAGGAATATATACCAGGTATGAAACACCTAACAGCATCTTCAAACACAGAGAGCAAAAATTTGAAACTGGCAGAGAAGAAACAGAGAAATCACAAAGGTACTGAGAAACTATAATTTACATCTCTTATCAACTTCTGGAAAAACAGAAAAACAAAGAAAGATATTGAAAACAAGAACAAACTTGACTAAGAAGTATATATAAAATATTTACATTTGAAATGAAGAGAAACTGCATTGTTTTCAAATATGCTCAGAATATTTACAAAAATATTAAAATAAGCCATAAGCTAAACAATGAAGCATCATAAGTGCTGATGTTTTCTAAAGTTATTCATTACCTGTTCTTTGACAACGTAATCTTTGGTACTTACATTAATGGCTAATAAGAACAATCACTAGAAAATACAATAAATGCAATTAAACAACACAACATTAATTACCATGAAAATGAATTTCAAAGATACTATAAACTGGAATAATAAAGTTTGACATAAAAATGTGTGGAGCTATGCTCAGTGTTTAGAGTAAAATGTAGTCTTAGCATTTAATAAAAAAATCTTAATATCAATCAACTAAACTTTCATTTCATGAAGCCAATAAAATAACCATAATCAACTCCACAGAAAGAAAAAACAGTAATAAATGTAGACTCAAAAATCAATAAATATAGCAAAAAATCAGTGAATCTACACATAAAAATCAATAAAAATGAAAGTTTTTTCTATAAAAAAACTTATAAACAGTAGAAATAATCAAAAAGAACATAAATAAAAACATCAATATTAGAAATGAAAAAAGAGAATATGAATACTCTCCCTAACTTATAAAGAATAGAAAAGTAAGATAATAATTGATACACAAATCTCAGTATGTACTTAGTGCTATCTTTTAAAAAAATACATCTCAAAAACTGACAAAATATGAATAGGTCAATATTTATTCTACAAATTATATTTTTTTGCATAAAACATACCCACAAACAAGCAAACAGAAACTCAAGCACATGTGGCTTCACTACTGAATTTTTCCAAGTATCTAAAAAAGAAAAAAAAAATCAACATCACATGAATAATTTCAGGGAATAAAAAGAGAGAATATTCTCTAACAATTATAATACCTAATAAGTACAATATAAGAATGAAAAACTTCAGAGCAATCTTCATCATAAGGACTAAGGGAGATGTGATCATCTATTATACTGATAGCTACTAATGAATGACACTTGCCAGTATTCATGCTCTTTTGGAATCCTATTGGAGAATCAATAAATAGAACCATATTCACATGGACATTTGATTATGATCAAACTAGATTTTGTTGCAGTGAGGCACAGTATATTCTTTTCAATAAACAAAATTGTTTCAATTGGCCATCCATAGGAAAACCATAACTTGATTCTTTATAGCTTATAATTTATTCTTTCAAAATTGATTATAGATGCAAATGTGAAAGTTAAGATAAATCAATTAAAGAGATTATCTTTGGATCTTGATATCAGAAAATATTTATTTTTAAGAGAGTTTTTTTTTTGTTTTTTTTTTTGTTTTTTTTTTTTTTTGGGATGCATGTACTCGTCAGATAGTGAGAAATCACTTCCTTGGGGCCTTACCACAATTCCTTCTCCTTTATTCTCCTCTCTGAATTTTAGGTATGCATACACACGTGTCTGGTGTGATATTTAAGCTAATGGGTCCAGGACTCAAACCATAGTCGTCTACATAGGAGTATAGCAATGTAACATTATGCCATCTGCTGGTTCCTAGAAAATACTTTTTTAAAAAATAGGGCACAAAATAGAATGAATAAAAAGAGAAATTTGCAAAGAATAAACAAATAAATGGAATTACGTTGAAATTAAGAACATTTGTTTATCAAGACATATTATGAGAAAGAAAAGACATGAAATAGAGTATATTTTCATTATATATAATTGACTGATGGTTCATATCTTGATATAATAAAAAGAAAAAAATACAAAAGACAATTGAATGTAAATGGAGAGAGATGGTATTCAAGCGGTAAATAGAGGGTTCTCTCTCATTGGTCATCAGGAAATACAAATTAAATCACTAAATATTGAGATATATCTACCAAAATGACTAAAATTAAAATGACTCTTAAAGCCAAAAATGGTCAAGGATGCAAAGGAATAAAAGTTCTCTTATTAGGGTCAGCCAATGACCTATTGGTGGACTGGATCCCACATAGTCAAATGCATTGTTCAAGTCCTGGACCTGGAAGCTTCAAAACCTCCAGGCCCATATAGATACATGCCCAAAATCCCCAAAGGAGGGAGGGATGGAGAGAGTATTGAGCTGTGATCATCCCCAGAGAGGTACTTTATTGCTTTCTGTTTCTCTTCTTTCTCTCTCTGTCTCTCTCTGGGTAGTACATAAACTCTTTGGCAAATTAAATAAATAAATAAGCTCATATATTATGACACTATCAGTACATTGATATAGCCACTTTTAGGAAATAATTTAGTAATAACTATTAAAAACACATATATCTTTAGACTCAGTTATAGCATATACAGAAATGTACCCATATATTCACTGAAGGACTTGTAGAGAAATGTTTATAACAATATTGCTTATAATCACCTCAAATTTGAAACAGTTAAAATGTCTGAGCTCAGAAGAATAGACAAACACATCATTTTCTTTAGCTGTGTGTTTCTATAACCATATACTACAATAAAAAGGAACGATTATAAATGTGAATTATAACATGAATGAAAAATAAACACAACATTAGAAGAAAAAAGACAAAAATTAGAAGGTATATAATGTAAGAATCTATTTAGAGTTCAAAAATAGACATGATATATATATATATATATGTGTGTGTGTGTGTGTGTATGTGTGTGTGTGTGTGTGTGTGTGTGTGTATATGTTAGAAGTCAAAGCATTATTTTTCCCGAAAAGAATGGGTAATACTTTTATTACACTATCCTTCGAGAGTTTCTAGAAAGTTGTGAATACTCGTAACACAGATATTTGATGTATGCTAATGCACTGAACTAAATCCATTATGCATAATGAACCTGTCAGATTACTATATGTCTGTGTGTGTGTGTGTGTGTGTGTGTGTGTTACTTCATTCAGAAAGTTAAAATTCTAGATCACAATCAAGGTTACAAATTCTGTTGCAAAAGTCATCTTTTATTAGGATATGATTTTATATGATATGTAGCAAGCATGTTTCTCTAGATACTGTTAATACTACTTCTCTTCACAATAACTGAAGAAGAAATCATGGCCAGATGATGACCTAGAGGAAAAAGCAATGCTGTCCTAGGGAATCCCACATGGGAAGGTTCTCAGTTCAAGACAAGAGACCTCAGAGAGTGTGCCTGGCTGCACCTGCCTGTGATTTGGGACTGGCTGACCACTGTGAGTGGATAATGGCATCAAGACCCTTTAGGCGGCGCTGTTTCTCTCTCTCTCTCTTTCTCGCACTCACTGAATAAATAATTAAACAAAAATGTAACTAATACCTGTATAAAACAAAATTTTAAAACGGATCAACTTTATTTTAAATATTTAAGCTAGTTTAAGAGCAAGTAAAACATGCAGATTTTAAAATGTTATATAATTCTATGTATACGACAACTTTTATATCTGTATTATCAACTGAAACACTTTCCATGACAAATCTAATAACGATGACAGTTACTCGCATATCTCAGGCCTAAGAATTATCATTTCCTTTGTTAAATCTCTTCAAAAGCACTGAGTTGGAAATTCGAAGATCATCGCTGATTCTGATAACAGCATATCGGTTACCCATTCAGCACAGAAAGGCCCTCAATGCTTTGAAACAAATAAAACTTCAAGGGCTTAGATATTGGAGATTAAGATCATAAAACAATAAAAATGAAAACAAACATGTGCCACATCTGAATAAAAGGCCTCTAGGGACTTTTACAGCAAGTTATTGCTGTCCTTGGCATATAAATGCTGGAATCAGAATTAACCTATGTGCAAACCCCCTTCAGATCATTAGGCCCATTTTGAAAACCATGCTAACCAGATTGCAAGAAAGAAAACAGCACTGATACTCTTACATGGAATCTTGGTGGAGTGCTTTAGTAATTGTGAACTTTCTAATTCGTTAATCCAACCGAAATATGGAAAATGGGAGAGAAGAGTACAGAAATTGGAAGATAATACTAAGGGTGATTTGTTTTTGTCTTAATAATCCAATAGAACTAATAAAATTTTCACAATATTTCTTCACCCAAATCTGTTGTTTTCTTTGTATTTCCTTAATCTGAAATCAGTCCTTCTTCCACATTGGTATATTTAGGTCCCAGATATCTATGATATGTGCTTCATGCTGCAGTTGAAAATAGGTTATGCACATCTTTTGTACAAACTAAAAAAGACAAAAATTCCTAAGCAATCTGTTTATCCAGGATTAAAGGATCTTGGGATCATCTGAAAATGAATTATGAAGGCCTTGCTCATTTAGAAGCAGGCTAGAGAGCCATTTCATTTTATAGTTCGCTCCCTCAAGTTGGTAAAGCTCGCAGGGCACCTTATAATTCAATTTTAAGTACCTATAAGAATTTTAATTACATAAGGAAGATAAGAGGAATTCTTGATTTCTATAATGTAGACTTGATTATATATGTATTTATTTTCGAGTACTACATTCCCTATAAACAAATTAAAAAAAAAATCATGAATGTTGCTGTCTTAGATACCAAGAAGAGTAAACTATTTTACTTTCCTTACTGCAAGTTCTCTGAGAGAACTATCTCTTCACTGACCTACAAAAATATTTTGGCATTCCTGTTAGGTATGGTCTCATCTATAATATGCTAAGAAGGAAAACTGAAAAGTCCTCAGGAAATTTACCATTTCTTCCGCTTTTACCTTTTTATCCCTTCCTAAATCTGACTATGTCACTGCTTGGGTTTATAAAATCCAAGAAAGCAGAATAAACAGGTGACAAATAGTCCGATGTCACTGGAAGAACTGTGCTCCTATCTATTTTGTTTTCCTTTATAAAAGAGAATCAAAACCACTATGCAGGTTGAATTCACATCAAATCAAACCAAACCAACCAACAAACACACAAGCAAACAAATGGATTGTGTGTGTGTTTGTGTGTGTGTGCTTGCATGCATTTATAGCTTGCTTGATAGGACACTCATGTTAAACAATGCTCTTAGAATAGAACCATAAATAAATGAAAACAGATATATTTACCAGAAATAAACTTAGGAAAACTTCTGGCCCATATATTTGCACTTATAGAGCTTGGTCATGCAAATTGTCACATTGAAATTCCTGAGAATTACTTGGGCAAAGAAATTTGTTAACTGCCTTTTAATATATCCTCTCTGAGTTGTTGTCCAGAGAGCTCCATTTTCCAAGTACTTACTACAGTCTTATCAATATTTTCCAGACTATATCTTGAGACACTTTTTTATGCAAATAATAAATATGTGTTGGAACCCTTTATGCCACCACATATTTTTTACTTAATCCCTATGCTAAATGAAACTGTAAAGATGATCATTTCAATAACCAATAGCTATACAGTTAGCCCCTGTTATCCACTGGTTCCCCATCAGCAGATTAAACCAGCCTCAGTCACAATGTCCTCTGCAGTTGATGTGAAAACCACAAACACAAGGAATGACTGCAAAAATAAATAAATAAATGGAGTTTATGCTTAGTAACTTTGAGATTTGACCAAATAGTTTTCAGATTTTGGTACGTATGAAGTTGCTGGGGCCAGTTCCCTTCAGATCCTGAAAATGAATTTTTCTTTATAACTTTGGGATTTGACCGAATAGGTTTCTTTTATCATAGAAGATCTATACTATAAAATATTTATATAAATAATTGATCATTTAATAATTTTACATTTCGAGACCAGTAGTTGGCGTAGTGGCTATGTCGCTGGACTCCCATGTAGTTAACCGCAGTTCGAGTCCCGGCTTAAACTCATGCCAGGCGTGTGTGTGTGCATGCCCAGGATCCCAAAAGGAGAATGGAGAAGAAGGGATTGTGGTGTGGCCATTTCTCCCCATGGGTTGATTCCTCACTTTCTGTCTCTCTCTGTCTTTCTGGTGAGCGCATGCACTCTATAGCAAAAACCTCTCCAAAATAATAATAATAATAATAACAATAATAATAATTTACATCTCAAGCAACACATTTCCTTCCTTTAAAACACAGATGTTTACAATGATGTATCAGGACATTTCAGAATTATTGTAAATTTATTCTTGTTTGCTTGCATAAAATATTCTTGTTGGCTTGCATCAAATGATTTACTCATTCGGTATCTAGTTTTGTCATCCTGGCAGGCATGGAGATGAGATAATAATATTAAATGTCATAATAACTTCTAAGTTTTATTGAGTACTTTCTATTGACTACACATGTATTGACTTCACATGCATTATCTCAATTCATGCTGATTACTCTCCTTTAAGGCGGACTATCAATTTTTCTATTTTCCAGATTGAGAGACTAATATAAAGGCTTAGCAATTTGTCTAATGTTGCATCCCTATTAAAATGCATAGCTGAGATTTGAACTTTGGCAATCTATCTCTGGAGTCTGTGTTATTAACTATACTATGCCATAGACCCAATCATAGAGAGATGAATAAAACAGCCTTACTTTGAAAATTCAGGGTCAATCCTGTGGCCTGGTGATCAAGGAAGCCAGATCCCACATGGCCAACCCTGGATGAATCCTGGCCCTGCAAGCACACCAGATGTTCTGTGTGGTCTCAGATTTTCAGTGGGTGGAGAGATGGATAGACTATGGCATAACCATGCCCACGAGGGAGGGTGGGTACTCCCTCTCCTCTCTCTCACTCACTCACTCTCTCTTGTACTTACATCTCTCCCTGGCATATGCAGGGCACCCTCGGACTCATAAACAAACAATAACAAAAATTGTTAAAAAGGAAGAAATTCAAAGTCCAGTGAAAGGAACATGCATAGAAACAGGGAAAATTAACAGGTTGATAACATTAAAAATTAGAAATAAGAAGTGAACATATACAAGTTGATAGGAAAATGAGAAATTCAATACTGGATATGAACTGGCTAGATTGGCAAGGATCACCTTGGATGAGATTCTGAACAAAGAATAAGTAATTCTATTGTGAGCTATAAAAAGAAATTTGGGTGAGGGAACCAGCAGTTAGCGTAATGGCTATGTCGCTGGACTCCCACATAGTCAACCACGGTTCGTGTCCCGGACCCGGTGGCTTAAAACTCACGCCGGGTGCATGTGTGTGCGTGCCCAAGATCCCGAGAGGAGAATGGAGGAGAAGGGATTGCGGCATGACCATCCCCCTTGGGGGATGATTTCTCACTTTCTATCTCTATGTCTCTCTCTGTCTATCTGGCGAGCGCACGCACCCTATAGCGAAAACCTCTCCAAAAAAAATAAATAAATTTGGATGAAAATATAATTAAGTTGACAAGATATCAGGAGATCATGAAAAGCAACAAGAGAACAGGAAGAGGGATAAATCCTGAGAGATACAGCAATTAACCTGCAATATTAAGGAATGGCAAATACTCATTTTTTCTAATGTTCCCAATGCCCAGGAAACATGCGTCTCTTTATACAGCTCCTTTTATAATATGGCTAAGTTACACGTGGAGCAATTCTAACAATAAGATAAATATGTTTTAAAATAATTCCATAATAAATCTGGTATGCATTTTTATTTATCTCAATTTAGTTTTACAAATAAACTCACAAAAGAAGGAAGTAGAATGTTTTAACATTTAAGCCTATTTATAATTGGATTCTCTTCATTAAGAAGCAGATCAGGCACAATAAAGCTGTCATCTGTGAGTGGTCAGGGAGTAACTTCCAGAAGGAGCATTGAATTTTCAAGGCTGACCACACTAATGCAGTCTCTACATAAAATATGTTTATTGAGGTGCAAAGTAGCTTAGAGGGGATCATTAATGAAAGTCACATTTTACCACAAAAGGCAACATAAATTCAAATCTTTTCTATTTCCTGTTAACGTTATAAGAATAAAGTTCTAAAAATTAGCAAGTGTATGAAGTTAGAAATCTGCTTTAAAAGTTAACTTATCATAACTTAAGCTTTGCATTAATCTTTTTCTCTTTGCAGCTACAAACTAGCATTTGTGCATTTGAGTGTGCTCATGTGTGTGATAGGGAGATTATGTATATGTGACTGTGATCTGATCTGGCAAATCCCTGATACATAGCCTTCTAGATCTAGCCAGCAGTAGAGCTTTACTTTACATCTTTGAATAAGTGGCATTTAGACTTCCTATGATATAACCCATTCCATTCCATGTTTCAGACAGCTTTTCTCTGATTAACAGCAGTAGTTCTTTGAACAACTATGTCAAAAGTTGAATTCACGTGAAAACATGAATGTAGAATGTGTGAATCTAAACCTATGTCATTATTGAAGATGTGATTATTTTTCTTTTTTTCTCTCTCTTTTTTCTTTTTTTGGAGAGGTTTTTGCTATAGGGCACGTGCGTGTACTCACCAGAAAGACTGAGAGAGACAGAGAGACAGAAAGTGAGAAATCACCCCCCCCCCCAGGGGGTACGGCCACACCACAATCCCTTCTCCTCCATTCTCCTCTTGGGATCTTGGGCACGCATGCACACGGGTCCGGTGTGAGTTTAAGCCACCGGGTCTGGGATTCGAGTCCAGCGACATAGCCATTATGCTAACTGCTGGCCCGTAGACGTGATTATTTTTCTTAGGCAGTGTTTAAGAAAACTGCGATCTTATGTATGACTGGAAAAAGAAAAAAGATACCCTAAGGGTAAGAAGGACAGAATTATCTTGTCAATAGTACAAAATCAATCTACTTTAGTATTCCTCCTTTTGAACAATTTAAATTATTTTATCTAAGTTTCTTTTTCTTCCTTTCTTTCTTCCTTTCTTTCTTTATTTTAATTTGACCATAGAGTGAGGGGGAGAGAGAGAGAGAGAGAGAGAGAGAGAAGAGAGAAGAGAGAAGGTGAGAAAGCAAGCCTCCAGGTCTGGGATTCTGTGAGCCCTGTGGGAGTCCAGTGCCCTAATCACTGTGTCACCTGCCGGTCCCATCATTTCTTTTAATACATTGAAAAATTCAATTTTTGGAAAGAAAAAAGATAGCTAGCTAAGAAAAAGATTGTTATTGACAGGCATTTTTGTTCAACATAGATATTTTCTTAAATAACACATTCAGAGTGACAAAAGTCAAAATAAGACTACATCACATAAAAATAGAATATTATAAAAGATATATTTACTGGTTTATAATACCAAACTGCAAAAATCTGCGCATAATTGGTTTCATGGTAAATTAGGCTTTGGCATGTATATGAACCCTCTTTATTTGTAGAAATCCAGGGAGAACATATCAAATTATCCAGGTTAAAAACTGTTGTATTTTATAAGTAATCTGTTTGTTAGAGAACTGGCAAATTATTAAAACAAAAGTATGTATGGAAGTGAGAAAAACTGAGTCTCAGTGAGGTGAATATCAGTATGGCAAAGGCAAGTTTCGTAACTTCTAGATTAGGGAAGGTTTCAGTCTGCTGTCTTGTCATCGCCTGTTTGTTTTTCTGAAACCCAGGGTCTGCATAACACAACGAACATGTTTTCAAAACAGTTCAACTGAAAAGTTCACTTTACTGGATTGAGGGACTTGTCCTTCTGCTAACGTGATAGGAAAGAAAGATTCCTGTTTCCCCAGGAAGTGGGAGACAGAATAGAGGAGGTGTTGGAGAAAGGGGGGGGAGGCAGTTTTTGCAGCAGATTGGATTCATTCTCCCCTGAGGTCTTCAAACATGCTGGAAATTTGCTGCTGTGGATCCAGCACGTTTGGTCAAAGCAGAACCTGTTGGACCCTAGCTTTGTAAAAAACCTTTTAGAAGTCAGCATGACTTCCTCTTCATGGTATCTGTTGATATTGAGTGGCTTTCTGAAAGGTTAAAAAAAAAAACTCATCGTATTAGAAGCCTGTGCAGGGTTATTTTTCACAAAAGGTGAGTCTCCCACTGTGCAAGGAAAGGCGTCTTGCTGTGTGAGTCCCCTTACAGCAGCATTGTGAGTTTAAAGCAATTTGTACGCATTATCGTAGGATGTCTGTATTTCTCACAAATTACTTAACTTAAGCCAGTTATCAGTAATTCACTTGGCATATAGAAATGCAATGTACACATAAATATACAAATGTATATAGTTTATGCAGGGTGCAAAATATTCATTATATTTCATTGAAATGATAGGTAATAAAGTATATAAAAGATTATTAGAGACTAAGAAAGCAACAGAGATGGACCTTTATTTATTTTTGGAATAAAACTTGTCAGGCTTTAACAATCTTTCATGAACTGACTTCATTCTCATGCACTAGTAGTACCCTTTTTGCAAAGCCATTGCTAGACAGTACAAGAGATTCATTCATATATAAAAACATTTTCTGTGTGGGGTGGGGAGGGATTATCCAATCTTGTCTGAGACTATGTAAGGTTTCCACATTGTTATAAATAATACTTGTTGCAGTTTATGAATTTAATACAATTATATTATTTTACAGGTATGAAATAAGAACAGAATCTTCAATTTGGGGGACTAGCAGTTGTCCTAATGGCTACGTCACTGGAATCCCATGTAGTCGACCGTGGTTCGAGTCCTGGACCTGCTGGCTTATACTCACGCCGGGTACGTGTGCATGCATGCCCAAGATCCCGGGAGAAGAATGGAGGAGAAGGGATTGTGGCATATCCATCCCCTCAGGGGGGTGATTTCTTGCTTCCTGTCTCTCTTTGTCTTTCTGGCTAGCACACGTGCCCTATAGCTAAAACCTATCCAAAAAAAAAAAATCTTCAATTGGGAAATTATGATAAAATTATCAAAGAGGAATAATGACACCTGTAGAATTTTTATTAATATAAAAAATCAGAGAGTTTTATGATTTATAAAAACCAAGTAATTTGACATAAAAATAAATTACACTGTTTTTATGAATATGTAGCTATTATCTACTATAATTAATCATCTTTGTAACATTAGTTAAAAGTTCCGTATTAACATCCAGTATCACAACAAACTCAAGAACTTGGAATATTCAAAATAATCATTTATATGGAGTTATGTAGTTGGTGGAAGTTTAAGTTCAACATTCCTTTGCTGTACAAGTTTGGTATTTAGAAAATTCAAAGATCAGTTCCAGCCTAGCTCTTTTTTTTTTTTTTTTTTTTTTTTTTTTTTTGAGAGGTTTTTGACTTAGGGCTTGTGTACTTGCTGGAGAGAAAGAGAGATGGAGACAGTGAGAGGGAAAGTGAGAAATCACTCTCTGGCGGGGATGGCCACTCTGCAGTCTTTACTCCTTCACTTTCCCTCCTGGTCTTGGGCACACACACACTTGTCCCTGGCATTACTTTTGAGACACCCAGTCTGGGACTAGAACCATGGTCAGCTATGTGAGAGTCCAGCTATGTAATCACTATACTGTCTGCTGGCATCCTCAGTCCAGTCGTTTTACCAGAGATCTATTTCTCTTGCAACTCACTCTCATGATTCTCAGAAGTGTCTGCAAGTCTCCGTGGCTGATGGCTAGGACACAATTGCTATGTACTACAGAAGACTTCTTCTCTGGGTAATTGTTAATAACTATAGCTAAGACTATTTGCAATGGAGAGCATTCTATGTGGTGGATAGTGCTCTCAAAGAATTAAAATGTGGATGTGAATGCAATCGACAAATATGACCTGAGTCTTCTTTTAGGGTATGGAAAGAATGAGTTTCAATTTACAGATGCATACGATCACGGTTGTCCACCAAAATGGTGCTATTATTCTCTGGACCCTGATCGATGACTATGTGTGGCTTATTCTCTGGGGAAACAAGAAAGTCTCATGCCTTAGAGAATGCCAAGTCATGTCAGCATTAGCTCTGCAAGTATGACACGCTGACACACCAGCCTGCTTCTTTATTCAAAAAAATGTAAACTTAAACGTCATGCAAGTGATACAAAATATGAACAATTTACTCTTCATCACAGAAACAGTTCTGCATATGGCAAGCATCAAGCCATGGGTAAGAATGTATAGTGAAAATAAGAGAAATAATAATAATGCAAGGAATATTGATATTTGTAGGAAAAATTTTAAGTTAATTAACTGTGTTTCCTTGTTACTAGTTCTTAACACAAATTTTTGTTCTACTCGAATAGGTTCTAATTTTATACAAACTTTATTTGCTTAGTTAATTACTTTTGCTTCTGAAGTTATTTCTCTAAAGAAATTACCAGCAGTTTGGAAAGCATGCTGTTCAGAATTGTTTTGACATATGTGGGTAGAAAAAAATGATGCTGAAAATATCAAACAAGTGCCTTTAGTTTGGAACATTCATTCTTAAACATCTGTTAATACAATCGGCATTGCAACAGAATGCAAACAAATTTCTCACTTTTGAACCCCACTAGGTTTGAAACATATAAAATGTATAACAAGTCAGATGTGCCTTCCTCTCAATTTCTAAGAATGTTTTGCCCAGCCACACCAACAGCCCAGTTGGAACAAATAAACCACCCTTTGCAAAATTGTATACTGGATTTATGGTTTGAAAAGTTTGCTATTTGTCTTATACTTTAATTCTGCAGTATAGTCTTCCTTTTCCACCACCTCAAATGACAAAAATTCCTAAGTACTCTCATTCCTTACACACTGCTAAATGTATGGGAAAACACTACAGTATTTTTACTGACTTATGACTCATATGAATACAAATTGTGTTGTGTGCACATTTTATGTCATCTTTTACTTTTTTATTTATTTATTTTACTTCTCATGCAGAGTTTTAGAAGATTCACTTTCCTTTATTGAGAATGTCCACAGAGACCATTTCCACTAAGTTCTTCTCTCTCTTCCAAAGCTATATCAAAATTAGAGCACGACCTTTGGCTTTACCCATGACCCCGCATTCACAGCAGGTATGTTGGGGCAGGTGATGCCATCAAGCTAGTGGGCAAGACTGGAATGACAATGTCATCTCTGCTGTACTTACAAAATAGCTGCGAGGAACAGAATATTTAAATGTGTCCCCTATACAACAGTGGTGATTAGGTCATGAGGACTCTACCCTCATGTATGAAATGATGCCATTATCATAAGAGTGGGTTAGTTCTTATTGGGCAGGGTTTCTGAGCGAAGAAGTCTAATCCCTTCTCTCGTCTCTCTCTAGAACTCTTTTTACCATGGGATGACATGACAAGACCGTTGCCAAATGTGGACTCCTCAAACTTGGACTTCTCAGCTCCACAACTATAAGAAATAAATCTCCATCCTTTATAAAGTACCCAGTCTCAGGTAGTGTGTTACAACACATAAAATAACTAAGACAATGCCTAAATATCCATAAGAATAAAATAGACATTGTGATGGAAATAATTTTCAACTGAGTGATAATGGAAAGGCAATACACTATAATGTGTAAAATACAGTGAAAATAGTATTTATAGAGAAATTTATATGCTTAAACCTTATTATTATAAAATAAGTAAAGTTTTATCAAGTCCAGCAGGTGACATAATCATTAAGGTGCTGGACTCCTCCACAACCAACCATGGTTCAAGTTCTGGACGTAGTGGCTTGAAAGTCATGCCAGATGCATGTGCATGCATGCCTGAAATCCCAAGAAAAGAATGGAAGAAAAGTGACTGTGATGTGGTTATTGCCATGGTGGATGATTTCTCACTTTATTGCTGTCTCTTTCCTGCCAGGAAATGCACTCTATGGCAAAAACCCTAAAGAATAAAAAATAAAATAAAATAAAGTTTGGATTAATTTTCTTAGTTTCTAAGTTAAAAATCCAAACAGTAAAACAATGAAAAATATATTAAGTATAAGAAATAAAATTAATATGCATTGCAAGTTTATTCTAATAACCCCAAGGAAAAACAATTCAAATGAACATCAATAAGACAATGGATAAATAGTTATATTCTACTTCTTACTCATAAAAGAAACTATGAAATGCACAAAAGCAATGAATCTTAAAAGTCTTATGTTGATTAATATCAGGAAGATCAATAAGAGTACATCATATACAAGTTCACTTATTTTTTTTTCCTTTTTTTTTTTAAGATGTTTTTGCTATAGGGCATGTGCACTCGCCAGACAGACAGAGAGAGTCAGAGAGACAGAAAGTGAGAAATCACCCCCCAGGGGTGATGGTCACGCCGCAATCCCTTCTCCTCCGTTCCCCTCTCGGGATCTTGGGCACGCACACACACATGCCCGGCGTGAGTTTTAAGCCACCGGGTCCAGGACGCGAACCGCGGTCGACTACGTGGGAGTCCAACGACATAGCCATTACGCTAACTGCTGGTTCCTACAAGTTCACTTATTTTAAGAACAAAATTAAAAACTGATTTCTCACAAAATCATAGCATCAATTTCCTGTGGGAAATGAGGAGTAAATGGAAATGTCTTACATTTAATTAGGTTATTAGTGATGTGTGTTTACAGTTATCAAATTTTATTGAATTGCAAAGCTAAAATATCTATATTTTTCTTTTTTAAATTTGATCCCAGTAAAACTATTTGTATAAGTTACTTTTATCAATGAAATCAAATGGATTGGCCAGATCTGGCTTCTATATAGAACTATTCTTTTGTATTTTTGATATGATAATATAAACATTTCTGTTGTAAGTTTCCACAAAATGCGGTGACAACTAAACATTAACAGGTCTTTGTTAAGGAAGCAACTGCTTAGCAGTACATTAGTGTTGCTATAACAAAATACCTGAGGAAGCTAGTATTCCAAGATCAAGGTTCTGGCCCATTTGGTATCTGGTGAGGGTCCAGCCTCTGTTTCTAATATGGAACCTTGTTGCGATGTCCTTTGGAGGAGAGCAATGCTATGGTATTTTCTTTTCTTTTTTTTTTTTTTTTGAGAGGTTTTTGCTATAGGGCGCGTGCGCTCGCCAGACAGACAGAGAGAGACAGAGAGATAGAAAGCAGGAAATCACCCCCCAGGGGGGATGGCCACGCCGCAATCCCTTCTCCTCCATTCTCCTCTCGGGATCTTGGGCACGCACGCACACGCGCCCGGCGTGAGTTTAAGCCGCCGGGTCCGGGACTCGAACCACGGTCGACTACGTGGGAGTCCAGCGACATAGCCATTACGCTAACTGCTGGTCCCCCTATGGTATTTTCTTCACATGGTGGAAAAACAGGAAGAGTGAAAGGGGGCCGAATGCCTACTATCAAAGCCATTGGTAACAGCATTAATTCATTCATTAAGGCAGAGGCTTCATGATTTTAACGCTTCTCAAAAAACCCCACCTCTCAAGAGCTGTTGCATTGGGACTTAAACTCTCAACACATGATGGTTGGAAGACAAATTCTGACAACTACTTAAACAAATATGATTTTGAGTGTAAATCACTTACTCTCTAGTATATTAACTTTTTAACTTACTAATATTTTCATTTTTATCCTAATTATATATTTATTTTGTCTATGATAAAATGAAGAGTTCAATAAATAACTAGCATTAGATCAATAAATAACCAGCAGGTGGCATGGTGGTTAAGATGCTGGACTCCTACATGATCAATTCCGATTTGAGTCTGGACTCAGTGACTTGAAAATCATGTGAGGCACGTGTGAGTGCCCAAAATCCCAGGAGGAAAATGGAGAAGGGATTATGGTGTGGCCATTCCCTCTAGGGGGTGATTTCTAACTTTGACTCTCGTCATCTCTTTCCCTTCAGCAAGCACATGCTCCCTATGGCAAAAACCTAAAAATAAACAAATCAGTAGTACATCATAAAGAACTGAAATCATTTAATCAGTTATAAGATCTTTAGAAGATACTTTTGTAATCGCTTAACCATCTATTTATTCAGTCATTAAAGGAGCATTAAGTGTTAGTGATGTTCCTGGCTTTGTTCAGAAACCACTGTTACATTGATGATCAAAAAAAAGGACTGTAGTATCACTGTGATATCAATGATCAGTTTTCATCTGAATGAGAAAAAGGAGAAATAATGGGTGATATATACACAATCTATTCATGTAGACCATATGTCTATGTAGCTATTTTAGCTGACACTTGACATAACTAAATATTAGCAGATCTTTTCTTGCTTATTTCAGCTTCTTTGAGAAGGGAATGAATTAATATAAATAAACTATTTAAGAGTTATAAATAAGTCATTTGAGCTGTTTTACCCAGTTATTGTGTTGCTAACAGAAATACCTGAAACTAGATGACTTATAAAAATAAAAGTTTATTCGGTTCGTGGATTGGAGGTCTGAGGTCCAGCAGGACTTCTTCTGGTTTCTCCTGTCTGTACCCCATCATAATGACCATAGTCCTAACCTCTTTCATAAGGTCCTCACCTTTGACACCACAAATGGATTAAGTTTTCACCTTCTCAAGCTCATTACAGTGGCTCAACACATGAATTTTGGGAGGACATGTTTAAACTATAGCGAGAGCTAAATATAGTTATGTTTCATCAACTAAACTACTTTGCAAGGTAGTATCAGTGTAACTTGTCATGTAACAGGTTTTGTTAAATGTAGTTCTGGAAATTATGTTAGTAATTCTAGAAGGATACCAAACTTTCTGACTAGTTCACTTCTTGTAATTTAAATATGACTATTCTACGAATTATAAAGATTTAAAAGTAGATTAAACAATAGTATAATATATCCCTAGAATATTTTTAATGTATTTTCCAACATATTGTATTTCTTCACATCGCTTAACTATAATTGCCTTTTAAATATCTTTGGTAATTACTTAAATAATTTAAATAATAATTTAAAATACTTAAATCTCAATATAAGAATTGTGCATATCTTATATTTCCACTATCTGAAAGGGTACCCAAAACGAAATTAGCCATTAGTACAGATGTTTTGAGCGAAGAGTTATTAATTAGCAGAAATTCCATTTATGAAGGACTTTCATTAACCTGGGAAAGATGACTGGCTGGATAGCTGATCTCTGCATTGCTGTCTTCACAGAAAAGGGACATAATGACTGTGGGTGGGCTCAATCAATACTATCTTTAGAGAATTTTAGAATTTAAAAGTTTGAGGTGTGGTAGAGGTAGGCAGATCTACCTTAAGAAAAGGGCAAATTATGAGGTATTTGAAACAAAATGGGTAAAAAAAAAAAAGAAAGAAAAAAAAATAGCAGCCCAGGCTGTGGATTAATGAACAAAGATTACATCAGAATGTAAACTTAGAGAATTCGCTGTATCTCCAGGTTAGTCATCTAGTCATCTATTGGGAGGGCTGGAATGCTGAGGATTCTGTCAAAGAGGGTAGAAGTGGGAAATTCTGACTGAATGAGCTAAGAAGGAGGGTAACAAAGACATGTGTAACTTAAAGTATGAGACAAAGGGGCTGCAGTGAAGGAGGAAATAGGGAATATAAAAATATTCTAATTCCCAGGAACTATAACCATACTATATTTAAAGTTCTTTTTTCCCCCTTTTAATACATTGTACTTTTGTTCATGTTGGATAATGGAACTTTTTTTTTCATTTATTTATATATTTATTTGTTTTGCTATAGGGCATGTGAGCTAGCCAGAGAAAGAGAGAGAGAGAAAGGAGAGAGAGAGGGAGAGGGAGAGAAGCAAAGTGAGAAATTACCCCTTTAGAAGGAGATTGTTATGCTGCAGTCCCTTCTCCTCCATTCTCCTTTTGGGATTTTGAGCAAGCACCAGCTCACACTTGGTGTGATTTTCCAGTTCCCTGTTGGGGACAGGTTATTGGCCATGGGAATCCTGGGCCTTAGCCTCCACAACACTTACTGGCCCCCCTGCAACCTTTTTTGTTTTTGCTTTTAGAGAGAGATTTTTGCTATAGGATGCATGCACTTTATGATCAGAGACAGAAAGCAAAAAATTACTCTCCTTGGTGGATGGCCACAAAGCAATTCCTTCTCCTCTATTCTCCTCCTGGGATTTTGGGTATGCACACACACGTGCTCAGTGCGAATTTCAAGCCTCTGGGTCCAGGACTTGAACCTTGGTCAGTCATGTGGGAGTCCAGCGCCTTAACCATTACGCTCCCTGCTGATCCTTGCAGCACTTTCTAAATGCTTGAATTAATGAAGAAGAGGCAGTCTACCAATGCATGGGTGTTCACTCCTCACTGTTAGCTCTTTTGTTTTATTACATGCAGATTTTCTGGTTGCTGCTGTTTTCACTGACATGTTACAGTTTCCACATGTATCTCCTGCATCTGTACACCACTGCTTCTGTCCAATCTTTCAGTCTATCAAGAAAATTTATTTAGAGTTCTTTATAGTTAGTCACTTTCCATAGGTCATTAGGGTTTGAAAATTATTCTGTATATATGGATTCAGGAAAACCTCAAAGTATAACTTAAAGTATATGTTAATCCTCATCCTTTGTTTTGTCTTTGTTCAATTATCAAATCACCATTTTCAGTGTCACTTCTACTTATGTTGAATATATTTTATACATTAAGAAAGATCGTTAAGTTGTTCTTCAAATGCTTTTGTTCATATAATACATGATACATCCATTTGCCTCAGCAGTATCATAACAGTAATAAAATGACTCGTTTTCCCTATTGATTTCAAAAATATTTGTCATGTCGAGACCAGCAGTTAGCGTAATGGCTATGTCGCTGGACTCCCACGTAGTCGACCGTGGTTCGAGTCCCGGACCCGGTGGCTTAAACTCACGCCGGATGCGTGTGCGTGCGTGCCCAAGATCCCGAGAGGAGAATGGAGGAGAAGGGATTGCGGCGTGGCCATCACCCCTGGGGGGTGATTTCCTGCTTTCTGTCTCTCTGTCTCTCTCTGTCTGTCTGGCGAACGCACGCGCCCTATAGCAAAAACCTCTCCAAAAAAAGAAAAAAATATATATTTGTCATGTCTAGGTAGAATATCATCTGATTATTCCTTCCCAGTTGCTTATCTTCCAGAGTGATAGGGAATATTGGGCTCACACCAATAATGCACTGCAGTGATAGAGTAGAACACTTTGCAAGGCTGACCCACATGGAAGAGTTCAGATTCCTGGCCTAGAGACCTTCCTCAGTACACTGTGTGTGCTCTTACCCGTGACCTGGGGCTGGCTGAGGCTTAGGTGGATCATGGTGCAGACACCCTGTTGGGGGTTCCTGTCTCTTTGTCTCTCTCATTCATATAAGAAAACATTAAAAAAGAAGAAAAAAGAGAAAATATTGCACTAATATTCCAGAAGTCGGTAAGTGAAGTTGAGTATTTTTGCAATTGTTACTCAAGCCGACATTGTGTTTGACTCAGTATTAAGAAATTCTTAAAATTTTATATTTATTTTTAATTGTATATTACCTGGGATAAATTTGTCAATGTAATCCTGAATCCCTAATAATTAGCTCAATTTGTTAAGGTTAAAGATTGAGAAACTCTTGACTTAAATATGCTTCCATATTTATAATTATTAATGTTATTTATAATTGTTTAAATTAACTTTAACTCACAGTAATAAAAAATCTGTAGAATGATTACTGTTAGTATAACATAATTAATTACATGTAAGAGAGGTTTTCAAAACAGCTTTCCTACCATCAGTGTTTTTCAATAATTTATTGATATTTATTTTATGTTAATAATTTACTGCTAAATCTCTATTAAAATATGAATGAATTATTTTGTTAAAATTCATCAGAACCAGCAGCTACTTTCTTTCATAGTCAATGTTTTTCTGCATTCTATGTCTGAAACTGATTGACTAACAGTTGAACAAACACAAGAGATGGGTGTGAACGTCAGATGAGGTGTATGTGGAGGACTGGGGCCCAACAAAAGACATTTGGAGAAGGGATACAGAGGTAGAGCATTGACGGGATGGGGAGGTGTGGTGTTATCTGTTGTAGATATTTCGTTCAACGGGTTGGGGAGAAATGTTCACATATCGAAATGGTCTCATTGTAAGCCAAACAATATGATTGAAAGTATATACAAAAATAAATAAATAAATAAATTTTTAAAAAATCAAATTACCTTCTAGTTTTCAAATGAAATGGCATGCAAAATGCCTACAGGCTTGTTTGTAAAGGATCTTAGTACCTTGGTTTAAACTGACAGGGTAAGAAGTTGATGGTGGCAGATTTATTGGTTTGGATGTAGCAGTAAGATTAAAGGAGAAAAGCCAATAGGTGTGTGGGGTTATGGTGTTGGATTCTCACATGGCCATCCATGGTTCGATTCCTGGACCTGGTAGCTTGTTTTCTCACTTTCCTGTTCTCCTTCTCTGATCAAATTAAATAATTAATAATAATAAATTAAATCAAATAAATAATTATTTAAAAAGAAACTAAAGAAAGTGAAAACGTTGAGCATTTTTGCGTGACTTAATCTGTGCAAAGAATCTTAGTGAGGTGTTCAGGCTATAGTGGCAGAAATTTAGGAAATAGCTACAGATCTAAGAAGGTATTCAAAGGGAGGTAGAAAGAACAGCATTTATCTGGGAATCCAACCATTCATAACAATTGTGCATGTGCATTGTGGAGATTAAAACCATAATGAGATAGTATTTCATACCCACCAGACTTACTATAATCCAACGGACGATTAAAAACTTTTGGTAAGGATGTGGAAAAATCAGAATCTTCAGTTGCTGGGTGGATATAAAATGCTACAGCTCTTTTGAAACAGTGTTAATCATATATTCTATTAGCTACAATATCCTGCTCTTTATGTGAGTGAGGGAAAGGTGAGGGCCTAAACAGGGAAAGAATCTTTGTTAGTTTGGGTATGGGATTAGAGTAATGGTTTTATACAAGTAGAAAGTGAGGCAAGAGGCAAGGAAACCTACAGAAATCTTAATCACTTGGAGTGACTAAAAAGTCTCTGTTGCACACAGGTGGCCAAGGTTCATCCAAACTCAGCAAGAACTGATTATGTAACTACCTCTAAGACAAGGATCTGTGGATTGAATCTGATTAAGTTGCTTACCCTGCTTTTAACAGATTGAATGCCAGGGAAGGCTGAGCATGCATATGAGTGGTATGATGGTTATGGATGAGAGACACTGATATTTGATTCCAAAAAATAATAAAATTTGAAATAATTGAACATTTTTGCTAGTCACATGGAAGTGGTGGTGCCAATAAAATGCTGTTCTAATTTGTATCGGCAAAATAGATATTTTTTGTTTGTGTTTTTGTGTGTGACAATGCTATTTATCGGACTGAAAAAGTTCTCTTCCTAGTTTTCTTACTGTTTTGTTCTTAAGTCATTGTTAAATATTATTTAATATATTTTTCTGAATATATTGAAACAACGATGAGGATTTTCCTATAAATCTTTAGATTTTATTGTCTTTATTAATTCTAACATGGGTAAATAAAATTATTTTCTTTCCAATCTAAGTTACCATGCAGAGACAATTTAATTCTCCCTCTTGTAGACGGCATACATTGGGATCACTCCTCCTCCATAATTATATGATTAAATTGCTATTGTATATTTCCTCTTCTATAAAGATACATCCTCTGAGCTCTGTTTCTCTGGAGAGTCCCCCTTTCTATCACATTACTGTAACAATAATCCAAAGATTAAAAACAAGGGGCCGGCAGGTTGGTGTAGTGGACTTCTGCATGGCCAACTGCTGTTTGAGTCTTGGACATGCCTCCTGAAAATGATGCCAGGCACGTGTGCATGCATACCTGAAATCCCAAAAAAAGACTGGAGCAGAAGGGATTGCAGCCAGTCCATCCCCCTTTTGCGTGGGGATTTGATTTTCTCTCTCTCTCTCTCTCTCTCTCTCTCTCTCTCTCTCTCTCTCTCCCTTCCTGTCTTTCACTAGTGAGTGCACGTACCCTAGCAGCCTATGGCAGTAAATAAATAAATTAATTAATTAAAAGCAGTAAAACTAAATTAAAATTAACCTCATTAGTTTTTAAAAAGATGGCATAAAAATAAAGTCAAATATAAAACAGTCAAAAATGTTATAAAAATGTTATAAAAAGACATGCCACTCCAATACTGACAATAAATACATTCAATGTTTTAGGATAAATAAGAATAAAGCAAACAAAAATCAAGACAATGCAAGCCAAAATAAGGTTTTCACTGCGTGGTAAAGAGAAGATTCATCAACATCATATATTTTAGGTATCTGTTATTTAATGCTGCTCTTAATTCCTGCATGTTTATACACGTGAATCCTGGTTACTGTTTCTCTAATAAAGTATATCCCGATTTCTTCACATGTAAGTTTACCATCAGAAAAATTAGTATCTTTATGTTATCTTATACATCAAACAGAGAGATTTTCTGGGAGTGAATAGCAAGCAGTGGATGTCTGGGACACTAGCACATGCTACTTAATTTTAATAAGTTCAGCAACATCTTATATATGTGTGTGTATAAAGAATATAGTGACAATGGAAGTAACTAAACTCTAGAAATTATTATTTTTTTTCTATGCATGATTTAGTGCAACCAGGCAAGGAAAACATGTACTTCCCTGATGCAGCAGTTCTTTCATTCAGTTATGAATACAGGAGACATGGACAGCATTGTGAGTCAGCACAGGGGGTCTCCTCATGGGCCAGACCCCAAAAGGCAGAACATCTGAAGTGGGGTCTTGCAGGGTATAGGTAGGAGTATAAATTCTTGGGAATCAGTTAAATATGCAAGTCTTTGTCTAAAAGACATTGGAGTCAGTAGAAATAAATGTCTGAATTTGACCTGAATGTTATCAGAAGATACTAAGGGCTTGCTGTTCATTTGGTGATGCTATGCCAAGACATAAGTAGTTGCCACAATTACTAGACCAAAGCAGTCTATTACAGCAAGATTAATGTTTGCAGATGTGGTTCTTCCCGTCCCCTTGGAAAATATCTTAGTCTAAAAATAGTAAAAAACCTGACCTCAATAGTTGAGTTAAAATCTTGCCATGCCTCAAGGAAGTTTTCCAAATCCCCAACATTTGGTATTATCTTTTCATTTTTGCCAATCATATTGTCTTCAGTCAGTGTTTCATTATTGTATTTACCTAAATTTCTGTTACTATAATTTATTAGTTCGGTTTTAATTTAATCTGAATTTTCTAAGTTAGTTTAACTTTTTATCATATTCATATTCTTCCTTCAATTCTCTTTTGTTTTGCCTGTCTCAATTGATTTGCAAAAGTTTTGTCTAGATTCCTGATGCGAATCCCCTGTGTGTTGTAGATGTTGTAAATATCAAAGCCCAGGCTGTCACCCCATCTGCTAAGTTTGTGGTGTGCTTTATTGAATAAGAATCCAGGAGTCTTAAGATTTGTAAAATGTGTAACTTTGATTTGAAAAGCTTAGATTTTCTGTACTCCAAGTTCTCAAAGATGAATTTCTCTAATCACAGAAAGGAGAAAGTATAGGTTTTCTTTACTTCATCCCTCAGTTGGTGCCAAAGTTTTTGTAAAGGCAGCATTTTCTAATTTATAATTGTCCCGGGTATTCTTGTTCAGAAACCACTTCCTGAATGCAATGATTCAGCCTCGCCCAGACCTCAATAGGCCTTGCCTTATGCTATGATTTTAATTGTTAGGCCCAGTGAAAATCTAAAGTTGGGAGGGAAAAGGGGGCTGTTACTAATGGGCTAGCCCATTGAAATGTCACTTAAGAGTTTATCTACAAAGGTAGCACACAGGTCTTTGAAAAGTTCATGAAAGATGTGTATTATGAAAAAACTAGCAAACTGATTCCAATATAAGAAGAAAGAAAAGAAAGAAGGGAATAGATTAGACCCCCTTTCTCAATGAAGGATACTTTCTAAGACATTCAGTAGATGCCTGAATCCACGGACTATTCATTTGGTGATAAATCCAGTATACACAATGTTTTCTCAATGTGATCACTGAGACTAAGTGATACCTAATGTTACAACCCAGATAATGACAAAGGATGATGGTGCCCCAGATGGGCCAAAGCAGGAAGGTGGGCGATTCTATAATGCTGTTCAGAATGGTACACAGTTTAAAACTTATAAATCACTTATTTCTATAATTTTTCACTTAATATTTTTGGACCATGATTGACCAAGGGTAACTAAAATCACCATCAATAAAGTGATAACAAAAGATGCCATAAATAAAAGATGACTACAATAACAAATATTAGAATGGAAATAACAAAATAAGGGTTGAAAAATGATAGAAAGAATAAGTCAATTTTCTGAAAATCTTAACAAAATTGGCAAACCTTTGTATCTTTAACAACACTAATGAGAAAGAGAGGACTCAAAGTAATAGCCTAATGTGAAGAAAAAAAGAAGGGACTTCATTGCAAATTTAACAGAAGGAAAAAGAATTATAAAAGAATACTATGAGGGACCAGCAGGTGGCACAATTGTTCCATTGCTGGATCCTCACATCATGAACCAAGGTTCAAGTCCCAGACCCAGAGGCTTTAAACTCATACAGGGCATGAATGCCTGTGTGTGCCAAAAATCCTGAGAGGAAAATGGAGAATAAGGGATTGTGACATGGCCATCCCCTCTGAGGGGATGATTTCTCGCTTTCTGTCTCTGTCTCTCTGGCAGGCACACACACCCAAAAAAAAAAAAAAAAAAAAGAAACATAAAAAATACTACAAAAATTTTATACAACCAAATTAGATAATTCATAAAATGAAAAAAAAAATTGGGAAGACAGAAAATTACTCTATGTGACTCAAGGAGAAATAAAAAATTTAAATAGACCTATACCAAGCAATGTAATTGAATTTGTCACTGAAAAATTTTCTACAAAGAAAAGTTCAGGCAAAGATAAAGTCACTGGTGAATTTCACCATTTAAAGAGGTCATAATCATCTTTCACAAAACCTACCAAACGTAGGAAAGGAGGAAACACAACTCATTCTGTGAGTCCAGTATTATCCTGACACCAAAACTATAGAGGCACATTATGAGAAAAGAAAAGAAAAAACTAATATCCCTTATGGATACAGACAAAATAATACTCCATAAATGACTAGGAAAACAAATCTAGACAAGTACAAAAACTATTACGTACATGACCAAGGGGGATTTATTCCAAGAATGCAAAGTTGCTTCAATGTACTAAAATCATTCAATGTAACACTGTAATAGTAAAATTAAGAAAATCAACATGATCACCTTAGAAAGACATATGATGGATTATTATATAGCCATGAAAAATAGTAAAACATGATATGTGCTACAATATTAATAAAACTTCAAGATATAAGCAATGCTTCAAAATCTATTGAAAATTGAATTAAAGTAGTTATTTTGTTGTAAATTTTTTAATTCCATGAATAGTTTTTTTAATAATGTACATCTTCCATGTACTTTTTGATCACCATTTATATCCTAAGTGAAAGAAGTCAGATGCAAAATGCCACATAATATGATTCTATTTATATGAAATGTTCTCTATAGATAAACTCTTAGAGACAAAAAGTAGATTAGTGGTTGCCAGAGGCTGTGGGGAAAGAGGGATACACAATGCTTGTTAATGTGTGTGGAGCTTCTTTTCAGGGTGATTGATGAAAATGTTATAAATTATAGATTGGTGATGGTTCTACGACTCTACTAAATAGATGACTTTGAACAGTGTTAGCATTTTAACTATATTGATGTTATTAATCCATGAATAAAGGATGTCTTTTCATTGTTTTGTGTATTTTTCAACTTCTTTCTTCAGTCTTAGTTTCATAATACAGATTTTTCACTTCTTTGGTGAGATTTATTCTTAGGTATTTAAATTTTTTAAGAGGTTTTTGCTATTGGGCACATGCACTAGCCAGAAAGACAGAGACAGAAAGATAGAAAGAGAGAAATCACCCCCAGAGGGGATGGCCACACCGCAATCCCTTCTCCTCCATTCTTCTCTTGGGATTTTGGGCATGCACGCACACGAGCCCCTTGTAAGTTTAAGTCACCGGGTCCAGGTCTCGAACCGCTGTCAAGTACATGGGAGTCCTATGACATAGCCATTATGCTAACTGCTGGTCCCAGGTATTTAAAAATGCTTTGTTGCTATTATCAATGGGATTGCTTCTCTCAGTTGTTTCAATCTATTAGTTTTTAGTGTTCAAAAATACTAAACATTTTTGTATCTTTTTCATATCCACAAACTTTACTGAATTTATTTACCACATTGAAGATTTCTGATGAATTCTTTAGGTTTTTCTTTTCTTTCCTTTTCTTTTCTTTTTTGAGAGAGAGATATTTTTCTATAGGGCATTTGCACTTGCCAGAGAGACACAGAGAAAAAGAAAGCAAGAAATCACCCCCCAGGGGGCATGGCCATGCCACATTCCCTTCTCTGCTCAGGATCATGGGCTCACACATACACACACCCAGCATGCATTTCTAGTGTCCAGATATAGGACTTGAACTATGGTCAGCTACGTGGGAGTCCAGCAACGTAACCATTACATCATCTACTGGTTCTAGATTTTTCTATGTCTATAGATACATTACCCACAATTAAGGAACATTTAAATTGTTCCTTTTCAATTTGAATGTCATTTATTTTATTCTCTTGTTTGGTTGTGTTGAGTAAGACTTCCAGTATTATGTAGAGTAAGAGTGAGGGCAGGAACGGAAGATGACTTAGTGGTTAAGAGTGCTGGATCCCACATGCCCAGGTGCATAGGTTGAGTCCCAGATTCTACAGCTTGAAAACATGCTGGGCCTGTGTGCTTATGTGCCCAAAATCCAGAGAGGAGAATGGAGAAGGTATTTCAGCATTGTCATTTCCCCTGGGGGGTGATTTCTTACTTTCTCTTTTTCTCTGTCTCTTTCTAATGAATGTACATGCCCTATAGCAAACCAACCAACAAAATAATCACAAAAAGAAGAGTGGAGAAAAAAAATCCCCATATTTTTTCTGGTTAAAAGAGAAAGCTTTCAACTTTTCTCCTTTCAGTATAATTTTAGTTATGGATTTGTCGTGGCCTTCATTGTTTTGAGAAATATACTTTGCATACTTATTTGTGGAAAGTCTCAATTATGAAGAAATGTTTAACTTTGCCAAATATTGTCTTTGTGGTAATTTATAGTATATATGATATTTGTCCTTCCTTCTGTCAATGTGGTGTATTGCATTTCTTGTTTTTCATATGTTGAATCATCCTTGCATCCCTGAGATACGTTCTGCGTGATCGTGGTATATAATCCTTTGAAAATGTTGTTGGGCTTGCTTGGCTAGTATTTTGTTGAGAATTTTTATATGTTCATTTGTGATATTTATCTGTAGCTTTCTTTTGTGTGTGTGTCCTTATCAGTTTCTGGTATCAAGATAATATAATTAGATGAATAGAAATCATATCTAGCATCTATTGTGACAATGATGTAATGAAACTAGAAATAAACACTAATGAGAACTTTCAGATATCCATGAATGGACACTAAACAAGATGCTGCTGAAAATTTTTGAAGAAATTAAGAATAAAAATTTAAAGCTTCTGGGACCAGTAGTTGGAATAATGATTATGTCTCTGGACTCCCATGTAGTCTACCACAGTTTGAGTTCAGGACCTGGTGGCTTAAACTCACACCAGATGCATGTGTGTGAGTGCCCAAGATCCAGAGAGAAGACTGGAGGAGAAGGGATTGGAGCGTGGTCATCCCCCTTATTTCTTGCTTTCTGTCTCTCTGACTTTCTGGTAAGCACATGTGCCCAATAGCAAAAACCTCTCCAAAAAAAAAATTTTTTTTTTCAAGCTTCTTGGAACAAGTGATAATAAAAATATGACAATCCAGAATCTTTGGGATATAGTGAAAGCAGTACTAAGATGCAAGTTTGCTCGCAAATAATAATAATAAAAGAAAAAAGATAGGAAAAACAAAACAGAAGATGACAAATAAATTAGAACTGGGAAAGCAAGAACAAGAGAAATGCAAATGTAGTAGGGGAAAATAATAAAGATCAAAACAGAAATAAATAAGAGACTAAAAGATTAATACACAAAAGAAATCAATGAAAAGATAATCTAATTTTTTGAGAGGCTAAACAAAATTGACAAACCATTAGCTACACTAACTACAAGAATATAAAAAAGACCCACATAAATCAAATCAGAAATGCAGAATGTAACATTACAACACATGTCACAGAAATAAAAAGATCATTAGGGATTGCTAAAGCAACTACGTGCCAAGAAGCTGGAAAGTTTAGAAGAGATGGACAAATTTCTTAATATATACAATATACCCAGGCTGTGCAGGAAGAAATGAAAAGCCCGAATAGACCCATAACAAGTAATGAGGTTGAATTAGTGACAGTCTCCCAGAAAAGACAATCCCAGGTCCAGATGGTGTCACAGCTGAATTCGACAAATCCATTAAAAGAGAATTAACACCAAATCTCTTCCAACAACTGCAAAAGATACAAATGGAAGGAATATTCCCTAATTTATTTTGTGAAAACACCATCTCCTTGATATCAAGGTATTTTCCAATTTTTTAAAAAAATTTCTTCTTTGACTCTGGCAAATTAGAAAGATGCTTAGTTTTCATCACATTTTTTTTTTTAATTTACCAAATTTCTTTCTGGTATTGAATTTTTTTCCCACTGTGTTTAGAAAACATTGTTGTGTGACTTTAATACTTCAACATTTATATGCCTTATACTATAGTATGTATTATATATATATACATATTATATATATTATGTATTATTATGTATATATATTATGTATATATATATATTATGTATATATATATATATAATACTATAGTATTATATATGTACATATATAGTATTATATATACATATATAATACTATATATACTATAATACTATAGTATTATATATATATATATACATATAATATATATATATATATATATATATCCCTATTTATCCCTCCCCCTTGTCCCAAATTCATATGTTGAAATACTCACTCCAAAGGTGCAAAGCTATTAGGACATATAATTTTTGGAAAGTGTTTAAATTATAAACATGGATTTCTCCTTTAAAAAATAGTGAGAAGTAAATTGTTATTTAAAAGTGACCCAGTTTATGGTAATTTGTTATAGTAGCATAAACAGACTAAGACATGTAATATTTAATCCATCCTGAAAATTCTATTCCATGTTTACGTGAGAAGAATCTGTTTTAGTCTATCGTTTTAGGGTGGAGTCTTCTATGTATGTCTTTATAGTTTATATTATTTATATAATTTATATTACTGGTCTTGTCTTTTGTTTCCATGTTCTCCTCTACCTAATTCATGTTGTAATATATTAGTATCTATATACTAAATATACACCAGTAAGCCGGAGGATCATAAGCCTGACGCTGCTGGCCTGGGCAACCCAGTGAATCCCTGTCTAAAGAAGAAGCGTAGGTGGAACTATGAGGTGGCAGACACATGTGAGTCCCAGCTGGGGGCCTGAGGCAGGGACTCACGACAAAGGAAGACTCTTTCTAAAAACAAATAAGGTGGTATGGTGCAATTAATAGTTTTAAAGAAGGCATAAGCTATCTCTTTTTTGAAATAGGTGAGTCTAAATTTTGCTAAATGTTTGTTAGGACAATCTGTTACATGCAGATAATTATTTTTGCTCCTATGGGCCCCTATTGCCAGCCAATATTTCTACTCTGACAATGCTAGATTATTGGTCTGCCTGATCCATTAGGCAATGATCATTTGTGGCAATGCAGATAAAACTAAAGCTAGTTTCTTAAAAACTACAGTGTTACTTTTAATTGTGCACAGTTAATCTAAGTATCAGGAACTGCTTTGTCATTTCTATCTTTCCGAGAAATACTGCATTACTGAACGAAATTGAAAATGAAGCTCAACCTGAATTTACCTTCAAACTTGTTTGGGAAACATATGATAAACTCTAAATTATTGTTGCCATTCATCACTCACAAACATTTGTAAGACCAAACTATTAACAAATGATATTACTGATTACCATTTGCCATTAGAATGTACAGTTTGAAGATCATGGGCCTTTACTCAGGATACTGTATTTTCATTTCCATTATGGAATATATGCACATACACAGGTAAAAATCTTGCAGATTAATTGGCTGACAAACACTAGTAAATACTCTCCGAACAGAAACAGTTAAAAATAAGTGCCAGAGACCAGCAGATGGTGTAATGGCTATGTTGCTGGACTCCCATGTAGTTGACTACGGTTTGAGTCCCAAACCCGGTGGCTTAAACCATGCCAGGTGCGTGAGTGTGCATGCCCAAGATCCAAGGAGGAGAAGGGATTGTGGCGTGGCCATCCCTCCTGTGGGGTGATTTCTCACTTTCTGTCTCTCTGTCTCTTTCTGTCTTTCTAGTGAGCAAATCACCCTATAACAAAAACCTCTCTAAAAAAAAAAAAAAAAAATTAGTGTTAGGGCCAGGAGGTGATATGAACCACACCACCACCTGGACTCGCACATGAAAAATGAAATACGTATTCTGGACCCTACAGTTTGAAAATCACCGGGCACATGTGCGTGTATGCCAGAAAGCCTAAGAGGAGAATGGCAGAGAAGATATTTCAGTATAGCCATTACCCCCTAGGGAGGTGATTTCTCATTGTGATTTCTCATTTCTCTCTCTGTCTCTCTGTTTCTTTCCAGCAAATGCACACTGTCTTTGGAAAAAATAAATTAGTAATAAATTTATAATAAAACTGTAGATGGCAAAGGTGGGAATTCATACAAAAATGGACTATTTGGACAGTTTTAAATGTTATACAAATAAAATTACTCAAATGAAATGATATTTGGGAGTTCTCGAAGAGATCCTAAAGCAACAGGCATTGTTGTTCCAGGCAATAATTCACATTGAGCATCTCTCAAGATCTGAGACAGTACGGAAATGCCACTCGTCTTTTTAAAAGACTCCATCTACATTTTGGGATCACCACATATGGTAACTCTCCTAGTTAGTCATTATAATTGAGAGTATACCCATTCATACGTATTGAGGGTTTTTTTTTTTTGTTTTTTTTTAATTTAATTTTTGCTATAGGGTGCATGGGCTCACCAGCAACAGATAGAGAGATGGGAAAGTGAGAAATCACACCCTAGGGCGATGGGGAAAATTTCCTACAATTTGAGCATAAGCTAATTTATGCTCAAATTTATTTATTCTTTGGGCCTAGGCTTTACAACAGTAAAAGGAGGATGACAAAATTCTACTCCATTTGGTGTCTTTATACATATATTAATGAAAATTCTTGCAAACTACAGAAGGTATCTAGCACATTTTCTAGAACTGTTATCTAGGGCTTAATAAACATCCAATCCTTTGCCCCATAATTTCTTCCCTAGAGGAAAAAAGGTTAAGTAAGAACATGTTAAATTGCAGGGGAGAATATCTATGGCACAGGCTGTAACGCGTCTTCCCTTTTCTTTACGATCAGTGTAATCTGCATGGCTGCGATGCTGGGCAGTGTGATGATGACACTGATTGAGAGACTCACATGATGATTTCTGGGGACAAGGTCCATTCACTCCCTCACCTCTCCATTCCTCTTCATCTACTTGGCCAACATGACCTCGGAACATAGTACTGACCAGAGTCCAGAGGTATCTATTGTCAAGATAACTCCTCTTCCAGTGAATTACTGAATAAGGGAAATGATGAAAACTGATTTCTCAGAAGTGAAATGGGGAACTTTACATAAATACATTCAGCACTATCGGTGGCTTTTATCAAAAAAGTGAAGAAAGAATAACAAATAAAAGCATAATCTCTCAACTTAAATTTCCAAGTTCCTTTTTCTTAAATTCAAGTTTATTTGTTTATTTTAATTTAACTAGACAGGGACAGAGTAAGAGGGAGACAGAGAGAGAAAGTAAGAAAGCAAGCCTCCAGGTCAGAGACTTGAACCGCCATTGGTTATGTGGGAGTCCACTGCCCTTAACCACCATGCCACCTGCCGGCCCTCCTCAAGTTCTTAAAGAATTAGGTAATCATTATTAGAGAAGATGCCAACATACATGTGTTGCATATGTAATATGTATATAAATAAATGTCATTATACTTTATAAAGTTGGTAAATGATGTAAGGTGAAGTGGTTAAATGACAAAAGTATCTGTGTTAAATAAATAAATAGTGTAATTGATGTTGTAAATGTGGAAAAGTTAACTTGTTTCCTTCTATACTTTTGTTCTTTTTTTTAAGGGGTTTTTACTTTAGGGCAAATGTGCTTGCTGGAGAGAGAGACAGAGACAGTGATAGAAAAAGTGAGAAATTACTCCCCCCCCAGGGGGGATGGTCACACCTCAATCCTTCTCCATTCTCCTCCTGGAATCTTGGGTATGCACACACATGCACCCCACATGATTTTCAAGTCACTGGGTCCAGGACTTTAACCATGGTCAGTCATGCAGGAGTCCAGAGATCTAACTGCTACACCATCCACTGGCCCCATTTCTATACTTTTATCAAAAATTTACTTCTGCAACCAGATGTGTAGGTTTTTCGAAACAAGTAATCCGCCAATTTTTTGTGGATACCTACTGGATGTCCTATTGTATTCTGACTCTATCACAGCATTATCACAGACTTCACAGGTTAAAGGCTGGTTTCACAAGACAGTCCACCACTCCAAAAACCGGTCACAAGCCTCAGATTGTGACCTAAACATCTGACCAACAAACTACATCAAGGATTTCATGCAAATCCATTCTGGGGTATAAAGTTACTATTGTGGCTCACAGAACTCACAGAAACACTTGAGTTTATGAGTTTATCATAAAGAACATTACGAGGACAAAGATGAGCAATCACATAAAGCAGTCCATAGGACAAGGCATGTGAGAAGGAGCAGGGAGCCCTTGCTTGGGGCTCTGCCATCCCCAACACTTGTTCATTTTCAGAAACCTGGAAGCTATGAATCCCTTACTTTAGGGATTTTTAGGGAGGCTTCATCACATGGGCAAGATTGGTTACTAGCTCAATCTCCACCTTATCTCCCCTTCCTGGAAGATGAGAGAAGAAGCAGGATTGATGCTAGAACTTCTAATCATGGTTTGATATTTCTAGTGAGCAGCCCCCAGTGAGGAGCTCACTGAGGTCATCTCATTGGAATAAAATAAACTCCTATCACCCAGGAAATTTGAAAGTGTATGGAACCTTGTGTCAGGATCTAGGCTCAAAGATCAAATGTTAGAATTGCAGGTGCACCTGATACATCTAATACTTGGGAAATAGTGAGGGTCTTAGAAGTTGTGTTACAGAAACTGCATCAAAGATATATTTCTTATCACAGAGACCAAATATATATCTCTTACTATATTGCAATAGTATATATATGTCTGCTTTCATCACCCATAAAGATATACTTCAATACTATACCTATTCCATCTACAGTATATCTTAAAATAGCTGATACACTCTCTCACATACATACAGACACATGTTAAGTTAGCTGAAATAAAGTGAAACAATAGAGTCAAAGAAATTAATATAGCAGTTATTAGTGAAAGCCCGAGGGCAAGGAGATATGCATTTTGAATTTTGATGAAGTCATAAAGATTCTCCTGCTGTGATTTACATAAACACAGGCAAAAATAGGGGAAAAAATTTGCTAAACCAACACTCTATTGGGCACATTTAATATCTCGATTTGTAAACATTCAGATTGATGAGAACAAAACAAAATATAAAATCATCTGAAGTTTTAACTTTTTCACCTTGTACAGATTCAGGAATAAAGGATAAGAGAGGGAGGTGGGGGAGAGGGTTGAACCTGTAATGTGAACTCCAATTCTTATTCTTTCTGTTCCATCCTTGTAATCAGTAAATCGCTAGGCTTAGTGATAACACATGCATATAGAAAAGGACTAATTTATTTTCATGAAGACTATTAAAAGGTTGCAAGAGAGAAAAAGTAATTAACTATTACTTCCAGCCTTATAATAACCATAAACTTATTAAACTTCTCAGTAGTATTTAAAGAATACTGATGCAGTATGTCTTTGAAGAGCAAGTTATACTGGAGTTGCATACAAATATTTAAGAAGTTAATTAAAATGTGATTTATTTTTGAACTTTGGTGCTGGTTATATTGTAAAAATAAATTCTAATTATTACTTATGCAGCCAATTTTTTTCTTATTGTTTAATTAGGTTTGTATGGTTATTTCTGTCTTGGGCCATAGAAAGTTCAATGCTCCTACTGAAGATATTGGTATGATTGCAAAATTACAAAAAAACATTATTTTAGTAGTTTCCTCTTTTTCATAATAATAGAATGAACAGATTTATCATTTATTCTGCACTTCATTATTATAATAAATGTATTCTGGTCATTTTAATATTCTGATAATTTTAAAGGAAAGCATTTTCATATTTCTGGCCATTTTTCAGGATATTTAAGCTGGACCTTTTAATGATAACCACAAGAGAACAATTAGCAATTCCAGGTTATTTTATTTGATCGTATTACAAATGATTATGTTACATTCTATGCCTTAGTATCTGTGTCTATATATTTAGAATAAAATTAGTCATTTTCTATAGATTATCCTGAAATATTACAAATACATACACACATGCAAGTTTAAAATACTTTGCTATTTTTTTTTAAAAGTTTTTACATAGGCTGTGTGCTAGCTGTATGAAAAGAGAAGGGAAACGAGAAATCTCCCCCCAGGGGGATGGCCACACCATAATCCTTTCTTCTCCATTCTTGTCTTGGAATTTTGGACACACATGCACACACACACCTTGTGTGATTTTCAAGTCACCAAGACCAGTACTCCCACCAAGGTCGCTCATGTGGTAATATCAGTGCCTTAAATATCACATCCTATGCTGGCCACTACTTTTTTTTTCTTTTCTTTTTTTAGCTTTATTTCTTCATGAGTGAGAGAGAATCATAAAGAGAGAGAAACAAGACAGTCTCCCCTAACAGTATCATCCAACTTCATCTGGGGCACACATCATGGGCACATACAGGCACTGCACGTTCAAGGAAAGGTCTAGATGCCAACCCAGAACCAATCCATGAGGGTCAGCCTCACAGGGCACTGTTACTATTGTGCCCCTGTCCAGTCCCTAAAATAGTTTGCATTTTTTGATGTATAATATATCTCTACAGCTTCTCAGGATGGCTATAGATCGCAAGGCACTTGTATGTCTACATGCAGCTGAGTCTAGATAGGTTCTAAAAACAATCTGTACTAGCAAGTACTTGGACAAAGGCCGAGAACTAACATCAGAAAGGTTATATTTAATGATTAACATCAATTTCATTTACTAATGTTTTTTTTATGTATCTGTGTGTGTGTGAGAGTATGTGCATTGGTGTTTTTAGACAGGATCTTGCTGTGTTGTGATCATCCTGTTACTCCTGTGTAGCTGGGACTACAGGATCATGCCACCATGCCTGACTTTTTAGGAAGGACAGAGAATTGAACCTGCCCTCTCAGGTGGCCTCAGACTGCCAAACAGCAGCAGCCAGTGTGCCGCCCTCATTGGACCTCTTTTACTTTTGTTATAGTTTATCTTTAGCAAATTAATTAACAATGGAACTGTATTTGCATTTTCATCCAAATATAGACAAGTAGTATAACTTAGTGAATTTGCATCTTTTCTAAATAGTTTTATTGTAAACATTCGTTGTGTATCTGTATATTGTGACAAATATTCTTAAAAGGAAACACAAATTAGTGTAAATAGTTGTACATGAATGGACTTAAGCTAAAACCATCTCTCTCAATTACATTCTAGTTTGTAGCAAAACTATTAGTAAATATCTATATTTGAATCAATACATACTAAAAAATAAAAGATTTTAATAAAATAGACCACCTAATGTCCACTTCCATAGAAAATCTAAATTTTCCAACTTTAGCGATTTTCTACTGTTGATTCATTTATCCAAGATTTGAGAACCTACTATATGCCACAATTATACTTGGTTCCAAATATGTAAACACAAATGAGATGTTCACTGCCCTTGAGATATTTTTCTACACATAGAAAGAAAGAATAAGAAAAGAGACACCATCACCACTTATATTATGGTCAGAGTTGGCAATATTTTCTCCTTTTGTAAGTACAAAATTTACAATGTTGTCAATTTAATAAGTCCAACAACCACTTTATTTTATGCATAAGAAAATTAATGCTCAGAGACAGTAATTTTCTTTAAGTTCACAGAGCTTGGTATTTTTAGGTCCAGAAAGATCATTTATAATTCTATAGACTTCTTGAAGTCTAAAGCAAATGTATAAATCGAGAAATTGGAAAAGATCCCTCCATATGGAAAAATCTGTTTTCTTCAGCTGCCCTAATTTTTTGAGGTTACAAAATTAGTTTTTGAATGTTATACACTTTCACCATTTTTCTTATGTTGGTTAAATTCTGCCATAAATGAATCAAACTTAATATTCTCTTTTCTTTCCTCTTCTTTTTCATTAGAGATTTTTAAAATTTATTTAAGGCAGTGCTTCTCAAACTTTAATGTACATATAAATGACCTGTTTGTAAAATATAGATTCTAGTTCAGCATGTCTGGAAAGAATCCGACATTTGTGTTTTTGATAAATTCTTAGTTGACGCTTCAGATCTGAAGGACATTCTTTGATCTTATCTTTGATCTGAGGTTCTGAAGGAGCAAAATGGTAGAAATTTGCTATTCTGCTATCTTAAATTTATGCTGACTCATTCCTTCCACTGCTTATAGAAATTTCAGATCTGGAATAGTCCACCTTGAAACAAGTTGTCTCAAAGGAATTAGGTAGACATTAAGGCTTATGCATAGTTGATGTAAAGTTTGATGTTAAGTCCTTTGTATCTCATGAACTGGGAGTAAAATCATTCATTAACTTCTATGATTTCTTTTTGCTTGATTACTGCCAGATTTTTGGCATATTGCTAAGATTATGTACCCAAGAAAAAGATCAATCATTTTTCACACAAGTCCACATGTTTGGGATTGATTTCACATGAAAAACCCTTAAATTATGTATGACTAATAATGCAGGAGTCTCTATGACTTATTCAGTCAATAAACATTTATTAAGTCCAACTATATGAAAGTATTCTACTTTTGCAGTATAAGCACAAAGACATGGGTTTCTGTCTCCAGAAAGCCACAGTATGAAATTCTCTGTGTATTTCATAATTAACTAAAAATTTTACAGTAATCTATATATTTCAGTAGTTACTATTAAAATGCATTTATATGCTTTATTTTCTAATTGCCAGGGGGTGTGTGAACTCACTGAAGAAAGACAGGGACAGTCAGACAGACAGACAGAAAGAGAGAGAAAATATCCCCAATAGGGTATAATCATGCTGCAATCCCTTTTTCTCCATTATTCCATCCTATCAGGATTATAGCATGCATACACGTTCACCCAGTATGTTTTTCAAGCCACTGGAGTTGGGACTTAACTGCAGACCAGAATGAGGGAGCCAGCTCCCGTAACCCCAAGACCACAGGACCAGCCCAAAAAATGCATTTATGTACATTATGTCTTATTAAAAACAATATATAATCAATATAGTAATAGTAATGTTGTGAATATTAATCTTTCAACACCTCCCCCAAAGAACAAAAGAAAAAAAAGGAGAGTTTACACTATGAAAATACAAATATTTTTCATAAATTAAAAATAGAGTGCAAGTTCAATTTAACTTTCTTATAAGTAGAAAAATAAAGAGCACACCCTACCAAGCTACTAATCTTGCATCCAGCACACTTTTTTTTTTTTTTTTTTGAGAGGTTTTTGCCATAGGGTGCATGCGGTCATCAGAAAGAGAGACAGAAAGCAAGAAATCACCCCCCCCCCCCAGGGGGCATGGTCATGTTACAATCCCTTCTCCTCCATTCTCCTTTCGGGATCTTGGACATGCACGCACACACACCCAGTGTGAGTTTAAGTCACCAGGTTCGGTACTTGAACCATGGTTGACTACATGGGAGTCCAGCGACATAGTCATTATGCCAACTGCTGGTCCCGCTAGCACACATTTTTATGGATATTAAGGACAATCTGAAAATGAGAAGACTGACTTTTTTAAAAAACTCAGGAATGTGAGGATGAATCAAGGATTTTATAACCAGCCAAACTTTTTCCATCAAGAATATATTATTTTTAAGTAACTAGAAGGAGCTCAGAGAATCATGCAAGGATGGTTCAACATATGCAAATTAATAAATATGATACATCACATTAACAGAAGGAAACTGGGTAAAAAAAAACACATGATCAGCTCAATAGATGCAGAAAAAACATTTGACAAAGTGAAAAATCTAACATCTTTTCATTAAAATACTTTTCAAAAAATTAAGAATAGAAGTAATGCACCTTAATATAATACTCAACAAGGAAAAGTTGAAAGCTTTTATCTCAATATCAGGAAGAAGAAAGCGATACCCACTCTTTCCACTTTTATTCAGAACAGTTTTGAAAGTCCTAGACAGAGCAATAAGTCAAGGAAAAGAAATTAAAGTCAGTTAAATCAGAAAGGAAGTAAGATTTAAAAATGTTAAAATTCAAAGAAGTGTATGCCAAAGGAGACCAATTTAATTGTATGTTAATATGAAAAAAATACTTGAAAACTCTGAGAACATGTATGAAAGGAACTAATGCTTCTAAAACATAAATGATTCTTAGAATTCTTACAATTCATTAAAAATTATTCCTAAGGGGCTGGAAGGTAGCATGGTGTTGAAGGGCGCTGGACTTCCACATGGCTGACTATGGTTCAAGTTCCAGACCTGGTGACTTGTTTTCTCACTTCCCCTCCTCCCTTTCTCACTCTGTCCCTCTCTGATGAAATTAAAATGAATAAAGTTTAATAAAATAATTCTTTTGGGGCCAGCAGTTAGCATAATGACTATGTCACTGAACTCCCATGTAGTCAACCACAGTTTGAGTCCCAGACCCTGTGGCGTAAACTCACGTCGGGTGTGTGTGCATGTGTGCCCAAGATCCCGAGAGGAGAATGGAGAAGGGACTGCTGTGTGGCCATCCCCTCTGGGGGGTGGTTTCTCATTTTCTGTCTCTCTGTCTTGCTGGAAAGCGCACGTGCTTTGTAGCAAAAACCTCTCCAAAAAAAAAAAGAAAGAAAATAATTCTTTAAAAAATTATTCCTAAAAGGTCCACTATTAAAGAAATGATAAAAAATATAATAAAGAAATAGATACCAGCCCCAAAATAGGTATAAAATTGACCATTAAACATATGAAAAAATGTTTTCTCTCATAATAAAAATGTAAATTAAAATTACACTCACTTAACATTTCCCACTTATATTGGCAAATTAAATATACATAATAAAACTTAAAGAAAAGACTAGGAATTCAAATACACTGCTTATATAAAAGAAGATTTGTATAATTTTCATGAGGATAATTTGGCAATATCTTATTAAGATATGTATGCATTTACCTTCAATCCAGCAGTCCATATAGGAATTTACTCTGAAGATACATACATCAATATATGAAAGGACCTCATGAAAAATGTCCTCATGTTTTTTTTTATTACAGCATTGTGTATAATTACAAACTATTGGAAACAACTTATAAATTTATATGCCCTTATATAGAAGTAGGTAGCTGAATAGATAAGGGAATGTTGACACAAAAGAAATATAATTAAAAATTTAAAAGAACAATGTTTTCTTAATGAATGATTTTAATTCACTTCATTAATTTTCTTTTATTTATTTTAATTTGACTAGAGAGGGAGAGCAAGGGAAAGAGAGAAGGAAAGTGAGAAAGCATGTGCCAAGTCCGGGACTCAAACTGTGGTTGGCCATGTGGGAGTCCAGCACCCTTAATCACCACGCAATCTGCTGGTCCCAAGAACAATCTTGAAGTAAATGGAGTAAAGCAATATTATAGAGATAATATTAAGGGGAAAAACATGAAATATACCTGAAATTCATGTGAAAAAAGAGAACAAAAATAAAATACATATATCATTCATTTGTACAAAAACACAACTAGACACAGAAAGGAAAATATTGCATGATCTCACTTATATTGGAAAGAGTAATTCAAATATACAGAGAAAGAAAACAAAACAACAGTTACCAGGAGCTGTGAGGCTGGGGTAGGAAATGAAGAGACAGAGGTCAGAGGGAACAAAGTAGCAGACATGTAGGATGAACAAATCTAGAGAGTTAATGTATAACATGAAGACTCTGGGCAATAAAATGGTACTATAATTGGGATTCGTACTAAATGAGTAGATTTTAGGTGCTCTTGCTATCATGTAAAACTTAATCTCAACATACTTTAACCCAAATTTCTTATATGTTGCAAACTATTGTAAAATGATGTCATCTAGTGAAGAGCAAGTGCTGTGGTCTGAATGTGTGTGTCTGTCCCAAAATTCCTATGTCGAAACCTAATCCCAGTGTGCTAGTATTAAGTCATGCAGGCAAGGCCCTCATGGATGGGTTAGTGCCCTTATTAAAGAGGTTCCAGAGAGCTGCCCTGGCTCCTCCACCATGTGAGGATGCAGAGAGAAGGCACCATAAATGAGGTAAGAGTCTTCAACAGTCAGAATCCACGTTCACTTTGATCTTGGGTTCCCCAGTCCTCAAAACTGTGAGAAATGTTCGTGTCTGTAAACAACCCAATCTATGGAATCTTTTTAAATAGCAGATAGAACATACCAAAACATCAAGTCATCTTCATCCGCACCATTTGATCCTGTGGTATTTCTGCTTTGCTCATTTTCTCTACAGGCATTAATAATGCCCTATTTCATTCCCATCTTAAATTTTATTGTCACATTTCTAATATGGAATATTCTTTTTGATCTTTTTATATAAATGATAATTTTAATACTGGCACCTCTGTTGTACATTTAATTAAAGTTTCTCTGCAGCATATATTTTCATTACTTTAAATAATTCATCCTGTGGTTTATTTTTTAAATGCTTTGCATATTTTATTTATCCTAATCTGAATTCATTTCAGTTTCAAGAAAGAATCAATTTCAAATAGAAGATACAAATTACCCTGCTGGTCTAACATGTGCTGCTTCTATTTGTATATCTTTATATAAGACTTAATTAATTACTATAGTATTTATTAAGTCTTATTCAGTTTACTACATTATCACTAAAGTTATGCGATAACTTACCCTTATTCTGCATTATTCAGAGTTCTCATATTCTATTCCATAAGCTCTTTAGTGATTCTAAATACTTCTGGAATTCAAATTGCATCTACATTAAAACTCCCACCCTAAGTAGGCTTTTGAAATACTGTTCGTTATTATGTATAAAGTAAACAAATAGCTTAGAAATTATTTTAAATTGCAAGAATTTTAAAAATGATAAATTGTTTATTTATGGTAGTGTGATCTCTAGGGTATGCATTTGCTGCATGAGCTGCACAATCTTCAACACTTTCTACATTTATACCAAAAATGTGAATAATAATAGATGCTAACATTCATGTTAATGAGCACAGAAAGTTTTTGCAAACATCTAGGTGATTCAATCTCATTATTTGAGCTCTGATTATTAAAGAGAAAGAGTAATACATTTCAGAGAAAGTTTGAAAAGACAGAAAGTAAAAGTTACTTATGCTTAATTTCAAAGAAACTAGAATTTTCAGTCTAAGTCAATATAGTTTATTCTCATTTTACTTTATATACATTCACTTATTCTTTCAACAAATGTAAATTGTCTTAATCATTACATCCTTTAATAGATTCCCCTTTTTGTCTTTTCTAGCACTTTACAAGATGATCCACAGTTTTGCCTGCAAAAGCTTAAATGAAAGATCAAAAGATGAGTAGCATGCCCAAGCCATGAGTATACTGAGCCTCAAGGTCTCTCCAGAACAGTAGTAAAATATCATTAGCATGATGGATTTATTTTTATTCCTCTTTCAATCCTCTAAGTCCCATCAGCTTTCAGAATTGAGTATATCTGACAGTGTGGTTTGGTGGGTCTCATTCTGTGTTAAATAGAAAGTTCACATGGATTCTGAGGACCCTTAGAGTATCTGAAGAGATATCTGCCAGGATTGCCCTATTCTGGGCAATTCGTGTTGTAGAATTTGTATTATAGAAAGCATGGGAGAGCCATGCTCCTGTAACCAGACACATCTGGATATATGTTACTTTTTATAGATTCATTTGGACACAATATGCAATCAGTAATTCATTGAATAGACACTGCCCTGAGTTTCTCCACATACTTACACCCAAACTTAACGCACACTTGTACAAAATGTCTCCAACTCCATCTCTTTAATATATTTTCCCCTTTCTTTCTATTGTGCCAGGTAGTAAATTCCCAGATAAAAAGAAACTACTGCAAGTTAGACTTCTCTTATTTGTGCAAAATATGTTTTACATGTTTATGTGAGATAATAATTTCTCTCATTATAAAGGTCATATTTATTGTAAAAATAATAGATCTAATTTTGTATAACAGAAAGTATCTTCTCAAAATGATTAAAGATCTGTTTGAGAATTTGTGTGTACATTTCCTAGTAAGAGGAAGCAGGAAAAAGAAGAAAGGAGAAAGAGAATAGCAAAAATTCACTGCATAGTTTTACTTTTAAGTAAAAATATTATAGTTATGAAAAATCATTCATATATAAGTATGAGATTAAATTATACTTAGCGTTTATGTATAGCATATGTGTGTCAACATATATAGCCATAAAGTAATATATGTATAATATCAACAAATGTCAAAAAAAAAAAAAAAACAAATGTCACTATGAATATTTCAGTAATACCCAACATCCAGTGAAAGAAAAGTTTCTCATTAATTTTTATTAATACAGAACCTTTATGTTAGTCTGAAAGTTTAAATTAAAATGTCTCCAAAATAGCTTATTTATTATAGAACACTTGCAAGGAAGATATGCATTTTGTCTGGAGAGTGGTTTATTTTATAACAAAAAAAGAGACTTTTCATAAATGTTTAGAGGTCACTAATTTCAACTTCCAAGACACAATGTAATGTGTTTACTAATCATAACACTACAGGAATATTAATCAAATGTGAAGAAATAAAAAAAAAATCTAGTGATGGCCATATGGTACATTGAAAACAAGTGTTCCACGTATTAGAGAGAAGGAGAAACTGTCTCCTAAGAGGCAACATAATTAAAAGTGAGAAGAATGTCCTTCACCTGTGAAAAGTAATTTGTAAGAACAAAGAATGTTTAATATAATCACAAAAAAGAGTAGTTAAATAATTAAGGATAAATATACTCGGCATAGGGATATGGAAATAATATAGTGTATTACTAAATGTCACCTAGAAAACAGATATGGAAAACCATTAAATAGAGCTAGCAAATGTTAACAAATGAGAAAAAAAAGTGTATTCGAAGATAGTCTTATGTATTTAGTAGGAATAGCACACAACACTAGTAAGAAACATAAACCACCCGGGTCAGAAATAACTAAAACCCTGTTGTAAGAATTTTTCAGTCTCTGGAAAGTAAATATATCAGCTAATTTGTATTTAATAATTTTAAAAGCAAGAAAAGAGATATGGACACCACTTGAATAGAAAATGCATGTGATATATCATACATCATAGAAAGGATCTTGTCTCTGTATAGGGTATGATTTTGTGAAAAAATAAAGTATAATAGAGATAATATAATTCCAAGTGTAAATATTGTACACTTTGTTTTATCTGTTTTTTTTTTTCCAGATTAATATTGTAATTCTTTTTTTTTTTGAGAGGTTTTTGCTATAAGGCACATATGTTCTCCAGAAAGAGAGAGACAGAGAGACAGAATTCACCCCTCTCCAGGGGGAATGGCCACACCACAATCCTTTCTTCTCCACTCTCCTCTTGGGATCTTGGGCACGCACACACAAGCACCCGGAGTGAGTTTAAACCGCCTTGTCCCAGACTCTAACCATAGTCAACTACATGGGAGTTCAGAGACATAGCCATTACTTCAACTGCTGGTCCCAATATTGCTAATTCTTACAAAATATTTTGGTATGATAACTTTTTACTCCATAAAGAGTACATGACAGTTGTAATAGGGAATCTGTATTTATATTAAAGAGGGATCTGCAAGAACTGTTAAATGTGGCAAGAAGTTGAGTAAATACATCTTATTTCACTGATATCCACTAACATTTTAAAAAAAGATTTTAAAGCTAGTTTTGAAAGGAAACTACACCACACCAACATGTAAAGCAGTACTCTTCTCCCAACCTTCAGTGTCCCCATCTCACCCATTTAATTTCATTATTATTACTCTTATTTTTTATTTATTTATTTTGTAGTTTTTTTGCAATAGTGTGTGTGTGCTCACTGAAGAGAGAGAGGGAAAGTGAGAAATCACCTCCCAGATGGGATGATGGTGTTGCAATCCCGTCTCTTTTGCTTTCTCCATGGGATTTTGGGCACGCTCATCATGTTTTTGAAGGTACCTGGTCCAGGACTAGAATCACACATTCAGCCATATGGGGAACAGCATCTTAACCACCACATCACCCGAATTTCTTTATTTTTATCTAGAAATGTTTTTACCTACCTTGAATAATAGATAATATTAGATAATATTGATAATATTGATAGTAGATGGGTATTATCGATAATATTGTCTTAGTGGACTATGAGAATTTAAATTATCTTTTTCCTGTTTTAGATTCAAAGTGCAAGATGAACATTACTTGAAAATAATTATCCTTCAGTTTTATTTTCCTCCCACACAATATTATGGAATGGTGGGACCAGTAGTTGGCATATTGGCTATGTCGCTGGACTCCCATGTAGTCAACCGCAGTTCGAGTCCCAAACCCGGTGGCTTAAATTCACATCAGGTGTGTGTGCTTGCATGTCCAAGATCCCAAGAAGAGAATGGAGGAGAAGGGATTGTGGCATGGCCATCCCTCCTGGGGGTGTGATTCCTCGTGTTCTGTCTCTTCACCTCTCTCTTTCTGGTGAGCGCACACACCTTATAGCAAAAACCTCTCCAAAATTAAAAAAAATATATATGGGATGGTATAGCTAGCATAGTAGGGTGGACATGGACTAAGGACTGTTGGCAAGGAGAGGCTGCACATCTCTGCCGAATTCAGCAATACTAGCTGCCAACATCAGGGCTGGAATTCAGAGAGAATTCTGCTACCATATGAGTAATAACTGCACATTGCTGGTGTCTGGAAGTTACTTGAATTTCCAGAAATGAAACATCCCTATTGACATTATCCTGCACATTGCCTTCTATGGAGCGTCCATCACGATAATTAATTTTTGTTCTTCAAGATTTTTCTCTTGCCTACCTGATCCAGGAATCTCTCTCATAACTTACCCATACATGTGTAGATCCTTGTAAGCAGGGTGGGTCTCTAGATCCATTGAATGGCACAGTATTAATTGAAAGTAAAAATAAAAACAAAACAAAAAATATATTCTTCAGGGCCAGCAAGTGGTGTGTTTGTTAAGGTGCTGAACTTCCACATAGCCTACCACAGTTCAAGTCCCAGACCCTGTGGCTTGAAACTCATGCTGGGAGCAGGTGAATGCATGCCCAAAATCCCTAGAGGGAAATGGAGGGTAACAGGCTACAGCATGACCATCCCCTCTGGGTGGTGATTTCTCACTTTCTATTTTTGTCAAGTGCACATGCCCTATAGCAAAAACCTCTCTAAAAACAAACAAACAAGAAAATACAAAACCACATACTTCTGGGCAAGTGAAACCAACTCAGGACCATCTAGGAACAGAGACTTTCGGGACCAGCAGTTGGTGTAATGGTTACGTGTTGGACTCCCATGTAGTCGACTGTGGTTTGAGTCCCGGACCCGGTGGCTTAAACTCATGTCGGGTGCATGTGCATGTATGCCCAAGATCCCAAGTGGAGAATGGAGGAGAAGGGATTGCAGCATGGCCATCCCCCCCCCCCCCCACGGGTGGGGGGTGATTTCTCGCTTTCTGTCTCTCTTTCTCTGTCTTACCTGTGAACACATGTGTCTTATAGCAAAAACCTCTCCCCCCCAAAAAAAAGAAAAGAAAAGAAGCAGAGACTTAGGTGGAAAACTAGTCCCTCCAACACCCTCCTCTAACACATCATACATTAATAGGGACATGGGTCAATACATTTGTACTAGAAATCAATGCGTACCAGAAATATCTTGTATCCTTGCTATATATAACATGCCTTTAGGATCATAATCAAAGTAAATCAAACCCATGATTTTCTAAATGTGTAGTGCCATGGGGTAGTAGGGAAAGACCTTCAGAAAGTTCATGACAAATGTGTATTATGAAAAAACTACGCAGGAATTTCAAAAAGTTTTGCACCAGTGTGGAATCATTCTTTAATTCCAATTTTCAGTGAACTTTTGGAAATCCCTTCATATGGCAGTATATACAGGGTTATAGTAAATGAGATTCTTATAATATACAAATTAGCAAATCTCTCTCAAAGGCAAAACCTGGACTAGAAGCAGATAATAGACTTTCTTGGACTAAACTAGGGGCTCAGGATCCCTCTCAACTCTTTAGGTAAACTGGGTGACCAAAGAGTAGTTACACTGTTAGTCGTGTAAATCTTTAAAGGACTCTATGTGAGTGAAATAGCTGATTCACTTTGGGTCATCAATATAACATGAAAGGAAAAAAAGAAAATTAACTTTTGACAAAAAGCAAGTCTACTTGCTATGAACTGTGCAAAGGGTATCAAAGTCTTTTAACCTTCTAGACTTGCTGGAAAAAGGGTATGAAAATGTATATGGAAAATCATATCTGAAATGATACTACTAAAATATTACTATAGTTAAAATGTTTAATATTGTTCCAAAAAATTTTAAACTTACATATATGGATATACTATCTCACCAGACTCATGATATATAATCTATGCTTGTATATTGTACTTAATATACATGTAATCTTTTCTTTGTTTTTGAAAGATAGACTTTTGCCATAGGGCATATGAGTTTGCTGAAGAGACAGAGAGAAACAGAGAGACAGAGAGTCAGAAATCAGCCTCCAGGAGGAATGGTCATGCTGCAATTCCTTCTCCTCCATACTCCTCCTAGGATCTCTGGCATGCACGCACAAGTGCCTGGTGTGAGATTAAAACCACGAGGTCCAGGACTGGAACCATGGGTGGCCATGTGGGAGTCCAGTAACCTCACCATTATACCATCTGCTGGCCCCTACAAGTAATCTTAATATGAACAAATAAAAATTCAAAATTTGACTTAAGAACTAGGGAATTGAGTGGATGTATGATCAAGGAAATGAATTTTAATCTTTATATTCTTATAAAAAATTGCTGTAAATTCTAAAACTTTATTTGTACATTCACTAAAGTATCAAGAGACGCAAACCTCTGTGGCAAATATTTCTGCATCCTGCAAAAATTGCATTAGCTACCTCCCCTCCTACATAACTCACGTGCAATATAGATAACTTCATATTGTTAGCTGTTTCTTTGCCTAAAGGGGAGAGTACTCAGTTTTCTTTTAGGGCAAGTGAAAAATGCCACTTAATAATGTATTAATAGAAACAACAGTCATTTAATGAGAAAAAAAAGAACAGCTTGTGTATGAATACTCAAAATTTTTACTTCTGTGTGAAAACAAATTATAACTCTGTTATATGTATTATATATACATGTGTACACACATATATATGATAATCTTTTATATATATATAATAATCTTTTATTCCCAACAGGGTTAAGTTCCAGTTGCCTAAAATAGTGACTTGTTAATTGAAGAATCTTTTATTGGTTTTTAATAATTTTGTCTCAGTTTTGACATCCTCATCTTATTTTGCAGGTCACTACCCAAATAAATTACTCACCTCTAAGTCTTGTGTCAGGTTTTCTTTAGAGGAAACTATAATTTACATAGCTGGTACCAAGAATGACCCAATAAAGTAAACTCACAATGAGGTTTTGAATTCAAATCATCCACTGGTCACAGAGTAACAAAAATCCCACTCCTAAAGTAAATCTAATGAGATTAAGGCAATGGGATAGTTCATTTTGTGTGTTAACCTAAGCCATCTGGTGCCCAGACCTTTGTTAGTCATTAATTTGTCAGTCTGAGAGGGCATTTCTGGAGGAGATTAGCATTTGAATTGGTAGGCTAAGTAAAGTAGAATGCTGTCTCTAATTTTGTTGGGTCTCATTCAATCCATTGAAGTCCAGAATATAAGAAAAATGTTAAATGAATGGCTTATGAGTCATATTCTCTCTCTCTCCCCCACACACACACACACATGCACACACCCACACACACACACACACACATGCAAACACACACACACACACACACACACACAAAGAGTTCAAAAAGTTCACGAGAAGCCAGACATAGCAGTAATGCTACTGAACCCACAGAATGGGACCCTGGTTTGCAACCCTAGGCCTTGTTATACATGCCAATTGCACATGTGTATGCCCATGATCTGGACAGGCTGAGTCTGGGGTAGGTGCTTGTCTGTGTTTGTGTGTGTGTATGTATCATGAAAGAAATTCGTTTAAAAAGTAAGTTATTTAGGAAAGAAAACAATATAATTAAAGTGCAAGTTGGGGCCAGATGATTGCGTAATAATTACATAACTGGATGCACACATGGGTGATCACAGATAGAGTCCTGAAACTGGTGGCTTGAAACTCATACCAGGCATGTGTGTGTGCGTGCTCAAAATCCTGAGAGGAGAATGGAGGAGAAGGAATTGAGGCATGGCCATCCCCCCTGGGATGATTTCTCACTTTCTGTCTTTCTGTCTCTCTAGCGAGTACATGCACATGAGCCCTACAGCAAAAAGTCTCTCTAAAAAAAAAAAAAAAAAAAAAAAAAAAAAAGGACAGGTATATATTGGTGCAAAACATTTTGAAATATATGCATGGTTTCTTCACAGTACATATTTCAGTGAATGTGTTGAAGACCCCTTGTGTGTGTGTGTTTGTCTTACTACCTCTGTTTATCTGTCGGCGTCTGCCCCCGGGCTCGGCACTACTATGGAAGAAGCAGAAAAAATGAGAAAAGATAGAGTAGAAACAGACACAGGTAGCCCGAGCCTAGGTAGCCCAAGCAACTTGTGCCGCCCAGATGAACTGGACGTCTTTATTTATAGAATGAGGAGACATTACACATGTATGTTTTATGACACTTCATACATTGGTTGCCAGGTTACAGACAATAAGAAGCAGTTGACAAATCTATGAGGGCTTAGTCACACCAGGCCAGGTGTAGCCCCTGGTGATAATCCCATCAAGAGAAAAAAAAATCTCATCTTCCTTTCTAATGCAAAGAACTAACTGTTAGGTGTGGGGAAGGAGCTAAAGATCTTCTTGCACCAACACACCCAGAATAGGCTAAGGAACCTTTCAGATGCAGAGCAGGGATTGGATTTTGCCAAGATGTTTCTTGAAGTCCATCAGATGTATCTGTTGGAATGCACCTAGCAATTTCCACCCTTGCTCTGTCTGCAGCCAAGGTCAAGGAAAGACAAGTTACAAGGTTCTGCCAAACCCCAACAGAGCATGTGGTGTTTGCTCAGAGCATGTCCCCACACCTCAGATTCTCTCTCTTAAACGTGTCCCCACATTTCCCCCTTTTTTGTTTTAAAGTCAACATGGCCTGAGTTGCGAGGAGGGAGGTCAGCACCAAGAGATACACACAGGCATCAGGTGACTACTATAACAATTAAGTAGCATAGTATAAAATTAGTTAACATCATTTCCTTAGAGGGCAGCATTGGTGCTATGCAACTAAGGCAGTATAAGCTGTTATGAGATAGATTTAACTAAAATATACATGCCAATTGCACATGCGTATGCCCATGATCTGGACAGGCTGAGTCTGGGGTAGGTGCTTGTCTGTGTTTGTGTGTGTGTGTATGTATCATGAAAGAAATTCGTTTAAAAAGTAAGTTATTTAGGAAAGAAAACAATATAATTAAAGTGCAAGTTGGGGCCAGATGATTGCGTAATAATTACATAACTGGATGCACACATGGGCGATCACAGATCGAGTCCTGAAACTGGTGGCTTGAAACTCATACCAGGCATGTGTGTGTGCGTGCCCAAAATCCTGAGAGGAGAATGGAGGAGAAGGAATTGAGGCGTGGCCATCCCCCCTGGGATGATTTCTCACTTTCTGTCTTTCTGTCTCTCTAGCGAGTGCATGCACATGAGCCCTACAGCAAAAAGTCTCTCTAAAAAAAAAAAAAAAGGACAGGTATATATTGGTGCAAAACAATTTGAAATATATGCATGGTTTCTTCATAGTACATATTTCAGTGAATGTGTTGAAGACTCCTCTGTGTGTGTGTGTTTGTCTTACTACCTCTGTTTATCTAGACTGTTGACCTGACTTCCTTTAGTATTTCAATTACTAATGTCTTATGATCATATGATCACCTAGAGTGTTTTGGTATATGATAGTGATAGAAGGGTGCAGCACTAGTCTTTGCAACAGTTCGAGCAGTTAAATGATACAGAGACAGCGATAACCTTAAAACTTGCATCGTGTCTTAGGCCAGCCAGATGGCTTGGTGGTTAACACAGCTGTATCTCACATCGCTGAATACATTGTCCATGTTCCAGACCCGCGAGCTTGAAAAACATGATGTCCATATGTGTATGCATACCCAAAATCCCAGGAAGAGAATGGAGGAGAAAAGATTATGGAGTGGTCATCCCCTTCAAGGGATATTTTTTCTCTTTCATTCTCTGTCTCTGTCTGTCTCTAGAGAGTATACACACCTTATAGCAAATTGAAACAAAACAAAACCACAAAAAAATCACTTCTGTCACATCTTATTTGTCTCTTATCAACTGTCCTAGGAGACTTGAATAAAAGTACAGGTTCATATCAGTCAGTTATCAACTCAGAACTCACTGTGGTCAAGAAAAGGTCTAAATGACATTTAAGGAACTCTGTCACTTAAAATTGGAAATAATGCTGTGCAGATAATTAGACCTAGTATTTTACTGTCAGAATAAGAGCATAAGAGAGTAAAACAAGTCACTGAGAAAAGCCAATGAAAGATGTAGTATAGGGAGCGTGCGCTCGCCAGGCAGAGAGAGACAGAGAGATAGAAAGCGAGAAATCACCCCCCAGAGGGGATGGCCACGCCACAATCCCTTCTCCTCCATTCTCCTCTCTGGATCTTGGGCACACACGCACACGCGCCCGGCGTGGGTTTAAGCCACTGGGTCCGGGACTCGAACCGTGGTCGACTACATGGGAGTCCAGCAACATAGTTATTATGCTAACTGCTGGTCCCCTGAACAAGTTATTGTGGTAAGCCACTGCCTTTATCATAGACGTGAAAATTAGTAGGACTCTGAAACCAGGTATAGATATTTAAGTCTATGTATTTGAAATTCCCTGAAGTTCTTGAGAAAGTAGAAGTAGATTCTTTTGCTCTTGTTAGAGAAGAGTGTCTTCCTAGTGCCTGATTAACATGCAAAGTCCTCACCTGAGATTGATGCCTTTCATGATGTTCCTTTCCATCCTCAGGATCAGTCCTGACTCTCTTCGATATCTACTATCAAGTTTCAAGTGGATAACTACCCTTTGCAATTGTATGAAATGGATTATTCACTTAAAATGTACCAAAACATAGCAAACAAGTATTAGCAAGAATTGGGGGACATATAAAGCCATGGAGTTTGGCCTTGCAAGACAAGGGAGTGGATAAAATGATGGCTGAATAAAGGACATTCATTAACATGGGGGCATTCTCTTATCATTTGATATCCTTGCAGAGATGCCTGGAATCAGCCTGATAACTTGCTAGAACAGTTCATTGAACTTGGGAAATTATATTGGCCTATTGTAAATGAGAAGATGCTAAACTGTCTTGGCAGCATTTAGGGGAAGGAGTCAAAAAGCTCAAAGAAGTGATCATGCTACAATGGATTAATTATGTAGAAGAGTACCTACCAGCTGACTACGTCTCTTAGAAAGGAGAAAAGACTTTCCCTTTACAGTAGTGATAATAAATGCCATAGTGATTGGAACACTGATATCACTGAGAATTGCAATAGGGGCCATCTTTGTGGGTCTGGGTTGTGGTTGGAGATGCTCTCATGGAACTTGGCTTTGTAGTGTTTATAAAAATAATAGAATTGCAGAACCATAGAGAAAAGGGCAAGGTACTCAACTGTCAGAGGAGACTTTTATTTATTTATTTTTTTTGGAGAGGTTTTTGCTCTAGGGCGCGTGCACTCGCCAGACAGACAGAGAGAGACAGAGAGACAGAAAGCAGGAAATCACCCCCCAGAGGGGATGGCCATGCCGCAATCCCTTCTCCTCCATTCTCCTCTCGGGATCTTGGGCATGCACGCACACGTGCCCAGCATGAGTTTAAGCCGCCGAGTCCGAGACTCAAACCGCTGTCGACTATGTGGGAGTCCAGCGACATAGCCATTACGCTAACTGCTGGTCCCCAGAGGAGACACTTTTAAGAAAATGTCTCAATAAATCTTAGCAGGTCTATATAACAAATAATTTCTAATATTACTTCTAAAGAGGTCTCAATGCTATCGTATTGGGAATAGTCATACTAGATACTTCAAAAATTTTAAATCATAGTGTTGAAATGACATTGATACCAGAGCACCCAAAAAGGCTATTGAGAAACCTATTATAATGTGGATTTTCAGGGGCAAGAAGGTAAATCTAATTCAGATCTACCTTTCTTTCACATTGGTCTATTGGTTTTGTTAAACTATACTGTGTTTGTCTCCCTGGTCATCAAGGACATAATTGAAATGAATATACATAGTAAGTGAAAGAAATTATACTAGGTTTCTGAAATGTAGAGAAAGAGTAATATGGTGGAAAAGGCCAAGTGAAAGTTCCTATATTAGGTGGGTGTTTTTAAGAAACAAAATCAATCGGATTAAGCTACACTTAAGAAAGATATATAAAAAGGAAATTATTGAGGGAATTGGCTCACATGATTATGGAGCACAAGAAGTCCCACAACATGCCATTTGCAAGCTGGAGAACCAGAAAAGTCAATGGCATAATGCAATCTGAACCTGAAGTTCTGAGAACCAGGGACGCCTATGGTATAAATTTGGAGGTCCAAAGGTCAAAGCACCTGGAGCTTTTGAGAGGAGAAGACAGATGTCTTGGTTTCAGAAGAGAGAGAAAAATTTGGTGTCATCCTGCCTGTTTGTCCCTCAAAGGTTTAGATGATGCCCACTCACATTGATGAGGGAAGATTAGCTTCATTCAGTCTACTGATTCAAATGCCAGTCTTTTTCCAGAAGCACCCTCATAGTTTCCAGGATATCCCTTAAGCAATCCAGCACATAAAATCAACCATCACATTCCCTAATAAAAACATTCTACCCAGTAATAAAAATGGCAAATTAGAAAAAGATAAGATGGCAGAGATTTGTGATGTTTTCAAAGATAAAAGGAATGCAGGAGTTGAAGTCTCATATTCTCATCTAATTTATTGGAAAGATCCATGAAAAAAACCTGACTATGAAGGATAATAGAGGACTCATGTAAATCAAAGTAACTGATAATCCCAAGTACACCAGTTCTGAAGGACATAGTATCTTGGCATCAGCAGTTAGCGTAATGTCCATGTTGCTGGACTCCCGTGTAGTTGACCACGGTTCAAGTCCTGGACCTGGTGGCTTAAACTCATGCCGGGCACAAGATCCCGAGAGGAGAATGGAGGAGAAGGGATTGCGGCATGGCCATTTCTCTTGGGGAATGATTTCTCGCTTTCTGCCTCTCTGTCTCTTTCTGTCTTTCTGGCCAGCACACGTGCCCCATAGCAAAAATAAGCTCTCCAAAAGAAAAGGACATAGTATCTTTATTATAACAGCTCCACACAGCTTCTCATTCTTGGTTTTACATTTACGATCTGGTAAATTCTGTATATTTTCCTAACTCTTTGATATAAGCAGATGAAAAGTATTTCCAATCACTAGAGATAGACCACAGAACAATTGGTTGTCTTGCCTACGGCTGTGATAGTGTTCTGTCATAATATGTTCTGAAGTAACCTTAATAGACTTGAAATTACAAAGAACATAATATTGATGATATCAGTTTTATTGAGCCTAGTGAGCAAGAAATGTCAAGTCTTCTTCATACTCTTGTACATGAATGCCAGAGTATGAAACATAAAACATACAAACTCTCCAGGGTCTTTCACACTGGTGAATTTTTTAGGAGGGCAATTGTTTTGGGTAGTTCAGGATACATGATAAAGGACAAGATGGTAAACTATAGGATTTTATATATGCTACACTTGAGAATACCCCAGCAGCCCATTCATCAGATGATTCAGAGAGCTGCCAGTTACTGATTTTCAATAGCAGTAAGGGCTTCTGATTTTATGATCCAGAAGAATTAAAGGAACTCTGTGAAACTTTTTCAAAAAGTAGATGTAAAATGGAGTTTCTGCCAAGACTTTGTAGGAAATTTTTAACTAAAATTGATATATAAATGTGATGAAAAATGAAGTGGGATAGAAATGGATAATCATGTCTGACACCCCCAGGGTCTTCTAGTTTCTCATTTTATCTAAAATAAGCACTGTTAACAGTTTCTGTGCATTCTTTAGTTATCATTTTTAGTTGTCAGAGAGCTTGACCCTTACCAGAGAGAGAAAATGTGTTCCTCCGGTAGGATGAATTTATGGCACAATCCTTTTCCCTCCACTTTGCCATCTTGTCAGGATTTTGAGCATGCTTACACATGCATCCAGCATGTTTTTCAAATTGCCAGGCTGGGATTCAAACCACAGTCAGCCATATGAGATCTGGCTCCCTATGCACAATATATAGAACCCTTACTATGAAATCAGCCTTAATGTATCCTTCAATTCTAATAGATAGCATTACAAAAATTGTAAATGATACATACATGTCCTTTCTTCCCAATAAGACACTTCATTCTATATAAGAAATATATTTATTATCATTTTCCTCTTTGTTTCTATAGGATAATTTAAAAATCATAATGTACATTTCTTTTTTGTCAGTGATCTTTATTGAAATTTTCTATTGACTTTATAAGGAGTTAATTATTTATATAACATAAAATAACCATTGAATTGAAGAACAGGAAGGGAACTTGGGTATTATTTTTAAATAAGATCTCAATGATTTTTATAAAATAAAATAAAGGCTAAATCAAATTATGACTAATGTTTGTTGATCATTTATTATATCTTAGGAACTGTGGTATATCCTCTACAAAATTATTTTATTTAATTCTCACAAAAATCCCATGATCCAGGCATAGGCGTAATCTTGTCTGTTTTTCACAATAATCTAGTGTATAATTTTTATTAATATCTACCATGTTTTAGACCAGTGGTTTTCAGCAAGTTTGTTTTTGTTTCCCAGTGGGAATGTGGCGATATCTGAAAACATTTTTGGTTGTCACAATGGTGGAGTAGGAGGGAGTGGCATTTCAGTGAGTAAAGAACAGGGATGCTGGTAAAGGGTGTATAGGTTGGAATCCCCTCCCCCAATCGAAGATATGCCCTGCCCAGAAAATAAATGTCAGGGATAAAAAATATTGTAAATGGGACCAGCAGGGACTTAGTGGTTATGTCACTGGACTCCCGCATCACCAACTGCGGTTCAAATCCCAGACTTGGCTTTAAACTCACTCCTGGCGCATGTAAGTACATATCCAAGATCCTGAGAAGAGAATGAAGGAGAAGGGATTGTGGCATAGCCATTCCCCTCAGGGCAATTACTCACTTTCTCTCTCACTATCTCTGTTTCTCTCTCTCTCTCCAGTGAATACATGTACCCCAAGGCAAAAAAAATCTAAAAAAGAATAAAACCATGTTGTAGATGAAAAAACTGAGAAATTGAAACTTTATCTTTGCTTGAGGTCACAAGCAAAAATGTCAATCTAATAGTTTATGGAAAAAAAATCTGATGTTAAAAAAAATCATATTAAACCAAGTACTAATTTCCAACTGAATTATGAATACTTTAAATATTTGAACATTCATCATTTTATTTGCCGACCCTCTTTTCATTCCCTTTGAGATTTTTGGTTCATTATATAGTTTTTAATTTTTATTCAAACAATTAATTTCTTCACTTCTCTTCCTTAATTCTTTCCATAAAAGCTCCCTCTTCTGGTACATATAGGGTATGTATAAATGCATTTGAAGACTCCTTACATGCTTCATTCCAGCACTGCTTAAATATTCTATTTCCATGTCTCCTGAGGTAGCGTTGCTGTATCTTCCTCTCTCTGATCTGAAACTACGTGACATTTAAACTATTAATCTAAATTAGTCATACTATTATTTTTTCTTACCTACAAACTATTTCTTGGTTTCTGTCTCTGTGTCTCTCTCTGTCTTTTATTAGATAGATAGCCTGATATATTTATCTTTATTAGTATTGCTATCTTGATTTTAGTAATAATTGTTGAGAATTTTCCAAAATTAATATGTCTCCAAATTATTGACTTGTAAAGTTCAGTGAACACCAAAAAGGCTAAATACCAACAAGTCCTCACTGGGACATATCACAGTCACATTGCAGAAAAGCAAAAAGAAGCAAAAATCTTCAGGGAACTAAAGAGAAAAAAAAAAATCTTACCTATCAAGGAACAATAAGCAGTTATTATTTCAAGTATTTCGTCTGCTTTCTTTTCTCTTTCTACTTTTCTCCTTTGCTACTCCATTTACATGTATGTATATCTTTGGTCATTGTCCCATCGTACTTGGATAAAGTATTTTTGTGGGATTTTTTTTCCCTTTTAATTGCTGTGCATTGCAGTTTGTAAAGTTGCCATTGACACAGCTGCAAGATCATTTATTCCTTTCTATGTCCAGTCTACTTATGAATACACCAAAGGCTGTTTGCATTTTTATGTTAGTGAATTTTTTAAAATACCATTTTAATTTTAATTTTTGAATTATTATTTGTACGTGTCATATTTATTCTTTGTCAGAATTTTCATCTTTTATTTAAAATACCTGTCAATCCCTGCATATTGTCTTTATTATAGTAGAGCCTTAACTTGTTTCTAAGTATTCTAATTTCTTCGTGTGATAACACCATACCTCTGTATTGCTGATGCTCTCATCGTGTCTCAGACTAGAGCTTTTCCTGCTTTATGATATAGTGGGGTTTTTTGGTGGTGGTGTTCATTTGTTTGTTTGTTTGCTTTTTGTCAGAAGTTAGTCATGATATTTCAGATAAAGGGAACTGAGGAAAATAAATCTTTCATGTAAGGTTTTATGTTCATTTGATTAGGCATTAGATTGTGTTTAATGTTTACTGTACCTTAAGGTACAAACAATTTTACTGCTAGTGTTCTTGTTTATGCCTCTTCTGCTGCTTTAAACTTCCCTAAGAACTTCTCTGTAGATAGACTGTGTGCTTTGTTGCTTGTTCAGTTGTAATCTTTTATTATTGAACTTCAGAGATGTTGATAGAGAGGTAATATATAGAGAAGAAGCATTTCATATTTTCTAATAATCACTCATCAGAATTGTTCAAGATACCTGTTTTATTTATCTTGCTAATTATTTCACAGGCCTTGTGTTGATTAATTCGGGGGCTGACTGAATTGAGAGACGCCTGCATGCCCTTCACATCTGTATCTTATATATCATGACAGATAAAACACGGATTCTTATACTCCCCAATGTGAGCAAGTGTGATGCTGCCTGCACAATTCTTACTAAATACTGAAGCTGTGAGGCCACACTTGCACACTTAAGAACTTAGGACAGATCCACTAGGTCAAGATATTATGAGTCTAAATTAAGTGTTGTCTAGTTTAGTTAGTAAATTAAACCACGGAAGATAGGGTTAAATCAATATAATAGGTTATTATGTTGGAAATTACAGAAGTAATTTATAGTGCTTATAATTATGGCTATAAAATCTCAGATGAACTGAGGCTTATGAAAGATTAAGAACAGCAGCTAAGGTCTTTTTAAATTAAACGATGTCTTACAGAGTGGTGAAATCCTTATTCTTGAAAGTGTTCAATCAAAGTTTAACTGGACACCTGTCAAGAGTCTTTTAGAAGTATTTTTACATTATAGCAGAGAGTAAAATATCTGTCCTCCATTATTCCATCCGTTTCTAAGGTCTAGCAGGTAATATAAATTAGGGAACATCTGTTAGTCATTATTTATAGAATTCAATTTATATTCCTTTAATTAGAAAATTTTTTTAACCTCTGACCATTTTAATTTTACACTATCATTAATGCAAAATTTTATCAAGACATCTTATCTCTAAGTCTTTAGAATATTGTACACCAAGTTATAAGTCTATTGCTTATTGAACTTCAGGACTTCTGACAAAAAAAAAATTTACATAGATCCAATTCATACAGCTGCAACTCATATATGTGCCAATGGTGTGAGATATTTTTCCATACCACATTTTTGGCAGAAAGAATAAATAAATATATCAACAAATCAAATATCAAAGTGAAACTGATAAGATTGTTGTTATTATTTCATTCATTAAATGAAAGTTATTAATAAATACATATAAAGAAGGTATTTCGGGATCAGAAGATGGCATAATGGTTATGTTGCTGGACTCTCATGTAGTCAACCGTGGTTCAAGTCTCAGACCTGGTGGCTTGAAACTCATACCGAACATGTGTGTATGTGCCCTAAATCCCAAGAGGTTAGCGGAAGAGAGGGGATTGTGGCATGGCCATCCCTGGGGGGTGATTTCTCACTTTCTGTCCTTCTGTCTTTCTCTGTTTCACTGGTGAGCACATATACCCTCTAGCAAAAAAATTCTCTGGAAAAAAGATATTCCTCTAGTTATATTCCATAGTTAACTTCTACCATTAATATTTGTGGACCTTTGGACAGGAACTCCAACTATCTAAGCCTTATATTCATTGCCAGTCAAGTGAAAAGTCAAAATATTTAATTTATTGAGTTTTTGTGGAAATAAAATTAAATCTTTTCCATAATTCACATAAAGGAGCGCCATGATTATTTGTTGCATGCAGTGACTGATATTATTGTTTGTACATATAATTCCATGTGCTAACTCTCCCACAATGAGGAAAAAATCCCATTTCCCAGGATATCAATTAAAATTGAAATAAGTTAAGACACACTCTAAAAAAAAATAATAAGGGACCAGCAGTAAGCGTAATGGCTATGTCGCTGGACTCCCACATAGTCGACCGCGGTTCGCATCCCGAACCCAGTGGCTTAAACTCACGCCGGGCATGTGTGCGTGCGTGCCCAAGATCTCAAGAGAAGAATGGACGAGAAGGGATTGCAGTGTGGCCATCCCCCCTGGGGGGCGTGATTTCTTGCTTTCTGTCTCTCTGTCTCTCTCTGTCTGTCTGGCGAGTGCACGCGTCCTATAGCAAAAAGCTCTCCAAAAAAAGAAAAAAAAAAAAAAAGAATAAGACATTAAGCAAAGTAGCTCATGCAAAAACTAAGATTGTATATAATTTGTTTCTGAACTGAAAAAATGTTTAAGACTTAGTATACTTAGGAACTCATGGTTAATTTATTCATGTTCAGTTATATTTAAGTGTATTTCTAATACCTAAGCCACAGTATAAAAAGCGGCCAATTAAAGAGAAGTTGATGAAGGAGGCCCATAACATTACAAAGCAAGGGCATTCAGAGAGCTACTCCACCTTTCTTAATATAATTAATATATATCATGTATAATGTATATATAACAGATGGTTTGTTAAATATTATGGATTTAAACTCAATTACATCAATTCTAATTCATATTCAGGTCCTGATTTATTCTGATAAACATATAAGTCACAGAGAGTACAAAGAAGGCTACCAACAGGAACAGAGCAAGCCTATAAACTGAGAGTTCTTGAAAATTAGTGGTATGTTGAACATATACTACATATATGTTGTACATATACACACTATATAACAATTTGAGGCACTATGTTTTTTTAATTTATAAAATAAAGCCAATAAGACTAGAAAATAACCCATACAAATGAGAATAATATACATGGCGCCAGCAGGTGGTGTGGTGGTTAAGGGTGCTGGACTCCCATATGGCTGACAGAGGTTCAAGTCCCAGACCTGGCAGATGGCTTTCTCTCTGTCTCTCCTCTCTCCCCCTCCCTTTTTGGTCAAATAAATAATAATAATAATATATGAGAAATACCAGATACTATTAAATGTCCAAATATCCAGATAATTTGTATCCCAGAAGATAAAGGAACTAATAAGGGCACTGATAATCTATACCATGAAATCCTGGAAGAAAACTTTACAAACCTAGAAAGGCATTCAAATATACAGATCCAAGAAATATGAAGGACCCTGAACAGAATCAACCCAAGAAGATCATCTCCAAGACACATCATAGCCAGAGTGGCCAAAACCTCAGATGAAAACAAGATAATAAAATTGGCAAGAGAGAAACGTGAAATAATTTCTAAAGGTTATCCCATCAGGCTAACATAAGACCTCTCATTTGAAGCAATGCAAGCAAGGAAAGAACAGGAAAATATATTCAAAGTGTTAAATGAAGAACTATTTCAGTCAAGAATACTATACTCAGCAAGATTATCCTTCATATGGGAAGAAAAGATGAAAAAATTATCTGATAAACAAAACCTGAAAGAATTTACCAATACCAAACCAGCCCTTCAAGAAGTTCTGGAGTTCGATCAGTAGCGGGAGTGGAGAGCAGACCCCAGAGAGCCCTGAGTAGTTCCACCGGGGCCGCAGGCCTAGTTACCATCACACCCCTGGAGGAGCTGCAGCTGCTGCTGCCGGCCCCAGTCATCACCACGGTAACCATGAGCAGCGAGGTCCAGACTCAGCAGCCACCCGCCTCCCCCCCTTCTCCCCCCCCTCCCTGCACCCCTGCCCTCAGCGCTGCCAACACCAAGCACAGCACCACAGGCAGCTGTGTAGAGAGCGGCGGCCCAGCGGCCTCACATCTTGTCCTCCGCGGGGACAAAAACGTCATGGCAATGAAGGTTTTGGGAACAGTAAAATGGTTCAATGTAAGCAATGGATATGGTTTCATCAACAGGAATGACACCAAGGAAGATGTATTTGTACACCAGACTGCCATAAAGAAGAATAACTCCAGAAAGTGCCTTCTCAGTGTAGGAGATGGAGAGACCATGGAGTTTGATGTTGAAGGAGAAAAGGGTGCGGAAGCAGCAAATGTTACAGGACCTGGCGGAGTTCCAGTTCAAGGCAGTAAATATGCAGCAGACCATAACCATTATAGACACTATCCATGTTGTAGGGGGGTCCTCCACACAATTACCAGCAAAATTACCAGAATAGTGAGAGTGGGGAAAAGAACGAGGGATCGGAGAGTGCTCCCAAAGGCCAGGCCCAGTAATGCCGGCCCTACCACAGGCGAAGGTTCCCCCCTTACTACATGTGGAGATTCTGTGGGCGTGGACCACAGTATTCCCACCCTCCTGTGCAGGGAGAAGTGATGGAGGGTGCTGACAACCAGGGTGCAGGAGAACAAAGTAGACCAGTGAGGCAGAATATGTATTGGGGTTACAGACCTTGATTCGCAGGGGCCCTCCTCGCTGAAGACAGCCCAGAGAGGACGGCAGTGAAGAGGGTAAGGAAAATCAAGGAGATGAGACCCAAGGTCAGCAGCCACCTCAACGTGGTACTGACGCAACTTCAATTACCGACGCAGACACCCAGAGAACCTTAAACCACAAGATGACAAAGAGACAAAAGCAGCCGATCCACCAGCTGAGAATTCGTCTGCTCCCGCTCCCGAGGCTGAGCTGAGTAAATGCCGCTTACCATCTCTACCATCATCCAGTTCAGTCATCCTACAAGAAGTGAATATAAAATTCCAGTAATAAGAAATGAACAAAAGATTGGAGCTGAAGACCTTCAGTGCCTGCTTTTTGCCCATTGACCAAATAACTAGAATGGTCTGCATTACCTATGCAGCATGGGTTTTTTATTATTTTTACCTAAAGATGTCTCTTTTGATAATGACAAACATGTTTGTTTGTTTGTTTGTTTAAAAAAAAAAAAAAGCCTGGCTTTCCTCAATACACTTTTAAAGGTTTTTAAATTGTTTCAAAATTGTTTCATATCTGGTCAAGTTGAGATTTTTAAGAACTTCATTTTTAATTTGTAATAAAAGTTTACAACTTGATTTTTTCCACAATGTCAACAAACTGCAAGCACCTGTTAATAAAGGTCTTAAATAATTGTCAAAAAAAAAAAAATAAAGAAAGAAGTTCTGAAGAGATTGCTATACTAGGAAAACTAAAGACAGACAGAAATAAGAGAACAAAAATAACTAAGAAAATAGCCGCTTTAATGGTAGGGGTAAGTCTGGAAATATCAGTAATTTTGAATGTTAACTTCCAGGATTTAAACAGAAAGATCAGACCACAATAACACTGTGAATTTAACAAAAGAGAAGTTAATTACATGAGACAGAACTGATGAAATAGAATTTTATGACTTCCACTAAAACATTACTGATTTTCTTCTATACTTTGTGGTCCAGATTTAAAGATTTTGTTTTCTTTTGAGTTGTTAATAGCTTCAGCAATTTTTGTTAATGTTTTTAAATTGAAACAAAACTTTTCTTCCATCCTGACCCCTCTGCAATTGGAAATATTTGTGAGCATTCTTACTTTGTGGCAGAATAGTTATTTTAATAAGTTCAATAATACAATAATACCTATTGCATTGCATCGGAGATTTAATTCTTACAGGGTTTTGTGCAAATAACAGACCAAATTGAGATTAAACTTTTTTTTTTTTTTTTTTTTTTTTTTTGGAGAGGTTTTTCGCTATAGGGCGCGTGCGCTCGCCAGACAGACAGAGAGAGAGACATAGAGACAGAAAGCGAGAAATCACCCCCCAGGGGGGATGGTCACGCCGCAATCCCTTCTCCTCCATTCTCCTCTCGGGATCCTGGGCACGCACGCACACGCGCCCGGCGTGAGTTGTAAGCCACTGGGTCTGAGACGCGAACCGCGATCGACTATGTGGGAGTCCAGCGACATAGCCATTACGCTAACTGCTGGTTCCCAAACTTTTTTTTTTTTTTTTTTTGGCAAATAAGTTAGTTTATGCCTCTCTTTAGTAAGAGGGGGAATGGAGAGAGTGAAATGTTTCAGAAGAAAATTATGGAGCACTTGTTATTAGATTTTAGCCTTGTCCATATGTTTAGTTTAATTAAGATTTTTTGTAAATCAATAAAGTGTGACAAAAAATTTAGTATAGGAAGGAGGGGAAAAGGGAAGAAAACAAGTAAAGTACATTTAATTGACAAAAAAACGAGATGCTATTTGCTGATGATAATGTATATAGTAATGTCTCTGTCTTGATTGATATGCATGGTATTCATGCTGGAAAAAGAAATGGACACTGTAAAGATACATGTGATTAAATGTAAATATATACATATATATATATATATATATATATATATATATATAAAGTATCAAACTGTGATACATTCATACATGTAATACTACTCTGCAATAAAACAAGAATGAACTATTGACAAAAGTAAATAAATAAAATACAATAAAGCTATTAGACTCCTTAGCTTGACACACTTATATTTTATAAGTAGATCTGCATTAATGTAAATGTACGATATTAAAATATTTCAGAAAGTGTTAACTGGCTAGGAAAATATATGACTATTACTGTCTTTAAGCTAAAAGCTACCTAAGGGAGAAACTGTGCAATAATATGGTATTACATCACTGACGTTCAAATCTATACTTCTTTTTCCAGTTTGGAGCTTTTGATGACTTGTCCCACCATTAGAATTAATTTTTTCTACCTCAGATCTAAGAAAAACACTTGATTTTGTTATAATTACAGATATCATAATTTGCCTGTCAAGACAGTTATTTTTGTATCCTCAACTATAGATTGGCAAGCTACTTGAAATTCACTCTCACGTTGTATCTGTTATTGTTCATTGTCAGAAACTGAAGTGAAATGTAATAAGTGTTTCTTGAACTTAATTTATCATACTATCATCGTCTTCACCTAAACAACCTACTCTAATAGAACTTGTCATTTCCTCATAATTCCATATAAATATTGACCTATACTTATTCTTTATTTACAAGATATAGCTTCTGCCTTAAAAATTAATATTCCATGCTCATTTATAAATTAGTTGAATTTTATGACAGACATGATGCTGCCAACATTTTTCTGAATCAATTTTGCCTCACTGAACTACACACTCAATTAAATTCTAAACCCTGATTTTTTTTACAATCATGACATAGCTCATTATAAGAAATAGCATCAGATTATATGTACTTAGTTTTGGAGTATGGCATTACCATAAGTGGAAACATTTTCCCTCAGTAGTGTCTAAATCTTGTCACTTTAACCAGGAAAATGATTGACAGTGATCAATCAGGTTTTTTGTTTGTTTCTTTGTTTATTTGCAGATTAGTTCACCAATCTTCTCAGTTCTTATAGACTTGTAATTTTTCTTTTCAGATTAGTTTATTTATTATTTTTGGCATATTGGTTCACCAAGTTTCTCAGTTTAGTTTTTTTTTTAGCCAATTAGTTCACCAATCTTCTTAGTTTTTATAGAGTTGTAATTGCTTTCAAGTTTTCCAAGTGGAAAATTATAATTCTATAAGTTAAGATTACTGTCTTTCTTGGGGCCAGCAGATGGCATAATGGTAGCTTCTCTGGACTCCCATTCGGTCAACCATGGTTCTAGACCCAAACCAAATGACTTAAAATTCATGCTGGGCACTTGTGTGTGCGTGTCTTAAATTCTGAAAGGAGAATAGAGGAGAAGGGAATGTGGCATGCCGATCCTTGTTGGAGAGTAATTTCTCACTCTCTGTCTCTGTTTCTCTCTCTGTTGAACACATGCACCCTATAGCAAAAATCTTTCTGGAAAAAAAAAAAAAAAGGTTACTTTCACTCTCTTTTTAATATATAAAATTTGTTATTATTTTTATATTTAATTGAATTGTATACAATTCCAAAGAAGTATAAAATAATAACAGAAATTAAAAATATAAAATATCTACTATCTGTTTAAATTAATCTTAAAATCTTTTTTATTGAGAAAGGGTTGGTTTTGATCTGAGTAAAAATCTCAGTTTAAAGAATTGTCTTTTGGGGACCAGCAGTTAGCGTAATGGCTATGTTGCTGGACTCCCATGTAGTCGACCGCAGTTCACGTCCCGGACCCGGTGGCTTAAAATTCACACCGGGCTCCTGAGTGTGCGTGCCCAAGATCCTGAGAGGAGAATGGAGGAGAAGGGATCGCGGCATGGCCATCCCCCCTTGGGGGTGATTTCTCGCTTTCTGTCTGTCTCTGTCTCTCTCAGTCTGTCTGGCGAGCGCACACACCCTATAGTGAAAACCTCTCCAAAAAAAAAAGAATTGTCTTTTTAAGTCCTAGTTGATTATTATTTTCTAATTTGAAAGTGCATCAATTTTATATACTCTTTTGTAACTCATTGAGATGTTATAAATATTTGCTCCTGCTTAGTCTACTTATTGAAAATCATTATAATGATAGCATTTGTTAATAATCATTTCTTACCTTTATATATTAAAAACTTGGAGCATGCAGGTGATGTGGTGATTAAGACACTGAACTCCCACATGGCTGAATATGGTTCAAGTCCTGGACCTAGTGGCTTGTTTCCTTACTTTCCCTCTCTCACTGTCTGTTAAAAAAAAAAAAAAAAAATTGGAAAAAATAATGATGATAAAAATATTAAATAAAATAATTCTTAAAAAATAAAAAAAACTTGATGTTCTACTATTTTAATATGTTGTTAATTCAACTTCATACTATTTAATTATGTAGAAACTACATATCTAAGGTATGTTTATTTTTCTAGTTTAGTGTTCTCCAATAGTGCCACCTTCAGCAAAGAACATAAAAATAATACATGATTGCCATTATAATACTTTCAGCAAGTTATTTTTGGGGTCAATTCAAACAATTTTAGAGAAAAGGAAGCACTATCATTGGCATCACAATCAAAAACTGAGGTATAAGATTATTTACTACCTGGACTCTGAAAAACTTAGGCATATTTAGTGTCACTATTATTAGTGTTTTTTGCATTTATCAGATATATTGCTGATCTTTATCAAGGCATCAGAGTCTGTAAGGAGAAGATAGCAAGGTCTGGTCTCCTACATCCTAAGTCTTATAAATAAAGAGGGAGAGGAAGGAAATCAAGGAGTAAAAGAAAGAAGCAAAACATTTAAGGGACACAAAAATGGAAAAATATCTGTTGATGAAAATGTGTATGATAATATCTTTAACTAGACTAATATACAGTGTATTCATGCTGGGAAAATTTATTTTATAAGTTGTAATGTTATATGCAATGATTGAATGTATAAAAAATTTTTAAAAGAAATGGAATATTATAATGATTTTATGGTTAGACTTTTGTGGTCCTAGTTCAAATTCCTATTCATATTTTTTTATTTTAAAATTGAAACAGCATGGTACCAAAAGTGATATGTTTTATGAAAAAAAGAACAAGTTGTTTTTATCTTGTGACGATTTCATGTCCATATCCTGAAATATAGAAATAAAATTATGCAAATACCAAATATAGAATATTAAAGCTTTTATTTATAATGTGGATTCAGAAGCAATATCAATTTGGCCATTGTCTTGTGAAATTTGAGACAACTCAAACTGACATCTAAAACAAAGAATACCTAAAAGAAATTTTAATTATCATGTGGAATATATGTAATTCATGGAAATTTTTTCCTGTTCCATTTTTTCAAGTTCTTATATATGAATACGACTACATATAAGTATTCTTTTGAGACATGGGTATGCTAAAATTTTAGTCTTAATAAAAGGCAGCTAATAAAAAATTTTAAAAACAATTTAATTTTTCACTATTGTATTTGGTTTTATATTGAAACATTTAACTAAGTAACCACAATTGTAATAATATAACTACTCCTGTAACTATAAATTTATGCCTTTAAACTCTTTTTTTTAAGTCTTTTTTTTTTAATTTAGCACAAAGCAAATATTTTTTGATGTCAAGAACAATTGGTAGGTACTATCTTTTTTAATGGATGATATCTCCTTTTATAGACTTTTAAAAAAACAAACAAAATATAAAAACAAGCTCCTGTTATTGAACACTTAGATTGTGTTAGAGAGTTTTTTTTGTGTGTGTGTGTGGCACATATACACTATACTCAGCCATTAATTGAGTAGTATTAACTGTGACTATCTATGACATACATTATATATAATATATATGTCACATTGTATAATTAAAATTTATATAATTATATGTCATATTTAAGTAATTTATATAATCTATATATTATTTTAATAATATCTGGCAGTTATTTGAAGAATAATTTATATAACTTAGACTTTCATGCATTCCAATTACATGATTCTTTTGGTGGAACAATTATTTATAACCATACATTATTCAGAAATGGAGATTATACAACTAGAAATTGTCAGAGTCTTAGTTTAAAATGCTATCTTCAGTATTTATATTGCTTGTAGCATGTTATGGTCCTTCAAAAACAACAAAAACAAAAAAAAAGAGAGAGATTTTGGATCAGCAGATGGCTTAATGGTTATGTCACTTGACTCTGATGTAGTTGACAGCAGTTCAAGTCCTGGACCTGGTGACTTAAACACCAGGCAGTACCCAAAATCCTGAGAAAAGAATGGAGGAGGAATTGTGGTATGGCCATTCCCCCTTGTAGGGTGACTTCTTCCTGTCTGTTTCTCGGGCTTTTCTGGCCAGTACATGTGCCCTATAGCAAAAATCTCTCAAAAAAAAAAAGAGAGACTTTGGAAGTTAATCAAAGGTGTACAAATATGGAAGGTTTAATGCTGAGTAAAGCAAACCAGCCTATGAAAGAGAAGCACTGATGGCCCCCCTTAATATATACCAAATGTCTGCACTTTATGGCAGAAAAGAAAAGATTGCAAGATATAAAAGCATGGAGAGCAACTGTGAAAAGTAGAGGCAGTATAGGAGCAGGGTGGACAATATGAGGGGTGAGATGGAGAGAATCAAGAAATAAATAAGCCAAACTGTATGTTAAAACTGAAATAGAACACCACATTGTCACAGAAAGAATAACTTGACGTGATCACTGTTGACTATAATCTTGATGTCTATGTACACATTCCTCTGCAGAGTCAGCTAGATATGTTCTTTTTTATTTAAATTGCCATTTAAATGAAATGGCAATCTCAAGAGCTATTTCTATTATATACATAACTAGATATATGACTATCTATGACATACATTATATATGTTATATATGTCACATTGTATAATTAAAATTTATATAATTATATGTCATATTTAAATAATTTATATATTCTATATATTATTTTTATAATATCTGGCAGTTATTTGAAGAATAATTTATATAACTTAGACTTTCAAGCATTCCAATGATATGATTCTTTGGTGGAAATATTATTTATAACCATACATTATTCAGAAATGGAGATTGTACACCTAGAAATTGTCAGAAAGTCTTGGTTTAAAATGCTATCTTCAGTATTCATATTGCTTGCAGCATGTTATGTTCCTTCAAATATGTAAAGCTCACCAAAGCTTTGAAATTAAATGAAGAAATACTAGTGTACTTTTACTTCAAAAAACTAGAGACTGGGGACAGCACGTGGTGTGGTGGTTAAGGGCTCTGGGCTCTCACATGGCCAACAATGGTTTGAGTCCCAGACCAATTCTCACTCTCTCTCTCTCTCTCTTTTTGTCTCTTTGTCACTCTGTCCCTATATGGTCATATTAAAATAAATAAATAAAGTTAAATAAAATAAGTCTTTAAAAAAAAACTAGAGACGAATACTGGATTATGTATTCTAAGATTTAAGAAGTAAGCCTAGAATATTTAAGAATTTCATGAAGGTCACTCACTACTAAATTAGAAAATTTCATTTTTATATAGAAATTTATTCATAAATAAAGATAAATATCATTTCCCGTGGAATTTTACTACTACTATAAGAGTTTTTTTTTTTTAAATTAATCTAAATATTCTTCCTTTCTAAATGTAAATATATGCTCCTGGTTTGATCATTTGCTTTGAGACTTAAATTTATAGTAGGTTTGACAATGAATATTTTGTATGCCACTTCTATCAGTGATTATAAAATACTATTATTGGGTTCTGAGTTTGTCTTTATTCATTTATTTATATCTTTAACAACATTTAAAGATCTTCTGAGAGGAAAAATCATCTTTAGAAAAATTCTAGCTATTTACCACTAGAGTCATGCCATTAAATATTATTATGAAACACCCTTTTACACATCAAATTTTTTCTATCATCTTACTTTTAAGTTGATGTTTACGAAATTAATGAACATAGTAAAAGGCGAAGCACATATTAATTGCTTTAAAAAATACTAACTGAACTAGTGGTTGAAAAATCTAAAAAGGATCTGTGGGTTTACAGTTTGAATTGTAGTTCTGGGGATTCTGTTACAACCATTTTGGTTTTTTAATAAGTATTTCAATAAGTATGTACAATAGCATTACTATATCAGATCCACCAAATTTTTGTTTTGCCCATTAGTTGATTTTAAAGTTTATTCATTTATTTTTTCCATGAGTTAGAGCAACAGAGTAGAGAAATAAAAAATGCCCCAATAGAATCTTGATACCATGATCCACTGGCTGCCTCGCTCAGCCCCAGACCATGGGTAGGCTTGCCTAGTGTACTCAGGAAGGTCTAGATGTGAATAAAATCTCACGTGGGTCAGTCTCGCAGAACATCAGATTTTATGGCAGCAATATCACATCTAGCACCAAAATTTTTGTTTTTAATAAGATTTGAGATCAGACAAATATTATGAAAAGGGCACATCCATTTCCCAAAAAGCAAAAAATGATCAAACCACTATTATTAAGGTAATAATTTGAGCTCATAGAAAATTGGTAAAATAATTTATGGACATATACATTAACAGTTCTGTTAAAGGTTTAAAATGTTATCTTCAGTATTCATATTGCTTGTAGCATGTTATGTTTCTTCAAAGATGTATAGCTCACCAAAGCTTTGAAAGCCCATCAGTCTAGGGCCAGTGGGTATTGGGGAGGTTAAGGCAATGGATCCCAAATGGCCAACTGTGTGAGTAGATTCCTGGAGCCATCAGCTTGAAAACCACCCTGTGTAACTATGCAAGTGTGTCCAAGCTTCCAAGAGAATAGAGGAGAAGAAATTGCAGCATGGCCACCCGCAGGGGTGCCAATTTAAAGCCTCATCTGAATTGAACGTTTTACCACCCAAGGAGTTTTAAAGAAAGCAAAGCAAGTGAAAGTCTGATGGTGCAAGATCAGGTGAGTATGGTGGGTGTGGCAATATATCCCATTCAAGCTCCAGTAATTTTTTTTTTTTTTTTTTTTGAGAGGTTTTTCGCTATAGGGCGCGTGCGCTCGCCGGACAGACAGAGAGAGACAGAGAGACAGAAAGCGAGAAATCACCCCCCAGGGGGGATGGTCACGCCGCAATCCCTTCTCCTCCATTCTCCTCTCGGGATCTTGGGCACGCACGCACACGCGCCCGGCGTGAGTTGTAAGCCACCGGGTCCGAGACGCGAACCGCGGTCGACTACGTGGGAGTCCAGCGACATAGCCATTACGCTAACTGCTGGTTCCCAAGCTCCAGTAATTTTTGACAGGTGATGAAACTTATGTACTGTCTCACACCATTATGATGGAATACAACGCCTTTTTAATCAATAAGCTCTGGATATTTCTGGATGATGAATTCACTCAAACTCCCAGTTGCCAACAGTACACATTCCAAATTTTTCCATCGTAGGAGCTCAGAAAACACATCTTTAACATCTCATCACACTGAGCACATGACCTCCTCTGATGAATGTCTGCTTTAGATGTTGTTTGAGGCAAATCATCACACTGGGGCCAAGACTATGCACCACATTGCTGTAAACAATCCACTTCTCACCACGTTATCAGTTGCTTCAAAAAATGGATCGTTTTCCTCACATTTAATGAGCACATAGCAGATGTCTATGTGCGCTGTCAGATAAACTTCTTTGGTTCATGAGGAACCTAAATATCAAGCTTGCTTACGCATCCCAGTTTCTTCAGGTGACTGGGAATGCTTGAATGTTCAAAGTTTCTGCAGTCTTTCATATTGTGTAGCATGAGTTTGACTTGATTAATGCCTTTATGTTGTTGTCATCAACCTCAGTGGGGCTCCCTGTCCCTAACGGAGGTGTCTCGTTGAGATCAAAATCACCAGCATGGGATTTGTGAACCATGGTTAGCACTGACGATTGTGTACAGCATTGTCATTATAAATCTTATGCAACTTTTCACAAGCTTGACAAGTGTGCTATCTATCCTTTATGGAAGTAAAAAGGTAAGATATAGTGAAAATGAAGTTTGGTCATTCATCTTCAACTTGTTCTAAGATCTTCAAAATTCAACCAAATCACATTTTTTTAGAATGAAATTAGAAGTGTCAACTGTAAAATGACATACCAATAACAGATGTGAATGACTGTACCACTTAAAAAAATGAACTAGTCCCATCTGTGCAAAAGTGACTCTTGACTTTTCAGACAGCACGATATTTAGTATTATTTATGATTATGATTTTTTAAAAATTTGCTATAGGACATGTGTGCTTGCAAGAGATCAAAGAGAGAGAGAGAGACAGAGAGAGAGAGAAAGTGAGAAAGCAAACCTCCAGGTCCAGGACTTGAACCACAGTCAGCAATATGAGAGTCCTGCATCTTTAACACCATGCCACCTGTTGGCCCTAATTTACTTACTTAATTCATTTGTTTAATATGCCTTTTTTAGTGTCCATTTATTGACCAGACATTTTGATAATTAACTATGAATACAAGAGGGATTTGAAAATATAAAATTTAGTCATAATATAAATCCTTGTTCAGATATTTCGTTCTACTCATTAGGTAGATGATGATGTCTAGTCATTTGATGATGATGTTTCATGAGCTTAAAAAGTTCAAAATGATAGGACCAGCAGCTGGTGTAATGGTTACATTGCCAGACTCCCCACGTAGTCGATTGTGTCTGGAGTCCCAGAGTTGACAGTTTAAAACTCACACCAGATGCATATGTGAGCATTCCCAAAATTCTGAGAAGAGAACGGAGGAGAAGGGATTGCAGCGTGGCCATCCCCCCTGAAGAGTGATTTCTCACTTTCTGTCTGTCTCTCTCTGTCTCTTTGGTGAGCACACATGCCTCATAGCAAAAATCTCTCTTAAAAAGAAAAATAGTTCAAAATGATTATTTTACTTAACTGTAGTCAATCAAAATAGCACTTTTCATTCTATTTGTTGTGAAATTATGTAATTATGAAGACAATTATTTAAAGTGTTATTTAATAAAAAAAAATTACACATTCAAATGTAGAGGGCTATCATCTTAAAATTATCAAATCCGAATTAAGAAGGATTCAATTTTCAACTATTAAGATAGGTCAAGCTCTTTCCATTTTTTTGATAGAATTTCATCCATCCATAAATCAAAAGTAAAAGTAACCCATCTGCCCATAATGCTTCATGTACCGAAGGCCTCATAATTTATTATGTGCCTATAGTTTGCCTGATCCTGCAAGGAAAGAAGAGATTTTTAATAAGAGGCTATACTAAACTGAAGCCATTAATGTCATACATTATTTAGCCCCAACTATCATAATGGTATCCATGAACTTTCTTGGCTCATTATTTTTATGCTTGCTTAAACATTGCAAGCTTCTGTACTGTCTTGTCCTTTTATTGTCAGATCCACCAAGCTATGCATGGTTGGTCTGAGTGAGTACTTGGCGGAAAGCCTTCAAGAACTGCTGAGACTCTTGTGCTGATTCAGTGAGTGGCAAGCTTTCCACTGACTCAGGTTCTGAAGGAAGTACTTCGCAAGATAGCCAGACCATTTCTAATATCCCCAGCAAAAAGGAACTACAGCCATACCCCAATTCCTTCTCGGCTCAGAATGGAGGTGTGGATGGCATGCCTTTGGATGGGGGCACATCTCACCGCACTAGGCTAGATCCAGACAGGAATGCGTAAAAGGTGTAAAAATAAATATGGCATATGATTTCATGTCTCTTTCCCTGGAAAGCCAAAAACAATGATAAAATTTAGAATAAAAAGTATATTCTCCCAAAGGGAGATGGTTGCATCTTATTCTTGGATTTATGAAAAAATAGAAGTAAAAACAGTGAGTAGCATTTACTATTTTAGGTTGAACAAAGTATACAATAGTTTTAAACTATTGTCAAGTTTTCTGAGCCTTAGGTTCATTCATCAACATAGGCCTGAGAAAGATCAATGAGAATACTGTACATTGTAAAGCAATGTAGAAAAATAAAATATTATTATAAACTTTAAACAGACCTTTTTCAGATTCTAGGCCCTAACCTCCCTCTTTCTAGAGCATTCACTTTAGAAAATTAGTAATTGCAGGACCAGCAGTTGGCGTAATGGCTATGTCACTGGACTCCCATGTAGTTGACCGTGGTTCGAGTCCCGGACCCAGTGGCTTAAATTCATGCCGGGCACGTGTGCATGCTTGCCCGAGATCCTGAGAGGAGAATGGAGGAGAAGGGATTGTGGCGTGGCCATCCTCCCTTGGGAATGATCTCTCTCCTTCTGTCTCTCTGTCTCTCTCTGTCTTTCCAGTGAGTGCACGTGCCCTATAGCATAAACCTCTCCAAAAAGAACAAGAAACAAAAAAGAAAACTAGTAATTGTAAGTTTCTCCTCTACTGGTTTGAGATTAAACATATTTTTAAAGCTTGTTTATTTATTTATTCCAGGAGAGAGAGAGAGACTCCCAATAGAGTCTCCAAACTGAGATCCACTTGCAGTCTCAGCCAGAGCAGATCACAGACACATACATAAGTGCCTTGGGTGCCCAGGGAAGTCTTGGGACGTGAACCCAGGACCTTTTCCCATGTGGGTCCAGTTGTGTTGCACTATGCAGCACCTTGCCCTGAGATATAAATATTTTTGAAAACATTTAGGCAATTTCACAAGCTAGAATGGTCTTTCTCAAGCACCTGGGACTGTTCCTTTGAAATGTCATCTTCAAGGAAGATAGTGCCCCTTATCTTCCAGTCACTGGCAGTACTACCCAAACTTCAGTGGCTACCTTGCTCTAAGCTATGCATAGTTGGTCCCATATCCTTGTGAAATTACCTCCTTTCATGAAGATACAAGAAAATTTACTTTTCTTTAAGGTAAGGTAGTTAGCAAATACAGAGTGCTTACCACCTCCCCAACTGCTACCACAACTCTCTCTTGACTTTGGTTCAGAGTTTAGACAGTATTCTGATTCTCTGTCTTCTTAAAGCAGCTTTAAAAAGTCCGTTTAACTTCGTCCAGTTCATTACCTTAGTTTGAGACATGCTAACAAAATTTCACTGTTCTTAACATCCATGACGCAGCATTGACCTTTGGTGGTCATTCCCTATTTATTGAAAAATGACCCAAAGTCTAAGTAACAGTAGTGTTGCTTGGTAATTCCTTTCTCAGCAGATCTCACCGCATACACTGTGATTCATGGAGCTCTAGCTCTGCACAATGATACTAAAGAAATGGTTTCTTTTAATGGTATACTTCATCCTAGTAACATTTACTCATTTTTTATTATTAAATCCTCTCATTGCCTAAAAAGCCTCCAGAAACAACAATAAAATATAATTAATTAAAAGTGAAAAAAGTAGTAAAATTACAAGATAAAACCCAGCCGTTACAAGAAAGAAACATTAAAAGGAGAATAAAACCCTAGAGACTACAGATCAGACAAGCTCTCTCAAGTAGGGTGATTTCTTTTCATAAAGACATTTTAATATTTATGATAGCCTTATGCTGAACTAATTGACAAGTTGGAATATGTTTTTAACTCTTTGTAAATTTTACAAAAATTTAAGCCTGTATTTTTTTTAATAATGCACATGATGAAACAGTCCTAAAATGCGTACAGACATAGACATTTTAAGTACACACACATACACATATGCAGATGCAAACTTGATCCCACAATTTGACTATATATCAAACTCAGTTTAGTCACACATAATTTTATTTTGGAGCTTTATTACGATAACAAAAGTCCAAAGAGCAAATGTCTTATTTATTTAATAATATGACTTCATTTTCATTTGAGGAGACAAGGTACCAATAAATATTGTTTGAAGGTGAGAGAAACCTCAAAACCAATTCATTATCCTTGTCATTAAGACCACATACGAAATACCTGAGACATAATGGGGGATCAAGGTCACCCATAATATCAGGACCTTAATTATGAAAGTCAGTGCAACCGACTAATTACAACAAGGATCCCCGAAGTCAGAACAGTATGGATTGAGTCCAGATCCATTATGAGCTGTGTAATTTAAAGGGAGTCACTTGACGATGTTATACCTCAGTAGCCTCAATAGCACAAAAATAAAATATCTAATATATGGGGTCTTGTGAGGAGTAAGTGAGCTAATTTATATAAATGTATTTGTGTCTCGCCTATAATATACTAAAACACAATAAATAAAAGCTACTACTATTAAAGTAAGTCTCCCTAGCAATATATAGTAAATTGAATCCTTTCCTATATTTTCAAAATATAAATCTTAGCTGATTACAAATGTTTAGCTTTTTCACTTATTCAAGTTCTATATGTCCTTTTCTTTGTAAAAAAAAAAAAAAAAAGTCTGCAATAGGGCACATGTGATCATTGGAGAGAGGCAGAAAGAGAGGGAAAGTGAGAAAACACCCCCATGGAGGAGATGGCCAATCACAATCCTTTCTTCGGCATTCTCCTCTTGGAATTTGGGCACATATGCACACATGCATAGTATGTTTTTCAGGCTGCAGAGACTAGGACTTGAACCATATTGTCAGGCATCTGAGCTCCAGCCACCCTAACTAATACATGTCACTGGCTGGCCCCTATCTCTACTTTTTACACATACATTATACATAATGTTTACAATAATTTATTTTTTTTTTCCTTTCCGTATAGGAGAAACTGATTCTTTAGTACCTACTACATTCTCATATTCTGTTAAGAGTTCAGAGAGGAAATATGATCCAAACAAACATGATCCCTGCATTCATGGGCCTGACAATCAAATATGGAAGGCAGCACAGTCATAAAATTCTCACAAACATCTATAATGTTTGCAGCCGTGGTAAGTGTCCTGGAGAGTCAAAGGCAGTATGATCTGTCCCATTCAGAATGATAGCATCATTTCCCAGTAGCCTCAAGTCAAGCAAAAGTGAGAGCTGTAAGGTGAATAGAAATTATTTAGGTTAAAATGATCCAGGTTACATAACAAAACAAGTCATTTCAGCAAAATCTCTAGTGGTAAAGAATATGGTGATTATGCACAGTAATTTGTTTCTTTATATTAACCCCAAGAATAATCAGAATATAGTGAGAATTTTATTAGATTTTGGTTTGAGAATGCGTTCTGGCTCACGTGAAGAACACATTTACAGAACTAACACTCTAAGAAACTACTGGGCTGTCAGAAAGTCATGACATTTTTTTAAATGTTTTCTTCTATGCAAAAATGCATCATGACTTTTCAGACAACCTAGTAGTGGGGAAGCTGTTACAAGAGCCAAATAAAAGGTGATACTGGTGTATTGAAGTAGACCTATGTGGGTGTAAATATGAGGAAAACATATGGGCCTGAGAAAAAATCAGTAGATAATGCTAACCACAATGACAGATTGAATGGGTGGGCCAAGGTGAAAGAATGATACCAGATTTTTCTGAAGTCAGATACACTTAAAAACGGTGAGATTTGTTCACTTCTATCATGTTGAGTTAAAAGTTGCATTAATGGCTATCCAGTGGCATGATGGTTAAGATGGCCAGATCCCACATTGCCAACTGAGGGAGTCAAGTCATACACCTAGAGGCTTGAAAAACACACCAGGCCTGTGTATGTGCGTGCCCCAAATCCTGAGAGAAGAATAAAGAAGGGCTTGTGGCACGGTCTTCTTTTTCTCTGGGGGATTTCTTACTTTACCTCTCTCACTCTCTCTCTCTGTCTCTCCCTATCTCCAACAAGCATATGAACTCTCTAGCAATTTTTTTTAATATAAATAAAAATAAAATTTGTAAAAGAGATGTATTGAGACATAAAAGAACTGTCAAGTGATGTGTTTTTAAGGTCTTTATACTCATGATCTTTAATTAATATATTTGTTCCATTGATTGTATTATATATGCTATATTTATTTAATAATTATATTGAATAATCAAATTTTGTTCATTTTTCATTAAAATAGAAAATACTATGATAGAACTTTTTGTGCATTCTCTTGCTCCTTGTTTTCAGCATATTTACTTAGAGAGAATGTATTAGAAAAGAATCCTGTATAAACTATAACTAAAACATTTCTTACACTTAATGAACATGGCCACATCATTTTCTAAAACACTGTAATTATTTATACTATCATGAGAAAAACATAGATGTGTGAGTTTAATTATACTCTGTACTCAGGGCAAGCCCAATAAGCTATGCCTTCTACCCCATCTTAAAGTCACTACTGAGGGAGAATATGTTTCTCTATATCCCAGTTTGAGTAAAGCCTTCTGAGATTTCTGAGTGACAAATTGATTAAAATGATAACATTACGCCAGCAATTGGCATAATAGCTATGTCTCTTGACTCCCATGTAGTCAACTGCAGTTTGAGTCCTGGTCCCAGTGGATTAAGCTTACGCCAGGAACATGTGCGTGCGTGCCCAAAATCTTGAGAGGAGAAAGGAGAAGAAATTGTGGCATGGCCATACTCCATGGGGGGTGATTTCTCGCTTTCTATCTCTCTGTCTCTCTGTCTTTCTGGCAAGGGCACATGCCCTATATCAAAAACCTCTCAAAAAAAAAAAAAAAAAGAAGACAATATCTGTTTTAAAAATATACTCCTCTGGAAGCATGACCACACTCTATAACCCTTACTGAACAATCAAGCACTGTAGTTCTACCCTATTCAAAGCAGAGTAAACTAAATACTATAGTCAGTTTCATTCATAATACTATTGAATTCTTAATTATATTTGAAAGAGTATTTTTTCTTTAAAAATAATGTTGAGTGCCAGGATATTGTGCAGTGGTAATGCAACTGGACTAACATGGGAAAGACTGGGTTCGCATCCCAGGAACTTCCTGAGCATGTTGGAGACAAAGAGCTGTGGCCCAAGCTGACTGAGACTGGCGATGGGTTGCTGTGTAAAGATGCTGTTGGGAATGCTGTCTTTCTATTTGTCTTGCTCATGGAAGAAATACATAAATTAAAATAAATAAATAAATGTATTGAAATTTAAATCAGGGCTATAGGTAAAGTAAAATACATCTATTTTCTCTTCTATGCATTATTCATAAAATACATATATGGACATAAATAATCTCACCCCACACACAAACACATTTATACACACACATGCACACATGCACACATACATACACATATATAGTTTTACATGTTAGAAGAAGAGGTAGATGTGTTAATGTATGTATTTTTTTCTCTGACATTCTCCAGAAGAAACTAATGCATTGTCTGTACCTTTCAGGTAACTTCTTATTAATACAAAAAAGTTACGTTATGCCTACTCTTTGGTAATATTTGATATGTATTTTCATACTATGTGATGATTTTTTTTATTATTACTTCAAAATTTCCTTAATATGGACAGCCAGATAAAGAATGTACCAGTTTCTATTCATTGGATGTTTAGGTTGTTTCCGCTTGTTTTTGGCTTTCACAAAACATGTTCCATGTTCACTTTTATAAAGATTTACATACCTGTCTACATATCTTTGAATATAAATTCATAAAAATGAAATGGCTGAGTTAAATGTATACATTAAAATTCTTCTTAGGAGAAACTGCAATGACTGGTTCTCTTCCTTAAAAAAATAAATGCTCTTATTTGTGGCAATTGGCAACTTCCATGATATTTTGCATGAACTATCACCCATTTCTAGCTATCAGCATAACGTTACTAAACTTGCAGTTACATAAAAATGAATGTATTCAGCTACTGTGAGCTGATAAAACTATCCTCAGTACGCCACTAGCTTTTCTTCCTGACAGCCTCTTAACTATGGACACTGCCCAATTTTTGAAGCTTTTCTGTTTATAGATTAACAGAAGTATTTCTTTTTAGTTTAATTTTTATTTATTTAATAATAAATGTTTTTTACAGGTTAATGGATTAATTCATTGTATCATTAGCTGCCTGTCCCTATCCAATAATTCATTCGTATGAATTGTTTATCTCTCATATTGACCTGAACCACTTTCTCCATAGTAAGGAAAGCATTTAATTTCTTTCTTACATACTGTTAGTATCTGTCCCAGTTGTCGTGTATGTCTTAACTTTTACTGTGATTTTGTATTCGTGTTCTATATTTTTTAGTTCTTATGAAAAAATGCATTAATCTTTTCTTCTAGACATACAGCTTTTTAATAATTAATGATAAAAGCTGATAGCTAAGTGATATTTCTCCCCAGCTCAAATAGTATGCAATTATTTACAAATATTTCTGCTTTGGTCTCTTTTAACTTGGTTATTTCTCTGAGAATCAAGGCTTGGAAAAGTTTACTCCATGAAATAATTCACCATTCACTAGCAATAGACTTGAGAACAAACCGTCGTTGTATCCTGTTCGTATTCCTTGCCAAATGTATTAATATGTGAAAATTTCCCAACCAAAGTTTTTTATTTTTTTTAAAGTGAGGGCTGTACTCATGATATTTGGTTCCAGTGGAAGAGAGTCTTCCAAGTGGGGAGAAGGTTTTTTTCATGGGTGTATTTTCTTGGGTATAACAAAAATATCTCTTTGTTAAATCTCACCAAACAATTCTTTGTAGTACAATCTGTAAATTTTTCACACATAACTTTCCTATCTTACACTTTTTTCCCCATAGAACAAAAGAGAAAGATGGACGTAGACATAACAACTTCCAAATCATGTTTTCTTATCAGTTTTTGACGAGCTATTTTAGGTACTACAGATACAAGACCAGGGATTGCTTCTTTATCTTCAAGTTCATAGTCCATTTTTCTTTCAGAATATTAGGATCAGAGAACCTTGGTGAAAGATGATGTTTACACCATATGAATAATACACATCCAGAATACACACACACACACACACACACACACACACGTAGGTGAGGAGAGGGACTTATATATACACACACATATATCACAGCTAAGTAGTTTATATATATATATATATATATATATATATTCCAGCTGTATCACATACATATATATAAGATACATTTATATATATATGTGATGTATATATATTTATATATAATATATAAATGAAACTACTTAGATGTAATCTGTTTTCAGCTTGCAAACTGGTTGTGTTTAAAATTGCATCTTGGAGCCAAGAATATATTTACTTCTAAAGAAAAAACGATGATTAGGTTCCCAGGTGAGTTCTTAAGAATCTACTTGACAGATAAAATATTTAAAAGAATGATAAGGAAGAGAATGTGGATCCTGGGAAATTAAGGAGCAGTGGTTAGAAGAGGTTTTGCATCTTATTCCTTCTGTTGTCATTCGCTTCATTGTTGCTGCTCAAAATGACCAAGGGTTGTTATTAGAAAAAAAAAAAAAGTTGTTTTTTTGTTTGTTTGTTTAATAGTAAGAAGAAATGGAGGAGTAGAAGTCAAGTCCTTTACACAATTTTTCTGTTTCAGAGTTCTAGGTTGCCAACAGGCAGCTATAATATTTGTAAGCAGCGATGTGGGTTTTTTTCTTTCTCATTTCTTTCTCTTATGTCTGTCTGCCTCTATACTAGCACACCAGACCAAAATTTTAATTTGCTGCTCCAATGGCAATATGAGAAGAAGCAGACTGGTGTCCATGTGATGGGTATGGAGTGAGAAACTGCATCTGACAGGGAGAGCTGCAATAATCTGGACAGTGTTGAGGGAAAAGCGCAGATTCTGCAAAGCAAAGTGAGGTCTTCCTCTACAGAACATGAAGGCAGATGTCTGCAAAGTCTTAGAATCTAGAACTTTGTGGAGGAGTGGGGCCTAACGAAGGACATTTGGAGAAGGGATACAGAGGTAGAGCATAGACGGGATGGGGAGGTGTGGTGTTATATGTTGAAGATATTTTGATCAATGGGTCTGGGGAGAAATGTTCACATATCGAAATGGTCGCATTGTAAGCCAAACAATATGATTGAAAGTATATACAAAAAATAATAATAATAATAATAATAATAAATAATGTGAAAAAAAATCTAGAACTTTAAAAGTAACTTTAGGTCCATCTTCTATAATCTCTTACCAAGTTTAGACATTTCCTCTCATTTTTTTTTTAAGAGATATTTTTGTTATAGGGTGTGTAAGCTTGTTGTAGAGACAGAGAGATAAAGAGACAGAAAGCAAGAAGTCATTCCTCTGGGAGGGTGGCCACTTCACAATCCCTTCTCCTCCACTCTCCTCTTGGGATTTTGGGCATACATGCATGCATGTGCGACCCGTATGAATTTTAAGTTGCCTGGTCCAGGACTTGAACCACAGTCAACTAAGTGGGAGTCCAGCAACGTAACCATTACACCATCTGCTGGTCCACTCTATTTTTTTAACTTGATTGTGCAGATAATGCTTGTTCAATTTGATTCGTGAGACCCCTTCTCAGCAAGAGTCATTCTCTTAGCAGCAATGAGGAAGGCAACGAGTTTAAGTGGTTGAGCATGAGACCTTTGAATATGCATTGTTTTTTGTTCGTTTGTTTGTTTGTTTGTTTGTTTCCGCAAGTCCCTGTTCCACTGCTAACAGGACCTTAGGCAAAGTAATGAATATCTTTGTACTTCAGTCTCCTCACCACCACCACTTGCAAAATAATCAAAATCGTAGAGTACTGAAAGTATTGAAGCAGGAATTTCATGTGATTAGAATGTACTACTTACTTAAGTCTAAATCTTGCTGAATCTGTTATTGTTAACTATAATAATAAGAAAGTGGGACATTTATCGAAATAAAATATTTCTATTTGAAATTTCAACTAATTCCACTTAAAGATTATCAAAATCGGTTGGCCAAGGGTGTTATATGTATATGTGTGTATGTCTATGTATAAGTGTTGGTTTATACTCATACACACACACACACACATACACAGAGAGAAAGTAGTTCATAATTATATCACTATCTTTCCCTTAATTCTATCCCACATTTAAATTATAAAATATTTACCATCAAGAATCTTTACTGTCTGTTACATCCCCGATTAATGTATGTATATTATCAAAGTAGGAGACAGGTCAGTAGTGAAACAGAGAGGTCATTGTGACAGATACTGCTTGCAAAGATAAACACTGCAAAAGCATTAAGTCCCTCCTCTTCTCACCCACTACCCTTGGTGTATTGTCTACCCATCATTATATCAACTTTCACTTTAGAAAAAAAATCAGGAAAAGTCATTTCTAAGAAAAGTCATGATTAACATGATCTTCATGCTTTCTTAGGATAATCTTATTTTATTGATTTTTTTTTGGTCTCATGGTTTACTATGACAGCTCACATCAAGAAATTAGCATCTATAATGTCACCAGTGGCTTAGATCACCACGCACAACTTGGTACTAGCATCAGCGTTTGTAGGGGTATATGACCATCCAAAGACCCAAGCAACATTAATACATCATGTATGATGATTAAGATTCAAGTCAATTAGACAGAGCATATATGAAGAAGAAAAATAATTCCAACACTGGTAACACTGTAGTTGGAAATACGTATCAGTGTCTTTTTTGCTATTAATGTGAGAGCCCAGAGGAGAGTGAGGAATTTTTAATCACTTCTTATCCTTTCATCTTTCTAGTAAAACAACAGCTTATCTTTGTCATTGACACAATTTATGACTACATTTAGTAAGAATATAAACATATTACATCTCCAGAATATCATTGCAACTATTTTCTCCATTGGCTACTTGTCACTAATGGTATTTTCCTTAGTTCCGCCTGGAAATGATTCATATAAACTAGCATAAAAAAATGTGTAGAAAAATTCTTTGAGTGGAGGCCAGCAGATGGAGTAACTAGCAATTACATCACTGGACTCTCACAAGGTGAACCGAGATTTGAGTCCCAATCCAGTGACTTGAAACTCAAGCCAGGCATATGTACATGTGTGTCCAAGATCCCGGAGGAACAATGAAGAAGAAGAGATTACAGCTTGGTCATCCTCTCTGGGAGGTGATTTCTCATTTTCCCTCTCACTGTCTCTGTCTCCCTCTGGTGAGCACATGCACCCTAAGGCAAAAACCTCCAACAACACAAAAAAAAGAAAGACAAATTCTTTGAGTGTACTCATTTGCCATTAGCTCATTAAATTTTAAGATTACAAATTAGAGCCAAAACATTACAGTTTTTAGTTTTTAAATGTCAAAAGATTCTAAACTCTCTCAAATGAAACTAAGATGTTTGAAAGAACAAACTGGTCATCTTGCGTGATAGTTTATAAGGTTGTGACATGGTGTATAACAAAGACGGTTCTCAGAAGACTTGAATTTTTTTGGGAATTATCACAGAACCACACATTTACTGAAGCCATTGTGCTATATTTTAAGCTGAGCTATGTTCTTGTCCCTCTTTTCTTTCTTTGTAGTAGAATTTAAAGGCTCAACTTGGTACCATCACTTGTTTAAAGATGACACCTTCCAATCATTCCTTTGAAATTCTTCTTCCCAAAGTTGCTGGGGTTGGTGACAGGACTTGTCCCCCATTATTCTTGGCTGCCATCAAAGACAGACATAGAGGGGCAGCTCATTTTAAGCTCCTTATTATATTTTCTATGGAAAAAATAATAGAATATTCTAACTAAAACAACAACATCAGTATAAACATAATAAATGATGATGTCTACATACGAGAAAAAGTTTTCACATAATGCTTTCATTCAAGAATAAGTTGATATATAATGTCTCATTTATCCTTTAATGAAAGGTTTAGTATTTGAGCTCTGGAGCTGCCATAAAAATGCTCTCAGATTCTTGACATCAAAAAACAGAGTTGGCCCAGCCATGGCACCATGGCAGCACAGCACCACGCCATGTTGGGAGTCATAGGAGCTGTGCAGTCAGGGTTCTGTTCCCGGGATGACATGGTACACATTGGATGCACATGTGCCAGGGATTCTGGCTGGTTATGAAAGGCTGGGTAGGGGCAATCGCCCCAAGAGACTCTGTTGAGGTGCTTGATTCTCTCTCCCCCCGGAAATAAATTAATAAATAAAATTAAAAATGAAATAGCACAGCTGTCTGACGCCCCAGTTGCTGGATCCCAAGTACTATCCATGTGCTTTAGGCGGAGGCTATTTTCCCACACTAAGGAGAGAGCTTGGCAGGGATACCAAGTCCGGCCCATTCCTGGGAGATGTAGGACTCCTCAGACAGGCAGCTTTGGCCTGTAGACTCCTCAGCTGTCTTGCTGACCATTCTAGAACAATCCTGTAGTCTGAGATTCTTCCCACAAATGTCTTTCTTCACTTCCTTTTTCACAAGTAGAGCTGCGTTGTGGTCCAACAGTATTCCCAGCACTAACCTCCTTTGCCTTTGAATACACTTTGATAAGAGTTTTCTTAATAAATCTTTTGAATGATTTTCCCCCCTTATTGGAATCTGCTTCTTAGAAGACCCGAACTTATTCAAGCCCTTGTGTAAATTTACCTCATGGAATGAGGTTTAGCGATCATGCATGCACAGGCAATTCTTAGTTTAGAAAAGGTTTTGTTAACATATTGTCAATAATTTGATAGCACTCTTTATAGAAGCTGAAGCCACATAACAAGAGATTTAAAACCACTTGTCCTGTCTTTGGGAAGTGTGAACAAAGTACCTCAAGTAAGACGAGAGGATCCAAAGGGCTCCTAAACACTGCGGGTTTTCCTATCACGGGTTCTATCTTTGTTCAGGCTCCTTCTTCCTCAACTAATCCACACTGTTTTTTCAACTAAACTTTGGTTTCTTATCTGAGCCACAAAGTGTTTGGAAACAGAGAGAGAAGCAGAAAATGATAAACCACAGTAAAGAGATATCATATCAGGAAGGTTTAAAACCACTCTACCTTCTGTTTCTATTACCGCTGACAAGCTGGGCATAAAACACGTCACGGGAAATGTCACCTGCTAGATTAATTTGTCTCACCTCGGTTGAGAAACAACTGGCCATATCAAGATTCTGAGATCTGCTACTTAGAGAAATGTAAATTAAACTGTTCTAGTTCCTAGCATATTTATAATCCCCAAAGTAAAAACATTATTAATGGCCAGTAAGTTAGGACTATTACCATGAAATTAAAAAAAAAAAAAAAAAAAAAAAAAGGATTTGACCCAGTTCCCATGATGCACAGCTAGAACCATTGTTTGGAAGGCTAGAAGCCACATGGGAGGCCTAGATTTACTTCCCAGGCCGACCTGAACATGCCAGGCATGGAGGTTGCAGCTATCATCTTATCTAATTGGGATGTTGGGAGAGGAAGATTGCAACTTGCAACACAGTGAGACCCTGTCAACAATGCATGTCACTCTCATTAAAAAATGGAGTAATTTGTGTAATGATCCTCTCCTGCATTATTATAATAAAGAAAGCACAATAATATTATATGTACAACTAAATTTTTGGCTTTAAAAAAAGTGAAACAGTTTCTCTCAGATTATGTAAAAAGTATCAAGGAATATAAGGGAAGTAATTGCACATTTAGGATCAAGAATGAATAAACAAAGACATCCAGGAGAATTTGAGATGTATGTCTGGAGGATCACATAAGCATAGTCCAATTAGAGTGAAGGCCCATCCAAAGTTTTGTGAGGAAATGACATTGAAGAACATAGTTAAGTAGGGTGTATGGGAGCTGTCGAGAGTCATAATAAAAAGCAAGCTTCTTATTATATAAACTTCTGTTTCCAAGGCAGGATGAGCTGTACATTGGTCATCCATGAGGTAATCAAGGAACAGCTAGGCCAGCCGGGAACTGACCATGTGCAACAGCTTCAGTCAGCTTTGTTTGCTGACGGGACGTCGTTGCCATATGGAGGCTTCGTTTTCTTTTGAGTGACTTGATAAGATCGAAAGTGCACCTGCTGCATTCTTTTGAGTGCCAAGATATGTTTTGTTTCTCTCAAAAGCGTGCTTTAAAAATATTTCAGGGGACCAGAAGTCAGTTTAGCAATATCACAGCAGTCTACAAGGCTGATCCACTTGAGGGTTTCAGGGGCGCATCCACAGACCTCCCTGAACAGGCTGGGTGTGCACGTGCCCACAGTCCAGGGCTGAAACTGCAGGCACCATGAGGGCCTTGTGGGTGTGCATGTCTCTCTCACATTTTATCTCTGTGTCCTTTGTGCTCATGAGAGAAAGAAGTCAATTTTTAAAATATATTAAATCTCTCTATACTATCCACTCAACTTTTCTGTAAAACTAAAACTGCTCCAAAAGTTAAACTCTACTAGTTATTTCAATAAAACAAACATTTGTCAAATAGTTTTTAAAACATCATATATATATATATATATATATATATACACACACATATATATATACACACATATATACATGTCTATATACACTCATCAGAAAAGTCATGATGCATTTTTGCATAGAAAAGCAGAAAAAATAAAGTTATGACTTTTCTGACAATGCAATATATATTTCAGTCAAGTGACAATATTTTTAAATTATGACATAATTATAATATAACATAAGTACACATTTCTGTCTTCTCTTTGAGTTAAAGATAACTAAGAGGTGTTAGAACACTTGGTCAGCCTCCATAAATGGCAATACTCAATGAAGCTGACTTGAACTGTTCCTTTAAATAAGGCACACAGTTTACTAGATTTTGCCAGTTTTCCCCTAATTGCTCTGGCGAGGTGCTTTATGTGCCTAGCTTGGACATTACAGTCTGCCTTAGACAATGAAGGTTCAGTTATTTTTCCTAACATATGAGCTCCAGATATATTGGTTTAAATTGAAGCAGGGCTGAAGGAAATGAGACCACTTTACTCTTCAAGTAAGGAGGACCTGAAGTAGAAAGACAAACGTAGCAATGCAGAGTGGAGGCCGAAAGCCAAAGTTCAGAAGTTATAAACTTTTTATTTCAGAAGACATGATTGAATGTCAGAAATAAAGTCAGAAATGATGCCACGTGATGAGAATAAGCAGCCTGTTTGCAATTTTGCGTATTTTTCATAAAGACAGAAATGAACTCAAGAAAGAAGTCAGTGCTAAACATAAAGGTTTCAAAAATCACTTAAATGACAGTGTGAGATGAGGCTATTAGGGCAGATGACATTTTCAAGCAGAAACCCCAGAACAGATCTTTAGGAAGCTCCTGTATTTAAGTCCCTGAAAAAGAAGGAGCGTTAAAGAAAGAGTGGTCCAAAGGTAGGAGGGGATGCGTCTATGGCCTGTGGTTAAGGCAGCCAAGAGTTCACATGGTCAACCCTGAAGTTTGAGTCCTGGACCTGAGAGTTAAGAAACATGCTGGGCGTATGTGCGTACATTCCCAAAATTTCCTACAGGGGGAGAGATGGCAGAGAAGAAATTGCAGCATAACTATCCCCATGTGGGGGTTGATTTTCTTCCCCTCTCCCTCTTACTGTCTCTCTGTCTTTCTCTGGCAAGTACATGCACTCTTTGGCAAAACTTCAAAAAACTGAAAAGGCAGGAAGGCGCAGGGGAGATGATGTGTCAGTAGCACACTGTACTGGCCTGCTGGAAGCCACGTGGCCAGGCACCCTGTGAACATGCCAGGTGCATACACAGGAACCCAGGATTTTAAGAAGTGGAGGGCCGAAAGGAGATTGTGGCATGAAAAGACCCTGTTAAGGATGCTTCTCTCTGTGTGTCTTTTTCTCTATCTCTCTCGAGAGATGCATTATTTAAAAAAAAAAAAAAAAAAAGAATTAAAGAAATACGGCAGGAAGAGAACAATTAGACTGATAATTAGACTGTATCAAAAACTCCAAGTACAGTGTGAGGGAATTCATGATTGTTAAATATTTCTGACAGTTCAAGTAGAAAAAGACTAAGCAAAGCAGTTAATTCAAGAGAAAGCAATATCTTTTTTTTTTTTTTTTTTTTTGGAGAGGTTTTTATTTTTTCACTATGGGACGCGTGTGCTCGCCAGACAGACAGAGAGACATAGAGACAGAAAGCGAGAAATCATCCCCCAGGGGCAATGGTCACGCCGCAATCCCTTCTTCTCCATTCTCCTCTCGGGAACTTGGGCACGCACGCACACGCGCCCGGCGTGAGTTTTAAGCCACGGGGTCCGGGACGCGAACCGCAGTTGACTACATGGGAGTCCAGCGACATAGCCATTACGCTAACTACTGCTTCCCAGCAATATCTTTTATTATTTACCCTGTACCAATAATTCAATCATCTTATTTAATTATCAGAATAACCATCTGAGTTAAATTGAGACAGCAGGTGGCATGAGGGTTAAGGTGCCAAACTCCCACATGGCTGACTGTGCTTTGAGTCCTGAAGACAGTGACTTGAAAGTCACACCAGGTGAATATGCATGCATGCCCAAAAACCCTAAAGGAGAATGGAGGAGAAAGGATTGCAGCTGCAGCATGATCACTCCCCGCAGGGGCTGATTTCTCCCTTTCTCTCTGTCTTTTTCTCTCTGGTTAGTGTATGCAATCTATTGCAAAAAATCTCTCACAAAGAAAAATGTACTACCCGTTTGACTCATGAGAAATCGTGGCTCAGAAAGGTTAAAACAGTCTAGAGGTTCCTCGAAAAATCTAAGACTAGAACTACCATAGGACCCAGTAATCCCACATTGGGTATATATCCAAAAGAAAGGAAATTGCTCAGTGAGAGAGTCATTTACACATCTATGTTTATTGCAGTATGATTTATAATAGCTAAGTTATGGTAGCAACCTAGGTGCCCAATAACTGAAGAATGGATGGGGAAAACATGGCACGTATACACAATGAAATGCTACTCAGCCACAAAAGAAAAAAAAAAAAAAAAAAAAAAAAAGAACGAAACAGCAGTCCTGTCATTTGACACAGAGTGGATGAACCTGGGAAATATAATGCTAAGTTAGGGGGAAAAAAAAATCTATGAAAGAGAAATACTAGGGACCAGCAGTTAGCGTAATGGCTATGTCGCTGAACTCCCATGTAGTCAACCATGGTTAAATTCCCGGACCCAGTGGCTTAAACTCACGCCGGGCACGTGTGCATGAGTGCCCAAGATCCCAAGAGGAGAATGGAGGAGAAGGGATTGCAGTGTGGCCATCCTCCCTGGGGGGTGATTTCTCGCTTTCTGTCTCTCTGTCTTTTTGGCGAGCGCACGCGCCCTATAGCAAAAAAACCTCTTCTTCCCCCAAAATAGAGAAATACTAAATATCCCTGCTTAACAGATGCAAAATATACACAATCTATGGTAGAAGTGTAAAAACTTGAAAGTTTAGAGGTAGAGACAGTAGGGTCAGCATGGTGGTTAAGGTGACTGGATCTCAGATGGTCAACTACACAATTTGAGTCCTAAACCCACTAGCTTGAAAAACATGCAGGATGTGCATGTGCACATGCCCAAAATGATGAGGAGAATGGAGAAGGAGAATAGTATGTCCATCCTCCACGGGCAGATGCTCTACCACTTGCCCTCTCTCTCTAGCTCTTTGTTTCTCTCCAGTGAGTCCAGGTGTCTTCTAGCAAATTAAAAAGAGAGAGAGAGAGAGAGAGTAATAGTAGTTACCAGAAACTGCAATGGGAGAAAAAAAATTTAACAGACTAAAGAATACATTTAAATAAGGGGAGAAATTATGAACTGTCCACAGCAGAGTAAAATCTATGGACTAATCAAAACACAATTAAAGAAAAAAGCCTAGTAGCAATATTATCAGATATAGACAACAAAATATAATATTTAATGTGAAATATGAATATGTATGTATATACCCTTGATAGATTACTACACATTACAAATGCTTTGGAAAACTATACTCTACCCCCCCAAGAGGAACATGGAATATGCGTAACTCAGAAATCATAATTTAAAAATAAAAAGGGATGAATTTAGTCATCAGTTACCAGTTTCTTCTGAAAAAAATAAAAGGGGGGGACAATATTTTAAAGCTCTCGGCAGTCATTTTTAATCATCATTTCATGCAAAAATTGCTTTTTGAATGAACAGAAACATTAACAGTCATTTTGTTCTTGCAAAAGAAAAACCAAATTGTAAGCTGTTATGGAGTAATTTAAGGTAAACGACTATGCACAATAATATAAAACTCTGTCTTTATCATAAATTATTGCATTTTTAAAATTTATTACGATTTTGATTGCAGAAAGGCAAGAGGCTGGGAATAGAAAATAACATTTACCTCCATGATTGCAGTAATGTAGAGAAAATGAAGGTAGAAGTCAGGTTCTAACCTCACCACTGAGGGAGATAAACTGGTCTTTGCCAGCTGACAGCCGCAGAATGGACAATCAGGTGAGAGAGTCAGAAAGATTTACCCTATAAAGAGTCATCATTTGTGGTATCTAGGAGAATTTATGGCCCCTGTCTGGTTCTAACATTTTCTTTCCTGAGTTGTAATTTGGTCCTGCTATCTCCAAGCTTTCAGTGAAGTTTGGCTTAGAGTTACAGCTGGGACTAAGCAGAGTTTTGTAGAATTAAGGGAGAAATCTGTTCCTGTGTTTGGTGTGAAGAATTACGGGCAGAGAGCAGACTGGGAGAGCAAGGAACTACGCAATCTGCAGGGGCTGGAGCACACACCAGAGCCCTTTCTCTGGTGACTGCCAGATTGTAGTTCAGAAAGACTTGGGCATTGGAACCCAGTACAAACCCTAAACTTTCTGAAAATACACAGCACAGACACTTGAAAAAATATTGTCCATTTAAAAAAGGGGCTTACACTTTGATGGCAGACTGTATATGGGAGATCAGAGTTCATATGTTGAGAAATAGAAGAAAATTATTCTAGGGGCCAGGGAGTGGTGCAGCTGTAGTGCAAATAAACACGCATGGGAAAGGTCTTGTGTTTGTGTCCCAGGACCTGCCTGAGCACATTGGGCACATATGTGTGTGTTTGTGAACCACGCTCCTTGAGAATGGGAGTGTATCACGGCATGAAGATCTTGCTGAGGTTGGGACAAGCGGTTGGCGTAATGGCTATTTCGCTGGACTCCCATGTAGTTGACCGTGGTTCGAGTCCCTGGCCCAGTGACTTAAATTCACGCTGGGCGCATGTGCATGCTTGCCCGAGATCCTGAGAGGAGAATGGAGGAGAAGGGATTGTGGCGTGGCCGTCCCCTCTGGGGGGTGATTTCTTGCTTTCTGTCTCTCTGTCTCTCTTTCTTTCTCTTTCTGTCTCTCTCTGTCTTTCTGGTGAGTGCACGTGACCTATAGCAAAAAACCTCTCCAAAAAAAAAAAAAAAAAAGATCTTGCTGAGGGTGTATGTCCCTCCATCCATTTTCTAACTCATGGAAGAAAGAAATAAACTTTAAAAATTATTCTTCTTTTGGGACCAGCAGTTAGCGTAACGGCTATGTCGCTGGACTACCATGTAGTCGACCGCGGTTTGGGTTCCAGACCCGGTGACTTAAAACTCACGCCGGGCACGTGTGCATGAGTGCCCAAGATCCCGAGAGGAGAATGGAGAAGGGATTGTGGCATGGCCATCCCCTCTAGGGGGTGATTTTTCGCTTTCTGTCTCTCTGTCTCTCTCTGTCTGGCAAGCGCACATGCCCTATGGCAAAAACCTCTCCAAAAAAAATTATTCTTCCTTTAAAGAATTATTTTATTTAATTTTATTCATTTATTTGTTTTAATTTGACCAGAGAGAGACAGAGAGAAAGTGAGCCACCAGGTCCAGGACTTGAACTGCGGTCGACCATGTGGGAGACCAGCACCCTTAACCACCGTGCCACCTGTCAGCCCCAAATTATTCTTGCACTATTATTGGCAGGCTTTTAATTTTTTTCTGTAAAATTGGACAACACAGATCATGGCTCTGACTCTATTGACTCGAAATATGTAATCATGCCTACTTTGTGTTCTGGCAGTACGTGAATTTTCTCTGGGGACTTTAACATATTATGCAAGAGCATAAAAGATAAACATTCTTACTAAAATTCCTATATACTCCCAAATATTAATATTTTATTGATAATAAAAAGGTCAAATTTCTTGTTGATATTCTATGCATCTGATGCAATAGTTTCTCTATACATTAAATATCAGTAATATTCTCATGTTGAATCAAAAAATGTAGACTGGGGGACCAGCAGTTAGCGTAATGGCTATGTCTCTGGACTCCCATGTAGTCGACCGCAGTTTGTGTCCCAGACTTGGTGGCTTAAAACATACCGGGTGCGTGTGCGTGTGTGCCCAAGATCCCGAGAGGAGAATGGAGGAGAAGAGATTGCGGTGTGGTCATCCTCCCATGTTCAATGAAAAGGAAAAAGCAAATGAGAAAGTGATTTCTCGCTTTCTGTCTCTCTGTCTCTCTCTATCTGGCGAGCGCACGCACCCTATAGCAAAAACCTCTCCAAAAGAAAAAAATGTAGATTTGATGGCCCAGTTATAGTAACAAAGTGGTAACACAGGTACCTTGCAAGGCTGGAAGCCACATGGTGACTATGGGTTCATATCTCTACATCAGAGGGGGAAACATGCCAGTTTGTACACAGGTACCCTGGATGTTGAGGAGCAGTAAGATTGAGGATGGGGATTGCAGCAAGTCTACTGAGGGTGTTCTATTGCTCACCCTCCCTTTCTCATGTGTTCACTCTGTCTATCAAAAGAAAAAATAGTAGCCTGGAAATACTTTTATTTTCTCTCTATTATCTTAAATAAGAAAAATTTGCTTACCATTGCTATGAGGAAAAGAGTTGGTCTCTGCTGAATCACCAGGTTAAATAGTGGAGGCGTTAATCAGAATTACATCTAGGCTGTTGCAAAGGTTAAAGTCTGCTTAAAGCCATGAACATAATTTAAATTAAAAAATGAAACTTGCTCTTGCTATGTTGCTCTGTATACTTTCAAGTTGAAAGCACAAAATGTTCATTTAAAAATGTTATTGAGTTCTCAAAATGCAATGCAAAAATATGATATTTAGGCAGAAAAGGTCAGATTTTTTAAAAAGGAAAAGTCTCAAGAACTTAAAATGTCAAGATTCTTGGGAAAATATGAAATAATTTTTTACACTAACTATTTGATTGACTGAAATTGTTTCATATAAGGTATCAAGGAAAAGCAATGGAACACACTTTGAAGCAGCTCCTTGTGAAAAATGTGAGTGGTAAGTTCTTTCTAGGGAGTACCATATGTGGGGCAGGGAGTTGGAGGGTATGCTTTAAGATTAGAAGTTAGATAGTAAATGCTACTGTTTTAGTCACTTTGGATGTTTTCAGAGTAACGTGATATCTCTAGAATTTTTTTTTTTTAGAGTGAGATTTTTGCCATGGGCCACTTGTGTACATTGGAGAGTCAGAGAGAGACAGAGAGACAGAAATCAAAAAATCACCTCCCCCCTCCAAGAGGGATGGCAACACTGCAATCCCTTCTCCTCCATTCTATTCTTGGAATTTTAGGCATACACTCACATACACCTGGCATGAGTTTAAGCCACCAGGTCCGGCACTTGAACTGTAGTTGACTATGTGAGTGTCTAATGACATAACCATTACACCATCTGCTGGTCCCAATCTCTGGAATTTTTAAATATGAAGATAACCCTATGAATATATATGAAAATGTGCTTTGAATTTCTTAACATTTTCCTTCTTTTAAAGTTAGGCAAAACTGCAGTGGAAGGAATTAGGTGGCCTACAAAAAGGTATGTTTGTTGAGCAAAGCAATAAACAATTGGGCCAGCAGGTGGTATGATGGTTAAGGCACTGATCTCCCACATGGCTGACTCTGCATCTTGAAAATCATGCTCAAAATCCCAAGAGGGGAATGGAGAAGAGATTGTGGTGTGGCTATCTTCCAAAGGGGTGATTTCTCACTTTCCCTCTCTCTTTGTCTCTGAAAAGCACACACACTCTATGACAAAAACCTAAAAATAAATAAATAAGCAATTGAAAATTCAAAGTGATACTTTTGCACAAACCAAACATTAATTTAAATTACAGACAGTTTCATTAGCAACTAAGGCCATTCATTTACAGTGGTACTACTGGATAGACTTAATGTATAAAATGCTATATTTTTTAAAAATTGGGAGATCTTCTATTCTGCTTTTGTTACCTCTAAATTCCTCATGAAATTTACAATGTATTTCTACTTCGATTATTAGTCATTCAGAATTCTATATTTAGAATTCAAGATATTCTAGGGTTGTGGAATGCATCAAAGTTCAATGAAAAGGAAAAAGAAAATGAGAAAAAATGAGACTCTTCACTAGGTCTTTTTATTGGAAAGGAGCCTTTGTCTTTTAAGATTTCATGTAAGGAATAAAATTACTAGTGAGAAAAGTGTTCACTTATGTAATGTCATTATAGAACACTGAACCAATGAAAACTGCTGTCTAATATTTTTAAAATCCCTTTCCTTGTATTAAGGTTAATATACAACTCATCCATGGTTGATATTTCAGGCTTAGTATAAACTCTATTCATTCCCAAGCAGAGACTCACATACTGTAAAGAAACAGAAGTAACACTTAGTGGTCTGAGGCATAACTGAGAAGAGGAACATACAGGATGAAAAGTCCACATAAAAAGAAATAAAATTCTGCTTCAGAATTCCTTTTAGAACTGGTGGTGACCAAAGTTGGCTTAAAACAGATTTTTCTTGACTTAGAAAGTTTATTTTCTCTTTTTCTATTTCACTTTCAGGGATGGTAATCAAATCAATAATACTTGTTAAACTGAAAATGTTTATTCTTTTTTTAAATTTTCAGAGTAATTTTACATAAAGTCCTCATCATGATCCTGAGTGTTTTCGTATCTTTGGATAAATACCAAGGAGTGGAATTACTGGGTCTTATAATAGTTCTCTTTGTAGGTTTTTGAGAAAACTCCATATTGTTTTTAGACGGATGCACCAATATACATTCTCAGCAACAGAAAATGTACCTTCTTGATTAACAACTTTGCATAGAGTTCAAATATGAAGTATATGGTCAGTAGGTGGTATGGTGGTGAAGTCGCTGAATCCCACATGGAAGACTCCGTGGTTCAAGTTCTGGGCCCAGTGCCTTGAAAAACAGGGCTAGGTGTGTGTGTGTATGTCCAAAATTTTGAGAGGAGAATGCAACATGGCCATCTGCCTTGGGCATGATTCTCACTTTCTATCTTTCCCTGTCTCTCTCCCTGTCATGGTCTCTGTCCTGCCTCAGTAAGTGCACATGCCCTATGGCAAAATTCTAAATAAAAGAAAAATTAAAATAGAACAAAACAAAAACTACATATTTAAAATAGTTTGTTGGGGTCCAGCCTCAGCGGGGGTGGGTTATCTCGACGGAGGCAGCACAGAAAGAAAAGACTGAGGTTTTGGTGCCTTTTTTCATGCACATCCTCGGTCAGACACCCTCAGAGATCGCTCTCTGTAGAGTGACAACTGCTAGGAATCATCGTGCCTTTTTATTGAAAATGTGATACATGCAAGTAAACGGGTGAGGGGCTACGTGTTCTAATTATCAGTTCATAAAGTTTGAACAATAAGGATCATAGATTCCATTCAGGGTTGGATTAAGGGCAGGTCTATTACAGTTTAACAATAATTTGTTTGATGTAAACAGGATTTCGGGAACTTCAAGGAATGCAGTTTCGGGAAAGCAGCTCCATCAAATAGAGTTACTTATCAGCCGATGCATGGTGGCAGCCTTCTTGTGATAACTAAGTACGATGCTAAGAAAAGAAAATCTCAAGTATAGGTATTAGTTCTTATGGATCTCAATAAAGATTGATACTTATATAATTTTATAGGGATTAAAACTTAATTCAAGGAATCCTAATATATCTATCTATTCTAATGGGGTGAACCTCTTGTTCACTTGGTGTGGGCGGGATACTTTAAATAGCTTCTTCAACTGGTGGTACCGGTTTTTCTTAAGTCAAAAGTAAAGTGACTGGGACCAGCAGTTAGTGTAAAGGCTATGTCACTGGACTCCCATGTAGTTGACCGCGGCTCTCGTCCCGGACCCGGTGGCTTAAAACTCACGCCGGGCACATGTGCATGCATGCCCAAGATCCTGGGAGGAGAATGGAGGAGAAGGGATTGTGGCGTGGCCATTCCCCCGGGGGGTGATTTCTTGCTTTCTGTCTCTGTGTCTCTCTCTGTCTGGCAAGCACATGAGCCCTATGGCAAAAAAAACCTCTCCAAGAAAAAAGTAAAGTGACTAACAAGTTAATGAAAAACTTTAAAATGGGTTTGTGGTATACCTAAGTGTTGTGTTGTGCTTGTGGCACCACTGTTACGTATTTTGTTAGAACATTAGCTACCGTGGGGCGGGAGTATCCTGGGCCAGTTTCAGACTAATACTATTTTATATAAACAAAAGATTATTTTTAAGCTTATGTTAAATGTGTCTTGAAGGACCTTCCAAAGGTCAAGAAGATTTCTTCCTAGATGGAACTTCAGCACACCCTCCATTGTGACCACAGGGATGAAGCATTGTAATTAACAGTAGGTGGTCAGGGCAAAGGGGAGCGGTCAGGGGACTTTCGGGAAATCTTACTACATACTCAAGATGTATGAGACAGCTATGTAATTCTTTTATAGTAGTATATCAGGGAGTCAGAGGGGGGTCGTGCCAACATGCTGAGTTGACCCAAGCTTTGCTCATGGAGGTGGGGGGGGGGGGGGGCTGGTGCACAGCAGTGGCCTTGCCAGCGTGCTGAGCCAACCAAGGCTGTGCTTAAAGGTTGAAGGTTCAAACAGATCTTGGGGCCCTGCCAGGTCGGACTCCTCCAATAGTAATTCTATGAAAGTGTAGCCACAGGTAACACATATTGGACAATCTTTTGCTTAGAAATATGGATTCTCATTCAAGGAGTGGTAGAATACAGAGAAGATTGAAGGAGAGCATAAGAAAGAAAAGAGAGAAGTGAAAAAGGTAAAGAGTAAATGAAAAACTCCTTTCCTCTGTGAGAGTAATTTCTGGACACTAGGAACAAAGCCAGTTACTTATTTGAACTTCACACTCCTGTTTCGGCTGTTTAATTGCTGGAGAGTGTATACATTCACCAGAGAGATGCAGAGAAAAAGATGAAGAGGGAGCTCTCTAACGGGATGTAGCCTTGTTTCAAACCTGTCTCCTCCATTTCTCCATCCCATCAGGATTTGGGACAAGTACACATTTCCCTGGCATGGTTTTTAAGTCTCTGGGGATGGTGTTTGATCCACTGAGGCTGGGATTTATAGCACCATTATACATTTCTAGTGAAATAAATCATTCGTCATCATATCATGTCTTGGTTCTTTTAGTTGGCCATGTGGAATCTGGCTGCCTTAGCCACTAGTCTCTGGCACCAGCCCTCATACTCCCATCTTTTTAAGATGACTAATTTTTTCATGAAAGACAGAGAGATCCTCTTAACAGGGTCTTCTTACACTATGATCTTCTTTCCAGACTCCCAGCCAGCTTGGATCACAGGTGAATGTGCAGGTGTATCCAACCAGTTCGTTCCACTCAGGATCCAAACCTGGGCTCCAGTATCAGACTGTGATGCCTACTGCCTGCTTCACTGTGGCTTGGTCATTCTCCTTCTTTTGACAAACACTACACTCAATTTTTCCAAATCTGCATTATTCATACTACCTCTTTTAGGAAGCTTTTCTTAGCGTTTTCTTTCTAGATAACAGATCCTTTCAGAGTCTTCTTAGATTTCCCAGTAACTGTGAGCTCCGTAAGGACCACCACTGTATTTGTAGTAACAGTTCAATACCTGGAACTGTGGCTGCTGTGGTTGCCTATACTCTGTATTGGAGGTGGAAATACAAGTTAAGAAGCCTCTTGTGGTTTCCTTCCTGTGTAAACTCTTTTTTATTCTTAAAAACTAGTTTAATCTTCTTTATTCAGATTCTAATTTGTGGTAATGTAAATCAATTGTATCCTGACTGAATTAGAAATCTTCATGTGTTTTCATTTTTCTTCCTCCTGCAGATGCCTAGTAATAACACATAGTATGCATCCTGGTTGTGCTTGAAAAAGTGTGAGAACATGGGACCACCAGTTAGCATAATGTCTATGTCGCTGGACTCCCACGTAGTTGACTGCTGTTCACGTCCCTGACCCGGTGTCTTAAACTCACGCTGGGCGTATGTGCGTGCATGCCCAAGATCCCGAGAGGAGAATGGAGGAGAAGGGATTGTGGCGTGGTCATCCCCCCTGGGGGTGATTTCTCGCTTTCTGTCTCTCTGTCTCTCTCTGTCTGTCTGGCGAGCGCACGTGCCCTATAGAAAAAACCTCTCCAAAAAAAGAAAAAAAAAGTGTGAGGACATGGGACCAGCAGTTAGCATAATGGCTATGTCACTGAACTCCCATGTAGGCGACTGCGGTTTGAGTCCTAGACCCCGTGGCTTAAACTCATGCCGGGCACGTGTGCATGCGTGCCCAAGATCCCAAGAGGAGAATGGAGAAGGGACTGTGGCATGGCCATACCCCCTGGGGGGTGATTTCTCGCTTTCTATGTCTCTGTCTCTCTCTGTCCTTCTGGCGAATGCAAGCACCCTATAGCAAAAACCTCTGGAAAGAAAAAAAAAACGTGTGAGGACAAATAGCACAAATGAACATTATGTATTTAGAAGAGCTGTTTTCCAGTTGATAAATCTAGTCTAGAGTACATTTTGCTTTGGTAATAGGAACACTCACCTCATGAAAACATTATACTTGAAAAGAAACTTTGCTTAAGCTGTATTAGAATCTGCTGGTATGATAGCAGATTTACATGCTTTAATTTATACTTTCATCATTTTTTAATATATTTTGAAGTTGTAAATTAGCACCATTATATATTTCTAGTGAAAAAAATCTTTCATCTTTGGGGAAGGCAGGTGGCATGGTGGTTAAGGGCACTGGACTTGCACATTGTCGACCACAGTTCAAGTCCTGTACCTGGTGGCTTGCTTTCTCACTTTCCTTCTCTCTTCTCTCTCTCTTTCACTCATTATGTGTAACAATGTGTTACACATAATGGTAATGTTGAAAAGCCAACAGGAAATATTGAGAAAAGTCAGAAATTAGCAACAGAAGAAAACTATTATTATGCTTAACTGGAGGGGGGGAAAGAGGGAGAGCTAGAGATCCTGAAACCAGGAGCAGGGCAGACCTCTCCAAAGATAGCTGCAGCTGCAGAAGAGAGACACATCCAAGGCAAGAGGGAGAGAAAGCAGCATGTATCTATATATTAGTTTTAGCTACAGGGAACATGTACTCACTGAGTAGAGACAGAGTGAGGGAGCGTGAAAAATCACGTGGCTATCCTAAATGGATAGCCACATTGCAATCCCTTTCAGGATTTTGGGCTCACATGCAACACCCCTGGTGTATCTTCCAAGCTGCTAAGTCTGGGACTCAAACCACACATTGTACCATGTGGGATTCAGCTGCCTCAACCACCATGCCATCTGGCTGACCCAGTCTTACATTGTTTTTAATCCCATGTGGTATTATTGATTTTGTTTATTTACTTAATATTTGTTTAGTTATACCTACATGTTCCCACATGTTTAACAAATGTCTTTTTGGTGTCCAATTATACATTCCAGACATACTTTCTTTTTTTGAAGAACATCCTATATGATTTTGTTTTGGTAAACACATTTGATGGCATCTTGCGTAGTTTATATATCTATATTTAATCCAAAGGTCTTCGCTTTCTCGTACATGCATTTTTTCCTCACCTTCCCTTGTTTCTTAAATTGTTTATTGTCAAGCAAATACTAAAGCAATGCTTAATGTCATGTTTTGCAAACTTTAGATTACAAACCATCTTCTATTCAAGTAATGTGTTTTCTATTGAAGTGTTTGTATTAAGTGTGTGTGTGTGTGTGTGTGTGTGTGAGGTGTGTGTGTGTGTGTGTGTGTGTTTTCTCCCCATACAGGGAAACTAAAAAGAAAAATTGAGGAAAAGAAAAGTAATAGCCTCTACAATTTCAAATCACCAAAGAGGAGATAGTACATTTCTATCATTATGGCGAAATATCCACTGGTACTTTAACTGGCATGAAATCACAGAACAGAACATTTCACCTAAGCACAGGATCTTCTGGAATTGTCACATTACCACCCTCAGGGCAGAATGGTGAGTCCACTGGATGAGCAATTAAATACGGTTAATCTTTCCAAGTATGCTCAGTCGGTGCTGGCTGCATCTCTGAATAGGTAATAAGAGATAATTTGGGGCCTGTGAGTATTGTCATTTTATATACTGGTAGTAAAGACAGTCTGCTGCTAGCCCAATTATTCTTCTCAACTGTGCCTTTTATGTATCCACAGGACACACAGTAAATAAGTCCAGAGAGAAAAGGCTACACGATAATTTAATGTACCACATCTCCTTTAATCTAGGTGTAATTTACTTTGGAGATAGTGTCTTTTTAATAAAAAGGATAGATGAAGATGTACCAGGTTTGTGTTTTTTTGTTTTTTTTTTTGTTTTTTTTTTGTATTCTCCATTAATTTTGTAGCATTTTTTGTGAAAAATGTACTTTTTCATTTTCAGGTAGTTTGGCCCAACATGCACAAAAACCTATTTTAGCATTACAAATAATCAGAATTAACAGTAGGAGTTCAAAAAGAAAGTATTTACAAGGATTTTTTTAAGCTTTTGAAAATTTCTTTGTTCTTGATAGGGCACATATACATTCAAGTGAGACTGAGAGTGAGAAAGAGAAAGGAACACCCTCTACAGACAGCGTGGTCACACAACAACCCCCTTCCTCTAGTCCTGAAGCCTGTCAGTTTGGGGCAAGCACTTACATGCCCTGAGTGCTTCAGGCTGAGCATGTTTCAGATTCAAACTGCATTTGCCGTATGGCATCCAGCTTCTCTTGAGCAACATGTTACCACAGTGCCACAGAACACGCCCATAGAGATATTACTTGGCATTAAAGACAAATTCGACAAGTAAAATTTAGTATTATTTAGATATATAAGTGACTTTGAATGAATATATATTAAATATATATATATTTAGTATTATACCAACTTATTAGTTATACCAACTTATTTCATTCATTTGTCAAGATAAAAAAAGTGATGGTTAATTTTTAATGTTATTATTAAATGGAAAATAGATAACTTAATAGAAGTTTATGTTTTTACTAGCAATTTTGTGATTTTTTTCCCCATAACTTCAATGAATTTCATGACCAAAACAGTATATCTGGAAGAAAATAATAAATCAGAGGGGCCGGCAGATGGTATGGTCCATAAGGGTGCTGGACTCCCACGTGGCCAGCTGTGGTTCGAGTCCTGAACCTGGTGGTTTGCTTTCTCACATTCTCTCTCTCTCTCTCTCTTTCTGTCCTTCTCTTGTCAAAATTAAAAATAAATAAATAAAGTTAAATAAAATATTTCTTAAAAAAATAAATCAGAGACTCCATGGAATACAGCTACAGTCTTCACTTATTTGCTATTGTGTGGCAGAGGAGGTTAGATATCTTATACATTCACTAAGAAAATGGATGTGTTTTCTAACCAATAATATGATACTTCTGCCATCCATCACTCTTAATTTTCCACCAGTGTTGCAATTAGGGATCAGCTAGGGTAGCATAGGAAGTAGGGCATTGCTATACAATGCTGGAGCCATACGGAAGGGCCAGGGGGTTCAGATTTGGGGTCAATATTAAACATGCCAGGTACACACGTTTGCACCTGTGATCCTGACTGGCTATGAGGTTGGGGAAGGATCACAACATAATAAGACCTTGTCAGGGGTCTTTCTCTCTCCTTCGCTCTCACTCCCATGAAATAAACACACTTGAACAACAACACAATGCTAGTTTTAAGGTTATCTAAGAATAGAACCTCTTCTAATTTGCTTGCCTCTTCAATTTTTTATTTGTATGTTCTGTCTTCGGAATCTAACTAGGGTCAGTCTGTCAGAGTTCATATTCCAGCTGTGATCTGAAATGGTCTTTAAAGTTTAAAAATATAGTTCATGCTATCCCATTAGACAGCAGTAAGAGTCCTACCATCTGCTGAGTTGTATTTTTAGTTAGATTAAAAACAGAGATTTACCAAGTGGAAATACCCTAAATCAGCTCTGTCAGGATTCATTTTGGTATAGCTTTAATTTAGGTAAAAGGCCACTTACCACTGAATACCATTGAATCACAACTTCAAGTACACTGATATTATAAGTTTGAAACAATATATAGCCATTTATAACATTCCAGGTATACTTTCCTTTCCAAAATTATCTGAGTTTAGATTTTGGGAGAAAACAGAGTAGGTAGCCCAAAAAATAATTTATAGACAGAAATTGCACTGGCAGAAACTGTCTGATGTACTACATTGTATCTCTGGGATCTATTAAAGGCTTGTAACTTTTAGGTGAAAGTGTAGACAACAGGTAAGTTATGGATAATTTTAATTTCAGTTCTCAATTTCAGTCCTTCGTAGAGTATCAGCTACTCATCCCCCATGACTCAACCACATCTGAGTGTGTACTCCTAGAGCAGCTCCCAATTAGCTCTCAGAAAACAATTGTAGAAAAACAAAATCATAAGCAAACTTCTCCAGGAGCCAGCAGATAGTGTGGTGTGGTTAAAGTGTTGGATTCCTATATGGCTGACAATGGTCCAAGTCCCATACCCAGTAGCTTGAAAATTATGCCAAGTTCATGTGATAAATGCCAAAAATCCTGAGAGGATACTGGAGGAAAAGGAAATCATCCCCAAGGAAATCATCCTTGAGGGTGATTTCTCACTTTTCCTCTCCCTGTCTCTATATGTCTGTCTTTCCACACACTCTATGGCAAAAGTCTAAAACAATCAAAACTCTACTCCAGTACTCTGATAAATGCTAGCTACTCAGAACAAAGACATAAAGACAAAGAGGAGGATAGCCATTGCTTTTACACTTCTCATACTTATTGCAGACCTCTTCCTCTGGTCAAAGTGATACCCAGTGAATATAAAAGACCAGTGCTATTATTTTGTTTCCTACAGATTAAAGGAAAGTCATAATTTTTCAAAAGAATTAGTTTGTTTTTCAGGTATGCCATGTAGGAAACTGTAATTTTCTGACATCATCAACTAAAGGAGTAGGAATGGAGTTGGAAAGGAACAAAAGTGTGTATATCATTGAAGTTAAGCTGCTATAAATCCAAATTCGAGTTTTATAACTTTAGAATATTAAATGTAATTCCCACGGTAACACACACACAAACTAGTTACAGAATATAATCAAAAGTATCAACAGAAGGAAATGAAGTTAAATATTTTACTACAAAAAAACAACTAAGCACAAAATAAGACAGTAGTGCAGGAAATAAAGGTATACACACTGTAATAGGACATATAGAAAACAAATAACAAAAAGACAGACATAAGTTTATTCTTATTAGTTAATTATGTAAAACATATGCAGATTAAACCCTTTAATCAAAAGATAGAGAATGGAAAAAATATGATCCAGCTATACACTATCTATAAAAGATTAATTTTACATAAAAACACATAAGTAAATAGTACATAGATGGAAAAATATATCCCATGAAAATGGTAATAAAAAGATAATAGGGGTGGCTACATTAATAGTAAGCAAACTTAATTTAAAGCAAAAAATTTACAAGAGACAAAAGGTACATTACATATTAATATAATGGTAAATACAAGAGACTAAATATTTATATATATAATGAGAGACCACCAAAATATATGGAGTCAAAACAGCCCAAACTAAAGAAAAAAATAATTCTAAAATAACAGTTAGATACTTCAATATTCTATGCTCAGTACTTGATAGAACAAAATACAATATAAATAATAGAGGACTTAGTACAATAAACTAACTAGATCTAACTGATATTAAAGAACACACTATCCAACAATGACAGCACACACAATCTCAAGTGCCCATAGGGCATTTTCCAGGATAAACCAATTCAAACAAGTTAAATCTAAGTATATTTTTAAAAATAGAAGTCAAGGAGGTCCATGGCCAAGTAGTTAAAGGAACTGGATCGCACGTGATTTGAATTTCAGATCCAATGTTTGGAAAAACACACCAAATTTGTTTCATGCATTATCCAAATCCTGACTCAATGGGGAAATAAAGGAGAAGGGGTAGCTGTGTGACCCTATTCCACTGAGAGGTGGTTGCTCCCTCTGTCTGTCTTGATGTCTTTCTCTTGTGAGTGCCTACAACCTTGGCAGAATTTTTTTTCAAAGCATTTAAAAATGTAAGTCAACAAAGTATCTTTTTTGACTACACTATGAAGAAATTAGAAATCAACAAAAATAAAACTTAAAAATTCACAAATTTGTGGAAGTTAGATAATATAATTTAACCAATGAATCAAATAAGAAATCAGAAGGAAATTGAACAATACACAGAGGCAAATCAAAATGAAAACACATCATACTAAACAATGAAAGCAACACTGGATGGGAGATTTATACCTATAAACATATTAAAATAAGAAATATATTAAACCAACAACCTAACTTTACAATTTAAAGAAATTGGGAAATAATAGAAATCTACTAAATAAAAGTTAGCTAAACAAAGGAAGTAATAAAGATCATAGCAGACATAAACAAAACTTAGAAAAACAATAAATAAAATCAGTGAACCCAAAAGTTTCTTCTATGAAAAAATCAACTGAATTGACAAATTTTTAGCTAGATGAACTAAGAAAAAATAAACTCAAAATTCTAAAATCAAAAATAAATGTGGAGACATTATTACCAACTCCACAAAAATAAAAACTATAAGAGAGTAGTACAGAAAATTGAACAACAAATTAGATAACCTGGATGAAGTGAACAAATCCCTAGAAACACAAAAACTACCAAGACTAAATTACAAAGAAAAAAAAAATCTGAGTAGACCTATACCTAGTTAGGAAACTAAATCAACTATCAATTCTCCTGCCTAAACAAAGAAACACACTAAAGCAGTGACAAAAAAATTGAACCTGATGGCTCCTCAGATCAATTATAATAAACATTTAAAGAATTAATGCCAATAGTTCTTAAAATTTTCCATTATATTGAAGAAGAGAGATCAGTACTTAGCTCTTTCTATAAGACCAGTATAACCTTTCTATAAGACCAGTATAACCAAAGCCAAAGAGACCACATAAAATAAAACTACAAACTAATAAAACATTGATACAAAAGTTCTCAATAAAATACTAGCTAACAAAATTTATCTATATAAAAGATCATACACTATGATCAGGTGAAATTAATTCTGACATGTAAGGATGGTTCACCACATGACAATGAATGAATGTAACAAAATGAAGAATAAAAAGACACATGATCACTGCAGAGGGTGCAGTGGTTACAGTGCTGGACTCTCACATGACCAGCTGCAGTTTTAGTCCCAGACCCAGTGGCTTAAAACTCACACCAGGTCTGTATGTGCCCAAGAGCCTGGGAGGAGGTTGTAGGAGAAGGGATTGAGGCGTGACCATCCCCCATGGGGGATGATTTTTCACTTTCCTTCTCACTGTCTCTGTCTCTTTCTCTCACTCTCTCCCTGGTGAGTGCAAATGCCCTAAGGCAAAAACCTCTTTAAAAATGAACAAACAAGTGATCATCTCAATTGAGGCAGAAAAAAAGCATTTAACAAAAGTCAATATCATTTCATAATTCAAAAATATTCTCAACAAACTAGGAATAAAAGCAAGCTACTTCAATATAATAAATTTAAAATATTATAAAAAACTCACAACAAATCTCATGGTCAATGGTAAAAGGTTTAAAGCCTTGCCTCTAAAATCAGGTAGAAGACAATGATACCATTTTCACGACTTCTAGTAAAAATAGTAATGGAAGTTCTAGTCAAACAAAATAAATATAAAGAATCCAAATTTAAAAGGAAGAAATTAAATGATCTCTGTTTACAGATGGCTTAATTTTATATATAGAAAAAGTAAAATATGCTACACTCCCCTGTAAAAAAGAAAAACAAGCCTATTAAAAAAGTAAAAAAAATTTTAAAAAGTAACCAGGTAAAGTCAACACACAAAAATCAGTTTATTTCTATACATGAATAATAAAAAACCTGAAAACAAAGTCCAAAAACAAATTTGTCACAATAATATCAAGAAGAATAAAATACTTAGGAACTTAGCATAGAATGAGAACTGCAAAACAGTTCTAAAAGAAATAAAAATTATGTAAATAAATAGAAACATATCCTATGTGCCTGTATTGGAAGACTTAATGTTGTAAAATGTCAATGTTACCCAAAGTAATCTCTATATATAATGAAATCCCTATTAAAATATCTAGAATATTTTTTGTAGAAAATAAAGCCCATTCTAATATTCATATGGATTATCAGAGGAAGAAATGGCCAAAAAATCTTGAGGTTGATGAGCAAAGCAGGAGGATTAATATTTCCCAATTTAAAAACTTAATATAAAGCTATAGAAATCCAAAAAATGTGGTACTATCAAAATGTTAGACATATATATATATATATATATATATATATATATATATATATATTAATGGAAAATAGTAGTGCAGAAATAAACCCACATGGGTTTATATAAATGGTGAAGTAATTGCAGAAATAAACCCACATGGGTTTATATAAATGGTGAAGTAATTTTTGGAAAAGATGCCCTGATTGGTCAATGTGATAAGAACACATTTTTTTCCTTTTCAAATATCGAATACCTAACTGTGAAACCTAAAACTACAAAACTCTTAGAAGAAAACATAAGCCAAAAGCTTTACAACACTAGTTTGGCAGTGATTTTTTTGGATAGCACGAAAGGAACTGTCAATAAAAGAATAAATGGACAAATTACATTAAATTAAAATGTAAAAATTTTCGGGACCAGCAGTTAGCGTAATGGCTATGTCGCTGGACTCCCATGTAGTCGACCACGGTTCAAGTCCCAGACCCGGTGGCTTAAACTCACACCGGGCGCGTGTGCGTGCGTGCGTGCCCGAGATACTGAGAGGAGAATGGAGGAGAAGAGATTGCGGCGAGGCTATCCCCCCTGGGGGGTAATTTCTCGCTTTCTATCTCTCTGTCTCTCTCTGTCTGTCTGGCGAGCGCACGTGCCCTATAGCAAAAACCTCTCCAAAAAAAAAAAAAAAAAAAAAAGGAAAGAGAGAAATAAAGAGAAAGAAGAGAGAAATAGAAAGAAGAAAGAAAGAAGAAAAAAGAGAAAGGAGGAAGAAAGAGAAGGAAGGAAGGAAGGAAGGAAGGAAGGAAGGAAGGGAGGGAGGGAGGGAGGGAGGGAGGGAGGGAGGAAGGAGAGAGTAGGGCAGTTTCTCAAAAAATTAAAAATAGAATTACCATATGATTCAACATTCTATTTCTGGATACATACCCAATGAGTACGAACATAATCAAATTGAAAGCAGGGTCAGGCAGATATCTGTGCACCCTTGTTTATGGCAGCTTTAGTCATAAAACTTAATACATAGAGGCAATTCAAGTGTCCAGTGATGAATGATGAGGAAAAAGCAGGCTATATATGCAATGGAATATTATTCATTCTTAAAAAAGATGCTATAATATGAATTAAACTTGAAGACATTTGGTTTATAGAATGTCAATTACAGAGAGAAAAATGCTGCCCAAGATAAATATCCTAGTGGTCAGGGATATTTAGCTGACTGAAGTTTGAATACCAACCTTCACTACTTGAAAAAATAGACTGGGCACATGTACACACATACCCAAATCCTGACAGGTTAAATAAGCAGAAGGAATGGATTGAGGCATAGCCACTCTCATTTAGGGGAGGGGTACTGATTTCTCTCCCTCTCCCTCTACCTCTGTATAGAAAGGCTCTTTCATAGAGCCCTTGCAACCCCTCTGGTGATTAAAAATAAAACAAAACAAAAACAAAAAACCAAGAGAGGGCCAGCCAGTTGCCAGGTGGTTAATAGACAGTTAAGGTAGCTGGATCACACTTGGCCAACCTTGTGGTTTGAGCTCAGGACCCAGCTGCTTGGTAAATGCTTTAAGTATATGTTTATGCATGCCCAAAATTCCAAAAGGGGAATGAAGAGAAGGGATTGCATCATGGCCATCCCCTTGGTTGGTGGTTTCTCACTTTCCTGCTCTTTCTCTTTCTCTTTTTTCTCTTTCTCTTTCTTTCTCTCTCCATTGAGTGTCACATTTTATAGTAAAACTAAAAGCAAACAGTGCTGCATGATTCTTATGTAAGATATGAGATACTTAGAATATTCAATTCAGACAGAAATTATTATTTTTTCATTTTTATGTTTATTTATTAATTTTTTACATTTTTAAAATTTACAAGTCACACATAAACCTTCTTAAATCAACCCTGCCTACCAAGTATTCTGTGATATACCATCTGCTAGCAAAGATTAGTCTCTTTTTTTTTCCTTCAACGTCTTTCTCAAGATAATCCTCTAGTGTGGTTGTTCTTTTGCCATCTCTACTGATTACAATGCTGGGCTGGTAAAGTCCAGGTTATTTTATGTTATAAATTATTTCATATAGCTTCTCTAATCCTCTCTGCCAGGCAGAACTACTTATGGTGCCAGGCCATCTTTCTAAGAGCTTCTGTTGGCTTAGTTGAGATTCACCTTAGTTCCATAGTTTCCTGATTAATCTACAGACATGACAGTCCAGTCAAAGCATTGTTCAATAGTGAGTATTTCCAATTTCTGATTCAATGCAACAAGCATTATTTAACTTATACAAATAATCCTTCTGCCACAAAATAAGGATACTCCCAAATATTTTCCAATTCCAGAGGGGTCAGTCAGGAAGGATGAAAAGAAACAAACAAGAAAAATATTTTAACAAATTGCTGAACCTATCAACAACTCAGAAGAAAGTAAAATGCTTAAATTGGGAAAACAAAGCATAGTAACAAAAGTCAGTTATGGGGACCAGCAGTTAGCGTAACGGCTATGTCACTGGACTCCCATGTAGTCGACCGCGGTTCGAGTCCTGGACCCGGTGCCTTAAAACTCACGCTGGGCATGTGTGCGTGCCTGCCCAAGATCCCAAGAGGAGAATGGAGGAGAAGGGATTGCGGCATGGCCATACCCCCTGGGGGGGTGATTTCTCGTTTTCTGTCTCTCTGTCTCTCTCTGTCTGTCTGGCGAGCACATGCGCCCTATAGTGAAAACCTCTCAAAAAAAAAATCAGTTATGTTTTACTCAAAAGTCATAAATTTGTATTTCTCCAGTTCAGTCTTATGTTCAAACTCTCTTCTGTTGAATATGCAGTGTTGCTGTGGTCCAGTCTTTCGTTTAAATCCTGGAAGTTAATATTCAAAGTTGTTATTGATATTTCTTATTACTAGTATTAAATTGGTCATTTTCTTGGTTGCCTTTTGTTCTCTTATTTCTGTTTGTGTCTTTAGTTTTACTGGTCTAGCACTCCTTTCAGAACTTCTTGAAGAGTGAGTCTGCCATTGACAAATTCTTTCAGGTCTTGTTTATCTGCGAATGCTTTTATCCTTTCTATCCATATGAAAGATAATCTTGCTGGGTATAATATTCTTGGTTGAAACCATTTTTCACTTAACACTTCAAATATATTTTCCCATTCTTTCCTTGCTCACATTGTTTCTGATAAGAGGTCAGAGGTTAGCATGATTGGATAACCTTTGTAAGTAACCTGTCGTTTCTCTCTTGCCAATTTTATTATCTTGTCTTTGTCTGTAGATTTGGCCAATCTTGCTATGATATGCCTTGGAGAAGATCTTGGGTTAATTCTATTCAGAATCATTTGTATTTCTTGGGTTTGGATATTTAAATGCCTCTCTAGATTTGGAAAGTTTTCTTCCAAGATTTCATGGAATAGATTATCACTGTCCTTATTAGTTTCCTCACCTTCTGGGATACTGATTATCCAGACGTTTGGGTGCTAATGCTGTCTAGTACTTCTCATATAATATTCTCATTTTTTGGGTTATTTTCTCAATTTTCTTGGTTGCTTTTTCTAGATCAGAGATTTTGCCTTCAACATCCGAGATTTGATTTTCTGCATGGACTAATCAACTTTTAAAACTTTTGAGGGAGGTTTTGATTTCCTCAATGGCAGCCTTCATCTCTTAATAGCTCGATTTGATTCTTTTCTATGGTATGTATTTCCTCTTTCATATCATGGAAGAACTTCAATATGTCCTGGAACTTGTTGTCTCTTTTCTTCTGCATCTTCTGGAGTTCATTATCTTTCAGCTCTTGCATCTCATTTAGTTTTGTCACTATGAATATTCTGAATTCTCTATCAGACATTTCCACGAGTTCTGCTATACTGTCTGTGGATGATGAGGGATTGTTCTTTTCCCTTAGGGTAGAGATATTTTCTTGGTTTCTCATGTTTCTTGTGCCTCTGTAGTGGTTTCTGTTCATTCTGTGACAAAAATCTCTCCTCCATCTGACTGAATATTTCAGGAGTCTAGGAGATAGAGTTTAGAGCACAGCTTCCCTGAACAGGCCAGGACACACCTCAGCTTTAAAATCTACAGACAGAAATTCTAATGGCTACTGTCATACACTGGGGGGTAAGAAGGGTATAGAAGTTATTGTTTAATGTGTACTAAGTTTCAATTTTATAGAACAAAAGAGATATGGAGATGGATGTTAGTGATGGTTGTACATTATAAATGTATTTAATAATACTGAATTGTACACTTGAAAATAATTAATATGATACATTTTGTATTACATGTATTGTACCACAATAAAATATATTGAAAAATATCTGAATTTAACAAAGTAGGATTTATCAGACTATTAGAATTTTGCAAAGTTTATAACTGCCATATTTCTGTCAGTCATAATTATGGATCCCAAACAGACTCCCACTTCTCTGAAAGTTTTACAATTTTTGTCATTTTTAAAATAATTTTAATTCACTTCAATCTTATTTCTTCAGAATGTAATGTGATCTATTTGTCTCTCAAGCCAGATCTCACTTACTGCAAAATAAATATTCAGACATATGGCAGTCCTGCTAAGTGACAAGTATGTTAAATTTCAGCTTTTTGTCTGTCATTTACATATATATTTGTTGATTTTGCAATTCTGTTTGCAAGTTTGTCATAAAAGTGAATACAAATAATATTTACATTTAAAGGTAAAGGATGAATAAGTATTTATTTATATTTTGGTTGAAGTGGGCTATTATCAACGTGTATTTAATTTATTGTACTATTCATTCTTTTACAGTTTCCTAATTCACCTTGTTTTCCCTCTTTAGTGATCTTGTCCCTACATTTAGCCTTTTATACAAAGTCTCTTGTCAAGATAGAAAGGACATCTTATAATATTTGTTATGGGCATCTAGTATGTATTGTTGGAGATGATCAGCAATCTTGGGACAATTTCACAGGAGATAAATGTCTTCGCATTCCTTTAAAATCAGTGAAAAATGATCTTAGGATCAGCATCACAAAACACCACAGGTCATTGTGTATGCATGCTTAAAATCTCAAGAGGAGAGTGGAGGTGAAGGGATTGTAGCATGACCATCATCCCTTGGGGTGGGGGAGGTCTTTCTCACTACCTCTTTCCTTCTCTCTCTGAAAAGTGTACACATCCTACAGCATAAATAAGCAAAAAGTCCACCCCATCTCTTCAAATTATAAATTGTCTTCATTTTTTCAAACTGATGTTATTGAATAACACTTCATAAAGAAATAATACAGGCTCATATATTAAAAACTGACAAATTACTAACCTACTATAAGGTCTTTTATTTGGATTATGGGGTAGAAAACTTGAAGTGAAATCCATATTTTAAGATTTTATGATCAGAAACAAAAGCCTATGAACTTAAGACCCAGCAGTAATGCTACTGCTTTGCTGCAGAACATTTTATAGTTGAATGGCTAAAGTGGAAATGAGGAAATGATTAAGAGCTGTTCATAGGTGTTAATCAGAGGTAACAATTAATGAGCAATTATACACATTATGTCCTGAAACATATGACTAATCTCAAACCTGTTGTGTTACAAAGGATATTTTTTTTCAGAAACTAAAAATAGATCTGAAGACAGAATGTCACCATCTTAACTATCTAAATTTTACTATAAAAACATTTTGTAAAATAGATCTATTTTCTTTATTTAATACTGTATTTAATCAGTATGAGAAATTGAAAATCATAACTGTTCACTGAACTAATAGACTGTTTGTTGTGTTAAGAACCGATTGACCATACACTTGATCTGCTATTACACAATTAGTAATACACAGAGCCAGGGGGTCTAAGAAGTCAGAGGGCATTTCTTTAGTGGATATAGTGAAACTGCACTGGTTCCAGATTTGGTTTGGAGGCTGGGATGAAGATCAGGCAAGGAAGGCAATAGGTTCCGGTATAGAATTTAAGACATGCCCAGTGCCTCATTCGACCCCAAAACCTACAAAAAAAAAACATAAAAAGGTGAAGTAATTTTTTTAATTAAACCACACAAAAACAATTATGATTAACAAAATATTAGCATTTCAGATAAATATAGAATCAGTGCTGTAGGCTTCAAAAATAATGTGAATTGTGTTTCTAAAATGAGACCTATAAAGTGAGCTTTAGGAAACTGTGGATCACTGAAAACTGTATTAAAAACATGGCTCTAATTACATATGTGTATATTCACACATACCTTTCTTGAAAAATTGTTTGTGGTCCCATCAAGTATTCAGAAATGCCCTTGCTCCTGAAAAGCTTAAGAATTGCTAATCTTATGTTGCTATTCTAATGTAAAGGTGGATTAGGACAAAACTAAATAAACAAAAACAGCAGTAAAATTTTTGTCCAGGATCTAAAACTTATTAAAAATATTATTAAATTTTGGGAGAGTCAGTATAAATTAGAAACATGAATTCCAAAGTCAAAGTCAGGCAGTGGCTTTGGAACTTGAACTCACCAGTGATAGGTCCTCTGACCTTTGAAATGTTATAAAATCTTTTGATGTCTCAACTTCATCTATAAATGAGCATAATTATGGTGCCCATATTGTAGGGTTGCTGGGAGGATTAAATAGGTGGGTATATATGTCAAGTTCTTGGAAATGTGTTAGTAACTTACTCTTCTTTTTTATTTATTTATTTATTTATTTATTATTGTAGCTCATAGACACAGACACAGAGAGATAAAGCATTCTTTAATGAGGTGTGGTCATGCACCTTTTTTTAACCCTCTACTTCTCCATCCTGTCAGGAAAACATGCATGTGCCTGGTTTTCAAATTGTCAGGGCCAGCCATAGGCAGTCACACAGGATCCAGCTTTCTCTGCACTATATCTAACTGTTGCACTGTGGGGTCAGCCCTGTCTTAGTTACAGTTTGTTAATACTGGAGGAAAGAATTGTATCACAAGAATTAACAGCTTTCATAAAATCCTGTGAAAATTACTTGGCTCACTTTTTGAAGAACAAAATATTGTAAACAGCATAATGTTGTATATAAGACATCACAATGTCTTATGTATGTGTTTCAAAGATATTCTCATTTACTCTTGTGTCAGCAGATCCTGTGTTTAACATTATTACCTGTATAGAACAAAAATCAAACTACCTCTCTTTTAAACTATTTTATAGCTCATTTTCATTCATTCAGCATGGACTTCACCCAATTTATTTGAAACTATGAGGCTGCTATGCTTAAGAAATACACAGTGTATGTACACAAGTCATATTGTCAACTAATAAGTGCAAAACATAAACCTGGAAAAGTTCAAATTTTTCAATAGTGTGGGTAAGGAAAAGCAAATATATTTGTTTCCATTGTGAACTCACCATTCTAATGGTTGAAATAAGCATATATATATATATATATATATATATATGTATATATATAATTTGAAATAAGCATATATATATATATATAAAATTTCTTTATGTATATATAAAGAAAAAAAATATGTTTTAAGACCATTTTCTTTTCACAGAGTTAAGAGTGGGTAAGTTACCGAACAAGGAATGACTTCTTGCTTTTACTGAGTAATCTTAATATATTAACTGAAATGCATTAGTGCTAACCTTTGAACTGTGAAACCGCTATATAGTCTCTGTGACCTGAAGTTATCTTGTTTTAAATCTATTAGATAAAATTATATGACATGGAGCTTAATTAGTCATACCTACCCACCTGCAGAAAATCAAGCATATAAATAGAATATTGATCTTCAAGAATATTGTCATCCTATAACTGTAATGGAATTAGCCACAGGTATGTTTTGCAAGCAGTGGTGGGGTAATTATGAATAATAAACCCTGGGTTTGTAGTTAATTAAATTCACTATGGAAGATTGTTTCATCAAAATGTTACTGAGCACTTAAAACCTGCTCTAAAAGAGTAAATCATAATATCCTCTATTAGTGTCTGTGTGTGTGTGTGTGTGTGTGTGTGTGTGTATGTGTGATGAAATGAGTGGATAAAGACATTAACAACCAGGAGCTTTATTTAAATGGCTGTTCTCTTAGATTTTATTCCCATTTTAGTACAACCATGCTGACACAAGTAACTAATTACAAAACATCAATAGTCTCTGCTTGAGACATTTTGGTTAGTTCTGATAGCATTTGTTCTCTAAGCCAGACATAAAGATCATGTTACTTTTCCTTTTTCTTGATCCTTCATTTTCAACATTAACCAGTTTGCTGATGCTAATTAAGTAGCATTTTTCTTGCTAAATGTTAGCTTTTACAACATAATCTACTCCAACATAACAAGGACCTTAGAAAAAAAAAACACACTTTGTTGCTTTATTCATTTAATCTGCAGAATGTGTAGGTATGATACTTGCCTTGCAGTTTCTAAGGTGAAACTATACTTTCCGCAGTTCATTAATATCTACTCTGCCAGTATTAATCACGATTTAATAACATTTAAATACTTAACCATTGAAAAAGAGCTATTATAAAAAGAGCTATAGTATTACGATAGTTCATTTTTAAAAGCAACACTCTTGTTAACACAGACTGTCATAAATCGGCTAGAATTTTCTTTAATTTTTTTTCTTTTTTTATTTTTTTTTTGCTATTTGAAGTTGAATAGCTTTGTGTTTCTTAACTCCATTCCAAAATAATACATCTGTCAATTTTTAAATAGCAGACAATGACTTGATGTTGCCTCACCCATGATGGCCAACAATTTTCATGTCAAGATATCTGTCTCTAATGCTTTCAAATTTGGAATTACACGTATGATCCAGCCATGTGCCGTACCCCACCTAGAATATGCAATGCTGTAGTTGCTGTGTATAACTGTGCTTTGTCTGACACAGTGCCAGAGGGAAACATTTGCTGTGTTGTGTATTGAATGGCACCAAAGCATTAATTATCTCATCACAAACTTTTAATTAAAAAGATTTTTTTTTTGGAGAGGTTTTTCGCTATAGGGCACGTGCGCTCGCCAGACAGACAGAGACATAGAGACAGAAAGCGAAAAATCACCTCCCAGGGGGATGGTCACGCCTCAATCCGTTCTCCTCCATTCTCCTCTTGGGATCTTGGGCACGCACGCACACGTACCCGGCGTGAGTTTTAAGCCACCGGGTCCAGGATGCAAACCATGGTCTACTATGTGAGTCCAGCGACATAGCCATTATGCCAACTGCTGGTTCCCAAAAGAAATTTTTTTTTTTTTTTTGGAGAGGTTTTCGCTGTAGGGCGCGTGTGCTCGCCAGACAGACAGAGAGAGACAGAGAGATAGAAAGAGAGAAATCACCCCCCAGGGGGGATGGTCACGCCGCAATCCCTTCACCTCCATTCTCCTCTCGGGATCTTGGGCACGCACGCACATGCACCCGGTGTGAGTTTTAAGCCACCTGGTCTGGGACTCGAACCACAGTCGACTACGTGGGAGTCCAGCGACATAGCCATTACGCTAACAGCTGGTTCCCAAGAATTTTTTTTTTTGATAGAGGTTTTTGCTGTAGGGTGCATGAGCTCACCAGAGAGACAGAGAGAAATCATCCCTGATGGGGGATGGCCACACTACAATCCTTTCTCACCCATTCTCCTCATGGGATTTTGGTCACATGCACACACACGCCCAGCACGAGATTCAAGCTTCCAGGTCTGAGATTCAGCTATGTAGGAGTTCAGTACCTTAAACACTATGCCACCGGCAGGTCCCAAATTTTCATTTTTTAGCTTTGGCATTTGAAATATAGTCAGCACTCATTATTTTCAGATTCTGCATTTGCAAATTCGCCCACTCATTATTATTTATAACTCCAGAATTAAGACTCAAAGAGCTTTCATGGGCTTTCAGAAACATGCGCAGAGTGACCAAAGGTTTGAGTCTCCAGATGCACAGTCCCAGCTCAGCTTTCTGGTTTCAACTCTCATACTATAAACTTGTGCTCTTTTCAATGTATTTATTGCTGTGCTTTTGGCATTTTTGTAATTTTTGTAGGTGATTTTGGTAATTTAAATGGTCACAATGTGTTGTGTGCTTAAGAGGTATTTAATGTTTCCAAATTCAAAGAGTCTATGAGGTACCTTATAGAAAAAAATGAATGTTAGATCAGCTTCTAAATGAGGTGTAAGAGAAGCATTCAGGGGAGTTACAGTGCTGAATGCAGCCCTGGCCATAAGCTCAAAGTTAATGAATCAGCAATATGCCGCATTCAGAAAAAGGAAAGTGTTTGCTAGTCTGCATGTGAGACTGCTCTGCAAAGTGCTAAAATAACATTTATAGTATGTGATAAAGCTATGAAAAAGAGGAAAAAGTGTCTAATTTGTGCATTCATGAGCCAAGCTGATGAGAAATGTATAGCAGATAACATTGTTCTGAGGATGGATGTCAAAGAAATTTATGACCATATACCAAGGGTGAGAACAATATGAAAATTCTCTCAGTTAGTGCTTTACTACCAAAAAAATACTTCATCTAACTAATTATTTGTAAGAAATACATGACATCTTTAAACAGAAACACGTACAAAGGAAGGTTATCTTTTGATCCATTGAAAATATTGTTATCAGAAGCTCACAAAAGGCTAATTTGTATTTTCTCTAGAAGAAATGGTTCAGTATTTGGTAATCCAGTGCCTGATAATTCATGAAACATCAGAGATAACAAGAATAAATGTAATTATAGATTCATATGTATCTGCAAACATAGAACAGAGAGGTCTTGTATACTATTCATCCAGTTTCCCCAAATGGTTACATGTTCCATAACTAGAGTACAATTTCAAAACCAGGATGTTTGCATTGATACAACATATGTATATATGGTTTCTATGTTACTTTTTATTTGAGAGATTTTTGCTATAGGGCACATGCCCTTGCTGGAGAGACAGAAACAGAAAGTGAGAAATCACCTCCCAGGAGGATGGCCATGTTGCAGTCCCTTCTCCATTCTCCTCTCAGGGTTTTGGGCACACACACACACACATGTGTCTGGTGTGTTTTAAGTCACTGGGTTCAGGACCTGAACTACAGTCAGCTATTTGGGAGTCCAGCAATGTAACCATTATGCCATCAGCTGGTCTAAGTACTGTCATTTTTATAACATTTATATATTCGTGTAATGAATACTCCTATCAAGATATAGAATGATCTCATCACCCTAAAGATCTCTTTCATCTTACCTCTTTATAGCCATATCTACTCTCTATTCCCTCTATCATTTCTAACTCTTGGAAACCACTAAATTGATTTTTTCACTATAACTTTGTCATTTTTAGAAGGTATATATCTGGAACCATTAATTATATGACCTTGTGTAGTTGGATTTTCTTCACTCAGCATAATGCCTTTGAAGTCCATCCAAGTTGCTGTGCATATCAATAATTCCTCCTTTCCCTTGCTAAGTAGTATTCTGTGACATATGCCACAACTTGTTTAACCATTCACTTATTGGGGGGAGGGGCACTTTTGTTGTCTCCAGATTTGGGCTATAATAAAACAAAGCTGTATGCACAATAATAAATAGGATCTTACATAGATGACATCTTTATTATAAATACTCAGACATATAATTGCTAGGTAGTATGAAGAGTACATGTATATGACATTCCTCTTTACTCATAAATACAAATGTGCACACACATGTGAAATGAGAAAAAGAGACATAGAGAAATGACCATGTTATCTGGCCACATTTTTATCCCTTCATCTAGTTCTCTAGCACATTGAATTCTACGCATTCATTCAAATCTGGTGTGTTTCAATCTAACTGGGCCAGAAAGACAAACCCTGGTTTCCATGTAGAATCTACCTTTTCTTGAGTAGCACATTCCAACTGTGCTGCAGAGTGGGCCCTATAGATATAATCTTCCTAAGGAACTGCTGGGCCAGCCAGTGGCATGGTGCTTGAGATGGCTTAATCCCACCTAGCCAATTGTGCAACTCAAGTCTCAGACCCTGTGTCTTGAAAAACACATTGAGTGTGTCTTCACGCTTGCCTCATATCTCAAAAGGAGAGAAGAATGGATTAGGGTGTGATCATCCCTATGGGGAGGTGTTTTTTTCATTGCCCCACCCTCCAGATCTCTCCTTTGGCAAAAAAAAAAAAAAAAAAAAAAAAAAAAAAGAAAGAAAGAAAGAAAAAAGAGAGAGAAAGAGAGAGAAAACCTGGCAAACTATTATGTGTCCATAATTATTATACCATACAGAATATTTTCATTGTCCTGGAACTATTCTGTTCCTATTCATCCACCAACTTCCAACTCCTGGAAATCACTATTAATTTTATTGCCTAATTCAAAATGTCATATACTCAGGATCATAAACAGCCTATAGCCTTTTCAGATTGGTTTCTTTCACTTCATAACCTGTATTTAAAATTCTTCCATGTCTTTTTATGTCTTACTAGTTTATTTTTTTCTTTTAATGCTGAATAATATTCCATTATATGAATGTCTCATAGTTTGTTAACCTATTACCTACTGAAGGATATGTAGGTTGCTTCTGAGTTTTAGCAACCATGAATAAAGCTGATATAAACATCTCTGAACAGGTATTTATATCTACGTAAGTTTTCAATTAATTTGAGGCGATACCAAGGAACAAGATTATTGGAGTATATGATAGGTGTGAATTTAATTTCTAAAAAACTATCAATATAGTCAAAATCGTCTTCTAAAGTTGCTGTGCATTTTTGCATTTCACCAAAATTAAGTTCCTAAAGCTCCATGTCCTTGCCAGTTTTGATGTGAGTGTTCTAGATATTGGCTATTCTGATAGGTATGTAGTAGTATTAATTACGGTTTTCGTTTTCATTTTCCTTATAACATATGACATGGAGCACCTTTTTCTAAGTCTATTTGCCCTCTTTATATCTTCTCTAGTGAAATGTTTCTTAAGGTCTTTGGCCCATTTATTATTCAGGCTATTTGCTTTCTTAATTTTAGGCTCTATTTTGAAAAACATTTTTTCACCACATGTCTTCTGTAAATATATTCTCCCAGTCTGACAAGTCACCTCATTCTCTCGACATTATTTTCCACAGAGCAGAACATTTTAATTCATTATTGTAACTTTATTATAAATCTTAAAGTTGGATAGTGTCAATCCTTCAGCTTTGTTCTTAATGTTGTGTGGGCTATTTTTCTTTTGCCTCTCTCTATAAAATACAAAATCAATTTGTCAATATCTAAAAGATAAACTGCTGAGATTTTTTATCAGAATGGAATTGAATCTGTAAGATCATATTTTAAAAAAGACATCTTTACAATATTTGAGTTTTACTGTTCATAAACATGAAATATTTGTTCACTTGATTCATTCTTACTTTTACTTATCCAACTTTTTTAGATTTCCTCACACAGATACTATGCACATTTTGTTAGATTTATACCTATTTCCTCCTTTGGGTGCTAATATAAATGGCATTGTCCTTTTAATTCTAAATTCCATTCGTTCTTTCCTGACATATGGGAAAGCAAGTGTCTATAATGTTTAACTCTATCATCCACCTTGCTATAATATTTTATTACTTCTTGGAGTTATGTCAGTGTTTTGTTTGTTTTTGTTTTGTTTTGTTTTCTATATAGAATAAAGGTAATATTATTTCTTCCTTCCTGATCTGTATACTTTTATTAATTTTTCTTGTCTTATTGTATTACCTTGTACTTCAGATAGGTTGTTGAAAAGCATTAGTGATAGGAAACATTTTACTTTTTTTTAGTATAAATGAGAAATATTCAAATTTTAATCATTAAGTATTATGTTAATTGTAGATTATCTTCCTTTTTCCTTTCTTTTTTTTTTGGTATATATCCTTTATTAAGCTGAGAAAGTTCTCTATTTCTTGTTTGCTGAAGGTTTTCTATTGTGAATGGATGTTTGAATTTGTCAATGACTTTTGCTACATCTATTAATAAAATCATGTTGTTTTTCTTTTTAGGCCTGTTGACATCATATGAGTGATATTGGTATTAGGGTAATACCAGCCACAGAATAAATGAAGACATATCTTCCCTATTTCTGTTCTCTGAAATAGATTGTAAAAAATTAGAATACTTTCTTTCTTAAAATTTTGGTAAAATTCATCGGTGAGCCCAACTGGGGTGAATACTATCTTTATTAATTATTAATTTAATTTCTTTAAAAGATATAGAGTGATTCAGATTATTTGTTCTTGTGTGGATTGTACCAAATTTCATCTTTTATGGAATTAGTCTGTTTCATATATGTTATCAGTTTTATGAGCAGAGTAAATAATAGTATTTTTATCATGTTAATATTTATAGAATCTATAGTGATAACCCCTTTTCCATGTTTAACGTTATTCACTTATAGTATGTCCCCCAATTTCCCTTTTTTTAAGTTAGCCTGGCTAGAGGATTATCAATTTTATTGATCTTTTCAAAGAACAATTTTTTTTTTAGTTTTTGTACATTTTGCTACTAATTTCTTGTTTTCAATTTTATTGATTTTTACACTTGTTCTTATTTGTTTCATACTGCTGACTTTGGATTTAATTTTCTCTTCTTCTCTAATTATCTGAAGCAGAAAGTTATTGACTTTAAGTTTTCTTCTTTCCTAACATGTTCATTGACTTTTTAAAAGTTTTTCTCTAGGTACCATTTTTATTACATTCCGTGAATTTTGCTAAGTCGTGTTTAATTTTTATTTAGTTCAACACATTTTTAAGTTTCTCTTGAGATTTCTTCTTTAGCACATGTGTTATTTAGAAACATTTAATTTAATCTGTAAGTATTGGAATTTTTCAGTTTCTCTTTGTTGTATATCTATAGTTTAATTTCATTATGGTTTAGAGAGTACATTATCTGATTCTATTTTTTTAAATGTGCTAAGTTTTGTTACAAATGTTTGTGAACAGATGCATTTATCGTAAAAGTGTGGCACATCTATACTATGGAATACTTCTCAGCCATAAAAATCAACAAGACCCTGATATTATAGAAAGTGGACAAATACAAAACATTTACTGCTAAGCAAAGCAAGTTAGTCTATAAAAGAGAGGCATTGTATGACCCCACTCAATATATACTAAATGTTTGCACATTATGGAAGAAACTGAAAGATTAGAATATATAAAAACATGGAGAGCAACTGTGGACACTGGTGACAGTGTGGGAGGAGGGTAGGGAACAGGAGAGAGTAAAAGGAGGAGATCATAAGGAAAAAGAAAAAAAGCAAAACATTTAAGGGGCACAAAAATGGGAAATCATCTGTTGATGACAATATATATGATAATATATTTTACTGGACTAATATACAGTGTATTCATGCTGGGAAAATTCATTCTGTATAGATAGGCTAATGATATACAGTGATTGAATGTAAAAAATATAATAAAATGATATTTTATTTTAAAAAATTTGTTGTGTTATATGGTCCATAATGGGGTATATTGTTGTGACTTTTTTATGTGAGTTTGAAAAGAAATGTGCATTTTGCTGTTGTTGGGTAAAAGTCCATAGATGTCTATTATATGCAGTTGATTGATGATTTTGTAACTATATCTTTACTGATTTTTCTCTGATGGATCTGTTCATTTCTGTACTGAATTATTGAAGTCTACAATTACGCTTCAAATGGCTTGACACCCTCTTGTTAGCCACATTAAGGATTTGCATGGCATCATACAGAATTGACCCCCTTATCATTATATGATGATTTTCTTTATCCCTAATAGTTTACCTTGCTTTGAAGTTGTCTCTGTCTGAAACTAATAAAGCTACTCCTGGTTTCCTTTGATTAATCTTAGCAGATATATATATATTTTTTTAAAGTATTTACTTTTATATCAGTGTTTCTTTATATTTAAAGTTTGTTTCTTATAGACAACCTGCAAGAATATGTCTTTTTAAAATCTACTATGGTAATGTGTCTTCTATATGGTGCATTTTGGCCATTGCCATTTGGAGAGATATAAATTCTGTTGATATGGTTGTATTAATATCTACCATATTTGTGTTTTATACTAATTGCCCTTGTGTTTTAGTCCTATTTTTGTTTTCCATTTTTTTCTGCCCTTTATGGTTCTAGATGATTATTTTATATGATTCCATTTTCTCTTTTTTTAAAACATGTTTAACGTTGGCATAATACGCTATGAATGTTTCTCAGCCACAATGACACCCTGTCATTTGATTCAAAGTGGGTGAATATAAAAGATTCAATGTTATGCAAAGAAGCCAGACCATGAAAGACAAAAACTGTATACCCCCACTTAATATACACCAATTGTCAGCACTCTATAGCAGAAATCAAAAGGTCCTTAGATATAATAGCAGAGAGAACAAGTGTAAATACTAGAGAAAGGGAAAGGAGTGGAGAGAGGTTCAGGGAAGAAACTCCTAACAGCACAGTTTGTAAAGTTCTCTGTTGAAAATGATTTTTATGGCAGTATTCTTGATTTTATGGTTACATACTTCAGGCACACCTTGACAAATATATTGTGTACTACAGCAATGTACAATAATTAAATGTAAATAATAAATCATTAAAAAATTTAGTGATTGCCCTAGAGTTTGTGATAAAATATTTACAACTAATCTAAGTCAAATTTTAAGTAATACTATTTCAACCACTGTAATGGTAGTATGATTACCTTATAATTTGAAAATAAAAATCTTAATTTCTCTCTCTTGTCCTTTTTATCATTTCTGTCATTCATTTCCCTTATATAAAAATATACATACACATAAATATACATATATATATATAAGGCATACAAAACTGAATATTTTGTTGCAATTTTAATTTGTTTACTCAATTGAAAACAGGAAAATTGGAAGTTTTACTTTATTAATCAATTTCTACTTCAATATTCTTCTTTCCTTTATGTATACCGAATTTCTGAACTTTATTACTTTTTTCTAAGAACTTTTTAGAACACTTTGCAAGGCAAATCTATTGGCAATACATTTCTTCATTTTTCTTTGTTTGAGAAAGTTTTTTATTTCTCCATGTTTGAAGGCTAATTTTGCTGGTAAAGAATTCTAAGTTAACAGATTTTTTTTTCTCAACACTAAATAGTTCATCCTATCTTATTCTTGCTTGTCTGGTTTCGAAGGAAAACTGAGATGTAATTCTTATTTTTATTCCTTTATAGGCAAGGTGTCTTCTCCCCTATTTTCCATTTTTTTAAGAGTGATATTTGCTACAGGACATGTGTGCTCACCAGAAAGACAGAGAGACAGAGAGATATAAAGCAAGAAACCACTCCCTAGGAGGTATGGCTGAGCTACAATCCCTTCTCCTCCATTCTCCTCTCAGAATTGTATCAGCATGCACGCACACGTGCCTGGCATGATTCGAACCACTGGGATGGGAGTTGAACCGAAGTCAACTACTTGGAAGTCCAGTGACATAACCATTATGGCCATCTGCTGCTCCCCCCCAACTTGTTACAGAATATTTTTTCTTTATATTTTATTTTGTGTAGTTTGACACAAAATGCCTAGATGTAGTTTTTTCTGACATTTTTCCTGTTAAGTATTCTCTGAGATTCTTGGATCTGTGACTTAGTGTCTACTGTTAATTTAGGAAAATTTTCAGTCATTATTATTTCAATTTATTCTTCTTTTCTATCTTTCTTTTCCTTCCAGTATTCTCATTACCTGTTTGGTACACTGTTTGAAGTTGTCCTACAGTCCTTAGAGATTCTGTTCTTTATTGTAGTCTTTGTTCTCTTTGGTTTTTAGTTTTCAAAGTTTTTATTGATATATTCTCAAGCTCAGAGATTCTTTTCTCAGTCATGTTCAGTCTACTAATGAGCCCATCAAAGGCAGTCTTCATTTCTTTTACACTGTTTTTGATCTCTAGCATTTCTTTTTGTTTTCTCCCCCTTTGGATTTCCATTGCATTACTAAGATTGCTTATCTTTCCTTGAATGCTTTCTATTTTATCAATTTGTGTCATAGCATCTTAACTGCAGATTTTTTAAGTTTCCATTCTGATCATTTCAACAGATCTCATAGTTTCTTTATTTCAAATTAAAAAAATAGATGATCTTGCAGGAAAGGGAAGACTTAAGTGAATAAAGCATAATGTGATAACTTGGATGCTATCCCTGTATTCTCTTTTTCCTACTATATTTATCTACAGCTATGGAAAAATTGGAAGATTCTCTAGTGCACTCTGTTGCTGTGTTTAAGAAAATCTTGATTATCAAAGATGTGTTGATAGTTGTAATTGTCTCTTTCTTTATCTGTAGGAAGTCTTTCTTTGTTCATATTTTCTATTACTTAAAGTTATGTATGTAACCTATTAGGGAAAACAAACATTCATTCTTATGTTATACAGGCCTATAAAATTATTTTTAATGACTTGGCACTACCAATGACTTAACATTAAAAAAAAATCTCTTATGTGTGAAATTTTAATAGAATTTCATTTGAGGACTAATGATCTGAATTTTATCATGTATATTAGCCCTAACAGGTGTAAGAAAATTAAGGCAAGACTACACACTACATTGAGCTCAATCTGGTTCATTTTTCTGGTTTTTATTTTTTCAAGCCTTTTTCCATTTTTATGCTACATCTTTTTTTTCTTTTTTTTTTTTTTCCACTTGAACATAGGAGACATCTGGAAAACTGTTTTGCAGACAGAGCAACTGGTTTTTAATTTGCAGGAAAACATGAGGAGAGGAGGAGAAGACAGTCACGGGTCCTTAGTTCAGTCCTGGATCTTTTATCCTATTATCAAGGCTAATTTTTTCTGATGTCTTAGAAAGGGAGAAGAATTTTTGAAATCTTTTTCTCAGATACTATATTTTAGTGAAAATTAACTTGTCAAAGCAAACCCTGTAAGAAAAAAAAATGAATACTATAAAGATAGTTACAAATGTACATAGCTGTAATCAGACAACAATACGTGCATTATCCATTCTCTAAACCATATTTTTATATTGTTATAAAAACTAAGATGTAAAAATAAAAGACTCTTTGGACCAGCAGTTAGCGTAATGGCTATGTCGCTGGACTCCCACGTAGTCGACTGTGGTTCGAGTCCCGGACCCAGTGGCTTAAACTCATGCCAGGTGCGTGTGCGTGCATGCCCAAGATCCCGAGAGGAGAATGGAGGAGAAGGGATTGCGGCGTGGCCATCCCCCCTGGGGGGTGATTTCTGCTTTCTGTCTCTCTGTCTCTCTCTGTTTGGCAAGCGCATGCACCCTATAGCAAAAACCTCTCCAAATATATACATATATATATATATATATATATATATATATATATATTGCTCTGAATATCTTATTTTCTGATATACTGGGTTTTTCACATTTAAATATATAATGTTGAACTTCATAAAATTATTTTATTTCAATTACTTAGCAGATTAAAATAAATAACATAACCAATAACAGGCCAATCCCTAAAACAAGATAATAATTACCTCCCTAAAGAGCATTAGGTTATTTATTAAATTAGAAGCTGTATTAGCCAACAGTCATAATGTATTAATAATTAATTATTTGTTATGGTAAAAGTGCTAGTATTTTAGCATCTGTATATATATATTTTTTGTTTGTTTGTTTTGAGAGGTTTTTGCTATAGGGCATGTGTGCTCGCCAGAAAGACTGAGAGAGACAGAGAAACAGAAAGCAAGAAATCACCCCGCAAGGGGGATGGCCACCCTGCAATTCCTTCTTCTCCGTTCTCCTCTCGGGATCTTGGGCATGCACGCACATGTGCCCGGCGTGAGTTAAGCCACTGGGTCCCGGACGCGAACTGCAGTCGACTACGTGAGAGTCCAGTGATATAGCCATTACGCTAACTGCTGGTCCTGAGCATCTGTATATTTTTTAAATTGTCTTGCTTAATTATGGAAAAATACAATCACTTAAATTAACATATTTTACTATATGTTTTCAATACTTTTTTATTTATTCCCTTTTCCTTATTTTCTCCTATTTAAAAATATTTTATTTAAATTATTGAGTAACTTATTTAATAACTGCCTATATTATCCCAATGTACTCTAGTACTACTATTCAAAAGGTTAGTAATTCCTATATGCTTAAAGTTTATAGAGTATTCCATTCTATTTCAAGCATGACTTCTAAGGAAGGGAATAAACTATACCACAAAAGAAATGACATATTATTAATGAACAATTTCTTCAAGTGGGAATCTATAAGAAATCCAAACATTTGCGTGTAGTATTTTGAAAATATTGATAACATAAAGTATGAGGATACAATGGCTAAAAATATGATTTATTGCTTTCTTATAATTCCCCATCTATGAGAAATTTTTCTTAAAAAATTATTGGCTAAAATTTCAGAAATGACATTAATCAAATACATTACGATGTTATGTCAGTGCACTTATGCAGTTTGTTCAGTCTGACATGTTTTTATGCCAGAAGATGTGTGAACATACGAAAGAGAAAGCACATCCCCCCACAAGGCCTGATTATGCCACAATCCTTTTTCTTCTAATTATTCATTCCATTAAGATTCTGTTTATATCCACTCATTCTGATTTTTTTTTTTCTCCCCATGCCACTGGGGCTGGAAATTAAACCCTACTAGGCCATGTAGACTCCAGCTTCCTCTGTTCAAAGAACTGCTGCTCTGTGTGGCTGGCCCTATTATGAAATTTGGGGATTTCGGTTTTTTTTTTATTATTATTCACTGCAAAGATTGCTCATCTAAAATACAATTTTTTCATTTTGTTTAGAAGTTTTTGTTTAAAATAATAATTTTTATATCAGACAAAACAAGTAGAATGTATTTCTCATTTCATTTACCCAGGAAGTACAGATCTTCAGCGGCAAAATTGAGACCACAAATAAAGTGCTTAGTAAAACAGATTTCTGATTCCTATTGTCATTGAGCATGTGATCTAGTGTTGAGGAGAAGGAAAGAGGTATTGTTACAAAAGTATCGTGACAAATCATGATAAGATATATGTAAATAAGGGGTAGTGCTTCGGGAAAATAGTGTAAAGAAGCATGGCTAAGGAACCAGCAGTTAGCGTAATGGCTATGTCGTTGGACTCCCACGTAGTCGACTGTGGCTTGCATCCCAGACCCAACGGCTTAAAAACTCACGCCGAGCATGTGTGCGTGCGTGCCCAAGATCCCAAGAGGAGAATGGAGAAGGGATTGCGGCATGGCCATGCCCCTGGGGGGTGATATCCCGCTTTCTGTCTCTCTGTCTCTCTCTGTCTGTCTGGCGAGCACATGTGCCCTATAGCAAAAAAAAGCTCCAAAAAAAGAAAAAAAAAGAAACATGATTTAGATTAAGGAGATGCATAAGATCTTTTAAACAAAGTGACGATTATGATTCAATTAGGAGTTGGAGTAGAATTTAACCTTTATAGAAGTTGAAACAAAAAGGGATTGGGGGAAACCATTCTAGAGAGAAAATACAACATCTTTGAGGACCCTGAGTCAGGAAAGAAGTGCTTTTTCTGGAAGTCAAAAACAGATGAGTCAAGAGTTTTCAGGAAGGTAGAAAGGTAGAGAGTGGCCAAGATCATGCAGAACCTTATAACCCACATTAAAGTTAAAGAATTGAATAGATTTTGTGAAAAGTTGTTTTGTTTTGTTTTGTTTTAATATTTGAGCAGTGGAGAAGAAATTCCTAAGGTTTATACTCACATACCTGGCTTGAATAGAAACTATAATAAATGGAAGTATCACTAATGAGAGAAGAAATTACTGTGTTGTGAGAAAAAGCCAGAATTTAGTTTTGAGTTAAATTTGATTTTGAATTTAGTTTTTATTACCTTTGAGATGCTCTAAGAAGGTGATAGTAGAAGGCAGGTAAGCTGATTTAAACATAGATGACTGAATGAGATATATAACAGTTATCACATATAAATATTTAAAGTCATGGATATCAGAATGCCTAGGGCAAATATGTTGGGTAACAAGCATTGAGGACTGGGATTCTAATATTTAGAAGTAGAGTGGAGATGGAAAAAAAAACTTCAAAGGAAATTGAAAAGGAAAAGCTAGAGAAATAGAAGAAAACTTACAAGTGTATGATTTAATGAAACTCAGAGGGAATGAAAGTTTATTGAAGGTTTCTTTTTTTTTTTTATTCCCTCCTTTTATCAGCAGCCATGGCAGTCATTTCTCCTTAGAAAACGAAATGCCAGTTCTCAATTTTCTGCATTTCAGTGCAGATGCTTGTTTCTTATCTATCGGGAATTTCACTCATTAGAGGACTTTACAGACCTCGCAGTAGGACCAGGCCTCAGAGGCAGACAGCAGGAGTCTTGGCAGAAACAGAGCCCTCTGCCAGCAGAGCCAGGCCTTCCATTCTCTCCCCAGTACTCAGACCACCGTTAAATCCACCACAATTGTCTTCCAGGCAAAAGCACTCCCTACATTTAACCAACTGAGCAACAAAACACTCAGCCAGCATAGTCATAGTGAACTGAAGGGGACAGAATTTCCCTTGATCTTCAGTAAAATTCAATTTTTACATTACATTTCTGTGCCAGAAAGCTAAGCAGGTCCTCATATATTTTTTTCCAATTTTGCCAAAGGATGCATGCACTGAGAGAAACAGTAAGAGAGACAGAGAAATCATCCTACCACCACCACTGGAAAAAGTCATGCCATAATCCCTTCTCCTCTGTTTCTCCCTCTTTGGGGGATTTTGGGCACACACATAGGCACACATGACTGGAATGTTTCTCAAGCTGCAGCCCAGCTCCAGGTCTTTTAGCCTTTTGTTTATTTCTTCTCACTCTTTCTTTGTTTGCATTGTTTCACTTGAAAGGTACAGTGTTAGCCTAATCAGGTAACCTTTATAAGTATCTTGATATTTCTCTCTTGCCATTTTTAGAATATGGCCTGTCTATGATTTTGGCCAATTTGACTATGATGTGCTATGGAGAAGATCCTCGTGAATTCCTTCTATTTGAAGTCTTTCGTATTTCTTGGGTCTGGATGTTTGACTATTTCTCTAGGTTTGGAAAGTTTTTTACAAGTATTTCATAGAATTTTTTTTTTTTTTGAGAGGTTTTTGCTATAGTGCGTGTGCGCTCACCAGACAGACAGAGGAGACATAGAGACAGAAAGCGAAAAATCACTCCCCAAGGGGGACGGCCATGCTGCAATCCCTTCTCCTCCACTCTCCTCTCGGGATCTTGGGCATGCATGCACATGCGCCCGGCGTGAGTTTAAGCCACCGGGTCCAGGACTCAAACCACGGTTGACTACGTGAGAGTCCAGCAACATAGCAGTTACGCTAACTGCTTGTCCCTAGAATATGTTTTTGATACCCTTATTAGATTTTTTACCTCCTGGACTATAAATTAATAAGATGTTTGGTCATTTAATGTTATCCAGTATTTTCTGTATGCTATCCTCATTTTTTTTCTTGTTGATACTTTTTCTTTCTTTTTGGTGATTTTGTCTAGGTCAGAGGTTTTGTATCAAGATCAGATATTTGATATTCTGCATGGTCTAATCTGCTATTAATAGTTTTGAGGGAGGTCTTGATTTCCTGTATTATAGACTTCATCTATAGAAGTTCTGACTGATTCTATTTTATGATGTGTATCTCCTTCAAGTCATGGAAGGACTTTCTTGTCTCCATAACAATGAATATTCTGAATCCTTTTACTGACATTTCTGTGAATTCTTTTGTACTGTCTATGGTTGAAGAAGAATTGTTCTGTTCCTTTGAGGGAGAGATATTTCCTTGTTTCCCCAGATTTCTTGTTTATCTGCGCTGATTTCTTGTTGTCAAATGAATTTTACACTTCTTCTTACTATCATGGTGTTGATTCTGTAGTGTCAGAGGGGAAGAAGAGCTCCTCTTCTCAGGCGTGTTCCTGGGAGAGGGCTTTATCTTCCAGTGAGAGAAGGGTATATGAAGCCAACTTTAGGTGTTGGTTCTTTGCTTTAGAGGAGGTGCACAAGCGGCTGAGACAGTGAGGGTCAACTGAAGCTCTTGCTGCATGGTTCAGCAACCTGAGGGACAGGGGAAGATGGGTGGGAGGATTTCCAGCTGTGCTCCTTCAATAGTCAATTCCCTCAGACTCTGGGAAGCTAACAGGTGGAGCTTGGCCAGTTATAGCAGACAGGAGATAGGAACAAAGTCCAAAATCTCACATACCTGGAGGGTAGCAGAAGATCAGTGGAAGAATTTTCAGCTGCGCTCCTCCAACGATCAGTTCCTTCAGGCTCTCCCAAGCCAGTTGGTGGAGCTTGACCAGCTATGGTGGATGGGAGACCTGTATCTTTCCTCTTAAATACTACTTCATACTCTTTGCTCATTTTAGGTCTTCCGTGAACTGTTAGAAACTGTTACAAATGTTTACATAAAAGTAGATTGGTGATTTCTAAGAAAGTAGTTGCTGCGACTCAATAGATTGGGATTGAAGTCTCTTTATTTCATTTGCTAGGTATAAGATATTGGGAAGTACTAAGTATAACTGTGATTTATTTTCTATTTTTGTAAAATGGATCTAATAATATGATCTACTTAACAAAGTTGTCATGAAGATTAAAAAATTTATATTACATATAAATACTTATTCTGAAAGTGGAGTTTTTGAAGTTTGCACTATTGTAATTGTTATCATTGTCCAGAAGTAAATCAAATGAAGTCACAATGAAAACTCTTCAGAACCATTATCTGATGACAAATAAAAGCTTTTGTGTGTGCGTTCAATGTTGACTCAATATCTGACGTTAATAACAAAATAATAGCAAAGAGAAATAAAGGGTGGCACTGCTTTACACTTAACATTTTATATATTAAAAACTCTGGAAGGTAAAAATATTTCCCAAAGAAGAAGTTTGTTACATGTCAAAAAATTATGTAGATTGATGTGATAACAGTATCACTTCTAACAATTTCATTAAATATATGGGAAAAGTTCATTTTCATTCCACTGTCATACCACTGATTTAATAATGTACTTTCTTGACTAATATATTCATGCCAATTTGATTAAGAACCTCTACATTTACTTTACTTACTGCTTCATAAATGATATATTTTTTGAAAGCAAACAATAAGTTGGATATTTGTCTTTCAAAAGTGCAGCTTTAAAATGAAATTACCCACAAGATAGCATATTTTGATTTATCCCAAATATTTATCTTACATTTTTCTGTCTCTCATACTCCACATAGAAAACACAAAGCTATTTTTGGAAACATATGTGCAGTTTTGAATCCTATTAATAATTATGCAAATACATCTGTGTCTGATATGTTTCTATCTGCATCTGTCATTATCATAGCAGTGACTTAACTCATCCTTCCAGATGATAAAAATAAATTTTTCAGTAAAATGCCTTGTTTCAAAATTATCCTCAGTATTTGTATAGAACAAAAATACCTTAGAACAGAATTTAGCTGACTGTAATTTTAAAAAGTTTGAATAATATATGGAGCATAGTTATATGATAGGAATATCAAATACTGCAACTGAAATGTCTTCATGTAGTCATTAAAAAATATAAAATATACATTTATAACTTAAAATATTTATTTGGAATGTATTATATGTCCTCTAGAATTCTCTGGCATTTCACAAAGTACTGAGTTGAAAGGATAAAAATAAATTTTTACAGAAAACTTGCTACAGGATTCTCATGTTAAAAAAGTGTTGTTGGGGAACTAACAGGTGGCAGGGTGATTAAGGAGCTGGACATTCCCACATGATCAACCACGGTTCAAGTCCCAGACCCTGGTGGCTTACATTCCCAATCTTTGTGTGTGTGTATGTGTGTGTGTGTGTCTGTGTGTGTGTGCGCATGTGTCTGGTCGAAATTTAAAATAAAGTAGCATAAAATGAATAAGTAAATAAAATTAAAAATAAATAATTCTTTTTAAAAAGTGTTGTTAGGGCAATCTTTACAGTAGAATTTAAATCTTATTTTAATTATATTAATTGTGCTTGGGTACATTTGGCTATTGTAAAAAAAAATTGTGATTCTAGTTATTGGCATTGTTTTCTTTCTCAGGAGTTTGGAATATGTCTTTAAGAGTGCAACAGTAATCAAAGCAAGAACACTTATTCTCCACTATAGAAAAGAAATGAAATCTATTGCTCTGAAATTCTAAGCACTTTCCATTAAAGAAATTGCCGATTACATCAAATGGAGTTTATATCATATACAGCTATGCTCAGCAATCTCTTTTTCTTGAACTACCCTGTGATGTTCGATACTGTGAAGATTAGAATGTCAAAATAAGCTATTTGGTAGTATCTGTTTGAACTATCAGTATTTATATGAAATCTCATATCTTGTATTTAAATATACACATATTCGGTGACTTGACTTCTCCAAGAGTACTGTTATGGAGGTAGAAATGCATAGATTCACTCACTATTTCAGACAGTTACTGAAGGTAACTCAATCAATTAAAAAACATAAAATTATAGTCCACTTTGTATGTTTTCATTTCCTTAAAACAATTGTTTGGAATCTTTCTGTTAGAAGGAAGTATAATTCAACTTAATTTATATCAAACATGAAATAATTAAACATTTAATCCATCATGAACAGTTATAAAATGGCTTCATTATAAAAATGGTAATTTGATAACTGAATTTAATCCAAGTTAAAACAACAAGATCCAAAGATTATGATTCAGTCACAGTTTTATTGGGTTTTTTTTGTTTTCATTTCAGCTAAGGATTTAAATTATTTGTTAATAAGTGCCCTTAGAAACTAAGAGAATTCTAGAGGACATATATTGCATTCCAAATAAATATTTTAAAAGTTATAAATGTATATCTCATATGTTTTAATGACTACATGAAGATATTTCATTATGACATTGGTTTTTTGTTTTGTTTTGTTTTGTTTTTCCCCTGAAGATTTTTGCTACAGGGCATGTGAACTTGCCAGAGAGACAGAAAGTGAGAAATCACCCCCTATCCCATGAGGGACAGCCACATCAAAATACCCTCTCCTTCACTTTCCTCTCAAATTTTGGGCATGCATATACTTGTGTCTAGTGTGAGTTTTAAGTTGCTGTATTCAGGACTCAAAGCAGAGTCAATTACATGGGAATCCAGTGATGCAACCATTGTGCTATCTGCTCATCCCCTGTATTATTAATTTTAATGAGTTTACTTTCTATTAGAAAATGTATTTATAACATTTGTTTTAGTGAAATTTGTATTTATCAGTTTTAGTCATAGATTCATTACATTATCATGCAACACACAATAAATAATCAATAAACAATCATCATAAACATGAAAGCTCAACATGTCTGCTGTGTTAGTCATTTCTTCATCTATATATCTTTGAAAAGGAAAATGCTACCTTCTTATTATATATCCTGTGTTTTACTATAACATTGTATTCTGAGGTACTATACAATGGATGTATTTATTATTTGCATTGTCCATATTTGTCCACTAGAATATAAATTCTTATTTTTTAAGAAATCTTTATCTCTCTGACTCGCTGGAGAGACAAAGACAGAGAGATAGAAAAACAGAAATCACCACCCAGAGGGGATAGCCACACCACAATCCCTTTTCCTCCCTTCTCCTCTCAGGATTTTGGGCACACATGCACACACACCTGGCATGTTTTAAGCCACTGGGTTCAGGACTTGAGCCACAGTTGACTACATGGAAGTCCAGCAACATAACCATTATGCCATTTGCTGGTCTAGAATATAAATTCTTGAACCCAGAGATCTTTACGTGCATTGTTAACTGAAAATGCTGCACATATCTAGAACAGAGCATACATATAATAGACATTCAGCAAATATTTGTTAAATTAATGCATGAGTAAAATGCTATAATTGACTTCATTATGACAAAATTTTCAAGTATTCTTGAAATAAATGTGATTGTGAAAAGCTATATTTTAGTATTTTATATAATTATGAAAGAAGTGAACAGATCCATTTCATTTAAGGAAAATTAATTTTTTTAAATTTTTTATTAAATTAATAGCAGAAGATTATAGTAACATTGATATACTACTTATTTTACTCTTCCACAAAACTTTTATTTAACTGACAAAAAAAATTAATAATATCAATAGGGACCAATGGATGGCATAATGGGTACATCACTGGACTTCCACATAGTTAACCATGATTGGAGTCCTAGACCCAATAGCTTAAAACTCACACCAGGCGCATGTGTGTACATGCCCAAAATCCAAAGAAGAGAATGGGGAATGGATTGTGGCAAGGCCATGCCCTCTGGGGAGTGATTTCTGGCTTTCCATCTCTCTGTTTCTTTCTGTTTCTCAGGCAAGTGCATGTCCCCTATAGCAAACAATCTCCCAAAAAAGTAACAATAATCATAATGCCAACAATAATTTTTTTAAAAAGAGACACCCATGCTGACAGAGAAAGCAGAAGGAAAAACAATTGTAGAAAAAAGATGGCTGCAATATTAGGAACTAACACTTATGTATGAAAAAGTAAGAGAGCTTACTGTTAAATGCTTACCATGCAGATATCTCAGTTATACTAGCCAAAGTTTCTACTTAGTATAAACAGGTACCTTGGGGAACCAGCAGTTAGAGTAATGGCTATGTCGCTGGACTCCCATGTAGTAATTGAAAGCAGTTCGAGTCCTGGACCAGGTGGCTTAAATTCATGCTGGGTACATATCCTTGTGTGCCCAAGATCCCGAGAGGGGAAAGGAGGAGAAGGGATTGCAGTGTGGTCATCCCCCCGGTGGGTGATTTCTTTCTTTCTTTCTCTCTGTCTCTGTCTTTCTGGCAAGTGCATGTGCCCTATAGCAAAAACCTCTCCCCCCCAAAAAAAAATATAATAATAAATAATAACATAAAATAAAAATAAAAAGGTACCTTGGAGAGATGTTGAAAGTAGAAGAAATGGTTGAAGAAATTAGAAATATTCATATGCATTATTAATCTTATACTACTAGACAACTACTCCTCTGAAGTTAGACAACTGAGAATTTCACCCAGAAAAACATCCTCTGTCCTAGAAGAAATCTCTAAGGTATCATGTATAGTTGAATAACACACAAAAATCAGGGAAATTAGGGAGAGAAATAATCACTTCTTACCATTTGATTTTTACAAGGAACCAAGTCTAATACTCCTCACAAAGAAATTGGAACATTGGTAGATGAGTAGGCTTAACTGTTCAAGAGAAGAGATTTGCAGATACTGACATTTGCATACCAGCCCTCATAGTGATTATATCAACTTATAGTTAATATTTATATTTAATATTTATAATTCCTTCAGGTTTAAAATGAACAGATATCCATAGAAAAATACATAGCATTTTATAAACAACATGTTGAGGTATAAACACATTTCAGAAGGATTCATATAATTTACATAAATTTTCCTCATACAACACAATAGAATATATTTGAAAAATATATACATATGCATAAATATATACAAATAGAAAAAGAAATATAGCATACCAATTAAGAAAGAGGTTATCTCCGATGAGAAGGAAAAAAGAAGCATATCAGACTATTTATCATTTCTTCGAAAATTTAAAAATAATTAAAGTTAAGCAGGGGAAAATTTTAGAATCTTTTAGATCTGAATGATAATTACACTGGGTTTTGTTAAGAACTTTTTTAATTTATTTAAAAGGTATTTTACGAAAAATAAGAAAATAATATTTTTTAAATAGAGAAATTTGTTTTACCTAAGAAAAGAATAAATTCCAACATTTAGCTATTTCAAGAATACTGTATTATTGAGAGGTAAATAGGTGTTAGAAAAAGAGAGGACTTCGAAGAGCCATGTCTTTAAGCCTTCTCAATGATTGTTGAGCAAGGTGACTACATGGACTCTTTCAGATCACCGAAAGTCTACAGATGACATCGTTGGGATTGCTTAAATATAAATTCTCATCCTGGTAAATAATCTTTACCCTGAGACGTCAAGAAGATGGGGAGTTGTCAAGGACATTAAAGCATCTGCTTCAAATCTTACAAAAGTGCATGAAAAAACTAGAGGGTCTTAGAAATAAAGCAACCAAAATGAACTTACGCTAGCCTCCATATAACCCTATGTAGTCTAAATCTTGAAGGGCTTTCTATAGTAAAGAGAAAGAGAAAGTCAGGTTACTGGTTTCCAGGAGCACTTCAATTCCCTTAAAATAGAAAAATGCAAATAGTGGTTGAATGCAATTCTTTTTTTGTGTGTTCCTTTTATTCAATAACAAAGGCCCTAACCATTAGACTTGTTAAATGGATAATTCAGAAAGAGAAGTATAAAGGAATGGACAGATTTCAGAGACATTTTAGAGGACAATAGGACAGTGATTTTTAAATTTTTCTGTAGAGATCTAACACTGTAGAAAACTTGCTAGGTCAGCCAAGTTATATTAACAAAAAGGTAAGGAATGTCTTTCAGGCTTCTTCCCCTGCCTTTATCAGAAAATTCTACTTCTATTTGTTTTACATATTGAATTTTCACATTATATTTGTTTGTAAAAAGGGGGCTATGATATTTATGTAAATATACGTTTGAAACTATTGACTAAGGATACATAAATTACAGGGTATCTTTTTTTCATTTTAGGGAGTTTTGCTATATATGACTCTGGGCTCACTGGAGAGACAGACAGAGAGACAGTAAGTAAGGATAGACACACACCACAATCCCTTCTCCTCCACTCTCCTCTTGGGATTTTGGGCATGCACACACATGTTCACAGCTTCAGTTCAAGCCACGAGGTCCAGGATTCCAACTGCAGTCAACAATGTGGGAGTCCATAGCCTTAAATTTACTCTTCCTTCTGGTCCCAGTTTCAGGATATCTTTATAAGTCTGCCTGACTCCAACATTTTTAAGCAATTTTTTGTTTGTTCATTTGTCTTTTTCTTTTTTAGGTTTTTGCTCTAGGCCATGCCACAATCCCTTCTCCATTCTCCTCTCAGGATTTTGGACATCCACACACACAACTGGTATTATCTTTAGGATACTAGGCCTAGGACTCCAACTGAGGCCAGACTGTTGGGAGTCTAGTGCCTTAACCACAATGTCACCTGCCACCCATTTTAAGTAGATTTTAAATAGATGTTAGTACCATTTTTAGTTGTTTGTACTGTTACAATACACAAACTTTTACTAAGTTTTATGGAGACTTCATTAATTAATCTAGCACAAAATGATCAGGTCCACATAATAAAATATTCTGTTTTCAGTTACTGGATTTTCAATCCCTTTTAAAAATAAGTTAATAGACTAGATAATAAATTCAGTGTTAGAAATTTGCACCATATGGTGAAAATTCACACCAACTCAATGAAGACAATCAATGAACTCAAAAGTATACAGAGTTAATAAAAAAATTGGGTTATCAGAAAAATCATGACATATTTTTCTGTTTTTCTATGCAAAATTGCATCATGACTTTTCCGACAACCTGGTAGATAAGTAATATGTGGTTACATAGATAAAAGATAAAGAGAGAAGTTTTTACTGTTTGCTAATTGTACCCACTGTTGCACATACTATTTTTTAAAATAAACCATACTTAGATTTTAAAATTGAATAGTGAATACTAATACAGAGCTTGTGGCATTAAAAGGATAATAAAGAAATAATATTAATATCTCTAAAGAACAAATTTGATAACCCAGAAGAAATAGTTCAATTCTGTGAAAGACATAAATGCAAAAATTCACAAAGAAATAGACCATTAAAATAGACTATATCCTTTAAAGGAATAGAATAAATACTTAACAACTTTCTTTCTTTTTTCTTTTTTTTTGGGGGGAGAGGTTTTTGCTATAAGGCACATGCACTCGCCAGACAGAAGACAGAGAGAGAAAGCGAGAAATCACCCCTAAGGGGGGATGGCCACACCACAAGCCCTTCTCCTCCGTTCTCCTCTCAGGACCTTGGGCATGCACGCACACGCACCCAGCGTGAGCTGTAAGCCACCAGGTCTGGGACACAAACCACGGTCAACTACATGGGAGTCCAGAGACATAGCCGTTATGCAACTGCTGGTCCCAAGTACTTAACAACTTTCTAAAGGTGCCAGACACAGATGGGTTCACTGGAGAACTCTACCAAGCATTCAGCAATAACCAAAAAAATTAGCCAAGTTTTTAGAATCTGTTCTAGAAGACAAAAGTAAAGGAAACACATTCTAACTTATTTGGTGAGGCTAGAATTACTGTGATGTCAGAACAAGACAATGATATTACAAGGAAACTACAGACCAACATCTCTTATGAGTTAGATGTAACAGTCCACAACAAAATATCCTGTCAAATCCAACAACATATAAATAAGTTAAACACCATGGCAAGTGGGATTTACTAAAGAAATAAAAGATCAAACTAGCTTTTGAAAATTAATTCAAAATGTAATCTTTACATCAACATATCAAAGAAAAAGCATCACATGATTGAATCAATATATGCAAAAAAATTTCACAATATCTAACACAATTTAATTACAATAAAACATTCAGCAAACTGAGAATAGAGGAAAAACTTCCTGTTTTGATAAAGAACATATATAAAAACCTGTAGCTAATATCATTTAATGAAATAGAAGCTTTTTCACTAAGAATCAGTCACACAGCCTCCTTTCGCCATTGCTTTTCAACATTCTACTAGAAGTCAAAGACAATGGAATAAAATGAGAAATGGAAAACAACATTCAGATTGGAAAGGAAGAAAGTAAACTCTTTTTTCATGGATAATATGATCATGAAATAGAAAATCTTCAAGTGTTAACAACAACAAAAAACTCTTGAAGCTAATGAGATAATATAACATGGTTGCAAGACTCAAGGTTAATATATAAAATTCCATTCTTAAAATGAAAAATAAAGAATATGAAATCAAAAGTATAATATCATTTACATTAGCATCTTGAAAAGGTAATGCTTATTAGAAGTCTAACAGAATACATATAGATATATGTTAAGAAAATTATAAAACCCTGATGAAAGAAATCAAAGAACTAAAGTAGCAAAGAAATATTTTGTGTTCATAGGAACTCAATATTATCAAGATATCAGTTCTTTCCAACTTTATCTATTAATTCAATGAAGTTATTTATTTTCTTTTTTAGAAGTTTTTGCTATAGATCACGTGAGCTCACCAGAAAGACAGAGAGAGACAGAGAGACAGAGAGACAGAAAGCAAGAAATCACCCCCCCCAGAGGGGATGGCCATTCTGCCATCCCTTCTCCTCCATTCTCCTTTCGGGATCTTGGGCACGCACGCACACGTACCTGGAGTGAGTTTAAGCCACTGGTTCAGTACTTGAACTGCAGTCAACTACACAGGAGTCCAGCAACATAACCACTACGCCAATTGCTGGTCCCTAAAGTTTTAACCAAAATATAAGCAAGTCATTTTCTGGACACTGAAAAAATGATTCTAAAGTTTACATTGAAGACAAAGACACAGAATAACCAACACAATATTAAGTGAGAAGAACAAAGCTGGAGGACTGATATGACTCAACTTAAAAGCTTAATATAAAACTGCAGTAAAAAAAAGTCTATGTAATTAAGCAAAATAATAGATAAACAGGTCAATGGAACAGTATTGATAATAATCAATCTTTGACAAAAGAGAACAATGGACTACTATCTTTTTAACAAATGGTTCTGCAACAATTGGGCATATACACTAAAAAATAAAAAAATCCAGACATAGACTTTAAGTACCCTCAATAATTGACTTCAAATGGATTTATAAAATACAAAATTCCTAGAAGATAACATAGGAGAAAACCTAGATGATGAAGGTAAGTTTTTAGATTCAATAGCAAAGACACGATCCATAAAATAAATAATTAGTTAAGTTGTACTTAATTATGATTTAAAATCTCTGGGCCAGCCCCATAGCTCAGTAGGTAAGAAAGCCAGATCCCACAAAACCAACCATTGTTTGAATTCAGACCCTAGCAGCTTGAAAAATATGCCAGGTACATGTACATGCATGCCCCAAATCTAGACAGGATGGAGAAATGGAGGAAGGGAGATTGCAGTATGATCAGATCTTATTGAGCAGTGCTTTCTTCTTTCTAGTTTATGCTCTCTGGCAAACACACACCCACTGTGAGGAAAAAAAAATCTGTTGGGAGAATTAGAAAACTCAGCATCTTAGATTATATTATTAGGAATTATAAATTAAGACAACAATGATATTCCACCATATACCTACAAGAATGACCAAAATTCAAAGTGCTGACAACAGCAAATGTTAGCAAAAATTTGGAACAGCAATAACTTTAATACATTATTAGCAGGAAGGCAAAATGGTACCCTTATTTTGGAAGGAAGTTTGGCAATTTCTTACAGAGTTAAATATATTCTTAACATACAATTCAACAGTTGTACTTCTTGGAATTTATACAAAGCAGCTGAAAGCATATGTCCACACAAAACTGCACATGTGGGGTTTTATAGCAGCTTTACTCATAACTGAGAAAACTTTAAAGCAACAAGGATGCCTCTTGGTTAGCAAATGGATAAATAAATGATAGTATATTTAAGCAGGGGGATATTATTCAGTGCTAAAAGCATTTTCTATCAAGCCACGAAAAGAAACAGAGGCACCTTTAACCCATATTATGATATATAAAATAAAATAAATGTTTGTATTGCCATATCCTTGGTATTCTGTGAGTTGGACTTCAATAAAATGTAAAAGTAAAATAAACCTATGCAGAAAAACTACGAACTATTTAATTTCTACCATATGACATTCTAGAAAAGGAAATCCTGTGGATACAGTCAAAGGATCAGAGTTTATCAGGTGTTGGAGGGAAAAAGAGAAATGAACAAGAAGAACAGAAGATTTTTCAGGTGAGTGAATCTATTCTATATGATACTGAAATGGTTGACATGTTTCATTTTGTGGGTGTCAAAAACCGTAGAAAATACAAGACCAGGATTGAACCCTGGTGTAAACCATGGATTCTGGGTGATAAGGGTATGTCAATACAGAAGCACTAATTGAAACAAATCTATCATTCGGTGTGAGATACTGACAGTGGGAGAGGGTGTGTGTGAATACGGATAGGGACATATGGAAACCAGCTGTGTGCTTTCTGTCCAATGTGTAAAACTGCCCTGAAAAATAAAGTACATTTTTAAAAAATAGCTGGCAACCATTTTCAGTTAATTTCTACACTTCATACAGAATATGCTCAAAATTACATGTGTGAGTAAATAAACCAGGACTTCCAAGTTGTAACTTCTACATTTTAGATCCTCTAAGGTCCCATCCTATCTGCTTCTCCCTGTGAGTCTCTGGTTCTCTCTCCCTTTCTCCATCTCTCTTCTTCTTTCTATATATTTTTTCCCTCTCTACCTTTTATCTACCCTTCATTTGTCCTCTTTATGTTGGAAGCAATAAAGACATTTTCTGATTGCCTGAGCATTCACACACAGCATAAAACACAGCAGCAGTTGTGAAGCCACGTTAAGACAGGACCGGATCTTAGTGCAGGTTCTGGTGATCACCCTTCTGGTGATCCACTTTTTTTGTGTCTCGTATGCACCAAAAAACACACGGCCGGCTACTTTTTGCTATTTGCTTCACATTTAGATGAGCTATAATAAAGTTCATTTGCATCTATTAATCACTGTGAAAATAAAGCACGCCATTGGGCACATACACCACTCACAAGCTCCTGCACTAACCAATTTATGTGTGAAAAGCATCACCAAATGGCATATTTTCTTGGCTTATTAACTAATTATACAAATACTTTTCCTCTAACTTCCCTGATAGGCATTCAACCTAGATCTCAATTCCATGAAATTCATGTATATTAGTGTACTGCTCCACTTCAATTATCTTCTAAAGCCTTTGATTGTCCACCTGAGGTGTTTTCTAGTTTTAAACTACTAGAGGAGACGGTTTAATACATGCACTTTGGGGATATGTGGTAGTGATGCCAAAGGCTGTCTATAAAGAGAAGTCATAAAATTCTTCAGTAAGTTTAAATTCTATGTGAAACTTAGGAATAGAAAAATAATCACTGTGATTTAAAATTGCTACTTGTCCTTCAGCTTTTATGCCTCCTTTAAAGTGGTCCTTTTTAGGCAACTAAGAGCACTTTGTAATAGCAAACTCATTGTCCAATTATCTGTTTGGATATAAATATAGGAACACATGTGTGTAGTGTATATTTGCACATATAGAAATAAAATAATACTAAAGAGTAAATACTGAATTTAATTGCCATCATTGCAAAACCATGATGACTTTTCTGTCATATACTGTACCATAGCACCAACTTAGTATTCAACCAATTAAAAAATAATAATAATAAATTTTTGTAATAAAAATCATCTCAGAGGGAGACTGGTAGACAGAGAACAGAGCCAAGTAATAATTGATGTAATATTAGTCTCTAGATGAACATGTAATTTTCCATCGCCTTTGTCCTCTGGAGCCTCTTAAAATTATTCAGGTGAAGTCTGATTCACAGAACTCCAACCATATGTAAATGCAAGACTTTATAGTCCAAGTTTGATGTAAATAATGGGTCAGTGCACATCTGGGGGAACAAAGCATAAAAAGTAGTCAAATGATGTTTTTTTCATTAAATATTATTTATTGGCATATTTATTAAATCTGCACTGAATGACTACCTCACACTGAAAATGCACTGCTGGGCTTTTAGGAGAGGAGCATCCTTCCTAGGTCAAGCGGAGAGGGGCAGAAGTAAAACCATTCTGGGAAGAATGACAAAGAGATAAAAAAAACATGAAACTATGCTAACCTTTAGGATCCTAATATATCCATCTGTGTAACAGCCCAGAGGGACAAGATTTTTCCACTGCTCAGTGCCTTTTTCTCTCATGCTGAGTGTAATTTTAGGTATCTACGTACAAACTATAAATACACACAGGGTACCACTGAGTTCAAATCAAGGGTCTCTATTTATTAATGATTATATAAAAACTCAAATACTTTCTAGCTATATTGGGGAGGGAGGATAAAGGAATGATGTATTGCTGATACAGTAGAGATTGAAAATGAAATGTTTAAGAAAAGTGGTAATACTGGGCTAAATTCACTTATGCTGGGTAGGGGATGATGGGGGAAGCTGGGAGTTCCCAGTTTGCCTGGGAAGTTAGAGGAAGTTCAGAAACAGGGAAGGAGGATCTACCTCGCATCAACCTTGAAGATTCATAAGTATATGAGCATAGTATGTAAACTACAAATGAGGCAGGTAGATTAGAATACTGGGTTGATAAGGAGAAACAATTGCAAATGAGTCTGAAATGCCTCCAGTTGGATTGTTAATGGCCCCAAATGCAAGTTGGGAGTTTTAATTTGTTCACTTGTAAATAGAGGACAATTGATGTAATCTAACTAGAAGACTATCACAATTGTACATAAATTTCGAAAACTTATTTCTGTCAAAATATAACAGATAAATGGGAAAAAAAGAGGCAGAGACTATGGAAGCAACAGCTTAGGAATCCTAGAGTGACCTGGAGATGAAAATAGAGGTACAGGGGTGGAATTTACAGGATATGAAAATATTGGGTTGGAAGATGAGAAAAAATAGACATAAGTTCACATTTCTAGAAACTGTTTCTGAAGCCATTCACTGAAATAGATAATGTAAGTTTAGGAATGCGGAGAGGATAATATGAAGTTATTTATTAAGCTTTGCCAGGTAGCATTGCAACAAACTCAAATAACCTCAGACAACAGGGGAGCTTGAAGAAATAAAGAGGAAAGACCATATCATTAGTACCCACGAAGAAACAGAGGCTGGGGTTCTGGTCATAAAGAAAATGAGTGGTATCCTCTATCTACTGCACTTGCTCTCCTCCATGATGGAGACTTGGCTCGACTGTGTGCTGCTTCTGAGTGCTCCAGTTGCTACTCATTTAGCAATCTCTCTGCTCTTATTTTTCTTCTTGTTTGTTTTCATATCTTTTGCATTTTTAAAATCATTATTTTATTTATTATTCATTACTATTATTTCAATATGACAAGAGAGAGAGAGGGAAAGTGAAAAAGCAAACTGCCAGGTCTAGGACTTGAACTGTGGTTGACCATGTGGGAGTCCAGTGTCTTAACCACTAGGACACCTGCAGGCCCCGTCTTTTGTATTTTAATGAAGGAAATACAGTCATAAGTCTCTTAATGATGAGGATACATTCTGAGAAATGTAACCTTAGGTGACTTTGTCACCTTGCAACCATCACAGAGTGCATTTATACAAACCTACGCGGTATAACCAGTGACTGTGCATCTAGGCGACATAGTATAGTCTGCTGCTCCTAGGCTATGAAGGTGTTCTGCATGTTAACTGTACTGAATACTGTAGGTGATTGCATTTGTGTATCTGAACACAACTACACATAGAAAGGTTTAGTAAAAATATGGCATAAAAGGTAAAAATGGTACACCTGTATAGGGCACATGTTAAGTGGAACTTGAGTCCTAGAGGTTGCTGTGCATGAGTCAATGAGCAGTGAGTGAACATGAAGACCTAGGTCATTGCTACACACTACTGTAGATTTTATAAACAGTATACACTTGGCCTACACTACATTTGTTTTCTAAATTTACTTTAATGATATATTAGCTTTAGCTTACTTTAACTATGTTACTTGTTCAGCAATAGGTTTTACTGTTTAATTATTTGCAAGGGTTGATGTAATTTCATCTATTTTAATTAAAATAACTTCCTACAAAGGTCTACATTTAATATTTCAGATGTTCTTAGTATCTTGCACATCCATGTCATATAAACAGACAATTACTTTTCAAAAATTCAAAATGATTTGTTAAAATGTGTGCTAACATTTTACTTCACAGTTTTCACTTATTGGTCTCAGTTTTCTGATGTGAAATCCATATGAAGTTTTCTCCTTTTGGGGCTTAGGGTTGGTATCTCCTCAGGATGAGAATATTCATGTTGACTGTGGAAATAGTGATCACTGAAGCTTTTCTTTCATCCATGATGCTGAACAAGTGTTGTCTGGAATAAATACAAGTGACAAAAAAAATTGCTCTTTGAATAAAAGAATTCCTCACGACTTTATTAAATCATTTCTCCAAATTTAGTTTTTTTTAAAAAATAAGCTTAATTCTCTTATGTCCTGTATGCAGTGATTCCTTTACTGAGTTTTGTTCCTGTTTTTGTTGTGTGTGTGTGTATGTGCACACCAAGCCTGGTGCTTGGCTAAATGTTGATTATAGTTATTAGAGACCAAAGGGTTTTCCTGAGGAAAATTATATATTGAGACATTCCCATATTGATCACAGACATAGGAGTTCTTCTCAGACATTTTAGTTTTCAACTCTTACCTTAACATATATTGTCTAGCTGTTCAAAAATATTTCATTTCTTTATATTCGTAGCCCGTAAATTTTATTCTATTATTAACTTTTTAAATCACTTTCTTTTTACTTTTAAACTTTTTTTCAAAAACTAAGACACAAACCTAGTTTTAAAGGAGAGATCCCATGTGGTTGACCACAACTCGAACCCTAGCCCTGGTGACTTAAAAATGCACTGGGGGCAGCACATGAATAACCCAAATCCTGGCAGGATGAAGAAATGGAGGAGAAGGGATTGAAGTAGGGATTGCAGTGTCACCACTTCCTATTGGGAGGTGAGGGAAGGGTGATTCCTCCCTCTCTTTTCTTTTTCTGTCTCTCTCTCTCTGGTAAGCGTATGATGCATCCTTTAATGATTAAAAAAAAAAAAAAAGAAGAAGAAGAAGAAGAAAAGAAAAACTAAGACATAAACATACACATTAGCCTAGGCTCTCCGGAGTCAAGGTAATCAATGTCGTTGTCCTCCACCCACATCTTGTCCCACTAGGAGGGCCATTGATGGCCAAAACAACAGGCGATTATTTCAAGCATAAGAAAAAGTAATGGTCAGAAGGCTCTGTAAAGAGCTATATGAGACTCCTTTTGGCATTACACCATTTTATAGTAACCTTTGTTTTGTGTAAATACAAGTACACTCTAAAATAAGGATAAGAAGCGTGATATAGTAGATACAGAAATGAGTAAACAATGTTATCATAATTGCCAAGTATTCTGTATTACATGTACTTGCATATGCTATCCTTTCATCTGATTGGCAGCCATGGTTCATTCACACCAGCATCACCACAGACATGGTGAGAAATGCACTATGCTAAGACATCACGAGGTGCTAGAAAATTTTTAACTCTATAATATTTTTATGGACTCACCATTACTTACTTGTGTTGTGCGTCATTACCAGAAACCTTGTTTGGATCACACAAGTATATACTTTGGAGATGTGACAACCCAGTAAGATGTGATTATAAGAGAGTCAAGAGGACTTTCAAATAAAAGTGTCAGGTAGCTGTATTTCTCTTCTCTTTGTCAAGGAGACTCAGACTTCTTGGGCTTTGCACAGAAGATAAATTGAGCAGGCAAGTATGTGCTGAATTATTCATTTAATTAATACATAAATGTGCATCCATTCTAAAGTTGCTAAAGCATTTAAATAACATGTGATATACATTGTAAATGAATATAAGTTGGGACCAGCAGATGGTATAGTGGTTATGTTGCTGGACTCCCACGTGTCTAATTGTGGTTCAAATCCTGGACTTGGTGACTTGAAAACCACTACAGGCAAGTGTACCCAAAATCCTAGGGGGAAAGGGGAGGAGAAGGGATTGTGGTGTTGCCATCCCCTCCTGGGGGGGATTGATTTCTCACTTCCCCTCTCTCACTGTCTCTGTCTCTCTCTCTCTCTGGCAAGTGCACATTCCCTAAGGCAAAAACCTCTAAAAAGAAAAGAAAATGAATACAAGATTGTTTCATTTAAATTCTAGGTCTCAAAGTCTTACAGAGAGAAGAGTGGTCCCCAAAAGTGTTGGTATCCTCATTCCCACACTCTGTGTATGTCACATGGCAAGTGCTAACTAAGGTTGCAAATTGTTTTAAGTGTGTTTATCTCTTAAGAGTATGGGTTATTCAGGCCCAATTTAATTATGAGGATACTCATAAATCAAAGAAGAAGATAGGTGAATCAGTGTCAGAAGGATGTGCAGTGAGAGAGGTTCAACCAACCATTGCTAACTTTTAAGAGAGGAGGGGACCACAAGCCAATAAATACAGGGAATTCTCATAAGTTAGGGAAAAAAAACAGATTTGAGTCTAGTCCTCAAAAATTAATACATCCTTACTGACCCTTTGATTCTAGCCCAATGAGACCCATTTTTAACTTCTAACTTCCAAAATGAATAATAAATTTATGGTATTTAAGCCACTAAGTTTGTAGTAATGTATTACAGCTGCAATAAGAAACTTATATACAAAATATTACATGTTTTTATTTTGTTTTTAAATCCTTTAATAGGGCAATGAAATATAATGATACAGCATATTTTCATATACTATTTTTTAAAGAATTCATTTATTTAGCTTTATTTATTTTAATTTAACTACAGACGGAGAGAGAGTGAGAGAGAGAGAGGAAAAGTGAGAAAGCAAGTCGCTTGGTCCAGGATTCAAACAACCGTCGGCCATGTGGGAGTCAAGCATCCTTTAGTACCATGCCACTTGTCAGCCCCTATTTTCATATACTATTTGAGGGTACTAAATTTTTTAATAGAATTTTTGCATCATAAATGCCAAGCTGTTTATCTAAATTAATTTTTTATATAAGAAGACGTTCCAGTTTGCTTTCAATCATCACATATAGCCTCGTCTTCATGGGAAAAAGATGAATTATTCAATTCCTAAATTCCAGACGTAATTATGAGGCAGATATTGTACAACTGTGTATTCCTTGAGGCTAATCCCATTGTGTGGTGCCTGAAAATTGATGATTGATATATAAACATCTATATATACTGTTTGAAGGCTGACGAATGATAAATGATTAACTGTGGTAGAGAAGATATGAAATGGTCCCTGATTTTCCCCATTTTCTGATGTTCCTCTAACTAGACCTAGTGACTCACTTATAATAGAGGACGTGACTGAAGAATGGATGTCATGTTACAAGTTACCCTGAAGGGAAATCTAAGTGGCAAGGAACCAAGTCTCTGACCAATAGCCAGTGTGCAGCTAAAGACTGCCCAAAGGCACGTGAATGAACTTGAAGGTAGAACCTACTTGGTCAAGCACCAAGAGGACTGCAGTGCCAGTAAAACCCTCTCGTGAGAGACCACGTTCCAGAGGACCCAGTCAGTCATACCTGAGGCCCTCTTCTACAAAAACTGTAAGATCATAACTGTTTTTAATCTTTTAAATGGCTATGTCTTTGAGTAATTTGCAATGTAGTAATAAATCAATGATATAACATCTAAAATAGACAGAGTAAACACTACTTCATGTATAGAAACTTAGGTGGGATTTTGAATACCAATATTTTTCACTCTGTCCCTTATTAAAAAGTTTTGGCTTCACTTAAAGAAGCATAACCAACAATCACTGATTTGTATTTTACATTAACAAACCTAAATATATTTTTGCTTTATTTTATCTTCAAGGTCAACTTTTCACCTCTTGAGGATTCTGAGTGAGATTTGATCCTGGTAGGAAATGGCAGAGAAATCATGAAAGATATGGAAGTACTAGTTAATAGACTCAATTGTGAAGGGATTTTCCAAATATTTTTCCTCCTATCACACCTCAATATACCCATAGACATAACAAATGTTGGTAAAGATTTTAAATAATCAACTTAGAGATAATTTGCATTTGTCAGCAAGATTCAGCCATTGAAATGTTTTGAGGCCCAGCATTACTAAACTTTGTTTCTCTGAGGGAGGAAAACAAGTAAAAGACTCTATAGTAATGATACTCTGCTCTCTCTCCTATGAATGTCACCCGCTCTTCAGATACAGAAACTTTAAGAGAAGGGCCCTACTCTGGAGCAGGGATGTGCAGTGTGACGTGAGAGCTTTGGTCAAAATCTGACCTGCTGGGAACCTGCTCACTAATTTACCAGTCAGGACCTGAGGGTTAAAGGTCTGGGCTTCTTCACTTTGTCTTTTCATTTAAGGCCACATTCCATACAGGGAGCAAACTTTGGTGCTTAAAAGTTAAAAACAGGATTCTAGAAAAAAATAATGGTGAAGTACTTCTACTTGGTACTAGGTTAGTACTTAGGTAACCTAGTACCTGAGAATAAATTACAAATTCGTTACTTTAAAAAATAGTTTTCACTTGCCATTTTTGGAAACTTTAGCCCAATACTTACCTCTTACAATGTGTGGTGGATTGAAATAACCAGAAAAATATGGTCATTCTTTCCAAGAATATTGGTTGAAGACTACAACAATAGATTTCCTTCTTCCAAGAGTTGAAACCAAGCCAAGTGAGAGGCTTCTGAGTAGGTTTAACATATGTCTTTCTTATTTTGAGAATCATAGTTGAGTGGTGTCTGATTCACACCTGAAAGGTCTACTTTCAAGGGATTGTTGACTGTGGGAGGGAGGCAAAGATATGTGTATTTGCCCACAGACCATGTGTGACCCTCAGGAGAGAGTCAGAATAGATCATTTTTAAAACAGCCACGGTACAAGATGATTTATTTTCCAGGTTAAACAACCACAGAATAATGAGACAGAGGCACAAACTTGTATTGAGAAGGCACAAAAAATAGGGAAAGAAACATTTTCTGTCAAAAGAAAATACTAGTCAATCACCGAAATGAAACTTTCTGACTTGACCAATTTTCGTCTGGGACTGACAAAAACAATCCCTCTGAAATGCCATTATACCAACAACAGAACCAGTATCACTATTGTATTTGAGTACAAATTTCTAATTCATAAAATATATTGGGGCCCAGGTTTGGCAGTACAGGCAGTTGTATGCTAAACTGTGATGCCAAACGCTGCATGGCTAAACATGGGTTTGGATCCTGGACCGAGGCTGAACTGAAACATGCTGGGTACGCAGCACAAGAGCTCAGAATCGTGATGGGGCTGGGAAAGGGGGACCGCAGCACGAGGAGACCCTGTCAAAGGTGCTTGTCTCTCTCCTGCACACTCACATGCTTCCTGTCATAAATAAAATAAACAAACTTTTAGAATGTGTCCAAATGTTTTGACACGAGTTAATATTAAATCCTGACATTTTAGTCACTCCTGACTTTTTTGTATCTACTTTTTGGTATCTAACTTTTTTAACGGATGCAGATAAGGTTAAGGTCAAGCAGATCCTTTTTAATAGCACCATGTAAAACTTCTTGAACCTCAGGCTTATTTTAAGTAAGAGTCCATAACCGAAGTGGAAAATTTGTAAATGGATTATTTCCTATAAATAGATGTTTACAGGAATAAGCCATCTGCAGGGCAAAACATAAAAGGCTTCAAACTACAAAGGGTCAATATCTGACCTTTTCTACACTAGCATGGCTTCGAAGAATCAATATTTTTCATTTTCTTTACTTGAAAGGAAAGCACTAAGTTAGTACCCAGAGACGTGCTGTCTGGATCTATTATTGTGCTTGCTTTCCTAAAGTACACTTTGATATTAATAATTGACAAAGCACACTCAAATTTTTAAGAAATATTCCTTTTAAAAGCAAAGAAAATAAAATCAACAAGATTATCAGATTATTTGGGGGATATAATAAGAATTCTCCTAAGACTATGGAAAATGAAATGTTTAACAATTGGATCAAAAAAGCTTATATAAATACAATGATACTTCAAAACATTCATGAAAAACAGAATTAATTAAAGTTCAAATTTATTTTGGTGCAAAATTTTTAAATTCATGAACACTTTTTTACAGAAGACACATTTTTCATAAACTTTTCAAAGACCCCCTCCATAATGTACTTAGGTGTTGCTGTATAGCAGATGGACATTGTTGAAAACATGCTCTTCGATATTTCAGAACAACTAGACTCAACCCATGAAAATAGAGGTTTCTGAAAAAAAATTGCCTCTAATTTTGTAAATATTTGATACCTTGTTCATACAGTTATCTTTTCAAATTAAGCCGTGTACAAATGCTGATGAATATAGAAAAATCAAATAATGGGTTTGTCTTTGTAACGGAATTCTGTGCAAATATTATTTCTGAATTTTAAGTCAGTTAAACTAGTTAACTAGTACCTGGGAAATCACATGTCATGATTTGATGTTAATTGAGAGTAAAATCTGGTACAGACACTAGCATCCTATTTTGTAAATGTATGTGTAGATCCATGTGTGCATACTTCGATTTGGTGTGTGCCAAGCATTTGTTCTTTGTATCTAGATTATAATACGTAGATTTTTATTTATGTTTTACAATTTTTGAAAGATTTTAAATTTTCTATAATGGATGCATATTACTTTAACATTCTTAGAACCAGTAAACTTTCGTGAGGAATAAAGCTGGAGAGGTTTTAGAAAGAGAAAAGATATAAGAACTACAATTAAGTTATCATGATCAAATAAATAGTATCATAATTTTTATTTTGGTCACATTTTCTTCACAGTATAAAATATTACTGTGTTTTAGAAATGTGAACATAATTTGGATTTGGCAGGAATCACCGATAAATTTTCACATCTTCGTTATATTCTTAAGTATAATTAAGCGATTAGCAGAATTTCAATAATACAGCAAAGGTAAAATTGTTAGATTTACCTCAAACATCTGAAACTAAGAAACCTAAAGAGGTACTGCTTTATAGCAAATAATTCTTTAAAAGCAAAACTCAATTATGTAGTTAACATAGATTGATTATCTCCTTTTTCCATAACTAAGCTATTAAACATCCTATCAAAATAAGATTGATTCTTTTTTAGTATTTTGATATATACTAAATTGTGCAGTTTATAAGTAACTTATTATTTTTTTCACATAAATGAATGATGTTGGATTTTTTTAAAATGAAGATAATCTTAACATAGACAATGAAAGAATTTGTCATTTCCATGTAGAGAACTGTTGGATATAAGAGCTTATATTCTGAAAAGATCTGTGGTATCATTGGTCCAGTTAGAGATAGATAAAATTGTACGTAACAATAGCTCATTAGAAAAGGATAGAAAAAGAAAACCTTTATTCACTTACTGTGAGTTTTTCTAAGACAATACTACTGTACTATGCATAAGGAAATTAGTCCTTGGGGCCAGCAGGTGATATGGTGGTTAAGGCACTGAACTCCCACATGGCCAACCACACTTGGAGTCCCAATCCTGGTAGCTTGAAAATCACACCAGGTGCATGTGCATATGTGCCCAAAATTCTAAGAGAGTGAAGAATATAGCATGACCATTCTCCCTGGGGAAGTGGTTTCTCACTTTCACTCTCTCTGTCTCTACCTGGAGAACACATGCATTATATGACAAAAATCAAAAATGAAAAAGAATAAAGTCTTACAAAAAGGAAAAGCAAAAACAAAACAAAATTGGAAATAGATATTTAAAAGCAAGGACATGAGAGGACAACAGGTGGCATGGTGGTTAAGACACTGGAATCCCACATGGACAACTGTGGTTCAAGTCCTGGACCCAGTGGGTGAAAATTTTGCCAGGCATGTGTGCATACATACCAAAATCCCAAGAGGAGAATGGAAGAGAAGGGATTGAGTCATGGTTATCCTCCCGCCAGGGGGGGATTTCTCACTTTCCCTCTCACTCTCTCTCTATGTCTCTCTCTGGCAAGCTCATGCACCTTGTGGCAAAAACCTTAAACCACAACAACAAAAAAAAGTGAAGACATGGTAAAGTCAATGATTTGGTGACTTACAGAATTTACAATGTTCTTGATTTTATCTTTATTTAAAATAATTCTAAAGAAAGATTCAGCTACTTGTAACATTTTGGACTTTTCCTCTGATATCTGCTAATAATTTTACATAATGTGTAATGGTTATAATAAATATATCATTTGAAACCTGTGGAAACAACTGTCTATCAAATAATGGTGAATTTCTACTTAAACGTGCTTGTGTGTAAGATAGTTGAATTTGCATTTTTCGCTTTTTTATTGGGAAATTTAGTATCGATTTTCAAAGTTATTATTGATATGTATGAACTTATCCTTTTCTTCTAGTATTCTCTTACTTATATAATATTTATTTCCCTTTAGTTTTCCTGGTGTAGTATCCCTTAAGTATTTTCTCAAGAGCTGATTTAGAATTGGTGAATTCTTTCAGTATTTGTTTCTCTGGGAATGATTTTTTTACTTTCCATTGGAAGGACAATCTTGCCAGGTATAGTAAGTACTCTTGGCAGACATAGGTCTTTCAGAGTTTTAAATATGTCTTTCCATTCTTTCTTTGCTGTCATTGTTCCAGCTGAGATGCCAGATGTTAGTCTAATGCAGTAACCTTTGTAAGTAATTTGATATTTCTTGCCTACTATTTTTAGTCTTTGTTTTTTATTTTTACCAATTTCACTATGGTGTGCCTTGGAGAAAATATTTTTATGCTATATATATTTGGTGTTCTTCCCACGACCTGGATTTATATGTCTATATGCCTCTATAAATTTGGAAGTTCTCAACTAATATAGCCTGAATGAATTTTCTTTTTTTAATAGGACACGTGCACTCGCCAGAAAGATAGAGACAGAGACAGAAAGGAACAAATCACCCCCACACACCGCAATCTCTTCTCCTCCGTTCTCCTCTCAGGATCTTGGGCTCACATGCACAGGCGCCCAGTGTGAGTTTTAAGCCACGGAGTCTAAGACTCGAACAATGGTCGACTACATGTTAGTCCGGCGATATAGCCATTAGGCCAACTGCTGGTCCCTAGATTTTCTATGACTTTGTCTCTTCACCTTCTGAAATATCTATTTGGTGGCTATTTAGGAATTTCAGAATTTCTCATATGTTGTCCATATTTTTTTAATTGTTTTTCTTCTGCTCTTTTCTGTTGCTTGGACTAAATCGGAGGTTTTGTCTTCAAGGTGAGAGATTCTTTCTTCCACTTGGTCTAATCTGCTTTTGGCACTTTTAAGGAAGTTTTTGATTTTCTGCATTATATCATATCTGATTCTTTTTCAGTGTGTTTACTTCTTTATAAAGTTTATCCTTCAAGCCATGGAAGGTTTTTTCTCATCTCCTGGAATTAGTTGTCTGTTTTCTCTTGCATCTCATTGAGTTTTGTTACAATGACTATTCTGAATAACTCTTCAGACATTTTTGTGATCTCTTGTGGATAAGTAGTTATTATGTTCCCTTAGGGGGAAGTATTTCTGGATTTTCTCTTATTTCTTAAAGCTCTGCTTTGATTTTTAGTCATCTGGTAACATACTCAATTTCTACTTGTACAGAGTATGTTTCTGTAATGTGCTCAGGACCTTCCCTATGATGTGTATTAGCTCCATGCCAGTCTCCCTCCTCTACTGTGAATGGAAGTGTGGAATTTAGATCCTCTGAGGGCAGTTTCTCTTCTTTTACTACTAGAGATGTTGGGGAAGGGAATATCTCCAGGGTGCCTATCTTTAGGTGTTTGGTTCCTGTTTACCCAGATCATTCTAATCCCAATGTTTCTGGAGGTTGAACTGGCTAGATAGAATATAAGGCGGTAGTCCACTTTGCATTGCATGCTCATACACCACAGAGGTTGGAGCCGCCCCTCCCCTCTACCCAACAGCAGACTGGACAGGGGCCCTGATGAGCTCAAGCTGAGCAGCCTGGGCCTCCAGTTGCTCCTAGATGGGTGGGAGGCAGAATGGCATCAGTGACATGGGGCAGCAGCTCTGACCATCTATCATTTCTAACTAATTCTTTAATTTTTTTAATATCTAGAAAGTTTAGATCACTTTTATTAACCATTATTCTACTTTTTGGCTTATATGGAATACCTGAACAAGACTTAAATAATATAATCAATCAATTTTAATCTTCTACCTAAATATTTCAAACATAATAAATCATACTAGCACCAATCAATGGCTCCCTAATATCTCACTTTCACTATACTCCAAGCCTAAGCAGTTGTCATTGTCTTTCATTTTCTCCATCTTTTCAATAATGATGAGTAAAGGAGAAAGGTAGAGGAGGAAGAGGGAGAAGGAAAAAGAAAAAATAAGATGTAGTAGAGAAAGAGGAAGGAACACAGGAGAAGGAAGTGGAAGAGAGGACAAAGAAGCAACCATGTAATAGACTTTGCCTGACATAATAGTGGGCTATTTGTAGAAATTGTACTGTTCAATTCACATAATTACACTGTGAAGATTATATCAGTTTATGCATTTTTAAAAATGAGAAAAATAAATGTTCAGAGAGATTGAATAACTTGGTAACAGTCATACTTGATATTAGGTAAAGCTGCCATCAGAACCTAGATTTTCTGATACCCAAGTATTTCCTACCTTATTGCCTTAGATAATATTCTTCTCAGTTTCACTTTCTCTTTCTTCCCACTGTTTTCTACTGCCTCCCTGTTTCCCACTCTCAGTGAGGTCAACAACCTTACGAGTGGGAATATAGTCACAGGTCCACAGAGTTATAAAGTGCCTGGCAATTTTTAAATTATTCTTTTATAGATCTCTACCTCATGTAGGTGCTAGAAGCATTTCTTTTTTATAGTTTTTTGACCCAAAGTAGTTGTGCATATGTTTTAGATATGTTAAACAAAATAAATATTAAAGTATTCACTTTAGATTTCTTTTATAATTTTTTATTTCTCATATTTACAAATAAACTTGTCAATGTGAAATAGAGATTTAACCACCATTTGAAGGTACAAGATAAACTGAAGAATTGAGGTAATTATTTGTGTAATTTAGGTAAAAAATATAAATGCTTTGCTTTTTAAAACCTTGATCATTTATTTACTTAATTCTCTGGATTCCACACCTTCATGTCTATAGTTTTTTTTCTTTTTTGTTTTATTTTTTTTTGTTAACCTGAGGCAATTAGGAAAAAAAATGTTCTAGATAAAAACACTGTAATATGCATAATTTAGCTGAAATGTTAAAAAAGTGATTAATATTTTTTAAAAGCAATATTGAGCAATCAAAGCTATGAAAATTTGTAATTATGCAAGTATTTTACATTTTAAATTTTTTAAAAAATGCACTGTTATAACTTGAATTCATTTGAACCAATGATTAAATTCATTGATATATGTTGAAAGATAGAGATTGAGCTGCTGTTCTCATAGATTAGTGATTAAGGTAACTGGATCCCATAAGACCTCTTGCAATGTGAATGCAAGCCTCAGCAACTTGTAAAACGCACTGAGTACATGCATGTGCTTGATCCAAATTCTGATGGAATGGAGAAATGACAGAGAAAATACCATGGTGTGATCATGCCCCATATCATGTGCTTTCTCTCTCTCTTTCTGTCTTTCAGTCTCTTTCTGGCAAGCACATGTGCCCTCTGCCAATTAAAGAAAGATAAAGAGTATTCATTATATATATTTTGATCTGTAATTTACATCAGCCAATCACACCCTAAACAAGCTAATCATAAATCCTAAAGGATGTGACTACAATGACTAAGTGATATGCCTTAGCTTTATTTTGTTTTTTATTATTTTTTATACATTCAATTGCTATACATCATTTACCTTGTAAAGAGATTTTACCCAACATGAAATACACTGCAGACCAGTCCAGTTGAGAATATTATATATGTTATCATCAATAGGTAATAAACCATCTTTATATCCCACAAAAGTCTTACCTCTCTATTTTTATTTCCTAATTTGCTTCCCTACACTCTTCTCCTCTCCTTTTGGAGTTAGCAAGTTACTTTGATGTAAATAAAGTAAACATCTACACATATAATGACAAAATCTTGCTTAATAAAGAATTCAGTTGGCATTCCGTTCTGGTCTATGTTATATTTATATAGTAACCATTATAGTTAACTAAATTAAACACAATGTATATCCTTTTTCTGTATGTTATATTTATTTATCTAACTTTAATATAATATTTGGTTGTTGGAAAACTCGTGACCTATTTTTTACATGTTTTTATATGCAAAAATGCATCATGACTTTTTTAACAACCTAATACATGTCATCAAATCAGCCTTTTATAAATTTTAAATTATATCCCCGATTATTTATTACATAAAACTAAAATTTATTTTAAAATCTGATGAAATCATTTTAGTTGCCAGTTAATAATGCAGAATGTATGCAAGACAACTTATTTCAAGATGATAGATTATTTTTGGTTAAAAATAATATAGAAAGGGGATCAGCAGTTAGTATAATGGCTATGTCGCTGGACTCTCATGCAGTCAACCACGATTCGAGTCCCGGACCTGGTGGCTTAAACTCACGCCAGCACGTGTGTGTGCATGCCCAATATCCTGAGAGGAGAATAGAGGAGAAGAGATTGCAGTGGGGCCATCCCCCCTGGGGTGTGATTTTTCGCTTTCTGTCTCTCTGTCTCTCTGTCTTTCTGGCGAGCACACGTGCCCTATAGCAAAAACCTCTCCAAAAAAAAATATATATAGAAACTAAAGATTTGTCTAATTTCCAAATATGGTAGAATTATCATTTAGACTTAACACAGAGTAAACTAAATAGAAATCTTGAAACAAATCTGTAACAATTAACTAAGTTGATAAATTATAATTAGATATCATGAAGCTATGGTTTGATTGATTTTTTATTAAATCAATTTATAATATTGTGAAAGTCAATGTGCTTGTAGTGCATACCAATAATCAAAATAGAAGATATTAATTCAGGGAAGAAATACTTCAGTGTACAAAGGGATTTCAAAGTGTTCATGCAAAATGGAATTAAGTACAGAAGTTTATTTTAGTGTAAAGAAATTTTCAAATGCAGGCAGTATTTATATAATATGTGTTTTCTGTGAAGACTTCCTTTATGTATAATCAAAGACTCAAATAAGTTCCCTTTACTTATATATTTTTTAAATTTTGCCAGAAGGTATGTGCTTTCACCAGAGAGAGAAGAAAAGTGAGAAAGTACACCCCATTGAGAATGGTCATGCAATCCCCTCTCCTCCATCTCTTCCTCTTTTAGGTAATTTGGGCACACACACACACACACACACACACACACACACACTCAAGGCATGCTTTTCATACTGCCCAGTCTGGGTCTCCAACTGTGGGGCTAACCATCGGGATCCAGCCATGGGCTGACGTAGGAGCTGTGATTTTTAAACCAAATATTTTTAAGTGGTAATTTGACACTTAACAATCCAAGGAAAACAAAAATTAAACCCAATTTTGTCTCATAGCCAGTAGCAAACCAAACTGCAATGTGGAAGCCACATGGCCTGCCGTGACTGAGAACACTCAATCAGCCTGCCAATATGCCAGGCAAGCCACGCCCGGGCCTAAGATTTTGAAGAGCTGTTGGGCTGCAGGAAGGGGATAGCAGTGTGATGAGACCTTGAAGGCTTCTCTCTCTCTCTCTCTCTCTCTAGTCCTCTCTCATGCCTGTCATAAATAACTAAAATTAATATCATAAATAAATTCAAACTTTCATAAAGAAAATAAATGAAAAAGTTTGCAAACAATTGGTCAAATATGTGGAAACTTGAAATTTTAAAACTAACTACAAAAACAGCTTATTTATGTATTATGTATCAAACTCAGAAATAACAAACATGCTTATTGTTTGTTATAGAAATTTCTATATATGAAAGAATTTCAAAAAAGGTTGTGGAAAACTGGAATTAAAATATAAATTTATTTTGATGAGAAACGGATTTGAAATCCATGCCTAGTTTTTTCATAATATGTATTTCCCATGAATTTTGGAGCTCCCTTATATTTAAACATGTATAAACCTCTCAAGATAAAATGCTCAGTTTGCTCATGTTTAGTAAGCACAATTTCACCTGATAACAAATGCTACTTAGTCTTGAATGACATTGCATCTGTCATTAATAAGTTGTTAACAAAAATCAAATATTTTGCAATTGAATATTTTTGGTAGTAGAAAAAAAAATCCCTAGTACATCAATGACAGTAAATATGAGACAAGGCAATAACAAAATTAATTTTGTCGTTTGTATTGGCTGCCAAAAAGGGGGAGCATTACTAGATACTACCATATAAATAAAAGTTTTCACATATGTGTCAAAGTTTCAGCTAGGAATTGCTGAGCAGTAAGAGTGTTGAAGTCCCAGTGGGAGATCGACTGTCAATTTATCATGTTGCTTTTAAAATGACTTTGATCTTACGCTGCACATGTAGCTCCTGGTTATTTTGGGCCTCTTCTCAATGAGAAGCTTCCCTGCTAAAGTGAAAACATCACCTTTTACATAATAGGAAGCTCTGTTGTGACCGACCCTGGGCCCTGCTTACTCTGCAATTACTTTATTCCCTCAGTGTCCGGCCCTCCTCACTCTTGTTGCTTCTACTCCTCCGTGCATTTTTTTAAATTTATGGAGTCACTGAGAGCTTTGAACATTCTGTTTGCATTGTGCATTGAAACTATCATACCTATTTTCCACCGGTACCTCTAGTTAGAGATTCTTTAAGCATAGACTTTTTTTTTTTTTTCCTTGCTGTTGCTGTGGGCATGTTTGCTGACCAAAGACTGACAAGGACAGAGAGAGAGAAAGTGAGAAATTATTCCCCAGGAAGATGGCCACACCCAGTCTCTTCTCCTTCGTTCTACTCTCAGGGTTTTGGGTATGTACATACTCATGCCTGGTATGATTCTCAAGCCAATGGGGTTGAGGACTCAAACCTCAAAGCAGGTCATGTGGGATCTTGAACCTTAACCTCCATGCCATCTGCTGGCCCTAACCATAGTTTTGTTTTGTTTTGTTTTGTTTTTGTTTTTTTCAAGAAAGAAGTTACACCCCAGAGGGGATGGTCACAATGCAATCTTCTGCTCCATTCTCAGAATCCTGGGCATGTGCACACACATGCCCGGTGTTTTTCAAGCCTCCAAGTCTGGGGCTCGAACCACGGTTGGCTATGTGAGAGTCCAGAGCCTTAACCACTAAGCCACCTGCTGGCCCCCAAGACTTATATAACTAGCATCTGAAAGTAAGAAATAAAATATATCCAATAATGAGGTGTGAGAATCTTGGTGAAAGACAATGAAAATAGGAGCACAATTTCAAGTTGGGAAGGTCCAGCTCAGAGAAAACTATAGAGGATGTATGTATCCTCTACATACATCCTTTTATTCCTTTTTTCAACCACGCACCTTTATACTACCTTATAAAATACCTTTGAGCTCAAGATCCAAGAGTGCACACTTTCCTATCAAGAAAGTCTGCCTTGGAACAAGTGAATGGTGTAATGGCTATGTCGCTGGACTCCCACATAGTTGACCACGGTTCAAGTCCTGATCCCGAGGCCTTAAAACTCGCCTTGGGCATGTGTGCATGCCAAGAGGAGAATGGAGGAGAAGGGATTTGGTGGGGCTATTCCCCTGCAGGGGGGGGGGGGGGGGTGGGGGGTTCTTGCCTTTTGTTTCTCTGTCTGTGTCTGTCTTTCCAGCGAGCACACATGCTCTACAGCAAAAATCTCTCTTTAAAAACATTAAATAGAAGGAAAGCTGCCTCATCCTTAGTTCCTTTTGCCTTTGTACCTTTTAGCATGCAGTGTTTCCCACATTCACCCAGAGTTCTGCTTTATGAACAGTAGGTTCTTGGGGTAAAATACTTTGAGCACATATGGCTGAGAATAGCTTCATGTGTTAAATCGTTCAGATACATTTGTATAGATAATTTTTAAAATACATTCAGTTCTTAAAAACGAGAAATCGAGTTGTCACTATGTGAATATTTTCAGATCAAGAAATGGAGTGATTTCCTTTACTGGCCAGCCTCTTAAGGAAGCCCAAAACGTTCCTTCCCTCTCTTCTTTACCTCTTTCTCTGTAGAGCAGCCAGGCAAATTCACATTCTTCTCTAACTCTGCGTGACTGAAATGTCACAAACCCAGGCCCATGGTGTTAGCCTAGCCTTTTGCATAGACCTCTATTAGCACTTACCTCACTCCTTAGCAATTACCCAAGTTGTTTTTGTTTCTGTTTTTTTTTTTGTTTTGTTTTGTTTTTTCATGTGGGCTCTGCCACATGATTTTGAGCTGCTGAAACACAGGAAATATTTCTCACAGGTACAAGTAATTATTAAAACACTGTCAAATGGATGAAATGAATACTTAAGTGAATGATTAAGGATAGAAATTTAGTTGGAAGATAAATATCTGTAAAAGTATTATATCATTACCTTTTGTATACAGTAACTTCTTAGTTATATAAATAGTACATTTTACTTCTATAGAAGATTGATTTTATTTCAACCTTACACTCAAATACTTTTGTCATTGAGTCTTTTGTATTTTTTTTTTTTTTTGTGAGAGAGGTTTTTGCTATAGTGTGTGTGCACTCACCAGAAACAGAGAGAGACAGAGAGACAGGAAGTGAGAAATCACTCTCCGGGGGGGATGGCCACGCTGCAATCTCTTCTTATCCATTCTCCTCTCAGGATCTTGGGCACACTTGCACATGCACCTGGTCTGAGTTTTAAGCCACCGGCTTCGGGATTTGAACCACATTCAGCTACATGGAAGTCCAGCAACATAGCCTCTCTGCCATCTCCTGGTGCCTTGTCATTGAGCCTTAAACTTATATTTCTAGTCTGTATTGAACAACAATCTCATAGCCCTGACAAAATCTTCCATATTTTTTCACTTACTACTCACCAAAACTTTGTAATAGGAACAACATTTCTTTTTACAAAATAAGATTCTGGGAATCTGGACATATTATTGCATTTATAAAGCACAGTGAGAAAGAAGTATAGCCTCATTACAAAACTTCAAATTTATTAATCTTCATAAGCAGCTCACTGTTCTATGTTTTTTTTTCCTTTCACATAGATACATTTAGTATTACAGAAGGGAAGAGCTAAGCTGTTATTGTACAAATACCAAAATAACTAAAGAGGTAAAAGTATTTCTTAAAAAAGGGGAAATTTGATAATATTCATCAAGAACTAACTGGTGTTATATATAAAAATAAGATAAAATTTGGAGTCAACAATTGTGGTCTAGAGCCAAAGCTACCTTATTATTTGTATCCTTTGGCTAAGTTATTTTATCTTCAATGTTCATTTCATCACCTATAAAATAAATAAAGTCTTTGTCTGAAGATTGGTATATGAATCAAATGTGATTGTGCACATAATATATAAATATCAGCTAAATAACTGCTGTGGTTATTTATCTATGAAGTAATAATAGACAGATAATGTCTGTATTGTGCTTTTCACCTTACATAAAAGTCCAGTGTAGGGCAAAAAATAAAAAAAATGCAGACATTATCTATCTATTATTACTTCATAGATAAATGATCACAGCAGTTATTTGGCTGCTATTTGTATATTATCTGCTGATTTTGCATTTTATTTCCAGATGATATTTTCATTATTTACTCTGACAGATTGCCCTACTATTCCCCATTATTTGCACCCCTTCCTGGTAGGATTATACTGCAACCCCTATTGCCATGTGGCATGTCCTTCCTTGTCACCCCTACCCCACTGCAAATGTTTGAGCATATAACTTGTGTTGGCCAATGAAATGAGCAAAAGTGACGTGCCCTTTTCCAACGGCAGCTTAAAGAGCCATCATGTCCTTTTGCTGCCTGTCTTGCTCTTTGGGCTCTGTCATAGAAACAACATATCCCATTGGGAGCTGCTCCTGCAGCCCAGATCCTGAAAAAAAAAAAAAAAAAAAAAGGTAATGTAACCACCACTGACCCCTACATTTAACATGAGCAAGAAACAAACCCTTTGCTCTAAGCCATGTTGGCATTATGATCTATTATCCAGACTAGTGTGCTGTTAATAATTACACCAAAACAACAGACATAGACATGAACAATCTGGGCAAGCAGAAAAAACATGCAGCTCACATAACTTAAGGAATTACAAATTCTACAAGACACAGTACAAAAAAAATGATAGTACTACCAATCCTTTCCACCACCCCTCAGTTTCTCCCCCCATCCATTGCCAGTAAAGTCTTTCACAATTTTATTTCTATCAATAGTGTTAGCACCATTTTAATTCTGTATGTATTTTTCTGTCTTATGTACACATATTGTATTACTCAATTTGATTTCCTGAATATTTTTTTCCTTCTGAAATTAATGATCATTTTTAACCTTTTGCTCACTTTTCAATGAACAGGTCACTAATCAACTCCAAACCTTCTTCTAACTGTTAAAATCTATTTAACCCTATATATCAGACATTTGTTAACTTTATTTCCTTGAAAGACTTTGAAATACTTGAAGGATTTCCAGAGGTTTCTGACATTCTTTGGACAGAACAGCATGTCCTCTAAATCTGAAAAGTATTGGTCACCAGTCATTCTATCTTGACCAGCATCTTGTGTATTTTCTTGGTTTCATTCTTCCCAATTTGGATCCTTAGCTTATACAGATTATTTTTTCTGCATAAGTGTATTACCATATATTGATTAAATCATATCAAATAGTTTCCTTGAGAAAGATAACGGGGGATAATTTTTTTTAATATTTTGTGTATATTCATTCCATCTTTACTTTTAATTAACACTGAAGCCAAGGTAAAAATTTAGGTAGACATGGTTTTCTTTAAAAAAATGTTGAGGGGGAACCAGCAGTTAGCGAAATGGCTATGTCGCTGGACTCCCACGTAGTCAACCGCGGTTCGCGTCCCGGACCCGGTGACTTAAAACTCACGCCGGGCGCGTGTGCATGTGTGCCCAAGATCCCAAGAGGAGAATGGAGGAGAAGGGATTGTGGCGTGACCATCCCCCCTGGGGGGTGATTTCTCACTTTCTGTCTCTATGTCTCTCTCTGTCTGTCTGGCGAGTGCACGCGCCCTATAGCAAAAATCTCTCCCAAAAAAAAGAAAAAAAAAATGTTGAGGGCCAGTAGGTGGCGTGTTATTTGAGGGCGCAGGACTCCCACATGGCTGACTGCTGTTCAAGTCCTCACTTTGCTTCTCTCTCTTCCCTCTCTGGTCAAGTTAAAATAAATTAATTAAATAAATAAAGTTAAATACAATAATTCTTTTAAAAAAATTGAAAGTCTTCTTCCACAATGTTCGCTTTCAATGTAGGATGCCATTGACTTCAAAGTCAACACTATTTTTAACATTTTGTATGTGAACCATCTACTCCTTCCCTTCAGGATTTACAGAATCAGGGTACCCAGAAATAGAACATTTCATAATGCTGTATGCCTTTCTATAGAGTTTATTCATGCATTGAACTTTCCTGTTACTATGTCTTTTAAAATATGTATTTGATTTTTCTCTCTGTCCTCCTTACTTTTACCAAGTAAAACAAAGTTTTCTTCAGAAAGCCGAATTGGAGAACGAGAGTTGGATCACAGGCTAAATTCTGTGATGATTGAAGTCTACCAGTTCTACACTACGGGACTAATACGAATTACACATTCCCTAAAATTCAAACTACCACAGCAGAGAGAGATTATCTGACCTTTGCTTCACTGGGAAGACACTCTATGTACTATCACCTATAGTTACATATAGGTGATTTAAGAAAAGTATATGCAATAGACTATAGGATAATGTTACCTAGGGTATGTTAAACTTTTTCTACTGAGGTAAACTATCCCTTCACTTTCCTGAATTATTTACAGGGAAGGAGAGGGCAATATTATTTAATCATATACTTTGCTATTATTAGGAGTAATTTGATAGTCTACAACCTTTAAAAGAAGGTTAAATTTTCATGCCATGCAACAGCTTTGAAATTTGACAAAAGAAAAAAATCACCAAAAACTACAAATTTTATAATAGGGATAGAAGATCAAAAGTCATGGTAGGTCAATAAAAATAATAGCCATATTAGAAATCTAGGTTACATTTGGTTTGTATATTCGACAACTAAATTTATGTTCTTGAAATATGCATATTATCTCATTCTCCCATTTATTGACAAATACATTATCCTATTTCTGTAAGGGACATATAAGGAGGTGTATGTTTTCTGGTATTCTGGGAGGATTTATTTTTTTGACTTTTGTACATGAGTATCCACAAACCTAATGCAGTTGTGGATATCATGCCAAGTTTCAAAAGAGTTCAAAACAGTTTTATGGGGTGTATTCTTGTATAAGTCTTCTCTATAAGCTTCTATGATAACAAATCTACCTGATATTGTATCATCATCCATGATTTATGGACATTTAGTGAGTTTACAGAGAGAGCATTTATGCCTCATATGCTCACATGCACATCTTAGCCAAGGAGAAAAGAGATAGGTTTATTTTTATGACACAAATAAATAAATAAAAGGTAAATATTTCCATCTCATTCTGTTATACCCCCAAATATGATCTCTGTGTAAGAATTCACAATGACCGTGATATTGTTTATTTAGCAAGTCTCTCTTTTACTCCCATATTGTGCCAAGTACTTTCCTTTGTGAATATTCTTCCCTATTAAGAGAGAGAAATCATTTTAATAAGGAAGAATATTGTACTCAAATTAAATAGTAAATACAAAGGCCCCTTGACATTTACTTCCCCTAGTGTGAGTGTGAAGGGTTTAGAGAAATGTCATAAAATGAGACATCCACCTGCTTTAACAGGTGCGTGGGTTTGCTCTGAATAGTATACAGTCCAGAGAAAGCAAGAACTGAAGCAATATAGCAGATGCGTTGATATTGTACTAATCCCAGTGAAAAGTGATGGTATCTTGGACCAGAGTAGAAAATACAAAAAAGGAGATAGAGGGACAAAGTTTACATGATATTTTCTGTTGACTGGTTAGATACAAAATATATGAGAGGGAGAGCCAAGAATGGCTCAAAGTTTGTAACCTGAACAACTGCAAAGATACAGTTGCCTTTCACTTTCTTAGAAAATATTATGGAAGAAGAAATTTATGGGAGAAAAAAATCAGGATTTTAAATTAGCATTTAAGATGCCTTTTCTGCAAAGTAGAGATGCAGATGAGACTGTGAGATATGTAGAGAGAGCTATCTCTATCTAGCTATCTCTGTTCCTGGAATTAAAGAGAGAGAAGAACATGATATCAGCGTTCAATTGGATAAAAATTTCTACACTTGATTATAGCCCAAAGACCGAGAAATGTTGGATAAAAATTTCTAATGATAGCAGTAAACAGATAACAAGTCTCAAGATTGACAGTGTCACCATTAAAGTCATGCAAATGGGTCATTGGACAGGTCAAAACAAAGGAAAAGGGAATGACAAGAAAGAAGAAAAAAATAAGAAGGAAGGAAGGAGAAAATAGTAGACAAACTGGGACTAACTGATTCAACGAGAAAGATAAAGACTGGGATCCATCCTGTCACTTGACCTGTGGGAAGGGACAAATAGTTAAAGTGCCTTTTCCAAAAACCTCATTCTAGACTATTTTAATTCAGTCTAATATTATTTGGCTCTATTTATAATATCAAAAATATAAAATAACCCCAAATATCCCATAGTATATTACTGGCAAGATAAATTGTAGTATAATCATAGGGACATAAAATATTTTACGATATGTGAAAAGATTTATGAGTCCTGACACCATCACTGAATATTCAGGCCTAATCCAAGACAGGTATGAGAAACCGTGGGAATTAAAGGAAATGATAAGGAAGAGTGATATTGAACAGGGGACTTTCTTATAATTAATTTTATTTTTTTAAGAGAGATTTTTGCTATAGGGTGCACATGTACTTCAGAGAGAAAGAAAGACAGAAAGCAAGAAATCATCTCTCAGGGGGAATGACCATGCCACGATCCCTTCTCCTTCATTCTCCTCTCAGTATCTTGGGCATGCATGCACTTGTGCCTGGCATGAGTTTTAAGTCAATGGATCAGGAACTTGAACCATGGTAGACTATGTGGGAGTCCAATGATGTAACCATTATGCCACCTGCTGGTCCCGAATACTGGACATTCTATAACCAATTACTGCGCTTTCATAGCAGTAGAGATTTGTTTACTAAATAGAAATATTATTGTATTTTCTACCACGGACTAATATGGCATGTGAGTTAATCATTTAAAAGATAAATCATGTATTAATCACAGTGACTCAAACTGTATGTATTTGGGCCATGAAGTTAGTAAAAATATCTCCCCTAAAAACAAAACAAAGGAAGAAAGAGGAAAAAAAAAAAAAGGAAGAAAGAAGAAAGAAAGAAGGGAAGTAAGAAAGAGAGAAAGAAAGAAAAATGGATGAAGAATAAAATTGCTTCTTTGATCTATTTAAGGTTTTGGAATTGGGAAGGTCATTGCTCTAGCTGAAGTTCTTATACCTCAATCTTGAAATTATTGTGTTGTTTAAAATTTTTTAAATAGACAACATAAAAATAAATGAAAAAAAGCTTAAAAATAATTAAAATTTATTTTAGACGTAAGCATTGATTGATTATCAGTAGAATGAAGTTTGCCAAGTATTTTCATTTATCTGTGTACATAATATATACCATTCAAAAAACTAGAATTTATTACAGTTGCTTAACATGTATGAACATGCTTTTACATTCTTTCTTATAAGGGGCCTGATTTTATGTCCTATTTCCCAGCAATAATTCCTCATATTGTAACTAGAAATAGTGTGGCTAGCTTACCAAAAAAGAAAATGATTTATCATGAGAAAAAGTAGAATAAAATGAAAACATTGCAGATTAGCAGAAAGGAGCTCCTTTTGCAAGATAACAGGCACAGTGCTAACTGAAAACTGGGTAGTTTCCAGCAATAAAACAGTTCTCAATAAAGTATGTAGCCAAATATTATAGAACAGGAGGGAAGCTCAGTGGGTAAGTTCTACTATGCAGAGACTCTCTGTTTTAAATTCCTTGGGAATGGCCAGTACCCTGACCAATTTTTTATTTGCTAACCATAGTGGTAATTTCTTCTGTGGGGAGTATGAAGAGTAGAGAAACTTTTATAAACATCTTCCTATCATAAAGAAGTTTTGCTCTGGATGGTCACATAACCAGAGCAAGAGGAAGGTTTTCATCTCTTGCAAAATCTTTAGAATATATTAATACGTACATATTAACCATAACTAATGCTATCATTAGTCTTGTCACTGATGATGTTCTATAAGGGTGGAAGAAAGCCTCATATAAACAAGTGATTTTATATCATTATTCTTCCAACACCCTCATATAAACAAAGAAAGTTAGATATTTAATTTATGAGTCATGTAGTATTCTGATGCCTTATATAAGAAATTCAGACCATTATAATAACTCCAGAGAGCTTAATGGGACAGCAACATGCTTCCTGAAGTCTTGTTTCAGGATGAGTTCACTTTACATTTAAGCATTTATTCCATCCATGCATTCAGAAGGTATTTGCTATACACCAACTACACATCAAGCACATGTCACATGCCAATGAAAAAAATAATTTCTTAGAGAGAATCTAGGGTTTTTAGAGATAGTAGGATAAAATTCCCCCAAACAGGGGGCAGCAGATGGCATAATGGTTACATTGCTGGACTCCCACGCAGTCAACCATGGTTCAAGTCTCAGACCCAGAGACTTAAAACACACTCTGAAAGCATGTGCATACATGCCTGAAATCCCAAGAGAAGAATGAAGGAGAAGGGACTGTGGCATGGCCATCCCCTCTGTGGAGTGATTTCTCGCTTTCTGTTTCTCTGTCTCTCCAGTGAGCACATGCGCCCTACAGAAAAAATCTTGCTATAAAATATAAAATAAAATGAAAGGAAAAAAAAAAAAAAAAAAACTTCCCCCAAACAGAAGTCTTTGGACAGAAAACATAGGGGAACCAGAAATATTTTGCAAAAATATACTGAATTTATTTCCACCAGAGAAGGTGCTTTTAAAATTCAGTATTTTGAGATTTTGAAAGTTGTTTGTAAACTGTCAAGAATTATGGAGTATGAGCTAAAATTTTTTGCTATGTAAAGTAAATGTTTGTGGAAAAATGCAAAAATAAATAAATAAAAGCTGAAAAAAAAACTAAAAAACAACAACAACAAAAAAAGAGATTCTACCACATATTAACAGAAAAATTCTAACCACACCCTTCCTACTATATCCCTACCCTTGAAAATAAACAGTGGCTGGGACCAGCAGATAGCGTAATGGCTATGTCCCTGAACTCCCATGTAGTCGACCATGATTCGAGTCCCGGACCCAGTGGCTTAAACTCACACCAAGCGCGTGTGCGTGTGTGCCCAAGATTCCGAGAGGAGAATGGAGGAGAAGGGATTGCAGCGTGGCCATGCCCCCTGGGGAGTGATTTCTCGCTTTCTGTCTCTCTGTCTCTCTCTGTCTTTCTGGTGAGTGCACATGCCCTATAGCAGAAACCTCTCCCAATAAAAAGAAACAGTGGCAATAAGATGATATTCAGATACATACAAATGTTTGTATTTCTAATCAGGGGCCTAAGCAAATACAAGTATTAGAAATTTTATATCATTGCTCTCCTTATAGCACTATTCCTTCCCTTGGAACAGTATCTAAAATCTTATTTTCCTCTATCCCAGTGCCCTTTATCTTCACGCTACATTCAGCCTCTCTATGTGCCCACGTTAACGTGCATCCCCTAAGCCTTCTCCTCCAGAATTTTAATCTTCTACTGTTTCTTATTCCTCTCTGGAAAAAAAAATCACTTTTTCAGAATACAGTTATAAGATCAAATAATTTAATTAAATCACTTTCGGTATAGTAGTTTGCTAGTCTAGTGGATCATTAAGTTGAACATGTTTAAGTGATTAAGATTATTATATTCTCACAGTATCAATTCCAGAAGTAATGAACATGTACATTGAGCTTAGGAAACCAGGCCTGGAAAAGCACAGTTCTAATGCAATGATCCAGTGGATTGATTTTAGTGAACATCTGCTTTGTTGTAGGGACTGATGGCAAGAGTGGAGGTGTCAGAGGGAAGCAGAACTCATGCTAAAATTGCCACAGCTGGTGACAGCTGATTATAGACAGCTAATTTCACCAGCTAATTGAGGTACAATTTTTCCTCAAACTTCTCTGACTTTTGACTTCCTCCCTTAATTTTTTCCTGACTCCTTTCAATTTCTCTGTATTTAAAATTCTAATTTAATTTAGTCTTGAAAACTTTTGAAACTGTATAGTCCATAGGCCTCCTGTGGCACATAAAGCTAGCCTAACTCCTGAGTATTTTCTGCTCTGAGTAAAAGCCCTTTGGAGTAATGGAGCATAGCTATGACAGGGAGAGACCTGGAGAAGCCTCCTTGGTATATAAAGACAAATACAGGATTTGAGGAAAACAGAAGGAATCAAGGAAAAGAGGAACTGCATTTTACTTCTGGGCCTACAAACAAGTTATAAGAGTTATGGTGGATGTCATAGTTCCTCCTCTTCTTCTATTATAAGATTCTTGTCAATTATTAAACCTCCTTATTAGCTATCCGTGTATTGGCCCAGTAACTAGAGGTAATCCTCTACAACTGGCTTAAAAGCTTCTCCATGGAGCATAGAAAATGTTGGAACACATGTGGGTGTACGCGTGTACAGGGGAGGGTACCTAAGAATGCATAGGACTGGAGCAGGCTGTCGTACCAGACACTTCATGACACAATGAATTATAGCACTGTCTTCTGGAAATTTCCCTAGTCCTGTGAAAGAGGGTTTGTCGGGCAGAACTCAGGATTTAAAGAAATAAAAAATGCTCATTTTTTAAGCTATGGTTTCAGGGAAACAAGATTATCTAGACAAAGTGCACCCTCATGCTTCTGTAGAACACAGGATTTCCCCACTGACCACTGGAAGTATGTCAATATTCAATCAGGAGTATGTATGGGGCAAGAGGTTGTACCTAAATAAGCAGACACACCCTCCTTTGGTTAAGGTGACGGGTAATTCTAAATTTCTAGAAAAAACACAACAGTATTTTTTTCATCCAGATTTTAACATGTTTAAATTTAGACAACTTAAAATTGTCGTCATCCAGGAGTATATAACATATTGTTGACATTACCTGACTCTGTGTATCAAAAATTACAGAATAAATGCCAGCTTCTTAGGCAATAATCCTGGGGAAAATAGTGCAGCATTCTCTTAAGAAACATGGAATAATGTATGCCCTTGTCAAAGAAGATGATCACAAAACACTTGTGATTCCCAGACAAAAAGTTGAGCTTGAATATAAAAACATTTCAGCTTCAGAATTATTTAATACATCTTTTTCATTTATATTGGACTTTTTATGTTTGTACAAGGGTGATATATAAGCGGTATTTCAATAAGAATAAGAAAGCAGGAAATAATATTAAAACACTGGATCATGGTTCTATTTGCAGAATTTATTCACTTTTCTTTTAGTGGTACATATTATAATGATGCAAACATTATAGTTGGCATCTTAGTTCTAGTAAACTTTACTATTTGGGAAGTTTGGTTTGGTCAAACAGAAGGTAAAGCTTGTCTGGAGGCACTGTGGAACAGAAGAGAAAGATTAAGGAGGTTCACTTCAAAGAAAGCAGAAACTTTTGCCGGAGGACCTAAACAAGTCAGAGTATCAATCTAGTTTCCTAACATTTTTGTGTTGAACCAACCCACATACACATACCACGGATTCAGCCCCATTCTCCTTATTCCCTGATGAGACTGTGGCAATAACAGCTATGTATCCCCTAATTACCCTGAGTGAGCCAGTCTCTCACGTTAGACGTGTTGTCTGGCACAGTGAATGCAGTCCTAGAGATTATCCAAGGGTTGGAATTGAGTGTGAGGAGCTAACCTTCTATAGGGAAGGATACGCAATATTCTATCTATCTACCTGAATATAATTCAGGTGTGTAGGATAACATAGAGCATAACAAAATGTAGCATAGCATGACTTAACACAGTATAACACACACGCCTTTGAAGGAGAGAAAGCATTTACGCTTTGTTTACATAGTCTCTGGGTCTCCTTGCCATGAAGGAAAGATATCACCTTCAGTGTTCACTACTGTTTAACATACAGGATCAACCACCTCTAGAAAACTAGTTGGGGAAAATATCCGTAAGTTGCAACTGCATAATAAATGCATTTTGTCATCATTACATCATATTTGGGGAACAAATTTAGAAACAACTTTTGTGGGGTTCATTCAGCTTTATTAGAGGAAGAGTATAGCTGGTTGGAAAAATTATTGATTAATTTCATTATAGTTAGCACTACAGTTCTACTTGGGATGTGTTGTTTATTTTGTTGTTTGGTTTTTGGTTTCCCAGAATATATTGAGAAAATCATTTAAAGTTGAGGTGAAACTCTGAAAAGACAGGTTGGGAGCAGACAGTAAAAAAATCCAGAGGCTTTAAATTAAAATAAATAAATAAATAATCTGGCGATAGAGGAAATCTGAGAAGACAGGACCGAAACATGTAGATAAAACCAATAAACCTGTTGGTATCCAAGAACTTGTGTGAAAAAGTAGGCCCAATACACATTGAAAAACAAACTTTTTCAATATTTAATGAAATGTATTTTTTATGTTCTTGTGGAAACAGCCATATTGATTTTTCCAGACCTATGATACAATCAATTATATAAGTTGGTTTTGTTTTATTTTTTGTTTTCTTGTTATTTGGATGTTGGCATGTAAATCAAATAAAGTGGTCTGTGTTTCATACCTAGGACAATGTGGTCCAGAACAGAAGCAGGCTGTTTGGAAGGTAAGAAGACCCAGGAAGCCAACTGTTCAACAGAAGCCAAAGGTGACCAAAAAAGAAAGAAAGCCAACCTTTCGCCTCAGGCTCAAAATCCTGAAGATACTGGGAAATACACAGTTGACAAAATATATGAAAGAATACTAATTCAGTTGATATTTGTTTTACTCTGAATTTTATCAAATATGATTTTTAAAAAATAGTATATTCTTGGGACCAGCAGTTAGCGTAATGGCAATGTCGCTGGACTCCCACGTAGTCGACCGTGGTTCACGTTCTGGACCCGGTGGCTTGAGACTCATGCCGGGCACATGTGCATGTGTGCCCAAGATCCCGAGAGGAGAATGGAGGAGAAGGGATTGCGGTGTGGCCATCCCCCCAGGGGGTGATTTCTCACTTTCTGTCTCTCTGTCTCTGTCTGTCTGGCGAGCGCACACGCCCTATAGCAAAACCCTCTCCAGAAAAAAAAAAAGAAATAGTAGATTCTAGGCATAAAATTTACTAGATTTTTGGTAGCTTGATCTTCTTTCAGGTGGTTAAGCCTTTATTTATTTCTTTTATTTCAGCAAAGCAGTTCTATTGTCAATAAAATAATTTCTGAATTCTCTGAACACAATCTACAATTAACATTCAATCCTGAGTCTTAATAAAACAATGAATATAAGTAAAAGCTCATTTAACAGTGCTTCTCAACATTATAGGATTTTTTTTACTCTTAAAACAAGATTCCTTTTTCATACTTTTTCTATTTTAAATCTTAATTCACTTATTATGAGAATTAACATAATTTGGAAAATCTGTTTCTATAAAAATATTCTATTGACTGGCTCCACAGCCTGATGGTTAAGGCAGTTAGATCCCAAATGGCCAACCATGCAGTTAAAGACCCAGACCCAGCAACTAGGGAAACATGCCAGATGCGTGTACCTGTGTGCCTAAAATCCCGAAAGGCGGGAGAGATGGGGGAGAGGGGATTGTGGCATGGCTATTCCCCACAGGGGGAGCCCTTTTCTCTCTTTCTTTCTCTGTCTCTTTCTGGCAAGTGCACATGCCTTCTAGCAAAATTAATAAATGAAAATCTCTCACAATATTTCTTGTATGTATAAAATTTTTAACCTCTGATAAACTCCCCATTTTACTGTCTAATAGAAATGTCATAAACTCCAAGTTTTATTTTAAGAATTTTCTTTGCAACTCGGTTTAGGGTGCACACACTAACTGAAGAGAGATTGAGAGAGAGAGAGAGAGAAGGAGAAAGTAAGAAATCACCTTCCAGGGTGATGCCCTCCCCTTTATCCTTTCTCCTCCATTATCCTCTCAAGTTTGTGGGAATACGTGCACACGAGCCTGGTGTGTTTTCAAGCCACTGGGCTTGGGATACGAACTGCAGATGGCCAGGTGGGCCCTAGCCAGCTTAACTTCCACATCATCCGCTGCTCCAGTAGTAATATTTTTAAAACTTTAAAAATATAGATCAAATTTCTATCTATAAGAAACCTAATTTCTGAGCATCTCTGAATTCCGGTAGCAAAAATTATCCTATTTTACACAACCTTTTCACTAGTCATATCAAGTGACAAGGAGACAAAACAAAGGAAAATAAAATTATAATGAAATTATTCTAATGTCTGATTTCAAAAAGAAATCATTGAAAGTCATTTAAAAGCAATTCAGTTACACCTACTGTTTTACTAATGGATTTGCTTTAGTGTTAATAACAAAAAGTTTAAATTATTTAATCAATTTTCAAACACACTTTACTCTTCTTTTGAAGTGCAAACAAATCACTTTCCCTTTATTGATAGAGCTAAATTACAGCTCTTTACTCACTTTCTCTCTTTTTGTAGTACTGAATCAACCCATCTTCTACAAGAGAAACTAAGAGATCAAGATTGACAGTCCATTCATTTCACACCAGTTAGTAACACAAGTCTCAAATTTATCAGTTTAAAAGGTATTTCTTAAAGGCTGAAGTTCAGGAACAGTTTATGAATACATGTGAGGGTGAGAAAGTACAGTTCCCTGTGAAGTTCCTAGAATTGGGCACGCAGTTGTTTCAATTTAGGTCCTTAACTAGAATCGAGCCATATTCTTAACTCTTTATCAATTGTCCAGCAGAAGTAGAGTAAAATCATATCTAAGACACTTGTTAGGTTTCACAAATAAAAATCCACAGTTCATGGGGGGGCTATTTATTTTTATGTTATGAAAGACTATGTACTAAATGTACCTTATTTTTTTGAAGTTTATCCAATTTTTCCATGAGAGAGAAAGGAAGAACAAAGATAAAGAAAAAGAGAGAGAGAGAGAGAGACCCACAGCATCTTCACTGCAATCCACAGTCAGTTTCAGCCAGCCCAAATCCTGGGCACTTATGATTGTGCCCGGCATATTCAAGGATGTGCCAGGATATGTACCCAGAATATTGTCCATGAGGATCCAGTTGTATTATCACTATGCCATTGCTTGGTACCTACAATGTACCTTTTGAGCTATCCATGGAATTGCAGAGAGAGTAGAATGCTCGTAAAAAGAGAACTTGGCTTCAGGTTCTTACTCCACTATTTCTCCGTTTGTGTAATCTTTGGAAAATTACTTCTCTCAGTTTATATTTTCCCATCTATAAAAATGAGAATACCCAGGTTGCGTTGAGCCTTAAAAGAAAAGTCAAGCCACTATTATCATCATTCCTTCACAAAGTTGTCCCCAGTACCGAAATAACATGCTTCATGGTGTCGGACTCTGACTCTTCATGGTGTTGGACTCTGACTCTTCATGGTGTCAAGCACAGGTCTAACCCAGGACAGGCAGAAAGACGCCGATTTGATTACATGTGCTTAATGGATACTCTGGCCTAAAATCAAGGACAAGTGTAGTTTTCTGGCCTGAATGGGTCAAAGAATCCTGTGAATCTGCCTAGAGGACATAAAAGAGATCTGCATTTCTGAGGCTCACGATCTCTTCAAGGGGTCCGGATCAGACTTTGACTCGCTATAGTTCTCTAACTTCTCTTTTTGGAAATGTCCTGGTCAACATCTTAGGCTCACTGGGCAGAAGCAGTCTTGATGCCTCCTCTTACCCTTCCACTTGTTCTCCAGAAATCTGGAGATCAAAATATATTCCTTGAGATCTGTCGTATGTTGGAGTGACTATCATGTATTTTTGCTCTATTTTTTGCTACCTAATATTGAAAAAAATACTGAAATTAACATATAGGATGCATTTTCTTTTTCTAATTGTGTGTGTCTGTGTCTGTGTCTGTGTCTGTGTCTGTGTGTGTGTGTGTTTTGAGAGACTTTTACTATAAGGCAAATACACTCGCTGGAGAGACAGAGAGCGACAGAGTTACAGAAAGCAAGAAATCACCCCCCCAGGGAGGATTATCATGCCATAATCCCTTCTCCTCTATTCTCCTCTCAGGATTTTTGGAATGAACGCACATGCCCAGTGTGAGTTTTGTTTGTTTGTTTGTTTTGTTTTTGGAGAGGTTTTTGCTATAGGGCGTGTGTGCTTGCCAGAAGGACAGAGAGAGACAGAGAGAAAGAAAGCGAGAAATCACCCCCACCCCCCCACCCACCCCCCCTGGAGGTGGCCACGTCGCAATCTCTTCTCCTCCATTCTCCTCTTGGGATCTTGGGCATGCACGCACACGTGCCTGACGTGACTTGAACGGCAGTCGGTCGACTACATGGGAATCCAGCAATATAGCCATTGGGCTAACTGCTGGTCCTCCCCTACCCCCTTCGTGAGTTTTAAACCACTATGTCCGGGACTCAAACTGCAATCAACTACACGGAAGTCCAGCAAAATAACCATTACATCATCCACTGGTCCCCTAAAGTATTTTAATCACCTAGACAAGAGTGTTTGAATGTTTCACACCTCTGAGAACCAACCAAACAAAAAGAAAAGAAAAAGTAATTTTCTAACTAAGCCTGTTCATGCTTGGAATGATTTTAGACTGTCTATGATATGGAAAAAAGATGGAAAACATTTTATTCAATCTATAGGTTCATAAACACTTGGGAGCAGGCTATATAGATATGTATATAGAAATGTGTAATCATAAAAATGAGAGATATAAATCCATAAGCTTCAATGAAATAATTAAAAATATAGAAATAGAACTCCAGATAAGACATAGATATGAAATGTTAGAAGAATAAACAAATATAAATACATCTGACCAAGTTCTGTCTAGATTTTGCTCGCCCTAGCATGACAAGAAATATTTTTTCCATCTCATAATATTTTTCATATTCTCAAAACTGCTAAATGAAGGGTCTAGTATTTAGATAAGAGTTAAAGGCTTGGAATAGTCCAAATCCACCTTGATCATTATGCATTAAGTGCTCATGGCTGTAGCCAAATGGCTGGGACACAAGAAAATTTACAAAGCTCAGAGCAGCAAAGCAGAGGAAATATAAGCATTAAGGGTTTAAAGTAGGCTGTAATACAGACATCAAATCCCTCGTTTGCAATTCTAGTATCTAAAAGCTCTGATAATAAAATCTTTTTTAAAAGATAACAAAACTAACCCAATGCTGACTTTTTATTTTTTTGTTTAAATATTCACATTGTTCTTGTTTTAGAAGTGTTGTGTATGTTTTATGAGGTGTTAGTAATCAGACATGTTAATGAGACCCCATAATACAAACAGAGTGACTGTTTAACATAAGGTAATGTGTGTATAAAAAAGCCACCAACTTGCACTTCTTTGTTTTGAATTCCACATAATGTGTGTAGCTCCCAAGAAATTTCAAAGGGAATGATCACTCAGTCACTCTTACCTGACAACTGAGAGGGATCTCACTTCCACAGACGTTTTTACAACATGGATTACAGTCAGAAAACGAAAGTATGGTAATTAGTCAAGTTTAGAGACCTTTCTTTTAGGGAGAAGGATATTTTATTGCTTTCCAGAAATATCTAGCTTGGTTGGTTATCTTCAGTAGCAAGAAAATTTTCGTCTTCAAACTCAGTTTTGCCTACCTTGTATGTTCGGTTAATCAATTAAGATGTAAAATCACATCCATTTCAGATTGACATCTAAATCTCACGTCGTGATTTATAAATTTGAATTCAGTGACATAATTACAGAGAACATAATTAAAGCAAATGAAAAATAAAATTCAACTTAATTTTCTCAAAAAATACCAGGTCAAAAAAAGTGGCACAGATGCAGCTGTGCTACTGCACATTTTTGCATTCGCTTTATTGTCTCCTGTTCAGTGAAACATCTGCTTCATTTTCCAAACTACTATCGAGGCTTCAAGCCCTAATAGACTCCACACTGAGTTTTATGGATTATATTAGTCAAGTTCTTCTCTTCCCTTTATTCATGTGAGGAACAACTTCCTCATAAATCAGTGTTTAACTAGACAATTTGGTAGCACAGTAACAGATATTCCCATTTATAAAGCTCTCAAACTTTTATTTGAGGTGATTTTTTCGAAACTTAAAACTGCTCATATAGGAACCAACAGTTAGCGTAATGGCTATGTCGCTGGACACCCACGTAGTCGACCGCGGTTCGTGTCCTGGACCCGGTGGCTTAAAACTCACGTCGGGCGCGTGTGTGTGCGTGCCCAAGATCCCGAGAGGAGAATGGAGGAGAAGGGATTGCGGCGTGACCACCTCCCTGGGGGGTGATTTCTCGCTTTCTGTCTCTATGTCTCTCTCTGTCTGTCTGGCGAGCGCACACGCCCTATAGCAAAAAACCTCTCCAAAAATAAAAACTGCTCATACAAAAAACATCTATTTATTATAGGAATGAAATATTTAAAAAAGCAAACACTTAAAAATATAAAGTAACATGTAATAAAGTTCAATGACTTTGCATGTATATGAATGTCTACATATTTGTTTCATATCTAAATGCATATGAAAATATAGATACCTATTTGGAAATATGTACCATATATCTATTTTATTACAAATATTCAGTCCTTTTTTTATAATCAATTATATACGTTTTTTGTTTGTTTACTTACCTGTTCTTTTTTAAAAATGAGTGATTGTGGAATTATGGAATTTGTCTTATCACAATATTACATAAAACTACAATAAATTGAAGAATTAGAGGGTTGCTATTATTTTGGAAAGTACACAATTACCACAAAGCTTTAAAAGGTCATACCAATTAAATAAAAGAGTGAAGTATAAACAGTCATTACAAAATTTATATAAATATGTGTGTGTGCATATATATATATATATATATATATATATATATATATGTATGTATATGTGTGTGTGTGTATACAGAGAGGAGGAAAGAGAGAAGGAGAGTATGTAGTTCCTACATGTAAATAACGTGTTCTGTAACAAGTGATAATGCTAGTTAGAAAAAAAAAGTATTCCCATTTATAATAAAACTTTCTTGAAATGTACAAAGACTTTATTTTATTAATGCAAGGTTATTTTCTTGAATATCAGTTTTTTTAAAAAATTGAGATTTAGCTATATCCACTCAGTATAAAGAAAATGCAGATAAATAAAATAATCTGTAAGTGTCTGCATGGCTGTCTCACAAAGAAAAAGAAAATCTAGCTTACTTCATCGTATTTTCTCTCAGTTTGAGAAGGAACTAGACACATCTAAATATGAGTGGGGCAAATATTATTTCACATGAAATGTTTTCCATTTTGAACAATCCAGGAAGCTAAGATGGGCCTGACCTCTTCCTCAGTTCCAGGTAATATCGATACCAACCCTGGCTATTGCGACTGTGGTCCATCATGGCATTGTCTTGGTTAGCGAATCCAACAGCAGATGTCCTAGTAGGTACAGAGCTTGCTCCTGAGGTGAACTTGTGAGAAACAGAATGAGTCACAAAGAAGTTTGACAGTTCTGTACAGTGTTTGGGAATAATAAAATGTAAAAAAAAAAAAAAAAAAAGCAAAAAGTTTTTGTTGAAAGTGTGGTATGTCTATGTGCAGTATGAGTCACTCTGCTGTTGGTAAGAGACCCAAGTAGAGATCAAGGTCACCACAAAATTAAAATTAGAGCGTAACAACGAACAAACAAACAAAACCCATAGACGATCAAGAAATTATGCAAAGAAGTGAAAACTTTAAAATTATGGCAAATATAAGGCAAAGTAAAGTTTTGATCTTTTTTCCAAGTAATTAGATCGGACTGAGGTATGTAATTAAACTGCCAGCATCAGGGAATAAACAGAAGGACTTTTAAAATTTGTTTCTATCAATGGATTAATTTTCTGCCAAACACACTTAATAATATTTTTAAATAAAAATGTAATTCATGGAAATTTATCTGATGTTGTGGGGCTCATGGTGGTGCAGCAGTAATGCCCCTGGGCCCTCCTGAGAAACGTACTGACTTTATGTCCTGACACCTCCCTCTGCACACTGAGCACGCACGTGTGTCTGTGATTCAGGCTGGCTAGGACCAGTAGTGAACTGTGGTGTGAAAACCCTGTTGAGAGTGCCTGACTCTCTTTCAGAAAAAAAAAAAAAAAAAAAATTAATTTTTTTTTTTTTTTTTTACTTTGTATGTTCTTATTGACATTCTATTATATAAAATCATTTTCACCATTTTAAGTGTGCGATTAGTGGTCTGTATTACATTCACACTGTTATGTAACTATCATTTCTATTTAATTTCAAAACAGTTTAGTCACCCCAAAAGATAACCCCATAGCCAACAAGCAGTCATTCCCCATTCTCCCCTTCCCACCAGTCCCTAATCTTCTTTATGTCTCTTTTGATTTGTTTATTCTGAATAGTTCATGTAAATGGAATCACAATACTGTGTGACCTTTTGTGGCTGGCTTTTCTCAGTCAGCGCAATATTTTCAAGGCTTCTCTGTGTTGGAGCGTGTCAGTACGTCATTCCTGTTGAAAGCCCAATAACATTCTCTTGTATGAACATATCATATTTTGTTTATCCTTTCAGCGGGTGATGAATGTTTGGGTGACTTTCACCTTTTGGCTATTGTAAATAATGCCGTTATGAACATTTGTGTTCAACTTCTGCTTGAACCCCTCTTTTCAGTTCTTTTGAGTATGTTAGTAGAAGTAGAACTGTTAGGTCATGTGCTAATTCTACACTGAACTTTTGGAGGAACTATCAAACTGTTTCCATAGTAATTGTACCAGTTTGCATTCTTAAAAGCAATGTTCAAGGGCTCCAATTTCTCCATGTCCTCTCCAACAATTATTTTCCTTTTGAAAAGATACTGTAGGGTGCATGAAGCAGTAGCTCACACAGCTCTGATTTACATTATACTGATGGCCAGTGATGTTGGGCACCCTTCTTGTGCTTGCGCCATTTGTACATCTCCTTTGAAGAAAGTCTTTGGTCCTCCGCCCATTTTAGAACCAGGATGCTTTTCTGTTGTCTAGTTGTAAGAGTTCCTAACAGGTTTAAGAAGCAAAAGTTTTCTAGAATGTCAACTTTTTGTCTTAATCTATAGGCTTATACAACATCAACATCATCAGTAGTTCTCACAATATCTCTTAAAGGGCCAGGCTCTGTAGTCAGTTACTAGTGTTTAAAAAGCACATACTACAGACACAAGTATGCACAGAAAAAAATGAAAGAGGTTATAAAAACAGCATACCACATCAGAGTAAAAGACATCATTGAGAATTCAATATATACTTTTGAGGAAAAAACAGTTATCAAATATGCACAATATAAGATAATGTTCAATGTTGAATAAGATGAATATATTTATATCCTTGATTTGATTGTCACATACTGTGTTCATGCTTTGAAAAATCATACTGTACCTCACAGAGATGTGCAATGATGACATGGAGCCAGAAGTCAAAATAAAAAAGAAAGATAGAAAAGAAAAATAAAGAGTGCATACGGTTTTGTAATGCTTCACATTTCATTACTCTTACTATACCCCATTTTACTCACTTTAAAATAGATAAAAATAGTAACCATCCCAATATGGTTGTGTGAAGATAAAATAATATGATGTACCTATGACCCTTAAAATAACTTTGATCCATAAGAATCATTTAATGAAAATCAATATAGTTATTACAATTAACTTTAATGTCTTTTATTCCTAGTAGAATTTCCATAATGTCATATAAAGGATATTTTTATAATAAGCAAGTGGCATGATGATTAGGGGTGCTGGACTCCCACATGGCTGACTATAGTTCAAGTCCCAGACCTGGTAACTTGCTTTCTCACTTTCCATCTCTCTCTCTCTGTCTCTCGCACTGTCCCTATGTGTGTAATAATCACTCTCTGTTTCTCGCATTCACTATCAGGATTTGGGAATCTTTGTCACTAGAATTAATAGAGAATTAAAATAGTTATTTTAAAAATTTTGTCTTTTAGGGACCAGCAGATGGCATGGACTCTTTTTTTTTTTTTTTTTTTTTTTTTTTTTCATAATGAAACACATTTCAAATGTATTTTATCTTTACAAAAATATTATTTACATAAACTTAGAAACAGACATGTTTTATTTAAACAATTGAAATATCACTGGATGTACTGGCAATATTCTTTTTTTTTTTTTTTTTTATTAATTACTTTATTTATTTTTGTATATACTTTCAATCATATTGTTTGGCTTACAATGAGACCATTTCGATATGTGAACATTTCTCCCCAGACCCATTGATCGAAATATCTTCAACAGATAACACCACACCTCCCCATCCCGTCAATGCTCTACCTCTGTATCCCTTCTCTAAATGTCTTTTGGTTGGGCCCCACTCCTCCACATACACCTCATCTGACATTCACACCCATCTCTTGTGTTTGTTCAACTGTTAGTCAATCAGTTACCGACATAGAATGCAGACAAACGGTATATGTTAAGTGGGGACATACAATGTCTCTCCTTCATAGCCTGGCTTGCCTCACTCAGCAGTACATCTTCCATATTCTTCCACTTTCTGTCAAAAGCCAGGGCTCTGTTGGTTTTTATGGTTGAGTAGTATTCCATAGAGTATATGTGCCACAGTTTTTCAATCCATTCCTCCATACGGGGGCATCTGGGCTCTTATGTAGTCGACTACGGTTTGAGTCCTGGACCCAGTGGCTTAAACTCATGCCAGGCACGTGCGTGTGCCCAAGATCCTGAGAGAAGAATTGGGGAGAAGAGATTGCAGTGTGGCCATGCTCCCTGGGGGGTGATTTCTAGCTTTCTGGCTTTCTGTCTCTCTCTGTCTTCCTGGTGAGCACACTCACTCTATAGCAAAAACCTCTCAAAATTTTTTTTGTCTTTTAATAATTGAACAATGTTAATTCGTTTTTGTCGAACAGCTTTGTACAGTCTTGATCTGATCTCTCTACTACATTGCCCATTTTGGCATAGGGAGTATTTGGTATTTATATATGTCCTCTTAATAAGATAGCATCAGAAAATAAATGAGGTCATCGGGAAAGTCATGACGTATTTTTCTATGCAAAAATGCATCATTGCTTTCCCAACAACTCAACAGTAGTATGGAAAACAGATTTCAAAATGTTGGGTACTGGGTTTACTCAGGTGTTCAACTTCCTACCTCAGATGATTGTAGAGAGTAATTACTTTAGGAACACTTTTTTTTTTTTTTTCCTGTCTAAATATTACTACATTTATTACTATAATTCCTTAAGTGTTTTGAAAAAAAAAAGAAAACCTGTTTTAGTTCAGATACAAAGAAGAGCTCTAAGATGCTCTCTGCTTTCAAGTCTGGCTTGAAAGGCAGAGACATAGAGAATCATTTAAAATGTGTTTCGAACTAAGTTGAAGTGTTAAGTGCACAATTTTTATTTTATAAAATGTACATCAACATACTAATTTAATCTTCAGAGGAAGCATTTGTGCTTGGTAAAAATTTTAACATGTTGTCTACATGTATATGTTTATAATATATACACATATATGTATGCTTATGTATATATATTTGAAAAATCATAAAGGTAGAGGGAGGAAAACAGTCAGAAAATTAGGTTTGAGCAAATCAAATAGTTTGTATGAAGTCTTAAGTTATGGGAACGAAGCATTCAAACAAATTTCTTATAATGTCAAGCTATTTGCTATGTTTTAAAATGCTAGAGATGGTTTATTAAAATTTGAATTGGCTGAATATTTTGAATATGAGTAGTCATAATTTTCACTCTCATAGCACTGGCCAGATGACAGCTAAGATTTATTATTTGTAAAATGCAGATACATAAATACACATATATTGGGCCAGTCCCGTAGCACAGAGGGTAAGTCCTGTGCATAGGGAGCCAGAGCTGACAGGGGCTACTATGGTTTGGCTCCCAGCACGAGTGGCTTGAAGAACAGGCTGGGTGTGGGCGTGTGTGCCCCAAATCCTGACAGAGTGAACAGACTGAGGAAAACAAATTGCAGCATGATCATGCCCTATTAGGTGGGTCTCTCTCTCTCTCTCTCTCTCTCTCTCTCTCTCTCTCTCTCTCTCCTTTGTACACACACACACACACACACACACACACACACACACACATAATGTGGCAATAAGAAGAAGAAAAAAAGAAAAAAAAATGTGGGTCCTGAAAACAATATCCGTGAATCTAAATCCCAGTTCTAGTAAATAACTTATTAACCGCTTACCTGTAAGAATGTTGCTTTTCCTCTAAAATGGGACTAATAGTAATACTTATACCATTTTGTGGGTTATTCTGATAATTAATTCAAATAGCATTTGTAACACACTTGAGTGCCTGACTTACAGTGATTACTAAATAACAGTTTTATTATAATTAATTAAAATTATTGACATAACTGTGTGCCTTTATGTGGACCTAAAGAAGAATCTCAAAGAATTAATCCCCGGTATTAAACATAGATTGCTATATATACAACAGTAGGTGCTGAATAAACGAGTGGTAAAACAGTAGGAGGTGGGCATAAAGGAAAAGAAAGAAGGTAAAAAGTCCAACCTCCGAAGAGCACAGGAAGTATGACACTCAGTTATACTGGAATTTCCAACAAACAAGAAATACCATTGTAGTATAAGTATGACCCTTGTAATAATTGAAGTAAAGATTTGTTTAATTTTTTTTTATTTCTCTGAAATTTATGTTTAACTGGACATCCTATATTTAACTTTTTTTTTTTTGGGGGGGGGGGGAGATGTTTTTTGCTATAGAGAGAGTGTACTCGCCAGAAAGACAGACAGAGACAGACAGAAAATGAAAAATCATCCCCTTGGGGGGGGGGGGTGGCCATGCCACAATCCCTTCTCCTCCATTCCTCTCTCGGGATCTTGGGCACTCACGCACACGTGCCCAGCGTGAGTTTAAGCCACCCTGTCAGGAACTCAAACTGTGGTCGACTATATGGGAGTCTAGTGAAATAGCCATTAGGCCAACTGTTAGTCCCAACTTTTAATTTTTTTACTGAATCTGGAAAACGTATGCCAACCCTAAGAAGAAAAATCTTATAGGATGTGTGATATAATTCAATTCATGTAAATTAATTCATCTACCTGTACATTTTGTGGACAGAAATAAATTAAATTCTAAAAAAAATTTATATGTTAATCAATAGGGATTTACATTACATATATCTTCAAGGAAAAAAAGTCCATTATGATATATGATTCTATTATAGTAAAATAAAGCAAACATAAAACCATATTATGCATACACATACTTGTACATATTTCTAGAAGAAAGTAAGTTTAAAGAATAGGAAATAGTGGATCAGCTTGTGGGGTTTAAGGTGCCTGAATCCCTTAAAGGCTGACGGAATGATTCAAGTCCTAGACCCAGCAGCTTGAAAACCACCCAGGGCACATGTGCATGAATGCCCAAAATCCCAAAAGGAGGAAGAATGGAAGAAAAACAATTGTGATATGACCCCCATAAGGGGTGTTTTCTTGCTTTCTAAACTCTCTCTATCTCTCTCTCTCTCTCTCTCTCTCTCGCAGCTCTGAGAGCACACACATTCTCTGGCAAATTTGAGTGATTAATTATTTTATTTTATTTTATTTTTTGGAGAGGTTTTTGCTATAGGGCACGTGCACTCACCAGACAGACAGAGAGAGACATAGAGACAGAAAGCGAGAAATCACCCCCCAGGGGGGATGGCCAAGCCGCAATCCCTTCTCCTCCATTCTCCTCTCGGGATCTTGGGCACACATGCACACGCGCCCAGCATGAGTTTTAAGCCACCGGGTCCGGGACGCGAACCGCAGTCGACTACGTGGGAGTCCAGCAACATAGCCATTACACTAACTGCTGGTTCCCAATTATTTTATTTTTTAAAGAAGAGGAAGAGGCCAGCAAGTAGCATGGTGGTCAAGCCACTGGACTCTCACATGCCAAATTGTGGTTCAAGTCCAGACCTGAAAATCAAGTTAGGCATGTGTGGATGCATGCCCAAAATCCTGAGAGGAGAATTGAGGAGAAGAAACTGTGGCATGGTCAACCCCTGGGGGATGATTTCACACTTTCTCTCTCTCTCTCTCTCTCTCTCTCTCTCTCTCTCTCTCTCTCTCTCTCTCTCTCTCTCTCCGCCCAGCAAGTTCATATGCTCTATGGCAAAATAAATAAATAAATAAAATAAAAAGTAGACATTTAAAAAAAGAGAGGAAATACTCTGTGAGGTGTGTAATTCATTAGTAAGGTAAACCTCAAACTGTAGTTGCATTACAATGTGGGATTGGGGAGGGCTGTGCTAATTTTGATGCTCCTTCAAGTTTTTCATTATAATCTAGTAATAAAGTATTTAATGAATGCTTACTCTGAAGTATCTAATCAACCTTCTTTTTTAAGTGTTTTTCTCCTTCTTCTTCTTCTTTTTCTTCTTCTTCTTCTAGAGCAAGAGAGAGAGAAAAAAAGTAAGAAATCACTCACTGAGGGGATGGCCACACCACAAAATCTTCTCCAGTCTCTTAGGATTTGGGGTGTGCGCACACACACACACACACACACACACATACACACATGGTATGATTTTTCAAGCTGTTGGGTCCAGGACTCAAATGGAAGAGCCAGTCATGTGGGATCCAGTGCTTCAACCTCCATGCCTCCTGCTGGTCCCACAGTCTAACATTTTATACCTAAAAATGGAAATTTGATTATGCAAACATAGCTGTTTCACTGTAATGCTCACATTTATTTAAATACAGTGTCATAATTTACATTGTGTTTAGGACTCAGAAGTAGGAAAGGAGAATTAATTCACTTAATTAGCTGCAGGTGGGCACTTAAGAATCTCATGGATATACAATATAGTTAAAATATGAAATCCTCAGAGATCAGCTTTAGGTGAATCCCTAATGAATTAGCTATAACTATTTTATGAGGAATTCAGGAATTGTTTTATTAGCGGTCATTCAACATTTATTTTTGAATGGTATAAAGACCTTCAATTTCCTCTATATAACCAGTAGCTCTTTGTCTACTAGACTCTTTCTCTGTAACATTATAATTTCTGCTCTTTTCTGTTACTTTCTCTCACTTTAATACATAAATTTAACACTAATCAGATCACTAGAGGTTAAAAAAAAAATCTGCTTTAACTCATATCATATTAGACTGCTATCATTGCTAATTTCCAGTAGGTCTGTTACAAGTTTATAACATTAAGGTAATTATTTTAATTGCATGACCAACTTTAATTGTTAGTTGATATCTCTTCTTGGTGCAATTGTATGGAAAAGTGATATCAGATCATCAAAATAATTAAAATGGTTGGTGTAATTGTTAAAGTATAGAAATCAGTAAGAATTTTAAGCAAGGTTTAATTTATATTCTAAAATAACTTATAAAAGAGCCTTTTACATAAATGTACACAGAACAAAAGAAGATACAAAGAGAGTTGTTTTTCTCCCTCTCAACATCAAAGATATGTTTCCTAATTATCATACACAAAGATGAAACCAGGAACCCAGAATCAGTAAACCATAAGGTTTGAATTATTTTTTTCCAAAGCAGTCATCATTTTAAAGATGCAACCTCAAAATTTAATTTAGTCCCTATTGTGGTTAATGATATACGGCAGGGGTGACTTATTGAGATAAGAAGTCAATCTGCGGTCACTTAAATGGAACAGAGTTTACTACAAGATCTGTAACCATCGCCTAATTAGGACCTTGCCTTCACCAATTAAATTAACTAAATTTTGAAAAGATTTCATTATCAGCATCATCCACGTGTTAACAAAAATAGTTAATATCTACTGAGTGTTTTCAAGATAAGACACCTGTATGAGAAAAATGAAATCAGTTTAAAAATTCATAGCATTCCTACGATTACTTTGCCATAAGATGACTTCTGTCTGCTTCGATTTTTCTATTTCTCCTTTTAGCATTATTTGGATATGTATAATGAAAAAAAAATGGATTCTACCTTGAATACCTTTGATTATTTATACCTTTTCATTCATACCTTGAATAAAAAGATGTTGTTCTCAATAAATCCATTTACTTTACCACAAGAAAGGACACTACTGCCCTTTTAGTGTGATAAATACTCTTTTAAGTTTCAGAATAAATGGAAAAAGAGGGTGAGACTAGAGAGAAGGTTTATTTTAAAGTCCGAATGACCTCAGAATTGAAGAATCAAAATAGTAGGAGAGCTTCTGTTCTAGAAGAACAAAGTAGGGAAGGAGGGCCAATCTCATCCCTCTGACGCAGGAGTCCATCTCTACTCTTTTAGAATTTCTGCTTCTTTCTGTGACTGTTTATCTGTTTCCTCAGCTGGTCTCCCCAATTTAGATCACGATGTTCTTTAAATCAGAGCGTGAGGTAACTTCACTCTGTTGAAGTCAACAAGTTTTGTCTGCCATAGTCCAATATGTGACATGTGGTCACTGAGGCTGTGGGTAGAAGTCCCTCCAAGCACAGAACTGTGGATGGAAGTGTGGAAAATGAAGGAGAAACTGGAGAGGTGTCTGGCCCTGTGACATTTTGACTACGTTAGGAATGCTGATCTTCATCCTAACATGAGAGAAGGGATTTCTTTTTGATGCAAATATTTTATCTTTAGAGAGAAAAATGTTTCAAAAGAAAATTACAGCACACTTGTTACTAGATTTTAGCTTTGCCCATATATTTAATTTAATTAAGATCTTTTGTGTATCAACAAAAGGTGAAAAAAAAAAAGTTTAGTATGGGAGGGAAGCAGGGGGAGGGGAAGAAAAAAGCGTAAAAGTACATTTAATTGACAAAAAATGAGAATCTATTTGCTGATGATAATATATATAGTAATGTCTTTGTCTTGACTGATACACATGGTATTCGTGCTGGAAAAAAGATGTTGTACACTGTAAAGATACATGTGATTACACAAAAATTTAAAATAAGTAAATAAGATAAAAGGCAATTTTGAATGCAAGATTTAGAATGATTTGAAGGGAGTAAGTAGCACACACATTGAGACCATTAAGGAGACTACTGCGACTTCAGACTAGGTTGGTGATGGTCTGGGTGGGGTGGGGAGGTGCAGTGGCCTAAATGGAGTAAAATGGGGAAATTTGAGAGCAATTTGAAGTCAAAGTCAACAAGGGTAGGTAATAAATTAGATAAGCAGGGGAGGACAATGAGTCATAATTTCTGAGGACAAAATCCACAGAAATCTAGCACCATTTTAGACCCTCAGAAGTTCCATGATGACTCGAAATTCACTAAATTTTAAGGTTGACACATTTTAATTTCCATTTATGCATAAGAACTTAGCGTGAAAATCTTAAACTTGCTATAAAGTAATGTGGTGGACTGAATAAAGGGTAAAGATAAAAGATATCTGTCCCCTAATCTCTGAAACTCTGGATGATACCTTAAATAGCAGATTAGTTGAATGAGTTGGGGAGATTAACCCACATTATGCAGATAGGCACTAAACATAATCATGTGTATCCTTAAGAAAGGGAAACTGGGAAAAATTTGACAAAGAAGAAGGCAATGTGCTAACAGACGGTGGGAGGGAAACGAGGCCACAAGTCAGCGAATGTCGAATGTCGGCTGTCACCCAGAGCTACAGAAGGCGAGTGATAGGCACTCCCCTACAGCCTCCATGGGAAGTTCAGCCATGCTGGCCTCTTGATGTTTCCAGGCAATCCTGATATCAGACTCTTGGCCTCCATAACTGACAGAACAAATTTATTCTATTCGTTTGGGGGCTTGTTTTAAGCCACCAAGTTTGTAGTAATTTTCAACACAGCAGCCATAGGAAATTAACACAAGCAACTTTCTAAAAGTTACATTTACACTTAACATATTTACCGATACATAAATATATTTTGATATGAGATTAATCAATGCTTTGTTCAACTTAAAATATTGTTTCACTAAAAGGTATCTTCCCCTGTACAGCTACAATAATAGTGGCCGTACACTCTTCAGAAAATTTCAAATACAAATTCTGTACTGTGTAAAGGCCTGACTGCAAAACTAGCATCAGGTTGAAATTTATACAGAGTATTTACAAGTAAATAAGGTGAATAAATATTTTTGAATTTTTTTAAATGATAGAAGGTTTGTATTTATTTTTAAATTCTTTTTTAGACAGATTTTTGCTATAGGGCATTTGCACTCTCCAGAGAGACAGAGACAGAAAACAAGAAATCACCCCTCAACTCCTGGATTGTGACCATACCACAATCCCTCCTCCTTCATTCTCTTCTCAGGATCTTGGGCACACATGCACAAGAGGCCAGTGAGAGTTTTAAGCTTCTGGGTCTGGGACTCAAATGAGGTCAGCCATGTGAGAGTCCAACAACATAACCATTCCACCACCTCCTGGTCCTAAATAGAAGTTTTATTGAAATTGGTTACATAATATGACTAAATTCAGTTTTGGCATCTATTTGAAAAATTAATTCTACCCTTCATTTATCAGTATCAGCACAGACCTAGATTCAAAACATTAGGAGCATTGTTCTTAGGACAATAATTCTAAATTCTTATTTAATTGTTTTGGATTTCCTTTTTTTTTTTTTTTAATTGCCAAAGGGCACACATGCTCACCGAAGAAAGAGAAGCAGACCCAGTTATAGAAAGAAAAACCACCTCCATGGGCATGGTCATGCCACAATCCCTTCTCCCCCACTTCTCCATCCTGCTGGGATTTGGGTCAAGTATTCACACATGTCTGGCATGGTTTTGAGCCACTAGCACTGGGATTTGAACCACAGCTAATCATGTGGGATGTGGCTCCCTTAACCACTAAGTGACAAGGCCAGCCCATTTTGTATTTCTTCTAAAAAAGAAGAAGAGTATTGGAAACACATTTTCAATTATTTTTTGGACTCATCATCTATCTGGAGTTATATATACATGACAAATTTAAAACAGCATAAAGTGGGACTTGGAGTATATAATATAGATTGTGGTGGAGGCAACAAATAAATCATTAAAACTAATAAGTTTTCAAGTTATCACACAAACAATAGGGACAAACGGGTAGTGTATAATGGCTAGTGTGAATGAAGGAAGGTAAACAGCTCTTCTTGCAGTCTATGTATATTGTTTGCAAGGGACACTTTTTAAAGGAGTTTATCTCAGCACGGATTCTGTGTAAGAAGTATATAAGCATACAGAACAATTTCAGCAAACATATTGCTCCACAGGATAGGTACCAAGAGATGCTTATAAGCTGATAAATGACCTAAAACTAGTGAAAGCATTGATGATAATGAAATCAAGTATAAAATTTGAACAGGGATTTCTTATGCTGTGTATTCAGTCATTTCATTTTTCCCTCTAAGTTAATAATTAAATGGAGAACATATTTATTTCTTAATATTATGTAAGTGATTGAATTTCACTTTTATTTTACTCCAAAGATGTTATAATTGGCTTTGTAGGTATACACAAACTAAAACTACTAATGCTAGTTAACAATGATGTGTGTGTGTGTGTGTGTGTGTGTATGTATGTACACACACAAAATATATACATGTGTATATATATATACACAGACGCACAAAATTCTAATACATCATAATATTGTTTCTTACAATTCTGAGATGAGCAATCAATGTTCTATAATATCAGATATCCAAATATTTAAATCTTTGTCTACACAGCTCTGAAATAACTAGTCAATATAGTCCCTTCATTCAAAATGCGCATTCCTTCTGGAAGTTTACAATGAACTAATTAAGACCTGTTGATAACTAATATTCATATAGAACTTTATAAAATTTCTTAATTTTTTTTTTTTTTTTTTTTTTTTTTTTTTTTGCAGAGGTTTTTGCTATAGGGCACGTGTGCTCGCCAGACAGACAGAGAGAGGCAGAGAGACAGAAAGTGAGAAATAATCACCCTCTAGGGGGGATGGCCACGCCACAATCCCTTCTCCTCCATTCTTCTCTCGGGATCTTGGACACCCACGCACACGCACCCGGCTTGAGTTTTTTAAGCCACCGGGTCCAGGATGCAAACTGTGGTCGACTACGTGGGAGTCCAGTGATATAGCCATTACTCTAACTGCTGGTACCTCTTTTTTTATATTTTGAATCTCATACTACCTTTTTTCTTAGTTTAATAATTGGTTCAATTTGTCTTTTGAAGTTTAAGAAGTTAATCATCAAATTATGCCTATAAAGTAGTGCACAGAAAGGGTGAAAGATAACTAGAGAAAAAGAAATAGTTTCTGTAGGAAATAACACTTAGGGACTCGGGGAAGCGTACATCAGAATTCTGTAACTATACTTGTAACTTTCCTGGGATTCTGAAAGTATGCCAAAATTAAAAGTTGCAGATGAAAAGTCCCTTTGTTTGATAAGATTAGCGACTTCCACAATACTCACACACTGCCCTTCCACGCCCACCGTTATTGAAACTTTATCACGTGCTTAACCACTCTGCTTTTTGAGTGTCCTTCCTTCTGGAAACCTGTGGATTTCCCTGACTCCCCTGCCAGCTCAGCTATACTCTACCAGAATGTTTTTAATATTTTATGGAGATTCTCGCATAGCTTTGTCCTGTAAGCATTTTCAGGTTATCTGATTTCCTAAAGTGCCAGTACTGAGAGTGACTTACGTTTTAAAATGAATGTGTTATGTTCCAAAATAAAAGATACTTATTATGTTCACTTTAGTGATTTACTATTTTTCTTCTATTGATTATATGTAAGTTCTTCTGTTTTAAATATGCATTCCCTATATTTCATGCTGTATTTAGGTTTTACTTTAAATGGTTGACGATTTTCAGTTCTCTCTTCATGTACTCTTGATCAAATAGACCAACTGAAGATTTATCTAGGGCATGGGCATTCAACAATTTTGTCCACTATCCTAACTCCAGAACAAAGTCAATGTCTTGTACTGAAGAAGTGCTATGTAAAGAATAAACACATAAATGAGAAAATGAATAAATAAAATATGAATACAGAGTCTAGAACAAATAACAATCATCTTTATGCCAGAGTAAAATAATATCTTATGTGGCATATAAAATTGATAAGATTACTGAGATGCAGAATACACAAACACACAATACAAAAGTAGTCTCCAAAGGAAAATAATCAAAGAATACAGAAAAAGGCCAGCTTGGGACCAGCAGTTAACATAATGGCTATGTCGCTGGACTCCCATGTAGTCGACCGCGGTTCGAGTCCAGGACCCAGTGGCTTAAACTCACACCGGGCGTGTGTGCATGCGTGCCCAAGATCCCGAGAGGAGAATGGAGGAGAAGTGATTGCAACATGGCCATCACCCATGGGGGGTGATTTCTCACTTTCTGTCTCCCTATCTCTCTCTTTGTGGCGAGCACACGTACCCTGTAGCAAAAACCTCTCAAAAAAAAAAAAAAAAAAAGAGAAAAGAAAAAGGCCACCTTCAGTGGCTCAGCAATAATATAAGGCTCTGTGATGATGACGCCATAGGGGAGGTCCCAGGTTTGCTGGTTTAGAACTCCTCGTACACACCAGGCACACCAGCCACCAGGCAGGCTGAGACTGGAGTAAAACCAAGATGTGAAGACTCTGTTGGTATTATCAGTTGTAATTGCCAGAATTGTAGCACTGTGGAACAATGCTACTATGTTAATTTCCTTAAGGTATGACATAAATATCGTGTATGGATAGTTCACTTCAGTTCAACAAATTGCTTTTATTGTTTACCACATGCAAAGTGCTAAGCAAACCGAATGATAGATGGATCAATAACTGGGGGCTGCCTCTGGTTGTCTACTACTGAGGAAAATAAATAAACACATAAAAGCGAGATTGGAAAATTAGGTGCTGTAGAAATGCAGGTAGAGAATAACATGGGAAAACAGCACATGGAGCTAATCTTATTTGAGAACACCTTAAACTCTGGACTCGTTTTAACAGGCAGCGCCAAGTGGGAATGGATTGCCATAGAAGGGAAACTGCTTGTTCGAAGGCATTGGAATAGAAAGGCACAGACTGCGTTTATGAAATAGTTCAGCAGTAGTTTAATCAAAGAAGAAATTTCAAAAGATTTCCTAGGATTCTTGTTTTTAAAATATTATAGACTATTCTAAGATCCCTGGATATAACTTGCTACCCTTTGTTAGAATAAATTGAAACTTAAAAAACAATAAAAAAGAGAAAAAAGTTAATTTTATAGGGGGAAATTAACCTACTACAGAGCCCATGCAAAGTGAAAAAAGTGTTTAGGGATCAGCAGTTAGCGTAATGGCTATGTCGCTGGACTCCCATGTGAACAACCGCGGTTCAAGTTCCAGACCCAGTGGCTTGAACTCATGCTGGGCACATGTGCGTGAATGCCCAAGATCCCGAGAGGAGAATGGAGGAGAAGGGATTGCGGCGTGGCCATCCCCCCTGGGGGGTGATTTCTCTCTTTCTGTCTGTCTGTCTTTCTCTGTCTGTCTGGCGAACGCACGCGCCCTATAGCAAAAACCTCTCCAAAAAGAAGAAAAAAGAAAAAAAACGTGAAATGTGTTTGATTAAGTTTATGTTCATGTGCTTTGAATGACATAAGAAATATCATGTTCCATTCACCTTGTAGGATAATATTTAGGATTTTTCAGATAATCCAATTCAAATGTTAATAGTCGCTCAAATATCCTATATTAGTATTTACTTAAGTGAGTTCCATGGAGTATTAATTTATATATAAATGGTGAATTCAGACATCAGTCAATGGCATGATGGTTAAGGTGGCTACATCTCACCTGCCCAACTGTACAGTTTGAATCCTGAACTATGTGGCTTGAAAAAGAAGCCAAATACATGTATGTGTATGCCCAAAATCCTGAATAGAGAAGCAGAAGCGAAGGAGAAAGGATTGCAGTATGACCATCCCCCACAGGAGGTGCTTTCTTACTTTCCCTCTCTCTCTTTCTCTCTCTTTCTCTGTCTCTCTCTCCCCACTGAGCACATGTGCACTCTATACAATTTTTTTAAAATGTGTAAAGAATAAACATTTTAGGGGCCAGTGGGTGGTGTAGTGGTTAAGGCACTGGACTCCCATGTGACTGGCCACTGTTCAAGTCCTGGATCCAGCCACTGGAAACTCATGCCAAGTGCATGTGAATGTGTGCACAAAATCCTGAGAGGAGAATGGAAGAGAAGATACTGCAGCATGGCCATTTGCCCAGGGGATTTCTCACTTTCTGTCCTTTTGTCTCTCTCTCTATCAAGCGAGCAAACACCCTACAGCAAAAATTTCTCTCTCTCAAAATAAGAAAAACATTTTATAAAGAATACATTAAGTGTTTAATAGTATGCTTTGCATTTTAAAACCTGAAGAAAAAAATTAAAATAACTGAAATAGTTACAATATTAACTATATACTAAGGTACCATGCTAAGAACTTGTCATGAGCTATGTTTTCTAATCCTCATAGCCATCTTATTTTGTATAATCTATTATTACTCTCATTTATAGGATAGAACATTGAAAACTGATAAGTGGCAGAGTGTTAACTGGAATCATGATGCATTACTCCAATATATTTGTAATTTCCAACCTTATTTAGTCATGAAAAACTTTATTTTAAGAAATCATTTTAGATTAAAATACATGTATATGCATTTCTTTCACAATAGCATAACTTATCAAATATTTATTGTAAAAGTCCAGAAAAATCTAGTGACATTTGCTTACTTCATGCCATATATGGTATCTAAACTAAAGTCATTGAGTAAAATGAAACTATGTGTTTCTCTTTTGAGTATATTTTTACAAGTTTTCCATGTAAGCAATAAATTTGTGTGTTTTTCATGAAGTTACTTGACATAAAGATTGATCATATAAAAAATAAATGTGTTTCCTTGTCAAAGTTATTTATGATGAGCAGGATAAGAACTTGAGATATTAGCTTGAAAATACTAAGCATTCAATACAGTAATCGCATTTAAAGCTTTCTAGAGATACCACATTTACGTGGGCAAACTTAACAATAAATTCCAATGGATTTAAATGAAAATTAATTGATGTTGTTTTCTCAACTTTGTGACTCCTGTATCCGCATAGGATTGAAAAAGAAGTGAAATTCAATAATTCACTTGAAGCTACGTTTTTGTGAGTGTGCTTTCAGACTCTTTTGAAAGAGCTAAAATTTTTTTATTAATGTGATATTTATTACTTATATTCTTGGTTCATCAGATACAAATCAGCCATATTTCTTTGTCCAAACATGTGGGACAACACAATTTCCAGTATTTATTCCACTTGATCAGGGTTGTATCAGTGAGATGTGGCCAACGTACTGTGGATATAAATTATGTATTCCATATCCATGCTTCTCAGAAAACATACTTTCTGAGCCTCCACATGCTCTTCTTCACTCAGACAGCTGAATGCAGAAGACACCTGGAAGGTCCATTAGGATGAGAAAGCCACATGGTTAAAGAAGTCTGGGACCTTATTTAAGCATATTGATTAGAATTCTGTTCCTAGGTCTTCAAATATTTTCTCTTTTTAAAAAAGGTAAATCTAAACATAATAATTGTACATAATAATAGGATATAATGTGATTTTTTTCAGTATGTAAATATGATGTGTAATGATCAACTTAAGATAATCAGCATATCCATCATCTCTCATTTATCTTATTATACCTTGTGTTGGGAGCAATCAGAATCCTCTCCTTTAACTATTCTAAAAGGTACAATAAATTACAGTTAGGTATAATTATTTTATTATGGTATAGGACATTAGAAATTATTCTTCCTATCTAATTGTAACTGTATATTTCCTTACCAACATCTCTCTATTCTTCTCTTCCCATTGCCTTTCCCAACCTTTAGTAATAACTATCCTATTCTCACATTTCAAGGCACTAGGAGGTAAGTCTCTTTAGATGGTAGCTCCAGGTAAGCAGAGATAAGGAATAAAAAGAGCCCAAGTAAGTTAATTTCTTTTTCCTGAAATAAACTTCAAAAACTTTTTATGTTCACCCACTTCTGGGAGAAGCATACTTAGATCAATCTTTTCTATACCCTAAAAAAATTTTCAGGCCACATCTAATTTGAAGTTGTGTTATTGACAAAGGATATACTGGTCAGAAGACCTAGGCTGACTTATATAGAACAGTCATGGGGAGTGAAACATCCACTTGGCATTACTTAAAAAAAGTAAAGATCTGTGGCTAATGAAATGTCAAAAATGTAACATCTCCAAGGGAAGTTCGGCCTTTCAGAGTGCACCAGAGAGTCAGTACCAAGCTTAATCTTAAATCCCCACACAAGCTTGAGAGTTTGAGATTGTTCAAATGTTTGTGAGCTTTTTTTTTATTCTGTCAGTCACTTTTTTCTGCTTTCTTAAACTAAAACTACTTATTCCTTTAAGCAATCATTGTACCTAAAGAACTGGGATTCCCATGAAATTGGGATTAATCTGAAATGAGTATATATTGTGCATTCATTTTATCCATCATGTAAGTGAGATGCATATGTGACTTTTGTCAGATTTGCCAATGTGGTCCTGAGTGAAACTAGCAAAAGTATGCATGCCTGTGTGTATTTTTGCCTGTTATAACTTATTAACTTTAATTATCCAAATAATTTTTAGCATACTCCAGAACTATAAAGAACAACAAAAACCACCTCTAATTTAACTTAAAGTATATTGTTTTTTGATCAGCTAAAGAGATATAGTTGAGAAAACTCAACAATTGAGTTAGTATTTCTTAAAAAGATTTTTTTGGGGGGAGGGGGCATAATAAAATAGGCCAAAAAATGAGGTTGGATGATAAGGATTTGAGTTTCCTATGATGTTTTTTTCATAATATTAGGATGAAATTGAAAAACCATTAAAATTGTTGGAGCCTTGACTTCTTTATCTGTGAACCAAGATAAAAATTTGTATCAAATGTATCATTATAATGTAAATGACCTGTTAGCACACAAGAAAACATTAACACACTAATTTTCAGCATAAAAGTCAGGAATTTCTTATTTATTATTTTTAAAATAATAAATGTATGAGGGACAGGATAGAGGCACAATGGTAAAACATAACCTTCTGTATGACTGACTTACATGCAAAGGTTCTGCGTTCCCATGCAGACCTCCAAATACGGCAGGCATGCATGTGCCCATGATCTGGAACTGACTGAAGTTGGGGAGGGATAGTAACATGGAGACACTATCGGGGGTCTTATCTCTTGCTCTTTATGCCTTCATTCTTGGAAGAAATAAATAAATAAACTTAAAAAATAATAATAATAGTAAATGTATGAAAAGAGGTTACCATCACGGTCATTGTTATGAAATATATCTCATTTTGGCATTTTTATAGCGAAGCATAATTGTGTTAAAATGTTTTCACTAAACTATTGAAAGCATATTATATGGCTGCAGAGATTTTCAGTGTTTTTTTTTTTCTTTCCCCTAAAGTTTCACTCATTTGTATAGACTAATCTAAGAAAAACAGAGCAAAAAATGAAGGACTAAGAAAATATTAGTGGCATTATTTAAATTTAAATATTAGAAATTTCAAATTTGAATACAATTTTCTTGAGTATTGGATTTACAATATGTAGCATCCACTTAAAAATGTAATTTCATCATTGTCTAAGAAAACTTTATGTTGGGTATTATCTTATAAAAATTGTTGTATGAGAAGGTTTTAGAATTAAATTAATTTTTTTGATTTTTTAATGCAGAAACAAAATGAAAATTATGGAATATCTCTGTTATTCATTATATACATATCCTTTAAGGATTAGCATAGTATTCCACAGTAATTTTATACTGTAATACAGATAGAGAACACCTCAAAGTGTAGAAAAACTCAATATGCAAAATGGCCACAGAATTTTTCTTCAGAAAAGTAAATACTTTCTTTACAGGCACCCTGCCTGATATCTATATATGCTAAAGTTGTTCATAAAGAAAAAGATGACCTCAAATAAAATGGAAAAGGTGAAAAGACCATAGTATAGTTTAAGTTATTAACATATTTAAAAATTTTAAAATAAGCCAAATTGTGAAGTAGGGCAAAAAAGGTCACTACCTCTGTATCTTCCCATCTGCTAAATAACTCAGTAGCTATTTTAAAATCTCTATCATTTTTCTTTTAACACATTTGCAATATTAATGCTATGTATAAATAATCAGCATGCATTTTTCTAAGTACACCAGAAGAAGGCCCATGTGCATGTGAAAGAGAGAGAGAAAGCACCCTCACAATGAGACCTGGTCACACTGCATTTATTTTATTTTTTCATTCTTCAAATCATCAGGATCCTAGGTGCACGCCCAGGCACCCAATATATAAGCTGCCAGAGTCAAGACTCAAACTCCTGTCAACCATGAGCTTCCTCTGCATTGTGCCATGGGACAGGCCCATCATGCATTTTTTTCACGCTTTTAAGTATGATGTACCGTGTGCAAGGTCCCATATTCTTTCCAAAAGAATGCCTTTGAATTTTTTAATAATGAAGAAATAAATTTTTTGAAAGTGCTGTGATATAAACTAGTATAAAAAGTGTACTATTTTTATGTGAACAAAACAGATCTTGAAAATACATGCTACTATACTGGGGGCCTGCCAGACACACTGACTCCATTTTGTTTATAATTAAAAAATGTTTCTCTCTAAGCCTGACACTTTGATTTCTAACAGGAACTCCAAGGAAACAACAGCCAACCTGGAGCAGAATCAAAGAGGGATGTGCTACCCGGCTGAAACCTGAACTCCTGTCTTCAAGATGAATCTTTCAGTTGTATCCCTTACCTAAAACTGAAATTCCTATCTCAAAGACTAATTACTTATGTGTGCCCCCCAACTAAAAATTAACCTGATCTGTGCTTTTCTATAAACAACCATTAGCTTCAGTCTCCCCCTTTCCCTATGAAAGCCTGTAAACTGGCTGACCAGTTGAAGATAATCTTACATGTCTTCCCAGTGTGGTCACACTGTAATACATTCTCCTTTCTAATAAATCCTCTCATCAACAAATTTGCCTCTTCCTGTTTTGTTAAGAGGTAAGAGGTTAGAGCTACTTTGGGATCCTGGACTGGACTAGGGTTGTAGAGCTACTTGTCTGGCAACACATGCCTTCACAGTTTTAGTTAAAAATAAAATATAAAATAAAATATGAAATAGTCTGAAAGATCAACTTTTTAATCATCAGAATGTTTAATGGCATTTTCTCTGTCAATACATTTGGATTTTAGTCTTACACACCCAAGTATTAAGGATTGTTTTTGGTGGTTTTCTCAGACTTGCATATCTTACTTAAATTTTGGGTCAGATACATAAAGCAGTAGCTGTGAAGTGAAGTGAAAATTGGTCAAATTTCTCCAGCAACACATAAAAATATATTTGTGTCTTACTTGTAAGCACTGAGGGGTGGCAGGTTAAGCAGGTTAAGATCTTTCCAGAATGGCATTGGAGGTTGTTTAAATTGCAATTACGGTTTATAGTGCAGCTGTTAAAATCTACCAAACCAAATTTTCAAAATGACCTTTTCCATTTACCTAAGGAATTTTGCCAAATGTTTAATTTGTAGACATCTCACTTGGGCCTTTTTCCAAATATAGACCTTTGAATGAATTATCTCATCTTTAGTTTTCACATACAAAACCAAATGTCTGCAGGTGACCTATAATAGCAGAGTTAACTTTGTTTCATATAGGCGATGCTTTCAGACATGTAACTTTCATTTACATAAGATAAAATAATTACTCTCTTGAAAGAAAAAGGACATCTGAGAAAAAAATTCTTTTTTATTGCCTGTTAAAATTACCTTATAAATATTATATTATAAGTTCAGTTTCAGAAATTTATGTGTCATATTGGAGGAAAACATTAAAGAGTAACATTAGTTTACTTACTAACCAGGTAAGTGTCAAGTGACAGATTAGCAGAATCTATGTGTCTCTTCAATTCTTTCTATTTAATCTTATCTATACTAATTATACATATATATTTTTGAGAAGTGTTGGCTATAGGGCGTGTGTGCTCACCAGAAAGAAAGGGAGAAACAGAGAGACAGAAAGCGAGAAATCGAGAAATCGAGAAATCACCCCCCCCCCCAGGGGGGATGGCCACGCCGCAATCCCTTCTCCTCCATTACCTCTCGGGATCTTGAGCACGCATGCATACATGCCTGGTGTGAGTTTAAGCCACCAGGTCCAAGATTCAAACCGCAATCAACTACATGGGAGTCCAGCAACATAGCCATTAAACCTGCTGCTGGTCCCGACTAATTATATTTCAATCTGCCAAAAATATAAACATTTTTCTTATTTAAACAAATAGTTGTAACTAGCTAAATAGGACAATACCATTTGGAAATTCCTTAGATAAATGGAAAAGGTCATTTTCCAACTGATTTGGCTGTGGCCTGTTTTGCTAGCAAATGGTTTGGTTCTAAATTTTATGAAGCAAATTGGAAGGGTTTAAAATGCAGTTGATTTAATTTGCCACACCTCTCTGAGAGGTTAGAAAAGATGACAAAAACCTGGAAGCTGCAGCTTTCTTACTCTTCCTATACATAAAATTATTCTGTATCATAAAAGCTACTTAGCCAGAGATATATTCTCTCACTAACTACTCTTTAGAAAAATTCTAGTACTGAGACCAGCAGTTAGCGTAATGGCTATGTCACTGAACTCCCATGTAGTTGACCACAGTTCAGGTCCTGGACCTGGTGGCTTAAACTCATGCCGGGCGTGTGTGCGTGCGTGCCCTAGACCCCGAGTGGAGAATAGAGGAGAAGGGATTGCAACGTGGCCAACCCCCGGGGGGGATAATCTCTCGCTTTCTGTCTCTCTGTCTCTCTCTCTCTCTCTGTCTTTCTGGCAAATGCACGTGCCCTATAGCAAAAAATAAATAAATAAATAAATATTTGAGTACTAAAACACATGTTGTATCTCAAAATTAATAGAACTACCTCCAGACTATAAATTCAAATTTTTGCAGAACATAAACAAAAAATATAAATACAAAAAGTGGAGCCAGTAGGTGGCATGGAGGTTAAGGCACTGGAGCTCACGTGGTTAACAGTGTGGTTCAGTCATGGACATGGCAGCTTGAAAATCATGCCAGGTGTGTGTGTGTGTGTGTGTGAGTGTATTTGTGCTCACCTAAAATCTTCATAGGGGAGAGGATAAGGAATTGCAGTATGACCCTCTTTCTTTCTCTCTGTCTCTCTCTAGTGAGAATGCACATCCTATAGCAAAAGTAAAAAAATAAATAAATACAAAAAGTATTTTGGTTGTGGTTAAACATGAAATGTTGGAGGGTGGGACCAGCAGGTGGCGTGGTGGTTAAGGTGCTGGACACTCCCACATGGCCGACCACGGTTTGAGTCCCGGACCTGGTGGCTTCTTTCTCACTTTCCTTCTCTCTCTTTCCTCCTCTGTGTCTCTCTCTGGTCAAATTAAAATAAATGAGTGAATAAATAAAATAAAACAAATAATTATAAAAAAAAAGAAAGAAATGTTGGAGGGTCTCTGGATTTTGGCTCCATCACATTGGAGCTATGAGATCTTGGAAAAATTACTTAACCTTTCCAAACCTAAATTTACCCACCTAAAAAGTGAGTATAATATGCAAGTATTTGCCAAAGTTTTGGTAGGATAATAGAAAATAATGACAGCATAGACCCTGGCAAAGCACAATCACTCCATAAATGATCATTCGTATTATACCTAAAATAAAAGCCACTATAATCAGCCAGCACTCAACCAAACAACAGCAACGCAAACACACATATTACTTTGACAAAAAAAATATTTAAGTGACCAATACCCATACAAATAATCTAAGTAACCCAATCCTTATTTAAGGCATTATAATTCCGACAGCTCCAGGGTCAAGTGCCTGATGGTCTAGAAGTGGTCTTCCTTGGAGGAACATCAAAGACACCTACGGAAGACAAGTAAAGGTGAAACGAAAGGAAATAGAGAATAATGATGCAAATCGATGAGACCCAGATAGTACCCTAACTTTTTGTTTATACTTCCTAAGTTAATGTTCAAAACCAGAGTTAGATTGAACTAAATACAATGCTTCCATCTCACAAATGAGAAAACCAGGATGTAGACAAGCTAATTATACTACCTCTAGTAAATAATCAGCGGCAGATGGGCTTCAACACCAGGTGCATCTGCTCCTAAATCATCCATATTCTTTACAACTATATTCTAGGGCTTCTTGTAAACAGAACTTTTGACATGTATTTGGACAACTGTGATTGCTGAAATAAGAATATGGATCATTAGATTGGAAAGGGAGTCTTATGTATGTACGTGAGGGGGGAAAAGATGGGACGAATAGCTTCAATGGATCACTAGCTGAGGCAGTGAAGCCTTAATGGTTGAAAGCCAAATGGTTTTGGCTTTAAATAACATCAACCTAATTTGCATTTCTAGCTCTAAAAGTTCCTCTTGATGTATCTTTGTTCTAGGACCTTAAACTCTCTATGTCTTGTCTCGTTTATCTTTAAAATGGAGACAGTAAGATACCTTTGAGGCTCCAGTAAAGTAATATATTCAAAGCATTACACAAAGATTCTAGTAAGTAGTGATGTGGTTATTTTAGTGTTGTTCTTATGTCGTTTAAATAAAAGGGGCGACCTATGACCTGAAAGATCAAGCAGACACCGGCAAAAATGAAGAACAGAATCAATCTCTTTATGACCATAGATATAATAGAAATAACTGTAAGATGTAGATATGATCAGTTGCAATTAAGTCATGCATGCCAGATATCATAGTTAGTAGAATTAATCTACATAAACACAAGTTGGATATAATAAATAATTTAAAAATAAGTAAGGACATTTTTTCTTTTTTGGAGAGGATTTTTTGCTATAGGGCGCGTGCACTCACCAGACAGAGAGAGACAGAGAGACAGAAAGAGAGAAATCACCCCCCAGGGGGAATGGCCACACGACAATCCCTTCTCCTCCATTCTCCTCTCAGGATCTTGGGCACACATTCACATGCGCCTGGCATGAATTTAAAGCCACCAGGTCCGGGACACGAACCGCAGTCAACTACATAGGAGTACAGCAACATAGCCATTACACTATTGCTGGTCCCAAGTAAGGACATTTTAATTGCAGTCATAAGTCCATAGTATTTGATATTTGGCTGAAATAATGTTGATACCAGAAAAGGCAGGAATGTTCATTTTGGGGCTTGGAGTCAGATCTGTGCCACCTGCTGCACTGAGACAAAAACCTGGTAAACAAATTTATTTGGTGAGGCCAACCCTGAAGAGAGGGAAGACCTGAGTCTACAACTGGCTTCACTGTACTGGACAGAGACATAAGCTTCTGTACGGGAAGAAACAAACGGCACCTTACTGGGAAGTCTAGTCTTCTGAAGTTCTGTTCTTGGGGAGCCCCCATCTGGCAGAGTGGGCCCATAATATTTACCAAAACCAAAGAACTCATTGGAGGTCCACCGGAGGAAGGTATGAGTTTTATTACATAAGAAAGGATGCTTGGGGGGGGGGGGGGGAGCAGGTGTTGTGGTGGTTAGGATGCTGGAATTCTACATTGCTGACTGTGGTTTGAGTTCCAGACCTGGCAGATTTTTTTCTGTGAGTGTGTGTCTCTCTCTCTCTCTGATGAGTGCATGTGCCCTATAGCAAATTTTTAAAAAATAGTAATAATGATTTAATTTAATCAAATAAATAATTATTTAAAAAAGGAAGAAAGAAAAAATGCTCCATTAATGGCTGGCAGAGAATGGTCTCTGCCATCATGAACATAGGCTCAAATTTTATACGAAAAGAACAAAGCATTCATATTAAATAATGATCAATGCGGATTCTCGGTCACCAAGACAGGGATCTGGTTTGGACAGACATTACTTGAAGGTTACCGTAAGAGTTTAGCTTACCGATTAATATAGTCAGCAGAGTATGTTTAGGGTTTAGTGCCTCTAACTTTGTGATGTTCATGAGGAGGGGGTGCACATATGTCTGGAATGGCCCTGGCAGTAGGCTAATTTCATCTAATGCCACAAGATACTCACTAGGTCCAGGTGGACCAGCAGCTGGTCTCAGGGAGACAGGGTGAACAGGGAGGAAGGAGGAGAGCTCAACCTGTGGACCCTAAATTTAAGGATCTCAAGGATAACAAGGAAATGTGATAGCATAGGGGAAAGTAAAGGGCAGATTTCCTTCCAGCATGGAGGGGAGAGCAGAGTGGCTGGTTTTTCCACTCTGCAACGGGCTTGAAGACAGCAATGATTATAAAGATAGCAGAAGCTAATGGAGTCGGTCAAGACAAAGCTTAGATCCTGGTTTAGAAGGACAGTGTGCCTTTGTAAGGCTTAAGAGCTGATAAAATCTTCTGAACTGGTCATATAAAAGAAATCTGGTGGCATCTTCCCTGTCTCCACAGCCAGGGAGCTTATAAAGACTCAGCAAGGTTATTGTTATGTTAATGTATATTAATCTCCATCTATTATAAAGGGATGTTTCTGGAAGACTCACTGTGAATTAAAAGGTAGTTTTTAAAGGCTAAGTTTCCTGCAGTTTAATCTATTGAGATAGACTGACTCTCTCTCTCTGTTAGAGAGATTTTTGCTATAGGGTGCCTGCGTTTGCTGGAGAGACAGAGAGACAGAAAGTCTCTAGCAGAGATGGGCATGCAGCAATCCCTTCACCTCTGTTCTCTTCTCATGATTTTGGGCATGCATGCACATGCACCCAGCATGAGTTTCAAGCTACCAGGTCTGGAACTCAAACCGCAGACAGCCAAGTGGGAGTCAAGTCTCAAGGAGATGGACTCTTACATTAAAGTATAATATAGTTACTTTGGTTTTCATATTGCCAGTTCCATTGTCATTGTCTTCTGCATCATGAGATGAGAATTCAGTAACATGCACCTTTATCCCTAATATCTTGATGTCACTACTTTGTACAGTGATATGTTCGCTACCTTTAAGTATTACTTTTAGAAAACAAGTGCATCGATTATTTGTATACAGTAAGCCCCTAATACCTCAATTTACAATTTACATACTGTAATACTGTTAAGGTCAATTGGTTTTAATTGCATGTCAGAACCATTAATATGGGGACCAGTAGTTGGCATAATGGCTAGGTCACTGGACTCCCATGTAGTTGACCAGGGTTCAAGCACCAGACCTGGTGGCTTAAACTCACACCAGGCACATACGCATGCATACCCAAGACCCCAAAAGGAGAATGGAAGAGAAGGGATTGTGGTGTGGCCACCTCCCCTGGGGGGTGATTTCTCGCTTTCTGTCTCTCTGTCTCTCTCTATCTCTCTGGCAAGCACACACACCCTATAGCAAAAACCTCTCAAAAAAAAAAAAAAAACATTAATAAATGAAGAAAATGTAAACACATTATTTCCTTATCTTATAGTGATGATCCCATAAATGTATAAAGAGTTAGGAGACAGATCCATGGAGTAAAGGAATTAAATAATATAGGGGTAGCTTAGGAGCCATCACATTCTCAGTGAACCATACCAAGAACTTCACAACCATGCCAATAACTTCTGACCACCTTGACATCTAAACAAAGATCTTGAGGAACATTCACACACTAGGTCCTTGAGGACCTAGTGCAATAGGTAGCCAGACAGAAATGATTGGACAGCCTGAGGTAACAGCAAAGGACATCCGCCATATCAATCAAGCTTGTCAGGAGTTTCGACCAGACCCTCTGTGAGAACTCCCTCCTCCCACCTGGCTCCTAGCACTAAGAGGGGAAGTTATCTCACCAGGATGGTAGCTCAACATCCTAATTCACACTGGGGCAATAAAACTAAAAAGGGCCAGTCATCCAAATATGGAGGCTCACTCATACCTTCAAAGACAACACTGGGCATGTGGGATTAAGTAACCAAATTCCTCAAATTCCTCACCTGAGAGAGAGGTGCACAAAAACAAATGGAAGCCCATGAAATCTAAACAAAGAAAGTGGCTACTATTACAGACCTCCCCTTCTAAATGTTCATTGCCAAAATTCACAATAAAAGTGTCATCCAATCTGTTCCAAAGAGCTGCATTTGCTACCTTAACAACCTGCCCACCCCAAACTCTCTTCTTTCAGTAAACTCCACTTTGCTATCTATCTCCTTTGCTCATCTGTGTTCTAATTCTTTGTGTCTGAGAGACAAAGAACCGGATATGCTGCTGTTCTGTTACCATATTTGGTGTTTCCATCTGTTAGACTTGACAAAGGGATCAGTAAATGAGGACACTTTGTTTTCAAGGACTCTCTCATCCCTAGAAATGACTCCATCAATATTGCTTTTAAAGGTAGTAGGAATGTGACTTGGTTTCTTTTTCTAGAATTTTAACTTTCACACAAGAAGGTGAATGTTCTCCAAACAACTGGGAGTGCATACCAAGGCTCCTCTCTGGTGCTTCCTGAAGGCCCTGGGAATCTGAAGCCATTCCTGAGTGACTGGGTATCAAAATAGATTCTTCTCTTTCTTTCCTTCACGTTTTTCTCTCATCTGTTGGTAGGGGAGTGTTCCTCTTACTGGTCCCCATAACCTGAGTGACCTTGAGTATACATCTCCAGGAACTTGCTGTGACAAACTGAAGAGAGTAAACCATTCTTTCTTACTTCTCTCCTACTCTACAGGTTCTCTAAAAGTTTACAAACCCAAAAAGGCTTTATAGACTATTTCCTTACTCCAGAAAATGGTCCTAAACACCCAAATTGGTGACAACATTTGTCAACTATAAACTAAGTCAAAGAGGTTATGCTTATGTTATAAACCTCTGAATTGATTCTATAACCTATGTAGATAGCCATTTAGTGAATTGTATTCATCAAAATGGAGACTGTAGACAACTGAAGTTCTCTGTCAGACTAAAATTTTACCAAATGACAACCAGAAACTGATCCAGGGAATCTTAATGCTAGCAGAAGCCCCAGTGATGACTGAGACCCTACTACTTCTCCCCTACTCAGATAAACCCCTACCTTCCTTCTAGATGAAACCTGAGGAAATTCCAGACACTAACTCCTCATCTGCCCTATAGGTCTTTAGAATGACTCTACTCCCCTCTTTATTTAAAAATGTTCCTTCCAATCCATCTAAACAACTCCTATGGAAATTCTTGCTGTTCGCGGCTGGGGTAGGGAGCCTTGTATGATTTTTGATTTGTTGGCAAGACAGAAATCCTTACAACCCTGGACCTTTGTGACTAACATGCCCCCTCAACTCTTTCAGTTAGGCCTCTGCCCACTGGAGTCACAATGACTCAGCCGAAGGATTTCTTTCCAAAGTCTTACCCTGGTTAGGGAACAACATAATCCTCTCAATCTCTATAAAGGCATGTTGTAGGCATCATTCCTGTGTCCTCCTGACACTATATAATCATATAAAAGCTTCTCTCCTCTCCCTGCAGGCCATTTGCATTAGGAGCATAGGGCAGGGTGCACTTTTGCAATGGCTTGACCACAGACAACAAAGGGTTTGCCCTCCAACACGACTTGGAGTCCTTTTCCACTATGCATGTCATGCTGCTTAGCCCCTTTAAGACCAGATATTGAGAACTTCCCCAAGACTTCCTCTTCTTGTCCTTGGTGTAAGCCACCCTTCCCTCTTGGTTAGCTCCCACAATGTCAAATACATCACACTTTTATAGGGGTTTTACTCACTTCTTTATCTACTCTAGCTTGAGATATCTAATTTGTTTATGCCTAACATACTCGAAAGAATTCTCTTGTATTTTCTTTGAACTCGATACCAATGCCCCCATACATATATGGCTAGCAGATGCAGGGAGGGCTTGTTTCAGGATGCTAATAAATCCTAGGTTCAGGGGAGGCCCTGTCACTCTCAGACTTCTAAGCCTAGCATGCACGGTCCATAAAATATATTTGCCAGTTCTCAGGGAAAGAGACAGAAAATAACTGCCCCAGCACATGTAAGCCCAGACACTCCTGCTGGCCGCCCTCTTGACTCTTGAGTTACAAACTGGGTTATAATTCAGAAATACCCAGTCCACATGGGAGGGAAACTTCTCTCAGACTCATAGTGAGGAACACATTTTCCCAGCACTGTCAGAGGAATTAAAGGGGACATCTTTTGAGCCATATTTTTTTTCTAAAATTTATTTTATTTTTATTTATTCATTCATTTATTTTATTTTGACCAGAGAGAGACAGGGAGAGAGAGAGAAAGAGAGAGAGAGAGAGAGAAAGAAAAAGCAAGCCACCAGGTCTAGGACTTGAACCATGGTCAGCCCTGTGGGAATGTCCAGCACCTTAACCACCATGCCACCTGCTGTTCCCCATTTTTTTTTTTTTTTTTGAGAGGTTTTTGCTATAGGGCATGTGCGCTCTCAAGAAAGGCAGAGAGAGACAGAGAGACAGAAAGTGAGAAATCACTCCCCTGGAGGATGGCCACACTGCAATCCTTTCTCCTCCATTCTCCTCTGGGGATCTCAGGCATGCACGCACATGTGTCAGGCGTGAGTTTAAGCCACCGGGTCTAAGACTCGAACCGCAGTTGACTACATAGGGGGAGTCCAGTGACATAGCCATTATGCCACCTGCTGGTCCCAGCAGTTTGCTTTTTCACTTTCTTTCTTTTTGGAGAGATTTTTGCTATAGTGTGCGTGCACTTGCCAGAGCTTTTTCACTTTCTCTCCATCTATTTTTTCTGTCCCTTTCTGGTCAAATTTTAAAAATAATAATAATAAATAAAATTAAATAATAATTATTTTTTAGTTTCAAATGATTACTTTTATGTTTTTACTTAATTTTTTATTTTATACATTTTGTGTATGTTTGAACTTTTTTTTCTTTTTTTAATTTCATTTTTTGTATACATTCAATCACATTATTTAGTGTACAAAATGGATATTTCAACAGGTGAACATTTCTCCCTAGTACAGTTGATAAAACTAAATTAAAAGAATAAGGGCTCTCATACAAATTAATCTAAATTTTTTCAAGATCACATGAATTAATCTTTGAGAAATAAGTAGGCTTCAAATAAGGTAAAAGAAAAAGTTAATAAAGATCTTCAGAGTTTCCAACATTTATTTTGTCCAGGTTTTATTGGTCAGTTGACATCATATTTGTCTTAATATGATTGGTTTAATGAAACAACTGGCAAAATTGATGCATTATGTGTTGTATGTGATGTGTTATCTAACATACTATGACATTAACTAAAGGGAAAAGAGATTGATAGCTATTTTGGTTTCCATAAGTCATCAAGACAAAAGTGGATAAAGGAAAGTTTTAAGTACTTATAGATGGAGTATTTACAAGTGAAGTTTTCAGATGATTTAAGATCTTAAAGTTGTACTTAAATTTTCATAAAATGTCTAAGTCATATTTAGATAAGTTAACATGCTTTTATTATTTCTACTGTCAGCTTTTTATATTTTATAAGAATGAAAGCTAATGGGTCTATTAAGATTCTTTTGTTCTACATTGGGAAATTCATGAAACATTTTTGTTTATTTATTTGTAAAATATGTGTTCATAAGAAGCTGATATGTGGCTTATGAACATGTTAGCTAAGGTTGCTAAGAGTTAGAAATTCTGGTTAATATGTACAGTCTTACATACAAGGTTACAGGCTTAATGGTCTCCTCTAAAGTACCAGATTCCCCAGGGGAAAGATAAACATGAGGACTCACTAAAATCTCTTAAGAGGCCCTCTCATTGAAGATTCTCTTTAGAAAAATCCCCTTCACATGCTTGCTTACCAAACAGTAAAAAGTCAATTTAACCTGGTCAACCATCTCCATGTGGGATGGATCTTCAGCTACCCCTAAAATGAGGGTCCCAGGATTAACTTTAGTTAGGCCTCAGTTTGGGAGACAGGATCTAAGGGACTCCTGTCCAAGGACCTGACAAAGCAGGAATCAGAGCAGGAATCAGGTAAGACAAATTAAGGCCTGAGCTCCAAGCTGTCTTATCCCTTCCTGCCTTCTGGCGCTCTCGGTTTTATCTTCCAGATAGTCAATCAAACTTCCGCCCCTCAAGATTCTCCTTGGCTGCATTCTCAGGTACTGGAACAAGTTTAACATCCAGATGTTATAGCCTGGTCCCAAGGTAAATTAGATGACTAGGAGATGTAGCAAAGTAAAAGCTTAAACTCTGACTGTATGCTTCAACTAGTGCTCTTCCATACTGATAAGGCAGACTCTTTGTGCAACAGTCTTATTCCAGGCCCCGGAGCCCACTGCCTGAGCCCTACTCCTTGCAGCAAGTAAACAGGTCAACAAAACCTGTTCGAGTTTAGGTTCTCTTCTCAGCGTAGTCTCCCTCTCACTGATGAGAGCAGATCTAAAAAACGTCTTAGATAATTCAAAAGAGTGTTGTAATAAATTGAAGATTTACCTTAGCCTTTGATTTAACTTGAAGAGCACCTGAGTTACTCAGAGTAATCCTAAAGACTGGAGAACTTAAGTTCCACACAAGGGCAGGATCTGGAAAGTCCAGATCAGAGACTGTGTCAGGAAAATGCTGGATGCTTCCAATGTGGAACGTCTGGGCACTGGAAAGGAAAATGGCCATGACTGTCATCCTCATGTTCCCTACTTGGGCCTTGTCCCCAATGTGGAGGACTTGGTCACCAGAAATAAGATGCTATGTTAATCAATTGAGACAAGTCCAATCTGGCTTCTGGCACCAAAAGAGGAAGTTTTCTCACCAAGATTCTAGGTCAATATCCTAATTCCAACTGGGACAATAAACTACAAAAGATAAGTCACTCAACTATGGAGGTTCATATCGTCAAAGTCCACATTAGGATTGTGCACTTAGGTAGTCAAACTCCTCACCTGAGAGAGACACACACAAGCATAGATGGATGCCCACAAAATCTGAACAAAGGAAGTGGCTACTATTACACACCGTTCTTACTAAATATTCATAGCACCAAAATTTACAATAAAAGTGGCATCCAATCTGTAGCAAAGCATAAAAATTGTTACCCTAAAAACAGGCTTGCTTGCCCAAATATCTCTGTGTGTACTTTTTTTTTTTTTTTTTCTTTTTTTTTTTTTTTTTTTTTTGAGATGGCCACTCTGCAATCCCTTCTCCATTCTCCTCTCAGGATCATGGGCATGCATGCACACGCGCCTGTCATGAGTTTTAAGCCACCGGGTCTGGAATGGGAACCGCGGTCGACTACGTGGGAGTCCAGCGACTAGCCATTACGCTAACTGCTGGTCCCACATGTACTTTTTTTTAAACTGGCAGCCAGATAGGCAAAGAACTGGGTTCACTACAGTCCCTGTATTTGGTATTGGGCCCACATACTCCCAAATCCTCTATCAGTAGGAAGCCAGAGGACTACTTGGGAAGTCATGTAAATCATGAAAGAAGGTTATTGTCTTAAGGAATAGATGAAACCCTGGATATAAAATTAGCAACTAAATGGTCCCTGAGGGTAGGCTTCATACATTGAGTCCTTCTTCCCCCTCCCTCTTTGCCCCACTTCCCTGAGACCCAGCTTCTGGTCTAGCTGAGCTTCCTGAACATCTTGTGGCCATGACCTTCACCTCATGGAATTGGTCTATAACCAGGGCCATTCCAGAGGTATTAGCATCCCTCCTACATTAACATCACAAGATCAGGGGTCTGAACCCTAATCATACTCTGCTGTTTCTGTTCATTGATAAGCCAACCTTTTACTGTAAATTCAAGCAATGTATGTGCAAAGCAGACCCTTCTTGGGGACAGGGAGTCTTCACTGATTTATGAATATTTTATTATTATCATATAAAACCTGACCTGATGCTCACTGACAGCACAGACCAATTTCCACCTGGCCACCAGTGGAGCATTTTATCCTAGTATAAATAAACTCTTCTCTTCTCCCATTGGACCTCTGGGTACGTTCTTGGAATCAGTAAACATTATAGAGAAACTCTCTCAGACTTGGGGCTCCCCCAGAACAATTAGCATAATCAGACAAGATTCCAAAGATGCCTGTGCAGTGACCTCAAGAGAAACAGGGTAGGAGAATGTCCCTGGAGAAATACCATGGTAGGCTCTCACCTGAATGTGGTATGAGGTAGCCAGTCTTTAGACAGTTGGGGACCACTGCATGAGTATGGGAGATGCCCTGAAACTCCTGAAGGACTGCCAGAGCTTTTAAGAATAGTCAATGAGGGACCAGCAGTTAGCGTAATGGCTATGTCGCTGGACTCCCACATAGTCGACCGCGATTCGCGTCCGGACCCAGTGGCTTAAAACTCATGCCGGGCGAGTGTGCATGCATGCCCAAGATCCTGAGAGTAGAATGGAGGAGAAAGGATTGTGGCATGGCCATCCCCCTGGGGGGTAATTTCTTGCTTTCTGTCTCTCTGCCTCTCTCTGTCTGTCTGGCGAGCGCACGTACCCTATAGCAAAAACCTCTTTAAAAAAAAAAAAAAAAAAATAGTCAATGAGAAGGAGAATCATCAGAAAGAAAAGAAAATTTAACTAAGAATTACATGACTTTATCCAGGAGCTGGGAATGTAAAGTACCATATGCCTCTCAGTTAGAGGGCCAAATGGTATAGACTTGACAGAGGGAATGAAGAACAGAGTGCTGCAGTCAGCTTTCTCTTCCTACTTTAGCATACTGATATACTGGTGGATTGATACATTTGTCACACCGCTCAAGTAACTGCTGATCTAAGGGAGACTGAAATCATTAGACAGAAGAAGGGAATTAGAAAAGTGGGAGATGAAACTAAAAACTCATAGGAAAAAAAAAAGGGAAATGAAGACATGGGACCCACTATGGTCATCCACAATAAATGTGTGTAGATTTTATTTCAGAATGGGTCCCTCTAAGATAGACAAATAGCTTAATGTTGTGTTGTGGGGCTATAGAAAGAGACATCAGATGAGAAGAAGTTCTAGCCCCTGCCTAAAAACAAAACCAAACCAAACCTGAAGTGCAAGTCCTGCACTGGATACTGAGCCAGTAGGGACCTGACCTGCTTCTCTTTTCTGGGATGTCTTATGTGATAAGACATGGGATGTCCCCTGTCAGAACTTTAAAGACTATGATGTTCCCCATGCGCCCTTACCAAGGAGACTAGGTCATCTCTTCAAATCTGGTCATCAGCATGGAGGCCAAGTTCCAGGAGATGAGTGAGCCTCCTCCATGGATGAGAAGCCACATGTGGGAGTTGTAATATACTGGACATAAAAAAAAAAGTACAGAAAATGTTAGCATTGGTTGATAAACAGCCAAATGCATACTTGTTTACAGTAACCCTAATCAATTTGAGGAACCTTTAACTATAATTGTTGGTTATAGAAGAAATAGACTCTAAGTAAGAAGAGTAACTCTGATAACGAGTATTGAGCGACTCACTCCATGTCCCTATAAACTGTAGATGTCTCCAATAAAGGAGTATATTCTGTGCTTTGACATACTATGTTGGTTATGTTTGCAAACTAGCGTTGGGAAGTTCTGCCTCAGAGTACAGATTGTGCAGGCTGTTAGACATAGCATGCTAAACATCTTCCACTTGTCCTCCCCCCACCACAGGTGGTGGCAATTATACAGTATTTACTGCCTGGTGGATACAAGGAGATTGGAGAAACAATACAAGAATTAGTTAAGGTTAATATTATTTGCCCTGCTCACAGCCCTTACAATCAACCCATTTGGCCAATGCAAAAACTGGATGGTACATAAAGAAGGTCAAATACAGTATCTTTGTTTCATTGCATCAATGAGATCATGATAATCTCTTACTCTCTTCCAGTTCTGGAAAAACTCGTGCCACAGCTAGTGAAGTATTTGCTAATAGCAGATGGGCTATAAATCAGAACAAATTGCAAGAATCTTGCTTATCTGTCAAATTGTGAGGGAGGGGGTTTATGGTTAAGACAAAAGAGATACCATCACCTGTGACTAATAAAACTCAGAGGAGAATGGAGGAGAAGGGATTATGGAGTGGCCATAGCTCCTGGGGGGTGATTTCTCTCTTTCTGTCTCTGTCTCTCTCTCTCTCCCTCTCCCCCCCACACACAAAAAAATCCAAGCTTTTCCCTGCTCTAATACTCCTAGGCAGCTACAGAAATTTTAGGTCTATTGGGTTTTTGGTGGACATTTATCCCCATCTAGCCCAAGTAGGCTGTCCTTTGTAATAAAGTGACCAGAAAGGAGGCTCAGCGTAACTGGATGGGGGGATGCCAACAGGCATTCAGTGTAGCTAAAAGTGCCATAGTTGTTGTGCAAGCATTGGGCATTTTAAATCAGTCACTCCCCTGCCAGTTGGATGTTAATGTCACCTGGGAGGGGCGTGCCTGGGGACTCTGGGCAGCAGCCAGCAGAAAGCTTAACTCTGCATTGATTCACCTCACAGACTTGAAAGGGAACAAAAGGCCAATGCACCCTGTTGAGCAACACACAAATGCTATTTACAAGCTTTGATAGCTATTGAGCCCATGGCTGGACAAGCCTTCATCACAGTAAGGACAGTCTTCTCCATTACAGAGTGGCTACCTGACCTGTTCCACAGGATGGAGAGAGGGATTCCAGTGTGACCCTGCCCCAGTAAGGGGTACTTTCACCCTCTCTCTCTCTCTCTCTCTCTCCCCCCCTCTCTGTCTCTCTGGAGAGTAGATGCTCCTTCTGGTGATTAAAATAAAATAATTAATTAATGAAAATTATTTTGATACCAATCAAAGAGCTAATAATCTTATTATTCAATTTATTCGATTTGGTAAGTGCAAATAAATAAAATCTTATGTATTTGAGTGTTTTAAAAGCTCAGACTGTTATTGTATGTATTAGGTTGTCAGAAAAGTCATGACTCATTTTTGCATTGAAAAACATCATGACTTCTTTGATGACCCAATAAATGGAAAAATGTGCAGAGCAACTTCAAATTCTATTTTAGTGCATACATGGCGGAATAATATCAAAATCTTTATACATTGGAGTATTCTGGTAATAATCCTTCCAGTTTTAGTCAAGACATTCTTTGGCACTATAGTACCAACTATGATATATTATAGATATCAATTTTATTTTTTGTATAAACTTTATCGGGATTTTTCTCAAGTATTTATCCCTTTATGGAAATTCTCCTTCCTCTAAGGAAAGCTATAAAGAAATTGGTATTTGTCATCTATAATACATGTATTATTTTATTCTATTGTCTAAGGAAAAAAATCTGTATGCAACCTAATTTTTAACCTTGAATTTTTACAGCAAAGAGAAACCTTGGCCATGAAATAGAAATGAAAATATAGTGGTATTTGCAATTACCAATTCTTGAAAAAAAAAGAAAGATCCAAGCCTAAAACACAGAAGACTTTTATAGCTTCATTCAAATGGAAGGAGAAGGAAAAAGAATGTGTTTATTCCCCAAACTGAAGACAAGAATAAGGAAGTATTATGACTTTCGACTCTCATTTGCAGTGCTTCTACCTCAGAGCATCATCGCATATTGTAAGTTCATGTTCTGCAACAGTAGTGATGCTGTTTCAAATATACTAGTACAAGAAAGTGAGCCATATGAAAAAGCAGCAGGAAATTATGGTGCTGAAATAGAACTTCTTCTAGGAAAAAGACTTAACAGGAATCTCACTGTGCATAAAAGTTATTTAGACACAGGTAAGCTGACATTTCAGTCATTTCAGCTTTTTGTATAATAGCTTGGACACAGACATAACCCACATGTGAGTGGAGCTCATACCACTTCTTGCATAAGCATATTTTGGGATATACGATTAACTTCAATCCATGTACTGAATTATATAAACATTGAGCCAAACATATCATACAAGTATGCACTATTTTGACATGCATGTGGTCTAAATATATGTAAGAACACTATTAGATATGTCTTTGGGTTATTATAATATGAAATATTCTTAAAGGAGGAAAAACAATATTCACCCTCTTTCTCATTATTTGCTAAAATCAAGTGAGTTGAGCTTGGTTCTCACCTTAATTTAATAGAAAAGCAAGATTTCTTCAGGATTTAATAACTTTACTGAGATACAATAAATTTTAGCTATCTAAATTATCCAGTACTGTACATTTTGTGTGCTCCCAGTTTTGAGCTACTGTGACTCCAACAGCTATGGATTTTTTATACTTGTCTTTGTGTTTTCTGACACTTTTCTCACCTTTTTTGAATAATCTGGAGTCAGATGGCTGGTCATAAAGTAGTTATATGGTTAACTTTTTTTTAAAGAATTATTTTATTTAACTTTATTTATTTATTTTAATTTGACCAGGGAGAGACAGAGTGAGTGAGAGAAAGAGAGAGAGAGAGAGAGAGCAAGCCGCCATGTCCAGGACTCAAACCGTGGTCGGCCATGTGGGAGTCCGGCGTCCTTAACCACCACACCACCTTCCGGTCCCATATATGGTTAACATTTAAAGGCACTGATAAAAGTCTATCCAAATAATGATGTCATTGTATTAGCCATCAGCAAGGCATGAGACTTTCAATTGTTCCAAACCTCATCAATATTTTATATTTTCAGCCTCTACTTTTCTCCATTGTCATATGTATATAAGAGCAGCTCATTGTGCTCTTAACCTATATTTCCCTGATAAGTAATGAAATAGACCAGTTTTTCCTGTGTTCATTGGACTTTTACATGTGTGTGTGCATACACACACACACACACACACACACACACACACACATATATATATACACACACACACATACATTCATACATACACATATATATTTGTGAAATATCTGATAGTTTGCTCATTTGGAAATTTGATTACTGGTCTTATTATTGAAGTGTAAAAAGTTTTTCTGGATGCAAGTCCTTTGTTAGATTTATTATTTCAAATATTTTCTTCTGTTTGGTGGTTTGCCTTTTTTTTTTCTTAACAGTCATTCAAAAGGCAAATATTCTTAATTTGAATAAAGCTCAATGTCTTAGGCTCTGAAGTGACTTTAAAACAGTTGAAAATCATATTTTTAAAAGCTATCTAAATCAATATATAAATATTCTGGTTTTTCATTCAAATGCAATGTATCCTGATCTGATTTTTATTACATTATCTTTGTTCAGCCGTTTTCCACCTGATTAGCTGCACTTTATCTCACTGAGCCAAGAGAACGCACACCTCTGGTAGCAGCCAACATCAAATGACTTCACCAAAGTCCTTAAGGGAAGAGAAAGTATTCTTTAAGCTTTTTGCCTATTTCATTAAGCTCCAAATTTTCTGAATGAATAAAACGTAATCACAAACTCACAATTTTAAAATAGTACAGAAAGCAGTGCTATAGCCATAACAAGTATTACAATTTGAGGCAAGTGTAATTAAATTAGTGCCAGAGAAGAAGCAAACACGAGTAAATAGCACAAAATAACAAATGAAGTCGTACCTAATTCCCAAAACTATGGGGAGAAAAGGTTTTGCATAGTTTTACATAGTATATCTTGAGATGGATATGGATGATAAATTAGATCATAAATCACAGGATTATAATACATAAGATATAAGCAAGTACAACTGAACTAACAAGTTAATCATAAAAAATAAATAATTATCTTAATACTAAAAGACTAGCCAATAGATAACATTTTAACTTTTGACTCAAATAAATGACCCACACATAGGTACACACAACAATTGCAGCTTTGAAAAAACTTTTTTTTGTTTTTGCAAAATGAAAAAGAACAAAATAAGTTTAAAGGAAATGACTATCGACAAATTTGTTAAACTCAAATATAGGAAAGTTAATATCTATAATGAATAAAGAACTAACTTATTTATATAGGAATAACCTGACAAGACAGACAGATATATATATATATATATATATATATATATATATATATATATATCTCCACACACACACACACACACACACACATACACGATAATAATCAAGAGGAATAAAATAAAACATGCTTAGAATATAACTCCTATATTTAAAAACATTTTTAAATTTACATATGGTTGGGACCAGTAGTTGGCTTAATGTCTATGTCACTGGACTCCCATGCAGTCGACCACAGTTCGAGGCTCGGACCCTATGGCTTAAACTCACACTGGGCATGTGTGCGTGCGTGCCCAAGATCCTGAGAGGAGACTGGAGGAGAAGGAATTGTGGCGTGGCCATCCCCCCTGGGGGTGATTTCTCACTTTCTCTCTGTCTCTCTCTTTCTGGCGTGCATGCACCCTGTAGCAAAAACCTCTCAAAATGAATAAATAAAATAAAATTATATGTGATGAAATTAGCCCATTTAAACATAGGCTGTGGGAGAGCCAGTAAAGCACACTAGCAGACTGTAGGATTTTGCTTGACTGACCCATATGGGAAGGTTCTGGGTTCCTGCTCACAGACCTCCCTAAGTAGACTTGGTAAGGCTGGGCCACGTCACAGAAGTGGCTAAGACTGAGGTTGGACTGATCACGTAGTGTCAAGATCATGTCAGGGGCTCTCTCTCTCTCTGTCTTAATCATAGAAGAAATAAGTAAATAAGTCTAAAACAAAATTAAACACAAAATGTGATATTGTAAATATGTGTAGTTATCCTAGAATATATCTTGCAATTTATAGGGAGAAAAGTTATACCTGTTATGCTTTGGATAAGAAAGCACAAGAATTTTGAGTTTTTATTTATTTATTTTTATTACCAGAGAAAGCATGTGTTCTCTAGAGAAAGATTGAGAGACACAGAGAAAGAGGGGAAAAAAGAAAAAAACAAACAAACAAAAAAAAAACATGATCACAACACAATCTCTTCTCTTCTTTCTCTACCCTGTTAGTATCTTGGGTGTGCATGCACACGTACATAACCAGCATGTTTTTCAAGCTGCCAGGGTCAGAATTTGAACCATAGCTAGCTATGGGAATCAACCTCCCTTAGTCATCCGCCACAGGGCTGACCCTAGACTTCTATTTCTTTATAATTCGCCCAGCCTAAGGTACTTCTGTGAGTATTGCAATAACAAACTAAGACATATAGTTTGATATTATAACTGATTTTAAGTAAATTTAAGTAGATAAAAAGAGACTTTAAGCTTATATGGATCCACGCCTATAATGCAATAATCTTTAATAATAAAAATATAAAACCTAACAAAAATCGGGACCAGCAGGTGGCGTGGTGGTTAAGGCACTGGACACTCCTACATGGCCGACCAGGGTTCGAGTCCTGACTCTGGTGGCTTGCTTTCTCACTTCCTCTCTCTCTAACTCTCAACCTCTGTCGTCTCTCTCTGGTCAAATTAACAAATAAATGAATGAATAAATAAAATAAAATAAATAATTATTTTTTTTAAATGAACAAAAATAGAATAATTCCAGAAACATTGTGACCATTTAGATTTTAAATATCAGTTTTGTAGATTAGTTAATACACTCTAACAGTTTAGTAGATATTTGAAAGGCCTATATACCAAGACTATGTAAAAACTAGAAAATAGTAACTAACATAAATTTTACTACTTCAAAAGTAGTTTTACATATCACATTTGACCCTTAAAGCAACTGTATTAAATAATCAGCATTGTATAATAGGTCTTAGGTATAGATAATCATTATTTAAACCACAGTGTAAAAACTGTATACCTTATGCATGTTATTCACATTGTCTTATTCTCAGCTTTTTAATCTGTAAAAATGAGAATGGTAATGAGACATGCTCCCATAGAGTTCTTTTGAAGATGTATGTAAACATTAAAGTTATTACAAAAACACTATTATTATTTCATTGTTCAGATAATAAAACTGGCCATCAAAAATGTGTTGTCTAGGGACCAGCAGTTAGCGTAATGGCTATGTCGCTGGACTCCCACGTAGTCGACCGTGGTTCGAGTCCCGGACCCGGCGGCTTAAACTCACGCCGGGAGCGTGTGCGTGCGTGCCCAAGATCCCGAGAGGGGAATGGAGGAGAAGGGATTGCGGTGTGGCCATCCCCCCGGGGGATGATTTCCTGCTTTCTATCTCTCTGTCTCTCTCTGTCTGTCTGGCGAGCGCACGCGCCCTATAGCAAAAACCTCTCCAAAAAAAAAAAAAAAATGTGTTGTCTAATATAATTTATTTAATAAGTATTTTCAATAGAATCTGAATACAGGAATTCAAATGACATAACTATTATTAAGTATACTATGCTATTTCATCTATACATAGCTATGTATTTTGCTACCTTGGTAAAATATTGTAACTTACTAAAAAAAAAAATGAGCCCTTATACATCATTTTATTTCCTCCAACTCCTAACCATGTTCAATTGTTGCAGTAGAAGTAAACATATCCTAAATAAATGATGTTCAATAAATGGATATCCCTAGCACCTTTTCTAACAAGATGAGGAAGAGAGTGCAAATTGCCCGAGTAAGTACCTTCTCAACTCACTTCACTTCTGCATACAAATCTCTTTTTTTTTTTTTTTGGAGAGGTTTTTCACTATAGGGCGCGTGCGCTCGCCAGACAGACAGAGAGAGACAGAGAGACAGAAAGCGAGATATCACCCCCCGGGGGGATGGTCACGCCGCAATCCCTTCTCCTCCATTCTCCTCTCGGGATCTTGGGCACGCACGCACACGCGCCCGGCGTGAGTTGTAAGCCACCGGGTCCGAGACGCGAACCGCGGTCGACTACGTGGGAGTCCAGCGACATAGCCATTACGCTAACTGCCGGTTCCCTGCATACAAATCTCTTTATATATTCACCTTCCTTCAATAATTTCTTATAAAGAAATACCTGTCACCATTTTCTTGGTGATTTATTCCAATGATTTTAAACTAAAAACACTATCTTCCCTCTATTCTTCTGAGAGTCTGTTTCATACATACCTTATAGTATAATACAAATGGAAGATGCAAGAATTTAACTACATAAAAGTAGATAAGTTTAGATAAAAACTGGAACGTAAGGAACAGAAATGAAGTGGTTGCTATTTTAGGGTTGGGAGATAATATACCAAATGTCAATAGTGTTTTCTCTAGTGCTATACTAACCTAATAGAACAAAAAGAGACTCACAGGGCAAAAAGGCCACTAAGAGACTTAGAGTACACCCTGACTTCTTATTGCCTAGTAAGCTTATAGTACTATAAAAATTTATATTTTGGGCATGATGAGAATCCCAGGGTCTCATATTCAATTTATTTAAATCTTTTGCCGGTGCATGTCCTATCAGTTTTATCCACTTCACGTTTTCTTCCTACATTTGCAAAATTAGAGACATCTTACTGTATAAAAATAAAGTTCTTAGAATGTTTTAAACATGGGTCTTCTTTTTTCTCCTATTGAGGAACTATCATATAGAAGTACTCATTGTAACAGAATTTGAAATGATTCACTATTCTTTATTGATTCACAAAACCTATCTCTCAATGATGAAAAGGGCTATGTTTACTTCAAGTAGATCCCCATCATTTATTTTGTAATCATAAAAATGGTATGGAAGAGATGCGGTGATATTCCATTGAAATTATTAAAGCTAACCAAATGTCTGAATTGCCTCATCTGGATTTTGTTCTTGTGTATGAGACTACCTGATCCTTAATGAAAGATTTGCTTTGGATAGCATATTAGTTTTTTTTTTTTTTATTGCAAAAACTACAAGTAGGAGAAGAAATACTACTTTTTAAACATGAAGCCTACATAGATAGCAGAAAAGGACAATTCTCAAACTGAGAATAATTAAATTAGAACCCAGTGATACTAAATTTTTTGACATACCTTGCTATTATATTTTTTAGAATCTGTGTGGTACTGAGCAAATTCTTTACACAATTCCAACTCAGATTAATGAGGGAAAAAGAAATACTCCATTTGACCTCAATTTCTAAACTCTTGGGTGGTACATAGTTAGGTTTTCCTAGGGTATAAATGAATAACTGCATTTATGAGTTTAATATTGTATATTATGTGTTCAGTTGTTGGGAAAATCATGATATATTTTTCTATGTTTTTCTGTGTATAAATGTGTCATGGCTTTCCTGGCAACCCAGTATAAACATAATTGTAGTTTTCATTTTGTTTTACATTTATTTATTTATCTATTTTTTTTATGATTTTCAAGCCACAGTGTCCAGGATTCAAACTACTGTTCACCATATAGGAATCCAGTACCTTAACCTCCATGCAACCTGCTGGCTCCTAGAACATATTGCTAAATAAATTTTTAGTTCTGTTTGTTCTGTTAACTCTTGTAACTATTTAATGTCCTTTAATTATACATCAATAAAATATTAATTTACAATACTTCTGTGAGTACATATGTGATTATTAACATCCATTGTGAGCATTCATGTGTGACATAATATATTCATGATTTTGCTTATGCAGAGAGGTTTATCTACACATCCCTTTCCTTGAGCACCTTGTCATCAATCTTCTACCGATGTTCCTTTCTATTCTAACTGTCCAATCAATAAAGACTCGTATCTTTGGCTATCAGTATTTCTTCTTCCAATAAAAATGATCAGGTTCACCGCTCAAAGTTCTGCCTTCTGGGAGGAATTCCCAGGTGCTATAGTATTGAAGTTGTGTACTGTAGGGTGGTGTCTGTACAGTAAGCAGACTACCTGTAAACTGGACCCAAGTTTGGATTGCTGTAGGAAATTCCCATGAGATCACAGGTGCCAGCGGGGACAGAGAAAGCAATATGGCAAGAATAGGGACCGTGGTCCTTGAGACCCCTCCCTCACATAGTTTACTTGTGACTTTGTGGCCTGGATTTGTCCAATCTCATATGTAACATTTCCATTTGATAATGGAGTGATGATGCGTACACCAACTTTCTGACTTAGTAAGTCAGACAATCTCCAATTCATGATGGGAAGTTCAGAGAGTGAAATAAATTGGAGGTCCATGGTCAGGCATTCAGTGACTGCGAAGGCCCAGCAGCAAGCCAAAAGATGTTTTACAGAAGGAGAATAGATATTCACAGAGAGCTTTGCTCCAAAACCTTAAGGATATGAACTGTGATTCACCAGGAGGAGCCTGCCAGAGGCATAAAACAATCATAAAAAAAACTTATCTTTTTATCATTGACACTTCGAGCACCATTAGATCTGCTGGTTCATATGGCCCAAGTGGCAAAGCAGCTCGCACACCACCCTTGTTGCAGAGCTTGTTTTTATTCTGGGTTCTGCATGAAAATAACAGCATTCTGAGCTAGTCAGTAAATAGGCCAGAGTAGCATGCTCAAATAAGAAAAATGTTGTCTCCAGAGCCAGAAGTCCACCAGGCATTGTGCTTGCTTTTCTTTATTGGACATGACAAATGCAACAATTTATTTCTCATACACTTAGAAATTTCAATAATGTGTAAAGTCCTTGATTTTTATTTTTTAATTTATTTCCGAAGACCAGAAGATGGTGTTGTAAGGGTTACATCACTGGACTTCCACGTGATGGACCACAGTTTAAGTCCTGGACCTGGCAGCTTAAAACCCATGCCAGGCACATATGTGTGCATGCCCAAGATCCCTCGAGGAATGAAGGAGAAGGGATTGTGGTGTGACCATTCTCCCTGCAGCACAATTTCTCAATTTCTGCCTCTCTGTCTCTCTGTCTCTTCAGCAAGTACATGTGCCCTATACAAAAAAACAAAAAACCTCTCTAAAAAAAAAAAAAAAAGAATTCTATTGACACACAAATGTCTTACCAATATGTAAAGAATTTACTTCTTACCAAAATAGACACTCTGCATATTCATTTCCTCCCCTCCATGCAGTGATTCTGACAAAACTACCATCTCTTCATCTACAGGTATCTTATCTTCATGGTATTATTCCACACAGCATTTCTCAGATCAAAGAACTCACTTCACAGAAAATAAAGAGTAGCAATGGGCCAAGTGGTGTTGACCTGAAGCGGTCAGGTTTCATTTAAAATAAGAAATTTTTAGAAACGGAGCTGAAGGCAAATGGTAGCTCACTGCTCCTAGACTAGAAACTCCACAGTTTCTAGCAGGAAGATTTGGATTGTACCTAGGGGCAGTTGAACAGAATTGTAGCTTATTGTGAAGATGAGAATGTTAGAAAATATAAATGATCCTAATGTCTTACTTAGTGATTGGAGAAGTAAACAACAAAAAAAGGAAAGATACATTTAGTTTTGATGGTATATGGAGAAGAGAGATCCAAAACAGGATTTACCTGTTTTTCAATGGTTTTCACATTCAACATCAATTTAAAAAAATACCAAGTCTCTATAGAGGCCCTCTTCCCAAAACTTACTTAATGCTAAAGTTAGGGCAAAAAGTTTGATAAATTTAAAAAGTTCCGTATGTGATTCTAATATAAAACCAGTATTGAAACTATTTAGCCATAGTGTGGAAATGAGTGACAATTACAGAAAAATTGGGATTTGAGTTTCTTCTGGTTGGCTGCTATAGGCTACTCTATAGAGTGCTGATGTAGGCAGAGTGTAGAACAGAAGGCAGTGAAGTGAAGCCGAGCATAGAGCCTGTGCTTCTCCACCTGAGGGGAGAATGAGTATTGTGTACCCCTAAGCAAGTTCAGAGGTATTTGAAACAGGCAAAAAAGATATTTGTGGATGGATTTCTTTCTTTGAATGCTTCCGGGATAAGAATGCTGAACAACCTCACAAACTGCTAAACTAATCCTCCCCTCTCATTTGTGTGGGTAGTTCATCTTTGGTGGAAGTTTAGTCAATGAAAGAGGGTGGATCTTTCAAGGTGCTGAGATCACCAGACACAATTAGAACTGAATCTAGGTAATATAAGAGATCATGTATTTGAAAATGGAAAAAGTAAATGCAGAACAATACAAAACAAAAATATGGGGTTCAAGCAAGTGCTTAGTGATATTTATGATACCAAAGTAAAATGTCACTATAAACTTGCATAATTAAACTTTCATTGTTCCTCCTAGTTATGGGACATTAATGATCTAGCAATATATTATCTCCAAAAAGGAAAATTGAAACATTCAGATATTTTTTTAAAATTACATCAAATTGAAAATGAGAAAAATATGCTTATAGAGAAAAATTTCCATTTATTAATCCTTAAGAGGAACATAGATTTTTCACATAAATACACAGTATTTTATCCATGAACTTTAAAATATTAACTAAGTGGACAACAAATAGCCAATTGCAAATTAATTTACCTCAATGAAATAGGTTTCAATGATTTAATAAAGTGTAGTTGTATAATAAAATTAAATGAGTGCAACAGAAAAAAATAATATAAAGTAATCTGAGGTTTTTTTGAGTTGTTATTTCTAAGAAACATGGGATTTAAGCCAAAATAATGGGCAACGATATCTGAATCCTGATATGACCTCTTTCCAATGATTAAGTTTAATATTATATCAAAGGAAATCTGTCTATCTCAGTTCATTATACTGTGGCTCAGAGAAATACTTGAGACTGGGTGATTTGTAAAGAACAGAGATCTATTTGGTGGCTGAAAAGACTGAACATGTGGGGCTACTATCACAACATGACTAACAGAAGGAGAAAAGATGCTGGACATGTGCAAAAAGAGAGAGACCTCAAGGCTTTTTTGTAACAAACTACTCTCGGGAGGACTAAACATGGATTATGAGAGCTCGAACTCAGTGGGTCTCATAAAACAGCATTAATCTATTCATGAAATGAGGCCTCCATGATTCAATTATAGTCTACTGGCCCCCAACCCCCAATGCCATTCCACCAGGAACCACATTCCAAAGTACGAACTTTTGGGTGTTGCACCATTATGCAGACCATAACAGTGTCCAAACTGGGACTTTGTTCCACAGGATAATGACAGTACAATAAGACTAACAGCAATCAGTTCCAGTTAGAACTTTACAAAATGAACCTAAATGTTAAGAACTCAGTTAAACTGTACTGATTACATTCAAATTAACTTGTTAATTGCATAATGCAGGAAAGCAAATTTCAGTTGCAATTCTCTTTTTTTCTCTTTCTTCCTTTCTTTCTTTCTTTCTTTTTTTTTAAGAGATTTTTTTTTCTATAGGGTGCATGCATTTGCTGGAGAGACAGAGAGAAAGACAGAGAGACAAAAAGTAAAAAATCACCCTACAGGGGGGATGGCCACATGGCAATCCCTTCTTTTCCATTCTCCTCTTAGTATTTTGGGCATGCACACGCATGCGCCCGCATGTGAGTTTTAAGCTGCCGGTTCTGGGACTTGAACCACAGTCTACATGGGAGTCCAGCAACATAAGTATTACACCATCTATTGGTCCTGTAATTCTCTTTCTTCTTTACTCTCTTATTTTCACTTTTCTTTGCATCTTCATCAGCCCTCAGATATTATGGTTGATTTGGAGGACAGATAATGCGTATTTTCCTAAAGTAATAAGCTAGAATAATAGCCCTTATTAGGGTTTCTTAACTAGTTCTTCTTATTTTTAATATAATTATACAAACTATACATATTTAAACAGAATAAAAGTGTATAGATTTAAAATATTTTTAAGGCTTTAAAATCGTAAACACATGTGATAGTCTATTACATTTCTCCCTACCACCCAATCCTATTCACTAGATGCAAACATTTTAGACTTTTGTAGTTTGATTTTCCACATTGCTAAATAGTATAAATTCAGGGAGTCTTCAAAAAGTCCATGAAAATGCATGTCATGAAAAGCTAAGTATGGATTTCAAAACTGTTTGTAACAAAATAAATTTCTACTTTATTTCCACTTTTCCACGAACTTTCTGAAGTCTCATGATATACTTTAAGAATTGTAGATATTACTTGTTATAGGGCTATCATTTAGCCTTTTACTTCATATCACTTATTGCTCTTCTATCTTTCCAATATTATAATTGGAGTTCATCTAATTTTTACTATTTCTATTATTTTTAGTGGTTAATATTACTTGTTAAACCATCTATTTTATTTATACCTTCTTTCTTCTAGACCAGGCTTTTATTTCTTTGACGTTTTAAAAAAATTTTATCTATTAAAAATACTTACTAATCTAACTGTGATCTTCATCTACATTTTACTAATATTGCTCTTGCCAAAACAATCCCACAAGACGTGGAATGGTTGCTGTCTGGATCCTTCCTCTATATAGTATTTTTCTTATGATTTCTTATCACACAATCTTAGGAATATCTTTTCTTTTTCTTTTTTTTTTAATTTGTTTGTTTTTTGTTTGTTTTATTGCCAGAGGGTGCCTATGCTCACTAAAGAGAGAGAAAAAGAAAGCATCCCCATTGGGGCATGGTCATACCACAATCCCTTTTCCTCTATTTCTTCATCCTATCAGTCTGAGGCACCCACACAGACACACCTGGCATGTTTTTCAAGTTTCTTTTTAAGTAATCTGCCCCAATATTAACTTACACCATGTGTTTGGTGGCAGAATTTATTCTAAGTGGTGACTTACAGAACGCATTTTAAAGAATGAGACAATAGAAGTTACTAATAGAATTGATATATGACATGACATGAGAGAAAAACTAAGTTAAGAAAAGCTCCTGAGATTTCTCTCTGAGTTATTATGCGTACAGAGATGTTACTTGCTGAAATGGGCATAGTGGATGAGAGGCAGATCTGTGAGCAGGGGTAACGGCCATTCAGACGTGTTTGTTGTTGTTGTTTGTTTGTTTGTTTTCTTAACCTTAACTTTTTGATATGTTCTTTTGAGAAGACCTTTTAAAAATCCAGGTGAATATGATGAATGAAGCTGAATGTATGAGTATGGAGTTTAGCAGAACAATTAAGAATGGACATAAAAAATTCAGGAGTCAAATTCATATACGTGATACTTGAACCTTGAGATTCAAGAAGCTCACTTAAGAAGTTTTGATTCAAATAGTGGATACTGTGGCATAAAAATAATTATAATTTGGGACGTGTAGTAGAACTTTTTAATCCAACTAAAAAGGGATGACCAAAATATGTAGAAAAGATAAGGATATAATATTTTGGAAAACAGTGGATATGTTGTTTCAAGAAGGAAGTCCCACAATTCCAGTTTGACCTCTATATATTTAAGAGACACTACCTATTAGAATAAAAAACACCTTGATATCCTAGTAGTTTCACACACTGGAAGTTTACTTCTAGCTCACATATATCCAATTCTTGTCAGGTAGGAAGAGGAAACATCAAGGCTGTGAGAGGCTCTGTCTTCTCTAACATCCTCCATTTTCACCTTAAGCCTCAACAATTGGCTCGCATGTGGTGGTGGTGGGGGGGGGGTGTGGGAGAGAAAGGATCAAACTTGGGATTTCGTGTGTGCCAAACCTGAAGGTGGTGCACATCCTTCTGCCTACTTACCTGTGACCACACCCTGACACGTATGTTGTCACAGACCCCTGCTGGACAGTCTGAGGACACCAGTGCCACTGTGAACCTACCTAACTAATGTGCTAAATAAATGAGTATATTAAGAAGCCAGCCAGTCTTTGTCATAAATATCAATATTCCTCTAGAATGACTTACTTCTACAAAAGCTATTTTTTTCTCCTCAGAGTCCCTCTAAATTCCTATTATGTTTCATATAATTTGTTCAATGAAACACCTATTCACCTGTAACAAGTCTATCAGAGACCTTTATCTTCATGAATCCAAGAAAACAAACCATCCTAGAATAGAGAATTTTCTGATGGCATTTTAATGACAATTTAAGTTCATACACAATTTAGCTAAACACATCTGGATGGATCTTGCAGTTTGGCCTCAGCTAACCATTCTAATAAGCAGTGCAGTGTCACGGCTCATTTGATTTTGTTACATACATATACACGGAGGGGATGACTTCATTAGTAGAGATTCTTTGAAGAAGATAACAAAGCCTTTGAAAGAATGAAAGAATAATGTCTGAACACTTAGACCTCTGGCATTTTAATAGGCCAACCCTAATTATTTTTAGGCTCAGAAAGAAGGACAATTCCTAACATACATTTTTGGGGTTTTATGAAGGAAAATTCCAAGTAAAAGAAGAACCCAATTTGCAATAAAGCATTACATGGGGCCAGAAGGAACACTGGGCTTAGGACCAGCATAATGGTGTCTATCCTTCTCTCCAATTACTAACTCAGTGAACTAGCGAAAAACACTTAACCTCTTCATGAAGTCAGATAATGACATCAACTTTTTAGGGTGGGTGATGAATACTAAATGTAGCAATGTAAATAAATTGCTTTTCAAATTACAGCAACAGTCAAGAAAGTATTTCCTCCATTTTTGTACATCTTCATAAGCAATTTCTTTTTCATGTTCAAATACATATACTTGCATTGTGTGATTGCTGATATAAACCCCATCACTCTGTTTACTATGATTTATACTGTAATTCTATATAATATTGCATTTCCCTAATTTAGTTTACTTCTCAATGAAAAAGTGCAAATACTATGATTGTTTCTGTCAAAAAAACAAATAATATATTCTTGTTATTGAGAGTTTACTGGATGTAGAATTAATTTCTGAAGCCAGCTGTTGTAGCTCAGTAATAAAAAATGCAACCCTCTGCAATGCTGGATCACCCTGGGAAGGTCCCAGGTTCATATCCCAAGGGCTCCCTGTACACACCAGTCATGCTTATGTGCAGCTGGGATCCGGACTGCTGCTCTGGGGAACAGAACAGTGAGAAGACCTGCTAGTGATTCTTCTCTCTCTCTCTCTCTGAGAAGATAGAAATAAATAAACTTAAAAAACAAAAAAGGATTACAGGGGTCAGCAGGTGGTGTGGTAGTTAAGGCTCTGAACTCCCACACAGCGGACTGTAGTTCAAGTCCTGGACCTGGCCAGCTTGCTTTTTCACTTTCCTTGTCTCTCTCTTTGCTCTCTCTGTCTGCCTCTCTCTGGTGAATGCATGTGGACTATAACAAACAAATTAATAATAATAATAATAAATAATTCTTTTTTCAAAAAAAGAATTATAGGTGTGACTTTGGCCCTCAAATACAAAATCTTTGAATTTCATAATCTTTAAATTCCTGAATGAGTAATTGAAAATGTAGTACTTATTGTATAATTATTTTATAATTGAAATGATTACTTGAAGAATATTATTTTGAAGTTATTACTATATATATATATTTTATTTTTTGAGAGGTTTTTGCTATAGGGCACGTGCACTTGCCAGACAAACAGAGGGAGACAGAGAGACAGAAAGCAAGAAATCACCCCCCGGGGGGGATGGCCACGCCACAATCCCTTCTCCTCCATTATTCTGTCGGGATCTTGGGCATGCACGCACACACGCCCAGCGTGAGTTTAAACCACCGGGTCCGGGACTCAAACCGTGGTCGACTACATGGGAGTTCAGCGACATAGCCATTATGTTAACTGCTGGTCCCACAATATATATTTTTGTTAATTAACTTGCAGCTAACTAGAGAAAGTAGTGGACTTGTAAATTTTTTTAATTTTGTATTTTATTTTATTATTATTTTAAGTTTTCTATAGGGCATACAAGCTCACCAGAGAGAGACAGAGAGAAAGAGGTAAAGTAAAAAAGCAAACCACCAGGTCCGAGACTAGAACTGTGATTGGCAATATGGGAGTCCAGCACCGAGATCACCAAAGCATCTGCTACTCCCTGCACTTGTAAATTTGTGAGTCTGCTTATGTAAACATGTGGCCTTTAGACACAAATTTGGAGATGCAAACTGCCAATATATAAATATGCATCTTCAAGATACATCCTGCAAACAGTACATATATACATACATATACATGTATGCATATGAGGTCTTCAAGTTCATGGAAAATGCATACTATGAGAAAGCTATCCATGGATTTCAAGTTTTTTTTATGCTGAGGTAAATTTATCTTTTATTTCCATTTTCCATGAACTTTTTGAAGTACTCTCATCTTAATACACATACACATATATACACACAGAGCTATTTCTGTATGCACGAAATATGTATATGTGACTAAATCAGTCTGTAATATTGAAATAAGTATGATTTAGTGATCAAACACCATGCCACCATGTTAGATGATTGCATGAATGAAGTTAACGTTCATCTCATTAATGAAACAGCAACTGAAATTAAACATCAAATGTAACACCCAGGAAGAAAATTATATCGAGAGATGTATAGAAAATCCGAAGAGTTTTTTAAACATGTCAGCAATCCAGATACCGTTTTCTAAATGCCAGAATGTATTCCTCTGTTATGTGGTTAATGTTTATGGTCACTGAATCAAGAAAACACCCATATTGGGACCAGCAGTTAGCGTAATGGTTATGTCGCTGGACTCCCACTTAGTCAACTGCGGTTCGAGTCCCGGACCCGGTGACTTAAACTCAAGCCGGGCGCTTGTGCGTGCATGCTCAAGATCCCGAGAGGAGAATGGAGGAGAAGGGATTGCGGTATGGCCATCCTCCCTAGGGGGTGATTTCTCACTTTCTGTCTCTCTGTCTCTCTTTGTCTTTCTGGCGAGTGCACGCGCCCTATAGCAAAAACCTCTCCAAAAAAAAAAAAGAAAAGAAAAAAAGAAAGCACCCATATTAAATATAGAAGTGGAGCAATTCCTGGGGTCTTCAGCATTGTCTTAATTGTGCTCAGTGTAGGTATCTCTCATCTTGAAGAAAGAATTTTTTTGAATAGAACTTCTACCGACGTTCATAAATAACAAGCAAATGCTGTTGAGCAGAAATAATAAAAATTGTGGATAGATGTAACATAAATTGATATAATTTTATAGAATAAGTTTTAAAGTACCATCATTTTGCTGCTTCAATGTTCTTGCAATAAACAATACAGTATAGTACATTAAATTATATCGATTCAGTTCCTGTTACATTTTCAATTCATTAAAGAGACAAATGGCAGAAATAAAATTACCAAAACAACCTTTCTTCCTTCTTCTCCCCCAACAGGTAACAATCCCATATACTGTTTCTTTGTTTTCCCTTTAGTTCTATAACGGAGTTGTTCTTCAATGCAGAAATTTACCCTCACAGCCTGGGTGAAAGCTAGTTTTCATGGGACATTTCACAGTTCACCATTGCTTTTTGTCTGGGCTGTGTTTCCTTTAAAACTCTTGAAATACTGCCAATTGTTAGATCATTTTTATAGCACATGTAGACTGAACATATACGACAAGTTTCTGAAAGTCCCATAAAAAATTAAAGTCAATTAGTAACCCCAATAATTGTGCACTGACCTTAGAATACAATAAACCTGTATTTGGCTTGCCCATAAAAAATGTAGTATTACTTCCTACAAGCTTGTCCCCACTAGCAGTAATGATGAAGTACTAGCAGTAGTTAGCAGGAAAACCAAAGAATAAGAATTAAAAAGAGATTCAATATTTCTTGAATGGAAATGTCAATACCATGCCACATCATTACAATAAAACATGGTTTGGAGGAGAAGACTATGTTAGGGTAGTAAGAAAACACTTCATTCAAATGTCTCACAATTCAGGTGCGCCCAGACTTGGGATGAAAATTAATTTTGCTATCTAAAATGTACCACACGTAAGAATGAATTCTTACTCTTTCATGAGGTGTTAAAATACCGTGTGTCCTATTTTCCTATTGTTATTATAGCACGTGGCTATACCCTTACTCACCGGAGCAACACAGATTTACCTTTGCAACAGTTGTAGAGGTCAGAAACCTTAAAATCCAGGTGTTGGTAGGACTGCATTCCTTCTGGAGGCTCTCCGGTGGAATCTATTCCCTTGCCTTTTCTATCTTTCAGACCACCCACATCCTTTGGTTTATGGCCTGGCCTCTTCCCTTGTCTTTGAAGGAAGCAGTATAGCATCTTTGCAGATCTCTGACCCTGCCTTCATCTTCACTTCATCTGAATCAGACTCTCCAGCCCACTCACTCCCCTTTCAGGAAGCTTTGTAATTGCATTAGGCTTAGCAGACAAACTAGAATAATCTCCCTTTTCAAGAACCCTAATGTAAAGAGATCTGCAAAGTTCCATGAGATAACATATTCACAGGTTTCAGAGATTAAGATATGAAGGCTTTTGAGAGGCCATTTTCAGCCTGCCATGCTGTGCAAGAAAATGCAATCATTTAAGTTTAAGAGAATGAACTTTATTCATCTTTCAGCATATGTGTCCTTATCACTGATTCTCTATTTTTTCCAGCAGCTGGTACTGAACACTGTGGAAGTCAGGGATTATAGTTAGTGACAGTCTAGCCTATTTAATTTGTTTCACAGGACCAGATGACGTCATGGTAAAATGCTATGCTCTATGAGGCTGATCCATATGGAAAGTTTCCAGGTTTACATCTGGAGACTCTCCTGAGTCCAATGGGCATGCCAGTGCCCACGACCCAGGCTGGCTGAAACCTGGAGTGGATCACAGCATCAAGACCTATTGGGGCTCTGTCTTTCTTGCTTATAAGATAAATAAACTTTAAACATTTTTAAATTGATGTTATTAAATGAAAGAACCCATTGAGCTACTGCTATTAAAAGCTGTGTTTGGGCCAGCCGTGGTGCATTGGTTAGCCCTGTGCATCAGGAACTGGATCCCACATGACTAACCATGAATGCAACCCCAGCTACAGTGGCTTGAAAAACATGCTAGATACATGAATGCCCCAAATCCTGATGGGATAAAGAAATAGAGAAAAAAGAATTGTGGCATCACCAAACTATTGGTGTTACTATGTTTTTCTCTATTACCATCTAGAGACTGACTACAGCCTTTTGGCAATAAAAAATTTTTAAAAATATGGGACCAGCTGATGGTCAAGTGGTTGCATCACTGGACTCTCACATGACTGACCATGGTTTGAGTCCCATATCCAGTGGCTACACACTCACCACCAGGTGCATGTGTGTGTATGCCCAAGATCCCAGGAGGAGAAGGAATTGTGGCCATCCCCCTTGAGAGGGAATTTCTCACTTTCTCTCTGTCTCTCCGGTGAGTGCACATGCTCTATAGCAAAACATCTCTCTCAAAGGAAAAAAAAATAAAAACTTAAAACTTGGAAAGGTATGTTATCTCGAGATTATGACCATAAAATTCATTTATTAGAAAGGGAAAATAACTTCAGCTTTCAAAGTCAATTTGGTTCAAATCTTTGTTATCCAAATATGAGTTGACACTTACCTGAACTTGTTTCTGACTCTGTTATTAGTTTCTGTCTTCCTCTCACTCAACAGTTGTATACAAAACTCAACTCTCTCAGTAGAGTTCCACAAAAGTTCCACTCACAGAGAGTATTTCAAAATTTGATTTGCAACCGAAGAGAGCCCATTCCTCCCCTCGATGCTTATGATATTTGATGTTTCCCGAATTCCTTTATTTTTATTCCTTCTCAGATATCTGTGTATGCCCTGACAGAAGCAACGCAAGCCCCTCCCCTGGCCTACTGCACAGTATAAAGCTTTTGCTACTTTTTCATTAAATCTAGAAGAGGTTATCAAATATTTTTCCCCAAATGATTAGACATGTGAAATAAGCTTCCCCCCCCAATATTTCACATGATATGTTCATTTTATTTCACAATGACAGAAACAGATGAAAAAACTAGTATATATTCGTTGCATATTTTTTCCCATTTATGGATTGGATGTAATATTAAAAGTAATAAATGCTAGCAGAGGTGTTAAAATTTGTGACCCAGTATGTCTCATAGATAATTCTAGCCCTTCATAATTATTCTGAGTGATTGAGAGAAGACATTTGAAATGGGTTATTGTTGTAAGGCTCTACAAATAGAAAATTTCAGTTATAAACTACAATAGAAGAAACAGATCATTTAATAATTTTATACTCTTAAATATTTAACAGTATCAATCACAACAAAGATGTTGAACAATCCTTTAAAGTTGTTTTTGATGATAAGATGATAATAATAAAGTATTTTTATCCTACAGAATTACTGTAATAATCAGAGAACAAAATTCTGGGCTTGTTTTAATTTTTAAAAAGTATGTTATGATCATCTTGCATGAAAATTACAAAATATTTGTTGCAAATGGCCTTAGAAATGACTCTCTCTAAATATCGTAAAATGCCTTCGTCTTCTCCATTCCATTTAATTTTATGTTATTATATAATATTTAAATTATAGTATTAGTAACAAAACTAATACAAAATAATTTATGTGTTTCAGTTTTCAAGGAATAAATAATAAAACGCTTCTGGGATTTTGAAGTACCTGAATAAAGTATTTACTGTGGCAGACACAATGATTAGCTCTCCAGAATCATCCACATCCCAGGTCCCACGTGCTTACTGTTTACCTTAACGTTGTAAAATGCTAAAACATTTACACTCCCAAACTCTTGCATTTAAGTTAGTCAAGGACTCTGTGCTAAAAAATAAAGTGTAAGCAGAAATTTCTTGCTGGGGCTTTGGGGAAAGCATTGTAAAGGTGGATAGATATAGCAAACATGACTTTTTTTCCTCCATTTAATATTTCTTCATCCTACTGTCTGGATTAGGAATCTGATCCTGGCTTCAGTGGCTTGTGCCTGTGATCCCAGCTGCTTGGGAGGCTGAGGTAGGAGGATCCCAACAGAGCAAGGCCCGATTAAATTGCATGCCTAACATAGCAAGGCAGGAAAAAGAGATGAGCCAGTCTTGAGACCTTAACCCCTATATTAACACTGCGTCTCCTACATCTGTCTTTCACAGGTGTGAGAGAAATACATCCATTATTTACTTAAGTTTATATTTTAGGTTTTCTTTTGCTTGTATCAGAATAAAATCCTAGTATTGGTTTTTATTTATTCTTTCTGGCAGTCTCAAATTGCATCTGTGTGTGTGTGTGTGTGTGTGTGTGTGTGAAGGGACTTCAGAAAGTTAGCAACAAAATGGCATTAAAGTTTCAGTTTAGTTCAGTACCAAAATTGTTTGAAATCCACTAACTTTTTGAAAGTCATTTGTATGTGTGCACACACAAAAAAGTGCTTATTTACATGAACGCATGTCATTATTAGAGAAAATTTGTTTCAAAAAGTGTTTTTGTTTCAAAAAGTGTTTTTGCAGTTATGATTCTTAGTGATAACTTTCTCAAAGGAGGTCACAGGGGGATGTTGTTTGTAAAGTTGAAAAATACATGTTTATTCAAATTAAGGTCACCTGTAAGGATGATGTCCCTGAATATTTCCTTCAAGCTCACTTCTGTGGGTCCTAGTTCATTTCACCCAACATGCTACTGCTCTAGTGAAATCTAAAATATTGCCCTAGACAAAGGCAGTTACTCTGAACACAGCTTATAGCTCCAATTTCGAGTTAAGCACCCATGGAACACACAGAAGTATAATTTGCTTTCAACAGAATTTAACAGTTTTATTTCCATTTACTTGTTTGTAGGACCAAACCTAGAGTTCATAACTATGGCTCTTATTTATTTATTTTTTTAATTTAATTAGGAATATCTAGACAATACATTTTATGATTCATCTGCAGTGATTATTATATTTTGCTTTTTTATTATTTAATTGTATTTATTATTATTTTTTTTTAATTTGCCATAGGGCACATGTACTCACTAGAGAGAGTGAGAAAGAGGGAAAATGAAAAATCAAGCTGCCAGACGGAGAACTCAATGCACAGTCAGCCATGTGAAGTCTAGCACCTTCCCCATGCTGCCTGCTGGCCCCATCTGCAGGGGTTACTAACACAGTGGACTTTTGAAGCTTTAGAGAGTTCTGTATTGGGACCTAAAAGATATGCTGAAATAAAGTGTGTCCTCTATCGGGTATTTTGAGATCCTCAACCATTACTATTTCTTGAGGAACTTCTTTATTTCTTAGTCACCTCAAGAACATTCCAACTCAGCCACAGCAAATTTTACTAGGTCCAATGTCATTATTACACTGTCAGAATTCTTTTACTATGTGTTGAAAACTTTGTTCACCTTTCATGTGCAATTTGTTTTTATTCTTAAAATTAACTAGATAGCATTTCTAGATTTTAAACAACCTACCCAATTTCTCATGACTAATGTGGGTCCAGTCCAGGATTTTAGTGGGATCTTGCTTCTTGAGGCAACTTTCTTAAAATCTACGCTATAACAACCCTGTCTTGCAAAAATTGCTTTTCACCTTTCATAGAACTTCACACATTTTACCATCGCTGTATTTCACAGGGTCTGTGCTCTACTTTTTCAATGATTCTATAAAAACTGTTTCAGTGCTTTAGAGAAATATTGAACTCCCATTCCCTCAAATTTCTCCATCCAATTTGAAGTTTTACAAAAGAAGGTGCCTCGATAGCTCTCTCTTTGACATGACCTATTCTTTATTGCTGCTCTGATGCTAAAACAGGTGTGTCACGCTCTGTGTACCTACTCAAACCATTTGTGGCAATAGAGGGATATATATTAAGTAAATTAAAATATGACAGCCAAAATAACTTAAAAAGTTTCTTCTAACATGTTTTTAAGTCTTTAGAGTTTGGCCTTTTATAAAAAAATATAGTGTTCTTTGAAAAAATGCCTTTATTTACAGCTCTCCTGGTTTCATTTCAGGTACGAACTCAATTAATGACAAGTTTTGTATCAAGTTTCTTGAAATATTTTACATTTCCAAAGTGTTGGTGGTGATAATGCAGAGGCTACAGAAAACAAAAGTTGAGGACCTGGAATTCAGAGAATCCAAGAAGTCAAAGTAAATATTTACTTCTGTGTTTTATGTTTTAGGGAAAAATAACTGTGTCTTGTGGTAACTTTTTAATCACTTAATAGTTACAAACATGTTTTTTTTTTTTTCAGAAATAAAACTGAACTTATTTTCTCATGATTTCAAGTCATAGCATCCTTGAAACTTACAAGAACACTTTCAAGAATGCTGAATGAGAATTGCATAAACTAAATACAGGCAGAGAAAAATTAATTCATGTGTATGTGTGTATATATGTGTGTGTGTCTGCGCACTTATATCTATTTTTTATTTGTCTTTTCAAGTTTGTTATATACGCTATGTGTGTGTTCACATATGTATTCATATATGCAAACATATATGATAAATGTACTTTATTTAAAATTATATGCAAGTGGTGAAGAATAAGGCTTTTTTTTTTTTTTTTTTTTTTTTTTTTTAGGGAGAGAAAGAGATTTTTGCCATAGGGTGCATATGTTTCCAGAGAAAGACAGAGAGAAAGGAAGCGACAAATCACCCCCCCCCCCCCCCCGCCCAGGGGAATGGCCATGCCACAATCCCTTGTCCTGTATTGCCCTCTTGGAATTTTAGTCACACATGCATGCACACATGTTTGGCCTGAGTTGCAAGCCACCAGGTCTGGAACTCAAACTGCAGTTGATCATGTGGGAGTCTAGCACTTTAACCACTACACCACCTGCTGGCCCCAAGGATAAGTTATTTTCCAAGGCAGAGAACTCTACATATCTTGCACCAGTCTTGATCCATAGAACAAGTTATTTGCAAATGGACAAGTCTGCATCTACACTGCATCTATTTTGACTTGCAGTTAAGTTCACTGGCTGTTAAACTATATACTAGAAATACCAATCCTAAGATAATTTTGAACCAGCAACTCACATGTATTGCCATTTTAAAAAAAAGTCCCACATACTATAAGGCATTATAATATTGTGGCTTCAAGCATAAATTCTAGAGAGAGGCCACCTAAGTTTGAAATCTATGTTGATTGTCCACTGATTGTATGATCCTTGGGAAGGTACTACAACTTGCCTTGCTCAGTTTGCTCATTTGTAGAGCAGAAGTGGAAGCATACAGTCCTCTTTTGAAGGGTCATAATCTGGAGGGATGGAGGGTCTGCCGGGCCTGCCCTTTACTTCCACCAGCTACCCATCAGCCACAGCGTTATGACGGGCACAACCTGCCATAAGCCTTGTCTAGGAAATGAACTTTTCATCTTGAATCATATGTTCTGATCTGAAAATCAGGGATAACGAATACGAGGTGATAACCATCAGTTTATATATTCTTATTTGCAGAGAAAGATTCCGTTAAGCCATTGGTGAGATTTTTCCATTTCTCTCAATATTATGTACCATTCCACTCACAAAAAAAGTTAAAATCAGGCAAGGATCACACTAAATGATATTAAATATTATACTATTTTCTGAAAATGTTTAAAAATTGTGTCTCTGGGTAGAAAAACACACATATGTATGTCCATATATACATATACTAGTTAATTATAAAGTTTGCTAGTATAGGGACCAGCAGTTGGCCTAATGGCTATGTCACTGGACTCCCATGTAATCGACCGTGGTTCTAGTCCAGGACCCGTTGGCTTAAATTCATGCCAGGCACGTGTGCGTGAGTGCCCAAAATCCCAAGCAGAGAATGGAGGAGAAGGGATTACAGTGTAGCCATCCCCTCTGTGGGGTGATTTCTTGCTTTCTGTCTCTCTGTCTTTCTGGTGAATGCATGTGCCCAATAGCAAAAACATCTGGAAAAAAAATAATTTACTAGTATAAAAATCATGTAATTCAATATTAAAATAATAATAAAATATCCAATATTTGTCACTAAAAATGTCATAAGCTTATAACTGCAAATTGAATTGTTTTCTTCCAAAATTCACTATTTAATCATTTTAGTGCTAACAGTAAGTTCTCAAATTCAGTAAATAAATAAATGTTTAACAACTATTCAACTCAATGTAATAGCCTCTCACATCATTGACAAACTACTGCAGTTTTACAAGAATACTGGTTGATATTCTGTTTATGTTAATGACTAAGTCAAAATGAAGCAATGGAGACATGTCAGAATTTGTCTCAGTCAATGACATGAGAGACTTCTTTGATACATCAGTTGATAGTTATTTAATACTGAAAGAAAATGTCTGCATTTTTTATATGTGTGCTGTTTGCAATGTAACAACTATAAATGCAACAATTTAATTTTAATCCGGATTAATAAATTTGCATCATCACTCTATCCATCATTTTCTTTAAATCAAAAGACACTTGGGAAAATAATAAATTATAACCCCATAGCCTACTGGTTAAGGGAGTCAAATTCTACATGGCCAACTAAGGTTTGAATCCCGGCTCCTGCAGCTTAAAAAACTCACTGGGTGCTTGTGCATGCATTTCCAAAATCCTGACAGGATAGAGAAATGGAGGTAAAGGGATTGTATATAGCATGACAACAACCCACTGGAGGATGATTTCTCTCTTCCTCTGTCTCTTGCAAGCTCATGCACTCTCTGACAGTTAAAAAGTAAGTAAATAAATTACTAGTTTATAACTTTTGACAATTTTCATGCTTTAAAACAATGACCATTTTTATTCCACTAGTATGACAACCCTAAATGGAAGGTTGGGGAAAGACATGGAGTAGCACATCATTGAATAGTATTTCACCATATTAATCAAATAGATGTAAATAACTCCAAAGCAATATATACTAGCAAAATGAAGATAAATGATTAGGAAATGAGTTTTAAATATTTTACTTATTTTTTATAGAACTTATTTAATTGAATTATTAAAGTGGAAATGTGATCACATGCACTCTGGATGGATATTTCGTTTCATAAGGAGAGACAGGTTATAACTCTAATTTTTAAAATCCATCACTAGAGAAAAAAATAAATTTTACACTGTGAAAGCATACACCTTGGGTGTGATATTGTATCTGCCTTTTGGAGTCACCTTTTCAGTAATATGTCAGTGCCAAATGAAGTGGGCTTTCAATATCTCATCCATTAGATTTGATGACTAGTTTGACGATCACTTTATACCTCTCAGCAGCAAATAAATATATTGTAGACAATGTTCGCTAATACAAGTAGCTGACGACTCAAATCTTTTTCTCAAAAGAAAATCAGCGTTGGAGGTCCAATTCACAGATGAACATACATTCTTTTTTAAGAGATGATATTTCTCACGTTAGCTTTACTGGCCTGTAAGTCTTTTAAGTCAGACGAGGCACTCTACTTTTGGTTTAGCCTTAAGCAGAGTCTCACATTTTTCACTCTTCTGCCTCATAAACTTCAGCAGATTGGGTTATAAATACTAAACTAGTGGGACCTGCTGCCAAATCCTGGAGTCTCTCTTTACTTTTGGATCTCTATTTGTGTGCAGAGAACATCTGAGCTACCCTTTCATACCAGTGCCTGCAGACAAAGTCCTCCAGAAGTCACTAACAGACACATCTTTGCCTTGGCCCTGACTGTGCAGATCAAATAGGGCAGTTATGCAAATGTTGTGACTAATCAGAAATTATAAGGACTAAGCAGTTCTTTTACAAGAAGATTCCAAACTTGGAAATGGTCCAGTCATCAAAGTCTTTCAAGGTATTCTTTTTTTTTTTCTTTTTTGAAAATTTATTTTCATTTAGGGACCAGCAGTTAGCGTAATGGCTATGTTGCTGGACTCCCACGTAGTCGACCACGGTTCCCATTCCAGACCCGGTGGCTTAAAACTCACTCCGGGCGCGTGTGCGTGCGTGCCCAAGATCCTGAGAGGAGAATGGAGGAGAAGGGATTGCAGCCTGTCCACCCCCCCGGGGGGTGATTTCTCGCTTTCTGTCTCTCTGTCTCTCTGTCTCTCTCTCTCTGTCTGGCGAGTGCACGTGCCCTATAGCGAAAACCTCTCAAAAAAAATTATTTTCATTTAATCACATCTTTACAGTGTACAACATTTCTTTTCCAGCACAAATACTATGCATGTAAGTCAAGCCAAAGATATTACTCTATAACTTATCAGCAAATAGCTTCTCATATTTTTTGTCAGTTAAGCATACCTTTACTTTTTTTTCCCTTCCCCTTTCCCTTCTCTCTCTTCCATACACTAAACTACTTTCCACATTTTATTGAATTACAAAATACTTTAAACTAAAAATATGGACAAGGCTAGAATTTAGTGACAAGTGCACTGTAATTTTCTTCTGAAACATTTTTTAAAAATTAATTTAATTGGGACCAGTGGTTAGTGTAATGGCTATGTCGCTGAACTCCCATGTAGTCAACCATGGTTCGAATCCCAGACCCAGTGGCTTAAATTCACACCAGGCGCATGTGCGTGCGTGCTCAAGATCCCCAGAGGAGAATGGAGGAGAAAGGATTGCAGCGTGGCCATCTCCCCTTGAGGGTGTTTTCTCGCTTTTTATCTCTCTGTCTCTCTCTGTCTTTCTGGCGAGCGCACGCACCCTATAGCAAAAAATCTCTCAAAAGAATAATTTAATAATTTAATTAATTTGCATTCATTTCCTGAGCATCATCACAACATACAAAATGTTATTTCCCATTCAGCATATACTGCATAGTGGCTTAATCATGCGTGTTATCATCAATAATTTTCCATTTCTAGTTTCATATATATATATATTTACCTCTTTTTTTGATGATAGTATTTTTTAGCAGAAATTGGAAAGTGAAATACAAATAGACTTTAGCAAATCTAACCTTCTAGAAGGAGATTTTTGTTGTTTATTTTCTTGAAATTATTTATGTAACTCTGAGAGAGTCACAAATACCTTATTTATCATTTATTTCACTAGTTTATAAAAAAGTTTGGAGGCTAGTCCATGGTTTGGTGGTTAAGGAAGCTGGATCCCACATATCTGAGTGCATGGTTCAAGTGTTGAACCTAACAGCTAGAAAAACATGCTAGACACATGTGTATGGGTGCCCAAAATCACAAAAATATAGGGAGGATGATAGAGAAGAAATTGCAGTGTGACCATTTCCCACGAGGAATGCTTTCTCTCACTCCCTCCCATTTCCTTCTCTCTCTCTCTTTCTCTCTCTCTCTCTCTCTCTCTCTCTCTCTCTCTCTCTGTCACTGGCAAACACAGGTACCCTCTTGCATTTTTTTTAAGTTTGGAATTTGATGTTCTTAAAGAATTTTTAAGTATAGTAACCTTAATAAAATATTTTATTTTTTAAGGCCTTGAGGCCTGTGTGCTCACTGGAGACATAGACGGTGAGAGGGAAAAGTAGAAACAACTCTCCAGGGCGGATGGCCGCGCCACAGTACCTTCTCCTGCATTCTCCTTCCAGGATCTTGGGCACGCATGCATATGTGCCCAGCCTGATTTTTAAGCCATCAGGTCCAGGACTTTAACTAGGGTTAGCCATGCCAGAGTCCAACAATGTAACCACTTATGCCATCTGCTGACTCCACTAAAAAATTTTTATTTTTGTATTTTAAAATGAAATGATCACCATTTGCAAATGAGAAATTAGAGGATCAGGAACATTGTGAGACCACATACAGCACCTGAAGGTTGAGACTGGGAATGAACTAAAGTGTTACACCAAATGCAGCTGAGAGCGTGCTGCCTCCAGGTCCCAAGTATCTTGATAGTTTCTACACCTACAGAGCAGGACAGACTCAAGAAAAAATACAGATGCAGGCTCTACATAGTGCTTAGTGGAAATGAACTTCAGTGATTTCTGAAAGTGTGGGGAAATGCAAGATGATAATTACACCTGCTCTACAAATTCCTAAAGGAAAAGTAAAAACAGACTGGATGTGTAAGTTTTAATTTTAAGAAAAATAGCATCTGAGCCAGGCTCTGGCATGGTGCTTAAGGCAGCTGCAGTCCACACAGGTGACTGCATGATTACAGCCCCAGACGGAGCAGTTTAAGATCCAAGGAGGAGCATGTACATACGTGCCCAAAATCCGCAAAGGGGAAATGGAGAAAAGATTGTGGTATGGTCATTCCCTGTGGGAAGGGTGGGATGCTTTGCTTTCTCATTTTCCCTGTCTCTCTCTCTCTCTCTCTCTTTCTCTCTCTCTCTGCTCTCTCTGGTGAGTGCATGCACCCTCTGGCAATGGCAATATTTTATTATTTTAAGAACATAAGCATCCATTTCATGTTCATAATCATATTCTTTTTTTTTCTTTTTAGTGTTTTGTTTTGTTTTTGTTTTTGTCTTTGTTTTGTTTTTTTTTTTTTGGTTTTTTTTGTTGTTGCTGTTGTTTTGTGTTTGTTTGGTTTTTTTTTGTTTTGTTTTTTTTTTATTTTTTTATTTTTGCCTTAGGACACACGTGCTAGAATCTGGGTAGAGACAGTGAGAGGGAAAGTGAAAACTCAATCCCCAGGGTGGATGGCCATGCCACAATCCCTTCTCCATCCTCCTCCCAGGATCTTGGGCATGCATGCACACACACTTGACATGATTTTCAAGCTTGTGAGCCCAGGATTTGAACCATAGTAAGTTATGTGGGAATCCAGCAACGTAACTGCTATACCATCTGCTGGTCCCATCCTCATATTCTAATAGGACTGATGACTTAGTATCAACCAATTTGTTTTTAGAAAAAGGTCTATCCAGCTGATAAACATTAATAAAGTCCCCATTTTATCCCCCAGCAATCCTTATTGCCCTCAACGGTTTTTTTGTCTTGTGATAAAAACATATACAACTAAATAATTATGCATCTAAATATAAAAGTATAAATGTAGGGTAAAGTTACACCAAAAACAGAAAACATTATACACGTAAAAAAAATCATTCAGAAGCGTGTGTATGTTTTCTTTTGAGAAATGTCCGTTCAGTTTCTTTGCTCGTTATTTAATAGTGTTGTTGTCTTACTATTTAGTGATTTGTGCTCCTTATATATTTTGGACAATAATTCTTGCTGAGAGATATGATTTCCATGTATTTTCCTCCATTCTATAGTTTGCCTTTTCACTCTGCTGTTCCTCACCTTTGCTGTGCAATTTTTAGTTTGATATAATCCCATGTATCTATTTTCGTTTTTGTTGTTCATGCTTTTGGGATCATTTCTCAGATCAATATCATGGAACTTTTCCCTATGGCAAACATTATATATGTATATATATATTTAAATTCTCAGTATCATTAATCATCAAGGAAATGAAAATTAAAATTCCATAAGGTATCTGTTCGTAACTTAAAAAAATAATAATTATAAAAAAGACAAGACAGGGACCAGCAGTTAGCATAATGGCTATGTCGCTGAACTCCCATGTAGTCGACCGTGGTTCAAGCTCCGGACCCAGTGGCTTAAACTCACGCCGGGTGTGTGTGCGTGTATGCCCAAGATCCCGAGAGGAGAATGGAGGAGAAGGGATTGCGGCATGGCCATCCCCCCAGGGAGTGATTTCTCGCTTTCTACCTCTCTGTCTCTCTCTTTCTGGCGAGCGCACGTGCCTTATAGCAAAAACCTCTACCAAAAAGAAAAGACATAACAATTATCAAAAAGAATGTGGAGAAAAGGGTACACTTGCATGTTCTTGATGTGAAGGTCAACTGGTATAATTATTATGGACAACAATATGTAAATTCCTCAAAAAGTTAAAAGTAGAACTACCATACTCCATTACTGAGTATATATATATATCAAGAGGATATGGAATCAGTATGTCTGAGTATCTACATTCCTATATTCATTGCAGAATTATTCACAATAGACAAGATGTGGAATCAACCTAAGTGCCCATTAATGACTGTACAGACTTTTTTAAAGTGATCAAAAAATACCATAAAGCACTATCCAGCCTAGAAAAGCAGTCAATCCTTTTATTTACAACAATATGGATTAACCTGGAGGAAATTACATGAAGTGAAATAAGCCAGGCACAGAAAAAGAAATACAGCATGATCTCACTTACATGGAACATCTAAAAAAATCAAACTTATGGAAGAGGAGTTCCAGGGGATGTAGGGTATTGGGGTGCTGCTGGTCAAAAGATACAAAATCTTAGCTAAGTAATTTTTTCATTAAAACGTACTTTTTAAAAATGTATGGTTTGCTTACAAATGTAATTTCAGAGCATTATTGAATGTATTACGTATTAATTGATACTTATGATTAAAATAATGTAAAAAACGGAATTTTCTGCTTAATGTAGACTAGAAAAAATAAATCACAGCAGGCTGTGTAGTGATGGCAAGTACAGCATTCCTTCTTCCAGCACTATATTACAACATATTAAAGCGTTCTTATATTTAGCTTGATTTTTTAAATGTGGTTTTGATTGTGACTTAGATTACTCTTCACCTTGGTCTAAAAATAATGTAGCAAATGAAACCCAAAGACATGTATCAACCCATGACCCAAGACAAAGATGTTACAATTATCTAGCAAAATAAATTGAGACATAGTGGTTAGGCTTTTTAATAACTGTGTTAGTCAGATCTTGAAATATCTTTAATAGCTTCACTTAGGCATGGGCAGAAATGGTCTTTGGATTAATGATGTTCCTGATGTTCCTTGATGTTTCTTCCTCCTTGAATTAATGAGATGGAACAAACTGCTAGAGTCAGCAGCAAAAGTAAATATTGTACATCAATCCAAGAGGAAGCTCAACATGTTTTCTATCAGGAACAAATGCAGCAAAGTTATTATAACTAGGGTTTTTTTAATTTTTTTCTTTTTTTGGAGAGGTTTTTGCTTTAAGGCGCGTGCACCCGCTAGAAAGGCAGAGAGAGACAGAAAGACAGAAAGAGAGAAATCATGCCCCAGGGGGGATGGCTACACCGCAATCCCTTCTCCTCCATTCTCCTTTAGGGATCTTGGGCACACACGCACACGCGCCCGGTGTGAATTTAAGCCACCGGATCTGGGACTCGAACCGTGGTTGACTACATGGAGTCCAGCGACATAGCCATTACACTAACTGCTGGTCCCATAACTACATTTTATTTTATTACGTTTTTGTTTTTGTTTTGGATGCCTAAGAAAACAAGATAGCTATACTTTATATTTCAACATTATTGTTTATTTTCATCTGTTTTGTGTTGCATATACTAATGTTTTTGTTTTATTATCTGACAATCTCATTTTTCTAATAAGTACAAGCAAACTTCTAAAAGTTCATAGAAATGAAAGTATAAATTTATTGGGGGGGAAACGTAATTGTGCACCTCATGCATAGTTTTTTTCATGAGGTAGATGTTCTAAGAACTTTTTGAACCTTCCCCTTCTATATGTAAAATTGCTGATGAATAGAGTTTTCTGAGGAACATGTGACATCAGAGTTCTGCTAAATTAAATGATAGAGATGCAATGGTATCTTGTTTAATGAAATCTGATGTTCTCTGGAATGGTATTTGGTGGTAACAAATTGAATAAGGATAAACATTTTGTAATTTTAAGGCTATATTGAATAGTTTAAATGAAATAAATTCTCCGTGGTTGGACTGCCTCCATAACAAACATTGATTAATTAATTGGAAGAAGAAAACCATGAGCATCACGAAACAATTCTTGTTCTCACAGTTATTATTGGTAATACATGTTTAGAGATTTATGTTTGTTTGGGCTGCATTTTATAAAAATATCTTTGCTCCCTTTACTTATCTATATGTAAAAATAGATAATTGTCCTTCCTTAAACCATCTATTATAAAAGAATTTTAGAAATAATGGTAATAGCTATGAAAGACATCTAGAAAACTATACCGGCATAAAGTGCACTTTGGTATAAAGTGGAATGCTTTTAACATGTTATTATATATAATCTATGTCACAGGCAGAATATGATATTAAAATTCAGAGCTATTAGCATAAAGAATATCTACTAGAAAAATGTTTGCATAGCAAAAACTGGCCAACTGGTTTCATCTTGGGCACACACACTACTGTCCTACCACTTTTTGAAGGGCTACCACGTGACTTGGTGCTGACCAATGAAATGCTGATGAGCAAGACATGTATAGCATCACAAAGGAACACACAATTGGATACGTACCTCCACACCTTCTCTCTATCTTTAATTTCATCTGTAAGACAGACACAGAGGATTCAGCGCAGACTCCTGGATTCTAGGGGGGTGGGGAAAGGAGCGCCCAATAGAAGCCGAGAATGACTGCAAGTAACAGAGCCACTATCCATGCAATACCTGTTAATTTCCACTAGACTAAATTGTAGACATAAAGCTAAGCTTGTTATGACCAACTATTGAAATTTATGATTGCTTTTTGCTGCAGCTAAAGTTCAGTACACTAATTTTGTGGTAAGAAATGTAAGATTGTGTTCAGGTCACACATTATAAGAAAAATTAGCCTGTAGCACTCAAGATTACGTTCTTTTTACCTGCTGGTGAATGTCATATGGATTTCCTTCTTTTCCTTCCCTTTCTTTTATTTTTAAGAGAGATTTTTGCTATAGGGTATATGTACTCATTGGATAGAGAGAGACAGAAAGTGAGAAATCACCCCCCCAGGGGGAATGGTCATGCCACAATCCTTTCTCCTTCATTCTCCTCTCAGGATCTTGGTCCTGCATACACATGCACTTGGCATGAGTTTCTAGCTGCCAGGTCTGGGATTCGAACAGCCATCAACTACATGGGATTCTAGTGACATAACCATTACGTCATTAGCTGGTTGGATTTTCTTATTTTCTGAAGTAATGTAGTCTTACATTAAATGCTATCTAATAACTGATACATAGCAAAACACTACATTCCCCAGTATATCGCAGAGTTGGCAACTTCCAGATATTTTTTTCCTTTGTTCAGGCAGAGTCATGGACTTGACAATGAATGAGTCTTCTCATGTTGATTAAGAAATAACATCTTAGTTCAAGACAAAGCAAACAGTAGGAATTTTCATCCCTAAATGACAACATGGCCTAGATTATTTAAGAAGGGAACACATTCTATCAAATTTGTGCCACAGTATATTTTAAAGTATACATTGCAACCTAACACATTTCCTAAGAAACAAATATATCTTATGAATTCTGATCGTTTACTTCATTTATTGCATTCTGGATTCTGAATTTTTATGCTCCAGACATGTCTTCTGAGTTCCATTATTGTCAATTTCTCTCAAACCTTCTTGTCCACTGCTTTTGTTTTCTCTCTTCCTGATATTTCCACAATATATTACAAAGAAATACTGCCACCTTCTTTCATTTGTTCAGGTATAGACAACATTTTGTCATATCTTCCTTTTTTTTTTCTTTTCCTGAACAATTTTACATTTTCCCACTTCTCTTCTGTTTACAAACTTCTTAAAAAAACAGTCTTTTGACTGTTGGAAGAAAAATTCTTCACTTCATAGATTTAATATGCTAGGCAGTAAACACAACAGAATAGCCAGGGGAATTGGAGAATCTCTTAATTGACTTTTTAAAACATTGATGTATGTTGGCTATAAAGAAAAAAAAAAGAAATTAAGTTACTGATACAAAGAGACACTGTAGAGAAGGTGGGAACATGACAAAAAAGTATAAATTTCCTGGAGACAATAAATACCTTCACTGTTCCCTGCTTCAACACATAAGGAAATACTTATTGGTTAAATTTCACTCACTTGATCTCTCATTGCACAATCACTTATTGCTTTCTGAGCTTGTAGCAATGGTGGCTTACTGAATAACTCAAATCACTTCTCATGTTAGAAATACCCTAATTGATTTCTTCTTGTGCTCCCTCAAGAAAAGCTTCTAATTACTACTAGTGTCATTTCTGTTTCTTCTTTGATGTTTAACTTTGATAATTTGAGAAAAGACAAGCTCCACTGAAATCTTTAAATTAAATGATCTTCTACCTGTGTAGATAATTTAATTTGAAGGCTGCAGTTGAAGAGGCACCACCTTGGTTATCCCTGTTGACCTTTGAATCAGAATACCTGAACTCACTTTTGAGACTGTTACAATCAGCTCCTTTTTTAAAAATAAAGAACAATTATTTTATTTAACTTTATTTATCTATTTAAACTTGACCAGAGAGGGACAGAGCTAGAGAGGGAAAGAGTAATTGAGAAAGAAAGGTGTCAGGTCCAGGACTTGAACCACAGTCAGCCATGTAAAAGTCCAGCACCTTTAACCACGTGAAAGTCCAGCATCCTTAACCACCATGCCACCTGTGGACCCCCACAATCAGCTTTATAAATCATGTTTCATGGTTCCAAAATGAAGGCCTTGAAGTAGATGATACTGTTTTTTTTTGTTGGTTTGTTTGTTTTTATGTGTTTATTACTTCCATGAGAGTAAAAGACACAGAGAAACTAAGAGAAAGAGAAATATCCCCAACAAGGTCTTTGTACCATTTTCCACTTAAGCCCTAGCCACCTCAGATCATGGATTACACACATGGACCCAGCATGTAAGGAGGACCTTGAGACATAAACTTGGTATTGTCCCATGTAAGTTAAGCATCACAAAGCCTTTCATTCCCACTGTGCCACCATGACTGGCACCAGACAATATCTTCTCACTATTTTTTAATAGCAGAAAGCATTTGCATGAAAAGAGAGAGGAAGAGAGAGAGAGAGAGAGAGAGAACTCCCAAATGGAGCCTGGTCAGATTCCAATTATTTTTCCTCCAATTCTTCATCCTGTAAGGATACTGGGCATGCATGCATTCACCCAACATGTCTTCCAAGTGGATGGGGCCAGAACTGAACCCTGGTTAGCCATGTAGACTCTCACTTACTCTGCACAGCTTTTAATCACTGTGCTATGGGACTAACTTCTTATTTTAAATTAATTATTTAGATACATAAAAAAATTCTAGAATATATTTGAGGGTCAAGAAAAAAACCTTGGTCATGAATTTTCATATACCACTGTAGGTTTAGTTCCCAAAAAATGAAGCATAACATTTGTCTTTCAATTCTCTTTTAACACATCTCGTTCCACTCCTATCTTCATTTTTGAGAAAATGAAACTATTCTGAGTTTTGTGTATAACATCCTGGAGAAGGAAAAGCTATAGTAATGATAGATAAAAAGATTATTACCTTTGAGGAGAGAAAGGTTGGATAGATAAAGTACAGGCAAAGTTTTAGGGTGGTAAACTATGCTTTATGATACTATAATATTAACTACAAGACATTAAGCATAGAATTTTCTATCACAGAGAATGAACTTTATTGCATGCAAACTTAAAAATATGTATTTAATAGTTGGAAAGAATCCCAGGAAATAATGCAAAATTTAGCAAAATAAACTAATGGTATTACAAGTATAGGAAAAACTTCACTAAGTGTGTGGGAATAAAAAGTACTGACTAATAACTTTGGAAATGAGTAAAATGTCTAAGACTAATGGCAGTAGAAGCTGTACCTAATTAGTATCTTCTAGCTGATAAAGAAACCATCCATGAGGAAACAGGCCAAGAATTCTAATATCCCTATATATGTATGCTGGCAGTAAACGGATAAAGGATGAAATCAAATTTCTCAGACCTGGGATAGGAGATAACAAACAAGCAAGGAGATTAGTCTAGAAAGACCTATATGAAAGTAATAAATTAGAGTTGATGACATCAGTATGATCTTACGTTTAGCTTCATGTAGATACACATTGATATATGTAGCGACAGTTGTAAATATTAGTGCCCACACACCTAATTCTTGGTTCTGGTAGCTGAGAGGACTTAGAGGAAAAAATACCCTAATTAATACACATAACACTCAGATTTGTGGTTTTAAAACCATTTTCCAGTAAAAGAGCCGAGTATCTTAGTGATATGACTGAGTCTAAGACTAAAGCAGAAAATACATAGGACGAGATTGGACCATTCTATAGCCCCAGAAAGAAAGTCTCCAAGACAAACACACAGCATTATGGGAATATGCTGAAGAAAACGCATGCCAACAGAAAGAACTGGAGCAATCTGAGTAAAACTATATGTAAAACAGTATTGCTTTATACCCTAAAGGGCAAAATAAATATCTATCAGTTCAATCCAACATACACGAATAACTGAATTCATAATTGAAGAAAACATATCAATATCCCATGCAGAATTCCAAATAAGATATGACTTATAGATACCCTGCCTTCAAGAAAATGGAGCACAACACTCCACTTTTTAAGGGAGCTGTGCATCATGACTACTCTAAGAGTATAATATGAGGACAGGAAAAACTGAGTAACAGGGATAACTGTGATGGTTCCTACTTCGGCCGGGTGATCAAGGTCAGCATCAACAGTGATTGTTCAGGCTGATTGTATGCATCCTTAAAACAATGTGGGGAAAATGGCATTTACCACTATGTTCTTTCTCCCAGAAACCCGTAAGGCCAGTCTAATCATGACAAAAACGCCAGACAAATCCCAATCAAAGACAATTTGCAAATATATGAGCGTACTTCTCAAAACTATCAAGGTCACAAAAGAAAAAAAAAAAAGCCTAAGAAACCATCAAAGCCATGAGTAGCCTTTGAAGACATGAAATTAAATGTAATGATATAATGTGGTACCTCGATGAGATCTTGGGACAGAAAAAGGACATTAGATTAAAACTAAAGAAGCCTTAGTAAACTTCTCATTTTAGTTAAGAATAATACATCAATTAATAGAGCATTTATGGCTCATTAATTGAAACAAAGGTACCATACTTACATATAATATTAATGAGATTTCAATCTTCTCAGCTCTCCTTCCTTTCACTATATTGGAAGCTTTTCCTCCTTAAATAAAATTCTGCTTGCTTTGATAAAATTTTCCATTTGTCTGCATTTCTGATTCTTCATGAGCATTGGACAAGCACAGGTGACAGGCACACCTTGTACCCCTGCTTCAGATTTGGTGCTGAAACCCAGGATACCTCAACTCAGCTGAGATGTAAGAAAAGCAGATTCCATTTTTTTTTTCCCTCTGAGGACTCTTGTCCCTATAGTGTAATCTAACTGTAAAAAACACCAGGCATCTGTTGATCAGTTAAATGCAGTTAGCACGGTCACCAGTCTTAAAGTCTCAGAAGACAGGCTTGCCAAGAAGCATTCGGTTGCCCCCCACCAATATCAGCTGTTTTGTGACTTCTTATCTTTTCTGGAATCTGAACCATTGTGTGTCAAAGTGAATCTTCTTGGGGCAACTGACTGAGCATACCAGAGCTACTCTCTGGCGCATCCTGAAGGTTCCTGGAATCTGAAGCCATCTCCACCAACCCATGTGGGTGTTGGAGCAGATTCCTCCTTTACCTTTCTTGTGACTTTTCTCTCCTTTGGCTGAAAGTGTTCCTCCTCAGGGTAACAGTCAGTCTCCATGACTGATAACACTACACAGGGGCATTTCTGTAAGTTCGCCATGACTCTTCTATCACTCAGGACACAGAATCTCTTTGGTAGATTTCCAGTTTGCTTCCACTTTGCTCTTAGATGGATATTCTGAAGTCTCCCTCTGTCCTGAGGAGACTTACAGAGACTCCCTCTCCTGCCTGCAGCTGGTACAAATTAATCTATAAAGAATAGATGAAAGATATTCAAATTCCCCTCCTCATCTCCTTTGTCCCAGTCTTAGTGTCTGGCTCAAAAGCCTAATCATATATACTAGCTATGTGGAGACATTTATTACATTACAACCCTTGCTGATCCTAGGACAAATTAGTGACTTCCATCTTTTCCATCTTAGAAGGTCTAAGAGGATGTCCTTGGTCTAAGGACAGAAAACAGAAATTAAAGGATACTTTGTTTCTTTCCTTCTAGGAACCTACCACTGCACAATTAAAGGTAACGAAAAAATATGCCCTTTCCCTTTTTAAATTTGCTTCCTCATACCTTAAGACTAATAAGATAATTAAATAAGCATAGAATAAAAAAGAAAAAGGGAGGAAAACACTTCCATCTCTTCAGGTTGTTAAGGAGGCTTGCTAGGGATCTCTTTAATCAAGTAGGCTTCAGAGGGAGACCTAATTGGAGCCACCTCTTAGGATTCTTGGTTTTCAGAGCTGCCTGTGCATAAAGGTTATTGAAGAAGATGTGCTCACAACGTAAGCCAAGTACAGGAATAGGTGATAACATTTATACAGTCATCTGGTCTAATGGACTTAGGTAAATGGAGTCTGGACCCAAATTGAAGTCCTCTATCAGAAGTGGAGTAACACAGAGACAATTGGACGTTGACTAAACTTCAATGAAGAGAAGCAGTGCTGAAGGGGGCCCTTGTAGTCACTAGAGCCATACCTTTTCTCTCTCGTTTTCTAAGAATCTAGGTTCCTCACTTCCCCTCAAGTGCAATTGTACAGAAATTCCAGGCCCTGGTTCTGCCAGCAGGGGAATGAAACGAGTGCTCTGCCCAAATTCTGGTTTCTTTTTTCCTTAGGTAGGAGTCATAAAAGATTTGTCTACATTACACATTTTAGAGGTCTCCCATGGCCAAGTGTGAATCTGGCAACAGAGTCTGGAAGGACTGGCAGCTGGTTCCGGAAACTCACACTGCAGGCGTATACTGACACTCCTCTTGGCACACTGTACAACGACAAGCTCGACTGTATCCATAAACAAGGAGACGAAATGAAGAGAAATGAAAGGATGGGTTTCTTCCTTCTTTGTGTAGATGGGTGTCATGCCCTCAACTGCATACAGTGAACAGACTCCCCTGGATTATGTCCTGAAACACTGGGACTCCTTTGAACCTCAGACATGGAGAAAAATAACACCTGATTTTTTTTTTTAGCATGCTGGCCTGACCACAATGTAAGTTAAAAGATGGAGAAGCCTGGCCACCAGTCAGAAATATTAATAATAATACTATTCAACAATTAGATCACTTTGTAAATGCCTCAGAAGAGAAAGAAAAATTCCACCCGTACAGTGTTTTATGAGAGATATGGGAACCCTTTGTGCCACCTTAGTGCATGTTACTCCACAGGCTCAGAACCTGCTGGGTTCCCCAGGTTCATATGACGTACACCATAAGGACTCCCAGCCTGCTAGCTCCTAAGAGACTTCCCAATTCACCCACTTCTCCAGGGATCCCAGAGATAATGTGCTCTATAATTCACCCTTCAATTGAGTCTGGGGATGGGAAACTCAGTACTCTACAAGTTCACAACCCCTTTTTTCTCTTACTGAGCTTAAACAGATTAAAACTGACTTGGATGGTTGGTTTTCTGACAGCCCAGATAAATATAGCTAGTTTTCAACATGTTTCTTTGGATTTTGAGCAGATACTAAACAGGAACACTTCAAGACCTGCAATTAGGGACCAGCAGTTAGCGTAATGGCTATGTCGCTGAACTCCCATGTAATTGAACGTGGTTCGCGTCCCAGACCTGGTGGCTTAAAATTCATGCCGGGTGCATGTGCATGCGTGCCTAAGATCCCGAGAGGAGAATGGAGGAGAAGGGATTGCAGCGTGGCCATCCCCCCTGGGGGGTGATTTCTGGCTTTCTGTTTCTCGATCTCTCTCTGTCTGTCTGGTGAGCGCATGTGCCCTATAGCAAAAACCTCTTAAAAAAAAAAAAAAAAAGACCTGCGATTATAGAGTTAAAATGTGGACCATTCTCAGCAGCTCAGTAGGATACCCACTGCTTGTTAAAGATATTCAAGTTTGCTTAAAACTTCCCTTATCCTCTAGGAGCCTGGGATAAGAAATAAAATCTGAAACTTCTCTAAGAAGACACAAGGAACTTTGTTTTTAAGAATTATTTAATTTTACTTATTTTTTTCTAATTGCTACAGGGCGCATACGTTCACCAGAGAGACAGAGAAGGAGAAAATGAGAAAGTGATCCATAGGTCTGGAACTTGAACCATGGTCAGCCATGTGGGAGTCCAGTGCCTTTACCACACTAGTCACACTACCTGCTGACCTGAGACAACGAACTTTCAAGAAGACTCTAAAATCTGTGGTCTGCTTGTGTATAGGTGAGTATATGTACATGTAATGTGTTGTATGGTGTATGTGGATGTGGTAAAAAGCCTTAGATTCCATCTGATCTGGCTAATATATGAAAGCACTCAAACAAATTCACCTTAATACTTTGCAAGTTCCCATGACTGAAGTAAATCTTTGATGATATGTCAAAAAAATACGATGAATAAAATAGTTCAGTAAGTGAAGATCTTCAGAGTTTCCATTGTATATTTTGTCCAGAGTTTTATTGGTCAGGCAGCATATTTGTCTTAATATGATTGGTTTAATAAAACAGCTATTATAGGTTATATATTACATGGCTGATAGCTAACAGGGAAATGAAATCATGACTAAACATTTCTATTATCTTGATTTGCACAGGTAATCAAGGTTTAAAAAAGTTTAAGATGTTTGCAGAAGGGATATTTACAAATAAAGTTTTCAGATAATTTGGGATCTTAAGGTTATGCCTAATCTAATTAATAAATATCATACATTTCTAAGTTATCTTTAAATAAGTCAAAAGGCTTGATTGATATAAAGATTGAATATTTTTACTGTTGGTTTGTTAGAATTTTATAGGAATGATAGGATTTGTTATTTAGACTTTTCCATATTAGGAATCTGTTAAACGGTTTTTGTTTATTTGCAAAATAAATAATGCTGTAATAAATTGGCAGTTTACCTTAATTTTTGCTTCAACTTTAAAACACAAAAAGGCAGGGACCAGCAGTTAGCATAATAGCTATGTCGCTGGACTCGCATGTAGTCGACCACGGTTCAAGTCCCGGACCCGGCAGCTTAAACTCACGCCAGGCACATGTGCATGCGTGCCCAAGATCTCAAGAGGAAAATGGAGGAGAAGGGATTACGGCGTGGCCATCCTCCCTGTGTAAGGGTGATTTTTCGCTTCCTGTCTCTCTGTCTCTGTCTTTCTGGGAAGCACACATGCCCTATAACAAAAACCTCTCTGAAAATAAATAAATGAAGACCTAACTGCCTGAGGCCATAACCACCTGAGTCACCCAAGGTAATCCTGAAGTCTGGGAATGTAACTTCTGTTTGAGTGCAGGATCTGGTAAGTCCAGATCAGAGCCTCTCTTTTGGGGAGACTAAATATTTCCAATGTGAGAAACCTGGGCAATGGAAAGAATGCCCGTGACCTTATCCCCAATGTGGAATATATGGTCGCTGGAGAAGGGAGCCCAGGATTCTTTAGACTAAAATCTAAAGCCTGTTGTTGAAGGTTTGGCTTATATTGGAAAAGTTTAAGAAAGAGTTACAAAGATTAATAAAGCAAAAAATTTTGTTGATAAATGTTCTAAAATTGATTGTACTAGTGTAATGTCATCAGTCACATGTCTGATTGTTATCTTTAAATGCTATGTACAGTAAAAAAATAAAAATAGAAAAACTAAATTTATCTATTATGACTGTTTTCAGTTTCAGGATTGCTTCCCATGGAAAAAGCTTTAACAAGTATCTAAACACAGGTTTCTAATTGTTAAAAGACACTCACAATAGTGTTCTGGAAAATTAGGCTGTGATAGATGATCCTCTTCTATTGGAGGCCACGAGTGCCCATATTTGAGGTGTTTTTACCCTCACAGATAATTATGATAAGATTAACTCTTATATAGACCAGGATCTTTTTCTTCTCTTGAATTGTTGACAGATTCAGGTAACTACTATTTGAACAGAATCCTAACCCCTTCCTGGCTTTAAATCTTAAGCAAAGTTATCTTAACATTTTTTTTTATTTTGATTTATTAAAGCTAAAACTGCCTTTCTTGAAATTAAAAACCATATTAAAAATACCTATTTAATGTCCACAGTAAGCTATATAGCCTCAGCTAGGTGCTATTTTATAGTATATTCATTCAACTCACAGTTTCATGCCTAAAGTCAAACATTTATTCACAAATACTTATGTATCAGTTGAATTTGCTGTTGAAAGTAATTAGATCAATTACGATATTTTGTTAACCAATAAAATGTGGGAGAAAAAAAAGGAATGAAAAGCAACTGCAGAAACCAGAGATAGACAAGGAGCAGGAGCAGGGTGGGATATGACAGAGGGTGAGAAATGGGGAGCAGGGAGAAATATAAACTTATTTATGTAGAAAATAAGAAATGGAAAATTACTTGTGATGATAACATGTATGACTAAGCCACTATACAGTGTAATCTGGATGAGAAACTACATCATGTATGCTATGATGATGTTCAGTGAATGAATGCAAAAATAAACCATTTATAAAAAAAAAGATTCACCATTTGGAAAATTAAATATATATATATATATATATATATATATATATATATATATATTATACGATGCAATGTTAGATGTGCTGTGACTTATATTGAAAAATCAGGAGATGATCATGTACTTTAACCTATAGGATTTCTAAAAATATTAAGTGACAGTTATAATAATGATGCCATGTTTCTTTATATTCTTAGACAAGTGTAAATGTTATTTTTCTCATTTTTCAGATGAGGAAATCAAATTGAACTTTTGATTGTGAGGTGACATGTCCAAAATCATACAATTAGGAAATGACAAAAAAAACTGAGATTTGGATCCAAGCCTGTCTGGCTCTGAAATCTGATCTATTTAACCACTGGAGCATTAATTCTCTGTCGTACCTGTGTATCAGAACCATTTTTGGACTTCTTAAGCCAGGCCAAAACTGGCTGAATAAAAAGAAAACCAGGACTGTGCCTTGACTCAAGTTAGCTAAAAACAAAACGGGTCATTCTCCATTACAAACTAGCAAACACAACAAGTGACTCTATGTGCATGAAAGCTTAAAAACTTAGGATATGAAAGAGTCAGATAGCTTCAGTATATATGATCAGATAGAGTTTCAAATAAAGGGGGTTGCATGTATAAAAATGATAGAATACCATTAAAAATTAAAAATAATAGTAATAATTAACAGGAGTATGATATTTCAGAAAGCCAAAAGGAGTTTAGGGTGTACATTTTAGAAAGGACACTTGTGAAACATTGGTTAACCAGTGTTCACAGTAAGCCTAGTTTGCTGTACATGAAACATAAACACTACAAATAACTATGTAGAAATGGATTTGAGACATGGGGAAGAGAGACTTAATGTTACTGGATTCCTAAATGAATAAGAGAATTTTTGTTTTGTTTTGCCATGTTTTTTAAAGGGGGCTATTCTAGGACCAGCAGGTGATATGGTGGTTAAGGTGCTGGACTTCCACATGGCCAACCGAGGTTCAAGTCCTGGGACTGGTGGCTTGCTTTCCCAATTTCTCTCTCTCTCTGTCTCTCTCTCTGGTGAGTGTACATCCTCAATAGGAAATTAAAAGTAATAGCAATGAATAAAATTAAATAATTCTTTTAAAAATGTAGCTTATGTAGCTTATTCTAAGATTTCCAAGACTTAGACTGAGAACTTGGGTCAAGACTTGAAATGATAAAGGGAACAAGAAAGAGATCCAAATATGAAGGAAAAATTATAAATTTTTTATGTGTGCTGATTTTTAACTGAAAATTGTAATTACACATATTTTGTGATTCAATGTGATATTTTGATTTGAATATTTACATTGTAAAATGATTTATGCAAGCCAATTAACATATCCACAACCTCACCTACTTTTCATTTATTTTGTGGTGAGAATTTTTGTGTACCAATTTTTTAACCCTTAAGCAATTTCCAAAAATAGATCTCTACTAGGTGAATGAACAATGTTTATCAGGAAGCTTCCTGGATAGAAACATAAAGGTGGGAATTAAAATAATCAGGGCGCAGTTTCACACAAGAGAATACAGTCTAACTGATTTTAGGAGAAAGAAATTTACTCCATGGTATTTAAGATTGCATGCCTCATTAGTGAAGTTTTTGAAAGAATAGAGTTTAGGCTAAGCTTCTAAGGACAAGCGATTCATTCATAATCAGGAAACTGCTCATTTAGCTCCTTTTTTTACCATTTATTTATTTATTTATTCCATGAGAAAGAGAGACAAAGAAAAAAAGACAGGCACCTTAGCATCTTCACACCACAGTCCACTGCCAACCCCCAGTCTGCATGTGTGACACCCTACGTACTTAGGAAGATCCCACATTAGAAATCTTGCACCTTCCCATGTGGATCCAATTCCATTATGGCTGTGTCACCATATGTGCCTTGAATCAGCTACTTCACCATTGCTTAACAGCAAAACTACATTAAGTATAAAGAGCTGGCACCTGGATTACTGACTACAAAATCACGCGTTGTAACCACCGCTCACGAGAGAGTTAATTATTCACTCTGGCTCCTAACTTACTATGGAAGGTAGTATTCTGGCACCTCCAATACATCACCTGTAACCTTGGAACTATGACTGTATTTCCTTCCATTGCAAAAGGGACGTGGCAGACTGTGATTAAGGGTATGGACCTTGAAATAGGTGGAATTACCTGAACTATTTAGATGGGACCAATTAAAGCACACAGGTCCTTAAAAGTGGAGAACCTTTTTGAGCTGCAGTCAATCAGAGAGATCCAACATGAGAAGGACTCAGCCTACCATTGCTGGTTTTCTCAGAATACTACATATCTACATACACAGAGAGATACATACACATTCAGAGAGATACAGAGAATGAGAATGAGGTGTGGATATCAAAAAACTGATTTGGAGGTAGGGTCAAATAATCAAAGATATTAACTGGCATAGAGGAGTTGAAGAAAGGTAAGATCAGCTAGGAAAAAAGCCATTGGTGACATTAGTGAGAGGACTTTCTGGAATACATAGAAACAGAGAGGAAATTACAACGAGATTAAGAGTAAATGAGGTAGGGATTTTCTTATTGTTCTTTTTTACAAATAATAACATAAACTGATAATTGGACATTTCTTAACATTTCTCTAGATCTTAGAGAATTTTGAAAAATGATACACATTTTGCAGATAGCTGAAGGGAAATCTTTAGAAATCATAAGAGAGTAAGAAAATGCAAGTAATGCAGAAAGAGATGTTACACCAAACTTTTTAGAGGGGTGGCATCTGATAAAAGACAATTTTATACATTAGTGGAAGAATCTTCCAGGTAATAATCAGACTGAAAGGTTTTGTTTTGTTATAGCCTTCTTAGCTAAGAAAGGTCTCAAAAACCATTCTGACCCCAGCTGCAGAAAGCACTTCTGAAGAATTTTTTTATGAGACATTTGCTGTAGGCGTTTCACAGAGCACAGAAGGAACTTGAATTAATCACTGCAGCTTTGGAATAGAGAATGGAAACATAAATATCTAAAATGTATTAAATATAATTGATGGTACTATGTAGTCAAGCCGAAGTGTGTTTATTTTAAGAATGATCTTTAAACAAAATCAGACTGCAAGGTGACAGTATTTTGGTATATGACATTTCAGATTGCAGTATACTTTTTGAAGACTGCTTGCCTTGTGACGATATGTAACAAATAACTCCCACATCCCAAACTGAGGTGCTAGACCATTCAGGACAGGCAAAGAAGATGTCTAAAATCCCCCCCCCTCTTTTTTTTTCTGTTGGCCTCTAGTGCCTGAAGACAGAACAGAGAAAATTAACTTTTCACATCATGGACGAGATTGGTAATTTGTTCTTTCTGATCCCTAGCCTAATGAGAATAGCTTCAAGGGGATAACACAATAATGGAGCATTCCACCAAAAAAAATTTTTTTAAATTATATTTAAACATATTCTTAACCCATTGAACTGTGCTATTGCTTAAAACAGTACTAGTGAGGCCAGCAGGTGTGGTGGTTAAGGTGGTGGACTCCCACATGGCCAACCACGGTTCAAGGACTGGACCTGGCAACTTGCTTTTCCCTTTCTTTTATTCTCTCTGGTGACCACATATGCCATAAAGCAAATTTTAAAAATAATAAATAAAATAAAATAATTCTTAAAAAAAAAAAAAGTACTAGTATACTGAGGGTCTCTTTAAGTCTGGACATACAGAAAGAGCTGAATATGTCCCTTCTGCATGTCCTTTCCTTCTGTCTCCCTTTCCAGACTTTAATGAAGGGAGAGAAGAAACTTATCTCTGAATAAGTTTATATTATTATACTGGACTAGAAATATTAACTACAGAACTAAAACTATTTTTTATTTTTATTTTTTTATTAAAGTGACCTGAGGTCTTCATATTATGAATATAAACATATTTACTTTAAGATGACATTGTACAAATTCTGTTTTTTCAACAAAGTACATAAACACTAGGCTTTTCCTCTTGTCTAAGAACATATGTTCATGCAGAGAAAAAGCTCTTCATCTCTAATACTCTCTCAGATGTTTCTATTCAAAACGATCTATTCATTGTATTGATCTTCTCTAGCTACCTACTTTCTTGGTTAAGCACTGACTTATTTTTTTAAAGAATTATGTATTTTCTTCTTATTATTATTATTATTTAGTTCACCAGAGACCAGAGAGGAAAAGTGAGAAAACAAGCTGCCAGGTCTGGGATTTGAACTGTGGTCAGCCATGTGAGAGTCCAACGTCTTCACGTCCACACGACTTGCAGGTCCCCAAGCATTGACTTCTGACTTTACTATCACCTTTTTCAGTCTTTCTGATCTTTGTTTGTAGAGTTAGTCTCTTGATTAAAACAGTTATTCAGGACCAAATATACTTACCTATAGAAGAGAGATGTCACTGCCCATCATGGTGAGTCTTTGAGTACTCGGCCAGAGGAGCATCTCTCACAGAATCCACTGACATGATCCACAGACAACAAATCCAAAATATCAGTTTAAGAAAACTCATCTGGGGACAACCAGTTAGCATAATGGTTATGTCGCTGGACTCCCATGTAGTCGACTGTGGTTCGAGTCCCGGACCCGGTGGCTTAAACTCACGCCGGGCGCATGTGCGTGCGTGCCCAAGATCCCGAGAGGAGAATGGAGGAGAAGGGATTGTGGCATGGCCATCCCCCCTGGGGGCTGATTTCTCACTTTCTGTCTCTGTGTCTCTCTCTTTCTGTCTGGCGAGCGCACGCGCCCTATAGCAAAAGTCTCTCCAAAAAAAAAAAAAACAGAAAGAAAGAAAAAAAAATAAAACTCAACTGGCTATCAAGAAAGTGGCACATCAGAAAAGATTTATGTTTCTTTGTTTGACCGTGGTAAGATCTCTTTATTAAAGATCTCGTTACTATAGAACTAAATGAGAGAGCTGTCCTTGATACAGTTTTAATTTTCTGTCTTATTAGACCTTGTTTATTCTCTGATTTAAAAAAAAAACATAAAAAGATAACTCTGATTGAGACACTGTAAATAATATAAAGAGGATATTTGTTTTCCAATAGAAGAAATTTGTCCTTTAAGAATTTTGCAACACACAGCATTAAACGTTCAAGATTGCCTCACCTAATGGTGTGTTTTTCTCAGTTCACCATTTACATCTATATTGGGAATGCACATTCAACTGCATTTCCAAGCAGAGTGCACACATACACACTCTAAAATAATGGTATCACTTTGAAAACTGAAGTATCTATTAAATTTACCGTGGAATATTTTTACATTATGTACAAGAAGCAGTAATTACTGTACTCGCCTTTTATTTGAAATATTGAATTGATATTTAGGCAGCTTCAGCACACATTAATACATTCTTAAAGGGTTAAGGAAGGCACTATCTACTCTAAAATCAAAATGTCAAAAGTTGATTTTAGTTTATGCTGAGTACTATCACACATTCCAGAAATGGAAATCCTTAACTCTTTTGTACATCAAGAAAGAAGTCTTTAACTCCTCAACCTGCAGCCAACCCTCTGGGGTAAACTATTCTGACTACTGATGTGGAATAAAGTTTTGATGTGAGTTAAAACATCTATCAACTGTTATTCAGACCGTTTCTCCTTCTGGATTATTATCTACTTTGTTATCCTAATCTCATTTTCCATCTGAGGAAAGACAGAGAGCACTTAGGAGGAAAAAGTAAAGGTGGCAATAACAGGAGAGTATAGAAGACATGTTTTACTCTCACTTCCAGGTAAAGACCAGTGTCGATGATGGGTTGTCTCCTTAAGTTTGTTTTAGAATTTGCTGTGGAAGGTGGTGAGGCCTAGCAGGTGGTGAGTGGATTGTAGCAATGGCATAACGAAGGTAGCACTTGTGAGGAGATTAATGATGCCTCACAGGACCCAGTGAGTTCTAGTTCTCATGAGAAAAGGTTAGTCCTTGTGAGAGTTGGTTGTTATAAAAGAGAGTTGCTTGCAGTTGTCTCTCTGTTCGCACCTGCCATCTTCCACACTTCCATTGGCCATGTTGTAGACTGACCTGATGCCACACATATGTCATGTTTTTGGATTTATTAGCAAATAGAATTGTGAGTTAATAAATTCTTATTTCTTTATAAATCACCCAATCTCAGGCATTTTTCTTAGCATCACGGTGATGGGCTGAGGCAGAAATGGGTTTATCAGGATTGTGTTGCTGTAGATATCCAAAACCCTGGCAATGACTTTGGAAATGGGTAATAGAAACAATTTGGAGGAGAAGCTAGGAAAAGCCTAGATGCAGATGGAGGCTCAGGGAAAGAGCTGTTCATACATGAACTACAGATCTTTAGAGATGGATAAGGGGCTGTGACCACTCTGCTGATAGGGATATTGACAGTAATGGCTATTCTGAAAAAGTCCCACACCCTCAGCGCATCTGGAATGCAGTACATGAAGTTCCAGGATCGTATGTCTGCCCACTTGCTTGGGCCTGTCACTTTTTTTGGTGGAATGATCATTTCTATCCTTCCTGTACTCCACAGTTATATTTTATGAGCATGTAATTTGTTTTGACTTCACAGGCTGATAGCTAGAATGAATTTGTGCTCAGTTCCAAATGAGAACTTGTGACTTTCTGAGTTGATGTTGGGGCAAATGAAGGGTTTTGGTATTATTGGCATAGGGTGATTTTATGTTACATGTAAGAAAAACATGAACCTTGAGGACCACAAGTAGAATGTTATGGTTAGATAGCTCTCTCCCACTGTACAAGATGACAGGTGAAAAAGCTGCAAAGCAGAATACTAGGGAGAAGAAATCTGAAGCCAAGAAGGCTGATGCCAGTGGCAAGGTTAAAAAGGGTGACCCCAAGGCTAAAAAGTCTAAGAAGGGGAAGCCCCATTGCATCCGAAACCCGTCCTAGTCCGGGGCATCGGCAGATAGTCCCGGTCTGCCATGTATTCCAGGAAGGCCATGTACAAGAGGAAATACTCGGCCACTAAATCCAGGATCGAAAAGAAAAAGAAGGTTCTTGTGACTGTCACAAAACCAGTTGATGGAGACAAGAGTGGTGGTACCCGGGTGGTTAAACTGCGCAAAATGCCTAGGTATTATCCTACTGAAGATGTGCCTCGAAAGCTGTTGAGCCACGGGGGGAAAAAACCCTCCAGTCAGCATGTGAGAAAGCTGTGAGCCAGCATCACTCCTGGGACCATTCTGATCATCCTCACTGGACGCCACAGAGGCAGGAGAGTGGTTTTCCTGAAGCAGCTGAGCAGTGGCTTGCTACTTGTAACTGGACCGCTGGTTCTCAATCGAGTTCCACTGCGTAGAACACACAAGAAATTTGTCATTGCCACCTCCATGAAAATTGATATTAGCAAAGTAAAAATCCCAAAGCACCTTACTGATACTTACATCAAGAAAGAAACTGTGGATGCCCAGACACCAGGAAGGTGAGATCTTTGACACAGAGAAGGAGAAATACGAGATTTCAGAGCAGCTCAAGATTGATCAGAAAGCTGTGAACTCACAAATTTTACCAAAAATCAAAGCTGTTCCTCAGCTCCAGGGCTGTCTGTGATCTGTGTTTGCCCTTACAAATGGAGTTTATCCTCACAAATTGTGAGGATAAATGTTATATATATATATATATATATATATATATATATATATATATATATATATATATAAATGTTATGATTAGATAATGGTATACTCCCCAAAGTTTTATGTTTTGGAATATGATGTTGGAAAGTGGTGAGTCCTAGTGGGTGGTAATTGAACGTGGTGATATTGCAATGGAGGAAACTCTCACTAATCAATAATGATGTCTCACAAGATTCAGTGAATTCCAATTCTTGTGAGAGGTAGTTTTCAAGGAAGCTGGTTGTTTTAAAAGAGACATGTCTTTAACAGCAGCTCTCTTAGTTCATGCTCTCTCAACATATGCACCTGCCTATTTCTTGATAAACCATCCAGTCCCAGATATTTCTGTTAGCAATGCGAGAACAGACTTCCCATTCCTTTACTTTTCTAATCCATGCCATGCCCTCTGTAAAGTCCACGATGTCTACCTGTCCTTTTTCAAAGAAAATTCTCACCTTCTAAGCCACTGCTAGAGATTAGTCTTAGTCTATCTTGGGAACTTTATTACTACTTACATTATATTACTTGGTGGAGCTGATGTTCTAAAGACAGTGAATAAGGTGAAAATGTTATTTGGCAGTAAATAAATGCTTGAAAAATCTCATAAATAATTTCTGGAATTGTTCATTTTTGTACCATATTTCTATAAATCCAACACAACAAAATTTCCCAAAAGTTAAAATTCATCGTTGATTCCTAGTTGAAAAATTAGTATAACAAGAGTCCATATCTAGGAGAGAAATTACCACTTGAAGCATCTGCATGGTACATAATACTCATCCTGGGAGAGGTGGGAGGACTGGGGCAGACAGAGAAGTCTTCAGACCTTGTTCTTACTCCTGAAAAATCCCTACGCATCATGGCAAGCAGAATGATCCCCATTTATTTAATGTTTTTTTTTCTCTATGTCTTCTACCTAGTTCTCTCTTTTATTTTCTTTCCAACCCCTCTCATTCTAAGTCCTAACTTCTCTCTGCTGAAGTTTCTTACATACATCTCTTAACTTTCCTACTAGACTTCAGTTTTCTCAAGGTCACACTGCATTGGGCTACCTTTCTATTTTCCTAAATGCTTAGCAAAGTGCTTAGCAAAGAATAGCTGCTCAAAATGTAGTTGTAGAATACACGTTCGCATTTTCAGGTGAATGATACTACAGTTTTGGAATTACCTATGTTAACATTTTATTGTGAAGTGATTTCAGCCTCAGAATCTTTGTTAAAATTAAATTTTATAAAGTAGACAAAATTCAAATAGAAACAAAGTCAATGGTTGATATAAGAGTGAGTGGGAGATAGGGTTTGCAACCATAATGATTATTTCTACCCTCGTTTGGAAGCTCTTAAAAGGGCTCTTCAGAACTTTAAAATGATCTGGATTAGTTTGAGAATCACTATGTGTAATTACTTACCTGTAGAAAAAATGTTAAGGCTTTGTGATGGACCAGAGGAAAGAGGCACTTTGGATGCCATGAGAGAATCAATATGGAAAGGAAAATATTTTCAGAATTATATGTAAATAAGAAAAGCACTTTCAAATAGAGTAATAGTGATGTTGGTCCAAATTCTTGAATGCATTTTAATGCCATATCCTCTATACATATACATACAGAAGTAGCATGTAACTTAAGACATTTAAATAATTCAGAAATACATCACCAATAGGAAAATGTGATTTTAGGAACAGTAGAAACTGGGAGATCTTCAAAAAAATCCATGGAAAATGTATATTCTAAAGAAATAATGGGGACCAGCAGATGGCATAATGGTTACATAATGGTTACATCAATGAACTCCCATGTAGTTGACTAAAGTTCAAGTCCTGGACATGGCAGCTTAAAACTCATGCCGGATGTATGTGCTAGCATGCCCAAGATCCTGAGAGGAGAATGGAGAATGAATTGCAGCATGGCTATCACCCCCGGTGGCTGATTTCTCGCTTTCTGTTTTTCTGTCTCTCTGCAAGCAAACAAGTTCTATAGCAAAAATCTCTGAAAGAAAAAAGAAACTGTGTACAGATTTTAAAAGATTTTTTCACCAAAATAAACACATTTGTATTCCATTTTTCCACAAAATTTTTGATGTCCCCTCATACATGAAGCTTTTCTATTTCATTGAATATATCATAGTATATATTAAATTAGAGTAAATAATAAAATATAATGATTAAGACAAGTTATAATAACTTGTCTCCTATAGAAAATATTATCTAATATTGCTAAGCCCTCAAGTATTCTTAGACTAGAGAAGATGGTATTAATTCTAAGGTACTTCTATGCGCATCATTAATACAATTCAAAGCAGCTAATCTACGACATAATTATGTACTCCATATGTGGAATTAGAATAAGAGATTTTAAAATACATTTATTTGTATTATCAATATTGCTAATATTAGCAGTTAAAGCTTTGAAAATCAAACAGAAAATTTATTTAAAAGTTAGAAACAGAGCCTCATCTTCATACATATTTTTTAACTTCCAGAGAATGTGAATACATACATACCCACAAACACACACGCTTCACATGTGTGTATAAAATTGTGTGAAGAAATATGTTTACCCTTTACCCTATCTATAACCCTATATATACATAATAATATGTGTATATAAATATATAAATATTGGCATATAATAGATACATTACTATACAGCGATATTAATGATTATGTAAGAGTGCTTGTGGTTCATTAATAGTCAACTAGAAAATAAGAAAAATGCTGTTTATTGTGAAGCACATCCAAAAAATTCATAAGACTAATATGGACATTAACACTCCGTGTTTGTTATTGTTTTCACATATTTAGACCCTTTGTCTTCATTGGCCTGGGTAGGAACTATGTATTGGAACATGTGATACGTTTCTTTGTTTTTGAAAAGAAAGCCAGAGGGTAGAGGGGCAGTCTTCAAGCGCACTCTTCCCTCTGGCTTTCTTTTTAAAATAATCATTCTTTAGCATGTTTATAATTAACTCCTTCATGCACGTAGAGGGAAATAAAAGTGCTTTCTCATGGGCTTGTTTTTGGCTTTGAAAACAGAAGCACATTCTGCTACTATGTGGGCTCCATTGTTTCCAATTAGTCACTCCCTTCCCAACTCTGGCCCGAAATGACAGTGAATGACCCAGAGGCACACAATTTGTGTCTTGTGTGTGGGAACCCTTTCATTGTATTATGGAAATTTGAACATATGTAAAAGTAAAATGGATAGCATAATATACTTATCATAAACGGAACGCCTGGTTTCAAAGTATATCAGTGTTTGCTAACCTTAGATCTATTTCCATAATTTTTTGCTGCAGTATTTTAAACCAGAAGCCTGACATAATTTCTCTCATAAGTACTTCACAATATAGTATTTTCAAAAATAAGTTCTTTGGTTAACTAATGACATTATTATCACACTTAACCAAATCAACGGTAATTATTTAATGCTAATGGATACCAAGCGTATGTCCAAATATTACTGATTGTCCTAAAAGAGGTTATTTTAAGGTTGATTTAATCAAATCAGGATCCTTTGATTCATGTGCCCCTTAAGAAATGTTTTCAAATTGTAACATTTCTAGCCCCTGGTATTTATCACAGCATTTATTTGTTCAAACTAGTTTGTCCTATAGGATTTCCCGCATTCTGGATTTGGCCTATTGCTTCCTCATTGGCTCATTGCTTCTTTAGCCTTTGAATTTTTCATAAATAGTAGATAGTTCTAGTGGCTTGATAAGAATCAGGTTGAATTATTTTTTAAAAAATGCATCATAGGTGGTGGTTTATACCTATCTCTTACCAGAAGATATGTCATGTTTGATGGTGCAAGATTTAGAAATATTAAAAATAGTTTGTTCAGGCATTGCGAATCTAACCTGCCATTGTAATTCCCAGAAAGGACATATCATTTTAAACTTATTTCCTCTGTATTTATTAGCTGGAAATTATTTTTATAAAGAATAACCTTCCCACACCAACCACTTTGGAGAACTCTGAAATATAGTGCATACAAATGAAGCAAAATAAATGTTTGATTTTTTTCCTTTTATTGATCAGTCTGAGTTCATACCATTTTATTAATTATGTAATTACTTATATGTTTGTCTTATAATAGCAATACCAAGATTAATAATACCAATAATATTATCAAATACTGTATATGATTTCTTTCTTATATTTTTAGACTTATTTCACTTTTATAAGTCAAATTTTCATATTTCAAAGATCTTAGAAAGACGAACAGATATGTGCATAAATGAACAAATATGTGCCTAAGATATTTTATGGGTTTTTTTTCCCCATTGGAAAGTCTGTGTAGATTCCTAAAAGATTAGATTTATGCATAATTTAGCTAGATGTTGCAACCTCAGTCGTGATTGCCCCATTGTCCATTTCCACCAGCAATGGAAGAAAGATTCTGTTTTCCTGTGAAGTATTCTTACAAGCAGAGTATGTTATAAAACTTTGGACTATCTTGAATTTAATAATGAAATATAGACTATCAAATGTATTTTTAAGTTATATTGCATTATAATGAGCTATACTGGGCATTATTAAACATACATAGAAATATTCACATTTCTTTTTGTGTAAACTGTATACTTTCACATTATGTCTATTTTTCTTTGAACTACTGGTTTATTCAATTTTCATAAATATTTTGTTTATTAAGAATATTACATCTTTGTGATATAAGTTGCAAATATGTCTTTTTAATATTTTTATAATGGTGTTTTTAAATATTTATTGTTTATGTTGCTAAATCTATCAATATTTTCTTTACTGATTCTAGATTCTAAATCACAGGAAATTTTTGTATGCCCTGGTTGAAAGTAATACATGGTGCTTACTTGATTTTACTGTATTTTATTTTTAGATTTCAGGTGTATTAATATATATCTTATTGCAAAAATGGAAAAACTTGTATTTCTTACTAGAATATTTAGTTATTGTAGCTCAATTTATTTAAATGACCCTCTTTTTCCATTTGTTTATTGTAAATTAAATTATTTTATGCATTTAGGTCTATTTCTGTATCTTCTTTTACATATAATTTGCCTATCCATATACTGATAGCATACTTTTTATTTCACATATAAATACAAGAAATACCCTCAAATGGATTGAACACTTAAGTGTAAAATCTCAAAAAACCTACTAGAATAAAATATTTTTAGAAAAACTTCTTGACATTAATATTGGCAATTACTTTTATTTGATAAGCCACCCAAAAATCAGCTAGCAAAAGCAAAAACATACTAGTGCACTATATCAAACCAAAAATCTTCTGCACAACAAGGGAAACAATCAATAAAATGAAAGGGCAACCTATGGGTTGTGAGAAAATATTTAGGTATAAAATTCACAAGGAGTTAATTTTCAAAATACATGAATATTTAAGCTCAATAGCTGAAAGAAATAGTTAATTAAGTATCCCAGTTAAAAATGTACAAAGAACCTGAGTAGACTTATTTATTTCCAAAGAAGACATAAATAACCAACATGTAAATGAAAAGGTGCACAATAGCAGTAATTATCAGAAAAAGGCAAATCAAAATGAGAGATCATCTACATCTATTACATTGGCTATTACCACAAAAATAATAAGAATGTGGAGAAAAAGTAATCCTTGAATACTGTTGATCAGAATGTAAATGGGGAGGTCAGGAGTTGGCATGGTGATTAAGGTACTGGACTCCACAAGGGCCACTGTGACTTGAGTCCTAGAGCTGGTGGCTTGCTTTCTCACTTCCTTTTTCTGTGTCTCTCTGTTGAGTGCACATGCCCTATAGCAAAATTTTAAAATAATAATAAATAAAATTAAATAATTTCTTAAGAAAAAATAGACTATAAAATAGTACAGCCATTATAGAAAACCATAGGCATATTACTCAAAAAATTCAAAATGAGGGGAATAGATGGTGACAAGGTAATAAAACATGATGCTCTGCATAGGAAGGTTACAAATTCACATCCAGAGATCTCCCTGAGTATTCCAGGCCCACATGTGTTCATGATCCAGGCTGGCTGAAGCCAGGAATATTTTTTATTATTATGACCTTGTTGGAAATAGATTTTAGCATCAAGACCTTGTTGGGAGTGCTGTCTCTTTCTTTCTTTCTTTGACTCTCTCACTCATGTAATAAATAAACTTTAAAAAAAGAAAATTAAAAATGAACCCAAATGACCATGTGACCCATAAGTTTCTCTGCTGGGTATATACTCAACAGAAAAAAAAAAATAGATATCTGTTATCCCATGCTCATTAAACTGTTTTCATATTGAATCAAACAACAACCAAGATACAGAAGCAACCTAAGTATCAATGGGACAAATAAAGAAATTATTACATATATAAAAATACATAGAGAATATGTATAATTCATCTTTAAAATGCATATTTATATACATATAGTTAAACTTTAAAGAGAACATGGGTTTATTGGTTTATTTCTGAGCTCTCTATTCTGTTCCATTTGTTTATGTGTCTACTTTATGCCAGTACAATATTATTTTGATTACTAAAACTTGTAATATGGTTTGTACTCAAGGAATGTAATGTTTCCACCTTTGTTTTTCTTTCTTATAATTGCTTTGGGTATTTAGGGTCTTTTATAGTTTCATACAAATTTTATGATTTTTTTATTTCTGCGAAAAATGTCTTGAAATTCGGTAGGAAAGGCAATTGATTTGGAGGTCAGTTTGGGTGGTAGGGACATTAATTTTTCCTAATAGATATATGAAATGTTTTTCCATTTATTTGTGTCTTCTACGATTTCTTTCAGTAGTATCTTTACAGGTTTCAGTATATAGAGCATTTACTTCATTGATCAAATTTACTTCTAAGTATTGTATTTTTATTGATATAATTATAAATGAAATTCTTTCTTAATTTCTTTTTTGATTATTTTGTTATTAGTATGTATCTAGTTAAGCAAGTGGTTTTTGTATGTTGACTTTTGTATTCTGCAACTTCACTGAATTTATTCAATTCTAGTTTGTTAGTGGTATCTTTAAGATGTTCTATTTATCCAGTTATATCTGCAAACATGAATAATTTGACTTCCTTTTTGATGTGAATGCCTTTCATATCTTTTTATCGTAGTTTCTCTGGCTAGAATTTATAGAACTATGTTGAAAAGGAGTGAGAGTGGGAATCCTTATTTTAAGCTAAAATCTTAAAGGATAGCTTTAAACTTTTCTCCATTGCGTATTATAAAAGCTGTGAGTTTGGCATATATGGCCTTTAATGTGTTGAGATATATTTCTTCTAAACATAAATTTTTGAGATTTTCTATTATAAAAGGATGTTGGATTTTATTAAATAATTTTATGATTTTATTGATACAATCATATGTATACATGTGTATGTGTGTTTGTATATAATTTCTGTATGTATGTGTGTACATACAAAATCTTATGGTAGGCAGCACATGAGCATTTACTTGAAACAAGGAGAGAAAGAAACATCTATATATATATATTTTTTTTTTTTGGAGAGATTTTCGCTATAGGGCGCATGCGCTCGCCAGACAGAGAGAGAGACATAGAGACAGAAAGCGAGAAATCACCCCCCGGGGGGATGGTCACGCCACAATCCCTTCTCCTCCATTCTCCTCTCGGGATCTTGGGCATGCACGCACACGTGCCCGGCGTGAGTTTTAAGCCACCGGGTCCGGGACGCGAACCACGGTCGACTACGTGGGAGTCCAGTGACATAGCCATTACGCTAACTGCTGGTTCCCAGAAACATCTATATTTAGATATTCTAATTCTAGATACTTATGTATTTACAATTGTTGTATTGTGTTAGTGAATTGATTCCTTTATTATGATAGAGTGACCTTCATTGTCACTTGTAATAGATTTCCGCTGAAAGTCTATTTAGTCTCATAGAATTATCACTACCCCTGTTCTCTTCTCGTAACCATTTACATATTTTTTTTTCTATCCTTTCATGGTCAGTTATGCATATCCTTAAGGCTAAAATAAGTCTCCTGTTGTTAACATATTGCTGGAGATTGTTTAATTCATTCAACTATCTGTCTTTTGAGTCAAGAATTTAATACATTTGCTTTTAAAGTAATTATTGGTAGATGAGAATTTATTATTGCCATTTTGGTGTTTTCTATTTGTAGTTTTATGTTTGATTTTTTTTCTTCAAGTCTTCTTTTCTTCCTTTGTGATTTGTCGAATTTTCATAGTGGCATGTTCTCATTTTTTTTTTATTATCTTTTGTATCTCTGCAAAAGAGTTTTCTTTGTGGTCATCATACAGCTTATATAAAATATCTGGTAACTATAATACTCTATTTTAAGCTGATAGCAACTTCAATCATACAATGAAACTCTATAATTTTGCTTCTTCTTTCCTCCTTATAAATTTTATGATATTGATGTCACAATTTATGTTATCTTATACATCCACTAAAAATTAATTGTAAAGATAGTTACTTTTGTTTGTTTTTAAGGTTTTTGCCGTAGTGCACAGGTATTCATTCACAAGAAAAAAAGAGTAGGAAAGTGAAAAATCACCCTGTAGAGGGGATGGCAATGCCACTATCACTTCTCCTCAATTCTCTGCTTAGATTTTGGTCATACACACGTGTCTGGTGTGATTTTCAAGCCACTAGGTCTGGGATTCAAACCACAGTCAGTCATGTAGGAATTCAGTGCTTGAACCACCATGCCACCCGCTGGCCCTGGGATATTTACTTTTAATATTTTGTCATTTAACATTAATACTAGAGTTGAAAGTTATTTATATATCATTACAGAATTATAATATTATAAATTTTAATATATATTCACCTTTATCAGTCAGTTTTAAACTTCCCTATGTTAGTATGCTGTCTGTTATTGTACATTTACTTCATCTTAAAGAACTCCCTGTAACTTTTCTTGAAAAGCTGATTTATTATAGTAGTGATGAATTCTCTTAGATTTTGTTTTTCTGGGGAAATCTTTTCTCTCCTTTTCTGAAAGACAGTTCTACTGGATGTAGAATTCTTAGTTAACAGTTTTTTGTTTGTTTTCTCTTTTGGGGATTTAAATATACCATTTCACTTCTTCTTTATATACAAGCCTTCTGCTGAGAAACCTCACAGAGGTTCTCCTGTAGGTAAAAAGTTTATTTTCCTTTTGCTGTTTTCAAGATTATCTTTAAGTCTTTGATTTTTTACAATTTGATTCTAATTTGTCTCTGAGTTTTCTTCTATGGATTGTTCTTGCTTAGAATTTTTTGTTTCCTGAATTTTTGAATGCCCATTTTTCTCCCAGGATTTGAGAATTCAATCAGTATTTCTTTTTATTTATTTATTTATTTATTTAAGTGGTTTTTTTTTTTTTTTTTTTTTTTTTTTTTTTTTTTTTGCTATAGGGCACGTGCACTCACCAGAAAGAGACAGAGAGCCAGAAAGTGAGAAATCATCCCCCAGGGGGGATGGCCACACCAAAATCCCTTCTCCTCCATTCTCCTCTTGGGATCTTGGGCATGCACACATATGCGTGTGGCATGAGTTTAAGCCATCAGGGTCCAGGACTTGAATCGTGGTCAACTACATGGGAGTCCAGTGACCTAGCCATTACGCGAACTGCTGGTCCCCAGCCAGTATTTCTTTAAACAATCTCTCTTGCACGTTTTTCTCTTTCTGTTCTCTATCTAAAACTTCTATAATTTGTATATTTGTATGCTTGATGTTATTCCATGTATATTCAATTCTCCATTTATTTAGTCTGTATTCCTTTTAGTGGCTAACTTAAAAACACTTTTCTTTAGTCACACTGATTCTTTCTTCGGAACAATTAAGCCTATTGTTGATTTTTTTTTTTCAGTTCTACCATTGTATTCTTCACCTCTGAGATTTCTGTTTGATTTTTACATTTTTTTAAAAAAAACAATGTCTCATTGTCATGATCCTCCAGCTTCAGCCTCTCTGCTTGGACTGTAACATGTGTCTGACATTTATTTTTTTCCTTAGACAAGATAATGCTTCATTGTTAAAGCCAGCCTCAAGCTTGCAATTCTCCTGCTTTAGCCTCTCCAAGTCTCTGGAATAACAGGCATATGCCACCATGCCCAGGTTTTAGATTTGGCTGGGAATCTAACCCAGGCTTCCAACGCGATCCCAGCCTGCAGAGTATGACACTGCTGCTCACCCTTTTTTATAATTTTTATTTGTTTAATAAACTTCTCATTTTACTCACATATTATTTTCCTGATTTATGTCATTGTTTGTTTTCTTGCATCTTACTGAGTTTCTTTAAACTATTACTATTTTATCTTTTTTATGCAATTTATAGATCTCTAATTCATTGGAGTTGGTTACTGGAGTTTAATTGATTTCCTCTGAAGGTATCATGTTTGCCTGATTCGTCACTATTCATGTAAAGTTGTATGATGTCAGTGCATTAGAAAGAGCAGCTTTTGGGACCAGCAGATGGCATAATGGTTATGTCGCTGGATTCCCATGTAGTCAACTATGGTTCAAGTCTTGGACCCAGTGGCTTGAAACTCACACCAGATGTGTGTGCGTGCATGCCCAAAATCCTAAGAGGAGACTGGAGGAGAAGGGATTGTGGCTTAGCTGTCCCCTCTGGAGCATAATTTCTTGCTTCTGTCTGACAAGTGCATGCCCCATACAATAATAAAAAAAAAAAAAAAAAAAAAAAAAAAAAGAAGTACAGTTCCTCCTTTCAGTTTCTAAAGAGTGTTTTAGGTAGACGAAAGTCTTCTGTTGAGTTCTCAGGCAATAGGGTTGTTCCCATGAGTACAACTGGTGCCAGGTCACATGGCTTCTTCTGGCTTTGCCGTAGGATCTTTAGTCAGCAGGCTTATTATTAGGGGCTTTAGTACGTGTGGATTCTCTCTGGTTCCTGAGTGGACTGGATCATACCACCTCCAGGACAATAGGCCTGTTCTAAGCGCACAAACGAGTAAAACTTCCTCCAGGTCCTTGAGAGGGCTCTCACTGAGTCACTTTGTGGGTCCCAGTACAAGGAGTATTCACCCCAGACTTGGGCTGAGAAGACCTAGAATCAAATCATATCATTGTTCAAGGTCCACAGCCAAGACAAATTTCTGCAGGCCTATTTTGGGGGACACAGACAAGAAGTCTCTCAGTGAGTCCCTGGGACTGCAGGACTACTCTAAGATTGCTAAAGGGTCTTGGGCTGAGTCCTCTCAGGACCTGTTATAGATTAAGATTAGCAAACCCACCCCAGTGACCCACACGTCCATGGTCCATGTGTCCCTCTGCTTCCCTGTGCAAACAGGCTGCTCTCAGACTGTAATTTACAGGGATTAAATCTGAATTACAGGGACATTTTAGGGTTTACAATGAGGACAGAAGTCAGAAAGCTTCACACTTGAAACAAAAGTGGACATGGCTCCTCCAAGGTTCTTTGGTTGATGTTTCTGATAACAGAACCAAGACCAAAAGGGATTTTAGCCAAGTCCACAGGGACATGGAACAGTTTCCAGATCTGGACTGGCACCGCAGGTCTGCCCTCTCAAAATGCCCGTCTCAGGTCCTGGACTGCACTAGGATTTTATAACCTCCGACCTGAGTCCCAAAACTTCCAAAAGGTACTGTCACCCTTGGACAGCTACCAATTGTGAGCAGGGGATCTTCTACTCGGCCATCTTCCCGATCTCCCTCCTCTATAATACACTTAATGTAAAACAGCCTCAAACCCTTTCTCCTGCTCTTCTTTAGTGTTTCCCGGGACATTCTTGCAAAGTTAGTCTTCTGACTTAATACAAAAAACAACTCATGTAGCTTTCAGGAAAAATAAAATGCAGTATTTATTGTGATTAAATCATGCTTATTTTTTAAATACTGGTGACAACTGACATTCTATGAAGTTTGAATCATTAGACATTTTCTTTCTTGTAATCTTTACCCTTTAACTATACTCTTGTTACTTTCTGGAGTGGTCTATTTAAAATCATTCATTGTTTCATCTTTTTATCTATCAAGTTGTCAGAAAAGTCATGATGCATTTTTACATAGAAAAACATACATAAACCTGTGGTGACTTTCCCAACAACCTAATAGTTGATCATTTTATCCATATGTGAGATCTTTTACTAATAAGTTATCGTCTGTGTTTGTGAATATCTTGCATTTAATGAAATAAATTTTCTCTGACCACAAGCAAAAATTTATATCTGATCATAAAACAATTTCTGCAAAGTTAAATATTATCATAGCCCTTTTATATGATTAAATTTATCTTTCTTCATTTTGCAGAATTTTTTAAAATTAAAATTTGCTTTTTTATTTACTATGTAGGTATGCATGTATGTTAGAAAAGATAGTCTTATTTGTAGACTTTTAACCATCTCTTGTCTACTGAGAATGGTCATTGAGCCTGAAATATTTTCTTACCAAGAGATTAAGATTCTTCATACCTTAGGCTATACTTATTACCCTGTTTCAATCTCAATGTCTCAAACTCCTTTGTTCTGATTAAGAATGTACATCATACAGTCCCTGGCCAAATTCACTACCATTTCTGTCCCCTACTATGAGTGGACAGGATCGTTGTGTTGCTTCATAAGAGGGGTGTGTAGGAGCCAGTTGCCCTGCATATGCTGCCAGGGCAAATGCTGGGCATGACTGACTGATGGCCACTGCTGAAGCTGATATTACTGTCTCTTCTCTATGTACATAAAGAATTTTCATCCCGTGCTTCACTGTACTGTATTTTCCTTGGCAACTCTGATACCAAGATGCGATGAACCAATCCTGTTTGTTTATAATATATCATTGGGTATGTTGGGGTAGAGGAATCTTGACATCTAGAAAAAGAAGTTGGACCAATTTCTTATTTTTTATCTTTAATAAAGTTCTAAAGTTCATGCAGTGTATTAAATTTGGCTACCAGCTTGCATTCACTTTGTTAAATAGAGAAAGTAAAGTACATTCAAAAGTGAGATGAGGGAACCAGCAGATGACGTAATGATTATGTTGCTGGACTCCCACATAGTGGACTGCGATTCATATCTTGGACTCAGAGGCTTGACACTCACACTGGGTGCCTGTGTTTGCATTCCCAAAATCCCAAGAAGAGAATGGAGAAGAAGGGACTGAAGCATGGTCATTCCTCCTGGGGAGGAGGGGTTGATTTCTCACTTTCTGTCTCTCTGTTTCTCTCTGTCTTTCTGGCAAGTGCACATGCCGTATAGCAAAAATCTCTCTAAAAACAAAAATGAAGTAAAATATTCCACAGTTTCACAATTTTTGGCATCTAGACAATAGTGATATTTATGATGGCAGGAATGTATTCTAAACATAATTTGAACCATGAACTAGGAAATTCAAATTTTAAAAGAATTTAAGTAAAGATAAGTTTTGGATTCATTGGCTTTATAAGGCTTGGCAATCATCAAGAAATTAGAAAGATAAATACTTACATAAGATAAAAAAATAGCTTTTGCTTTTTATCTTAACATTTTTGTTTCGTCTGCCAATGCATACAGATATCACTGAAATAGTGTCTATGGAGACAGCATTTTTTAAAATTAGTCTTTGCTGTTATTCAGTGCTCTATTTTGCCCCCCATTCATTTCAAAATTCTGTCTAAATTCACACATATAGCTTTAAAGAAGCCTGCTTGACGTTATAGGATTATTAGTTATGAATGAGTCCTCATATTCCGTGGCATCTGCAGAGTTCGCTATGCGCGTTCACTTACATTGTCTGTGGTGTCAGGTTCCCTCAGGTTCTCTGTAGCCTCAGCTTCTCTGTAGCTGGATTAGGCTATCCGTTCCCTAGAAGTGTTTACAACTGAATTCTCCCAGCTAGTACTGAACTCTGTATTTTACCAGAGCCTGATAAGAGGTAAGGGCAAAGGTTACCTGTGTTACAGTGACAAGTGTATTAGAAGACAGAGTATTTGTCTTACATAAAATTGTTAATTCTGGCTAATGAAAAATACATAAAAAGATTTAAAGAGGTAAATCCAAATGTAAAGATATATTTAAGTAAATAAAGTCACATGAAGGCCATAAAAATATTTTTTGTCTTTTGAGCATTCAAGAATTTGTGTCTTACAAATATAAGCTATTTCTAAGTATAAGTTTGACTGAGGATACCCAAGCTTAACCCTTCTTCATATGTAAGATATACTTTAATTGCATATATAACTAGCACTTTATAAGGGAAAAAGTGTATTTGTAAGAAAGAGATGTAGTAGGAGGCAATAATCTTGCCACACAGACTTTTGGCAGCCCCACCTTGGGTACTGCACTTAACTGCAAAGCATGGAGTTCATCAGATGCAGTAAATCATTCCATGCAGGCCATTCATAGCCTATAGGTAGAAAAGGGAAGACAATTTAGCTAAAGGGTGCCTCTGCTCATTTATTCCATAACAGTCATTGCTTGATAAATTAAGCTAATCCTCTGCAGAAATGTTCCAATCACCTCTGTAATTACTTCCTATATGGAAACACAATAGATGTGGCCATAATTACTACGCTATAAGATATGAAGTTGGAATGCATTGTTATCTACATAAAATGGAAAGACACTGTGTATTCATGAAATCTAAGATTATACTTAGTGTGAAATGGTTTTGAAGGTCATAAGCAAGCTTGCAAATTACAAGTTGCTGATAAGACTGATGCTCACATTTCCCTTTCCATATAATGGCATAAATAGGTTAGATATAAAAACCATATTCCCATAGTTAGAATTTGAAATCTGTTAAATTTAACTCTGCCAAAATTTCTAGTCACATAAAAATTTTAAAATTAGGTTATTATCATTAGCATTTTCTCTCTTAAAGTCTACATGATTCAGTCTATCAGAGAAAATGGATAAGCTCTAAATTAAGGCCAGTGAATTAATAATTCTGATTTAGGACAGAGGCAATTTTAGCCTGGCTAATTTTTCATATCTGCTCAATTAACTTCACAGTGCTTTAGAACAAAAGGCAGCAAGACGAGTGTCATTTAAATTAAACAAATGCCATTTATCTGTCAAGGTACTGACTTATATCAGCCACTCCAAGCCAAGACCACAATATCAAATGGGGTGGACAAGCAGTGGGCTGCTGGGATTTAATTCTCCAGCATTTCAGAAATCATGCATAGAATAATATGTGAAGCTTGCTATTTAATGAGCTCTTCCAGATCATCTAGAAAAGTGGGACTAGATTATCTACCCAATAGCATTTGTAAAATGCCTACTTTATATTCTAGTGTGACCCCTGTCACTGAGGAGAAGCACCTTCTTGTGGGAGTGATGTCAATGATACCTAATTAAACATTATACCCCTTATTTTACATTCAAGGCATTTATTTTCAGAGATTGGAAAACAGATGTCACTATAGTGGCTGTCTGAATAACTTTCTGTTTAAAAGCTGCAGTCACGACTAAGGCTTTCCCAATAAAGCATTCCAGTTCCAAAGAGACACAAAATTTGAAAAGAAATGACCTGAATGTCATTATAATTTACTAGAAAAGGTTAATACCCCTATTTAACATTTGTACTACTTAGATGGACAGGCATTATATATTTTTAAATCATTATCTATATTTTATGGTCAATAATTTACCTGTTTTAGTCTGACCCCTCTGTCAGTCATTTAAAAAACAATGTCTACCAAATCAAATACTGAATAAACCTCCATTCAATAATCATTTTGTAGATACCAAACTACAGAGGTTTTTGCTATAGAGCATGCACACTCACCAGGGAAAGACAGTAAGAAGAAAAGTGAAACATCACCCCACAGAGGGGATGACCAAGCTGCAATCCTTTTTCCTCCTTTCTCTTCTTGAGATTTTGTGCATACATACATATGTACCCAGCATGATTTTCAAGCTGCCAGTCCTGAGACTCAAACCATAGTCAGTCATGTAGGAATCCAACACATTAACCACCATGCCATCTGCTGTCCCCTATATTTTAAATTTCAACTTAAATATCAAAATGTATTTTAACAAAGAGCCATTTCATCTTTGTTCAATAAAATAAAACTTTTTTCAGATTATTGATTTTAAACTTGTGAGACCACATAGCTAGTCTATTAATGGTCCCACACTAAAATTGAGAGGTGTGCAGTGAACATATCTAATTACTCAGTGGGGACAGTGAAACAGGGACTTAGATAGAAGCCAGCAGAACAGCTTCCTGAGTTTGGTTTGGACTACTAATGCAAACATCAAAAGAGATTGACTCTCCCTCAGCATGGCCCCAAATGGGTCCTATAGAATGAAATGCACCCCAGGAATCAAGGTTCTACAAACTAAAATACATTCTCTATAACTCTATGAAAAATTGACCGCCACTCAGAAAGGCTTTCTGCTGCTGAACAAAGCATTATTCATGGAATTTTTACTGGTTCTCACATTATTGTTTAAAACCCCAGATACCGGGATAGTCAGAAGTGTCAGCCATGATCTCTTGCCACTGGACATAAGCAATATTTTAAGATAGTACCAGATTAGGAAAGGAGAAATGAAGAATCCCAATTTTGTATACTAGATTGAGTACCCTGAGCACTTCAGAGAAAATCACTCAAAGGTGATTCTAAGAAATGATTGGGAAGGATTCATATGGCACAAGAGTCTTTGAAAGGTCTGTGGGTTTAGGGCTTAGGAACTTCAGTGCTTTGGGTTGAATTGTTGCTGTACTTATATTTCTAAACTAGGATGAACTACAATATGGCAGTGCATAAAATTACTGTTTTCATTTATTTTTTTGTATAGGGCAAGAGGTAAAAGTCAACTGAAGTTTTTGTAAGACTAATCTTCAGTTCTTTGTTAAAAATTTCATGGAAACTAAAGTGCTAAGTCTAACATCCTAGAATCAAAACTTTACTAAAGATTTGAGCAACACTAAATATATTGAAATGAAATTTAAGTGTATTTGTTTCAAATGTTTAGTAATATATATTAGTATCAAGTTCATAATAATTTAAAAATGACAGTAATGAGAAAACACTTAAAAATTAAATAATCCAGATTTTTTTTTTTCTTTTTTTTTTGGAGAGGTTTTTGCTATAGGGCGTGTGCGCTCGCCAGGCAGACAGAGAGAGACAGAGAGATAGAAAGCAGGAAATCACCCCCCAGGGGGGATGGCCACGCCGCAATCCCTTCTCCTCCATTCTCCTCTCGGGATCTTGGGCACGCACGCACACGCGCCCGGCTGGTCCCAATAATCCAGATTTTTCAGAATTATTGTGAATAACAATTATTTTTACCATATTTTTATGTAATTGTTTAAAAATTATTTTTGTTTTGCTTTCGTTGTGGAAGACAAAAATTACATAAGTTCAGTTATATAAGTTCTATTTTTAAAGAATTATTTCATTTAACTTTATTTATTTATTTTAATTTGACCGGAGATGGACTGAGAGAGTGTGAGAGAGAGAGAAAGAGTGAGAGAGAGAGAGAAAGAGTGAGAGAGAGAGAGAAAGCAAGAAAGCAAGCCACCCGGTCCTGGACTCGAACCAAAGTAAGCCATCTGGAAGTCCAGTCCTTAACCACCACACCACCAGTTAGCCCGGAGTGATATATATTCTGAAGAATAGTTTTAAATATTTGTGTGTGTGTTTCTGAAAAGACAAGTCTATAAACATTACAATATTAAAGATAATAAAACATCAATATCTCAAAGCAATGGATCCTCATTTATCTATGTAATTTAGAGTATTATTTCCAAGTGACAGTTATATAAATAGATAACCTTAAAAATGACACATTATTCTAGATCATTTATTTTGTTTATACATCATTTTTAAGTAGGAAGAGAGTAAAGCCAAATTCCAGAAAAATAGAATAGAAAGTAACTCAGATTTGTTAAGATAGTACAGTGGGAGTTATAGTGGGAAAGCAAGTCTTGCCAGAGGAAGGCAGTCTTGGGTATGGTCTTGCTTGATTACAAGACAAAAAGAAGACATGAGGCTGGAAAGAGGGAGAAATTTTAAAGGAAAAAATATAAGCAAAATATCGGAGTTGTAAATTAAATAAAAATATTAAAATGTATACCAGATGACTAGTAAGATTTTTTTGTTTTTCTTTGTTTATTTGTTTATTTTTTTTGTTTTTTTTTTTTGCCAAATTTGATTTCTTCTTAAAGAAATAGCCAATATATCGGGAACCAGCAGTTAGCATAATGGCTATGTCGCTGGACTCCCACGTAGTCGACCGCGGTTCACGTCCCTGACCCGGTGGCTTAAAACTCACGCCGGGCACGTGTGCGTGCGTGCCCAAGATCCTGAGAGGAGAATGGAGGAGAAGGGATTGCGGCGTGACCATCCCCCCTGGGGGGTGATTTCTCACTTTCTGCCTCTATGTCTCTCTCTGTCTGTCTGGCGAGCGCACGTGCCCTATAGTGAAAACCTCTTAAAAAAAAAGAAAAGAAATAGCCAATATTACATTCAAATAGAACAGGAATAAAGTACTAAATCAGCCCTTGGTGTGTTTCATTGTAGGAGAGATAGCAGGGTGCTACAGAGACTGTATATTTCATCTCTCTGGCATGGATATTCTTCTACATATGAAAACTCAAAATACAGCATGACTTCTGTTACTTCATTTCTGTTATTAGTATTTTAAATTACAAAATTTTAGGCTTGGTTCTGCAAGATTCTGCATTTATACATTCTTTCCTATTTTCATACATATGACAGTAAGCAATGGTTTTAAAAATGTGGTGAGAAGGAGGAACATTATCAGATTATTAAAACCATCATCTCTCTGAGAACCACGCAGAACCAAAGTGCAAAGTGGTGAGTTGGGAGGGGAGCTGCCTCTAGAAGCATGTTAGTCTTCATGTTTGGAAGCAAATACACCAAGCAAAAATTTCCTCAGAGTAATAGCCAAGAAACTTGCTCTTCATAGGAGTTCAGAGTTGAGTTGATACTTAAAACAAAAGCTGAAATAGGGCTTAAGGGTTCAGAAAAGAAGACTGAATAAACTATGTGAAGTTTTCCCTGGGGCTACTTACTTACAATATGGAAAGAAAGTAAGATCTCTTGACTAGGAATTCACTCAGCCCACTTATGAAATCAGTAATCAAGTGAGAGAGTTTTCAATGTAAATGTGCTGAAGAAATTTATCAAAAAAAGAAATGGTTAGGAATTTGTAGACTAAAAGGAACAGGTAGAAACATTTGAAAGAGCAACAAAAGACATGGCAAACTAACAGAATGAGAGGAATAAGTCTATACACAAATTTCAAATATAAGTTATCTAATGTCATGAGAGATAGAAAATGAAAATCAACTAGAGATTAATTATTCAGGTAAAATTAATATCTTACAAATTCTTTTTTTTTTTTTTTTTTTGGAGAGGTTTTTGCTATAGGGTGCATGTGTGCTCGCCAGAGAGACAGAGAGACAGAAGCGAGAAATCACCCCCAGAGAGGTTGGCCATGCTGTAATCCCTTCTCCTCCATTCTCCTCTCGATCTTGGGCAGGCACACACACGCGTCCAGCATGAGTTTAAGCCACTGGGTCCAGAACTCGAACCGAGGTTGACTACATGGGAGTCCAGTGGCATAGCCATTATGCCAACTACAGGTCCCAATATCTTACAAATTCTGATAAAGGCTTTTAAAACATGTATTTAAAGCACTTAGAGATAAAGAAACTATTCTTTTAAAGAAAAGATATAAAATGAGCACAGACATAGGAAAAGAAACAGTGGAGAATTAAAGGGAAGGAGAAACAAAGGAAGAAAGGGGAATTCTATGGAATGACAGGAAAGGGCACTAAACAACTTGAATCCACATGAAATACAGAACAAGATAGTCAACTAAAAAAAATAAATATAAAGAACATTGGTAATGTAGTTAATATTTTTTCCTGTATGATTAAAGGACAAATGTATAAAACAATAAACATAAATTTGATAGATACAAAATGCATAAACATGTAATTTGTGATAGTAACAACACAAAGAGGTAGCAGATAATTATATGAGCAAAGTTTTTATATATCTTTAAAAGTAATCTGGTTTTGGGACCAGCAGTTAGCGTAATGGCTATGTCGTTGGACTCCCACGTAGTCGACCGCGGTTCGAGTCCCTGACCCGGCGGCTTAAACTCACGCCGGGCACGTGTGCGTGCGTGCCCAGGATCCCGAGAGGAGAATGGAGGAGAAGGGATTGCGGCGTGGCCATCCCCCCTGGGGGGTGATTTCCTGCTTTCTATCTCTCTGTCTCTCTCTGTCTGTCTGGCGAGCGCACGCGCCCTATAGCAAAAACCTCTCCAAAAAAAAAAAGAAAAAAAAAAAAAAAAGTAATCTGGTTTTATTTGAACTAGTTTGGTATTTAGTAAATTAAGATATTGATTTTAATATCTAGGAAACCAATAATTTAAAAAAGTAATAAAACAAATGAGAAAAATATTGCAATAGCACACTAGAAGATGATATCTAATACAAAAGAACAGTAATAGAGGAATTGAGCAACAAAACATAATGTCTAAAAAATGAACAGCACAATGGCAGGAGTCATTTCTTTCTTAGCAGGTACACTAAAAATAAATAGATTAGAACTGGTTGGTGGCACAGTGGTACTGCCTTTCTCGAGCAAAGTTGAATTCATGTGGAAGGTCGCAGGTGTAGCTCCCCCTCTACTTGTACATGCCAGGGAGCTTACCCATGATCCTTAGGGGCGGGGTGGGTTTGTTGGAAGGTAAGGGATCACAGCATAAGACCCTGTTGAGAGTGTTTATCTTTCTTTCTTTCTTTCTTTCTCTGCCTCTCTTAAGAAGGGAAAAAAAAAAACTTAAAAAAAGACAAAAGCAAACGGATTAAACTCTCTAGTTTACAGACACAAGCAAAATGGATATTAAAAATATAATTCAACTATATGTTGTCTATAAGAGGTTTATTTGAGATCCAAAAATGCTGTTTGAAACTGAAAAGAATAAAAATATATTCCATGCAAAAGAGAGCTGGGTGAGCTATTTTAATATCTGGTAAATTATATCTTAAGACAACAAATAGTTACAAAAGACAAAGAAGAACATTATATAATGATAAATGGGTCAATTAATAAAGAAGACATAATAATTATAAATATAGATTCACCTAACAACAGTCCTAAATTAGGAAGCAAAACAGAATTGAAAGATGAAATAGAGAATTCAACAATAGTAGTTGGAGAATCCAGTGCCTCACTTTGAATAATGAATATAACAACTAGACAAAAGATAAACAGGAGCATAGAAAACTTGGACAATACTATAAACCAACTGGACCCAACAGTCATAAATAGAACCTTTTAACTAAGAGCAGAAAAATTAAACAATGCACTCAAAATATGGATAAAAAATAAATCATAAAAAATTAGGAGGGGACCAGCAGTTAACGTAATGGCTATGTTGCTGGACTCCCACGTAGCCGACTGCAGTTTGAGTCCCGGACCCGGTGGCTTAAACTCACACTGGGCACGTGTGCATGCGCCCATGATCCCGAGAGGAGAATGAAGAAGAAAGAATTGCGGGGTGGCCATCCCCCCTGGGGGGTGATTTCTCGCTTTCTGTCTCTCTGTCTCTCTCTGTCTGTCTGGCAAGCACATGCGCCCTATAGTGAAAACCTCTCCAGAAAAAAAAAAAAAAAATTAGAGAGTTAGAAAGTACTTCAAGATAAAAGAAATTCAAGTACAACATACCAAACCTGATGGGAAGTTGTGGAAACAGTACTCAGAAGGAAATTCTTAGATTATCAAAACTGCTACAACAAACCACCATACACTGGAAAACATAAACAGTAATTTATTTCTTTCAGTTCTTGAGGCTTAGCTGTCCAATGACAAAGTGCTGGTGAGGGTCTGCTCTGTGGTTCATAAATGACTCCTTCCAGCCATGCCCTCACATGGTGGAAGACACAAGGCAGCACTCTGGGTCTCCTTTTAAAAGGGCACTAATTCCATTACTGAGAGCTCTACCTGCATTACTTTTTCACTTGCCAAAGGCCTACCTCCTAACACTATTGTATCGGAAATTAAGGATATATTTATGAATTTTGAGGGGATATATAAACATTTTGACTACTATGGATTGAATATGGTTTGTTCCCTCCCATACTCATGGTGAAGTCTGATTGCCATTGCAGTGTGAGTGTACAGAACCTTTAAGAGGTAGGTCATTGAGGGCTCTGCCTTGGGGATTAATACCGTTATTGGTGGAGTGTGTTCCTTAAACAAAGGGGAGTTTAGTATCTATTTGTTCTCTTCTGGCTTTCTGCCCCCTTCCATGGGATGACACAGCATAAAGGCTCTTTCCAGATGTCATTTCCTTGATCTTGGTCTTCTCAAACTACAACAAATAAATCTCTGTTCCTTATAAATTACCCTGTTTTGGGTATTCTCAGACTAAGACACAGACTATAGCAAAAATGTCTAGCCATAGATGTCTAGCTCAAAAAGGAAAGGTCTGGAGAAGATTCCTCATGGATGCTGGGAAGTAGATATTTCAGGGAACAGGAGAAATGAAGATTTTCTACTCATAATTCAGCCTCCAGCAAGCAGAGCTAGTGTGGCAGGAGAGTTGAGCCCTCTGAGAAGATTCCTCATGGATACTGGGAAGTAGATATTTCAGGGAACAGGAGAAATGAAGATTTTCTACTCATAATTCAGCCTCCAGCAAGCAGAGCTAGTGTGGTAGGGAGCCCCTCTGGCCTTCTATCTCTGTCTCTGTGTCTCTGAGGTCTCTGTCTCTTTCTGCTCCTGTCTCCTCATTTTTTTTTTTGGTAATTTTTCCTTGTTACGATTTTTTTAAAGGTAGAGTTTCTCTCTGGCTCTCAGATCCATCTTTTGTTTTGTTAATAATCCCTTCTTCTCCTTCCTCCCAGGCAGGAGAGTTGAGCCCTCTGAGAAGATTCCTCATGGATACTGGGAAGTAGATATTTCACACAGTGCGCAAGCGCGCCGCGTGGTTTTCTATTTTGTGATTTTTTTCTTTAAAAAAAAAAAAGAAAAGCAATTATAATTTTTTATTTTTTTGTCTTTTTTCTCTCTTTTTGTTGTTGTTTCTCTCTCTTTTTCATTTTCCTTGTTCTTGTCTCTCCACTCAATATCTACTGAATCTGCTGCACCAGCGATCACAACAGAACGGCAAACAGATTCTAGAACACCTCTGTCTGCTTGCTCCTGAACGTTGAGGCTTAACTTCAAGAATTTGAAAGAAACACGCCATTCATCAGATGACAAGAAATCACCGTCAGATCACGAGAAATATGGGAAAACGAGAAAATACCTCTCCTCCAATGGAAAAGAGTAACTCTCCTCCATCCACAAGCAGTTCGGTGAAAGTCATGGAAATGTCTGATAAGGAATTTAGAACATTCGTAATGTCGAAGCTAACAGAGATGGAAGAAAAGAGAGATAATGAACTGCTAAAGAGAAAGGAGAAAGAAGTTGCTGAGTTCCAGGAGATGAGGAAATTCTTGCAAGATCTAAAAGAGGAATTACACACTTTACAAAAGACTCAAACGGAACTGCTAGAGGTGAAGTCTATAATACAAGAAGTCAAAATCTCTCTTGAAAGTATTAAAAGCAGACTAGATCATTCAGAAAATAGAATCTCAGATGTAGAAGAGAAAATGGCTGGCTTAGAAAAGTCCACCACGAAGACTGAGAAAATGGCTCAAAAATTTGAGAATGATATGCGAGAAGTACTGGATACCATCAAACGTCCAAATATCCGGATAATTGGCATTCCAGAAGGTGAAGAGACCCATAAGGGCATTGATAATCTATTCCATGAAATCCTGCAAGAAAACTTTCCAAACCTAGAGAGGCATTCGAAGATCCAGTCCCAGGAAATACAAAGGACCCCAAATAGAATCAACCCAAGAAGATCTTCTCCAAGACGCATTATAGCCAGGTTGACCAAAACCACAGACAAAGACAAGATACTAAGATTGGCAAGAGAGAAACATCAAGTTACCTACAAAGGACATCCCATCAGGCTAACAGCAGATCTCTCATCGGAAACAATGCGAGCGAGGAGAGAATGGGAAAATATATTCAAAGTGTTACGAGAGAAGCAATTTCAGCCAAGAATACTGTACCCAGCAAGATTATCTTTCAGGTGGGAAGAAAAGACAAGAACATTCTCAGATAAACAAAACCTGAAAGAATTTACCAGCACCAGACCAGATCTCCAAGAAGTTCTCAAGGGTGTGCTGTATCAAGAAAATTAAACACAGACACATGGAAATAAGAGTCAAAAAACTATGAAAGTGGCCAACTTAATCAGAGGGACAAGTCTGGAGTTGAATATTATATCCCAGAATTTAATCAGGAAAATTGAGCCAGAACAGAAGATAAAAGTACATGAGACTGATAGGTTCATGCACCTTCCATTTGAACAGAATCCTAACTTGTTTCCTGGCTTTAAGCAAAGTTCCTTGGCATTTCTTTGAGTTAAGTTAAAACTGGTTTTCTTAGTAGTAATGAGTGAACTCACCATTGAAAGTAGTTAGATTATGTAGGAAATTGTGTGATCAATGCAACGTGGGTGGGAAGGGAATGAAGGACAATTGTGGACACCGGAGGTGGTGTGAGAGGAGGGTGGGAAGGGACAGAGGGTCAGAAAGAGGGGTGGAAGTAATTCTAGGAACTAGTAATGGAAAATTTTTTGTAATGTGCATGATTGTATCACTATGCAGTGTGTACTGGATGGGAGATTGCATTTTGTATGCTGTGATGAAGCTTAGGGAAGGAATGTAAATTGAGTTACAAAAAAAAAGTTTCAGAAAAAAAAATATATATCTATTCAATGACTGCAGTAGGATATGTAGCCACAGCTAGGTGCTACTTTATAGGATGCGTAAAGTAAGACTTGTGTTCATGGAAATGTGGGTATCACCTGTGTTTGCTATGAGGGTATTTGGATTGATTAGGGTCTTTGGCGTTACAATAAAATGTGAGGAGAAAACAGTATAGAAAGCAAACATAGATACCAGAGACTGTGGGAGGAGAGTGGGAGATGGCAGAGGGTAAGAGATAGAGAATCTAGGATGGGGGGAAAAAAGCAAAACATACAGAAGACAAGAAATGGAAGATCATTTGCTGACAATAACATGTTTGTTGATGTGCTTGATTGAGACAATATATAGTGTAATTTGGATAGAAAATCTCATTTTGTATGCTGTAATGATGTTCAGAGAATGAATGCAAATAAATAAATTGAAAAAAAATAATAATAAATAAATAAATTGAAAAAAAAAGGAAAGGTCTCAAATCAGCAACCTAACTTTGTGCTTTAAAGAACTGAAAAAAAAATGCAAACCAAATTTAAAAAAAAAGGAAAGAAAATAAGAAAGATTAGTAAAAATAAATCAAATAATGAATAGAAAATTAGTATCAACAATTGGTAGATTCAATTCCCAGAGTGGGCTTGAAAACAAGCTGAATATATGCAAGCATATCCAAGATCCTGATCAACTGGTGCTGTAAAAAGAAAAGCGCAGTGTGATGACACCCGAGAGCAGGGATATATCTATCTATCTATCTATAGATAGATAGATAGATATATCTAGATATATAGATAGATAGATAGATAGATGTATATCTTTCTCTATCTTTCTCAAGGTCGATTGGTTCTTTAGAAAGGTCAAAAAACTTGACTCATTTTTCCCTAGTCTAAATTGGAAGAAACAAAGAAAACTTAAGTTACTAATATCAAGAGTGGACATGAGAGGAACTAGCAGTTGGTGTACTGGATATGTCACTGGACTTCCATGTAGTCGACCATGGTTCAAGTACCGGACCCGGTGGCTTAAACTCACGCCAGGCATATGTGCATGCATACCCAAGATCCAGAGAGGAAAATGGAGGAGAAGGGATTGTGGTGTGGCCATCCCCCTTGGGGGGGGGGGGGTCTTTTCTTGCTTTCTGTCTCTCTGTCTCTCTTTGTCTTTCTGGTGAGTGCATGCACTCTATAGCAAAAAAAAAAAAAAAAAAAAAAAAAAAAACCCGAAAAAAATAAAGAATGGACATGAGAATCTTACCAATGGAATTACAGAAGTAAAAGAAATAATAATAAGCAAATACTACCATAAACAATTGTATACCAACAAATAAGGAAATTTCCTAGAAACACAAAAACTACCAAACTGACTCAAACAAAAGAGAAGATGAGCATGTCTATATCTGGTAATAAAATTGAAGAAGTAATTGAAAAACTTCCAACAAAGAAAAGACAGATCCAAAGTGTTTCACTGGCAAATTCTAATAAATACTTTAAGAGTAATTAACATCATTATGTCTCAAACTCTTCCCAAAATGGAACACTTTCTAATGGGTTCTAAAAGACCAGTACTAACCTATTATCAAAACCAAAGCTATCACAAGAAAGTACAAATATTCCTTATGAAGAGATGTAAAAATCTTCAACAAAAGAACAAACAAAATCTAGCAACGTATTAAAAGGATTATATACCACAGTTCTCAGATCAAGCCCTGAATGGCTTTTAGGTTATTTCCCATCAAAATATAAGGAAATGATTGCAGCAACCTTAGACCAGAAGCTTTGGACCCAGAGCTCTCCCTTACTGGCAGCGGACACCCTTGGATGGGCTGATAAGGTCACAGTGACCAAGTAAGCTAATCCAAGTGCCTGTCATTCTTGTGATCCTACTCCTCCACCCCTCCCACAGAAATACTTCAGTCTCAGGAGCCAGCAGTTAGCGTAATGGCTATGTCGCTGGACTCCCACGTAGTCGACCGCGGTTCGCGTCCCGGACCCGGTGGCTTAAAACTCACGCAGGGCGTGTGTGCGTGCGTGCCCAAGATCCCGAGAGGAGAATGGAGGAGAAGGGATTGCAGCGTGACCATCCCCCCTGGGGGGGTGATTTCTCGCTTTCTGTCTCTCTGTCTCTCTCTGTCTTTCTGGCGAGCGCACGCACCCTATAGCGAAAACCTCTCCAAAAAAAAAAACTTCAGTCTCCTCAGCAGAGTGGGCTAAAGCACCTCAAGCTTCAGATGCACTAGCACTCATTTCTCTCAATAAACTTTCCTTTTCCTCTTGAGATGGCACCTCCTGCGTCTTACTCCAAACCCTAATACCTAAATGGGCTTTTATCCCAGAATATCCCAAGTAGTTCAATATACAAAAATCATTTAATGTAATTGGATACAGAGATAGAAGCTAGTTGAACATACTACCAATACAATTAAAAAAAAATTAGATGATCTCAATTGATGAAAACAAGTATTTGTGTTTTTTCTCTTTTTTTAAGGAATTATTTTATTTAACTTTATTTATTTATTTATTTATTTATTTATTTATTTATTTATTTATTTTAATTTGACCAGAAAGGGACAGAGAGAGAGAGAGGGAAGGGGGGGGAAGGGAAAGCAAGAAAGCAAGTCACTTGAACCGTGGTTGACCATGTGGGAGTCCAGCGCCCTTAACCACCATGCCACCTGCCGGCCCCCAAGTATTTGCCCTTTTAAAAAATTAAAATTTCAAGATATCGGAGAATATAATTCTTAAATGTTCTTGAAAAAAATCTCCAGAGGAAGAAAAATTGTACAAACATACTAACAAAGTACCTGTTTTCATTTGTTGTAAAATTAAGACAACAATAAATGGGGTGTTATGATTTCCAAGATCTTAAGTGTTGTAAATCCAGGAAGAATCTCAATTACGTTAGTAGAAAATTTATAGAGAGAGATTGAATACAGAGGTAGAAGCTAGTTTAACATGCTGCCAGCTGTATAATCTATACTTTGGGGTCTAATCATCTGTGCTGATAACTTAATGAGATGTAAGTACACAGGTTTCACAGTACACTAGTTATGCACTAAGTAGAGGGAGCCATATCCCTCATGGCCAATCATGGCTTGAGTCCCAGCCCTGGCAGTTTGAAACACTTGCCAGGTGCATGCACACATGCCCAGCATTCTGACTGGATGAAGAATTGAAAGAAAAAGGATTATAGTGTTACTAGATGGTATTAGGGTGTTTTCTCTCTCTTTCTCTTCTCCCTCTCGTGTGTATAAACCCACTGGTTAAGAAGGAAGGAAAGGAAGAAAGAAGGAAGGAAAAAAAGAAAAGATAGAAAGATAATAGAAGTAAACTCTTAGAAAAGTATAGTCAATTAAAATAGGGTGATTGAGAGAAAGGGACTTAGGAAGTGAAAAAGAAAATATGCTATTTTCATTAATGTTCATAAGAAGCAGTCAACAGATACTGTAAAAAAAGATTAATATATTATCCAGGCCATCAGGAGATGTGGTAGTTATGGATGCTGGATTCCCACATGGCTGACCATGGTTTGAGTCCCAGAGTTGCCGGCTTGCTTTCTTATTTTCTCTCTCTCTATCTCTCTCACTCTCTGGTTAAGTTAAAAGAAAATAAAAATGAATAAATAAAGTTAAATAAAATCATTTTAAAAATTAATATATTATCAATGTATGTTAGGTCATATTATAGCTGTAAAGTTAGTTCCATTATTTCCATGGCTTCTTTCCTCAATGGGCTATTACAAAGTTAATAATTTTAGGTATTGGCCCAATCAGTAGCAAAACAAATTGCAGCTCTGGAAGCCATGTGGCTGACTATGCATTCAGAAACCATATTGAACTTGAAAATATGCCACATGTGTGCACACATAGTCAAGATCCTCCCAAGCTGGAAATGAATTCACAGTGTGATGACACCTGTCAAGGGAACTCTCTTTTTCTCTCTCTCTCTGTCTCTCTCTCTCTCTCTCTCTCATATGCACATATGTACATTCTCTCTATCATGAATAAAATAAACTTAAATAAAAGGCTTTCTAGATCCAGGATCAGCAAACTTTTTATTTAAAGGGCCAGATGGTAAATAGTTTTGCCTTTTTGACCTGTAAGTTATAAGTAGCAACTATTCAAAGTAACATGTAAAACAGCCATAAACAATGTAGTCATAAATGAGAGTAGGTCTATTCCAGTAAAATAAGATGCTAGACTTGAGCTGTGGGTTGCAAGTGTCCAATCTCTGTTACAGTCAAGTTAAAATACTAAGAAAAATAAAATCGATGTACAGAATTATGTGCCATTATAATGCCATTTTTTGCATATATATATATATATATATATATATATATATATTTGCACATGTTTTTAATAACTCTATAACGTACCTAGTAACAGTGATTTCCTCTAGAGAGGGGAACTGAGTAGTGGGAGACAGGATGAAATTGAGGCATACTTTTCACAATATACTAATAAGCACCTTTTGAATTTTACACAATTTACATGCATTACCTATTACAAATAAAAGTTTTAAAATAAAATAAAGATATGCAAAATAGTAAACAGAATTAATAAATACAGAGTATAGATAAAACCAAAAGTGTATTTTGAGAAGCTAATGAAATAAATTTCTGACTGGAAAGTATGATACAGAAGAGGTCTAAAAAGGGCTCGAGAACATTTACAAGGGTTTTATTCATTAAAATATCTTAAGCAAATAAACTCTTATATATAAATACTCATTTTATGTAATTAGCAGGGAGGAACATAGAGCTCATAAAGTCAGGTAATCATAAACAACATCATGAATCCACACGGAGTCATCTTTACTATCCTATTATTTATCCATAGAATCAGTTATATATTTTTATTCAACTATGTGAAAGAACATCGTGAAGAATTTCACATTCGATGTTAGATTCTCTGATTGATCTCAGCAAAAGACTTTGTGTTTTTTTTGTTTGTTTCTATAATTGGATACATCCCTGAGATGCATGGATAAAATCTATCAGAAATTAAGTAAAAAAGCAAAGACACTGAGTTATTTCCTATTTTTTGATTTAAATAAAAATAACTTTTTTTAAAATGTCTATATTAGAATACAGGTTTCTTTACAATTCATTGGCTATGTTATTATTGTAGGAAGGCCAATAAGATATTTAGCAATACTATTTTAGCCATAGATGGTATTATCTCTACCATCTGTTATTCTATTAATTTGATATATATGAGAAGTAGTAATACACAAACAGGTTTTTCAGTCTTATTCCTTTCATTATATAGTACATTAGAGTGTATTTTATATTCACATTATATTATAATTTATCCTCTAAATAGTACTTGAAGATGGAAATTTTTCTATTTATCATTTTGGAGAGAAAAGAGGGACAGAGAGACAGATGGATCAACACACAGAGCCAGATAGATAGGCACCCCCAATATGGCCCTCTTTCTTCAATACACCCCAGTCTCAACCAGCCCAGATCATGGGTACACACACAGTTACCTGGCATGCTAAGGCAGGTCTCAGGATTCAAATTTAGGACCTTTCCCATATAGACCCCATTGAGTTACCACTGTGTTGCCATCTGGCCCTAAGACTGTCACGTGTAAAATTGTTCTTTATAAAGAAAGATAAAGTTACTCAAATCATCCAACAGATTATTGCAGTGATTTTGGTTGGGATTCTTTACTGCATTGAGAGTAACATTAATTATAAGCTCTCTGTGGGCCAGGCAAGGCTTTGAATACAGCAGTGATCATGATAAATTCCTCTGGATCTTCAAATTGGATCTTTTTCTCATTATTGTAGGAGCTCCAGTAAGAATAGATGAAAAATAGTGTTGCGTTAGAACTTTGATAAGTTCTAAAAGCCTCCAGTTACCTTTTGAGACCAGAGGCCAGGCCACTCTCATCCCCTGCCACCATTATTTATACCTTAGGGCCTGCTAAACTTGACCCAGTCCAACTAGCTGTGGCCACATCTTCAGTGCTGGGCACACTCACATTCGCCCCAGTCATGACACATTTGCAATTTAAGATAAGAACTACAAAAGTCATTTCTACTTAACTATAGTAATAGCTCTAGAAGTCATTCCAATTTCTTCCTTGTATCCATCCCCAATTTTTAAAATGAGAACTTCAGTTAGAAATTAGATAATGCTATTACAATGTTAGGTGGCCATATACCAACCACAGTTTATCAATGTCATTTTTCTCTTTTCTTGGCATTACTAAACTGTCTGGACAGAATTTCCCCACATAAATACTAATGTAATCCTACATTAGTAGGCCTTTGTTCTCAAATTCAAAAGGGCACGTAAGTTTATGTATCATTTTGTAAAGTCAAAGTCACCTTCAACATCTATCAGTCTATTGCTAATTAACATAGAACATCAATTGAAATGCTTTATGTTGGAAAACCACTAATAACAGTGTTTTTTTCTTTTACTAAACAATATGATACCAAATTGATAACATAGATCCAAATTAAACTGGATAATATATTTTTTGAGACCTACTTTTACTTCCCAGACTAAAAGAACCACTGCAAAATATTATTCTATTAATTTGATATTTTGTTTTTCTTTGTAAAAAAACCTATATTCTCTATGAAGTACCCTGTTTACAGTCAGTTTTCAAAAAATAACCCCTTTTAAATTTTGCTTCAGAACTTCCAACAAATAGTCTTCAAACTGTTAAATAGTCTTCAAACTGTTAAATAGTCTTCAAATTGTTAAGTTATTAATTAATAGTGCTGTAAAGGTATTGGTTAGAACAAAATGTTCAAGTTTGGCACACGCAGGAAATTTCCTTTAGCAAAATACCTTTCCAAAGACAAGATAGCGAGGCTCTATCTTATTACTCTTTATTTTGGATAACATCTATCTATCTATGTACTCTCTCTGTGAGGAGAGTGTTGATTTTCTGAGTGCAGGAACACTGACATTTTAGTCATTGTGGTAGGAGTGGGTATGAAAAATAGTAAGTTTTTCTTTTTAATTTTTGTATACAGGTATTGATGATATAGAAAAAGAGTTAGAAAGAAACCTGGTAGGCTATTCATTTTCCCAGTGAGTATGCAAAAAAAAATAATCAATTCCATAGACAATTGACTCTCTCTGTGCTAATGGAGGACATTATCTTTGTAATTTATCTGTGCTAATGGAACACTGTCGCAAATAACATAAAATATTAGCCATGGTAATGCCAACATTTTTTAAATTTGTCATTGCAAAGTATTTTTGTTTACATTTGAATATGCGCTTATCTAACATTCTGAGAATTCATGCTACTTCAAACAAATATTGATGTTATCCAATCAGTCTCCAATTATTTCTCTTCATTATCTTTGGGCTCTAATGAACTTTCACTGTTTGGTATTCTTTAAACATACATCAAGGGTTCTCATCTTCTAATTTCTAACCTAGCAATTTCTGGTTTCTGAGATACCATACTATCTTCTTTACTTCTCATCCTGAAGATGTTTCAAATATAAATTCCCTCCCAGAATCTCATTCTAACTAGAGGGACATCTCTTTTCTTAATTTGTATAGCACTTGAAGCTGAGCTCTCTTAGGAATATGTTGAAATTACGTATGTCATTTTAAACATCATATAAGCCACACTGCAAAGGAAAGCAAAGAAGTAAAAATGGTTTACTGATATTCCACTTAATGCAATATATACAAAATATAATTTCAACATGTTATCATTATGAATAGTATTCTTGAGATATTTTAATTTTTTTACTAAGTATGAGAAATGCAGTATATATATATGTATGTATGTGTGTATACATATATATGTGTATATATATATATATACACACATATACACACACACACACACACACATATATAAAGTTATTTTTGAACTAGCCTTAGTTTAAGTGCTGAGTAACCACACATGGTTACTTACTGTATTGGACACACTGGCCATGCAAAGCATATTTCCATGCAGAATTCTTTCTGTGTATTTGGATATCAAATTTACTGATGTATAATTTACATATAATTAAGCACTCAGGCTTTAATTGTACACTTCAATGAGTTTTGACAAATTTATATACCCATGTAACAACCACCGTGTTAAAACAGCTGCCTGTTGCTACAGTAACTAATAGCCACACTTAATATAATAGCATAAAATAATTTAAATGAATTAACTTACAAAATTCTGAATATCAGAATCTTGAAATGAGTCTTACAGTGCTAAATCAAGGTTTGGGCAGGAATAATTCCTTCTAGAGGCTACTGAGTAGATTCCATCTCCTTGCTTATCAAGCTTGTAGAGGTCATCTGCATTCTTTGTTGCATGGCCCTTTTGTCCATCTTCATCTTTGACATCACTTCAACCTCTGCTTCTGTGGCCATGTCTACTTTTCTGACTTTGATCCCTTGTCTCTCTTATATAGTAAGCGTTCATGGATAACCCAAGATAATTTTATCTCAAGTCCCTTAGCCTAATTTTATCAGCCAAAGCCCTCTGCATGTAGACTAACACATTCATGATTTCTGGGTGTTAGGACTTGGCCATCTTAGCGGAATCATTATTCTACCAATCACCTACCACAAAATACAGAGTATTTCTGTAAACACCAAAAACTCCTTCTTGTGTCTTTGCAGAAAATCTTCACCAGTTTCTAGGCTCCAAAATAACCGGTATTATTTCTATCACTGTAGATCAGTTTAGCCTATTCAATGACATCGTATAAATAGAATCATATGATGCAAACTTTCATGTTTACCTTCTTATACTCAGCATAATTTTTTTAAGTTCATACGTAATTTTGTGTGTATAGGCTATTTATTAAACCTTATTGCCAGTTAGTATTTTAAGAATATATCATACTTTCTTTGTCTACTCACCTGTTGATGGACATTTGGGTTGTTCCTTGTTTGTGGCACTTAACAAAGCTGCTATAAGAAAATATATACAAGTATATTTATGTACACATTTTTATGTTCCTTATATAAATACTTAGAATAGAAATGTGGATAATATATTAAATATATTTTCTGCATCAGGGAGGTCTTTTTTTTTTTTTTTTGAGAGGTTCTTTTGCTATAGCAAAAGGGCACGTGCGTTCGCCACACAGACAGAGACAGAGAGACAGAAAGTGAGAAATCACCCCCCCGGGGGGATGGCCACACCGCAATCCCCAATCCCTTCTCCTCCATTCTCCTCTTGGAATCTTGGGCACACTGGCACACGTACCCGGCGTGAGTTTTAAGCCACCAGGTCTGGGACGCGAGCCACGGTCGACTACATGGGAGTCCAGCGACATAGCCATTACGCTAACTGCTGGTCCCAGGGAGGTCTTTGATCTGTTGTGTTAACTGCTTTCTTTTTTCTCCTCATAGAGCATATTTTCTTGCTTCTTTACATGTATTATTTTATCATATGCTGCATTGTGTACATTATATACTAAACAAAACAAGAACTTTGCAGCAGACTCCCCATGTTTCAGTCAGATTGGTTTAAAACTTTGCACAGGCAAGTATAAAGTAGCCCTCATTCTAGGTCACCTTCATCGTTCCAAAGCTATGATCCTTTTAGTTTTTTATCTAAATGACAGGTAAGATCTCTATACTCTGCTTGGCTGTAATCCCCAAAGTTTTCCAGTACTGTACAATCTCTAATATTTCCATTTGTGCTCAGTGGTGCAGCAACTGCACTTCCTTAGGGTTCAGAGAGTCTCATCCTGAGATCCTATAATGCAGCCTTCAGTCAAAAGCAGGAGGAACCATCGCAAACTTCTGGGACCCTTTTCTGCTTGTCTTTCTTCTCTCCCATACGTTGTGCCCACGTGTCAGCTACGTCAGCAGACTCAAACTAATTTCTGCTCCTGTAAATTAAAGGAATGTTGCTCTAGCTCCCTATGCTGCAGTCAGGAACCAGTCATCTGACAGAGCTCCAGAATGGACAAAGGCTCATCTCGTGTTTTCTCCTTCATTCTGCAATGTCAGTCCTACACTTTCTATTATTCAATGTCTGAATATGGCTAACTAACACATTTTATTCAACTTTTTTATTGTTTATGGTGAAAGAATAAGTACAATTTTAATCACTTTATCAACACCAGAGGTAGAAATCTCTCCATGAAGAAACGTGCAAATACATATAATCTTCCGTGCTAAATTTCCTCATAAGCAAATAAGAACAGTGCTTGACTGGACTGTGAAAACGATAATTTATTATATTGGGTTGTCAGGAAAGTCATGATGTATTTTTGCATAGAAAAACAGAAAAATACGTCATAACTTTCCTAAAAATCTAATAGTATAGATGTTATGTTGAATATTCAATAAATGAGTGAGTGAATAAATGAATAATATGGGATTAACTTATAGACTATTCAATTTTTCATTCTCTCTTTTTTTGTGTGCGCTAATTATGAAGCTTTCCACTGTCACATGAATGCATTTATGATATATCAGGTTAATAAAGAGTATATGCAGTCAAATTTACTCCTAAATTATCTTGTTCCATTCTTTATTTCAATGAAAAGCATACAAGCTAAATCTTAAAAAGAGATTCTCATCTGATTCTGGTAGAGTGAAAATAAAGAAATATTAAATATCTGTATTTAGTAAATAAGTTCTTAAAATATTTTTTTAAATAACTGGGGATTTACCCCTACGTCCCCTGTATCTTCAACAACACTACTGAAATTTACATTCTTATAACTAAACTCATCTGTGAAAATTTCTTTTCATGTTATAAAACTAAAATTCACTTTGAGAGCTAAATTTATAAAACATAATTTGCATATTCAGAGTGTTTCTAGAAAGTAGATTTTCTGTGTATCTTCGAATGTACCATATAAAACTCGTTTCAATTTATATATGTTGCATTTGGAAATAAATTCATACGGAGTATCTAAGCTTTCAAAAGCATTCATATTTTGCTGGCTTTTTAGAAAGCAGCTGCACTATAAATGATATATACCAAAATACATAGCACAGATATTGCAGGTATTGTCCCTATTTGTTGTGGGTGATTTCCTTTCTAAAAATTTTCCATCAGTCCTATTTATTTCATTTCTTAAAAGAGGTTTATTGTTGCAGCCTACAATCTAATATGAAATTGTGGAATGCTGGCTCGTTGCCCCTCAGAATCAATCACCGCATTGTATCTTTTATTCAAAACACCGTTTCGCATCTGCACTGTTTAGGTCTATGGTTTTCCTGAAACTAAATATACTTATAAAACTGAATGAAGTCTCAGGGTTCTTTAAAAAGTGATATCAAATCTCTTTATGTGTCACACAAAATTCCTAGGTGTCACTTTAAGAATATTTCTTTTAAAAAATATGACTGAGTTAAGGGAGACTTAGATGGATGCTGAAATTTTAACTCTTGACAATTCAGAAGGCTTACCATTTTGTATTACCATGTTGACACTAGAAAAACACTAAATATGAATATTGAAACTTGGTTTTGCAAGTAACATAGATTTTTCAAAGACTGCTGATATTGGCAGGTCATTTCTTTCTCAGATAAAATGGAGAGGTGTGGTGTTATCTGTTAAAGATATTTTGATCAACTGGACTGGGGAGAAATGTTCACATATTGAAATGTTCACTTTGTAAGCTAAGCAATGTGATTGAATGTATATAAAAATAAATAAATATTAAAAAATAAAAAATAAGTATACAACACTCATCTGAATGGGAGTTTTGAACAAGGTCCTGTATGTGTATAATTTCTATCAAAAGTGGGGGGAAAATTCATTTACTCAAAATTATCTTTCTTGCAACTTATAAAGGTGCCCGAAATGCCAACATTTGTGATTCATTCCCTTGGATATTAAAGATTACATCAATCTCTTGATTTTTATGTGTTTCTCTTCCATTATCAATTAACCAGATCATTGAACTCAGTCTTGTCCCAGGCTCTACCAAGCCCCAGATCTCATAGACCTTGCATTCTAGAGTTTCAAAGAAAAGAAAAGAAAAAAAAAGCAGAAAATTAATACAGAACCGAAACAGAGGCGCAATGATGTGCTAATTTATGTGTAATGTTCATGAAAGTCTGATTAAGTGGCATATAAGCAGAGACCTGAGTGACATTGAGGACTGAGCCAGGCAGAGGATATAGGATAGAGAATTCTTACAACAAGGAATACAGAGACTTTGAGATGGGAATATGTTTGAGAAAAAATGGGCCAGAGCAAACTGAGTAAAGATAGTGTTAAGAAATGAGATCAGAAAGCCTGCCAAGAACACAGGACAACCTAGAAAATTTGGAAGAATTCCCAACTCCTACTCCCATTCTCCTCATCACCTACAGCTAATTAATTCTGTAAAAATCAAATGTCAATCCTTAAATTATATCTCAGAGCCCCAATTGACAATATTCACCTTCTGCAAGTCCACATTTACTATTTTAGTTTTTTTTTTTTTTTTTTTTCATTTTCTCACCTAACTTTAAAAATTACCTTCTAAGGAAAAACTTAAACTCCAAATTCTCTATCCCACCCCTAAGCCACTGAGTCATATAATAAAGGCAGAGACCTGAGATGTTATCCCTTAAATAAGCTCCTTGACTGCATCTTCTGGTCAGAAATGTCAGAAATCTTTTTGTTGTTGTTGTTTTTACTTTATTTTTTAAAATTCACTATTGGGTGCATGTGCTCTTCAGGAGGAGAGAGAGAGAGAAAGAGAAACAGAAAGGAGAGAGCACTCCTCAGGGGTGGACGACCACATCTTAGTTCCTTCTCCATTCTCATCTTGGCACACACAGATATTCCATGTGGTTTTTGAGCCACCAGGTCAAGGATTCAAACCACCCAGTTGTCCAGATAGGATCCAGTCTTTCTTTCTTTCTTTCTTTTTTTTTTTTTTTTTTTTTTTTTGAGGTTTTTGCTATAGGGTACGTGCGCTTACCAGACAGACAGGGAGAGACAGAGAGATAGAAAGCAAGAAATCACCCCCCAGGGGGGATGGCTATGCCACAATCCCTTCTCTTCCATTCTCCTCTTGGGATCTTGGGCACGCACGCACACGCGCCCGGTGTGAGTTTAAGCCACCGGGTCCAGGACTCAAACCATGGTCGACCACGTGGGAGTCCAGTGACATAGCCATTACCCTAACTGCTGGTCCCTGGATCCAGTCTTTCTAACCACCATGTCACTGACTGACACAGAGCATTCTTAAAAATGTTCTACCTGCTTCCTCTTTCTTAGAACTCCAATCTTCATTTTACATTTCTACCAGACTCATCATTTCCTCCTCCTGCCCAAAATTCTAATCCTGTAACTTTGTTTTTTTTTTCCTCCTGCTTAAATGCTTCTGTAAACTAAGAGAGTTCCTTTTTAAAATAAATTTCCTTTTTTATTTTCTTTATGAGAGAAAGACAGGTACCCACAACAGTCTTATCATGCTATAATTTTCTTTCCACAGTCTTCGCAGCAATCAGGATCTTGGGCACACATCCAGCATGTTTTAGGTTGTCTCAGGATCCAAACCCACTGTGGACTGTGGCTTCCTACACTGCAGACAAGCATTACCACCCGTGACAATGTGGCTAGTCCAGGAAGGTATCCTTCAAACTTGTTAGAAACTCAGGCAATCCTTTCACAGTCTGAATTTAATCTGTATCACTAGCATTATGTCATGTCAGTTCTAAGTATGCACACATATTTATATAATAAATAATATTTGCATTTTTCATCAACTAAATGATTTGCTAATAAGTTCTCAGATTTTTTTTTATGATCTTACATCTTACTTGCTAAAGGGCATGCATGCTTGCAAGAGACAGAGAAACAGAGAGAATGGAGTGAAGAAAGCACCCCCAGGGGGTCTCAAGAACACTACAATACCGTCTGCTCTATTTCTCTATTTGTTGGGATTTGGGGCATGCATGCAAGGGCATGTGCCCAGTGTGTTTTTTAAACCACAAGATTTGAACTGTGGTTAGCTATGTGAAATCTGGCTCCCTCAACCACTAGGTCTCAGGGCTGCTCCCATTAATTTTTTATTTGCAGTTATCAGCAGTATTTATTGAACAGCTATATTCTCATAAAATAATTGCTATGTTCAGCAGATTTAAATAGGTAAAAATTCGAGCTGTTGAAATTTTGACCCAGCCTTGGTCGCACATGCTGCTTGAGGAATCAGAGGTCATGTGGGATGTCAAGGTTCTATTCTTAGCCCATCCTAAAAGCCCACCATGGAGTGCACATAGTACCAGCTACTAAGGGGGCTGAGGTAAGATGATCACAACACAGCAAGATCTTGCCTTTAAAAAAGAAGAAATTGGGACCAGCTGTTAACATAATGGCTATGTTGCTGAATTCCCATGTAGTCAACCGCGGTTCGCCTCCTGGACCCGGTGGCTTAAACTCACACCAGGCGCATGCGCATGCGTGCCCAAGATCCCAAAAGGACAATGGAGGAAAGGGATTGCAGCTTGGCCATACTCCCTGTGGGGTGATTTCTCGCTTTCTACCTCTCTGTCTCTCTGTCTTTCTGGAGAGCACACATGCCCTATAACAAAAACCTCTCTCAAAAAAAAAAAGATAGAAGAAAAAATTGAAGTAAATACTCTTTTTATTACTAGGTATATATAAAATGCTTAAGATAAGCATTTTAAGTTAAAAATAAAATTTTAGGGGACCAGCAGTTAGCGTAATGGCTATGTCGCTGGCCTCCCACGTAGTCGACCGCAGTTTGAGTCCCAGACCCGGTGGCTTAAACTCACACCGGGCATGTGGGCGTGTGTGCGTGTGTGCCCAAGATCTGGAGAGGAGAATGGAGGAGAAGAGATTGCGGCGTGGCCATCCCCCCGGAGGGTGATTTCTCATTTTCTGTCTCTCTGTCTCTCTCTGTCTGTCTGGCGAGCACATGCGCCCTATAGCAAAAACCTCTCCAATAAATAAATAAATAAATAAATAAATAAATAAATAATAAATAAAATAAAATTTTAGAATTTTATTTTAAAGATTGTAATTTTTAAAATTTAACCTTTTGGGAAAATAGCTTGAGCTGTCAAAAAGGTCGTGGTTCTTTTTTTACATAGAAAAATATCGAAAAAATACATCATGACTTTTATGACAACCCAATATTATGAAATCTTTATGCATGGAAGAGTTAAATTGTTGTAAATACTTAGTGGATTATGCTACTTGTATCTCAAATTATTTAAATTTTTTTCTATAGCTCGTTGCAATAAGATCTGTGAGATCTGTGATACATATTGGTAGGTTATATCTACTACAACTTTTTTCAAATTACTTTATTTTTAAGTTAACAGATAAATTGAATGTATTTATCATGTGCAACATGATGTTTTAAAGTATATGTACATTATGGGATGGCTAAACTGCACTTAAAACATATATTACATCATATAGATTTTTTTTATGGTGAGAACATTTAACATCTATTTGCTTAACATTTTTCAATAATTAAATATTACTATTATCCATAGTCATAATGCTATATAATAGATTTGAACTTCTTTCTCCTATTTAATTCTGACTTTATATCTTTTGACCAACATTTTCTCAACATCCCCTCTTTTCCTATTTCTTTTCTACTCTCTATTTCTATGAGATCAACATTTTTTAGATTTTACCTATAAGTGGGACCAGCATTAGCATAATAGCTATGTCACTTGACTCCCATGTAGTCGACCGCAGTTTGCATCCCAGACCCGGTGGCTTAAAACTCACACCGGGCATGTGTGCATGCATGCCCAAGATCCTGAGAGGATAATGGAGGAGAAGGGATTGTGGCGTGGCCATGACCCTGGGGGGTGATTTCTCGCTTTCTGCCTCTCTGTCTCTCTCTATCTATCTGGCGAGCACATGCACCCTAGGGCAAAAACCTCTAAAAAACAAAGAGATTTCACCTATAAGTGAGATCAATAGGTACTTTTCCATCTTTGCCTGCCTTATTTCACTACGTAATAGACTGTCTATCAGATTCAGCTATATTGTCACAAATAAGAGGATTTTCGGGACCATCAGTTAGTGTAATGGCTATGTCGCTGAACTCCCATGTAGCAGACTGCAGTTTGAGTCCCAGACCTGGTGACTTAAACTTACACCGGATGTGTGTGTGTACGTGCCCAAGATCCCGAGAGGAGAATGGAGGAGAAGAAATTGAGGTGTGGCCATCTCCCCTGGGGTGGGTGATTTCTCGCTTTCCATCTCTCTGTCTTTCTGGCAAGTGCATGCACCCTACAGCAAAAACCTATCAAAAAAAAAAAAAAAAAAAAAAAAAAAAAGGAGGAAATGAGAGGATTTTATTCTTTTTTATGATTGAATGAATTCCATTTTGTATATATACTACATTATTTTAATCTAGGAATCCACTGATGGAAACTGCATGGTAGCATGAGAGAGTGCAGCCATCTCTTCAACATACTGACTTAATTTTCTTTGACTACATACCTAGTAGTGGGATTACTGGATCATATGTACTTCTACTTTTAACATTTTAAACAACCTCTATACTGTTTTCCACAAAGGCTGTTCTAATTTACATTGAAACCATCAGTTTGAAAGGATTCCCTTTTCACTACATACTCATTAATACTTATCCTTTGTGTTTTTGATAATAGCCATTGTAACAACAGTATTATCTCATGGTTTTGATTGGAATTTCCCTGGTGATTAGTGATGTTAAGGATATTTCAGACATTGGGTCATTTGTATGTATTCTTTTGAGTAATGTCTAAGTCTTTTGACTATTTTAAAATTGGGGTATTTTGAATTTTTAGAAAATTATTTAATAGTAAGTTATTTGAGCTATTTGTATAGTTTGGGTATTAACCCTTTATCCAATATTTTGAAAATATTTTTTCCCATTGCATAGGTTGTCTCTGTGTTTGTTGATTGTTTCTTTAACATTGCAGAACTTTTGGGTTTGAGGAAATCCCACTTGTCTATTTTTGGTTTCGTTGTCTGTGTTTTCAAGGTCACTTTATGTGGGAGGCTGTGTACCAGCAAATATCACCCTTAGGTTTTGGTTTCTCAGAGAGCAAACAATTACACTATGACAAAGGCCATGATTGGCTCCACTTCAAAACCTCACCTTCAAAACCATACTCTGATTGGCCACTTCCCATAGCAAATCAGTGAGCTTAGAATCCCTCAGATTTGCATATCTGGCACCCCATGATTGGTCCACAAAGCAACCAATCATAACCCACCTTTTACAATCCTTCATTCAACCAATCACTGCCCACCAATATGTATATAACCATGATCCCTGGCCCACAATCGCCAGACGACCCTGAAGACCCTGAAGAGTTGTAACACTGCATTGTCTCCATAGACCCCTGAAGAGCTGTGACACTGCATCATCTCTGGATGACCCTGAAGAGCTGTGACACTGCGTCGTCTCTAGATGACCCAAAAGAGTTGTAACACTGTGTCATCTCCGTGTTGCCCACAATAAACGGACAACCCTGAAGAGTTGTAACAATGCGTTGTTTGTCCCATCTCTCACTCCTTCCCTCAGGAAACCTGTTTGACTGTTCCCTGGGTCGGGACATGTGGTGCCCAAACAGGGACCCTGAGTACTAAGGATCCAGTGAAAAGCACCTGAGAAGGGATCGGCAGAGAATCGTCCCGAGAAAGGACAGCAGAGAATTGTCCAGGAGGGGACAACAGAGAATCGTCCTGAGAAAGGACGGCAGAGAATCGTCCAGAAAAGGATGGCAGAGAATCGTCCAGGGACGGCAGTGAATCATCCAGAAGGGGATGGCAGAGAATCATCCCAAGAAAGGCTGCAGAGGAGGATGGCAGAGAATTGTCCCAGTGAGTAACAAAGGTTGCTTACTTATAAGTAATAAGGGTAATAATGAGACAAGAACTTAGCCAGCACAAACAAGAGCTTAGTCAGCATGAACTATTCATTCAGGACTTAAAAGAAGCCCTTGCCCTATGGTCACTAAGTCTAAAATTGAAAAAGAACAGGGAGAGGATCTTATTTCCCTAGATAGCGAAGGAAAAGTTAAAAGCCCCGAAGGCGAGACAAAGCCCCCAAAATCGAAAAACCTAAAAAAGAAAAACAACTTTAAGGCTCTACAAGAGCCAAAGAAAAACAAGTCATCAACTAGTTCAGAGGAGAAAATCCTAGAGGCTGAGGCTGACAAATATAATAACCTCGAATGGTCGCCTTTCAAAAAAAATGGCCACCACCCTATAACACTACCGCTTCAGCACCACCTCTTATTGACCCAAAACAAAAATAATTCATGAAATAAAACAACTAAAAGAACAAATTTGATTAGAAAAAGAACACTGGGAACTAATATCACAATTAGAAAAAATAAAAACCAATACAGACAAAGAAACAAAACTAGTTCAGGGATCACACACGACAGACTTTGAGACATTCTCTGTTACTGAAATTACAGATCCCCAAGGACAGGTTTGGCGCAGTCACAGCGGGTTTGACTTTAAAATGGTAAAAGAAATTAAGGTGGCGGTTGCCCAATACAGAGCTACTGCTCCGTATACCTTAGCTATAGTTGAAGCTATCGCCGAGGGCTGGCTCACACCGTCTGACTGGCAAACATTAGCCCAAGCTACACTTTCAGGAGACTACCGGCTTTAGAAATCAGAATATGTAGAGACTTGTAGGGAAACTGCCCACCGCAATGCCCAAGCCAATAATGGCTGGATGGCCGAAATGTTAATAGGAGAAGGAAACTATGCACACAATGAAAATCAAATGCAGTATGATCCAGGGTTCTTTGCACAAATTCATATGGCAGGCATAAAGGCCTGGAAAAAACTCCCTACCAAAGGAGATTTGAGCACCTCCCTTGCTAACATTAGACAAGGGCCTGATGAACCTTTTTCTGACTTTGTACATCAATTAATTACCACATCAGAAAAAATATTCAGTAATGCTGATGCAAGTACAGACTTTGTAAAACAACTGGCATATGAAAATATTAACGCTTCTTGTCAGGCAGCCATTAGACCTCACAGGAAAAAGACAGACTTGACTGGGTACATACGTCTGTGTTCAGAGATCAGATCAGCATACCAACAAAGATCGGCCATGGCTGCTGCCCTTCAAGGGTACACCGTCCGCCAATTCCTTGACTGCAATAATCAAGGTAATTGTTTTAAATGCAGTCGCCCAGGACACATGGCAAAACAATGTAAAACAAAAAAAATATTAAAAATCAGTGACAGAATCAACCCCTTGAGTTATGCAGTAAGTGCCAGAGGGGCCGTCATCCTGCCAATGAGTGCAGGTCCAAAACAGATATCCATGGCCGACCACTCATTTACTCTCAGGGAAACGGGAACAAGGGCCAGCCCCAGGGCCCCAGGCCCCAACAGGTTTTTGGGGCAATGCAAACTGTTCCAACAAACAATCCATTTCAGACCTCTCCAGAGCGACTCCAGGAAGCGCAGGACTGGACTTCTGTTCCACCACCCACACAGTATTAACTCCCGAGATGGGGGTACAGGCCTTGCCTATCAGAATCTTTGACCCTTTACCTCCAAACACCTTTGCAATACTCATGGGTCATAGCAGTGCCACTATGGAGGGACTTCAAATCTTTCCAGGAGGAATAGATAATGACTATGAGGGAAAAATAAAAATTATGGCTTCCTCTCTAAATTTAATCACAACTATTACAGCTGGACAGCACATAGCTCAACTCTTACTCCTTCCACTTCTTTCCACTCAAATATCCAAACCTCCTCACGAGGTGAAAAAGGGTTTGGTTCCTCAGATGCTTATTGGGTCCAACAAATTTCCCCAAACAAACCAATGCTTACTTTATGGCTAGATGGTAAACAGTTTTCTGGACTTGTTGACACTGGAGCTGATGTTACATTCTCAGAAAAGACAACTGGCCCCAAACTTGGCCCCTAACACCAACCCTTACCCACCTAAAAGGCATTGGTCAAAGCCAGAATACAGAAAAGAGCACTAAAATATTACATTGGACAGACAGAGAGGGAAATCAAAGAACCATCCAACCCTTTATTATAGAAGGTCTCCCCATAAACCTTTTGGTTAGAGATTTGCTATCACAAATGAGCCTCATCATGTTCAGCCCTTCCGATACAGTTACTGCTCAAATGTTAACACAGGGTTATACACCAGGAAAAGGCTTGGGGAAAAATGAGTTAGTTATCATCCATCCCTTGATACCAAAACCTAAATTTAATAGGACAGGACTGGGAAATTTATCCTAATGGCCATTGATATTCCTGTACCCCACGCTGATAAAATCTGGAAAGATGATGTGCCCATGCGGGTTGATCAATGGCCTCTTACTTCTGAAAAACTTCAAGCTGCCCAAATGTTAGTTCAGAAACAATTTGAGGCAGGACACATTCTCGACAGCACTTCACCATGGAATACCCCTATTTTCGTAATTAAGAAAAAATCAGGTAAATGGCATCTACTCCAAGACTTAAGAGCAATCAATAAGACTATGGTTCCCATGGGAGCCTTACAGTCTGGCTTGCCATCCCCAGTAGCCGTTCCTTCAGACTTCTTAAAGATAATCGTTTATTTTCAAGATTGTTTCTATACCATTCCTTTACACCCTTCAGATCAACAAAGATTTGCCTTTAGCATCCCATCAACTAATTTTAAGGAACCCATGAAGCATTACCAGTGGAAAGTCCTGCCCCAAGACATGGCCAACAGCCCTACCCTGTGCCAAAAATATGTTGCTGCTGCATTGCAGTCAGTTAGAAACAAATGGAATCAAATATACATCATCCATTACATGGATGACATTTTAATAGCAGGCAAGTATGGTCAGCTAGTTCAATGTTTTCCATGACCTTAAAAAACAACTTTCCATTCGAGGACTAAAGATTGCCCTTGAAAAGGTACAACTTAAAGAACCATATACTTATCTAGGATACCATCTTTCTGGCCAAAAAATCACCACTCCAAAGATACAATTTAGACTTGACAAGTTAAAAACCTTAAATGATTTTCAAAAACTCTTGGGCGATATCAACTGGATCTGCCCATACCTCAAATTAACCACAGGCCAGCTTAAACCCTTGTTTAATATCTTACAAGTAGACGATAATCCTAAATCTCCTCATATACTTACAGAGGAGGGCTGTCAAGCTCTCTCTATAGTAGAAAAGGCCATTGCCTCTCAATTTATCACAGCCATCGGTTATAGACTGCCATTGCTCTTCATTATTTGTCGCACTTCAGTCACACCAACGGCTGTGTTCTGGCAATCCGCTCCAGTCATGTGGGTTCACCTACCATCTTGTCCTTCAAAGGTCATATACCCTTATTATCAAGCTGTAGCTGATATTATCAGTATGGCTCAAAATTTAAGTGTTACCTATTTTGGCTAAGACTCTGATACAATTATCCAGCCATATACTAAAGACCAAGTTAATTGGCTATTCCAACAAACAGATTTCTGGCCTATTGCATGTGCTTCCTTTACTGGAATTATTGATAACCATATTCCTCCAGATAAATTTTTATATTTTTTATCTACCCATGATTTTGTTTTCCCTGTACGAACTTCACTTCATCCTGTTTTAAATGCTTTATTGGTTTTTACTGACTGTTCCTCCACTGGAACTGCTTCCTATTCCTTCTCTGATCAGACAGTTACATTTACCACTTCCTCAACATCAGCTCAGCTGGTTGAGTTGCAGGCAGTCATTGCAGTCTTTTCTGCTTTTCCTGGTATGCCTTTGAATTTATATACAGATAGTGCTTATATTGCTATGTCTGTTCCACTTCTAGAAACCGTGGCACAAATTAAACAAGTTTCTCAGGCTGCACAGCTTTTCCGCCAACTACAGTCTCTCATTAGAAATCGAGAGCTATCTTTTTATATTGGCCATTTACATGCACATACCAACTTGCCTGGCCCTCTGACTGAGGGCAACCACCACACTGATCTTGCCACTAAACATTCCCTTCTTGCTTCTACACAAGCTGATAAAAATCTTTCAGATGCCATTGCTGCACATAGGCTACATAATTTGAATTCTCACACATTTCACCTCATGTTTAAAATTACTCGAGAACAGGCCCAACAAATTGTAAAACAATGTCCAGGCTGTCTTACCCTTTTGCCTACACCACATCTAGGTGTTAACCCTCGAGACCTTATGCCTAACACATTATGGCAGATGGACGTCATCATATTGCTGAACTTGGTACTACCAAATATGTTCATGTTACTGTTGACACCTTCAGCAGTTTCATTTTTGCCATGGCACAAACTGGAGAAGCTGGCAAACATGTTATTTCCCATGTACTCGTTACACTCTCTGTTATGGGTAAACCTCAACAAATTAAGACAGATAATGGCCCAAGTTACACAGGAAACAATTTTGCCTCTTGTTGTAAACAACTTCACATTAAACATGTTATGGGAATACCATACAATCCCCAGGGACAGGGCATTGTCAAACATGCTCATCTTTCCTTAAAAAATACTCTCCAAAAGCTAAAAAAAGGGAGAGCTTTTACAAACTAAGGGCTTGCCAAAAAACCTTCTGGCACATACTCTTTGTGTCCTAAATTTCCTGTCTCTTGATAAAGATGGAGTCTCAGCTGCTGAGCACTTCTGGCATTCAACTACCAAAATAAAATTTGCCTCAGTTTTGTGGAAATATCCTCTGGACAATACATGGCATGGTCCAGACCCTGTCCTCATTTGGGGCAGAGGGTCTGTCTGCATCTATTCTCAAAAAATAGATGCTGCTCGTTGGTTACCAGAAAGATTAATCAAACAGATTGATTCTAACAAGCCATCCAGGGATGATGAAAACCCTGAGAATCTCTCCTTCCACAGATCAATAAAATGAAGATACATCAACTCCAAGAATCTCTCCAACAACATAGAATGTTCTGCCTGGAACCATCTCCTCCCTTTCCTACTCCCCCTCCTTGGCCCATTCATTGGCCTTTTAATTGTTTGCTCACTGGGACCTGTTATATTTAATAGGCTCATGTCAGTCCTCAAACAAAAGTAATAGATTGGAGATGGAAGACCAACACCCCTATACTGGTCTCACCTGAAGCACTGAATCGGTTAGCCAAAGACAGGTAAGAGAGTCTGATGAACCCAACAACTGTTCAGTCCTTCCACCTAAGAGAGGAGGCCCATCATAGCTATGGGACTCTCCAATGACAGGTAAGAATGGACGTATGGTTCCATAAACGACTCCAACCTAAGACAGGCATGATTCCCCCAGGCCTTTTCCTCATCTCTCAAATTAAAACAGAAAAGGGGGACATGTGGGAGGCTGTGTACCAGTGAATATCACCCTTAAGTTTAGGTTTCTCAGAGAGCAAACAATTACACAATGACAAAGGCCATGATTGGCTCCACTTCAAAACCTCACCTTCAAAACCATGCTCTGATTGGCCATTTCCCATAGCAAATCGGTGAGCTTAGAATCCCTCAGATTTGCATATCTGGCATCTCATGATTGGTCCACAAACAACCATGCGTCCACAAAGCAAGCAATCATAACCCACCTTTTACAATCCTTCATTCAACCAATCACTGCCCACCAACATGTATATAACCATGATCCCTGGCCCACAATTGCCAGACAACCCTGAAGACCCTGAAGAGTTGTAACACTGCATTGTCTCTGGACGACCCTGAAGACCCTGAAGAGCTGTGACACTGCTTCGTCTCCGGATGACCCTGAAAAGCTGTGACACTGCGTCATCTCCAGACGACCCTGAAGAGTTGTAACACTGTGTCGTCTCCATGCTGCCCACAATAAACGGACAACCCTGAAGAGTTATAACACTGCGTCATCTCTGTGTTGTAACACTGCATTGTCTGTCCCGTCTCTCACTCCTTCCCTCAGGAAACCTGTTCGACTCTCCCCCGGGTCAGGACAACTTTAAAAAAAAATCATTGAACAGAACCATGTCTTAGGGCTTTTCTTTATGCCTTCTTCTAGTATTTCATAGTTTTCAATCTTATATGTAAGTCAAATCCATATTGGATTGATTTGTGTATATGGTATGACACAGCAGTATATTTTTGTGTTATCAATTATATCTCTTTTTAGTTCTAATTTTGAGTCTTCTCTTTTTTTCTTCCTTAGTTAGTCTAGCTGAAATTTGTTGATTTGGTTTATTTCTATAAAAAAATCTAACTCTACATTTTGAGGTTTTCTATTATTTCTCTAGCTACTATTTTGCTTATTTCTGCTCTGGTATTTATTATTTTCTTTCTTCTATTAGTTTTCAGCTTATGTTTCTTCTTGTTTTTCTAGTTATTTGAGGTGTAATGTTCAGTTGTTTATTTGAGAGTCCCCCATTTTTGTCTTTTCACCCTCTTAACTATTTATTTATTTAGTTAGTTATATGTAGGCATTTATGCAGGCACTTATTACTATTAACTTCCCTCTTAGAACAACTTTTTCTGTATTCATGTTTTTATGTATGTCATATTTCCATGTTTATTTGTCTCAAGGAATTTTTAAAATTTTCTTTTCAATTTTTTTTTCTTTTTTTGAAGAGGTTTTTGCTATAGGGTACATGCACCCACCAGCAAGACAAAGACAGAAAGCAAGAAATCACCCCCCAGGGGGTTGGCCATGCTGCAATCCCTTCTCCTCCATTCTCCTCTTGGGATCTTGGGCATGCACGCACATGCGCCTGGCATGAGTTTAAGCCACCGGGTCCAGGACTCAAACCGCGGTCACCTACATGGGAGTCCAACAACATAGCCTTACGCTAACTGCTGGTCCTTTTTTATTTTTTGATGTACCCATTATTTTTCCAAGAACATGTTCTTTAATTTGTATGTGTTTTTAAATTTTCCACAGTTCCTATTATTGATATCTAGTTTTATCTTTGTGGCCATAAAGGATTCTTAAAACAGTTTCAATCTTTGTGTCCTAAAATTATTATCTGTTCTGGAGAATATACCATGTGCAATTAAAAAAATATGTATAGTTCAATTACTGGATAAAATGTTCTTTATGGATCTGTTAGGTACATTTGGTATACCAGCTAAGTCTAATGTTTCCTTATTGATTTTCTGTCTAGATGATCTATTTCTTTCTGAAAGTGTAGTATATAAGTCCCTTACTATCATTGTATTGGAGACTCACTCTCCCTTCTAATCTATGAATACTTCCTTCATATATTTAGGTGTTCCAACATAAGTATATTGTACACTTACAATTATGAAATCTTCTTGCTGAATGGAAACTTTTATTATTAGATAAAATAATAAAATTTCTTTGTCTCTACACAGTTTTCAAGCTTTTGCTTTGTTTTTCAAATAAGAAACATTTACTTTGACAGTTCTCAGAGTTAATGTTGGGTCCCAATGCAATTCATAGCAACACAGATATCAGCATGAATATAAACATCTTAATATTTAATGTTACTCTAAATGCCTCTGCACAAGCAAAGAAGGCCACTCATTCTCCACTGCCTAGTCCCTGGAGATACAAGAAGTGAACAAGGTGCCCCCTGCACTGATGCAATGAGACGTCTAAGACAGGGGTAGTGTATGGCCAAAGAGCTCTCGAAGAGGAAATAAGGCAGAAAGTCGGGGGAAAGGCGTCTTACAAGAAGACGATCTCTTGGAACTGGCTCTCGGAGGACATATGGCAGTCATACTGTGGAGAGACATTCCTGCAGTATAGTCAGATTATGGTTCCTTACTGGCCATGTGTAGTCAGTCCAAATCCTTTGCTCCTACTATCTAAATGCTTATTAGCCCCATTTTTCTCTCTCCGAATTGCCACAGCCTAACTTAGGGCTCTACTATTCCCTAGATCCCTGGAGCTGCTCCTAGCTTGTTCATCTGCCTGCATCCCCCCCCACATGCCTTCAGCCTTGCACCCCACCCACATGCCTTCAGTTTTGTACCCTCCTGTTTATTTTCCACATTTCACCATTTTAACATAAAATCTGTTTTATCTATATATATAGTCATCTTTGCTCTGTTTTGGAATCCATTTGAATGGAATATCTTTTTCATTCCTTCATTTTCAGTCTATCAGTGTACTTACAAGTGAATTGAACTCTTGTAAGTATTTGTGCAGTTGTGTTTTTTATCATTGTGGTTTTTGCTTTTTATCATTCTTCCATAATAAGTCTTCTGATTGAATAATTTAATCCATTTATATTCAAGATAGTTATTGGTAGGTAAGAACTTACAATTGCCATTTTATTCATAATTTTCTAGTTTTTGGGTAGAATTTTTTAATTCCATTTTTTTTCTCTTGCTGTCTTTTTTTGTATTTAAATGGTTATTTTTCCTAGAGGTGTGAGGTGTTTTTTGTGTTCTTTGTTTTTTAAATTTTTTTGTGTATATATCAGTTTTTTGGTATCTAGTTAGGGCACGGTTATGAGACACATTTACGGTAATAACAGGTAACTTTGAGATTTTGTATTTGATACAAAGAAAGAAGAAAAGAAAAATTCTATGCTTTATTGGCCCCTCCAGTTTCAATTTTGTACTATTTACATCATTTTAAATTGCAGATCACTTAACAAATTATTCTAAATATAATATTTACTAATTTTGTCTTTTAACTTTTATACTAAAGATAAAAGTGATTTCCATACTGTCATTACAGTATTGGAGTATTCTGAATTTATCATGCACTTACTTTTGGCAGTGAGATTTATACTTTTAGATTTTTTTCTTGTTGTTATTTATTAGTATCTTTTTCTTTCATTTTGCAAAATACCCTTTGCCTCTTTTTTGTAGGACAGTTCTGGTGTTAAACTCCTTCAGCTTTTGTTTGGAAAAGCCTCTGTCTCTTATTGCTGTACCTAGCTTTGCTGGTAGCTACAGTATTCTTGTTGAGGAGTTTTTTTGTTTTGTTCTGTTTTGTTTTCTTTCAGCACTTTGTATATTACCACTATCGTCTACCTTATAGTAGCTCTGCTGAAAAGTCCACTGGTAGACTCATGATTTGCTTGTGATATTTTCTTCTTTTCTCCTGCTGTTTTATGGAACTTCTCATCTTTGATGTTTAAGGGTTGATATAATATGTCTTGGTGTTTACTTATTTAGGTAGCATCTACTGGGAGAGATCTGATCATCCTTTACCTGGATCTTTATATCTTTATCCATGTTTAAAAGGTGTTCTGCTATTATTATCTTTAAATAAGCCTCCTACCCCCTTGCGTTTCTCTTCTCTCTCTTGAACACCATGACTTAAATATTTGCTCTTAGATATTGTTCCACAAATACTAGAAGTTTTCATTCTTCATTTGCTTTTTTCCTTTTTTTAACCACCAGTATACTTTCAAAATATTTGTCTTTGAGTTTACAGATTATTTTTCCTGCTTGATCAGTTCGACTCTTGATGCTATTGCATTCTTTATTTTGTCCACTATGTTTTTCAGCTCCATAATTTGTTAGGTTTTGTATTATTATTATTATTATTATTATTATTATTTCAATTTATCTGTTAAATTTCTTATTTTAGTAACACTGTTTTCATTTCTTTGAATGATTCGTCTGTGTTTTCTTTAACTTTACCAAACCTTTTTAAAACAATTGTTTTGAATTCTTTGTCAGGATATTCATATATATCCATCTTTCAAGTTATTAGTGTTTTATCTTATACATTTGTCAACATTATGTTTCCCTAATTGTTTTTGATCCTTGTAGACATGTACCAGTGTCTGTACATTAGAAGTATAAGTATCTATCACAATCATCTCAGACTGGCTTTGTCTGGAATGTTTTTCAACAGCAAGCCTGTACAGAGATTGTAGTATGGCCATCTGGCATGATTTGTATACTCAGGACTGCCATTACCCTTCCAGTACTAGCGAAGACTTAAGGTAAAGCAGGGATCACCATGGCCAATGAGGTTGGCTAGGATTTAGGGAATACTCAAAGCCTGTTTCTGCTGAGGCTGGTACAGTGCTAGAACATATGTGAATCCCATAGACAATGAGGTATTCCTCCCACAGAGGACTGTACCAAGCCCAAGGTCATAGTTGACTGGTTGTAACGCAGACTGGATATTAAGGCAGCTTGATAGAGGTTATGAATTACCTCGTGGTGCCAGGACAGGTACAAAGTCTCAGTCTGCAGGGAATAGCTTAGATTCAGGAATCATTAGGTTATCCCAAGTTTATTGTGGCAAGCCAAGTGTTGAGGTCCAAGATAAAAATCCTGTGCTTTCTTCCCTCTTGCACCCCTATACAAGCTAACTAACTCTAATTGTACTGTTTGAAGTTGGGGGAAAGATGACATGGATAATATAAAATTATCCTTCCTGTACTTTTTAGTTCATCTTTTCTTATTATTCTGCTATATCAGTACTACAATTTCTCACCTGGTTTTCATAGCGTTTGTAAGGGTATATTTTTGGCATGAACAGTTGTTCTAATTGATCCACTGTAGTAGGATGATTACTGGACAGTTCTATTCTGCAATCTTATTCTGCTTTCTCCATCTACTACTTTACATCCAGGCATGAAATTTTTCAAATCACTTATATGTTAGGAACAATTATACATATAACAATTATACACAATCTCCAAAACACTTAGTTTAATTAAAATCTAGAAATCTGAAGAAAATATCTTTTCTATTCTGGAAGTTAACTAGAGAAATAGAGGGAAGATAAAGAAATAGAGGGAAGCCCAAAAGTAGGGTCATCCAGCTAAGGGAAGGAAAACTATCCAGAAGAGTGTTGGCAAATGCTTAAAGAGAGTATAAGGACAGATGATTAGGTAGACAGTATAAATTTATACCAATTGATACTTCAAGAAACACAACTGTGGAGAAGGGGAAAAAGGCAATAAATTGAGGACATGAGAGAGACTTTTGTTAATGCTAAGAGGTTACTTTTTTGTTTTGTTTTGTTTTTAGATGCATGATTTAATATATTTCCATACTAAACAAAAAAGAGAAAAGAAAATAGATGTTAGAGTGAAAAGTTAAAGATACATTATGAGAAGGAAAAAAAAAAGGGGATCAGATTTTAGAGGAATTATGCATTTATGACTAGAGGAGTGGAGGCTACCGGGAGAAATAATTTTATAACACAGAACAAGAAAATCTTGGGCAGGAAATTAAAGAAACAAAGTAACACATAAAAATTTATTCATCCTAATAACTAGCTTTATTTCTTTCTTTCCATTATGATTATTAGAACTTTTATCTGCAAATTAGTCCTATATGAATCTACTCTTTTTTCTTATCTAACCTGAATTTATATCCTCCATTGGAGCTATTTTATTCCCTTTAAAATTTAAAAACATTCTGGGACCAGCAGATGGCATAAAATTGAGTTGCTAGACTCCCACGTATTCTACCTTATTTGAATCCTGGACATGGTGGCTTAAACCTCACACCGGACATGTGTGCGTATGTGCCCAAAATCCCAAGAGGAGAATGAAGAGAAGGGACTGTGGCATGGTCTCCTGCACAGGAGTGATTTGCTTTCTCTCTCTCTGGCAAGCGCACATACCCGATAACAAAAATCTCTTAAAAATAATTAAAAACATTTCATATCGTCAACTTCTCAAGAATAATTATTTAAATGATGTTCTGAGAGACACTATGATCTCTGACAGGGCACCAACAAATTCAAAACTAATAGACTTATAGTATGTGCATTTATTAACTGAAAGATACAGTATCTGATTTTAAGACCTATTATAAATTTACAAAAATCAAGAGAGTGTGAAATTGATATAAGACTAGGCAGTGATATCAGAGTAACAAAATAGGTGGTGCAGAAATAGACTGATGCTTATTCAGTAAATTGAGTTTCAATGGAGGTATCAATATTATTAGGTCATCAGGAAAGTCATGATGTATTTTTCTTTTTTTTTTTTGGGGGGAAAGGTTTTTTTTGCTATAGGGCGCGTGCACTTGCCAGACAGACAGAGACATAGAGACAGAAAGCGAGAAATCACCCCCCAGGGGGGATGGTCACGCCGCAATCCCTTCTCCTCCATTCTCCTCTCGGGATCTTGGGCACGCACGCACACGCGCCCGGCGTGAGTTGTAAGCCACCGGGTCCGAGACGCGAACCGCGGTCGACTACGTGGGAGTCCAGCGACATAGCCATTACGCTAACTGCTGGTTCCCAGTATTTTTCTATGCAAAAATGCATCATGACTTTTCTTATGACTCAATATTTAGATAAAGTTTTTATTTTCCCTTTTTACATATGATGAGTTCAAGGGGGAAAATAAAACAAAAGAAAAACAATCAAACAAAAACTTTAACTCCTACCTTACATCAAGCACTTTAATTTGAGGTAGGTCATAGACAAAAACATGAAGATATGTAACCTTTTTAAAGAGAAAAAGAAAGAGATAAAGCATTAATGGCACAAAGAGGTGTAGCATTATCTGTTGAAGATACTTTGTAGTTTTATCAACAGTACTAGGGAGAAATGTTCTCCTATTGAAATATCCATTATGTAAGACAAATAATAATGTGATTGTATGGAAAAAAATGAAATGGAAAAATAATTTTAAAAAAAGGAAAAAATAAATAAATAAGAGAAAGGGAGAAAGAGAAAGAGAAAGAAAGAAAGAGAAAAAGAAAGGATATCTTCATAATTTGGGGGTTAGAAAAAATTCATAAAGGAAAGCTTTTTAAGAAAAACATGATTGTTTGTACTTGATCAAATTTTTAAAAATAATCTGTTCATCAAAAGACACCATTGAAGGCCCAGCAGTTGACACAGTATTTAAGGTACTGGACTTCCACTGGCATGGTGGCTAAGGCACTGGACTTCCATATAGTTATCCACAACTGAAATCCTGGACCTGATGGCTTAAAAAACCACACTGGGTATGTATGTGTGTAAGCCAAAGTCCCAAAAGGAGACTGAAGGAGAAAGGATTGCAGCTGTGGCCATTCCCACTGAGTGGTGATATCTCACTTTCCCTCTCACTGTCTCTCTCTAATGAGTACAGGGATCCTATGGCAAAAATCAAGAAAGAAAAAAAAAAAAAAAAGGAAAGAAAAGACATCATTAAGAAAATGAATAAGCCACTGGTGGAAAAACTATATATATATAGTGTTAACAACAGGATGTGTTAACAACACTTATAAATCATTAATTTAAAAAAACTCAATAAAAAGGGGCAAAGAACTTAACAGACACTTCAAATAGATACATACGAATGGCCAATAAATACTTGAAAATGTTCTTAGCATCATTAGTTATTAAAAAAAATTGAAATTAAACCACAACAGAACACCACTGTCTAAAATGGTTTCATGGTTTCCTATAAATATAAACATATGTCTATAACACAAAAATTATACTCATTAATTATCTATGAGAAATTTTTTTTAATTCACAGAATAATATTTGCAACAGCTTTATTAATAACTGTCAAAATAGACTGGCCTCACAGTGTAGCAATTAAGCACTGTGCAGAGGAAACCATCTTAAACATAAATAACCACAGTTCAAATCCTAACTCCAGAGGCAACAGACATGCTCACAATTCAAATGGGACAGAAAATTGTTGGAAAAAGGAGCATGACTAGGTCCCACTGGGAGGGGTGTCTCTCTCTCTCTCTCTCTCTCTCTCTCTGTGTGTGTGTGTGTGTAGTGCATGTGCACATGCCTTCTGGCATAAAAATATTAATAATAGTAGTCAAAAGCAGGAAACAACTCAATGTCCAGTAAGAGGAGAATTATCAACCAATTTGTAGTTTTGTCATGTGATTGGATATTACTTAGCAATAAAAAAAAGAAATGAACAATTAGTATATGCAACAACATGAACAAATATTAAAGGCATTGTGTTGATAAAAGAATATAAACCCACAAAAAGTATAAACTATAGTTTTATTCATATGAAATTGCAGAATAATCAAATCAAACCTACGGTGATAGAAACAATGAATGTGTACAGAGTGACATGTTCAAGGTGACTGAAAAAAAAAACACTTTCTAGGATTATAGAAATAGTCTACACTTTGAATGAGAATGTGTGGCATAAACCTTCGAAAATTCCAAATGTTTTGCTAGAATGGACTGTTCAGTTCAAAAATAACCTTTTTTTTCTATTAATACTATGCCCTTTAGAATAAAGTCACATCTAACATTGAGGTAAAAACCCTATCATTTCATATGAATTCCTAATGGGGTATTGTACAAGAAAACATTTTGCATATGTGGGCACTTTTTGAGAAAGCAAAAACATGTTTTCAAATATAATTACAAATAAAACCCTATTCATATGAGAGGCTTAAAAATGTCAGGAAACATATGCATTATGAAAAACTTAATTATTTCTGTTCCAAAAATCAATTCATATTTCAATTTCATTTTTCTATAAACTTTTTGATGTCTCATATTTATTATTCATTTACATAAAACCTATTAAGATATGTGTGTGTGTGTGTGTGTGTGTGTGTGTGTGTGTGTGTGTTTTCAGGTGTATGTGTACGTCTATGTATATGAAACTGTTGAATCAAGGAACCGATTCTTTTTTCTTTGAGTCTATGGTATTATGATGTGAAGTGAAACCGAAAATATCTATCAGTGACATCAGTTATCATAATCATCTGAGATGTTTTCTCTTATGGAAACTGAAGACATAGAATTTGTTCATTTGCATAGTAGTAAAGGGGCTAATTCTTTAAGAAGAACTCATGGAAGAGTTTCACAGAAAAGTCAGTCATCAATCTTCGTAAGACCTTAGAAGTTAAGTTAAAAGTTGATGGATGAAACCAGTAGATGGTCTAATGGTAACTTTGCTGAACTGCCACATACTCAACCATGGTTCAAGTCCCAGACTCAGATGCTTGAAACTCACACTGGGTCATGTGTTTGCATGCTTAAAATCCCAAGAGGAGAGTGGAATAGAAGGGATTGTGACACAGCCATTCCCTCTGTGGGGTGAGTTCTCATTTTAGTCCTCATTTTCTGTCTCTCTATCTCTATAGCAAGCACACATGCCCTATAGTAAATAAACTCTCTAAAAAGAGAATTGATGGGATTAGCAGATGATTTAGTGGTTATACTGCTGGACTCCCACATGGCCAACCACAGTTCAAGTCACAGACACGGTGGCTTTAAAAATCACACTGAACACATATGTGTGTATGGCCAAGATCCCAGGAAGAGAAGGGATTTAAGCTTGGCCATTTCCCACTTTCTTTCTCACTGCCTCTATCTCTCCCTCTCTCCAGGGAGTACACATGTCCTATCTACACACTTCTTAAAAGAAAAAGAAGAGTTGAAAAAAATTAAGAGTTGAAACTGCTCTTTTAATGTGAAGACTTCTGTTTTCTTTACCCATTATTATTTCTTAAAATGAATTTTGTTGTTTCTAGAAAGTTCACTACCTTAGGCCCCTTTGTTTCAAAATCAAGAAATTAATTCAGCTAACAATATTCGTCTACTTTAAATAAAAATTTTTAGGGACCAGCAGTAGCGTAATGGCTATGTCACTGGACTCCAATGTAGTCGACCGTGGTTCAAGTCCTGGACCTGTTTGGCTTAAACTCACGCCAGGCACATGTGCATGCATGCCCAAGATCCCGAGAGGAGAATGGAGGAGAAGGAATTGTGGCGTGGCCATCCCCCCAGGAGTGATTTCTCTCTTTCTGTCTCTCTGTCTCTCTCTCTCTGTCTTTCTGGCGAGTGCAGGCACCCTATAGCAAAAACTTCTCTCTCTCTCTCTCTCTCTCTCTCTCTCTCTCTCTCTCTCTATATATATATATATATATATATATATATATATATAAAATAATGATTTTTAAAAAGTGTTAGCCATCAGTCTCATTTTCACTATAGTGAAAGAAAAGATGGGGAAAAATCTCTCTTTAATTCTATTGATATACTTTTAAACTCTAGAATGTATTTTGGGGTTTAAAATTTTTTTCATTAGCAAGAAATATGTGATACTTTATTGAAATTATCCTTTCATATGATGAAAATATCTGTTTAAAGAAGAAAAAATGCAACAGCAAGCAATCTTTTAAATTAATTTGTATTAATCTCAAATGGTATCTTGACAATGGTACAAAGTTCATCAAAAAAAGAATAAAATTTTGAAATAATATCCAATATATAGTAAATTTTGCACTTTATTGTTTAAATCCTGAGTTACTGGCATTAAAGAAAAAAAAATCCATATAAAGAAGGTTGAATGGAATCCTTCCTCATAATTTTAGTTCAAATTAAAGGCTATTCAGTCCTGTCAAAAGACTGCACTCCTAAACTAAAATTGGAAGGCCATCAGACTACAACATGCTGATTGAGATACATCAACAAACATTTATAGAACATTCATTTAAAGAATTGTACAATTCCCACATTAGGAGTTTTAAATCACTAATTGGGCAGACTGGGGACATGCTGGCTATGCACATGAGTGTCCAAGATCCTAGGAGCTGAAGGTCAGGAAAAGGGGGATCAGAGTGTGAACCAACCCTGTGGAAGGTGCTCACATCACTTACTCTAACATCCATGTGTACACTATCATGAAAAAAAGGGGAAAAAAAAGATATATTAAAATGTCCAGATGAGGGAACCAGCAGTTAGCGTAATGGCTATGTCGCTGGACTCCCACGTAGTTGACCGTGGTTCGCGTCCCGGACCCGGTAGCTTAAAACTCACGCCGGGTGCGTGTGCATGCGTGTCCAAGATACCGAGAGGAGAATGGAGGAAAAGGGATTGTGGCGTGACCATCGCCCCTGGGGGGTGATTTCTCGCTTTCTGTCTCTATGTCTCTCTCTATCTGCCTGGCGAGCACACGCGCCCTATAGCGAAAAACCTCTCCAAAAAAAAAAAAAAAAAATGTTCAGATGATATTTAAATGCTTTAAATTATTGCATCTTCCTAGATATAAATAATTTTACCTTCTTATGAAACTACATAGTTTATTTTTGGGATGGCTTTCCACACACATTTTATTTATTTATATCTTCCACGAGTGAGAGAGAGAGAGAGACAGAGAGAGAGAGAGAAAGCAGCTCCAGTTAAATATTGACACTCTGATCTATTTCCAGCCTTCGACCAGCCTCAAAGCATGGGCAAGCATGTGCTGGACATACTCAGGGAAGGCTCTGGGAATGAGCTGGAAATGTTCCAATGTGGGATTACTTCACAGAGCATTTCATTTAAGCATTGCACCACCATTTGGTCCATATATTCATTTTTTAAAACTGCCCTTTGTCTTGTTTTATTCTGTCAACTTGTTTCAGATCCCATTTTTGTTCAGCATTCCTATAAGTAGGTTTCCATTTCTCATTCAATTATCTTTATCTTTCAACCCTTAAACAGTAGTCACTTAATAACTGTTTAATAAAATAATAAATCTTGAAAACAAAACAAAATAACACAAATATAACTTATTACAATCCAAGCATTACAAACACATACTCTAGTGGGAGATAACAGGAATGACTACTTAAAAGTTAATGAGCAGGGAGCAGCAAATGGTGTAGTAGTTACATCGCTGGACTCCCACGTAGTTGATTGAGGTTTAATCCCAATCTCTGGTTTAAAACTCACACCGTGTGCATTCGTGCACAAGATCTTGAGAGAAGAACAGAGGAGAAGGGATTGCAGTGTGGCCATCCCCCACATGGGGAGTGATTTCTCATTTTCTGTCTCTCTGTTTCTCTGGTGAGTGCACACACCCTACAGCAAAAAATTCTCTTTAATTAAAAAAAAAAAGTCAATGAACAAAGTATAAAATTAGGAGAGAGGTTTTACCTAACAGTTTAAGTTTTATGGAGATCAGCTAGTGGACTTTGGCATTTGATAGATATGCAGACACATGAACATACATAGTACTTGGTGTAGTCTGTGAAAATGAATATTTATAAGGACAGCCTTGAAGATTTATTCCACTTCTTCATATATCTGACTGGATTTCACTACTTTATTCATTGCTTTGGCTTGTCTGAATATTACTCAATTACTCAAATGTTTTGTTTTTATCTGCCTTAGTTCCTCCCAACCTTAACTTAGATTAAAACCATAAAAAAGTCAATTTTTAAAGCTTTGCAAAGAAAACACTACATCAAAACTGTTAATATACACCTGCAACAGAAAACATGCATATCTTCATTTGTCTTTCACCTCATTTATGTCAGCCTATATCTTACTGGCAAAAATTGCTTTCCAGCTTCAGACAATCTAATTTGACTGTGATGTTCTGTGACACTTGAGTATTACGGTGTTTCCTTGGTTAAAGTAAAAGATTTGCAAAACCAGTCCAGAAACTTTATTATCAGAGTAGGCCATCAATGTGTTTCTTGATCATTCATCACAAGTAGAATGTGTGAGAGGTGGAGGAGAATGAATCATCCGGGATTACCTATCCAGTACTTGAGAGGCCTACCAGAAAGCAGCAGCAGCAGAGATTAACTTGCTGGAGTTTCCAGGAAATTTACAGAGGCTGTTCTATGGAGAAATAGAAACCCCATTTGCAAGATCCTTACCTGTGAAAGGTATCTTAAATCAACGGAAGCCTGGACAGGAAAATTCTGCCAGGGTGCCTCGCAGGTCAAGGTAATTCTGATCATCTTTCCAACAATCAACCTTTTCATTGGATGATTTTACTCTGAAAATCTGTGTGCATTCAAATGTAGATTAGTTTGACATAGGAACGACCATTTAACACTTGTGTTACCTGTAAGAGAATGGCATAATCCAGGAAAGAAATTCAGGTAGGGGCCTAAATTCCATGTTTTTGCCCCAAGAAGGGAACTATGGTCTGAAATAAGCGTACATTTCCTTTCTAATCATTAAGTTTCTGCAGTCACTGCTGGCAGGTTGCTTTTTTTAAGACAGTTTGACTTGACATAGGATATTGGGGTGCCAGGGCCCAAAACCCAATATAGGAACAGCAGCAAATCTAATTATTTATCTCACACTCATGAAAATTGGGGACACAGACACAAAGAGGGGTAACAAAGAGGATTATACTGAAAGATAATAACAGCTCCCTGACTGGTAAGAGATCCAGCAAATGGGTTGCCAACTTGGGGCTCACACCAGGGGTATTTATCTCATCTAGGAAGAACATGCATTCCCCTCATGGTGGGTCGCAGGCTAGACGGGTCTGTTATTCTTCTAATTTTGGAGTGAGTATGTAGGTCTTGAGAGCCTAGGCCATAAAAACCATAATCTTCTTCTCTGAATGCGGTAGGACCTATAAAGAACCTTAATTGCTATATTTGCTTTGAGTCATGCTGCCTAGGTTACAGTCACTGCTGTAACTCACTTCTTCTGAGCAAGCAGTTCCTAATAAAAGCTTGTCTATTGTGTCTCCATCTTTGGACCTTATGTTCTGACCACCTGTTTCTTAAAATTCTGTCTCCTATCTCAGTTCAATCAATTAGTCAGTGGTCTAAAGGTCTGTTAGAATTCTTAACTGGTTAAATGCTTTTCTTTTAAAAAATTGTCTTTCTAATTTCAATGTCAATGACTTCCCTCATGACCATACTCCATTAATTTAAGAAGATTCTAAAGCTACTGGCTACTTTTCAGGAAAAGATATGGGAACTCCTGTCTCTATGTAAGCAGAACAGGCACCACTGAAAACATAACCTTTCTCCTTCCACCCCTCGGAGGTATGCCTTTGCATCTATCATTTTCATTTGAGACACCCAGTTGGATTAATGCACTGAGGATCTTGGATAAAACAATATTAGAGCCAAATCTTAAAACCATTCACATTTAGTATATTAAACTAAGGTTGTAGGCTATATGAGGTTGGTAGATTATAGTTAGAAAACCAGTTTATTTATCACTTGTACTCTGTTGAGACTTAGAACAGGGTATGCAATTATTCAATGTATAATTTAGTACTAAGCATAAACTTCTACATGACAAATAAATGTCACCTATATAGATAACATGTTTATATCCATGAGCATCAATGATCCGGGTGTATCATCATGTACACCACCATTTACAAACAGAATATGTAGAAAAAATTTCAATATTTACTTGTTTCTTTATATCCCAAAATATAGATGTCTCAGCTGTCCTCAAGTAAATCACCATACTCATTAAGATGGAAGAGGATACTCCTGTCTGATGGATTCTGATATTCTGGCTAACAGAAGTAATTTAAAAATCTCTCATATTCCTTTCAATTGTGTGTGCCCCCTTGCTATAGTTTAAATGTTTTATCCCACAGATATAAACTTCTGATGGTGACAACAAGAGAAATCAGAGGGTAAGCATCATTGTGAAACAGGGCTTTCTAAAGGAGTATGAAATATAACTCCTCAGTTTGCATTAAGCTTCAAGGCAACAGTATTGGGAGTGTGGCCTTTAGGAGGTGCTTGAACCATGAGGGCTCTGCCCTCTTAAAGAGGATTAGGTACCTTTATAAAAGAGCTTGACAGAGGAATTTCACCTCCCTTTGCCTTTCTTTCTTCTGACCAACATTCTTCCTTTCTGGGATAAGCAGCATTAAAATGCCATCTTGAAAGTGAAGAATAACCTTCACCATACACAGAACTTCCTAGTACCTTGGACTTCTCAGCCTCCAAAACTGTGAGAAATGAATTTTTATTCTCTATATGTTCTCCTGTCATTAAGATGACTGGATACCATATGTCCAACTGCACGGCCATGTCCTGGACCAAGCAGTTTGAAAAACACACAGGGCACATGTACATGCGTACCCAAATACCCAGAGGAGAATGGAAGAGAAGGGATCATGACATGGTCATCCCCTTGGGGAATGCTTTCTCACTCTCTCTCTTTTTGGTGAACTCATGCACCCTATAGCAAATTAAAACAAACAAACAAAAACCAGTCTAAGGTATTCTGTTATGGCACCTAGTCTCAGGTATTTTGTTACAGCAGCACAAAATGGACCAAGACACAGCCTTTCATTTTTGTATTTTCCATGGCACTTTTAGACCTCTTGTTTCTTTTGGGTCTTAGTTGCTAACCTCCTTTTGTTGTGAAATTAAAACTAAGTTATCTGTTCAAATTGAAAATGCGACAGATTTATCTGGATTCTTAGGTCCAATAGCTGGTTATTGTTGTTACTATTTACCTAAAATCTATCTATGCTTTTGGATCTTATCTAAAAAATATGCTTTTAGTTTGAAATATGTATAATATTAAAATTTTTCTCTTTACTTGGCTATATTTTTGTCATATTATTTACAAGCTAAAAATTTAGAACTTTGGGACCGGCAGTTGGTGTAATGGCTATGTTGCTGGACTCCCATGTAGTCGACAATGGTTCGAGTCCCAGACCTGGTGGCTTAAACTCACGCCAAGCATGTGTGCATGCTTCCCCAAGATCCTGAGAGGAGAATGAAGAAGAAGGGATTGTGGTGTGGCCATACCCCCTGGGGAGATGATTTCTTGCTTTCTGTATCTCTGTCTCTCTCTGTCTTTCTGGCAAGTACATGCGCCCTATAGCATAAACCTCTCAAAAAAAAATTTAGAACCTTAAACCAAGTATTAATTACTCACAATAAAAATTTTAGTATTAGTAATTTAATTTTTCTCTTCCACTAAGTAATGCTTATTCCTATAACTTACTTTTTTAACTTCGTTAATATTTTTATGAGAGAAAGAGACAAAGAAAGGCAGAGAGAAAATAGACTGAGAGAGGCAACCCAATGGGGTTTTATTTCTGTAATCCTCTCCCAATCTTAGCCAGCCAGGACCATGGGCATACACACATACACCCAATTTGTACAAGGAGGCTCCGGGACATGAATCCAGGGTTTTTCCATGTTTCCTTGGAACTATGGAGCATTGCTTCACTTTTTTCCCCACAGCAACTAGCTCATGGTTTTTTGTTTGTTTGTTTGTTTTTGTTTTAGAGAGGTTTTCGCTATAAGGTATGTACACTCACACACAGAGAGAAACAGAGAGACAGAAAGTGAGACATCACTCCCTGGGAAGAATGGCCATATCACAATCCCTTCTTCTCCAGTCTCTTCTCATGATTTTGAGTATGCACACACATGCACCCAGCATGAGTTTCAATCCGCCAGGTCCAGGACTCGAACCATGGTCAACTACATGGGAGTCCAGTGACATAACCATTATATCATCTGCTAGTCCCTCCCCTGATTTTCAAAAGGACAAAAATCTCCTATGTATTCATGAACCAGATCTATACCAAGCTGAAGAGACATTAAGTTCTGCATGGGTGTTTCTAACTCTTTCACAGATATCATCTTCTGATGGCAACCATGAGAGAAATCAGAGACTTACCATTATTATGAAATAGAGCTTTCTAAAGGAATTTGAAATATTGGGATTTTGGAAAAGCCATGATGCATTTTGCATATAAAAATAAAGAAAAGCATGCCGTGATTTTCCCAACATACTAATAACTTACTCCATCTTGACTAGAAGATTAATTGAGTTTCTCTATATTAGCTTCAATAGTATCTTTATTTATGAAGTTGAAATACAATCTTCCTTTTTTGTATTTTCCTCAAAATAAAATTTCATGATAAAGCAAAGGAATACGATACCGCTGTCTCTGTCAGGTCCCTAATAAGGAAGCTCAGAAGTTAATTTATGCCAGAAACCAAAGGCTAGACATGATTGTATAATAAACATTACTAGCAGCAATAATCAGAGAGTGGGCTAACTTGACAATTTGGAGTGCTTATTGTTTATAATCCAGGCTTGTGGTTTTTAACTTCAAAGACATATTTATAATTTAAAACATACGCATTCTGTTGTAACAAAGAAAATGTTAAATAATCCAGTGAAGGAATGGGATTCTGGTTTTACACTTATAAATATATTCATATGCAGTCTTCTATCCAAACCTATTCTAATTGCTAAGATCTGAAAAGAAAAAAAAAAGCATGTACAGCATGTGCAAATTTTTTCTCTGACATCTTTGACAAGTATCTCCAGTTGCTCTGGAGTTTAGTGACTAGTGGTGGGTTTGGTATTTGTCTTGATGCCAAATTAGCTGCTCCTCTAAAGCATCCATATCTATTGTGTTTCTTATTCTCTAGATTGTATTCAATGATATAAAACTAAACAAGTTATATAAAACTCACATAATCTGGCTTGTGTATTTTCTTTCTAACTTAATTTGAATTCTCATTATAAGAGACATGGGCTATATCTATTATAGGTAAAAATAAATATTAAATGTAATAGTGATGTTTAACTAGGATTTCTATTTAATAAAAGGAACTGAGACACTTCTATAAAAGACTATTCTGAAGACAAAAAGACTTATATAAAAGGCTGGCTCCATGGCCTGGTAGTTAGGGCAGCTAGATCCTAACTGGACAACTATACAGATCAAGTCCTAGATCCAGTGACTTGAGAAACATGTGGGATTCACATGTTCACATTCCCCAGATTTCAAAAAGACGTAGAGAAGGGATTGGTGCATGGTATTCTTCATGGGGTGGGGGTGGGGGGCTTTCTCCTCTCTCTCTGTCTTTCTCTGGAGAGCACACAGTCCCTCTGGAAAAAAAATATTAGAAACTATGTATAAAATACAAATTATAATATAATTTTTACATTTTTTATACAAAAATGATATATGCATTGATACATTATAGAAAGAGAAATACCTACAAAAAATGTGAAAGCACACCAAAAGACAAACTCTTCATAATATAATGTGATACAATCAAAGTCGTTAATACCTTTTGTTGGAAGTTCACGGATCTTCATGTGTGATAAGGTCACCATCATTCCCAAATGGAGATATGGACTTTTTCTGGATAATATATACAGCAATATGAACCCCACTTTATTTTTGATGTTTGACAGAGATATTTCAAATATCTCTAATAGTAGTGACATATTTTCTGTCACGTTTTTAGTCATGGCTCAAGCTCCGTACTCAATTGATTATTTTTACTACTTGATTCTCCATTGCACTACTACATTTACACTACACTGCTTTATTTCCTGAAGATAAAATACAGTTTTCTGCCTTTTAAAAAATATAGTTTTATTTGTCGGGACCAGCAGTTAGCGTAATGGTTATGTCGCTGGACTCCCATGTAGTCGACCACGGTTCGCGTCCTGGACCCAGTGGCTTAAAACTCACGCAAGGTGCGTGTGTGTGCGTGCCCAAGATCCCGAGAGGAGAATGGAGGAGAAGATATTGTTGTCGGCATCACTTCTGAAGAGATGACACGACACCCGGTTCTTCCTCACGGAGTCTTTATTCACAGGTTTCCTTTACTATTTTCTTTCTTTTCTTTTCCCCTCTCCCTCCCTTTACTCCCGTATATATAGGATCCTCCCGAACGGCCCCGCCCGCAAGTTCCTTTGCCTGTAGGAGGCAAGTACTGGAGACACGCCTCCCTATGCAGCCAGCAGTGTTATCTTGGCTCTGCGGCCAAAGGCAGCGGCCAACATATTGTGGCGTGGCCATCCCCCCTGAGGGGTGATTTCTCGCTTTCTGTCTTTCTATCTCTTTCTGTCTGGTGAGCGCACGTGCCCTGTAGCAAAAACCTATCCAAAAAAAATAAAAAAATAAAAATAAAAAAAAATATATATATATATATATATATATATATATATATATTTACTTATTTGTAACATATTTCACTACATTTCCTCAGAGACAAATAGCTTGTTTTTTTTTTGTTATACTACTATTTTAATATTTTTTCAGTGTCTAATGTGAAGACAATGGCAATGATAAGCTATAAAAAGATGATCAACTTTAAAAAGAATTACTTGGAATCTCCCTTCATGTATCTATAATTAAAATAATAGAAAACTATGGGACTAGCAGTTGGCGTAATGGCTATGTCACTGAACTCCCACGTAGTTGACCTCAGTTCGAGTCCCGGAGCCGGTGACTTGAACTCACACCAGGAGCATGTGCATGCGTGCCCAAATCCCAGGAGGAGAATGGAGAAGAAGGAATTGTGGCGTGGCCATCCCCCTTGGAGGGGTGATTTCTTGCTTTTTGTCTCTCTGTCTTTCTGGTGAGCATGCATGCCCTGTAGCAAAAACCTCTAAAAAAAAAAAAAGGAAGAAAAAATTTTTTATAAATTTGAAATTTTTCAAATAATTGAATATGTAGCAGTATATGAATATCTTAGTCACGTAGTTACATAGAAAACATCCTCACTGATAACAAGCTTTACTTTGTCAAAGCAAATAAGGTCATTAGGCTGAGGTCGTCTCTATACTCAGGACCTTAATGCAGCAAACTGAAACTTAACTTGGAGGCATTTCTCATAACTGCTTAAAAAAGAGAGACAGACAGACAGAACAATCCTAAACAGTCAGCCAGCATAATGGTTATGTTATGTAACTAGTGACTTCTCATCAGATCATAATCAAATAAGGCAAATGCCCAGTGAACCTAATGGAGCAAATTTTTTTTCTGTATTCAGCCTAGGGAATCTTGCTAGAGCAGGGCTTTCTAAACTTTTAGCAGTTTTGAGTGCAAAAAGTTTAGAAATGGATCACCCTCTGGTCAAATAAACTCTCTTAAATGTATTTTCTCAAAGTTTATTGACTTATTTTTCTATGATAAAGAGAGGGACACACAGAGAAAGGTAGACAAAGAGACAGGCAACCCCCAACAGGGGGCGCATGCTGCACTCCACCGTCCATCTCAGTCAGTCCGCACACAGGCACGAGTGGACCCAGCATGTGCATGGAGACCGTGAGACTCAAACCGAAGGCCTTTCCACATGGGTCTAATGCACTATCACTGAACCCTGCTCAGTCTCTATTTTGCCTAAAGTTTTTAACTCTCAGTCCAAAAATTAATATACAAACTCTTGATTATAGCAAATGTTGATCTAATTACTAATTGGCCTTCAAACACTGAATTATGACTTTGATCTAGGGTTACTCCAATATCAGCAGATATCTAGACACTTTTAACTTGCAATTTGAATCTGGAAATCCTTGAGTTTAATTTTTGTGGTGGTTGCTTTTGCTATAGGGTGCCTGCACTTGCCCCAGAGAGACAATGAGAGGGAAAGTGAGTTTAATTTTTTAAAGTCTGATGTGATAGGACTTTTGATATGATTCAAAGAATCCCATAGAATCATTTAAACTTATTTTACTCTCTATATCAAAAAGAGAAAATGATCTTTCTACAAATCACAGGTACCATGCGACATGCATGGAAAGATACAAGCCCTATTACAGCTATTCTATTTCTGTACTTTGTGAACTCCAGTAAGCAGGTAGGATCCACCCAGTTCACATGCAGATGAATAACCATATCTAGAGGATGTTTTTGAAGCTTGACTGTTTATTAAAATGCCCATTAATTAACATCAAATGACTAAAAACACACAGTAAAATGAGTCTCAGAGACCTCCTTCACCATGACACATAATGAGTTTCATTATCAGTGTTCTTTATTAAACTCATGATTAAACTGAACGAGATTCAGGAAGGATAATTCACATGGCCTTCTTCCAGGCTCCTTGGATCAACTAAAATGGCTTATGTATCCCGAAATATCTGTTTAGTTCGTTATAACATTTGTCATTTATCTTTTAGGCTTTACTTATGGAATTTCTCAGTTTATTTTTTGAAAACTTGTCTTTATTTTATTTGGAAAATATTACTTTCTTTAATAAAAAAATAAATATTATAGGGCCAGCCAGAGGGCGTGGTGGTTAAAATGGCTGGATCCAAAATGACCAACTACACGGTTCAAGTCCTAACCTGGTGGCTGTGGTTTTATGCCCAAGATCCTGAGAGGAGAGTGGAGAAAGGATGGTGGCATAGCCATTCCCGAGAGGGTGTACTTTCTCATTTTCTTTGTTTCTATGTCTCTCTCTGGCAAGCACATGTGTCCTATAGCAAACTAAAAACAAACAAATAAATAATTGCAAACACTGGTTTCCTTCTTCATCAATTAATCCTAGGATAGTTGAAGAGTCTGGGTTCTCCTTACAATTTCAAGCTGAGTTTCGTGGTTCTTTACCCTTCCTTGTGGCATTCAGACTGCTAGATTTTGTGCCCTATTTTAGTGATAAGTGGAAAATGTTCAACCCCTTTTGAATTACCTAAAAGATCATGAATAGAAAAGCACTTAGTACCTATAATAATTAATCATTTTCTGAGGAGCAGTAGGTAATGATCATTAGCATTTAATTATCATCTTCCATATTATGAAGGTTACATTTATAGTTAGTTTTGCTTATTCAAACAACTCATTGCATACATATTTTGGGGAGAGAGGGGGTTTTGTTATAGGTCACATGTGCTTGCTGGTGAGAGGCAGAGATAGACAGTGAGAGGTCAAGTGAGAAATCACCGCAGGGGGATGGCCACACTGCAATTCCTTCTTCTCCATTCTCTTCCTGGGATTTTGGGCATGCATGCCCATTCACTCAGCATTTCAAACACAGTTAGCCGTGTGAGTCCAGTGCCTTAAGTAACCTTCCTCCTGCTGGCTCCCATAGCATCAATTTTTGGTATCTAGCAAACATTTCTTTAATTAGTTCACATGTACTTTCTTTTAGATTTTCTCCTAGATATGAATGAATATTTTGGAGCAGTGGTTTGCAAACATGTGAGGGGTGGCATCACCTGAAGATCATATTAAAAGTTTCTGCCCAGCCAAGATCTATCATATGTGCTCAGGAGAGTGTGTGTACCTGTCAGACATCATAGAAGGACTATAAGAGAGACAGAAGGAAAGAAAGCATCCCCACCCCACTGGAGGATGCTCAAGCCACAATCTTTTTTCCTCGATTCCTCCTTCTCATTAGGATTTTGGGCACAAATGCACACATGCCCAGCATGTTTTTCAAATCGTCCAAATCAGACTCTAACTGTGGTTGGTCTTGCATGATCTGGCTCCCCCAGTTACAGAGCCAGTGCAGAAGGTCCTGGTTGGACGTGCAGACCACTCAAAAGGCCACCATGACATGAACCTATTGTCCCAGCAACTCAGCAGGTTGAGTCAAGACACTTGGGAGTTTGCAGCCAGCCTGGGCCACACAGAGAGATCTTTACATAGTGATGCAAACTTGTAGTCCCCACTACTCAGAGTCCGAGACAGGGAGTTGGTACATAGTGAGATTCTGTCTATAAAAATAAATAAATAGAAGCAAATGTAGTATATTTTTAAAAAAAAGAAAATCCAAAAACAGTGTCATGGCTACAACTTTAGTTGTCATGTCTAGTTCAGTAGGTTGGATATAGGCCTGAAAATTGACTTTCTTACTTGCTATCAAATAACATGAGTGATCCTCTATCAGGTCCTCATTGTGAAACCACAACTCTGGAAGAGGAAAATCAGGAAAATTTTCTAATTTCTACCAATAAGGATACAGTAATTGTCTGTCTTTTTTCTTGCTATTATACATAAACTATAAACATTGATAGGCTCATAAGCTGAACAAATGATAAATTTTATGTTTTTTTAAATATTTCTCAATATTTGTTTTGCCTAAGAGACTAGAAGGTTTAGCCAGTTACAGAGCTGAGGTCAAACTCAAAGCTCTTAACTTTCAGTTCACTAGTCTTTCACATCTCCATATATTTTTCTTCATTTTCTTGATTAAATAGTATCTAATATCACCAAGATATTGCAAGTGTTAATTATTATAATACCTTGGCTTTTCAGTCATAGCATGCAGTTTGCTGTACTTCATTGAGACAAAGTTACTATATAATTTGTCATAACTCATGCCTTCTTTGAATGACAAAATTAGGTTTACCAAAGTATCTTTATTCTGGCTTTTCACAGGAAATGAAAAGGCAAAACAAAATAGAAACAAACAAACAATATTGCACAAGCAGTCAGGAAGCAAAGTGTGACTTATTACTCATTGAAAAATCTTGAACGAATAAATACCCTTGTCTCGGTAGTTTTGTTTATAGGCCCTGCCCTGGACCACGAGCTATTAAATACTTTTAAGAACCCCAGAAACACTTGCCTCATCTCCTTCTATATCTTGACACAAGGCATCAAGAACCCACATGAGAGGGTGTGCAGTGGTGCCACTTTCAGTGCGGGAGATGTGCACTGCCCCTCTGTGGGGAGCACTTGAAGGAGAGAAGCACAGAGATGACAGACGAATTGACTTGTCAAGCTCTTTCTCTCTGAGAACACAAGCACAGTAGCTTCTTTTCATAAGCAAGTATCATTTCCCATCAGTGCCAAGCAACCATTTTTCTTGCCTCACTTCGGAGGCTAGACATACAGCTAATAAAATACATTCTCTATAATAACACGTAATAGTTATGTTTATTAAATCATACATTATATTTAATAGGGTATATATGTGGGTCTAGATGTAACATGCATAAATAATGATATGAATCTTTACATTGGTACATGAGTGAGTACTGAACACTAAAATTGAGCATAATTTAAATTTAGATTTAATAAGACTGAATTTAAAGATAACTTGAAAACTTTAATATTAGTTAAAATAATTTTAAAATACATGTAACAATGAGCTTACAGCAATAGATTGGTATTTTGGCCTCAAATCCAGAATCATATTGTGTGTGTTTGTGTATGTGCGCGCGTGCACGTGTGTGTGCAGTGCGATACAAAACAAGACTGAACTCGTTCCAAAAAGACATGGCTTCAGATATATATGTGTGTGTGTGTGTGTGTGTGTGTGTGTGTATAATGATGCCATTTTTTAAACAATTCGTTGCTTGAATGCATTGTATTCTGAATTAGCCTGAAGAAAAAAATACCTTGAAAAATGAACCACATATCAAACTTGACCTTATGGGCATTCTCAGACACAAAATATGAGAAACAACAAAATACTATGAAAGGAGTTTGATTAAGTTTATTGATATAAAAGAAAAGGTTATTGAAGTGACAGGTGATTCTTAAGCAAAGAGCAAATGATAGTTTCTATGAACTGTAAATTATGCTCATTTTTCATTTGTTTTGCATATACTCATTGGGTGTAAACTTTTACTTGGTATTAATATTAAAAACATTGAAAAGAACTGAAGTGTGTTTGTCAACTGTCCTTAAGTAATTGCTTAAGTAACTATACAATGTTTAAAGAAAATAGAGATCATTCTAGAAAAAAATAGAGAAATATGTGACAAAAATTGACTTTTAAATATATAGAAAATAGTAAGGAAACAAAAAAATTTTTGTGACTATAGAAGAGAAAATTCTAATGCTACTTACTGTTATACACCATTCTTTTTTCCATAATTTATCAAGATATAAAGAGAAATTTGACAGTGATTAACATACTGTTTTATAAAATTATCTTTATAATACCCAGCTATCAAAAATATGAAAGAAGAGCTTCAGAAATATTATATGGTTCTTTAAGTAACATAAAAATTCTATAATGAATTTAAAATATGGGGTTTTTTTTGTTAATTAATTTACTGTATGGAAGCCCATTACAATCTTTGCATATAATTTATAAAATGAATGGCTTATTTCCAAATCTAAGTATGACTACATGAAGTTAATTGATATTTCCAATTGATACGACATCAGCAAAATGAAGCTTTGCAATGCTTAAGAGTAAAAAGCTACTTACAATCTATAATCACCCAAAAAAATTTCCTAATTCGGTGTTACCTGAAACAGAGTGTAAGCTGTTTGAAGACCTCAATCATAACAACAAAAATTTTGATTTTTCTGAAATTAAAACAAAATACCTAATTTTTCAACTTTATTGGGATATAATTGTATTTAAAATGTGCAACTTGATATTTTAATATATTAGCTATATATTGTGAAGTGATCACCATAATCGAGTTAGTTAACATCCTACTCACATCTTAGTTACATTTTGTGTGTGTAGTGAAAACACAGAAGATTTACTCTCTTAGCGAGTTTCAAGTACATAATATAGTATTTTTTAACTGTAATTATCATGATGTACATTAGAGCATCCATACTTATTCATGCTGTGTGATTGAAACTTTATACCCCTTGACATTTAAATTTAATGGAAAATTTTTAAAAATACAAGTTGTATATCCTTGCTGTGTTGTTTGATCAGACACCATCAGAATACTCAGACATGTACAGCTACAGCATGTTAAGTTGTTTAGAATTTTACCAAGTTTAATTTAGAGTAAAGCCATAAGCTTCCCAATATTTCTTTGGCATTTTTAGATTAAGGGAATAGAACATGTTTTACTTATGATCTGTGAGTTAATTCCTAACTCTTGAAATTTGAGATATATGTGGGCTTCTACTCACTCCTGCCCAGAGTATTGCAAATGTTCAAATCAGGTCTTTATGGTTCAATTTCTTCAGTTAGGATGGTGACTCTAATGATCTCTAAGAGCTTTTGTGAGTTTTACACCCCTAAAGAGAAGAATATTATAATTCGCCTTTTATAAAGGTCAGCTGATTCTTAAGATTGCAAACCATCCATGGACTATGAGGGGTAAAATCAGGGCCATTGATATTTTGTAATGATGATAGTTAAGCTCCCTGGATCTTGTATGTCTCTGGTTCTGTAGAACAGTTGATTTATCCTCAGTATAACTGTCATCTTCTCTGATAACCATGCAGGCAATTAAAAATATATAATAATATTGTAGTCAACATTTTTTTCCCTAGAAAGATCACAATAAAATTTCCTTTTTTTAATATTATTTTTTTTTCTTTTTTCAGCTACTGGAATTATTTTGCAATATTTCTTTAAATTTTTATGTGTTCTTAAGGTGTTCGCATTTGAGCTATTTTAGGTTCAACCAACAAACACAGCTCCAGATATCTGCCTGATACTGTGCCTGCTGTTAATGACTGATTATAGTCAAATGGAATATGGTTTCCGTTAAGTATTTTATTTCAAAAGGTAACAACAAATATGAACCTTTGCAGCTCAGGGAGATAAAAGGAGGATTTAAATGGGATTTTCTATCAGAGACTGAGTTTCTTTCTCCAGCTTACAACTCTGGAAATAAGCAAATAATCAATGAGAGTTCCTTCTTTGTTCAAAGTTACTGGATTCTCCTGGGATATATTTGCATAGCTTTACTATCAAACAAAGTGGAGCAATAGCCATGAAATAGCCATTTTCCTTGAGAACGTCAATATAAAAATAAGAAATAAGTCTTCATGGTAGGGTAGTTTCAGAATACTTTTTTTTTTTTTTTTTTTGCTGTAGGGAACCTGCACTCACTAGAGAGACTCAAAGACAGAAAGCAAAAAAAAATCACCCTTCAGGAGGCTTGGGATGTCACAATCTCTACTCCTCTAGCCTTCTCTTGAAATGTTGGACACACAGACATATGCTTGGCCTGAGTTTTAAGCTGCAGGGTCCAGGACTTTACCTGTGGTCTATTACATGAGAGTCCAGCAATGTAACCATTATGATATCTCTTGGTCCTCCTCCCCTTTATCTTTTTTTTTTTTTTTCAGAGCAGAACGCCTAATACAAATAGTACAATTTTCTGATTTGCTGCCAAAAACTGCTCCCCAAATTAACAATGCCCAATGAATGGACCCAATAATTACAGATATGTTCACTTTTATTATTTCTCTTTTCAGTAGCATTCAGAAACTACATGTGCACTTTTTTCTTTGAGATTATTGTACTGTCCTGATGATTGAAATAACTTGTACTTCAGCCTTCACTCTTGTAAATATTCTGTGGAGACAGAGGAAGACACTTGCTGTTGATGTCTTATTGCTTAATTATGAGGTGCAGAAAATGTCCCTTCATGTGTATTACAAGAACAAAATAGGCTCATACATAATAAATCAGGAAGCAGACCCTACTTGTTTGAATAGAATTCACATGTGAAAGATAAATCTTAGTTTTGGTTTTTTTTTCAGAGAATCTGAACTTTTCATTAATTAGCTTTAAAATAAGAAAATCCATATTGATGTTAAAACACCAGGTAGCTATATGATTTAGCAAAATAAAACTTAAATCAGGAATCATGTTCATGAAAGAAACACATTAAGAGGGGAAGAAGAAATAAAAGACTTTTAGAGAGGATGAATTCATAATAAGCTACAATTTAATTACAACACGCTGTACCACTGGCACAGCCAGATTCACACATCAGAACAATAATCTAAATTCTGAGATTCTACTTTCCAAACTACCTAGGAGAAAAGTTTGAGTGGGATATAGTCATCTTTCACTAAGTTCTTTTCATGGACTCACATAAAGTCTTATTTATTACCTTATTATTACCTGTTTGGCCTGAAGCAAACTCCAAGAGAACAATTTTAGCTGATTTTTTTTTTCTGTCATGCTCAAAGAGATAATGAAAGCCTCTTTTTCAGTCATGCAAATTACTGCAGACCTGCAGGTTTTTGGGCCTGAACAAAATTAGGCCTGGTCTAAAATGAAATATAAGCTAGAAAAATTACTACTAAACGACATCATGACTCAGGAATCATTATTTAAATGATTAATTTCCTTGCTGACACATCCTTTAATATCATAATATTAAGTTCATTTCACTGTATTGATAATCAGCACTTTTCCCCATAGCCATTGTCAGGATTATGTTCAGGGTTTTTTTTTTATGTTTGTTTATTGCTTGTTCCCATTAATATAATGTAAGCTCAATGTCTACCTTTTCAAAACAAAATCATGGCACTTTTAATAATGCCTAGTAATGATACACTGAAAACGGAGTAAATGAGTAGGCTTGTAACCTTGAACTCCAATAATATTCTACTTAGTTTTCAGCATTTTTATTATCCCAAGATTAACAGTTATGCTTCACTTTGAGATATGAATCCATAGTTTTATTTTTAGTACTATTCCAGAATATTATATGTCTGGGTTTTTTGCTTTTGTTTTTGTTTTCATAAGTATTTACAATTGGGTTTTTTCAAGTCCTAAGCATTTACAAAGTGGAATTTAACTTGGCACTGCATGGTAATGAGGCTGTAATAGAAGTCCTGTTTTGTTCCTACTTGGCAAGACACCATTTCCTTTTCTACTGACGGAAACAGGCATAATATTAGAAAATTTTATATTTTCTTTGTTAGAGTTTTGAAGAATAAGGAATAAAGAACTTTATATTTATATGATGAGCTTTACGTCCCACAGATGAAACATAAATGGCATGAATCAGTCCTGACAGTACATGCAACCACTGGGAGGGTCTTGCACATGAGGAGGGATTTGCTCTGATTCCAGTAAAACCACTTATACTATTGGCTCTTCTACTTCATTTGATAGTCTCAGTTTTACCATTGGGGCTGTATAAACCATTCAAAAGCTTTGTATTTGGACTGTACAATTTGGCCCTTTTATCTAATTGCTTTCATCCAACCGAGTTTTTGTTTTAGGCTCACTCAATGACATGAAAGATACTAAAAAATATAACATATAATTAGGTCTGTTGTGCAGATGCTGGTGAAAACATCTTGTAATATTATCATACAATGTCTTTATTTAAAGAATTATTTTATTTTAACTTTATTTTTTTTTTTTTTAATTTGATCAGAGAAGGACAGAATGAGAAAGAGAGAGAGAAAGTGAGAAAGCAAACCACCAGGTCCAGGACTCAAACCATGGTGGGCCAAGTGGGAGTCCAGCATCCTTAACAACCACACCACCTGCTGGCCCCATACAATGGCTTTTTTATGAAAACCCAAAAGAGAAATTTCCCTCAGATATTTAAAAAAAATTCATTCTTAAAAGCCATTTGCTTTTGTCATTATTTGGAATCTTGCAACTTTTTATATTTCCTTCTCTATTTCTTATTTAGGAGGCTTTTTAATATCATGTCTATTTGGTATCTTACAATTGTCTGCTTTTATTTCTCTGACTTGCATTGAGGGAGGTTATAATCAAATTTGGCCCTCTTCCTCAATAATAGCATATATAGGACATACATTATACATTCCTGTTTGCCAGCTTAATCTTGACTTTATCACATCTCTACTTTCCCCAGATTCTCTCTAGTCACTTCATTCATTTTTATGCTTCTATTTTTTTAAGCCACCTCAAATCTTTTGCTGCCTTAGAGCTGTATAAGTCTATTTATGACATATTCTTAGCAACATTTAAAGAAACATCTTTACCTATGAGGTAATTTCATAGAACATGAAAACTCTCATAGATTTGCTGGCTCAATAGTATTCCTTACTTTAGTAACCCTTACTCTACCTCTTTCCCCTCCTCCCATCCCAGCAGCCTCTGTTCTTTGTCAATCCCTTTGAAGTTCCTCCAGAAAACAATACTCTTCCATGCTATTGTGTTTTCTGATATACTATTACCATCCTTTCTTGGTGTTTCCTCTCTTCCTACCATCACATAGTGCAAAGACTTTCTCCTTTGTTCTCCTTATTATAGCTTGTATAAATCTCTTTGTGCATCCACATACAAGTGAGAACATGCAGTATTTCTCTTTCTGTGTCTTATTTATTACACTTGACATAATGTCCTCCAAACTTGTCTATATTGCCTCAAAATGACAGGATTTTATATTTTTAATAGCTAAATAGTATTCCATTATGTATGTGTGTGTGTGTGTGTGTGTGTGTGTGTGTATTCACAGTTTCTTTATCTATGTAAACCTTTGTCTTTTAATTGATAAAAGACTTTAATAATTCCTCCTCCTCCAAAAATCTTTATCATTAGATTATAAGCTCTTTGAAGACAGAAGTTATATTTTTCTATTTCTATTTTAAAACTGAGAAACTTTGCTAATTTTCATTACATTATTAACTTTCAGTATAAATTTGGTTATATAAGTACTAGGTATATAAGTAAAGATATAAATGTATTATGAAACACTACAGAATCTATAGGAGCCACAGTAGTTTCACCAAAATGGGACCAGAGCTTCTGGATACATGATTACCTGTTCCGTGTTGCCTCTGATAATTTCTGGAGATATACTATATGAAAATAATGATAAGAACAATGCAATGCTGTTAAGACATACCAGTGTCATAGAAGGATACTTCAATAAGTCGGAAGGGAAAGGAAATTAAAATGTGACTTTATTTTGGTGCAAAAAATCTTAAAATCTATACTCTTTTTTATAATACACATTTTTTGAAGACCACTTGCATATTCCAAAAAAAATTATCTGCATAGTTTCCAAATTTAAAAAATAAGAAATGCACATTGTATTTGTGAATATATCCATGTATGGAGTATTTCTTTTGATAAAGTTGTAGAAACTCATGTGCACCTTGACAGAAACTATCTATAACTAAAATTACTTTGATCTTCTGGAAATTCATCACTCTTATGTATTTTGATATTTTAAAAATTTGAGATAAGTCATTAAGGAGGATGCTCTCACACATACATTATTGGATTAAGATTTATGACTTTAAGAGTCAAACTAGGGACCAGCAGTTAGCATAATGGCTATGTCACTGAACTCCCATGTAGCCTACCACGGATCGAGTCCTGGACCCAGGGGCTTAAACTCACGCTGGGCGCGTGTGCATGCGTGCCCAAGATCCCGAGAGGAGAAGGGATTGTGGTGTGGCCATCCCCTCTGTGGGATGATTTCTTGTTTTCTGTCTCTCTCTCTCTCTGTCTGTCTAGTGAACGCACGCGTCCTATAGCAAAAACCTCTAAAAAAAGAAAAAAAGAGTCAAACTAAATATATTGGGTAAAGTCAATGTTTCAGCAGAAAGATATTATTTAATTAACCTAGTCCTGATGTTTTCATTCTATAGACTGTCAGTCTCTATTTAATTATTCTAATTTTCAAAAAAACTGCCAGTACTTCTGTTTTCATCCATGAACGAGTAAATAAGACAATTGATAGAAATTTTTCAAGAAACTTTTTCAAAGTTTTCAAGAAAGGTATTGAAACATAATGATACCACATGTTGAAAAATAATTGCCTTTTTTATTTGACTTTATACTTTTGTTCTATTAAATATAATTCTTATAACTTTCAGTGTATGTGGCTTGTCAGATAAGCTATACTCCATAGATAACTGATGAGATTATATAATCTCTTATTTGTTCTCTATTGAAGGGTTCTTATAAATTAGTCAAACTCCCTTTATTGATATAGATTTAGCTTAGCTCCAGGCAATTTAAACAACTGGCCAAATCTTTTACTGGTGTCAAGTTTTTGAAAAGCAAAAGGAAATCTCTAGTCATGTACACATGCTTTAATTTTGTTAATATGGTGGTATATTAATTTGCTCTCCGTTCATATGGTAGTATATTAATAAAACGGTGTCACTTGCATAAATCACAGATATTATGAATAAATAATTAGTACCATAGGAGATATAATAAAGTGCTAGTATCATGGACACAGTTATTACATTTTATAGAAATAGCAATTAATAACAGTATATGAAAGGTATATATGTAGTGGCTGTCTTCATTTTGTCAGGATTAATGTTGTTCAGTGTCTCATTTTGCCTGTTACTTGAAAATAAAAAATCCAGAATATGTGATTGAAAATGTCAGTAATGATTAAGCATACACAAATTGAAATATTATTTGGGGTAATAGAGTAAGTAATTACTAAAAGTATAATTAAGGAAGTTAATAGATTAGGTGATTAAAGCCTATAGAAAGATTTTGAAACTAGAAACTAATTACATAGACTTACTCCCCAGCATTACTGGTAGTCTGACATTTTCAAGTGTATTTTCTTCCATTTATTTCTTAGACTAGTTAGGACCATTGCAATTATGTTAGAGAAAACAATGTGTAAAATGCATATAATTTTAAATTTTCTGTTAACAATGTCATTTTTAGGAAGAAATAAAATTACCACTGTTTACAGATGACATAATCTTAAATGCAGAAAATCCTGATGACCCCACAGAAAAGCTGTTAAACCTAATATATGAGTTAAGCAAAATTATGGTATACAAAATCAACATATAAAATCATTTTTACTTCTAAACACTAACAACAAACAATACTAAGAAGACGTTTTTAAAATTCTACTTAATGTCAAAAAGAATAAAACAGGCCCAGCTGCAGTGGTGCACACTGCTAAGACAGGCAGTACTGCATGGCCATTCCCAGATTTGATTCCTAGTCCGATCTAAAGACTAAGCACAATGGTACGAACCTATAATCCCAGTGACTGAAGAAGCTAAGACAGAAAGACTGTGACAAGACTAAAAAACATAAATAAATACAAAATAATAACTCAAGAATAAACCTAAACAAAGGAATAAATTACTTTTATTGAGAGAATGATAGGGGCAGGCAGATGGCATAATAGTTAGGGACATTATACTCCCACATGTTCTACCACAGTTTGAGTCCTGGACCTGGCAGCTTGCTATCTCATTTTTCAATTCTCACTTTCACTCTGTCCCTCTCTGGTCAAATTAAAATAAACAAATAAATAAATAAAGTAAAATAATTCTTTAAAAATTAAATTAAAATAAAGAGTATTTTAATAAATTAAAATAAATGTACAGTCAGTACATATTAAGGGAGACAGACAATGTCTCTCTTCCATACCCTAGCTTGCTTCACTCAGAAGTGAATCTTCCATATTCATCTACTTTCTAGCAAATGCCAGGGTCTTGTTGGATTTTATGGCTGAGTGGTATTCCATAGAGTATCATAGAGTATATGTGCCACACTTTTTCAATCCATTCTTCTGTTCATGGACACTTGAGTTGGTTCCATGTCTTAGCAATTATGAATAATGATGTAATGAACATAGCTGTGCAAGCACTTTTCTGCCTGAGCATCCTCCAATCCTGTGGATAGATACCCAGGAGTGGAATTGCTGTATCATATGGTAGCTTTATTTGTAGATCATTGAGAAACTTTCATATTATTCTCCACAGTGGCTGGACCAATTTATATCCCCACCAACACTGGAAGAGAGTTATCCTTTCACCATAGCCCTGCTAGCTCTTATGACTTTTTTTTTTTTTTAACCTTTGCCATTCTGCCTGGGGTTAGGTGGTATCTCATTGTAGTTTTAATCTGCATCTCCCTTATGATAAGGGATGTTAAGCAATGTTTTATATGCTTTTTGGCGGTTTGTATGTCTTTCTTAGAGAGTTATTTGCTCATTTCATTTAACATTCTTATTACACTATGTTCAGTTGCTTAAAATTACTAAAACATTCCTTAGCCTTTCTAATTCCCATGAAAAACAGGCTTATAATATGGAAATATGAGGAAACTACATATAAAATAATGTGAAAAGTATAAAGATGTAATTTCAGTTTATAAATGCATGCACACAATATTTTTTTTTAATCAGCATGAGATACATGTGAGATAAAATGCAAAGGAAGGCCATGGCCTGTTGTTTAAACAGCTGGATTCTTCATGGCTGACTAGGAGGTTCAAGTCCTGGACCTGGTGGTTGAGAATACACCACTGGGAGAAATATGCTGGGCACCTGTGCATACATTCCCAAAATTCTAAAAGGAGAGATAAATAGAGAAGAGATCATAGCATGACCGTGACTCATGGATGGTACTTTGTCTTTTTTACTGTCTCTCTTGCTTTCTCTCTCTTATCTCTGGTGAATATATACAACTGCAGGTAAATTTTAAAAATGTAAATAAAAAATAGCAAATATGTGGAAAAGTTAGATGTATCTAAAATAATTTTAAAAAGCTCTATAAATTTTTTTAAAGCTCTATAAATTCTTAATGCAATGTAAAATTTTACATAGTTGCAGTTTCCTCACAGGTAATTGGAAACTTCTCACTCAAAATTTGAGAGACTGTTTTTTTTTTTTTTTTATTTCTGAGAAAACATTATTTTATAACAAAACTCTGAAAACAATGTAAACAATGGAAGAAAATTTTAAAAAATAAAGTACTCCCTGATGTAAGCATAGTATTTGACCCACATTTTCTTTGACCTCTTGCCTCTCTAATGTTTTTGACAAGAATAATTCTGTGCCCTTTAAAATTCCTTACATTTATTCTGTCATTCTTCATCTTCCCTTTACAAATAGATTTAATGCAAAATGTGTACTTTTCAAACACATCTTAATAAGAGTGAAACTTCTTATAAATAGTCCAAAACGGAAGCTACTGCTTCTAATCCTTCACATTTCTAATCATCCAATGTGAATTCTCTGCTACATAACTTGACTGGTGGTCAGTATTCTTCATTAAATTGAACAGTCTCGAATTAATCCAATTTTCTTGTATCTTTGTCTATTTATTTTCTGTAGAAAAGGGGTAAACGTTTGAGCAGGAAAATGCAAACACATTTTTGATTACCCATTCTTTTATGGTAAAGTACATCCCCAAGATGCAGGTTAAGTCATATAGGAAGTAGCACTACAATTAGAAACTGAGCACTGAGAAAAAGTGGGACTCTTGAATGGATGCTGCAAAAGAACTACTTTTTAGAGCTCTTTCTTCTCATATTCTCAGAATGCATATTTGATGATTGTAAACTCTTGTTTTTTGATTAATTAGACATTCCCTCAAGAAATATTTAACATCGTTTTTACCACCATTACCGAGTCATTAGAGGGAAACTGATAATTCCTAGGCCTTTAAATAATAAGCCACAGATCACTGGAAAGTATTACTGAGGGTAAATTTTGGCCTTAGAATATTCAATCACAGATGGCAAATGGACTTTCCACTATTGCATCCCAGATACCAGAGATTAAATCTCTCTCGTTCACATTTCTTCACATCTTTTAAACTATTTTTGTCTCTCTGAAGTTTATTTTGTTCAGCAGTGTTAAACAGGTGTTTCTGAAGAAATTGATACTCTCTCATTTTCGTGGGAGGAAAAGTGATAAGTTGGCTTTGTAAATGAAGACTCACGCTGTTATTGTCTGTAGTTTGGAATAGTTGTTAGATTAAACAGCATTCTGTTGTGGACCCTTTATTAATTATAGTGCTTCCCGCTGCCATGCTGATTTGTTCTCTGATGGCTCCACTATGGAGAAGCACAGCTTCTTTCAAAGCAGCCCATCACAACACAAGCAGTTCATTAACTTCAGCCTTCCTTCCAGTCTTCTACAACAGGCCGAAGACCCTTCCTTAACTAACTTTAGAGAGAGGTGATAAAGTTTTATTTCCCTTTCGCAGCCATTCAAGGGCAGTTCATCGTGTTCTTTTCTTCTAGGCAGAATTTGGAACAGAGCAGAGAGACAAAATTTTTTATAACAATACTCTGCACCTCACTGAATTTGTAGTTATTGTAAATAAACAAAAAATTCCTTCCATTGGTAGTGTCCATATTTTATTAAACAAAATGATGGGCATGTCTAAATATTAGGTTGTTGGGAAAGTTGTGACGTGTTTTTCTATGCAAAAACGCATCATGACTTTTCTGACAACCCAATATATATAACAACTTGCTTCATAGACTCATGAGATATAAATGAAATCCCCATGACTTTTTTCTAGATGCAAGTTCCAGGACTGTTTTGTTTTTTATTATTAGTTCTCTTTTGTTAACTAACTAGCAGTAGTGTACTTGCCACATTGGAACCCTTCATATTTTAATATTCCTTATTTCTCTCAAATTTTTTTCTTTGGACTATCATCCTATGCATTTTAAAAACTTTACATACCTTTGGGAGGGGATATATATCTGAGTGATTTAGTAAAAATATTTGATTTGGTCCAAACTGTCTGTTATGCTACAATAACAGACAATTCCAAAATTTCAGTAGCTAAAGACCACAAAAAGTGTGCTTCTTTCATATATCTCATGCTACAAGTCCAGTGTGGGTTAGCAGGGGATTTTATTTATCACAGTCGTCAGGAACCACAGCTAGTAGGGATTCCATCTACTCAATGTCTCCATGACTTCTGGGACAGAAAAAGGAAAGGTGTTCTATTATAACCTGGCTTTCAGAATTGTTCCTAGAAGTGCTACTCACCATAAATTGCAATCACTCAAAGTGAGTACCATGTCCATGTCTAACTTCAAGAAGTTGGGGAAGTATAGTCTTAGTCAGAAGGAACAGAAGACCTATGAGTGCCTCCCCATGAACAATACCACACTGCTGGAAATCAGTTCTTAACACCACATTATGACTGATAGATAGCTAGGATGAGGGAGAAAAATATGTATTTAAAGAGTAAAAGGAAAAGATAACTTTTGGAAGCTGCCAGACAAACGTAAGAGGCACAAAAGAAACATGACACTAGACACCTATCTTGGTGACATGGGGGTTACAAGGAACAAAGTTCCGGCTCACCAGTCTTCGGTACACTTCATTAAAAATAATCACTCAACCTAGGTAGATAACCTTCTGAATAATGAAATGCAATGCACTATATCAATAAAACATAAGCAACTTATTAATATCTATGTAATCAATTCCTTTTATAAAGTTTTCTTTAAATCCATGGCTTCTTGAGAGGAAATATAAATTATTGGTGATGAAACTACTATAAATTGTTGATGATTGAGAACTACTGACCTACAGTATAAGATTTACTGTCCCCTAAGAACAGGGTCTATGTCTTTCATTTCTCTCTGTCTCCAGTTGCTAAGTTACAGCTGATAGTATTCACTGAAGAACATAAAAATGAAGTGTGAACAGTAAATGGCCTGAGTTTGAGTCCCGCTTGATAACTTATGTGCCAAATAACTATGAGCAAGTAACTGTTGCTTTTTCCTATTTAGCTTCTTTTTCTCTTTTTTCATATAACCCCACTCCCACATCTGGAATGACTTCTAACACTTACTAGGAGCATATGATTACACTATGTTCGATCTCCTAGATTCTGAAATAGCACACACTTCAGCATAGCTTATCTCTATGATCACATACTTGTTTCAGAGTGGAGTACATATTCAACATTTTTCCACGGGGAGACAGTTTTCATTGAAAAACTTCTTGTGATGATAAAGGAATGGAAAGCTCCATTTTTATCCAATGTTACTGAGAGAAAATTATACGAATCAAGAGATCTTGTCTGCCATATTGCCCAAGAAGGGGGAAAACCTGTCTGAGAAAGAAGGCAATAGAAAAACTCTAAATTAAATAGTTGAGAGAGAGACAGAGAATATGAAAGATAGGCAGATTGAAATAATTATTTGAGTTTCATTGATTTAACTTTTAGCTTTGATCATTTGATCATAGGACATGGTTCCTGTCCTTTTCATTATATCTAGTTTGAATTGAGTTTTTTTTTTAAACACAAAGTATCCTCACAAATCCTTCTGAGCCTATTTCTATATGTATAAAGTAGTGCTAAAATAACATGTGAATTTCCCTAAAATAACTATAACTCCTTAAATATGCTATATGCAAAAAGCATGTGGAAGATAAATACAGTTAAAGAAATACTGTGCTTGAGATGTCTGTGGAACCTGGCAAAAATAAACATCTGAGTTGGACATCCTTGTCAGGCATCCAGGCAATATGTACTGGAGAGCGATGGAGATCTGGGAGTCATCAACATAGAAACAGTAATTGAAGCCAAGGTGATAAATAAAGGTGCCCTGGTAGAGTGTGTGAAAACTAAAAGGAGAAGGGAATATTGTATATTTAGAATGATAAAATATAACCCACCATGGGGCTGGAGGCAGAAGTATGTTTGGATCTAAGGTTGGTAAGGGAATGCAATGGCCAGTTTATGGAGGACCTGGACCTGGAGAGCAGTACTAAGAAACTCCTCATTAATCACTTGGTCAAACAACTGAGAGCTGATGGAGGGTTTCAAGTAAGTGACAGAATAATATTTAGACGTTTCTTAAGACCAGTCTTGCGGAAGAAGATAAATAGATTATTTGTGGAAGTGAAAGATGTCAGGGAGACACACTGATTATTCTCATTATTCAAGTAAAAGATAATAAAGACCTCAATTAAGGAACTAAAAGAATGAAGGTTTATACAAGATTGGAAAAGTTTTAAGAAAAAGAATCTTACACAATTAAAGATATCTAAAGGCTGAGGAAGACAAAGAATTTTAGTGTAAGAGTTTTACTAAAGAATACTAGCAATTTGATCAAGAGAGGCAATAATATGAAGAATAAGTGTGGAGTTGAATATCAGTTTTAAATAAGATGATACTAAAATAAAGCCAAGAGAAGAATTGGGGGAGAAATGCACCCATAAATACTTGTTGAAACCTTTGCTGTAGACAAAAAAGTCCATAAGGTCATATGAGATGGGAAAGGTACAAGGAATGATGAATTTCAAGGCTAGACCCTTAGAAAAAGTCAGAACTCTGTGAAGATTTACAAATGAGGAAATACAGCAGTTAAAGAAAAAAAAAAAATGAAGCAGAACAGTATTTGGATGTCCCAAATAAGAGAGACCATCGAGTACAAGATAGTGGCTGACTATCCTGGTTTCTGGGTAAAGATAAAAATTATGGAAGTCGAGACCAGCAATTAGCGTAATGGCTATGTCACTGCATTTCCATGTGGTCAACCGCGGTTCGAGTCTCAGACCCAGTGGTTTAAACTCATTCTGGACACGTGTGCATGCGTGCACAAGATCCCTAGAGGAGAATAGAGAAGAAGGGATTGTGGCATGGCCATCCCCCCTGGGGGGTGATTTCTCACTTTCTGTCTGTCTGTCTCTCTCTGTCTTTCTGACATGCACATGCGCCCTATAGCAAAAACCTCTCAAAAAAAAAAAATATATATATATGGAAGTCATTTGATGAACCAAGCATTAACTAATAACATAATATGGGTCTTCTTCAGAGTAACAATATCATTCTCAAGGACAATTTATTCAATTTATTCACTGTTTATATATATATATATATATATATATATATATATATATGCACATACATTTATATATATAATATATATAATTGTAAATATATATATATACATATATATATATATATATATATATTTACAATTCAAATTACTTTTCCTTCTTTTCCTTTAAGTAAGAAAGGGCTAATATTAAAAAATTTTTGAAAAGAGATCCTTGAAAGTTTCACATATGAAGCCATCTGCACCTATTATTTATTTTCTGAGTCGATTATTGCCACTGAGTCAGTTGTTAGTCAGTCATGCTTATGTCTACATGTTTAAATGCTAGTTTTGACTTACTAAATAAATTTTCTGTTTCATCTAAAATTTCAAATGTAATGACATGAAGTATTTCATAAAATTCTTGTATTAATTTTTGGCTCACTTCTAGTTCTGTAATCCCAGTTTTCACTCTTGCCGTACTTATTCTCTTTCTTTTCTCATGATGACTTGTCAGAAACTTGTCTTCTCAAGATTAAAAATGTTTAGTTGTCTTTTCAAAAAATAAACCCTAAACTTTGTAAAAGAAAAATAAAAGACAACATAAAATAAAAAGGAGGGCAACACTTTTACAAATTATGGTAATTTATATTACATTCTTCAAATTGCTTCTCAAGATTTAAATCATCTTGAAACCACTTTCTCTTACTCCTCACACATCAGATATTAAATATCCCATTCTCTGGGTTCATATATCTCTCTGTGAATTTTTATTTATTTATTTATTTACTGCAGAGTGCATGCACTCACTGGAGAGAGAGGGAAAAAGAAAGGAAATGTGATAAAGCACTTTTCAGAGGTGATGGTTACACCATTCTTTCTCCTCTCTCAGGGTTTTGGGCATGCACTCATATACGCCCGCATGTTTTTCTAGCCACCAGGTCTGAGACTTGAATCACACAGTAGACTATGTGTGATCCAGCCACCTTAATCAACACACCACTGCAGGCTCAATGTCTTCTTTTTTACACTTAGCCCTTTTTATTTTCCTCAGTTAGTACTTGTGCTCTCCAAAAAAAGACAGAGAGACAGAGACAGAGGGGAAGAAGGAGAAAGTACCCTCCAATGGGGCATGGTGAATACACTATCCGAAGTTCTCCATTTTCCCCTCCATTTCAGGATTTGGGGCACATAAGTGAATGCACTTGGCATATTTCTCAAGCCTCTGCATCCAGGACAGGAACTGTTCAGTCAGCCATATGGGGTCCAGATACCTAACCACCAGGCCACAGAGACAGCCCATCACAATATCATCATTAAATATATTCTTTTACTTTACTAACAATCAGTGAGTTCTTTGAGGATAGGATCTATAACAGATTTTCAAAAAAATTATGGAAAATGTGTATTATGAAACAACTATGCATTGATTTTAAAATTTTTTCCACCAAAATGAATTCAACCTTAGTTGTTTTCCCACAAACTTTTTGAAGTCCCTCATATTTTTTTTATTATTATTTTACTTTATTTTACACATTCAATCACTGTACATCACTACAGCTTGTAAAATGAATTTACCCAACATGAGTACACTTCCCAACAGTTCAGTTGAAGATACGATGCAAGTTATTATCAACAATCAACCATTTCTGTGTCCCATAAATGTCTTGCCTCTCTCTTTTTCTCCTTGATTCCTTTCCTCTCACTCTCTCCAATTTTCAACACTCTTGCCATACTGTCTCCAGTATCAGTAACCATTTTCCATGCTTCCATGCCCTCTAATCCTTCAGTGTCTGCCATAGACTGTGACACTTGGTATTAAGTAGAGACATACAATGATTCTCTTTCATAGCCTGGCTTGCTTCACTCAGAAGTAAATCTTCTGTATTTGTCCACTTTCTATCAAATGGCAACGTCTTGTTTTTTTATGGCTGAGTAGTACTCCATAGTGTATATGTGTCACATTTTTTCAACACATTCATCTATTCATAAATATTTGGATTTGTTCCATGTCTTAGCAATTACAAATAATGCCACAATAAACACAGATGGGCAAGCACTTTTCTGACAGAGTGTTTTCCTACTTTTGGGTAGATACACAGGACTGGAATTGCTGGATCATATGGTAGTTCTATTTGTAGAACTTTGAAAAACCTCCATATTGATCTCTATAGTAGCTGTACTAATTAACTTTCCCACCAACAGTGTAGGAGAGTTCCCCTTTCACTGTAGTCTCACTTATCAGATTTTGTGTTTTTCAGTCTTAGCCATTCTGACTGGAGTTAGGTAGAATCTCATTGTGGTTTTGATTTGCATCTCCCTTATGATGAGGGATGTTGAGCATTTTTTCATATGCTTTTTGGCCGTTCATATGTCTTCCTTAGAGAGTTGTTTGTTCAGCTAATTTTCCCATCTTTTAATTGGGATGATCGCTTTTATGCAGGGGGTAGGTTGCTTGAGTTCCCTATGTATTCTGGTTATCAGTCCTTTGTTAGAGCCATAGTTTATAAAAATATTCTCCCATTGCAAATATTGCCAATTCACACTAATTACTGTGCAGAAACTTTATCTGATGTAATCCCACTTATTTTTTTCAGGTTATTGCCTGTGCTCTGGAGGTCTTAAGTTATTTAAATGCAGAGTTTTCTATGATGTGAAAGCAGGTTAACACTTCTACTCACTGAGAATGAATGAGTAAATTCATGGATCTTGTTTATATTAGATACATCATATTACATTAAATGATTATTGCATAAAATCTACATTTAGTGTTCTTTTTAATGGCTGCACATAATAGTGTCATATCTATAACGCGTTAACTGTAAATGTTCCATCTCTAACAAAATTGGGCTTTGTTTCGTATAGACAATGCGTTAATGGGAGGAGCCATTTAATACACGTACAGACACACTTGCCTGCTGGGATTAAATATTTTAAAAGATGAAGCAGCTATAATTATTCATATGTTAATTTATCATGAAATGTTTTTTCCAGCCCTAGGGACATAAAGCTTTATGTTTGATTTTTTTTTTGTCTAGTATAACAGAATAATTCCAAAAATCATTAGAATCAAAATTAATGTTTTTATTTTTTAACTTTAGTGACTTTTCCATGTTTATTACTGCTATCATGTACAAAATGTAACTGAGAGACTGAAACTTAAGCTCTTTGCTTTCCTTTCCATCCATATCCATTTGGTCCTACTTATTAACATTTTACTTTCTAAATTTCTCTAGAATCAGTAGGTCTCTTCATCATCACCGGCAATACTTAATTCCATATTCTTATTAGTTGCACTGGAGTATAATGACATTAACTGACCTCTTTGTTTTTGATCTTAAACACTTAGGCCATTTTTTAGATAGTGAAATATTATGTCATGTACAGGGGAATAAGATATAGCACTTACTTACTTACTATTCCTTTATCAATAAAATATAAACTTTTCTTTAATTGGTTTCTTCTAAATTCTTCAGACTCATCTGTAGCATCCCTTTAGTTCACAATGTTGATTTTATTCTCCAGCAAAACTAAACTATAGATAGTTTCTAGAATGAGGAATTTAACATGTTTGTATCTTTACCAATGCTTCTCCTTCTGCTTGACTGAGACCACTCGCTCCTCTTTAGGTGGCCATCTATTTTGTAATCTTCAAAACATTTCACTTTATTGCTGTTCAGGCTCTTAATGAGACTTTCTTCTCTGACTTCCCAAGTATGCTGCTGCATTGGCCAGTACCTTGGCTCTTTCTCCAAAGCTTAGTATTCGCCTCTTTATTATCTGCTTAAGCTTTAGACCTATTAGAACACTAGTGCTATATCTTATTCCACTGTTCATCCTTAGGTATTAGCAGACATGTATTTGAAATTCTTACGTATTAATTAATCAGTTAAAGAATGAATACTTAAAGTTAGTTCTTTTTCTGTCAGAGGAGGGAGGGGGAGAATCACATACCAGTAGTTAAGCTCTGTGTGTAGGGAGTCAGATCCCATATAGCCAATGGCTATTCAAATCCAAAATTTGGTGGTTTGAAAAACAATCCATTAGTGTGTGTACACATGTCCCAAATCTTGACAGGATAGATAAACAGAGGAAAATAGATTGCAGCCTGACCATTCTCAATTGGGGTGGGAGATTTTGTTCTCTCTCTATCTCTCTCTTTCTTGAGCACATGTTCCCTCTACCAATAAAAATGTATTTCTTTTAAAATTGTTTTCTTTTGTTCTATCAATGCTAAGATAATATAACATTTCTCTTAATCACTGTTAACATTCTTTCTCAAAAGATCTCCTAAAAGATTAAATTATTTGGGGGAAATTGAGGAGAAGAAAAGAGAATAGATAGAATTTCCCTAATATTAAGATGTTTATTGATTATATGTCTATTACATTGAATATGGCTTTGGGAGTTCAAAATTCATCCAAGATTTCTGTATATTGGGGCTATTCTTTCATAACCACCTCTAATTCTTAATGCTTCTCTCTGTCTTATGCTTTCTTTAACAGGTTGATCTATTACATCTCAATCTTCAGAGTGCTGTTTAATCTTTGTATCAGCTTTCTGAAAAGCTTCAGACTTACAGGTTATTTTTAAATACAGTAGATCTGACTAACACTTTGGGATGAGTAAAAGCAAACAGAAAGGTCAGAAGATGGATTTTTAAAACATACTGATGCAGATATTATATGTCTTGTGCAAGTTACTTCAGTCATCCTTTCACTAAAAATAGTATTACTTCAGTTTGGTCACTACAAATTTTTACCATATCTTCATACTATTTCCCTAGCTTATATCTTTCACATGGTTTCTGCTTTGTGAATTATTTCATTTTTTTTCTTAACATTTAGTAGAGTAATTAATCTCTTCCTATTTTTACTGCTAAATCTTTTTAAAATACACTTTTACTTATTGAAATCTACTGAGAAGTGTTGTAAAAGAATAAGAGATTTCCATTGAATAAAGTTCACCCTTGCATTACATTTCAATGTAAGAAATAGAATCCAGCCAATGTAAGTAAGGCAGAGATGAATTTAGCTAATCAGATACTTAGAAAATCATTGGAAGGTATGAAGAAATGGACCATAGGCTGAGACTTAGGAATGGCAGAGAAATCGACAGAACTAATGTACCAGGAAACTCCTACCTCTGACAGCACTGAAACTGTTGAGTTGAAGACTATACTGCTTAGCTGTGATTTTGGATCATGAAACTGCAGTCAGCAACATGCCACCACAACTACTATTTCTTGACACAATGAGCTGCTATAGATATTGGAACATAAAATCCTCCTGCGGCTCTGATTCAACTGTTTCTCAACATACAGGTAACTGAAGATGGACACCAAAATTTCATGCCAATGTCTTGTTATTACAGTTTTGCTTACAAGTGGAAATAGCAATGTTAAAAAGATGACTTCAGTTTATTTCTAATTTCTCTAATACAAGAGAACATTCTAGAAGAAAAAAGAAAAGGAAACTGATCAAACCATACCACTCTTTTGGTTGCAAAAATTCAAATTCATCTTATAACTTAAAGAATAAATTACATATAATCAAATGTCTAGGACCAAAAGATGACATAATGGATACATTGCTAATCTTCCACATAGTTGACCACAGTTCAAGTTCTCGACCCAGTGGCTTAAAATTCACACTGGGCACGTGTGCGTGTATATCTCAAATCCCAAAACAAGAATTGAGGAGAAGGGATTGTGTCATTGCCATCTCCCCTGGATGGTTATTTCTCTCTGTGTCTCTGTCTCTCCAGTTAGTACATGTACCCTATAGCAAAAATCTCTCAAAGGAAAATAAAATAAAATAATCAAATGTCAATCCTACCCAAATTAAGCTACAAATGTAATGCAATCCTAGTCAAATTACCAAAAATATTCTTCACAGATCTAGAAAAAAAATTGGGACCAGCAGTTGGCGTAATCGCTATGTCACTGTACTCCCATGTAGTGGACCATGGTTCAAAATCCAGACCTGGTGGCTTAAACTCGTGCCAGGCACATATCCCAAGATCTCAAAAGGAGAATGGAGGAGAAGGGACTGTGGCGTGGCCATCCCCTTTTGGGTGGGGGGGGTGATTTCTTGCTTTCTGTCTCTCTGTCTCTCTCTGTCTCTCTGGCAAGCACACACACCCTATAGGTCGCTGACCTATCCCGGTATCTGTAGCCATTATTCATACTATAATGATCTACTCTGATGGCCATTATGTTTACTAATGTTGTCTTTAACAGTCACTAATTCCAGGTGACCATGAGAAATAACATAGAATCTCAACAGTTATTTAATGGCATGGACTTCCAGTATACCGTTTTCTCACAAAAAGAAACTCAATACTGCTAGAAAGAATGCCTAATACAAAACACCACATCAGTCATGTTAGGGTGAAGAAAATGAGACAATTTGAATATTTTAAAGGAGACATCAAGAGCCAGCTTCACACTGCAGCAATAGTGCATTAATCAAGAGAAGCTAGAATCCACATGAAGACTATGATGTGAATCCCCATCCCAGTTGGCCCAAAACATACCAGGCATGAGCGTAAGTGTCCAAGGTCCAGTGAGACAAAGGACTGGAGGAAGAGGACCACGGTGTGACCAAAGCCTGCAGAGGGTACTTATCTCTCTCTCCTTCACATGTATGTGCATATGCTCTGTCATGAATAAAGAAAAAATATTTTTTTAATGGAGAGACTGATTTAATGTCAAAGTTAGATATTCACATAACCCTTGGAAATGATAGAAGATTGAATTCTAGACTGAGTTTCACACTGTCTACCACAACCCTTTGTAAGGCATTTAGGTGTTTTAAGGACAGGATCTCCCCCCACCTCCAGTTGCATATTTTAACATTTCCAAAATTGTGACACATCACTTTCTGAAAGGTTGTTATTAAATTGATGGTGTCTTAGAGTCATGGAAATGTAGCATTTATCATCTAGTCATCACTTAATTTCCATTCCGTTCTCAGCAAAGCTGTCTTAAGCAGGATTTATCTTGCTTTCTCTAATAACCACTTTGGTTAACTTCTCCATCCCAACCACCACCCTTAGTCTTTAAATGACTTTTTCCCTTGGACTTTGTCCTTTTAGTCTCTAGTCAGACCTTTTTTATTATTTATATGCATGTAGAAATGGAAATATTATTCTTTTTAAATAGATAGAGGGAGAGTTTTATTTTAATGTTGATATAAAACAATAAGGTCACATTTTAATCATGTAATGTCAGGTGACCGTTGTTCATCTCTAAAATCACGTTTTATGAAAAGTTTTCTTCTCTAGACACCTACGTAAAAGTACATGTAAACCCCATTATATCAGGATTTAGAAATTTCAGTTGTATTATAAATTTCTGATATGGATGCTTTTTTGTTATTTATAATGGCTACTTCCAAATAAGAGGAGGCAAAGACAATGCAAAGTTCTAAAACCTTTAGTATTAAAGTGACTACATAATTGGGGATTATGGAAGACTATGGGGAAGATACAGGTAGAAAAGTTGGTCTATTAATTACCACTACTTTGATGATAATGTTTCTTATTCGAATGGAAACCTCCAATGAATCCCATTATTTGGGGCATTTTGGAAGAAATCTGAATGTGTAAACAGAAAGCCTAACTCAAATCCTAATAGCAAAGTCAAGTGACATGAAGTTTCTCAAACCTTCACTCCTGTCTTCAGTAAAAATTATACTAGAAACATCCAACTGTGAAGAGTTCTATGAAGATTAAATGCAATGATACCTTTTGTGCCTGACAGCATGGCACCTAGTAAGCACAAGAGTATAGAACGTGTGTGCTCCCATAGCCAGTTTAGGTTTCTCATACACACCTCTGAACAGTGGGAAAGAGTACAGTAACTATTCCCTGCCGATATGACTAAGACACTTACCATTAATTGAATTCTGTAAGAGGTGTATATATGTGTTCGAGAAACCTAATTTCTCTCCGACTGACTTGCTTTTGTGCCTGCACAGCATGAATTTAAATTCTACAAACAATAAGGAGAGATAACAGGACAGAGAGGTAATATTGCCTTGAAATTTGCATCTTGATATTGTTCCATTAATGAACAGGGCAAAGCCCACAACCTTCAAAAGACTGACACAGGGACACCGCCTTTCTTTGCCAATTTACATCATGAAAGAATGATTGGTATAGCTTTCCTACTGTGCAACAAATTTGTTAAGTGGAACAGATTGAAAATATCATGGCATTTCCCACAGACATGGGGCATGTAAATCAGCTTGCAAATTGAATAGGATCACAAAGAGTCATTTGAAAATGACTCTGAGACTGAAAGTTGGAGGACAGAATGTGAAGTGATAGGTAGGAAGTAAGTGCCAGCTATGACTCAAGTAAATGGTACATAAACTGTGACAAAGCATCTGAGCCAATAGGTCAGCTGCATTTAGTATGCGTGCATGGGTCTGCAGTGCCTGTATGTTGAGTCTGTGGGAGAGGATAACACATAATAGAAAATCATTTGATATTCAAAGTTATTGAATTAGAGAATTATATTAGTAATGATTTGTGAAGTATAGTGAACCCAAAAACTAAACCAAGATTCTGAAGCAACTAATCATTTTGAAGAAGTTAGGAATCTATTTAAAATTTCATTGCCCAGTTAAAGCAATGCTTAGCCACTAGATTTGTCATTGTATTTTTTGTTTGTTTGTTTTTGTTTTTGTTATAGGGTGCATGTGCCCACCAGAGAGATGGAGAGAAGGAAAGTGAGAAATCACCCCACAGGGGAGATAGCCATGCTGCAATCCCTTCTCCTACACTCTTCTCCCAGGACTCTGGGTACATATGCACACATGCCCAGCACAACCTCCAAGCCACTTGGTCTGGGACTCAAAACAAGTTTAGCCACATGGAAGTCCAGCACTCCTAAAACTAGATGGACAGTGAGACAAAGTCAATGTTGCCCTAGGGCAAAGGGGCCAAAATTCTTGACTCTAGGTTTTAAGAGCCAAGAGTCCACTTCCTGACTTGATTCAAAAAGAAAGAATGAGAGAAAGGTTGCATCTCTGATTTAGTGGATGATAAGGAGAAGGAAATGCCAAAGCAACTGATTTTATTCTAAGACAGTCGGTTACTGTGTGTATTTAATTCGCAGAATCTTTTAATTTAATGGATCACAGAGGTCACCGAGTCCAAGCCTCTTAAGTGCATGACTCTCATCAAAATCACAGTACATGGTACTTTGATTCTGCTTGACTAACTCTGGCAATAAAAACTAGCTAATTTGTGAGGAAGCCTGTTCAATAATTAGAGCTTTGTAATTATTCAGAATCTCTTCACTACATATGACCACCCTACTTCAGTATAAGTTTTTTCATTTATATAAACATGCACAAATTCACATACACCCGACTTCTTTTATCTATGTTTTTTTTTGTTTTGTTTTGTTTTGTTTGTTTGTTTGTTTGTTTTGAGAGGTTTTTGCTATAGGGCGAGTGTGCTCACCAGAAAGTCAGAGAGAGACAGAGAGTCAGAAAGTGAGAAATCACCCACTGGGAGGATGACCACACCATAATCCCTTCTCATCCTTTCCCCTCTCCTCTTAGGATGCACACACACACACCCAGTGTGAGTTTAAGCCACTGGGTCCAGGACTCGAACCGTGGTTAACTACATGGTAGTCCAGCCACATAGCCATTACATCAACTGCTGGTCCCGTAACTATGTTCTTTCTAATCCACTTTTAACTACGCCAAACATTTTCAGACCTAGTGGCCATTTCTTTTGCCAAACAATGGCAGCAACAATGACATAAAATATATCTAGAAACTGGTGCTAGACTTGATTTGCTACATATACTTCTTACAACTTTTTTTATGAAATAATGAAATAGCACAGTGAGGTCAGCTTGCCCAGGATCACACAGTTGAGTCCCAGGAGTTAATTCTAGGTAATCTGTCTATAGTGCCAGAGATTTGAACTACTTTATTTCTTACAAAAAACAATGTATTTGGAGACCAGCAGTTAGGGTAATGGCTACATCACTGGACTCCCATGTAGTCGACCACAGTTCTAGTCTCAGACCTGGTGGCTTAAAGTCACACCAGGTGCATGTGCATGCGTGCTCAAGATCCTGAGAAGAGAATGGAGGAGAAGGGATTATGGTGTGGCCATCCACCCTGGGGGAGTGATTTCCTGCTTTCTATCTCTCTGTCTCTGTTCTAGCAAGTGCACATGCCTTATAAAAAAAACAAAACAAACAAACAAAAAAAAAAACTTCTCCAAAAAAAAAATGAAGACATGTTTTTTAACACCTTGCATTTTGTAGGAAACAAAAGTACATAAGAGTCCTGAAAAATGAGAGTCCATAACACAGAAATGATTAGGGAGGTATAATTAGTGTACATAAAATGCAATAGACATCAATGCTATTCATCAATGAATCAGTAATTTATTAACAAATTATGATCATTTTAGTTGAACACAGATTAAAAAAAGGAATTTGAAGAAATATTAGTCTATGCAAAGAAAAAAATTATTAAAACTATATTTTTATGCATAAGTTATAAACAATATATTCTGAGTCAGTTTAACTTTGAAAAAATGGACATGTAAGCAACAAAATACTAAGCCTACATAGAAATCTATCAAACTAAAGCAAAAAATGACAAATGTGATTAGCTTAATTAGATTTTGATTGTATGCTTCTGAAGCCTTCTCAAGGGGAGTCCTCTCTGAACCATAGAACACAAGAAATTTTCTCATTTTTGCCAATGATGGTAAATAACTAGTGCTATTCTAGATTCATGGGGAAGAAAACGATTCATCATAAGCAATGTAATGAGTCTAGTGTTTTCTGAAACTGCTACTGTTGAGAATTAGGATAGCCCATGTAAATTATTAAAAAGGTGTATGACACAGGATAAGCATTCAATAAGTGCGTAAGTAATTAATGGAAGTTGAAAAATACACTGAATATATTTGTAGCAGAATAAATTCTAAAGAAGTAAACTTGAACACACACTGAGAAATAGGATAATGATATCTGCTATCACCATTCTTATTCAATAACAAACTGGAAAAAAAAAGAACTTAGGGCCAGTAAGTGATGTAGGGATTAAGGCACTGGACTCCCATATGACTGACCACAGTTCAAGTCCCGGACCCAATGATTTGAAAATCACTCTGGATGCATGTGAATGCATGTAAGCAAGCACGTCCAAAATCCTGAGAATGGAGGAAAAGAGATTGTGGTGTGGCCATTCCCCATGGTGGGTGATTTCTCACTTTTCCTCTCTCTCTCCAGTGAGTGCACACACCTTATGGGGGTGACTTAAAAAAATGAGAAATAAAGAAAAAATTTAAAGTCATCCAGACTGGCAAGGAAGACATACAAGTGTCTTTATGCACATGCATATGATAAAATATGCAGAAAAGGTTATGAGAGCTAAACTAAAGCTATTTGAATTAATAAGTGATTTTTAACAAGGTTACCAGATAAATAGAACTCAAGATAAATATACAAAACTCAAGTACACTTCTAAATACTAGCAATAAAAAAATCAAAATTAACTTAAAATAATAATGTATAATAGTATTAAAACCGTGAAACATTTAAATATGAATTGGACCAAAAAAGTAAACACGTATCTACTAAAAACTATACAGAGCTGCTGAGAGAAATTAAAGTACAAGTAAATGGAAAAATATATCGAATGCATGAATCAAAGGATCTCAATATTGTTTCAATATTCAATGTGTCAACTCTTTCATAACAATCTGTAGATTTAACAAAATTCCATTCTCTAAAAATCCTTTTTTAGAAAGATCTTTGCTGTAGGGCATGTGTGCTAGCCAGTGAGACAGAGAGACAAAAAGTGAGAAATCACCCCTCAGGGCAGATGGACACACCGCAATCCCTTCTCCATTTTTCTTTCAGGATATTGGGCATGCACTCACATGTGCCCAGAGTGATTGTCAAGTCACCAGGTCTGGAACTCGAATTTCAGTTAGCCCTGTGGGAGTCCAGGGACATAAATATACCACCATCTGCTGGTCCCTCTCTAGAAGACTTTTATGTAGAAACTTGGCAAACTGATTCTGACATTCATATTGAAATGGAAATGTCCCATAATAGTTCAAACAACTTAGAAAAGGAAGTATAAGTCTCTACCACTTGATGGAGACCTACTGTAAAATACAGTAATTAAGGCCCTATAATATTGATGTAAAGATAGAAAATACATCAATAAAATAGAGTAGTCCTGAAGTCAACTCAAACAAAAATCAACAATGCAAAGAAAGTTTTTGATGAATAAATAAGTTTTCAAACTGCACCTCTAACCACATATAAAAATTAACTCAAAATTGATTACAAAACTAAAACTTTTCCTGATGTTATTCAAAATATTCTTCACAAACTAATAATTTAGAACAATCGAATCTGTTAGATATAACTATCTAACATAGTCAGAAAAATTCTATAGATTGTTCTAACCAATATTGCCCACAATGTTCTTTCTTTCATCTTTGGAACTAAATTCAACCATATTTATTCATTGAAAATCTCCTTAAAGAAGGAAAAAAATACTATCAGAACATGTCTCATTCAAAATTAAAGAGAGAACTGATGCCCTAAAATATTCCCTAGCTGGAGTGATTCTTTCTAATTAGACAAAGGAAATTACTATGTTGTAAGTGCCACGTACAATATTATGTTATATATTCTCAATTTTTTAATTATTTATTTAATTTTATTTATTTATTCATTTATTTTAATTTTTTGTGTTAGTTTTTTTGCTGTTTTTTTTCCTTTTATTTTTAAAATTTTTTTTCATTTCATTTTCTTCCATACATTCAATCACATTAGTATTTGTCTTACAAAATGTATATTTCAACAGGTGAACATTTCTCCCTAGTACTAAGTCATGGAAACAACTCATATGCCCACAAACTGATGAATGGTTAGAAAAGCTGTGGCGCATATACTCAATGGAATACTATTCATCCATAAAAAAAAAAAAAAAAAAAAAAAAAAAAACCCCTGGCTTTTGACAGGAAGTGGATGAATATGGAAGACATACTGCTGAGTGAAGCAAGCCAAGCTATGAAGGAGAGGCATTGTATGTCCCCACTTAATATATACCAATTATCTGTACTCTATGACTGAAACTAATTGACTTAAGGATATAGAAACACAGTATATAGATATATTCTTAATTTTAATACCCTCTAGTTTCTTACTCAGAAGATAAAATATCTTCTTAGACAGTTTAAAAATCCTCTTCTCCCAGAAGTCTGAATTTTCAATTAGTTTGAAATGGTGTTTCTGTATGTCTTTTTGAGTGATTGCTTATTATTTCATGTCAAACAAGGCTTCGTTTAGTTGTAAAAGTATTGTTCTAAGTATTGTCAACTATCCCATGCACAGAGATGGGGCAATGTGTAGAGGTACAATAATGGAGGACTTGGAGCTTGGACATAGAGAGGAGTGACAGTAAAGATTCTACCATGGGCCTGCACAGCTACTATCCAACGGAAGAGAACTTGACCACTGAAGGACAGAACAATGGATGCACTGGACAGTGTGATTGTGGAACAGAGTGAGGAAAGGGATGTATAAGCTGAGAGGGGTCCAGCTGTAACTTTGGAAGTCACAGTTCTATTCTTTTGTCCTGGGTCACTCTGAAAGAAAAGGCAAAAAATATACTTTATACTTTCTGCAATGGTGCCTCGGTGTGAAGTACATTAAAGTAACATTAAAACTGTACTTACACAACCCATCTAAAGATAGAGTATACTTCTGAGTGAAAAACTCGAGAAAAATTTTATTGTTTAAGTGTCATGGTCTGTTTTTATTACCAGGCTATGGCCTACTGTTTAGATTTATGCTATTTTAAGTGTCACAATTCATTGTAAATGTATTGCCTCTCAATATAAAAGAGAAGATTCTAACATGATAAACTTTGAACTTCATATAGAAATGGTCATCTTGTTCATTTTATCAGTTCATTAGTGTCATTATTGTCTTGAACTAGACTGGAGGCCTGCCTTAACTTTATGCTTTAGTAAAATTTGCTACTGCTCGTTTCCCTTTTGCTTTTAAAGAATTATTTTATTAACTTTATTCATTTATTTTAATTCAAATATTTGATTAAAATATTTTAATTAGAAAATTTATTTTTTATATTTTAAAATTATTATTCATACATTAATTTCTCACACACAAAGTGTGTGTGTGTGTGTGTGAGAGAGAGAGAGAGAGAGAGAGAGAGAGAGAGAAGAAAGAGAGAGAGAGAAGGTAAGAAAGCAAGCCTCCACATTTAGGACTTGACCTTGGTCTGCCATTTGGGACTCTAGTGCACTTAACCTCTATGCCACCTCCAGTCCCTACTGGTCACTTCTTAATATTCAGTACAGTGAGGTAGCATAAATGATGAAAAACTGGGAAATTGAGGTTCTTAGAAATAAGGATATGAGAATCCGTATCAAGGGAAATGTTTATAATACTCTTCCTATTGTAATACAGTCTCTGATACCATCTTTACAATGCTGTTCCAATACAAGTTTTCTTTCAAGGCACTTTTGTGAGTCCATCAAAGTCCTGTGGGTCCTGTTCTCTGAAATATGCTCTCACCTCTTTCAATCTCATTCATCTCCTGCTCCCACCAGCTCATTAACAGAATCTCACAGTGGGAGTTCTCTCACTTTAAAAAGGTATTCCTTTGAGTGTGATCATTTTAAGATTACTCAAACCTGTATTTCTTCCAAACCATCTACTTAGCCCAAGGGACATAAAAGGAATGTAAGAGCTCCCTGCTTGCTAGTTTCTCTTCTTTTCTTGTCATTAAGAATTACTCTAGGTACTTGCAGACTTCCAGAATATTTCAGGCAAAATGGTGCCGGTGTTTATACTCACTTATGTTCCCCCATTAATTCTTCCAGTACTTTCCAGTTCAGCAGAATCCCAGAGATGGGCCTTTGAGCATCAGGATTGCATAAAGCATCCAGCCTATCTCTTCTATATGGTACTGGCAATTCCACTCCTTGGTTCTTTCTGAACCTCCTTCTCATCACACCATTTAACGGCTATTATCAAAAAGAAAAGAGATAACAAATGTTGGCAAAAATGTGAAGAAAAGTTTGCTAGCTACTATCCTCATATGCCGTTGGTGGGAAGAAAGATGGGTACAGCCATTGTGAGTAACACAATGAAGGTGTGCAAAGAAATTAAAATTAGAATTACCACATGACCTAGCAATCCTTCTTTTTGTGTATATACCCAACAGAAGTTAAAGTATTACTACATAAATATATTCACATGCCCATGTTCTTGCAGAATTACTCACAATAACCAAGATATAGAAACAACCTAAATGTTCATCAATGGATGAATGAATATAGAAAATATGATACCTCATCCACACACACACAGAGAATATTACTCAAGCTTCAAAAAGACAGCGGTCTTGCTATTTCCTCCAACATAGATGGATCCAGAAGACATATGCTAAGTGAAATAAGCAAAATATTGAAAGAAAAATATGGTATAATCTTGTCTTTATGGGGAATCTAAAAAAGTAAGTCAAATACGTAGCTCTAGAAAATAAAACTATTCTTACCAGGGGTGGGCAGAAGAGGGGAGGAGAATAGAGAGAGGTAGGTCAAAGGTACAAAGTAGCAGATACATAGGATGGACAAGTCTAGAGATCAAATTCACAGTGTAAGGAGTATGATTAATCATACCATATTTGGAATTTTTGTTAAATAAGTAGAACTGGGGGCCAGCTGAGGTGTAGGATGGATCCCACATATTGACTGCATGGCTCAAGTTCCCAACCCAGGAACCTGAAAAAAAAAAACATGCAGGCTCATGTGTGTGTGTGCCAAAATTCTGAGAGAAGAAAAGATTATGGAGTGGACAACACTCCACCCCCAGGGGATGCTTTCCCACTTCCCTTTCTCTCTCTACCACTCTCTGGTAAGCTTATGCACCCTATAGCAAAAAATTTTAAAAGTAGATTTTAGCTGCTCTTATCACAGAGATAATAGTCATGCTAATTTGCTTGAGTATAGTAACCATTTTATTATCCATTTGTATCTTAAAACATCATGTTGTAAACCTGAAATATATCCAATAAAATCTATTTTTATGTTTTTTTAATAAAATTAAAAATAAATTAAGTGGTTAATGTCATCTGAATGTGTGCCACAAAAGTTTATGAGTTGGAAACTTTTCCCCAAAGCAACAGTGATGCGAGGTCTTTGATGAGGTGATTAGGTCATATACGCTCTCCCTTCATGAATCGATTAATGCCATTATCCTGGGAATGAGTTTCTTATCAAGGTAGTATGCTCCTGATAGAAGGAGAAATTCAGCTGCACTCCCTTCTTTCCCCTCTCTCTCTCCTACCATGTTTTGGCCTCCACCATTTTATGATGCAGCAAAAAGAAAAAAAAAGAAAGAAAGAAAAAAAAAGATCAGAGTGTGCAACCACTCAATCCTGAATTTTCCAGTTTCCAGAGTTGTAAGCCAGATAAATGTCTATTGTTTATAAATTTCCCAGTCTGTGGTACTCTGTTATGGTAGCACAAATGGACCAAGACAGTGATGTTCAGGTGACCATGCTTTGGGTTCTTAGGATATGCAGCATAGTTCATTGACCTTGGTGCTATAACAAGGTCAGAGACTAAAATGGCTTTCACTTCTGAGAGAGCCACTCCTTAGCGAACAGAATAAGGAGTTCACCTAATATCTATATAGAGGGTCTCTGTGCTTCATTTGATCCTCCACTATACATTTCCCAATTTGAGCACTTATCAACTGCAAAATACACTTCCTATTCATGAAGTCAACTGTCTGGTGAGAAGACATCAAATAATTGATATCCAATAAATTACAACATTGCTCAAGTGTTATAACAGAGGTGAACAGAGTGCTATGTAAACTTAGAGAAGGGTTAATAAACTCTGAGATAGCAAGGTAAAGTTGGCAAAAGATGTGATATTTAAGGTTAGTTTTAAAAGATGATTATGACCTTGGTAAGTGACAAAAAGGGATACATGGCATACAGCTTATCGGTTCATGCTTATAAGGGAGATTAATCACGTTAAGTGTGTTTGACATGAAATAAAGTCAGATGTGTGAATTCTTGTATGGTTTTCAGTATCAAACTAAATACACATTCAAATAGCATAGATTTCTGACCTTAAATCCTATTAAAATGTCTTGGCCTAAGACTCATAGTAAATCTTACAGGCTTTAGATAACATCAAAAATTATTAGAATTCTAAATCTGAAAATTTAATGGACAATCCAGCATTTAACATATTTTTATGCATTCCATTTAAAGAGATCAGATAACTATATTTTTGTGTCATTAAGGATTGCTCACTATAGCTAGGCAAGCATTCTGTAGCAATAAACTGTGAGAACAGATTCTTAAGTAATGCATTTTTATTATATAGATATCAAAATAGCTTAACCAATTTTAATTTTGCTAATTGCTCTAGCATTCAGTCTATGCTTATTTGTTAGACATAAGCAAATAAGAAATAAGAAAAAAATTTTGAATGACGTTTATGTCCACAGAAATCTTACTTATGAGAATTCATTTAATGTTTAAAGTATTTTTAGACATATCATATTCATTTATATTTTAAATGTCCTCAAGATTACCAAAAGAGATTTATGTCAGATTTTAATTAAAGCTGTTCATTATCAAACTAAAAGTTCTTAAGCCTTCTTCTGGCTACTAGGAATCAGTGAGTTGGAAATTACATGAGCAAGGGTGACACACGTGTTTTCAGATCCTCAACCTTGTATTGTCATGCCCTATTAACAACTTCAGAGAGTTCACTGGACATTTTTAAATTAAGTTTTCAGATCATTTTCTTATACTAGTCTACCTGTCCCTCAAGCAGATCATTCAAATTATTCATGCAGGTCAGAAATTGATCTTTTATGTTTAAGATGGTACATACATAATATTTTTTTTTGCTATACTTTGAACTAAAACTATTTTTACGTTCAAAAGAGATTATGTTTCTCCTCTTCCAATTATAGGACTCTTACGCTGGATTCTGTCTCCCTGTTTACCCACTCACATTTTTCGTTTTCATTTTTATATATTTCATACTTCTCTCCTAATACATACATACACTCATACACACAATTAGGGTCACAATTTTAAATTTGTTTTAGACCTCTGTTATCTTCTAAAACATAAGTAATCTTAAGTATATTTATTTAACAGATTCGTATGAATGCTTACAAAATCATAACAAGACAAATTTGCCTTGGAATTTAATATTTTAAATCATTTTAATACTAGAAAACCTCTTCTGTTAAATGTTATAGCAGCAGAATCAGCAGATGGCCTTATAGTTACATCACTGGACTCCCACATAGTGGCCATACCCCTAAGGGTTGATTTCTCAGTTTCAGTCTCTCTGATTCTCTGGAGATCGCAAAAATCTTTCTTAAAAATAAAAATGAGACCAGCAGGTGGCACGGTGGTTAAGGACAGTGGACTCCTACATGGTAGACCACAGTTTAAGTCCTAGACCTGGCAGCTTGCTTTGCTTTCTCACTTTCTCTCTTCTCTCTCTCTCTCTCTCTCTCTCTCTCTCTCTTTTTCTGATCAAATTAAAAATAAATAAATAAAGTTAAATGAAATATTTTTATAAAAAAAGTTACAGCATCAACCCATTTTATATAAAAATTTAGTGTGTTAACATTGAAAATATTCTAAAACAAAAGAATGGCTTAACTAGTCTGTACATGAGGAGCTAAGAATATTAAACCATATATGTATGTATGTGTGTGTATAGTGTGCTATATATATATATGTGTGTGTGTGTGTGTGTATAAATGGTGTGTTTGTGTGTGTGTGTATATATATATATAAACATGTATTATGTGTATGACTATATATATATATATATATATATACACACACTACATGTAGTTATACAAATCTATATATATAGATCTATATTTTTCTGTCTATCTATATTATATAATACATAAAATTATGAGAGTAAATAAGGTGGTGGGAGGAAAGTGTCCAAAACTTCAGAAAATCCTACAAATGTATTTGTGGTGTATAGTCAGTTGGTTTAGCCTCCTTTCAAAGTCCTTCTCGGTAAGTTTCAACCTGAGTGACTGTACTGCTATCTCTCTAATCCTGCCCTCCAAAAGACCATGTATGACTCCCACATTTAGAGAATAAAAAACAAAATAAAACAAAACACACATACAAAAGAAACCCTGAGGAAAAAAGCTCTGCTACATACTTCCATATGCAAAAACGAGATGTTACATCCTAGCTAGAATATTGAAATTTTAGAAATCTACTGAGCTCTCTCTTTCATGATCTGTCTTTCATACTTAATATTTATGGTCAAACTAGGTCTCTCCATTCTTTTGTCTCTTTCTTTTTTTATGTTTTTTTCTGGAAATTAGTCTTTCTTCTCCAAACTATAAGACAAAATCCAATTTCATTAGACAGTCACTTTATGAAAATTCTAAATCATGATTCATACTTTTCCAGGTCATTTTACAGTCAGCTTCTTCATCAGTAATCAAATGATACAGTTGATAGGAACAAGAACAAAGTCAAAAAGAAATTTTGGTTTTGTTCAATAAATAAGATTAAAAAAAAATAGACACTTAAAAAAATGCTTTTCTTTACCTGAAGCTTCTATAGCGCATTTGTTTTTCAGGTCTCATATAATTTGAAAATTTATTAAGTATGAAGCATTTTATATTCTAACAAAGCCACTTAGTTTTGGCAGTCAAAAAATACTGATATCAGATATTTCTCAATTCTAAGATGATTTAAATATGATTAAGTAGGTGGGAGAGAAACAACTTTCATCCCATAAACATTTTATTTACTCACTGAAACTACCTTCACACTTCCTAAATTTAAGATCTAAAATAAAAGGCTGCCCCTTAGGTTGCCTGTAGGTAGTTTCTAATAGAGATGAGACACTTTGCTTTAAAAATGTAAATTTTTACTATTAGTCCACCCTGTAGCAGAATGATTAAGCACAGCATATGTAGGACTAGATCCCACATATCCAATCAAAGTTCGAATCCAGTCCTAGTGGTTTGAAAAACTACATGGTAGACACCTGTGCATGCATGTCCCAAACCCTGGTGAGATGAAGCTGGAAAACTGGAGGAAAAGGGACTGCGTGTTGCCACGCTCCACTGAGGGGTGCTTTTCTTTCTCTCTCTGGCAAGCATACCTACCCTCTGCCAATAATTATTTACTATTACGTCATGAGGTGACTCAAGCATTCTGCTATTTATGTATTGATATGAAAGTGGAAATCTCTAGGTGGAGTAATAAAAATGAATGTATAAACTTCTCATCTTTAAATTATAGAAATAACCTCACTATGTAACAAGTATTATTCTTATATGTTATTTATTCAGTCTAAATACAAAATATTTCCAAAGAACATACATAAAAGAAAACCAGAGAGCTGAATAAATATTTATATGTATGTAAATATATATATTTTTGAACTCCGTAATCCAAAAGCTTTCATTCCAATTGCCACGGCCCAGCTGCCAATGTCCAGTGGCAAGACACAGTTTCACAGCAGAACTATATGGAAGTTCAGAGTTCATTCCTGGATCTATCTTTACACGTGGGGAATGTATATGCAGGTCCATGATCCTGACTGGAATAAATGGGAGGAGCATTGTGGCCAGAGACCCTGTTGAGGTAAGGAGTTCCTATCTTTCTCTCCGTCTCTCATGGAGAAAAACTAAAAATTACTGTAACTTGCAGAGCATCTTAATGATAATAGCCATTACTGTTGTCAATATTTTAAATACAGCATGATCCAGGATCCAAAATCTTTTAAGAATGGAAACTGGTGCCCTAAACAAAAAGCACTCAGCAGAACATCACCTACTAAATACATGCTCTCAGCACAGCTCTGAAACATCAAGAATAATTGCATCTGATTCCTATTTATTATGCTTAGAAATGTAGTTCTCTCACATTGCAGTCATTACAACAACGTACTGTAGCTTAAATAATAGGTAAGAAAAATAACGAAGGACTTACTCTTCACAGATCATAATAATTGCACATTTCTTTTTGATACCTGATCCACTAATTAATCATCAAACTTGCAGATTAGCATTTACTGCCTGATTATTTTGATACTTGCTCTTGGCATATTCCTGTCAGGAAGAAAACAGAAATATCAACAAAACAAAAAGGAAACAATTCAGGTGGGTTGAATCACTATTCAATATTTCTTGATAGCTTTAGGGAAAGGAAATTCTGGTAGAATATGATAATAGTTTTCAAAGAAAAAGGGAAAGAGAGAGAAAGAGGGAGAATAGAGGACGAAAACTAAAGAGAAAAAGAAAGAAAGAAGAAGGGAAAGAAAAAAGATAAATAAAAGAGAAAAACATTATTCCAATACTCTTTTATATTATTTGAAAACTTGCAAACTATGTCTGATACTAATATATTTTACATGTTGTCTCATCATTAAAAGACTACTTTTTTTCAACCAGCAGATGGCATTATGTTCATGTCGTTAGACTCCAGCTTAGTTGACTAGGGTTCAGGTCCTGGACCCGGTGGCTTAAAACTCACTCCAGGTGCATGTGTGTGCATGCCTGAGATCCTGAGAGGAGAAGCAAAAATCTCTCATAAAAATAAATAAACAAAAGACTACTTTTATCCTTGATTACCTTAGATCAACCATCAGGACAAGGTCTTATTTCAATATTTTCTAATTTCTGTCTTTATATTGTTCAGTGTAGTAACTGAATTGCTGCCGAATAAAAAATGGGTGTGGATGCTAGAGGGAGGAAAGCAGTTGGTAGAGGGTGGGTGGTGGAGGGTGGATGTGAGAAAAAAAAATTTAAGACAGTCAAACTGCTTAAAACTGTTATTTGTCTGTTAATCTAGTCTGCAGATTGTTTCTTGATGCTTTGTCAAATTAGGAAAGTTCAAGTACAATTAATATTTAAAGACCATAAATTATAGTATGTATTATTTCTAATTAAAAGAAATAATTTTTAAAATTTTTTAAATTAAAATGAAAGCATAGAGATCCTAGAGGATAGATGATTTTTCAAGAGCCATGCTGCTCTATGAATCCCGATCTCTGACAAAAAGGTCTCTAATTGTTCCAGTTTGGTGATGATAAAGAAGAAATAAAACAAACAAAAGAACAATTTCCTTTGAGTGTTTTTAGTGGGGTTCTATGCCGCATTGAGAGTCTGACCAAGGTGAAGAAAGCCTAGGAGGAATTCATCATTCAAAAGGGAGTTATTTAACAGCTGCAGAAAATTAATCACTTGCCCCAAACTCACAACAGCCTTAACTAAAAGAAAAGAAAATAATATAGTGTACACATATTCCACAGTTTAATCCATTTTAGCTGACAATGGACACATCACTTGATTTCCTATGTTGACTATTGCAACAATTCTGCCAAGTCTATGCTTATTACATTTTTGAAGCTACAGATTGACTTGAATATCCTCGCTTCTCTTATTCTTTACCCTCTCTTCTTTAACATTACAAAATCAGTGCCTCTTGACTCTCTGCCTTCCTTTCTATGACTTTACATATTAGTCTCAGGATAAATTCAGAAATAATGTGTGATCAGAGATACTCCCATTTTAAAATATTTTTTAGAATAATTATTTGTTTTATTTTATTCATTTTTTTTAATTTGCTACAGGGCATGTACACTCACCAAAGAGAGAGAGAGAGAGAGAGAGAGAGAGAGAGAGAGAGAGAGATCAAGTGGGAGGTGGGAGAGCAAACCACCAGGTCTGGGATTTGAACTGTGATCAGCCCTGTGGGAATCCAGTGCCTTTAACACCATGCAACCTGCTGGCCCCCATTGTAAGACATTTTTAAATTTCATGATTGAAAAGGGTTGCTCTGTTCAAAGATTCAAAAATGTCACTATCAATTGAAGAAAATCATGCATTTTGGGGAGTCTCATGTCTTTCTTGTGATTTCTGAATTCCTAACATAGAGGTAACTTTTTAAAGGAGGGCCACTCGCTCATCATTTAAGTGTGGATTGTCTTCTATATTTGGGTTTGCTCCTCAAAGTAGCAGAAAATTTATCACTGGCCCAACATCCATAAGGGGTGAGAAGTAAAATGTCTCTAGCGTTTCACAGTGATGGGCAGGAGAACCCCAAAGAGTATGAGATGCTGTGTTCATTGGAATAGGGCTCTGCTGGCCTACTCAAAAGAGAAGAGACAGGAAGGAGAAGCCATTTTTGCTCCGTAATAAAGGTGAAGGTCGGCAACGAGGAGGCCCTTTGGAGATGGCATCAACGTACAGCACCCCAGCATTTTTACACACATCTTTCCCTATATCCCAAATGACAGAAACAATAGACTTATTGTTAAAGTAAATGATGACTCTACAACAAAAACCTGTATGGGAAAGAAAACCACGACAATGGAAAAAAAATCTGCTTCATCTACTTCAGTGATGTTTATATTAAGAACTCAGAAACCAATATAATCTGTACATATTCTGTTTGGATCAAGGAACTCACTGTATATGTTGTTGCATTTTGTCTTTATTAACAAAATTTGCTTATTATAAGTTATAAAGACTAGAATGCTTTTGGAATAGTTTGATTGCATCCCTTATTTTTATTTCCCACAAAGAAACTGCAGGAATCACACTCAACTTTCCACAATTCGGAAGTGGTAAAATGATCAATGTTAATAATAACTCTAGAATACCAATATTTTAGCCCCTGTGAACATCTCTGAGAAAATAGCTGATACAGGAAGACTGTTTCTCTTTTATAAATACCAACAACTAAAGTGAATCTTTAATATTTTAAATTGTGTACATAAAGGCAATTTGACAAGTTAAAAAATAGCATAATTTTAATAAACAGCTTAAAATAAACAGCTATTATATAACACACTAAATAACATGCCATTGCCTTCAGATTGCAGGATATGTCAGTAGATAAAAAAACCCATGACTTCTTTTTTAAAAAATACATTTGTAACAAGTATATTGATAAGATTATGCTGCTTAAAGTTATTGTCCTTAAGTTCTTAGACTATTGCTCAAACCATAGAAAAACATTTTTTCTCTTCTATATTTACATTTTGTGTCTATTTCCTGATGTACCAAAAGTTCTCCAAAAAGGGAATTACATGAGAATATATCATTTTAGGATTATTCCACAGGAAAAGAAATTTCTCCAAATATTAAAGTCTAATTCAATTATAAATTAGCATAACTGAATTACCACAGACAATTAAATTTGACATGCATTTTATTCTACTACAATTAGTTGCCAGGTTTCATTATATGTGAATGCAGTTCACTGTAGGAATTTTAACAAAATTAAATTTTAAAGGGAAAAATATGCATTCCTTATCTCTGAGTTTTAGTGTTTACACCTCCTGGGAACTTTCTTTCACATATACTCAGCCCAAAACTTTGCGAAAGATTTTTTTTTTATTAGCTTAGATTTAAATAAAGAACTTATCAAACATTTTGAAGACAAATCTCATTAGACATTCAAACTATTCACCATGACTTTTTCTTTTCATAATATATTATTTTTGTGATTCTTGATTATTTAAACATAGTATCCCTGCTGAACTTGTGAGAGGGTGCCACTAGGGCTGTAAATAGTGGTCCAGGGCAGAACACACTGAATATAAAAGAATCCAATTTCACATTTTTGTCCCAGACAGTCATAGCAAGACCATATTTAAACTAAGGCAATTTCTTTTTCTACTCCGATGCACACAACCTTTTTAAATGCCTGAAACAGAGATATAGGTTTCAATATGAATTTCAAATGACCTTTTAACACTTTGAACTATTGCTTATATGTTTTATGCCACTGCAAAGTTTCCCAATAAGGGAACTTTTTGCTTTCCAGTGTTCTTTCCATTTATAGTCATGTATTACTTGGCCTATCTAATACTGACGTATGCACAAGTTCATATCTATATTCCCTTTTAAAGAAATAAACACCATGTTTCTGGAAACAAACTACGAAGCACTGTTTGAAGTGACGGAGTTGTTCCGTGGAATCCTCCAGCTTTGACATAACCATGGATTCTTCATAACGTCAGAGCTAGAGACCCACAGCCTCGGAGAGACATTCATAGAGACTAGCTAACATCTGTGTGTATTGGAAATGACAGGCAAGCTCATATGCTTCAGTTAGGATTAAAAACGTTTCATCCATTTTCTCCTGGACAGAACAGAGGAATATAAAATTTGAACATTTCAAAGAAAGACTTCTTTCTTCTTTTCAAAATCAAAAATGAAAAGTATTTTAAAAGGTTTTATATGTATGTTAAATATATTAAATAAAATACATGTGGATGGTCTGTAGCAGTAACTTAATATCAAAGTATCAAGAGCTAGACATAATATACTTCTGCCCAATATAAATACTAGCATTAAGATTAATAAGGAAAACATGCCATAAATTAAATATATTTATTTTTAAAAACTGCAATTTCTGCTTATCAATATGAACAGTATTGTAAATGTAAGTTGTAGGGACCAGCAGGTGGTATAGACACTGGACGCCCAAGCAGCCAACCACTGTACGAGTCCCAGATCTGGCATCTTGAAATTTACTCTGGGTACGTGTAAGTGCATGCCCAAAATCCCAAGAGGAGAACAGAGGAGTAGGGATTGTGGCATGGCCTTCACTTTCTGTCTCTATGTCTCTCTGATGAATGCATGCACTCTATAGCAAAAATCTCTCAAAAAAAATTACATATATATGGAATGTAAACCCCAAACTGAGAATGCACAAGTCTTATTAGATCCAATATCTTATAACAGGTTACTTTATTTAAATATATTCACCAGTTTTAAAATGTAAGTGATCTGACAATTTTTCTTTTTAAAGAATTAATTTAATTTCTTTTAATTTGTTTGTTTGTTTGTTTATTACAAGGCACATGAGCTCACCAGAGAAGGACAGAAAGAGAGAGAGAGAAGGAAAGTGAGAGAGCAAGCTGCCAGGTACAAGAATTGAACCACAGTCAGTCATGTGTGTGTCCTCAACCACCATGCCACCTGCTGGCCCTGATATAACAATTTTAATAGGTTGCAGCTAAGGAGCTGGCAAAGTACAAAACTGGATTTGTAGGAATAGTAAAAATAATAATAATAATAGAAAACCACTAGTCTAAACATTATACACACACACACACACACACACACACACATATATGTGCACTTATATACATAAAATCTCATTTATCCCCAGGACCAGCAATTAGCATAATGGCTATGTCACTGGAATCCCATGTTGTCGAACATGGTTCGAGTCCTGGACCGGGGGCTTAAACTCACACCGGGTGCTTGTGTGTGCATGCCCAAGATCCTGAGAGGAGAATGGAGGAGAAGGGATTGTGGCATGGCCATCCCCCCAGCGGGTGATTTCTCATTTTCTGTCTCTCTGTCTCTGTCTTTCTGGCGAGAGCATGCACCCTATATCAAAAACCTCTCCAAATAAATAAATAAAATCTCACTTATTCCTTACAACAACCCATTGAGACAGTACCACTATAAACATTACCATTTTACAGATGAACAAATTGACTGATGTATGTAAAGGTAATAAATTGGGTTGTCAGAAGAGGCTTGCTGTATTTTTTCTCTTTCTCTATGCAAAATGCATCGTGACTTTTCCTACAACCCAATACATTTTACATACATAAAAGTTATGTATCTGTTCTCTTGGTTAATAAGTGACATTGTGAAGATTTGAATTCACATACCATAATGTCGGAATCCATGCTCTTCAATTCTATATCATGTTTATTCTGGAAAATACTACAGAATGAGACAAAAAAAAAAAAAAAACAGTTTAAAAAGGTAGTGGTAGGGAGCCAGTAGTTGGTGTAATGGCTATGTCGCTGGACTCCCATGCAGTTGACCGCAGTTCAAGTCCTGGACCCAGTGGATAAACTCATGCCAGGCGTGTGTGCATGCGTGCCCAAGATCCCAAGAGGTGAATGGAGGAGAAGGGATTGCAGCGTGACCATCCCCCCTGGGGGATGATTTCTTTCTGTCTCTCTCTCTCTGTCTTTCTGGTGAGCGAACACGCCCTAAAGCAAAAACCTTTCCAAAAAAAAAGGTAGTGGTAGAAGCATACAGAAAGGATTTCATCTTTGGAGGGCAGAAGAGTATCTTCTTTTTGGAGAGAAGACTTAAAAAAGATTAAATAATTATGTACAAGTATTGTGAAATGTTGTGGAGGGAATTTTGAGTGTAGGAGCTAATAAAAATTTCTTAAATTCAGCATAATAGCCTCAACCATCTATGAGAAGATTATTCTCTGAAATAAAAAAAGAAGGAAACCAGCAGTTAGTGTAATGGCTATGTCGCGGGACTCCCACATAGTCGACCGCAGTTCACGTCCCGGACCTGGTGGCTTAAAACTCACGCTGGGCGTGTGTGCATGTGTGCCCAAGATCCCGAGAGAATGGAGGAGAAAGGGATTGTGGCGTGACCATCCCCCCGGGGGGGTGATCTCTCGCTTTCTGTCTCTAATGTCCCTCTCTGTCTGGCAAGCGCACACACCCTATAGCGAAAATCTCTCAAAAAAAAAAAAAAAAAAGAATACGAAAAAGGTAGAATCCAGAGTCTCTGATTCCATGCTTTAATATTGTCAGAAAGACTTGAAACAACACCTCTGAGGATACAGTTGGGAGACAATGAGAATAAATAGAAGAATAGCTGAAAGGTAATGAAAACTTAGTTGACGTGGGATAATATTTTATAGTAGTAAATGCAGTAAGGTAGTATGTGTGACCATAGGAATAAGTGGTTTTTGGCAGTTTAAAAAATAGGCTTAATATGGGACCAGCAGTTAGCATAATGGCTATGTCGCTGAACTCTCATAAAGTCGACCACGTTTCGAGTCCCGGACCCAGGGCTTAAACTCACGCTGGGCATGTGTGCATGCGTGCCCAGGATCCCAAGAGGAGAATGGAGAAGAAGGGATTACGGTGTGGCCATCCCCCCTGGCAGGTGATTTCTAGCTTTCTGTCTCTCTGTCTGTCTCTGTCTTTCTGGGGAACGCACGCACCCTGTAGCAAAAACTTCTCCAAAAAAGAAAGAAAAAGAAAAAAAAAATAGGCTTAATATGTGGTCATGAGAGATGTAAAATTAGATCTTGGATTCTGAAAGAATCATGAAGAATTTTAATAAAAGAACTTTGATATTGAAGTGCACAATTCACCATCAATTTGAATGATACACAACCAAATACGATAACCAAAAGTGAGAAGGAAAGGGATAATGGAGACCAAAGTGTCAACAATCATCTAAGGAGACAGATGTGGAGGATGCTGTGAAGTCCAAAAGCAACAGTGTAAAGTCGGACTCCATGATGGAACCTGCTACATCAAAATGGTGAGTCCTCTGAGTGACTTAATAGACTAAACTGTGACCTGAAATTGGCAACTATGAGCCAAGCTCATTTGCCTTCTTTCATGGAAATTTACAGACTGTATAAGAAGGAGAAGTCCCCTGGGAGAGATTATGGATTTCAGATAAGGAAACGTTGTTATCAAATAGACAACGCAAAATATATTTCTGGAAAATAATGTTTTCTTGGGGTAAGACTTGAGCTGAGAAGAATTTGCTTCTTCACGGTAATAATCTTTCTTATTTGTGGCAGAGAAAAGAGGTAGAGAGACCCGTCATGGAAGAAATGAGCGTGCAAGCAAAACAGCAAAGGACAGGAATTATGTCAAAAGGAGAGTAAAAGTACAGTGGAGCCAATAGTGAACAGGTATATCTCGAAGGTGGGACTTGACTGAGGGATAGGAGAAAAGCAGCTCAACCAAAATATGTTCATGGAAAAAGTTGAAGGGCAAGTTCTTTCCACATAACCAAAATATTAGATTCTCAGCAAGATGGAGAGGCAGAGAAAGTGAAGGGTAGCACATGGAAAGGTTAGGTTACAATGACCCTGGCACAGAGAGGGCTGCTTCAAGATATTTGAATGAGGAGAGGAGATTGACTAGCGAGTGTATAGTTTTGGTAATGTGAGCTATGAGACTTGATCTTCCTCTGCTTCTAAGGTACCAAAGGAGCTTTAACCAATAGTAATTTTGGGATACTTTAATTTAATAATTTAATTTCATAATTATTAATATCTTAAATATTAAAGTCTAGGAGATGAAGTAGAAATTATTTCTAATATTTATGCTCTAAAGATCTTATTTGTTAACAAAATAGTAATTGAAACTCTACAAGGAATCTTCAAGAAGGTCACAGAAAATGCATATTATGAAAAAATTATGCATGGATTTCAAAAATAATTTCCATTAAAATAAACTCATACTGTAGTTCCATTTTTACAGTAACTTTTTAAAGTACCGTTGAATCCAGTCATATATGGGATCAGAAAATCTGACCCTATAACAGGACATTTGCTACACAAGTCTTTCTCTACCTTTCACCTCACCCAGTATGTAACCTTATAAAGAAGGGATTCCTACAAATATAAAACAAAATTTACTTTGAGCAACAATATTTCCACATTTTATTTGCCTCTGTAAAACATCAAAGGAGGAATTTTTCATCATTGGTTCAATTTTTCCATGTGGGTTGTTTCTATGTTTGCCCTCAAGGCTCTTTAAAGATTTTCCTCTCTGCCTCAGCTAATCTTTTGAATTCTGTGATTTCTGTCACCTAACCCATGTCTACAAGACAGCAAACAAATGTTTCAGCAGGAATAATTGGTTCCTAGAGGAATGGGAGGCAGCATGTGATGTCCAAACAAAATCATTAAAGCAATTCTTTGCATTTGAATGAATCGAAGGTGATTCTTTTGAACTGTTTTTTTTTTTTTTTTTGCAGCATTTCAATAGTCAAAAATGTTATTAAACCTTACCATAAAGCTAACAATAACCAAAAAATTGTGCACACACTATTGTAAACTCCATGGAACTGCCCACACCTCACTGTCTTCCCAGCACGATCTCTACATTTTTTAAAACACCTACCCCTTTCTCTCCCACTCCATATCTTTCTTTCTGATTCTCTTACTAAATTCTGCCCCCGGGCCTAAATTAACATTTTAAATTTAGTTAGTAAGAACAAATATCATGAATTCTCCATTATTTTGACAGAATTGAATTGCTCGGGTGATTCATTAATCAACTTATCAAATATGGAGTGGGATACTGAATATACTAATTGAAAGTCAAGAAATAGAGCTTAATTGTTTAATGTCAAAAGCTCAGGGACAGATTTCAGGTAATTGCTAAGAAGCTTATTCACAGGAGTTTTAAAATATAAGCACTTGATCTAGGTTAAACTAAAGACACTTTCTAATTATTTGGAAAGGTCTTCACAGGCACACACTGCAATTTAGATTAAATAAGTAACTTAAATAAAATGATGCACCCAATTATGGAGAAAATTTTAATTGAAATCTGGTACAAAAGTGAAAATAATTATGTGTGTGCAAAAAAATGTAAAGAAATTGCACTGTTAAAAGCACACATTAAAAACAAATTATGCTCTAGTAAGAAAATAGTGTCTATTATCTATCTCGAAGACAGAATTTGTTTTTTAATATATGCTGAAGAGCAAATATTTGTTATTATATTGGTAGCATATATAAAAATAATAATGTCTCTAAATTTTGGAAGGGAAGAGAGGAATTTAAACAGTTTAGTCTCAACCTAGTGAGATCCTAATTTCTATGAAAAAATATAAAATTGTCCTATATGTATTAATGTGATTCTATATCCTTTATTTTTTTCTCTTTTTTCCCCATTAGTCTAAAAAATGAGAATAAGAACATATGGGCCTGGAGCACTTTAAATTGTAAAGAAATAGCTTTAAAAATACAAAATCTTCAATGGCTCCAATAGTCTGTACTATTGCAAATAAGTTCCATGGAGTTACTATGCAGTTCTGCAAATGAAGTTTCACATTTCAGCCTATCTCATAGGCCTTCCCACCATATGTCTTGCCAGCATATCAATTTTAGCAGGTCCCCAAAAGCTTTGAACACAGATCCTCCACTAAACCAGATCTTCTATTGTCTTTTTTCTCCCAATTTCCTCTGATCGATCATATCACCTGCTTAGCCACTGACACTCAAAAATCTTGGTATTGTTTCCATAATTCAGTTTTCACTTGAATATTGAGGGACAAAGCAAGATGCAGATTATTTTCATGTATATCTAAATGTGCATTAGAAATCCCAAGGGTCAGCTGATGGCATGATGGTTAAGGCAGCTAGATCTCACATGACTAATTGGTCAGTTCAAGTCCTAGACATCATAGATTAAAAAACAAAATTAGATGTGTGTGTGTGTGTGTGTGTGTGTGTGTGTGTGTGTGAGAGAGAGAGAGAGAGAGAGATGTGATTGCCCAAAGTCCTGAGAAGAGAATGAAGGAGAAAAAATTGCAGAATAGTCATTCCCCATGGAGGGATGTTTTTTCACCTTCTCTTTCTCTCACTTCTCTCTCTTCTCTTTCTGTATCTCTCTATCTCCAGCAAGCACATGCACCTTATAGCAAACATTTTTTTTAAACAAAGAGGAGCCAACAGATGGCGTAGTGATTGCATCACTGGACTTCCACAAGGCCATCAATGGTCTGAGTCCTTGAAATTCATGCTGGGCACATGTGTGTGTGCCCAAGATCCTGGGAGAAGAAGGGAGAGAAAGGATTGTGGCATGGTCATGCTTCCTGGTGGGTAATGTCTCACTTTCCCTCTTACTGTCTCTGTCCCTCTCTCTCTCTCCAGTGAGTACACATGTCCTAAGGCAAAAATCTCTTTAAAAAATTTAAGAAAGGAAATGTCAAATGTTGCAGTTATAGAGATTCACAAATTATATTTCATGAACTCATGATAACAATGATGACTGGGAAGACAGTGGCTAATGAATCATTAGTTTTATTTTTGTCTTTAGGATAGTTAAAAATAAATGCAGGACCAGCTCCATGGTACAGTGGGAATGCATTACTCAAAAAATGCCAAACCTCAAATGGCAGCCACTGTTCAGATCCCTGACCAATCAGCCTTAAATACTCTGGGTACTTATGTTAGTGCTCAAGATCTGATGGGTTGGAGAACTGGAGGAAGGAGATCATGGTCTGACCAAATCCCTGTGAAGGTTTCTCTTCTCTCTTTCTCTAAGTCAGTATCATATGCTTGTGAAAAACAATTAAATCAATCCAAATTTGTATTGAGTTCTGTGTCTGTGTGTTAAGATTACAGATGCTGAGCCAGCCCTGTGGACTGGTGTTTAAGGGAACAAGTCCCACATGAACAACTGCACAGTTCAAGTCCCAGACTCAGCCACTTGAAAAACATGCCAGGCACATGTATGGGCATGCCCCAAATCTCAACTGGATAGAGAAATGTAGGAGAAGGGATTGTGGCATGACCACATTCCATTACTAGGTGCTTCCTCCCTCTCTCTCTCTCCCTCTCTTCTTTCTCTGGCCAGTACACATGTCCTTTCTATATATAATGTAATTATATTATATTATATATATATATATATATATATATATGTGTGTGTGTGTGTGTGTGTATGTGTGTATATATATATATATATATATATATATATGGAGAGAGAGAGAGAGGTGTTTAATATATGTGTTATGTTATATAATTAATATTAAGCAAAAAAAAACCAATATGCTTGCTTATAAGACATCAAAGAATAACTAAAAACAGAAAAGAACACATAGAATGGGAAAGATAATTATAGAAATCAACCCCAATGAGTAGGTAAAATAAAGCAGACACTCCCAAGGAGGAGTCACTATGATAGGAAATGGATGCACACATATATTAAAATAGAGCCAGCTTATAAAACTGGAGTCATTCTAGTCAAGCTTTTGAGAAGTGTCAGTCACTGTTTTCACTAGAAACCAAGTCTTTGCTCAAGGCTTACTCACACAGAGGGCTACTTACGATCAGAGCTGTTTTATAGCTTGCTTGATCAATCATAGCCTACCAGGGAATGCAACTAAAGCCTCTGTGAGAGCTTCCTCCCACCTCACTCCTGGCTCCAGGAAGGCTGTTATCTTCCCTCCTGTACCACCAGAACAAGATATGTATTTCCCTCCTTTTAAAAATTTTTATTTTTCTGTTAAAATTTCTCCTTTCATACTTTACACGTGTTTGTGGTTTTTCATTCTGTGCGTCAAGACAGGTCTCTAATCTTGGAGATCTAGACCTAAAGAACCTAGGATTTTACCCCTGCAGTGCGACTCCCACCCTATAGCAGCACTCCCTGCAGGCAGCTCACTCTCTGCAAGCTCCTTTTGAGCAGCTCTAAGCTTGTCATAGATTTCTCCTCAGTATGACAGCCAGTCCTTCTGCAAGCTACTTCTCTCTTCTCACATAAAGTCAGCTTATCTGAGACAGAATAAACCTAGATAAATGCAAGAAGCCCGAACAAAGCCCCTCTGACACATAAGAATCCCTCACCTCAGTTTTTCATTGACAACCATTTTTCAGGACCTGCTCCCTGCATGGGAGCTCTGATCTTTCCCTCTCTTAATAAACTCTCCACTTCACTATTCCTTCTCTGTGTTTGTGTCTCTAGTTTGTGAGTGTGGGACAAAAAATTAGGTTCACTACTGTTCCTGCATTGGGTGCTGAGCCCATACACCCCAACTTCCTGTATCAAAAGTGTACAGCAAAAGACCCGGAACAATGCAAATTAGGTGGCTGCCAGGTCCCTTCTCTATAATATGCTTGGCCTATGTCTGTTCACAGCATTCTCACTTCCCTTATCTTGTTTTCCAAATTGTATCTGTTTTCTGAACAAGGCAGAATGTCATCTAATGGGTCGCCCTGATGATAAACTCCTTCATTCAAAGCAAATTTTGCATGAAGTTAGATGATACTCCTTTAGATATACTATGAGATTCTATTATAAGTAAAACAGAAATGTTCATTTTAACTCAATATTTGAAGTATCTGGTAATCTGGTACAGTCTTTCTTAAATCTTTATTTTTTTCACTACCTCCATGATTTTCAAAAATACTATAAACTGCTACCCAGCTCCTCTCTGTTTCCTAATGCCTTGCTCTATATTTCTACATAAAGTGGACCCTTCTACCTTTATCAGGATAAAATTTAAGCATCTAAACAAATATCATGTCATCTGCAGAATCTTTTCCAATTTCAAATAATAGACATAACATCTTCATGCTATCTTTGCTATAAAATTAATCTCTAGGGTCAGATGGTGGCTTTGAAGTAACACAATTGGATTTATAAGAAAAAGGTTCTGGGTATATCCTGGGACTTCTCTGAGCTAACTGGGTGTATGTGCATGCACATGAATTAGGCTGGCTGAGACCGGAGGTGCTCTGGGGCATGAAGACACTGTTGGTGATACCTGTTCCTCTCTCTCTCTGTCTCAGAAGAAAAAATTATTGGGTCATCTAAAATGTCATGATGCATTTTTGCATAGACAACCACGTCATGACTTTTCCAATGACCCAATCAACCTAAAATTCAAAAAACGTAATCTCTAAAATTGTTTTCCCTCACAATTTAATTAAAATGTATAACTTACATTTTTCTGTGATGTAGGATCTTGGAAGATGGTTTGCATCTATATTTACTTATCTATCATCCAAATGTATAGTACAGTACTTACTTATATGTCCTGAGTAATCAAAATAAAGCTAAACATCTGTTAACCACCCATAGCTGAAAGAAAACGTTTCTAGAACGTTTCTTATAATGCTACGCTTCTTATAATGCTGTTTCTCATGACAACGGAGGCAACAAATGAGGGTCTGGGTCACCAACAGAATCCATTCGTAGCCCTTTCACATAGTGGAATTTCTGAATTCTTCTTTGCTCATCAATATCAGTAAAAACCTTCCATTTCAATCACTAAAATTATACCAATGACTGAAATTGAAAAAAGTGGAAAACTGTCAACGTTTTTCTCTCTGGAATCCCTTGGCCACCATGCAACTTTGCCTACAGTACCCTTAGGGACCACTGGACTCTTCTTCCCAGGAGTTGTAAAGTGCTGCAGTTTTTCGCAAGCCAAAAAACTCTACTTATCACATGTGTTTTTAGATACTAGACATCTTTTTTCCCAGTAATTATGTTGATCCCTTAATCTTCTTCTTTAGTCTCTTTTGTAATTTTAAAAAGAAATCCAAACAGCTATTGGAAATTGGGTTTTTAGTTTATGAACAGAACACATAGTGAGGTGATCTATCTGTTGCCTCTTATCCTTTCCACATATATTTATAAGGTTACTTAAATAGAATTATTCATTTAACCATGAGGTCTCAGATGTAATTACTATGTAAGAAATAACATAATGCTTAACTAGATGCATTTCACTGGGCATACATCCACTTAACAGAAGTTTTGATTTTTTTCAAGGTACTATTCTGTTGCGACCATGTTTTATCATCATAACCCCATGCAACAGGGAAGACAGAAAGAACACTGATGAATGAGGAAGATCGGGAAGAGAGTAGAACTGACTTACCTATACTTACTAGCCATAGCAGGGTTAAGAGAAGGCTGCTGCCTTGTATCAAAACAACTTGTTTTGCTTGACTTTGTTTGATATGTCATTGTGCTACGAGAAAATAAAATGTTTAAGAGTAGAGATCATTTTACCATCCTCAAAGCACTGTGCATGAAAAGATTCATTAATTTATTATATTAAGCAGAAAATGCACCCTGCAGTGCTTCTAGTAACTTTCTTCCATATTATCTCCATGTGACTAGGGATGAAAATTGATTCTCTGGCAGTTAACATAATAACACAGTATAGACTCTCTTGACATTATTTTCAGAAAAACACAATAATTTCCCAAAAATGTATATATAATCAGAATTTTTTATTTTTAAATTATATATAATATATATAATTAAATTATATTATATTTATAATTAAAAAATAAAAAGATTTCTGATTTTATATATGTATATGTGTGTGTGTGTATATATATATATATATATATATATATATATATATATATATATATAAATGTGGACTAGCCTGGTGGCAGGTGGTAACAAAATGAACTGCAGAGCTGGAAACCACACAGCTGACCATAGGTTCAGATCCCCAGGAAGGCCTGAAAATATGCTGGGCACCTGCATGCACTCCAGAATACTGAGGATCTGGAGGGCTGGGAAAGGCAGCAGGTATGGTGAGACCCTGACAAGAGTACCTCTCACTGTCCCACTCACTCATGCATGTACAAGCACTGGCCATTAATGAAATAAATACACTTTAACAGAATTTCATAAAAAGTGTAATTTGAGAAAAATATATGAAATTATTATACATCTATACAAAAGAAAATGACAATCATTTTCAATTTTATAACAAGGGTTTTCTGTACATACAAAAATAGACATTCTCTCTCTCTATATATATGCGTGTATGTGTATATATATATCTATATATACACACATATATATATATATTATATACATAGATTCATTTCCTTGGGCATACATCCACTTAACATAAAAGTTTTGAATTTTTCAAGGTATTCTATTCGTGACCATGTTTTATACTCATATATGTGTATATATATATATATATCATCATGTGTGTATATATGTATCATATATATATATATATATATATATATATACTAATATTCATGGAATTAAATTATGAACTTAGTGCAAAAACTTTTTGAAATCCATGCATAGTTTTTTATAATACACATTTTTCTTGAACTTTTTGGAGAATAGATAGACACACAAAATTTAACTCATAATCTTCATGTGACTTTGCAACCATTTTTTTTTAAAGGTTTTTGCTATAAGGACGATGTGCTTGCCAGACAGAGAGAGAAAGAGAGACAGAAAGGGAGAAATCACTCCCCAGGGGGGATGGCCACACCGCAATCCCTTCTCCTCCGTTCTCCTCTCGGGATCTTGGGCACTCACGCACACCCGCCCAGCATGAGTTTTAAGCCACTGCGTCCGGGACGCGAACCGTGGTCGACTACATGGGAGTCCAGCGACATAGCCATTATGCTAACTGCTGGTCCCCCAAGTTTTTTTTAATAGGTTTTTGCCTTAGGGCACATGTGCTTGCCAGAAAAGAAAGCCAAAGAAAGTAAGAGGGAAATTAAGAAATCATCCCCCTGGTGGGTGGCCATGACACAATCCCTTAATCCCTTCTCCTCTCTCCTTCTCCTGGGATCTTGGCACACATACACAGATGCCAGCTGTGATTTTCAAGCCACCAAATCCAGAACTCCAAGCATGGTTCACCACATGTGAGAATCCAGCGACATAACCTCTCTGCCATCTGTGGCCCTGAAACCAACCTTTTTAATTGTTCACTTAGTATTTTATAGTTACTTTCACATAAGACTAATAGCAATACAAGAAAATTCTTAAGGATACCTAATCGAATCTGATTTCAGATATACACTATTCTGAGTAGGACTCGAGCAAAGTATCACTTCATTCTACAAGGCTGATATAGATGAGGTTTTTTTTTTTTAATTTTCCATTAGGTTGGCACAACATTTTATGTAAAAATTAGGCAAGGAATAGAAAAATATAATTCAAAATGTCAAAAGTTTGCCAATATTTTTAAATATTTAAATAAAGTTATCAAAATTAAAATGAGTTTAAAGTTATGAAATAGAAGGAAGAATATGAAATGCATGTACATACTTATTTAAATTAGAAATTAAAGGGCCAGCAGATAGCACAGTGGTTAAGCACTGGTTCCCACATGGCCAACTATGTAGTTGGAATCCTGGACTAGCAGCCTGAAAGCCACGTCAGGTGCATGTGTGTACATGCCCAAAATCTGAGTGGAAAATGGAAGACAAGGGATTACAGAGTTTTCATTCCCCCTGCGGGGGAGGGCAGGGTGATTTCAGACTTTCTCGGTCTCTCTGATTCTCTTTGGTGAGCACACGTGTCCTGTAACGAATAAAAATAAACTAAAACTAAAACAAAAATAAAGAAATTCAAAAGTAAAAGTACGCTGCAGTTTGTGAGTACTGAGGCATTATTCAAATTATATCCCAAAATCAAAGTGTTGTAAGATAGGCAGAGGGGTTATACAATTAGAAAGATAGAGAGTGAGCTAACAAATAAGGGAAAGGAGATATTTTAGAAGTAATGGCTAAATATTTTCTGTGGATGAGATTTGTATGTGTTCAAAATGAGTAAATGCAACAAATACAAAAATAATCAAGTTTTCAAAAAGCACTCCTAGAGGGGCTGGCAGCTGGCATGGTGGTTAAGGGTGCTGGATTCCCACATAGTCATCCATGGTTCGAGTTCAGGAACCAGTGCCTTGCTTTCTCACTCTCTCTCTCTCTCTGTCTTTCTGTCCCTCTCTGGTTAAATAAATAAATAAGTAAATAGAATAAATAAATAAATAAAATAGTTCTTTTTTTAAAAAAAGCACACCTAGATATATATTAAAACTAAACTCCAAAGACATAGAGGAAACATTAAAAGTCCAAAAAGGCAAAAGATAAGTTACCTTGAAAGAGTTAACTGAAAATAGTTGTCAATAACAAAAACAGAAATGAAAAGTGAGTAAATTAGCCATTTTTCAAAATACCAAGAGGGATTTTTTTCTTGTAATTTACCAAGAGTGACCTGGACAAAGTCATTCAAGAACCTAAAAGGTATCAACAAAAATCTCACTAAACAATTCTTGGACAGTTGTGTATACAAGGAGTAAAATAATGATATAAATGGGAGTTATGATAAAAAAAAATAGTGATCAAAGAAAGTTCTAAAGACTTGGATAAATACAAGCATATATTGACTACAAAAAAAAAAAAAAAAAGACAACCACAAGCAAAAACAGTAATAAGAATTACAAATACATTAAAATGAAAAGAAGATAAACTACAACAATTGATTAAAATGTATGCTAGGATAGAAGATGAGCAAAGACAGAGCTATCTATACCCTAAAATTATTTTTAAAAATGCAAACATTAATTCATTGTAATTTTTTATTAAACTATGTATGGAATTAAAATACCAAATGATGGGCCAAGCCAGATCTTACACGACCAACTGCACTATTTGAATTCTGGTCGCAGCAGCTTGAAAAACATGCCAGGAATGTGTACATGCATGCCCAATGTCCTATCAGGATAAAGAAAGGAAGAAGAGGGGTTGCAGTGTGACCATACTCCATTGGGAGGTGCTTCCCCCCTTTTCCTCTCTCTCTGTCTCTGTGTCTCTCTCTGGCAAGCACATGAGCCCTTTGGCAAAATAAAACAACAGAATCAAAGCTAAGGTCAACTTTAAGAATATAGAAACAAAAGGTGTACTTTACAAATGAACATGGCAGTAATATAAGAAAATATTTTCCTCAAAAGAGCCCCACAAAAGAAAATGTAGCAAAAATTATGTCTATGTTAAGGGCCAGCAGATGGCAAAATGGCTATGTTGCTAGACTCCCACATAGTTGACCACAGTTTGAGTCCTGCTGGGAGTTTTAAGCTCAAAATTCTGGAAAGAGAATGGAAGAGAAGGGCCATCCTCCCTGAGGGATGATTTCTTGCTTTCTGTCTCTCTGGCAAGTGCACATACCCTGAAGCAAAAATCTCTCAAAAAAAAAAAAAAAAAAAATGCCAGTATTGAAATAGTTGGTATCAAACTAACCTTCCTACAAAGGACAATGAGTTGAATATGAGATAGAAGGATAGATGATAAAGAAAACTAAATTTACAAATATATTTGCAGAGATAAGAAAGAAAAATTTATAAACATATGCACCTACATAGTATATGCAGTATCATTTTTATATTATTAAATATAGATTACATATGAATCTATGTATATATACATATTTAAATAAAATAAACATATATTTGTATACTATATGTCTGTATAAATCTATTTTATATAATTTATTATTGATATATAAACATTATGTTATTTATACATACTTTTATATATATTATATATGTACACATGCATATATGTAATTGCTTAAAATGATTAGAAAATAGTCACAGTAAACATCTGAAAGGCCAAGAACAGGGAGAGCACGCGTTGATGTGAGCCTTGAATTCTTACAGTTTTCCCCTTGGGCTATCTGTCCATTTGAACTAAGGGCATAAAAGCAAAACTAAAAGGATCAACAGTATCACGAGCAATTAGATTTCAGAGAAATCGAACACTCAGGATTTGTAGAATCAAAGACTCTAAGAATTTGTGTGCAATTCTGTTCATTTGTCAACTTCTAAACCAAATGATAACTTTTTAAAAAAGTTTTAAAAGTTAAGAATAAATATCCAGCTCCCGTCTTCAGACTCTGCACGTCTCACAGAGTTTCCAGCAGCGCCATGCTGGGACAGAGCATCAGGAGGTTCACGACCTCGGTGTTCCATGGGAGCCACTGTGAGGAGGGCCCGGGGAAGAATCTGCCACTTTCAGTGGACAGCAAGTGGGGGTTACTCGTTATGATGACTTTGTACTTTGGATCTGGATTTGCTGCACTTTTCTTTATAGGAAAACATCAACTACTTAAGAAATAAGGATGTTTTAATTCATCCATTTAATAGACATGAAGGACATTTTAAGAGGCGCAGTCCTGGAAAATGAATCAAACTCTTAAACTCATAGCATACTGAATGTTTGTAAATAAACTTATGACCTGAATGCATAATGCTTCTTTTCTGAAATAAGGATATGATTAATTGAGCATGTCCTTACTTTATTTTTGGGATAGTATTATCAAATTAGTTTTTTCATGAGGAATTGTGTATGATTTATCTTGTTTTTATAGTGATAAATTCCAAGAATTTACTTTTGATTCCTATGTCAGGACCTTGTTGGCCATGTATGTTATAAAAGAGAAATGCAAATTTGAAATAAGTAAATTAATATCCAAATGGCTAATGGTCATAAGAATTATAATAAAAATTACTAAATTATCCAGACTTATAAAAAAATCATTGTATATAAAAACTCCTAAGATGCAGCTAAATTAATACTTTAAATGAAAGCTCTAAATTCTTGTATTAGAAAATAAGATATAGTAGGGTTTACAAAAGAAATTAGTAAAATAGCAATTAAAGATGAAATAGGACAAAGCAGATGACTGATCCTTTGCAAAGTTGATGCAGTGGCAATAGAATGTACCTTGTGGTTTTCTACGTGGAGCAAGTATGAACTGACCAACACTATCATGTTTGCTCTAGATCCATTGTCATGTTAGTACCAAGACCAGGACTCCCCTGGGCTTCTCTCAGTGGATGACAAAGCACATGAGGGATAATAATGCAAGTCTGATCCTAGGAGGTGCAAGACTCCTCTCACAGCCAGCTTTAGCACAAGGACTACCCAAAGGACTTGCTGTGCTTTTCTTTTTTTCCAGAAAATAACTTTAAAATTTTATTTTCTTCATGAGAGAGAGGCATCTCTCTCTCATGGTCCTCACACCAGAATCCCACCCCCAGCCCTGTAGCAAACCAGGATCACACACATACCTAGTACTGTGAGGTAGACTAAAAATCCCAACCCAGAGCCTTTCACTGGTGATCTCCATCATTATTTAGTAGTGATATTATCACCTGCACATCATGGCTGCCATTTCTCATTTAGATTGACCAACATTACAAGATCTTTTTGTCCAAACTTTTCTCCTTTTCTTTTTCTTCTTCTTTGCTTTTCTTTCTTTCTTTCTTTTCTTTTTTTGTCATTGTTATTTGCTTTGTGTTTGCTTATTTATTTTGTGGCTAAGATTTGCATTGTGGGACCATCCCTTAGTACCTTAGTGGTTCAAGGACCTGGATGCCACATCAGTTCAAATACCAGTCCTAATGGTTTGAAAAGAAGCATGCCAGGCAAATGTGCATGTATGCCCAAGATACTGATAAGATAGGAAAATGGAGAAAAAAGAATTGTAACATGGCCCTGCATGACTGAGATGCTTTCTCTCTCTCTCTGGTGAATACTCATGTGTTCTGATATTAAAGAATAATAAATAAATCAATCAATAAATAAATAAGACTTGCCTTATGGTCTGACAGTTCTCTCAGTTCTTTACCAGTTTCTTCCTGTTTTTCTCTTTCACAGGCATTTCTGTTCATTTTTTGCACATTCGATGTTGTCTTGTTCATCTTAGGATCTACTTCTTGTAGAACCAGACTAATACATAAAAATATATTAGGTTTGTCCATTAATAGCAAGAGAAATAAAAGCACAAGTGAATATTAGTAGAAATTAAAATATGACAGAGACCAGCAGATGGCATAATGGCTACATCACTGGACTTCCATGTAGTCAACAGCAGTTCAAGTCCCGGACCTGGTGGCTTAAACTCAGGCTGGGCATGTGTGCGTGCATGTCCAAGATCTCAAGAGGAGAATAGAGAGGGGACTGTGGCATGACCATCCCCCCTGGGGGGTGATTTCTCACTTTCTGTCTCTCTGACTCTCTCTGTCTTTCGGGCATGTACATGTGCCCTATTTCCAAAACCTCTCCCAAAAAAAAAGAAAAAAAATTAAAATATGACAAATGTAGATAAGAGATTGTCTAAAACTAATTATGGACAAATTTATAAAAATAAAATTGAAATTCTATGCAAAATGAACAAATGTCTATGAAAGTATGACTTACTAAACTCATTCAAAGGGGTAAGGGAGAGATTGATTAGGCGTAAGAAGTCAAATAATTACTGAAATCTTTGTCAAAACAAAAGACAAACCCAAATTATTTTACTGAGAGTTCCATCAAGTAGTCATGAAAAAATAACCCCAATGCTATGAAAATATTCAAAAATTGAAAGGAGGGGGAATAAAAAGGGCAAAATAAACCTGCCAGTCACATTTAAAGATGAACATCTTGATGATAACTGTGTTTCACGTTTAGGTCTATGAACCATTTTGTGTTCATTTTTGTAATGTGCATGAGGTCTATGTGTAGATTCATTTTTCATGTGATATCCAGTAGTTCCAGCACCATTTGTTGAAAAGATTATCCTGTCTTTATTGTATAGCGTTTGCTTCTTTGTCAAAGATCAGTTGACTGTATGTGGGTCTATTTCTGGGATCTCTACTCCGTTCATTTATCTGTTTGTCTATTCTTTGCAAACACCACACTGCCTTGATTACAGTAGCTGTGTAGTAAGATTAGAAGTCTGGTAATGTCAGTTCTCTGACTTGGTTTTCCTTTGATATTGTGTTGGATATTCTGGGTCATTTGCAAAGCTTTAAAACTCCTCAATGATAACAATAGCACAGAATCTAGATGACCTTGAGTATAAAATTACTTTTTAAAAATATTTCAAGGATATTTCCTTGAAAGAAATCATTGATATGCTGGACCTAATTAATTTAAAACTTCCACACTATTAAAATTGAAAACTAAAACACTATCAAAAGAATAGAAAACAGCACCAACTGGGATAAATTATTTGAAAAATAAAATCTGATAAAGGATTGTTATCTAAAATAAACAAAGAACTGTTAGAACTCAACAATAAAAAAAAATGATTAAAAATTGGCCAAGTCCTGAACAAATACCTCATCGAAGAAGAATTTCAGGAAGCAAGTAGATATGAAAAAAGGCCCAACATCTTATGCCATTCGGGAACTGCCTATTAAACATCCTTGTTACCACCACATGCGTAGAGTGGCCCAAATCCAAAAATCTGTCAGCACAAAATACTGGCAAGAACGGAGGGTAACAGGATTTCTCATTCATTGCTAGAAGAAATACAAACTGGAACAACTACTTTCGAAGAGAGTTTGGCAGTTTCTTACAAAACTAAATATACTCTTATTATTCGCTCCAGCAATCACGCTCCTTAATGTTATACAAATGAATTGAAAGCTTATGTTCACAGAAGAACCTAGAAACAGATAACAGCTTTATTCATAAATGCCAAATCTTAGAAGCAACTGAGATGTCCTCAGTAGGTGAAAGGATATATACATGGTGATATATCCAGACAAAGAAAAAAATGTAAGTTTATTTCTCCCAAAGACAGAGACAAAGAGACAGAACTCCCAACAGGATCGTAACACCAGGATCCACCCCCAGCTTCAGCCCGCCCCAAACATGGGTATACTAAAGGGGTCTCCAGATATGAACCTGGAACCTTGCAATATGGATCAATCTCCCACAGCTTCGTATTGCATGCCTGCCACCACCAGTCCGATGAAATATGATTCAGCACTAAAAAGAAATAAACTATAAAACCATGAAAATACATAGAACCTCAAGTGCAGGTTGTTAAGTCAAAAATGTCATGAAGAGAATACCTACTGTGTGACTTAAACTACATGATATCCTAAATAAAAAAGGCAAAACTATGCAGACAGTGGTTGCCAGAGTTTGGGGGTGAGAAGGACAGAATGAACGAATTTTATGGCATATTCTGTTATAATTGGTCATATGTGCAATTATACTTTTATTAAAACCTATGGAATATACACCAAGAGTGAACCCTAATGTACCCTATGGACTTTGGGTGATAACGATACATCAGTGAGGTTCATTGATTTCAACAAAGGTACCATGTAGTACAGTTGATAGTATGGGAAGCTGAGAGTTGGTATATGAGAACTCTGTATTCAGTTCAGTGTTGCTATGAAACTGAAACTTTTCTAAAAAATAAACTCTACTTTAAAAAAATGTAGCATATGATAAAGAATGTGTGTACCAATTAGAAAGAAGAAAAAAGGACAATGTTGCCGATTAACTGTGGCATAATCCTTTTAACAGTCTTTAGACTTCATGATTACTTAATTAAATACTTAATTTAACTAAAGGATCTTGTTATATATCAGTCTGGTACCTTGAAATCACTATACAATAAAACAGATTAGAAGAATTTTCACTCAACTTTATGAGATCGGTCTTCACTGCGGATTCAGTTTGCTAGAAGTCAGTTCCTTCTCGGATGACAGGGTGAGGCACTGATGTAAAGACATGGCCAACATGGAGCCCACTTCAGAGCCCACTCTGGAGTGGGCAAGACTTTAAGGGCCTGGACTGCAGTTAAAATTCCACCCTCAACCATCCTTATTTCTTTATTTCTGGTCACAGTTGTTGATCTTTATTAAACTCTTTGCTCTCCAAAACTCTCTTGATGTCAACTTCCATATGACCTGACTGGTAATACATTAACTGTGCAAAATAAATCCTTTTATAGATATCCATATTTTCACAATTTTAAGGTATTTCTTTTTTTTTTTTTCCCCTGTTTATTTTTTACCATAGAGTAACTCCACTCACTAGAGAGAAAAAGAGGCAGTAAGAAGAAAGTGAGACATCACTCCTGGAGTGGAAGGCTGCCCTACAATCACTTCTCCTCCATTCTCCTCTCAGGATTTTAGGCATGAATGCACACGCCCACCTACCCAGTGTCATTTTTAGGCCATTGGACTGGGATTTGAACTGCAGTTAGCCATGTGGAAGTTCACCACTGTAACCACTACGCCACCTGCTGGCCTTAAGGTTTCTCTTAGGTATTTCTAGTTTGTAATCGGTAAAACTGTCTGTTGTCTTTATGTTTTTCCTAATAGCACTGTCACTAAACCAATTTCTGTGAGTTTACTCGATCTTAAAATTTTTAGATATAGGGGACCAGCAGTTAGTGTAATTATGTCGCTGGAACGTAGTCGACCGCGGTTCGAGTCCCGGACTTAAACTCAATTTCCCGAGAGGAGAATGGAGGAGAAGGGATTGCAGCGTGGCCATCCCTCCTGGGGGGTGATTTCCTGCTTTCTATCTCTCTGTCTCTCTCTGTCTGTCTGGCGAGCGCACGCGCCCTATCTCTCCAAAAAAAAAAAAAGAAAAAAAAAAAAATTTTTAGATATCAATGTCTGACACATCTACTCAAATAAAATGAATAGATTACATAATTTATAGTATTGTATTAATACATGGCTTGGTTAATCTGACTTTTAGCCTGAACCTATAAAATAAGAGTTGAACCAGCAGTTAGCGTAATGGCTAACTCCCACGTAGTCGACCGGGAGTTCGCGTCTCGGATGGCTTACAACTCACGCCGGGCGCTTTGCCCAAGATCCCGAGAGGAGAATAAGGTGACCATCCCCCCTGGGGGGTGCTCACTTTCTGTCTCTATGTCTCTCTCTGTCTGTCTGGCGAGCGATATTCTTAAGAGTTCCATGGTTCTTTGTGTAAGGCAGCCAATGTTTGATTTTTATCATGCAGAAATGAAATAAAGCAGGTGTTTGAATACTTCTGTTAAATTTATCAGTAATATGTGAGAATTTCTAGATATATATTCCTTTTGATAATAGAATAAGGCTTCTGATTTCCTATTTGAAAATTCATACTAAGTTAAGAAAGAGAAAAATCTGTCAAAATTAACCAATCCCAGAAGTGAGCACTTGGTAGAGAATGTCTTCCACAAGGCTTCACAGCTTGCCTTTCAGTTTTCATTTTGCTTTGTACAATGTAGAACTGACTGTACGTTAGCATAGGCACAGATCAGGTCAGAGTGGACAGCGAAATGATTTCCTGAACACTGACTCTATTTACATGTATTACTTAGAGAAAAGAAAAATACATCAGGACTTTTCTGATGACCTAATATTTTCTGAGGTGAGAAGAATTCTATACAATTGGACCTGTTTTTTTTTTGTTTTCTTTTTTTTTTGTTATTTTTTTTTCAGCACATTCCAAATAGGAGAAAAGCATTTGAATATTGTGATTTATTTAATTTTACTCTTTTTAGAGAGAGATTTTTGCTATAGGATGTGGTTTCTGAGAGAGAGAGAGAGACAGAGAGATAGAAAGCGAGAAATCACCCCCAAGGGGAGATGGCCATTCTGCAATCCCTTCTCTCCATTGTTCTTTCAGGATTTTGGGCATGCACATACACATACCTGGCATGAGTAAGCTGCCCAATCTGGGACTCAAACCATTGTCAACTCTGTGGAAGTCTAGAGAAATAACCATTACCAATCATCTGCTGTTCCCTCAGTATTGTCATTTTAAAAGTGAAATTCTTGTCCTTTGTCATTGTATAGTATAAAGTATAAATAAAATATTAATGAACAAAATAAGATTACTTTTTAGGTTTATTTATCTTCTTCATGAGTAAGAGAGACAGAGACAGCACATTCAAAAGCATACCTGCCTGGTGACCCACCTCCAGCGCCAGCCAGCCCTGGAATGTGGGCACACACTCACCCTCTGGGTCCAGGAACATCTCCTCCTGAAAACCTAGAACCCTCTGCCACAAAGCCAGTCTGATCCTATGAAATAATTAGATTCTCTAAAGAATTATGCATTTAGTATTAAATTTTTTTTGCTTTCATTTTTTAATTGTAAGTTATGTTCAACCACAAGGAAATAATAGACATTATTGATGATAAAACATGAGGAGTTGCTTAATGTTCTTTATATCATATAGTTTTCAAATAGGAATATAAAAACACTTCCATAAGGTTCTAAGAATGATATATTTTAGTGTAATAATCATTGAAACCCATGTTCACATGTAAACTATGTTTTTGATGTTTTCCACAAGCATCATAAAATCTCTTAGATATTTATATCTAGTATAGTTCAACCTCTCTACTAAGTACTTTATATATGTATTATGCAAATAAATTAAAGCTTAGTAAGCTCAATATAGCAATGGGTACAATAAATACAAAGATATCAAATCATTCAAGACACATAATATAGTTAGGTAGAAACTTCAAGTAGCATTATTTAATTTGAATTTTAATTAAGTCAAAATAATCCAGAGAAAACAATTTAAAAAGAAGAAACTGAAAAGTCAGAAGAATATGTATTTTAGTGTCAGTACTGTTGAGATAAAGGGCCAGCCCCATGGGCTGGTGGTTAAGAAATCCCAATTCCACATAGCTGACAGCCTGGTCCAGTCTTAGTCCTAATAATAAGAAAAATACACCAGGCACGTGTGTGTGTGTATACTTAAAATCCCAAAAGGATGGAGAAATGGTGGAGCCCTGTCTGGGGATGTTCTCTCTCTTTCTCACAAACACACACACCTTTTGACAATAATAAGATAAAATAATTAGAGATAATTCTTTTATGCTGATTTTAGCTGCCCCATGAATTACTGTTTTTTATTTATTCATGAAGATAGTTAAATCAAATAAGACTAGAGCATTGTAAACATATTTTATTAATTATTTCTGGTGTATCAAACATATAAGGAATAATGTTTTCAACTCACCATATACATAATTTACAAAATATTACAAATACCATTAGAATCTATGGATAATGCTCATCAATAGCATATCTCCCCTGTAAGATAAGTACTATTTCTTAGAGTTTCAAATGCTATAAATGTACAAATACATGTATAAGCTGCTAAAATAATTTTAGATTAAGTAGAGCAGTGATTCCACTATCTTCTTTAGGTAAAAAGAATGATGTTTTAATTTATATATATATTGATATTAGAAAAAAAATTTCCCTATCTATGTAAATATTTTCTATGGGAAGTTATGTAAAATTGAAATTCATTGGGCTACATGTTTGTGATATTTCATTTTATTATAATTTTCAATCTGTCTTAAAAATATTCCCACTATGTAACAACTCAATTAAACCAGCAAAGTTAATTTTTAAATGTTAACATAAACTGGCTTTAAAATGTAGTTAAACGATCACAAATTATTATTTAGAATTTTCTACCATACTATGTCACTATGCATAAGAATATAAAGAAAATTAGGAGGCAAATGAGCTATATTTCCTCTTTAGTTCTCGCTATATTATTTAAAACAAACATTTTCTATAATTTCATCGTTGATACTTCCTTACACAGTATGCTGTTTAAAGTCAAGGTAATATCATTTTCATTTAATATAAATGTCTCTTAACATCCTCTACAATGTCTTTAATACTATAGCACATTCAAATTTAAAGGTACGATAAATGTATATTACAGTACCTTACACAGGCTTCCGCTAGCTCCTTGAAAGAATACGTTGAAAGCGGTGTGGAAAAATCCCACTAGGAGATCAAGATCTCAACAAGGTTTTTACCAAGTGCTTAGAGGAAAACCCACATAACAGTTAGATGGAAACATCCCATAGAGTTTGTTTCAATTTAAAGTGGTAAGTAGCAACAAAGTATATGTTTTAAACAATTATCACTTCACAGACTACTTATCCCTAATCGATTTAAATTTAATTTTTTGTTTTTATAAAATAAAATATTATCTACCCTGTCCTTAAAATACTTCCCACATTATATACCCATCATCTGATAAGATAGATGACAAAGATGGCAAACAGGAAGAAAATATGTAAAAAACGTAGGGATGTAAGAGTCTTTATAATTTGATCCTTTTAACTCATTGATAGTGTCCTATTTGTTGATCTTTTGACATAGTATATATTTGTGAAGTTTCATTATAGAGAAAGAAGAAACAGTTAACTGACCATATGAAATTACCTTTAAACAACTGAGCCATCTGGTAAATAGTGTATTTATGTATTTAAATTTGGCTTTCAAATCATGTTTTCTTAAGGAACCTTGAATATTCAAAATCACAAATAAATTTGTTAAAATTTAGTTGACCGTGAGACAGAATCAAATTAATTAACCTAGTCAGTGAAATAAAGATAGCAGCGTCTTTCCTTTGTCTTTGGCACACTTGCCATGAAAGGAAAGTTCCAGTATCTTTCTCCAGGAAGCCCCACGTAGCCCTGTTACCTTGAAGGCAGCCACACGCCATTCGGAATGGGGACACACTGCCAAACGTAGGGAAGGCCTTGGCACTGCAGAGCCACGTTTTGCATATTTGTACTAGGCCCACTGCAGTGACAGCTGCTGAGACAGATTTCAAAGTCTTTTCCATCGCCAGTTACCCACGTATTTCTATCCTTGGCACCTCTTTCAAGAATAGAAAATACCAGCTGTTCCTTCTGGCCACCAAGGCAGTGCATAGAATTGCTTTCTTCCCCAAAATAAATCAATAAGAAATAGATAACAATGACAGGAAGTAAAATTGAAGTGGAGATAGGGATTACCAACCAAAAAAAAAAAATTTCTATAATGTTAACCCTTCTAACTAGTATGTCAATACTCTTGACTCATACTTGATCCAAAATATCATGCTGCACCTAATCTTTCCTGAAAACGCAAGCGAAATTAAAAAAAAAAAAAAAAAAAAAAAAAAAAAAAAAAAAAAAAATCAAAAGCTACTAATGGCCTGGATGATGTGTTTAAGGTCTTAAGAGAGAGTTCAGTATGTTCCTGAAGAAGTGCCAGAAAATGTCTGTATCCTATGAATCTCTGCAGCCAATGCCCTGGATCCTACCCAAATGTGGTGGATTTCATGCAACAGTTTTAAAATACTATGGCTATTATATAATAATTAAAATTCAGTTCATGAGTGAAAAGCAGTTTTTTAAATAACTGGAGCATGTGGGAAAGACCTAAATAAAGAAGCCTATGAATTTATAGGTTTTCGTCTTACTCACCATAACATAGCACTGCTAGAAATAGAGGGTAGCATCATATTTAGTTAAATTTTAAAACGCTTATCTATTATCATTAAGGCCTCTATAAATATTTAGTAACCCTTCTGGTTCTCTCTTTGTAAGTATTATTCTTGTACTTTTTTATCTTTCTGATTTAAAATAGACTCATAAATACATTAGCATAACATTGAAAAAATCTATTTTTACTGAACTCCTACAGTATGTCAGTAAAAGAAGAAATAAGTTCACCACATAGATTTTATTTTATTTATTTTTTAAAGACTCATTTATTTAATTTTATTTATTCATTCATTTATTTTAATTTGACCAGAGAGAGAGAGAGAGACAAAGAGAGAGAGGAAGTGAGAAAGCAAGCCACCAGGTCCAGGACTTGAACTATGGTAGGCCATGTGTGAGTGTCCAGCACCTTAACCACCACGCCACCTGCTGGTGCCACCACATAGATTTTAATTTCTACCATGTAAGTATATGTGTATTATAATAATTTCAGTAAACTTTCAAAAAGCATATTTCGATAGTTCTTCAACCAATGCTAATAAATATTTTGAAGTTTGTAAGTACTGATTTTATAAGATTTTGGTAAAGCATTTATCATTAAATACTAAATGTCAGTCTTAAATTGACCGAAGAAAATACAAATATGGTTGATTAGTAAGTGGTTACTTTAAAATGGTTATATTTTATTTCATATTTTCTGTACTAAGAGATACGTAAAATAAGGAGACTGGATGGAATGAATGAGCTAGGGGCTCAATGGTACTGTTAGACATTACCTACTACTTGTTTAGCAGGTTTTAAATGCCATTCTAATTTAAGATGTTTTCAGAACATAGTAGACTGTATTGTAATTCTTGTTGCATACCTGGGATTAAAATTAGACTGTATATTTAAAAATCTACACAATATTTGAGTCACACCAAATGTTTCCTTTTCATTCAGCTACTCTCTCCCTGCTTGGTTGTTCTTTCTTTTTAATAATATTTTTTTATTTTAAAGAATTAACCTATTGTTTTATTAATGAGAGTTAGATTTTATTTATTCAACGCCTAGTTTATTCTTTCTTCTCCTTAAAAACTGTATTCCTCATATAGCTATATTATTCATTTTTTTCCTTCAGAATTGAAATCTTGCTTATTTCTCGATGTGATTTTACAAAAGATAGCATAACCCATTTCAAACCTATTTAACGCTTGGGTTAGGACTCCCCTACCTATCTTCTTTCATTCCCATCTATGATTTCTTTATAAGCATTCAAATGATTTATCCTCCCCCACCAACCAAAATACTAACATTTATAAAGGTTACATTCCTTAAATGTGTAAGCAGTAAACTTCTAAGTTGAAGCAATTGCTTTAGAATGTTACATATGTGATCTTACAAATGCAGAGGAATATTGCCACATTTGGTACCATCAGAAATGCCAACTGAGAAGTGGTGCTCTCACTGAACATCACACAAACCTGGACCATAGGAAAAGGCATGGTTGTGAGGACACTTGAGTCACAGGGGTAGCACTTCATATCTAAGGAAATGTATGTGAGGTTCTTGAAACGTAATTTGGGACATGTTTTTACTCTCAATTTTTCCTTAGCAAAAGCATTTTGAAAATGAAACAGCCAATATAGGATTCTCTTATTTACCGAATCCACATACTTTAGAATCCTGATTTTTTTCCACTGACATAATAAATTAAGATCAGAAGTCCTCTTTTGTTATGACCCAAAGTTTACATTTAAAAAATAGAAAATAAGGTTTTGTTTTGCTTAGTTTGGTTTTGGCACATCATTTTTCTTTTCACTCTGTTTCTGCCTTTTGTTCTAGAGTTTCTTTGTTGGGTGAACAACCATATATCTTAAAGGAATGACATTGCTGTCTCTGGAATTCATTCTGGAGGTACGACATCAGGGAAATCCATCTCCATTTTCTTCATCGACAATGTCCACATACTTGTACTATTATATTAAGTAAACGCAAAAACTATTTGCCTGAAGATCAAAATCTGTACTCTTTTTATCATGTCTTTGGCTGCTTAATACTTTGTATCTATGGTTGCTTTAATTATTAAAACTATTTATTTAGTCCCAGTGCATAACAATCACATGACATAAGTTATCTCTAAAAAATCAGAACCACCTTGTGTTTTCTATCCGAGGACACTGACAGAGAACCTAAGAGACTTTCCTTACAACAAACAGCTAGCAATATAGAATGCAGACTCTGCAGCTCAGCCACAATGGCACAGTAGTAGCTCATGTTCTACAAGGCTGAAAACCATAAGGAAGATCAAGACTCTGTTCCCAGGACACCGTGTGCACACCAGGTACATGTGTTCTTGCCCATGATCCTGGCAGAGGGGAACACCGTGGTGAGAGGGCAGGGCAATCCTGGTGGGAGACCATGATCCTCTCTTTCTCTCAAGAAAAAAACTTAGGAAAAAAAAGACTTTGAATTCACATTTAGCTGTTCCACAGAGTATATTTTTCTCATCCTTACTACTCTGCTTCTGCCTTATGGTTTATTATTCTATATTTTAATTTTAAATTTCACATGGAGAGAAAGGAACTGGATTTAGGGATTACTGGTTATAAAAGACTTCAGCTATGTAGGTGATGATTAATATTACACAAGATATGCATTCATACATTATTGTTTATTAAAAATAAATTATGTGCTTTCAAGGACTAGTCGATCTGAGTTTATTAAATGTTTCCATTTTAATAGTTGAGCTTGAAAAATGTTTCACCATAAAACTCTGGTGGTAGAATTTAGTATTTTGTAGTACATCATGGCTTAGGGTGGCTAAAATTATTATTTTTCTGAGAGAGAGAGATTTTTGCTATAGGGTGCATATACTCACAGAGAGACAGAGAGAAAGAGACAGAAAGTGAGAAATCACCCCTCCCCCCTCAAGGGGGGATGGTCACACCACAATCCTTTCTCTTCATTCTCCTCTTGGGGTTTTGGGTATGCACACACAACTGCCCAGCATGAGTTTCAAGCATCTAGGTTAGAGACTGGAACTACGGTCAGCCATGTGGGAGTCCAGCAACATAACCATTATGCCATCTGCTGGTCCCACTAATATTACCTTTTAAATTGTGACAAAGCTAAGTTCTAGCTTTAGTTTTGTTTCAATAAGTGGACATTCAGCCTTAAAGGGAAGATTTCTTAAAAAGTATGTTTTTTTTTTTTTTTCAGTTGAGAAATAGATATGAATAATAAATAGCCTTATTTTACCAAGAATAGACATAACTGGACACCAAGTCTCTGGGAATTTTGTCATGGTAACCCAAGTCATTCTTACCCCAAGCATTTCATGTGGTTCTCTACTCAGAAGTTTCTCTCCCTTATATGTAATTCCCTCGGTATTATTTCCTGAGCTCCTGGGCACTGTAAGGAACTTTGTTATTGTTCTGTATGTCCTAGGATTAGATTCAATCACAAGATTTTTCAGGTCAGAAACATTGTCCTAAAATCAAATCAATATTAAATATTTGATTAAAATGGAAATTCTTAGGGCCAGCAGCTGGTGTGGTGGTTAATATGTTGTTCTCCCACATGCCGACCATGGTCCTAGTCCTGGACCTGATGACTTGAAAATCATGCTGGGCAAGTGTGTATGCATGCCCGAAGTCCTGAGAGGAGAATGGAGGAGAAGGAATTGTGGGATGGCCATTCCCCTTGGGGTATGATTTCTCACTCTCCATCTCACTTTCTCTCTCTTTCTTGTGAGCATACTCACTCTATGACAAACAATAATAATAAATAACAGTGAAAATTCTTCACAATATTCTTTGGAACCAATTAAGTACCAACAATTGCCTTTTATTTTCAAGTTATCATTAGCAAGGAAATTTAATAACAAGGACATATCTATGAAAGTTTTATAATACAAATTTTGTGGGGGCATACGTAGTAAATAAAATTTCATGTCTGCCACATTGATAGCTAATTTACATCAGTTCCTTATGGGAAAATATGATTTCATCAGTCTATGAAATTCTCTCCGATAATGCAGAATACCACGTCAGAGAACCCAGCGTGGCAGATCATCAGAGAGTAAAGTAGGTGCAGGCTGCCACTAGAAATGAGTCAAGGTATGGTCTCTTAATTTCCTTATAAGCCTCTCTACTGATCACGGGTCCTCGAGGATCTGGTGAGTTCCCCCAGACTAGATCGCGTACCTTGATCAATATGGGAATTTTAGCTATCATTGGTTGAGTCAAGGAAATAATGACAGATATTCCAAATCAAGGGTAAAACACATCAGTATCATGCCAACGATAGTTCTCAGTTATAATTTTAAGCAGAAACTAAAGATTTTTTAAGTACTCAATATTATTCAAAGACAATTTTGAAATATATGGAAAATCTTTTTCTTTAGATATGTACTTTATCAAAACTCAAACCTTGATTAGAAGTAATAAATTGCACAGTGAATTTAATAAGAACATATCAAAACTAATGTATTTATCTTCTTAATACATTTTCTTTATTTTATAAATGTGAAATTTTATATCCAGAAAATAAAGCTGAAATTTGAAATTTTAGTAATGATTTCTACTTCTCGTTCCTCTACTTTAAAAGCGTCTCATAAATAATTTATTTGTAGCTTTTCCTTTAAAGATGTGACTTACCTTTCAAAAATCATGAGCCTTTGTTTGAAATGTCATCACCACCACATGGATTACTGAATCTCAGTTCACAAGCCATGATCATTTCATTTGTTCAGGGATGTAGAAAGAAGGCAGCTTGATTTTGTAAAGCTAGACCGCTGAGTGGCAAAATAGCTATGCTTTATCTCATGATTATATCTAATGGGATCAGCCGTTAGAGAATAAGCAAATCAGACTAAAAGGACAGCCTCAAAAGTATTCACCTCTAGCACCCTTAGAACACCACGTGAAATCACTGCTATAAAAGGCCAGGTTTATATCCTTGGGAGCAAGCTACTGTTGATTGTCCCTTACTATTGTATATGATGACATAATGAACCTAAAATATATTCATTAAGCTGCATGTGTGGTTCATCTAAGAAGTTAATGTAGTAATGTTAAAAGAAGTCAGGGAATAAAGTGAAGTCAAAGAACTTCAAGACCTTTAACTTACTATCTCACAATATCCTGTCAAAATCAAAGGGATTGTCATTCATGGCATGGCTTGCATCTATATTTACCATGAACAGTGTCTCCTTTTTCATATCAGCGTATTAGCAACTATTACAGTTCAGCTAGTTTCAGGTAGCATTTACTGTGCTTACTTACTGATTTATTGATTACATAAAAAGTTGATACACCTGAATTTATTCAAGCAATATTTGCAACATTTTTAAATTAACTTAAGTTAACCAAAATGTCCATAATATTGATTGCGTCTTTCCTACTCTAAGAGCTAAACATCCAGGAGCCTGTGCTGCTGCATACCAGGAAGAAGTGACAGCTAGTAAGGGAGGTTGAAGCAGGAGACTGCTCCAGGCTTCTTGCTGCCTCCCAACCTGTCCTGGGAGTCTGTGCTGCTGTGGACCAGGGAGAAGCAGCAGCTGGTGAGGGAAGCTTGAGGTAGGAGACAACTCCAGGCTTCTTCTAGCCTCCCAATTTGTCCCAGGAATATTTGGAAACAAAATAATTTTCTGAATGCACTACACGGCTCCTTGCCCTCTCCTCTCTGTAAATCTCCAGGTTAGCCCCAGGTGCACATTCAAGAAACTGGGAAAGGAAATGACACCTAACGGTGGCTATATACATACTCTGACTGGAAGACAAGGGCTTCTACCAAGAACACATCTGAGTAGAGCTCTTCTTCCCCCTGACATAGAATCAACAACAGAAAAGCAGGAAGCAATGTGTAGCCCATCAGATGACTAGAAACTGGCACAGAGGCACAAAATGTATGGGAAAACAAGTAAATCCTTCTTCCTCAATAAAGCAGAGCAACTCTTCTTCAACCATGAACAGCACAAAGAAATTTGCAGGAATGTCAGAAATAGAGTCCAGAATATTCAGGGTGACAGAGATGAGGAAGTCTTTTAAGAATTTGAAGGAGGAGATAGAGACCCTTAAAAAATTCAGTCAAGGGAACCAGCAGTTAGCGTAATGGCTATGTCGCTGGACTCCCATGTAGTCAACCGTGGTTCGCGTCCCGGACCCGGTGGCTTCAAACTCACGCCGGGCACCTGTGCGTGTGTGCCCAAGATCCCGAGAGGAGAATGGAGGAGAAGGGATTGCGGCTTGATCATCCCCCCTGGGGGGTGATTTCTCGCTTTCTGTCTCTATGTCTCTCTCTGTCTGTCTGGCGAGCGCACACGCCCTATAGGGAAATCTCACCAAAATAAAAAAAAAAAAATCAATCAAAACATCTAGAGCTAATAGTAATATAGGGAATCAAGACCTTCCTTGAAAGTATTAATAGTAGACTAGATCATGCAGAAGACAGAATCTCTGAGCTGGAAGGCAAACACTGTGACTTAGATAAAACAATCTCAATCAAAATTACTATATCCAACAAGAACATCCTTCAAATAGAAAGAAAAGATTAAAAAAAAATTCTCAGATAAACAAACCTGAAAGAATTTACCAACAACAGACCAGCTCTTCAAGAAGTACTAAAGGAGTGCTATACCAGGAAAACTGAAGAGAGTCAGGCAGAAAAAGGTGAACAAAAATCAACAAAGAAAATGACTAATATAATTATAGGGGCAACTCCAGAAATATCGATAATAATGTTGAATGTTAATGTTCTTCAATCAAGAGGCAGACTGGTTAAATGAATAAAAAATAAATAAATAAATAAATAAATAAATAAATAAATAAGCACCAGAAATCCTCTATGAAGTGCCTATAAGAAATGTACCTCATGGATAAAGACATACATCAACTAAATGTGAAGTTCTGAAAAAAGGTATTCCACCCAAATGGAAACCAAAAAATGGATGAAGTCACAATACTGATTTCAGACAAAATAGGCTTTAAGACAAAATCATAAGAAGAGACAAAGAAGGACATTATATTGTAGTAAAAGGGCTAATTCACAGAATATATAACACTTATAACTATCTTTGCACCCAACACAGGAGCAGCCAAATATGAGAAAGAAAAGACTGGTGGATCTAATAGGAGTGACAGACTGCAACACACTAATTGTTGGGGTTCTCAACACTCTACTATCTCCTTTGAACAGATAATCTAGACAAAAAATAAGCAAAGAGATACAGGATCTAAATGACACCATAAGTCAAATGGACTGAACAGACATCTATAGAACCTTCCACCCAAAAGCCATGAAATATACATTCTTCTCACTGCCACATGGAATCTTTTCGAAGATTAAACATATGACAGGGAACAAAACAATCCTTTGCATATTCAAAGGCATGGACACTATATTCAGTATCTTCTCTGACCATGATGGATTTAAACTTGATATTAATTTTGGAAAAAAAAAAAACTCAAAAATAGAGAAATATATGTAAACTAAAAAATCTATCCCTAAATAACTTCTAAACTATAGAAGACATTAAGACTCAAATCAAAAGATTCATAGAAAGCAATGATAATTGGAGTACATAAGTTTCCATAATTTATGGGACACAGCAAAGGCAGTCATAAGAGGGAAGTTCATAGCAATTAGTGCACATAGAAAAAAGATGGAAAGGTGACAAATAGACAACTTAATATCATACCTCAGGGACTGAAAAATCAATGCCAAAAATTTCCCAAAAATGCCAGGAGAAAAGAAATAATAAGAATTTTAGCAGAAATAAATGAAATAGAAAATAAAGACTATACAGAAAATAAATTAAACCAAATGTAGGCTCTTGGAAAAGATTTCTTTTAAAAATTGATACCATTAGCTAGACTAAGTAAAAAGAAAGACCAGATAAATCAATTCACAATGAAATGAGCAATATTAAAACAGACATAATAGAAATACAAAACATCATTAGAGAATACTATGAATGAGTATATGCCAACAAACAAGAAAACCTGGATGAGATGGACAAATTCTGGACACATATAATCCACCAAGATTGAATCAGCAAGACATAGAAAGCTTGAATAGACCCATAACCAACAATGAGATTGAATCAGTAAAACATAACCTCCCAACAAAGAAAAACCCAGTACATGATGGCTTCACTTCTGAATTGAACTAACTGTCAAAGAAGTGTTAACCCCCCATTCTACTCAAGTTATTTTTAAATATACAAAAAGAAGAACCCCCCCCCAAATTCATTTTATGAAGTCTCCATCACCCTCATCCCCAAAACAGATAAGGGCATGACAATAAAGGAAAACTACAGACCAATATCTCTGATGAATATCAATGCAAAAAATCTCAATAAGATACTAGTAAATCATGTCCAACAACATATAAAAAAGATTATACATCACGACCAAGTAGGCTTTTTTTCCAGGAATATAAGTGTGGTTCAATATATGCAAAACCATAAATGTAATACACTATATTAACAGAAGGAAAGATTAAAAAAATATATGTTCATATCAATTGATGAAGAAAAAACATTTGATAAAATACAACATCCCTTCATGATTAAGACACTCAGCCAAATCAGCATAAAAGTGTCATTTCTCAACACAATAAATGCCATCTATTGAAAACCCTTAGCTAATCTCATATTGAATGGGGAAAATCTGAAAGCTCTTCCACTAAATACTGGTACAAGACAAGGCTGCCCACTTTCTCCACTTCCTTTAAATATAATACTGGAAGTTATAACCAATGCAATCAAAAACCACAATAAAATAAAAGGCATTAAAATAGAGATAGAAGAGGTGACATTATCTATTTGCAGATGACATTATTTTATACCTAGAAGACCCAAAAGTATACATGAAAGAACTCCTGGAAGAAATAAATGAGTGTAGTAAAGTATAAGTATACAAAATCAACATAAAAATATCTATAGCATTTCTATATATGAACAACAGGTAGACTGAAGTAGTAATCCTACCATAACCACAAATACTGTAAGATACCTAGGAATAAATCTAACTAAGGAAGTCAAAAAACTCTGCAAATAAAACTACAAAAATCTAAACTATACCAATAATACCACAAAAATCAAAAAATGACACCAATAAGTGGAAAGATACCCCATGTTCCTAGATTCAAAGAAGTAATATAATCAAAATGACAATTCCATCCAAATTAATCTGCATATTTAACACAGTCCCTATCAAATTATCAGAGATATTCTAGAAAAATCTGGAAAAGAATAATATAATTTATCTAGAATCATAAAATACTCCATATTGCAAACGCAGTCCTGTGTAAGAATGAACTAGAAGGTATTTCACTCCCTGACCCCAAAATATATTACAAAGCTATGATAATCAAAACAGCATGTTATCGGCACAAAAACAGACGTGTGAACCAATGGAACAGAATAGAGACTCCAGAAATAAACCCCAAAACATACAGCCAGCTGATCTTTGACAAAGGGCATGAGTTGGTTCAGTGGGAAAAAGAAAACCTCTTTAGCAAATGGTGTTGCAAAAACTGGGTATCTACCTGCAGAATGATGACTCTGGACACCTTTTTCTCACCATTAACAAAAATCAATTCAAAGTAAATCAAACTTCTAAACCTAAGACTTCAAACTGTAAAACTACTGCTGAAAAACACTGGGGACACTTGGTATATATTAAGTGGAGCCATACAATGTCTCTCCTTCACTTTCTGTCAAAAACCTTAGGGTTTGCGAAAGAGTAGGGTCTGAGGAAGGACATTTAGAAGAAAAATAGGGAGACAAAGCATTAATGGGACAAAGAAATGTGTTATTATTTGTTGAAAATATTTTATAGTTTTATAAACTGACATAGGGAGAAATGTTCACCTGTTGAAATATTCACTTTGTAAGCTAAATAATGTGACTGAATGTATAAAAGAAAATAAAATGAAAAAATGGAAAAAAAAAAAACTGGGGAAACTCTGGGAGACATTGGAGTAAGCAAAAGACTTCTTAAATAATACCCTCAAAGCATAGGCAATAATCTCAAAAATAGACAAGTGTGTTTACATCAGATTAAGAAGTTTTTGAACAGCAAAAGACACACTAATTAGCGTGAATCAACAACCTCAGAATGGGAGAATATTTTTGTGAACTATGCCTCATGTAAGGGACTGATAACCAGAATACACAGGGAACTTAAGCAGCTAAATTGAAAAACAAAAAAATGAACAACCCAATTAAAAGATAGGAAAATGAGGTCTACAACACCTCTCTAAAGAGGACATATGAACAGCCAAAAAGCCTATGAAAAAACGCTGTACATCCCTCATCATAAGGGAGATGCAAATCAAAACCACGTTGAGATACCACTGTACTCCCGTCAAAATGGCTAAGATTTAAAAAAAAAAAGAAAATGGTAAGTGCTGGTGAGGCTGTAGTGAAAAAGGGGACTCTCCTACATTTGTTGGTGGGAATAAAATTAGTCCAGTGACTGGGGAGAACAACATGGAGGTTCCTCAAAGTTCTAAAAATAAAACTACTATATGATCCAACAATTCCACTCCTGGGTATCTACCCTAATGATAAGAAAACACTCAATTGGAAAAGTGCTTGCACATCTATGTTTATTGCATCATTATTCACAAATGCTAAGACCTGGAATCAAGCCAAATGTCTATGAACAGATGATTGGATTGAAAAAGTGTGGCACATATACTCTATGGAATACTTCTCAGCTATAAAAAAAAAAAAAAAAAAAAAAAAAAAAAAAAAAAAAAAAAAAAACAGGACCCTGGCATTTGATAGAAAGTGGATGAATATGGAAGATTTAGTGCTGAGTGTAGCAAGCCAGACTATGAAAGAGAGACATTATATGTCTTCACTTAATATATATCGACCATCTACGGGGCCGGAAGGTGGGTGTGGTGGTTAAGGGCATTGGACTCCCACATAGCTGACCATGGTTCAAATCCGAGATCTGTGGTTTGCTTTCTCACTTTCCCTCTCTTTCTCTGTCTCTCTGTCCTTCTGTGGTCAAATTTTAAAATAAATAAATAAAGTTAAAAAAATAATTCTTTAAAAATATACTGACTATCTGCACTTTATGGCAGAAACTGATGTAAATAGGAGCATGGAAAATGGTTATGGATATAAGCAGACAGTATGGAGTGGAAAGAGAGTGGGAGAAAGGTGAAAATGAGAGGAAAGAAATCAAGGAGAAAACTAGAATCAAGACTTTTATGGGACACAGAAATGGATATTTATCTGTTGATGATAACACATGTGGTATCTTCAACTGGACCAGTGTAAAGTGTATTCAATTTGGGTAAATTCACTTTACACATTGTAGTGATGCACAGTGACTAAATGTATAAAACAAATTAAATTTTTTTAAAAAAACAATTTTCACTGAGAACTTTTATTTTTTAAAGAATTATTTAATTTTATTTATTAATTCATTTTTTCATTCCTTTTTATTTTACTTATGTATTTTTAAAATTAATTTATTTTACATTCATTCACTGAGCATCAACACAGCATACAAAATGTGATTTCCTATCCAGAATACACTGCATAGTGGCTTAATCATGCATGTTATCATTGATAAATAATTTTCCATTTCTTGCTTCATATATATTTTTTCCCCTATTTCTCTCTCCCCACTAAGAGAACTTTTAGACATCATACATCTCTAAACAACTAATTGAGAAATTGCGGTTTAAAAAATTAATGGAGGGAGAACCAGCAGTTAGCGTAATGGCTATGTCGCTGGACTCCCACGTAGTCAACCACGGTTCGTGTCCCGGACCCGGTGGCTTAAAACTCATGCCAGGCGCGTGTGCGTGCGTGCCCAAGATCCCGAGAGGAGAATGGAGGAGAAGGGATTGCGGCATGACCATCCCCCCTGGGGGGTGATTTCTCGCTTTCTGTCTCTATGTCTCTCTGTCTGTCTGGCAAGTGCACGTGCCCTATAGCAAAAACCTCTCCAAAAAAAAAAAAAAAATTAATGGAGGGAAAAATTAAATATTAAGAAAAATGACCAAAATACTATGAATTCTATGTCAACAAATTTTTGTTGTTGTTATTGTTTGTAATGAATTTTGGTTTTTCTTAAAATAGTTCTTTTTTTAAAAAAAGAAACTAAACATCTATAGTAAAAATGAATCCAGTGGAATTAGCAGCAAGTTAGTAGTTACAAATATAAAAATATGCTAAGAGTTTTGGAAGAAATTGAAGCCAGAATAAATGGTAACATCTTATCAGAAACTGATAATCATTTTGAGCTGTACAAATCTACTTGAACATATGACAAGAGATATGGAAAAATCACATAGAAATTTAAAGGTGTTACAATACCTAATATGCATAGAGGGCTTCTTTTGGTTTTTGTGCCCAAATCACATCAGAAAATATTTCACTCTCCCTGATATCAGGAATAGTTCACAGGGGAAATTTTAGAAGCATCATTTATTTTATACTGTTGTTATTTATTCGTTTTTGGGTTTTGATTAATTTTTTTCCCCAAGAAAATAAATTTCTAGTACCAAAAATTTCCTTAACTTCAAGATATACAAGTTATGTGAATTTCCAACATCTTAAGTAAGGAATAAGAACCACGAATTTCTAGAAAACACAGCAGCAATAGCAATTCATGAGTTCAAGATGCACAGTCAAAAGTAATCCCACAAGTTGTAAACTCAGAAATTCATTTAAACTGATTACCTGCAAAGAGTCCGTCTTTACCTATGCCATATAAAGTTATTCACATAATTTGAGGAAAAAAAAAAGGAAGGACGTTTGTGTAATAAATCCTGATAATATTCTAGATTTATTTCCAAAATATTGAAGGATTCTCACTCATTCTATGAAGTATCTGAAGAAAAACTAGTAACAGTGTTTCATCATGATTAAGAAGCAAAACCTTAGAATGTTAACTACTGGCATTCTTAGCTGTGTGAGCTTGGGCAAGATATTCAGTCTCTCTTAGCCTCAATTTTCTCATCTATATGTAATAGTTAACTTACAGTTTCTGAAGTATTAAGTAATGTGTGAAAAAGCTTTATCTCAAGTTATGACATGGTCATTTACAATGAGGATACCCATTATTATTAATAATACCCATACTGAAAAAAAAAATCAATGTTGTAGCAACTAAATGATGTTGGTAACTAATGGGTAATTTCAGCTGTTAGTTGTCGACAGGGCTATGAGATGCTCAGGGAGTTGGTAAAGCATTATTTGTGTGTATGTCTATGAGGTTGCTCTCAGAAGAAATTAGCATATGTGTCAGTTGTCTGAGTAAGAAAGATCTGTCCTTACCAATGTGGGCATACACCGTATGGTCTGTGGAGGGCCTAGTTAAAACAGGCAGAGAAGGGACCAACAGATTACTTAGCAGTTACATTGCTGGACTCCCACATGACTGACCATAGTTCAAGTTTGTGGAGATCTGGTGACTTCAAACTCAAGCCAGGACGTGTGTGTGCATGCTCAAGATCCCAGGAGGAGAATAGAGGAGAACAGAGGAGAAGGGATTGTGGCATGACCATCCCCCAGGAAGTGATTTCTCACTTTCTGTCTGTCTCTCCAGCACACTTTAGCAAAACTCTATTTAAAAAAAAAAAAAAAAAAAAAAAAAAAAAAAAAAAAAAAGTCAGAGGAAAGAAGAATTCTCTTTCTTCTGAATCTGGGACATCCATCTTCTTCTACCCTCAAACATTAGAACTCCTAGTTCTCCAGCTTTGGACTTACAGGTTTGTTTTTTCTTTGTTTATTTTGTTTTCAGTTTATTTCTCTCTTTCCTCTATGAGCAAAATAGAAAGAAAGTGAACGACAGAGATAGAGACAATAATCCTAGAAGGTCCTGATGTTATGAACAATCCCAGCACTTAGCCAGGCCCAGGTCATGGACAAATGCATGCCTGACCTACTCAGGGAGATCTCTGGAAACTATGAGCTTTCCCATGTGGGGTAGCCTTGCAAAACGCTGTGTTTTACTGTTGTGCTACTGTCTGGTTCCCTGACTCTAGGGCTTACACCAACCTCCCTCCAGGCCTTTGGCTTCTGACAGAGTTACTCCATCATCTCCTCCAATTCTCAGGCCTTTGGACTCAGGTTGAATCACATCATTGAATTCCCTTTTCGCTTGCTTTCCAACATGCAGAGAGAGTATCAGGGCTTCTCGATCAACATAGTCATGTCGGCCAATTCCCATGATAAATAACCTCTTATATATCTATATGTATGCTTGTATGTATGAGTGCTTTTTGTGTGTGTGTGTGAGTGTATCTTCTATGAGTGCAGCACAATAATTTGTCTACAGTTCAACTTCAACAATTGATTGTAACCTACATTTCTTCTATATAGATCATTTAGCCAGAAGGAGATCAACATTGCAGTATTCGAAGAGTCAAGGTGATATGTTAAAATTGGCAATGTAGAGGGGGTTAAGATCATTGTTTCTAGTTCTCATTCAGTCTGAAACAACCTATGAAATCTTTCATTTCAGCTTTTAAATTTTGATTAATAGATTTGTTTAGAGTGGTTTAACTCATAGAGAAAAAAATGAGCAGAGAATACAGTTTATATATAACATCTACTCCATCCAGTTACTACTACTATTAACATCTGTAGCTATCATGGTATATTTACTATACTTGATAAATCAATATCAACACATTATTAACTAAAGTCCATATTTTACATTACGGTTCCTTCTTTGTGTGCTACATTCTATGGGTCTTGATAAATATATAATGATATGTATCTATCTTTATAATATCATACATAACAGTTTTGCTTCCCTAACCACCCATCCCATACATTCACATATGCTCTCCCTATTTACTCCTGGGCCACTATCTTTATTAAGTATCTTCATAGTTTTGACATTTCCATTTCTGAATTTCACTGTATGGATATACCACAGTTCATTCATTCACCCATTGAAAGATATTTGGTTGCTTCCAAGTTTTGTCAATAAAGGTAATACAAACATTCCCATGCAGGTTTTTGGTAAACAAGGGTTTTAAACTCATTTGAGTAAATACCAGAAAGCATTATTGCTAGATCATGTAGTAAGAGTATACATAGTTTTGCAAGGAATTGAAAAACTGTCTTACAAAGTGGTTAAACCATTTTGCATTCCCACAAGCAAAAACTGAATACTCTTACTGGTAAAAGTCCTCATCAGCATTTGGTATTGTCAGTGTTTTGGATTTTGGCCACTCTAAAAGTGTGTAGCCATATCTCATTGCTGTTTTAATTTGCAATTCCATAATGAATTATGATGTTGAGCATCTTTTCATATGCTTATTTGCCATCTGTATACTTACTTTTCCATGCAATTTTAATGAAGCCAATGGCTTTCTCAAGATCATGAAATAGGCAAGCAAAGTGGTCCTATACTAGAGAAGATACTGAGAAGTCCTCCAAGGTAACAATGGATATTTAAATCTATCTTCAAAGATAAAAAAGGAAACTGTAAATATTTACATGCCTGAGATTACTGAACCCAGAATAAGAGTAAACTGATTGTACTGACAAACTATAATTTATTTGTTTTGAAGAATTCTTTTAAAACATGAGGCCAGATATTCTTTATATTTGACCTTCTTGCCTCTATGAAATTATTATCCACACTCCCCTTGCTCATTTGCATAACTGAATAATTGAACCCTGATTTCTCTTTTTTATTTTTTATAAGTATCCATTTTAGGAACTTAGACACTACTGTCTTTTCTCAAAAATCTCACAATTATTGGCTACTGGAAATATATTACAATCATACAGTTTACATACAGACCTTTCTGTATTATAAGACAGATGAGAAACATTTCCACTCCCTATAGTCTATGCTAGGACAGCTGACAACGTAGCCGCATGCTGGGGAAAATACTTGACTGACAGACTCTGTCATCTGGATTATTGCAAGTGACACTAAGCAATTGGTCTGGGAAGCTTCCAGATACATCTCTGAAAAAAGCAATCATGTGATTGTCAAATCCATTCTGCTGTTGTTTTAACTTAGATCCCATTCCTAAAATATATTCCAACCATTAGGATTTTATAGTGTATACAAACACAGTGAATAAAGATTCCAAGCAAAGATTCATGAAGCTGTGGGGAAAGCTAACTCCCAATAACACGCTGTTACTTATTGATGAACTTTCGTCAACTTACCTTCTGCCGACTATTAGTGAAACTGCTCTTTAGTGACATTTATTACCTTTTTCGCTTTTCTGTTCAGTTTCACTTCAAATTCTGTTTCATGTTATTAATGTGTGATCTCTTTAAAGGATGTTTCCGGACTGTGTATCCTAATTTACTGTCAGGAGGTTGTATCTACTCCCACTATATTCTTCCCCAAACAATGTAGAAATTGGAGTTATGGGCAAGATAAAAGTACGTTCATTGTGGTGAGCAGTACCTGTAGGAGTCTAGAAGGGGCACATAACAATTGATTTATTCTCACACCTACAAAATATGTCAATTAAGATACATGGTACAGCTGCATAAGTGGAGAAAATAAAGCTTGACAGAATTAAGTTTGAAGTGCAGACATCCAAAGCACTGAACAATAAAAACAGGAGCCTGCAAAGCTGTTGAAATAAATATACCTAAGGACTTATTTTTTTAAATGAAATGTTGAAAATTTAATGCCTAAGTTACAAATCAAGGAAATCACTGGGCTCGCTCAAACTCCAAAGTGGATATAAGGTTGATTTGTCTCACTATTCATGTGATAGAACCTAACTTCAAGCTACCTACCCTTAGAAATTACACTTTATGGGCTTTTATATTTTAATGTGTGTTTTTTTCTCTTAAAGTGGAATAATGTTTGCCCTTTTTTTCCACTGAGAGTCCTTCCTGAATTTCTTTCTGCTTAATTCACAATTTTCCTTTCTTTCATAAAAACTCATTCTGATCTCTAAATGAATACTCCTCATAATATGCCTGTGGATACAGACATTCTGTCGTCTTCGAACTACGGGTTCATCAAAAGTGGTTTTGTGTCTTATTTATATTGACTTCCATTCTTTCTCTAGCACAAGCTCTGACACAGCAATTTTCTCCAATTTTTAGTTCCATTGTTGCCATTAAGAGAGAACTTTCTGAACACTTACCTTCTAGAGAAAGAATCCTATGCATTTCTTATTATAATTACCTATAATATATAAGCACAGAGAGAGAGAAATCTGTAGTAGAGTCTGAAGTTAGTGGCACTATGCCTTTTGTTCCTTGTCCTCAGCCCCCACAAAAATCCCACAAGGGTTATGGAATATACAGGGGAACCATTCAGAGAACAGTCAAGGAATGTTTTCCACCGCAACATTCACCTCGAGGCAGCATGCCCAAGACCTGTTTTGAATTAACAGTGAGTCAACTCAGTACTGAACCATTAAGGGATTTTTCAGGATCTGAGCAGAATGGCTCAGAAATTCTAATATCACTTTGGAAGTTACAAAAAGGATAAAAACTAAGAGGTGAAAACTTTCAGTAGTCTATGGATTGAGATGAATTCAGTATTAACCATTCTAATTCTCCCAGCAAGATTTCTGTGAGTGTGAAACCCAGTTTCAGAAAGGCTAAATTTTCCTAGTGACTTAGTGTAAAGACATAGATACAGTTTAAATAATGTGTCTGGTTTTATAAAACAACATTATTAATTTGATACTATTTAAGACTAATACATACCTCATATGAGAGCAGGGACGTTTTCTAGGGAGGTCAAGTGAATAATGTAGAGCTAGTTATAGAAAAGGAAGTAAAAACATTATAGAGGGGCCAGCAGTTGGCATAGTGGTTAGGTGCCGGGCTCCCATATTGCCAACCATGGTTTGAGTCCCAGACCTGGCAGCTTGAAACTCACACCAGGCACGAGTGCATGTGTCCCCAAAATTCCCATAGGAGAATGGAAGAGAAGGGATTGTGGCATGGCCATTCTCCCTGGAGGGTGATCTCTCACATTCTCTCTCTCTGTCTCTGTGTGTGTCGCCAGCAAGCACATGCACGCCATAGAAGAAAAAAATAACTTCTAAAAATAAAAAGAAAGCAAGCTATAGAAAGGTTCTAAAGGTTCTAAACTTTCTCCTTGCAAAATTGAGATGATTTTATCAATCAATTATGGTGATGCTCTAAGTTTTATTGGCAATAAATGTTATGTGAATATGCTATACATTTTTCTTTAGTCTCATCACTTATATTGTCTGAAGTGCTATCCACTAAAAGAAGATGATAATAACATTATTTAAAAGTGATTTGATCATTGAACTATTTATGCCTTTAGCATTGTAATCATTGTATTCACAGAACAATAAGGCATATAAAGGATGAAATATTTCCTTATATTTTTCCATATATCTCTGAATAGAAGTACTGATATCAATTGTTAGAGCTCAGTTGATAAATGTGGTTCTTACAAAGGGCTTTTAATTCCTGCAAATCTGTTACTGAGAGAAATGACAAAAACCCTTTGGACTAATAATTGGGTAATGAAAATATTTACAACTCCAGCTTGCCTACTTAAGAGACTGCTACTATATCTATCAGAAGGATCTAGTGCTGGCTTTCATTTCCTGCATGCAAATTGACTCCAAAAAAGGACTAAAACAATCAGGCTTTTCCACAGCCTCCCATATAGACTAAGAGAACCCAGTAATAGGGAAGAAAAGAAAGATACAGAAGAATTAATATGCCTTGTCACCGAAAAGTCTCTTCCTATTGAACACTTTGGTTTTGTTGTATTAGTATATCTTTGGAAAGGGGGCAGAATGATCTAATGCTTACTGAAATCATATGCCCCTTCAACCACGGCACCAAACAGATGAAAGAGAATTGAAGGCTAATAGTGTAATATCAGATGATTGCTCTATTCATCTGTCATTATGAAACAAACTACCCCAAAACTTAGTGGTTTAAAACAACTATAATAATTTACTTTCTCATGAAATCTGCAATTGAGCAGGGCTCAGTGGGAGAAGACTCTTCTCTGTTCCATACAGCAATTGTTGGGTTTGCTTAACTGAGTACTGAAGGATCTGCTTTCAGGATGATTCACTGACATAGTTGGCAAGTTTGTGGAGGATGTGGTCGTGAGCCTGGTCTGGACAGAGGAATGGGAAACTTGGCTTTCCCTATGAGGCCTGGGCTCCCTCACAGCCTGGTAACCGGGTTTCCAGCTCCCTCACAGCCCAGAGTCTGGATTTCCAGCTCCCACATCCCCGAGAGGGAGCAGAAATCCCAATACATTTTTGTGTCTTAGCCTCTGGAGTCTCAGTGTCACGTCCACCCTGCTTTCTTAGTTGAGGCAACACAAAATCTCTCCCAGTTTCAAGAAGATGGTAGATGGAATCCACTTATTCATGAGGGAGCAATAAAGTTCTGGAAGAGAATGCGAGCGGGGTAATGTTGTTAAAGCCAGTTTGGGGAATATACCACAGGACCACCAGGGGTAATACACGAAATGTGTTATGGAGCTTAGCATTTAAGTATCGTGAGAGCCAAAATGTAGTGAATGCAAGTCCAAGTCCCTGAGCACAGTGGGGGTTGAGGGAGTGTAGGGGACTGAAGTGTGGAAGAAAAGATGGACGTGAAGTGAGGGTGAGCAGGTCCAGACTGAACCCACAAGGGTAAGCTGGGACCTTAAGAACAAACTGGAACTCAGGTGAGTCGCCCTCTAGGATCTGCATGGTCTTTCTCTGCCTCCAGATCTCTTCATTTGGTGATGCAGGTGAAACGTAGAAGAGCTGAAGCACTTTGTTGAGACCAGTATGCAAAGCAATCCGGGACTTGGCAAAAGTGAAGGAGGAAACACATGAAGCGCTAACGGGAGGAGGTGTTGACGCAGCCCCTACCACCCTGCAGTAAGGTGAGCCAGGCAGCAGATTCCAACAAGGCACCTCGGCCAGCACTGACCTGAGTGTAAACGTGGCCGCCTCTTCACTTCCGTTTCTCCTCTTGGAACATTTTTCTTGGAGTGAATACCAGCCAGGAACCATCCAGGGACAGGGATCATGATCGTAGATTAGCTAAATGGACACAATACAAAGCTGATTATAACAGCTCCTGTTTTCTTTCCTTTAATAGTTTTTGTCTGCTTTGTCTTACCAAATATTAATATTATGACCTCTTTTCCATGTTTTCAGATTCGTTGTACTTTTTTTCACTTTTTTAATTTCCACCCACTGTATATGCTTCATTAAGCCATATAGAATGCAACATGTTACATTACCCTTTTAAATCAATCTGAAGATACTTTTTCTTCAGTTGGTAAGTTAAGACAATTTATTTATTTATTTATTTATTTATTTATTTATTTATTTTTAATTATTTAATTTTATTTTATTTATTCATTCATTTATTTTAATTTGACCAGAAAGAGAGAGAGAGAGAGAAAGTGTGAAAGCAAGCCGCCAGATCCAGGACTTGAACCATGGTCAACCATGTGGGAGTGTCCAGCACTCCAACCACCATGCCACCTGCCGGTCCCTAGTTAAGTCAATTTATACCATTAGACTTGGTCAGTTCCATCATCTTGTTTATCATTTGTCTGAAATTTGTAGATTCTTCTATAAGGAATTACAAAAAAATATCTGCTCACTGAACTCAGTTGATCTAACTCCTACATATTTAAAGTTCATTCTGACTAAGCATAAAAATGTATGGGTCACTTTCTTTCATGAAGTATTTTAAATATGTTATTTCAATATTTTCGGAGTTAAAGTGTTCCTGTTAAAAAATATAAAGACAAGTCCTTTGCTCTGTAAATTATTTATACCTAAATGCCCAAAGTATTTTTTTTCCTTTTTCTTTAAAATTTTATTATTTCAAAGTTATCTTCTTTTGTTCTTTCTTTAGGATGTCCTTCTTTCTTACTCTTATTCTCCCTCCATATATACATGAATACCTATCTAAAAGCTATATATAGTCTTGCATCTAAACTATTTATATCTCTTTATTTTTTAATTATTTCTAGTTTTGATCTTTCCTTTTTTCCTATATATCACTGATTTAATAACTATTACACTCCTGCTAATTTAGTTGCAATCTCTGACATGAATTTTTATTTTTTTCCAGAGTCTATCTACACTCAACAAATTTTTTTCAAATCATTTATTTCTGAGTTGATTTGTATTGTCCTTTTATAGCAACTATCATATTTAAATTCGTTTTAGGTCATTCTGAAATCTTAGATCTGTTCAGTGAGCAAATCTTTCTGCTATGCTTTTAGTACTCATTTGGATATTATTCAGCTCTTACTCTCTTTCTTTCTCATCGTAAATTATGTATGAAATTTGACTGGAGTTCTTCTGTTGCTCATTTATTATGTGTAATTAATTCTATACTTTTAGAGCATTTAGGTGGCCTAAGAGAACTTTGCTTTTGGTAGGGGAAAGGGTGTCATGCTTTTGCTTTTTTTTTTTTTTTTTTTCCTTCCTGTTCTGTTTTATTTTTCAACCTCTTTAGATCTCTCTTCTTTTGTTTTGGCAAAATGACCAATAAATGCGTAATTTCTTAGGCAGCATTTTCAGCCAGAGCCCCCCTTTTTCTACACATACTTTTATCTGAATATTCTCTTTCCCTTTTTCTTTTCTCTGTTCATTTTAAATTCAATTCCCAGCAGTTGCTCCTTGGCATGGGTTTTGTCTTATTAGTTTCAATATTTCATAGGGCCCAGATTGCTCCATCACTGTCATGTCTTGTCACATCACTGCCCTTTGTAACCCCCTGTGAATTGGTGACAATAAATTCAGCTGCTCTTCTCATCAGGTGAGGCCCCAAATCTTTCCAGTGTATATCTATAGAAAATTCCTCAAGGCTATTAGAATTTCAGTTCCTTTTTTCAATTGCCTCCCATTGAGAGACTGACAATGTACGGGTCATGTAGATGTTGACACGTATGTGTTTGCCTGCTGGTTTATTGGAGTCCGTAGGGATGTCTTTCTGTCTTGTTTTTCTGTAGATACTGTGTAAGGCTCAGCCTTCCTAGTTATTTCATCAGCCTTTGTACACAGATTGGATGGATTCAAGTATGTCCCGACCATTACCATTTCCAGAACCCATCTCTTTTTTAAGAGTGCAAGTCTGGGGCCTGGCATGGTGGCATGTGCCTATAACTCTTGCTACTGTGGAACTTGGGGCGGGAGGATCATGAGGCCAGACTGGACCGCAATAAAGAGACCTCGAGGGTATATATATATACATATATATATATATATACATATGTATATATATATATATATATATATATGTATATATATATATATACATATGTATATATATATATATATATATATATATATACATATGTATATATATCTTACCATGTTGTCCCATTAAATCTTTGAGAGATTTTCTCTTTCTTTTAGGGACGATATTAACAGATTGCATGATTGAAGCTGAGGCTTGGTTAATTGATGAAACTACTAGTCATATAAGGATTAACAGGAATTCTCAAACAAGTAGTCTTTGAAGTGACTGCAGGACATCCAGGTAGATATGCTGGCAGCAGAACACACTTTTGCTCTATGCCGTATTTCCAGTTTCTAGAAAATTCTTGCAAAATCATAAGGACTCAATAAATCTTTGTTGAGTAAGTTGAATAAATAAATGAATTAACTAGCCACACAGGGTGAGTCTGAAGCTTCATAAAGAGATTGTAGAAAATAATGGTTACTCAGTAATCTTCTATAAGTATTCTCTTAAACTAAATAAATAGTATTTGAGGGCCCTGGGGAAGATAAGATCCCCATGCCCTGAAATTGTGCAAATAAAACCATGAGGATTAGAGAATAAAGTAGGAAATCCTATCATTTATGGAGCATCTTTAGGTGTTAATACAAAGCTAATTTTCTTGCTAAGATTTTAGTCACTATGTTTTTCATTAAAATTTCCAAGCATAAATATCAGTTTATTTAATCATTTGGTTTTGTGATCAAAAATCCAATTTTCCCAATAAAATCAGATCTAGAATCTCAATATATAAACCAAATAGCAGAGGAACTTCTCAGGAAGGAGTAGGCATGAAGGATGGAGAGGAGCACTGTCCTCAGAGAGGCCTCTGTTCTCTAGCCCTCCCACCTGCCCACGGCAAGGTCCACATCTCAAAGACTATATCTGGAAGAGTAAGTAAATTAAGTATGAGTTTTTATTACTGTAAATACATGGGTCTGCTTTCTACCCATTCACCTCTGAGACTAAGAATGAGAGTAGTGCTCCGATAATTTAGTATTGCATTTTTATGCTTAGTGACAGTTATTTTATTTTTCACAAAATATGCAAATCATATGCAATAAAAAAAGTATAAATTCTAATTAGAAGAAACTAAAAGAGACATAAATTATGAATGTAAATAAATTTCATCTTTTAATAGTTTTTAAAATATATTTAATTTTCTTTCTTGAGTCAGCCAGACTGAGACTAGTACCTCCAACAGGGTCTTTATGCCACAATCCATCCGTGCCTCAGGCGGTCTGTCTCACAGGCACAAATGCATGGTATCCAATATGCTCAGGAAGGTCTCAGGATGCAAACCCAGGACTTTTTAAATATGTGTCCTTTATGTTGCCACGGCACCACTGCCTGGTCCATCAGTGATTTTAATCATAGCTTTCTACCCATTGATAAGAGATCTGAACATCAACTGGATAACATTTTCAAAGAAATTTTATAGAGCAATTAGGTAAGAATCTTCTACAAGTTCTACAAATGGCATTAATCTATAAACATTTAAATATATATAAAAACATTCTTATTTAAAAAAATTTGCAGAGACTATCAACAGTAAAATAACCTTATTTGAGTTAATTTTGTTCCTAAACTCAATAAAGTACAGATTACTATTGAAATAGTCTCTCCTTTTCTTATCTATATAGAGATTTTCGCTATAGGGCGCGTGCGCTCGCCAGACAGACAGAGAGATAGAGACAGAAAGCGAGAAATCACCCCCCCCCCCCCAGAGGGGATGGTCACACCGCAATCCCTTTCCTCCATTCTCCTCTCGGGATCTTGGGCACACACGCACACACGCCTGGCATGAGTTTTAAGCCACCGGGTCTGGGACGCGAACCGCGGTAGACTACATGGGAGTCCAGCGACATAGCCATTACGCTTGCTGGTTCCCTCTATAAATTTTTAATGAAGATTCCTTTTTAATTTATGAATTGTTGGATAGCTTTAAAAGCATTTTGGAATGATACAAAAGATTACATGATAAAGTTATGTACAAAAAAGACAAATATAAATATAAAATCACAATTACATTTGTTAATAAATCTGTTTTAATAGAGAGTTATTTATACAATGATCTTTATAATACAAATATCCAGAAGTTTGTCACACTAGGTCTGTAAATAGTTTATTTGCAGAAGCTACATTAATTTATTTAACCATTTATTTTGGATCTAAATGGTTTAATTCAACAAAATAGATATAAAGTGTGTATTTTTATATTTGTGTTTTGGGTGTGCCAGTAACCTAGTAAAGTGTCAGACCCCACATAGTCAAAAATGGTTTGAATCCCAGCCCAATGGCTTGAAAATCATGCCAGACACATGTGCGTGTATAGAGAAACAAGAGAAGGAACTGTGGTGTGACCATGTGTCATTGGAGGGGTGACTTCTCTCTCTCTCTCTCTCTCTCTTCTGTCTGTTCTCCAGCAAGCACATATGTCCACTAGCACAAAAATTAAATTTATGTTTATTTATTTCCTCTATGAGCAAGAGAGATCATAGGATAGAGAGTCAGAGAGAGTGAGAGAGAGAGAGAGAGACAGTACCCCAATCATGACGCTATGAGGCACTTCCAGACACAGTCAGCCCTGGATTATGGGTGCACACATTTTTTTCAGAGTACTTAGAGAAGTCTCCTCATGGAACCAAGAATCTCTCTTACAAAGGATCTCAGGTGACCACTGGCCCCCATCCAGCCCCTTAAAATATTTATTATTTAAACTAGATATGACTAGGTCCATTTTCCCTTTTTCGAATTATACATTTCATGAAGACATAGAGTAAAAAAGATCATATGCAAATAAAAGATTTAGTGATCCATAATAGAAAAGATACATATATGAGGAATTATTAGAAGACAGTTCATAATTAAACAAATTTCTAGTAATATTTTCAGATTCAAAAACAGAAATTTCACAGGAGGAACTAGCATTAACAGTCTAGACTGAATATATTGGGTCATCAGAAAAGTCATGACGTGTTTTTTTATGCAAAAATGCATCATGACTTTTCCGATGACCCAATGGTTTGTGGAGAATACAGTACAGCAGTTATCTCAGCTGAGTTAAGGGTACATGTTAGGGAGTGGTAAGAGTTAAGTTGGATAAAAAGGTTGTTATCTGCTCATTGTAATAAATAATTTGTTTCTTTGATAAGTCCATTAATCAAATACTATTTGGTTTTTGATCCTTCAGAAAAGTTATACTTCTGAAGAGAATCTGAAACGCTATAGGACAAGCAACCTCCCAAGGCCTCTTTCCCAGGTGGTGCAAAATTACTCTACACATATTATATATGGTTACATAAATAAAGTGCTTAAATATTATATCATCAAAAACACCATGAACACAGTGAAAACATACTGAAAAACAGGCAGAAAAATATTGCAATGAATACCACAGAGGTTATTATTCCTTATTTGTAAAAAAACTATTAAAAATTTAAAGGTTGAGCCCAGCTGGTGGCAAGGGGGTTAAGGTGTTGGACTCCCACATGGTCTACCATAGTTCGAGTCCCAGACTTGGTGGCTTGTTTTCTTACTTTCACCCTCTCTCTCTGGTTAAAAAAAAAAAAAAAAAAAAAAAAAAAAAAAAAAAAAAGATAAATAAAACTAAATAAGGAATTTTTTTTTAAAATATTGAGAGGACCAGAAGTTGGCATAATGGCTATGTCACTGAACTCTCATGTAGTCAACTACACACAGTTCAAGTCCTGGACCCAGTGGCTTAAACTCACACTAGGCGCATGTGCATGCGTGCCCAAGGTTCCAAGAAGAGAATGGAAGGGAAGGGACTGTGGCATGTCCATCCCCCCTAGGGGGGTGATTTCTCACTTTCTGTCTCTCTGTCTCTCTCTGTCTTTCTGGTAAGCGCATGCACCCTATAGCAAAAACCTCTCAAAAAATAAATAAATAAATAAAAAGAAAAATATATATATATATATATATATAAATAAGAGGTTAAGTACAAATGCAGTAGGGAAATGAGAACAATACCTGACCAGACAGTTGACCATAAAGACATAAAAATGTCCTCGAAAATAAAAAAAAATCATAAATTTATTTCTAGTACTAGAAAATTTAAACACTGATATACCATTGTTCATGTCAGGAAAACAAGTTTTCTATATTAAATATAATTTAGAACACACTCTCTAATTACTGTTCAAATGTAAACTGGTATAACTTCTGGAAAGAAAGTGGACAGTATCTAATAAAATCTTATGTGACTTGCCTATCGGTGCAAAAATCCCTCTTCTGAAAACACTTCCAAAAATTCAAAAACATACATCTGCAAATATACTTATAACAGTATTATTTGTAAATAAAATATATTAGAAACAACATAAATACCTATATATGAATCCGTTGATATAATGCACTGAAAAGAACCTAAATAATTATTGCATTATTTTTGCTGAAATTGAATAATCTATTTCCAGTCATGAGGAAACATCAGACAGACTACCCCAAATTAAAAGTAATTCTATAAAATGACAGAACAATCCTCTTCAAAAATAGTGTGTCGCAAAGACAAAGAAAGACTGTGGAATTGAGAGATGCCAGAGATGACTAGGGAGACATACCACTGAAGCAGATACAAGATCTTCAATAGAATCTTAAGACAGAAAAAAGTCATTAGATAAAAAAAGTGATATTTGAGAAGAGTCTACAGTTCCACTAGTATTGTTCTAATGTCAATGTCTTAATCTTGATAGTTCTATTAGTTACATAAGTTATGAAAATTAATAGAAATAAGAGTGAGGAATATAAATGAATCCTTTGAAATATTTTGGCTAATTTTCTATATGCTAAATTTAAGTCACAACAAAAGGTACCAACCAGTGACATGCTAGTTAGGGCAGCTAGCCGACTTTATGTTTTCTGTCCTGGACCCAGAAGCTTGTAAAACATACCAGGAGCATGTGCATGTGTGCCTAAAATCCCAATAGATGGAAGAAAGGGGATTATAGTGTGGCCACTCTGCCTGGAGGGTGATTTCTTACTTGGCCCCTCACTCACTTTCTTTCCAGTAAGCGCATACATCCTATGACAAAAACAAACAACAAAAAAAGTAAAAACGAACAAAGAAATAAGTAACTCTTCCCTAGCAATCCTCAGGACAGCAGGGTGCTCCTGGTACAGAGCTGAAAGACGGCTGATGTAGCCTTCAAAAATAGCTTTATAATATGACCCCTGCCTCCTGGAGGTCAGACCTCTGTGGCAGCATGTCCCTTGAATATCTGCTGGGCCAAGTGACCTGTTTTTAATAAATGGAATACAACAAAATGATGGCATCTCACCTCCAATATTTTATTATAAAAGATTGAATGTTCCTCTTGCTGGTATCTTTTTCTCTTGCCTTTCTCACATACATGCTCTGATAGGTACCTGAAGGAACCAAGGGCAGCTGCTGGCCAACAGCCTGCACAGAACTGAAGACTTCAGGAAACAGCCTGCTGAGAATGAAATCCTGACAATGAACATGAGTGAGCTCCAATGGGGGTCCCGAGGCAGATGAGCCCTGAGCTGATGGCAACCCCAGGCAAGCCCTAACTCTAGATGGAATCACAGAGTCATGATAGATTCCTGACCCACAGATAGCGTGACAGAATACACGTGTCTTGTTTCAAGCTGCTAAATTGAAGGGTGACTTGTTATGCACTGTCCCAACCCGGATCGGGTGCCACGTGTCCCGACCAGGGGAGACAGTTGAACAGGTTTCCTGAGGGAAGGAGTGAGAGCTGGGACAAGCGGCACAGTGTCACAGCACGGAGACGACACAGTGTCTTCAGTGTTGTCTTTTTATTGTGGGCAGCATGGTACAGCGCGGAAACGACGCAGTGTTACAACTCTTTAGGGTCGTGTCATCTGTTGTGAGCAGCATGGAGACACACGATGTCACAACTCTTCAGGGTCGTCTGGAGACGATGTCGTGTTACAACTCTTCAGGGTCGTCTGGACACTGTGCGGTGTTTCAACTCTTCAGGCTCTCCAGGGTCGTCATCTTCCTGGTCTTCTGTGTCGTCTTCGTTGTCTTCCTGGTCGTCTGTGTCATCTTTGTTGTCTTCCTGGTCGTCTGGCTATTGTGGGCCAGGCAGTGGTTATATACACGCTGGTGGGTCATGATTGGTTGAATGAAGGATTGTAAAAGGGGGGTTATGATTGGTTGTAAATGGTGGGCCGTGATTGGTTGTAAACGGTGGGCCGTGATTGGTTGTAAATGGTGGGTTATGATTGGTTGCTTTTGGACCAATCATGAGGTGCCGGATATGCAAATCTGAGGGATTCTAGTGGCCAATCAGAGCAAGGTTTCGAAGGTCAGGTTTTATGAAGAGAACCAATCATGGCAATTGTTTGCTCTCTGAGAAACCTTGGCAGACTCGCTGTTGCGCAGTCTCCCACAATGCACCAATAGGTGATTCACACATTACGGATAAACAGAAACTAGTAGGAGTCTGAAGACTTGACATAAATAAAAGAATTTCTGGTGGAGGGCTAAAACCAATTAAAATAGTCCCTGAGGAAAAGCAGGCGTACCACCAGCGTAATTTCAGGAATACCTAAAGGGCATTCTAAAAAGACATTCTGGAAGCTTTGTACCAAGCTATAATTTGCTCCAAGTCCTTTTACAGGCAGTCTATCTAGTATGAAATGTCACTCTCAAAGATGTTTAATATTATACAAATTATGCCCTTCAATCCAAAAATGCACCTTAACATTGAGCCATAATAAAACTATCTCCTGTTTTAAGAGCATTCATTTAAAACTTAAACTTCCTGGGGGGTCAGCAGATAGCATAAGCAGTTACAAACTGTCCCACATGGCTGACTACAGTTTGAGTCCTGGACCCAGTGACTTGAAATCATGCCTGGCATGTGTGCATGCATGCCAAGATCCTAGGAGTAGAATGAAGGAGAAGGGATTGTGACCTGGCTATCCCCCTGGGGGATGATTTCTCTCTCTTTCCCTTTTACTTTCTCTCTCTTTCTCTCTGATAAGAACACATACCCTAAAGCAAAAACCTCTTTGAAAAAACTGCTCCTAAAATTGAATTAACTGTTACTGAATTGCTTAAATAAGAAGTCATAATGGCAGCCATTGTGGCACAGGCAGTAGGGAACCTCTGTATGTTGCCAGAGCCACCAAGCAGGCCAATCTAAACAGGTTGGGTGCAGAGTAAATGTGTACAGTCCTCCCCAGCCTGGAGACTGGGCCAGAAGGATCTTGGCATGGTGAAACCCAGTTAAAAATATTTCTCTTACTTCTCTTTGTTTCTGAACTCTTATTTCTGTGTGTCTGCATTTAATTTTACTGACATAGCACTCCCTTAAGAACTTCTTGGAGATCTGGTCTGGTGCTGGTAAATTCTTTCAGGTTTTATTTATCTGGGAATGTTTGTGTCTTTTCTTCCCAAATGAGAGATAATCTTGCTGGGTACAGTATTCTCAGTTGAAATTGCTTTTCCCTTAACACTTTGAATACATTTTCCCATTCTTTCCTCTCTCACATTGTTTCCCATGAGAGGTCTGCTGTTAGTCTGATGGGATACCCTTTGTAGGTAACTTGCCATTTTTCTCTTGCCAATCTTAGTATCTTGTCTTTGTCTATGGTTTTAGTCAATCTGGCTATAATGTGTCTTGGAGAAGATCTTCTAGGGTTGATTCTATTTGGGGTCCTCTATACTTCTTGGGGCTGAATCTTTGAGTGCCTCTCCAGGTTTGGAAAGTTTTCTTGCAGGATTTCATGGAACAGATTATCAATGCCCTTATGAGTTTCTTCACCTTCTGAGATGCCTATTATCCGGATGTTCAGATATTTAATTGTATCTAGTATTTCTCTTATTATATTATTCTCAAATTTTTGGGCCATTTTCTCTGTCTTCATGGTGGATTTTTCTAGGCCGGCAATTTTCTCTTCTACATCTGAGATTCTATTTTCTGTATGATCTAGTCTGCTTTTAATACTTTCAAGGGAAATTTTGACTTCTTGTATTATAGACTTCACCTCTAAGAAAATGGGCAACTTAATTGTAGGGACAAAGTCTGGAGTTGAGTATTATATCCCAGAGTTCAATCTGGAAGATCGAACCTCAACAGAAACAGAAGAAAGATTAAGTACATGAGACTGAACTGATGAAACAGCATCCTGTGACTTGACTAAAATATTGCTGCTTTTCTTCTAAGCTTTGTTGTCTGGTTTTAAGGATTTTTGGCCTGTCTTGAGCTGCCAATAGATTCATGTACCTACTATTTGAACAGAATACTAACCTGTTCCTAGGCCTTACGTTTCAAGGAAATATCCTTACCAGTTCAAAACTGCTTTTCTTGAAACCATCAGCTGAACTTGCTATTGAAAGTAGTTAGATTACTTATTATATTGTGTGATCAACAAAATGTTGGGGGAAACGGAATTGAAGAAAACTGTGGACAGCAGAGATAGTGTAATAAGAGAGTGGAATAGGGCAGAAGGTCAGACATGGGGTAAAAAACATACATATATGAAAGTAGAAATGGAATATTATGGATGATAACATGCATGATTAAGCCACTATGCAGTTTATTCTACATGGGAAACCACATTTTGTATGTTGTGATGATGCTCAGGTGTGGCGGGCACTGCATACGGAAGCTATCTTGAGCTATCCACCATCTTGGAAACCATTAGGCTTCACTTCCTCACTGAGCAAACTGTTTCTCAGAAACCATGTGACCAACTGATCTCCCCAGAAGTGGTTGGGTTTCTAGGCAACAGGATAGATCCACCCACACCAATGATTGGTTCATGCTGTTCTATCTCATTTGCATTTCGGGCAACCAATTGGTGCCCACCAGCTGTATATAACTTGCCATTTTTCCTCAATAAACGGAATACAGAAGAAGACAGAAGATTTGATCAGCACCTCGTGTGTGTGTGCACACGTGTGTTTGTCCCATCTCTCACTCCCTCCCCCAGGGAACCTGTTCGACTGTCCCGCGGGTCGAGACACGTGGCGCCTGAACACGGACTTGGGTACGAGGGATCCAGTGAAGAGCTCCCGAGGAAGGCTCCAGTGCAGAGCAACCAAGAAAAGTCGGAGGAAAACGGAAGGGGATGGCAGAGATTCATCCCGAGAAAGGCCACGGTGAAAAACAGAAGGGGACGGCGTAGACTCGTCCAGAAGGGGGCAGCATAGACTTGTCCAGAAGGGGACGGCAGAGACTCATCCCGAGAAACACCGGCGAAAAAAAACAGAAGGATGAAGAGAAGACGTCCTGGTAAGTATTTACTTACATTTTATTTTAAGTACGGGTAATAGTGGGACAAAAGCTTAGTCAGCATAAAATATCTGTTCAGAGCTTAATAGAAGCCCTTGTCTTTATGGTCGCTAAGGAAGAGCAGGTCATGCAAAATGATCAACCCCAGGAGGAGGCTATAGCCGCCTCAGATCTAACCAAGGATTCTAAGATTGAAAAAGAACAGGGAGAAGATCTTATTTCCCTAGATAGTGAGGAAAAAGTTAAAAGCCCCGCAAGCAAGACAAAACCCAAAAAGTCTAAAAAGCTAAAAAAGAAAAACAACCTTAAGGCTCTACAAGAGCCAAAGAAAAATGAGTCATCAACTAGTTCAGAGGACGAAATCCTAGAGGCCAAGGCTGATAAATACAGTAACTCAAAATGGCTGTCAGAAAAAGAAACTTAGAAACAAAGACTGCCACATGCAATAACCCAAAATGGCTGTCTGAAGAAAAAACTTTAGAAACAAAGACTGCCAAATACAAATATTCAAAATGGCCACCTTTCAAAAAACGACCGCCATCTTACAACCCAGTCGCATCTGTGCCATCTTTGGCGACGCCCATTATTGATCCTAAGGCAAAAGTTCAGACTAAGATCAAACAACTTAAAGAACCAATTCAGTTAGAAAAGGAATATCAAGAATCAATATCACAATTAGAAAAACTAAAAGTGGGTAAATCTAAAAGTTCAGATTCCTCGTGGAATCACTACCAGCCCACTTTTACTCATGGTACAAAACTTAAACCTGTTCAAAAACTACAATCATTGATAGATTTTGAGGGGGAGGAAGCCTTCCAGGTAACAGAAACCATAAATCAACAAGGCAAGCATGGTGCCACGTACATGGCTTTGATTTTTACATTATAAAAGAAATTAAAATAGCAGTTGCTCAATATGGAGCTACAGCTCCATATACTTTAGCCATAGTTGACTCAGTGGCAAAAAATTGGCTTACACCAATAGATTGGCAAACATTGGCCTGTGCTGCGCTCTCTGGAGGGGATTACTCACTTTGGAAATCAGAATATGTGGAAAATTGTAGGGAGACCACACGCTGTAATGCCCAGGCCAGCAATGACTGGACAGCAGATATGTTATTGGGAGAAGGCAATTATACAACTAGTGACAATCAAATGCAATATGATCCAGGGCTATTTGCTCAAATTAATATGGCAGCCATGAGAGCTTGGAAAAAACTTTCTACTAAAGGAGACTTAAGTACCTCCCTTACAACAATAAAACAAGGGCCTGACAAACCTTTTTGAGTTTGCTCATTGGTTAATTACTGCAGCAGGGAAAATATTTGGCAGTGCTTATGCAGGTACCAATTTTGTTAAACAATTGACATATAAAAATGCTAATGCTGCTTGTCAGGCAGCAACCAGGCCATATAGAAAAAAGACAGATTTATCAAGATATATTTGCCTATGTTCTGATATTGGGTCAGCATACCAACAAGGATTGGCTCTGGCCACTGCTCTTAAAGGATATACTGTTCACCAGTTCCTTAACCGTAATAATGGAGGCAATTGCTTCAATTGTGGTCGGCCTGGATATATGGAAAAGATCCTGATCCAATCATCCAGCCATATACTAAAAACCAAGTTAATTGGCTATTCCAACAAACAGATTTCTGGCCTATTGCATGTGCTTCCTTTGCTAAAACTATTGATAACCATTTTCCTCCAGATAAATTTTTATATTTTTTATCTACCCATGATTTTGTTTTCCTTGTATGAACTTCACTTCATCCTGTTTCAAATGCTTTGTTGGTTCATTTTTGCCATGGCACAAACTGGTGAGGTCGGCAAACATGTTATTTCCCATGTACTTGCTGCACTCTCTGTTATGGGTAAACCTCAACAAATTAAGACAGATAATGGCCCAGGTTACACAGGAAACAATTTTGCCTCGTTTTGTAAAACATGTCACGGGGATTCCATACAATCCCCAGGGACAAGGCATTGTTGAATGTGCTCATCTTTCCTTGAAAAATACTCTCCAAAAGCTAAAAAAGGGAGAGCTTTTAAAGACTAAGGGCTCGCCAAAAAACCTTCTGGCACATGATTTTTTTGTCCTAAATTTCCTGTCTCTTGATAAAGATGGAGACTCACTCAGCTGCTGAGCGCTTCTGACATTCAACTACCAAAACAAAATTTGCCTCCAGAGGAAAGATCCTCTGGACTATTGTCATGGAATGGTCCAGACCCTGTCCTCATTTGGGGCAGAGGGTCTGTCTGCATCTATTTTCAAAAAATGGATGCTGCCCGTTGGCTGCCAGAAAGATTAATCAAACAGATTGATTCTAACAAACCATCCAGGGATGATAAAAGCCCTGAGATATCTCTCTCTCCTTCCACAGATCAACAAAATGAAGATCCTTCTTAAATACCTGATCCTGGTTTGTTTCTTTGACACTACTACTGCTGGTTTTGATCCTGGTGCTACTCCTCCTGGCAGAACAGGGGGTCTCTGTCTTGCTTTACAGGAATGCTGCTGCTTTTACACCAACAAGTCTGGCATTGTTCGTGACAATCCCTTATGGTCTGCATGGAATGGACTCCTCCCCTTTTTCCGCCCCATACTTTGTGCGATTCTGGGTTTACTGATTATTTGCTCTTTGGGGCCTGTTCTCTTTAATAAGCTCATGGCTTTCCTTAAATGCCAAATTGATGACTCCATAAAAATGCAGTCTATCCAAGTCCACTACCACAACCTGGAGAAGGAATATCGCGGAGCCTAGACATTGCTCCTGCCTGAGGTGCTGAATCGATTAGCCAAAGACGAGTAAGAGAGTCTGAGCCTAACAACTATACAGTCCTCCCACCTAAGACAGGAAACCCATCATAGCTATGGGACTCTCCAATGATGGGTAAGGATGGACGTGTGGCTCTAAAAAACGACTCCAACCTAAGACAGGCACGATTTCCCCAGGTTTTTCTCCTCTCTTTGAAAAAATTAAAAATGGGGGACATGTGGTGGGCACTGCATACGGAAGCCATATTGAGCTATCCGCTATCTTGAGCTATCCACCATCTTGGAAACCATTAGGCTTCACTTCCTCACTGAGCAAACTGTTTCTCAGAAATCATGTGACCAATTGTTCTGCCTGGAAGTGGTTGGGTTTCTAGGCAACAGAAGAGATCCACCCACACCAATGATTGGTTCATGCTGTTCTATCTCATTTGCATTTCGGGCAAACAATTGGTGCCCACCAGCTGTATATAACTCGCCATTTTTCCTCAATAAACGAAAGACAGAAGACGGAAGACTTGATCAGCACCTCGTGTGTGTGTGCGTGTGTTTGTCCCATCTCTCACTCCCTCCCCCAGAGAACCTGTTCGACTGTCCCGCGGGTCAGGACACTCAGGGAATGAATATAAATTAATAATAAAAAAAAAAAACTTTCAGAAGAAAAAAAAAGTGTCTAGAAAAGGGAAAAAAAATTTCTCTTTCATTAAATAATAATAATAATAATAGAATAAAGAGAAGTCATACTTCATTCTTTAATCTTTTTGTCCTCTTTTTCTGTATTTTATTTTTATTTATTTATTTATTTATTTATTTATTTATTTATTTTGAGAGAAGTTTTTGCTATAGGGCACATGTGCTCATCAAATATAAAGAGAGAAAATGAGAAATCACCTCCAGATGGTTGGCCATGCCACAGTCCCTTCTCCTCTATTCTTCTCTCGGGATCTAATGCATGCACACACACATGCCCAGCATGAGTTTTAAGCTGTGGGTCTGGGACTTGAACCACAGTTGTCTACATGAGAGTCCAGTGACATAACCACTACACCACCTACTGGTCCCATGTATCTTCTTTAAATCTCTGTTCAGAAGGAAATTCCATTTGAGCAAAATATGGTTCAATGCTATGGGCACAGTTGATTGAATTAGATGTGGGACTGCAGTCTAAGCAAGGGCAAGGAATTCATTCCATGTGAATTTGAACTCAGTACACAGAAGGTCAAATTAGTGTCTGTCAGATGTTCTGGACTACAGTGTGAAACAGCGATAACAAACAAAGCCTCTCAAATCAGATTGACTATCCTTTCTTTATCTCTGAATATATGATAACCAAAGATTACCTACTAAACTCTCCACCTCAGTAAGACAGCTAACAGATATAAAGAATAAGATAAGTACCTCTACAAGAACGTATAAATTGGTGATAATGAAAGTACTTACCTTATTGCATTCCTGTGAAAATTACATTGTATAAAACAGGTATAGAGTGCTTGATACTTAGTAAATACTCAATTACTGATAGGGTAATTAGTTGTTACTTTTGTTTTATTGTTGCTAAGGAATATTATGGGCCAAAAAGTAGAGGAAGCCTACTTGCATTTAGAGAACAACAGTGAAGAATAGATAATGCTTAATGACACTAGACTCCTGGCTTTCAGTTGCTTTTGATGTCTATTGAGCCACTGCACTTATATTTTGTACTTAAGTTTAGTTGAAGTATATCCACTTTCTGGCAGAGGAATCATACCTAAAATGAGAACCTTACATATACCCAAAATATTATCTACATTAGCAATTTATTTTTATTACATTTTTGTATGAAAAAATAACATATATCCACTTCTTAGAAAGTATGCTCATATTTAAATATAATTAAAATAAACTATTAGTAAAAGTTGCTCATCACATTGGATGATGTCCCCTTTGATAGTAAAAGTATATTTTATAGAGGGGCCAGCAGGTGGCATGGTGGTTAAAGGTACTGGACTCCCATTTGGATGACTGGGGTTTGAATCTTGGACCTAACATTTTGCTTTCTAGTTTAGTTTTCCCTCTCTCTCTCTCTCTCACTCTCTTGCTCTCTCGCTCTATCTCTATATCTCTCCATCTCTCTCTGGTAAAATTAAAAGAAAGAAAAAAAGAAAGAAAGAAAGAAAGAAAGAGAGAGAGAGAGAGAGAGAGAGAGAGAAAGAAAGAAAGAAAGAAGAAAGAAAGAAAGAAAGAAAGAAAGAAAGAAAGAAAGAAAGAAAGAAAGAGAAAGAAAGAAAGAAAGAAAGAAAGAAAGAAAGAAAGAAAGAAAGAAAGAAAGAAAGAAAGAAAAGAAAGAAAGAAAGAAAGAAAGAAACTATTTAGAAAAAAGTATATGGTATAGGTAGACATCAGAGTTAGTGATCATTCTGTCTATTCACCTTCAAATTTCTTCAACCCCGTCTAAATGGAGCTGCTAATGAATGGACTTGTGTGATGGTGAGAAATAATATGGCAGCCTGTACGATTTTAATAAACACATCATTTTAAACTTTGCCATCTGTCCTTTGCACTAATTATAGCTGCAAGATGAGTATAATTAGTATAAATCTGAATTATGTCACAGAATAAGACGTGATTAAACGTGTTGCATTTTTAATCAATGGCTATCATATAGCATATTTTATTCACTTTTTTTAAAAGTAAACAGTAAGACCTAGCAATGGGAAACATATTTAATTTTTTACAAAGAATAGGATGCATAAACCCATTATAAGACAGTTAAATAATGGGACTATGAAGTGATTGATCATGATATACACATACATATTACTTAAAATATGTTAAGGGTTAGGGGAAAAAACCTTATTAAGTGAGTTGGATACAATGCTATATTATGCACAAACACATAAATATGGCATATATATCCTGAAGTGCATGTTTGTGTGTGTGAGTATACACAGTTATATGAAGTTACTTATGTATGTGTACATATGCATACATGTAATGTCTTCATAAATTGATCCTGAGAAAAGGATCTGAGTAAACATCTGAAAAATTTAAGGGCACAGTAATCTATCCTGTGTTAGCAAATTCCCTATTAACCTGATAGCTTAAAACAACATTTATCTCACACAATTTCTGAGAATTGGGAGTACAGAAATAGCTTCACTGGACAATTTCCGATTCAGGATCTCTTTTGATTGCAGTTGAGATGCTGGCCATCCTTTGAAGGCTTAACCATAGCAAAGGATTTGCTTCAAAACAGCTCACTTACACAGCTGCTGGCTGGATAACATAGTTTTGTGTTGGCCATACTCTGCCATTAGCAGGGTATACTATCATTTCTGCCACTTTCTCTTCATTAGACCTGTGTGATTAATTTTAGCTCACATTCACATGAAAAATAATTAGTCTCCACCTCTTGAAAGTATTATCTAAAACTACATAGAATGATTTTAAAGTCACACATTAATATCAGGAGTGACAGGTAGAGAAATGGGGATATGAGACATGAAACAAAAAAATTCAGTGTACTTCTATGTACAAGTTAATTGCCATGGACAACTGAGCTCAGGTTCCCCCCTGGGAACCTTTGCGAAAAGGTTTGAAATATGCCTGTGTTAGTTTGAGTGTTCTGAGAAGCAGACATAAAGTTGAGATAGACATGCAATAAATGTACTGCAGGAAATGTCTATGAAGGGTAAACAGGAGGAAGGAATAGTAGGCAGGGAGGGAATTTAAAATATAATGCAGATCTGCCACCTGTGAAAGGAGACGGGAAAGGAAAGAAGATTTGACAAGGAGAGTCTCAAACAGCAGAGCAATTCAAAGTTTCAGGCCAATTGGGAGTATCCAATAGAAGAATCACAGACTTGACAAAAAGTGGGCTGACATTAATAATCCACCCTGCTCAGTTATTCACTAAGAAGAACCCTGGAGAAGTGAGGCTATATTACAAAGGTAGTGGTGAATCCCTAGAAGTTGTTTCTAGAACTGTCACTCAACTATGATCTCTGAAGTACATAATCTGAGAAGAGTATTTTCACAGATTCTATGGTCCACCCATTGCATCACACAAATCTAAGATTCAAAGTAAATTTAAAGAGTAGCTCCACCATGGTACTCATGGCCCTCCTTCACTGAAGGGCAGCTTAGAAAAGAGAAATTGATAATACCTGCTGCAGCACCAACCACAGTAATTTGGAGTCATAAGTCACACCCATTTTCTTCTCTTGTCCTCTATCCATTCTAAAAGTCTCCTTATCCTTAGCTGTTGCCTTGGAAGATCTTGGTAAACAATTTTGTTTTCCAATCCAAGCTTTCATTCTGAGAGTCTAAGCCCTTGGTAATCATTTCCTTTTCGTGGTATAGTTCTAAATTTCCATTCACTTACAATGGGCATGAAGAGTATATTAAGAGTAGCCTACAGGAATCATCAAGTTCCATAGATATTTCTGTCTGCCGCTAGAGAAAATAGAGTCAGGATGTTTTAGTCTAACTTTAATGCTTCCTATCTTAATCATGTTTGAAGGGCACTGGATAAATAATTTGTGTTACTAGTTGTGCTGCACTTCCACACTGTTATGTAATTATGACTTTACTGTTTTATGCCATTGCATTAACACACATGGGCATGTGTGACAGTCTGGTTTTGCCAATAAGTTACTATTTTCTGCAGCTGTTTTAAGAAAAAAAAAGTAGCTCCACCATAGTCCCATCAGGACCAGCAGTTGGCGTAATGGCTATGTTGCTGGACTCCCATGCAGTTGACTGTGGTTCGAGTCCTGGACCCAGTGGCTTAAACTCATGCTGAGCGCGTCTTCGAGCGTGCCCAAGATTCCAAGAGGAGAATGGAGGAGAAGGGATTGTGGTGTGGCCATCCCCTCTCGGGGGGAGGGGAGGGTGATTTCTTGCTTTCTGTCTTTCTGTCTCTCTCTGTCTTTCTGGTGAGCACACACGCTCTATAGCACAAACCTCTCAGAAAAAGAAAGAAAGAAAGAAAGAAAGAAAGAAGGAAGGAAGGAAGGAAGGAAGGAAGGAAGGAAGGAAGGAAGGAAGAAAGAAAGAAAGAAAGAAAGAAAGAAAGAAAGAAAGAAAGAAAGAAAGAAAGAAAGAAAGAAAGAAAGAAAGAAAGAAAGAAAAGAAGAGAAAAGAAAAGAAAAGGAAAGGAAAGGAAAGGAAAGGAAAGGAAAGGAAAGGAAAGGAAAGGAAAGGAAAGGAAAGAAAAGAAAAGAAAAGAAAAGAAAAGAAAAGAAAAAAAGAAAGGAAAGGAAAGGAAAGGAAAGGAAAGGAAAGGAAAGGAAAGGAAAGGAAAGGAAAGGAAAGGAAAGGAAGAAAAGAAAAGAAGAAAGAAAAAAAAAGAAAAAAAAAGAAAAGAAAAGAAAAAAGAAAAGAAAAGAAAAGAAAGGAAAAGAAAAAAGAAGAAAAGGAAAGAAAAGAATAGAAAAGAACAGAAATGAAAAGAAAAGAAAAAAAGAAAAGAAAAAAAGAAAAAGAAAAAAAAAAGAAAAAGAAAAAGGGATCACCTGGTCAGCTAGCTAACCTGCTCAACTCAGCCTTAGGTTGGCTTGCTCAACCCTGCAGGCATTGGCTTGACTCGACCTTGGCTTGGCTCAGTAGAGTCCTGCATGCTATGCACTCTGACAGGGAGGAAGTGCTCTGCGAATGCTCTCCATGCACATTACAAGCTCCAAGAGGAAGGAAGCTCTTGTCAGTGCTACTATAAGCTCTGTGAGAGCCCCCTGAACTCAGTCAATAAACAACATGACATCATACAACTCTCTATATCTCAGTTCAACCAACATTTTGGAAGAGAAAGAACCTTGCAAAACACTGCCCCAATTGTGTAAAAGCGGTCTTACCATCTCCTTCTTAGTAACATTAATTACTCTGGACAAGATGGTGGATTCTTTCTTTCTTTTTTTTTTTTTTTTTTTTTTGGAGAGGTTTTTTTGCTATAGGGCGCGTGCGCTCGCCAGACAGACAGAGAGAGACAGAGAGACAGAAAGCGAGAAATCACCCCCCAGGGGGGATGGTCACGCCGCAATCCCTTCTCCTCCATTCTCCTCTCAGGATCTTGGGCACACACGCACACGCGCCCGGCGTGAGTTGTAAGCCACCGGGTCCGAGACGCGAACCGCGAACCGTGGTCGACTACGTGGGAGTCCAGCGACATAGCCATTACGCTAACTGCTGGTTCCCAGGATGGTGGATTCTTTCTTCACCTAGAATCCAAAATACCCAGGTGAGACCTATAGCTTATACTTCATTTCCTTGTTATGCCGATGGCATCTTCTTTGCTATGATTATTAGTAGGTCAGTCCTAAAACTCCTTCTTACCTTTTTTTTTTTCTACTTCTGGCAGTACCTTACTACTTGTAATTCAAACAAAATAAAAATAGATATGCAAGGGCTTTGTTGGGAAAATATAAAGAATGAAGGAGGAGAGTAATTGTAAGGAAGAATCTTCAGATTACGATGTGGATTTGATACGTAGGCAAACAGAGGTGAAGGTAAGAGGATTGAGAAAGGAGGGACTCAGTAAGCTTTGTCAAGCTGAGATTCCAACCATAGGTTTCCTATAGAAGAGTTTCATATCCAATAGGAATGGACCAACACAGTGTCTTAACGTCATCCCACCTGAGCTCAGGGAAGCTCATCTCTTTACCTTTAATTTCCATTATTGCTAGCCAAGGATTGGTTCCAGAGCATTGACTCAGAGCACTTCAGCTAAAGGAAATTCTCTTTTTTTTTTTTTTTTTTTTTTTTTTTTTTTTTTTTTTTTGAAGAGGTTTTTGCTATAGGGCACATGCGCTCACCAGAAAGACAGAGAGAGACAGAGAGATAGAAAGCGAGAAATCATCCCACAGGGGGGATGGCCACACCACAATCCCTTCTCCTCCATTCTCCTCTTGGGATCTTGGGCACACATGCACAAGTGCCCTGCATGAATTTAAGCCACTAGGTTCGGGACTCGAACCTCAGTCGGCTACATGGGAATTCAGCAACATAGCCATTATGCTAACTGCTGGTCCCAGGAAAGTCCTTAAGAAGAACATCATGGATGTTTTCAAGCAGATGTCATCAGTGTGTGCCAATGATAATCTAGGATTATTTGCAGGGCACCAAGAGGATTTTCTACAAATATGTCTATAGTTACATAGATATATTTAGGAAAAGAAAATCTGAAGATTGTAAATAAAAGTGTTACCGGGTCTTCCAACTGCAATCTACCCTCACTTTCAGATGGCCCGAATCACTGGATCATGCGTGTGCTCCCAGTGTGCTCAGAGATTTCCCAGGATGCAATACAAACCCAGGACCTTTCCCATGTCCAGGTGCATTATTCTTCTACCACCACCAGCCTCCCACCATAAAAAAATCTACTCTTACAAGGTTTCATATGTAGCAAGCCCCAGACACATACTGGTCTCATACGTAATAATGAGTACATTATTACTTTACCTTTTATTTAATTAAAATGCAATTGGTAGCTAAACTTTTCCAGTTAAAGGCTTAAAAATTGAATTTGCATTAGATTCTGATACTAAACCAAATGTCAACCTCTTATTCAAATTTGAAAACCAATCACAAAATAAAAGAATCTGGTTGAAAAATAGTAATGCTGCTGGTACTACAGAAACTGTACAAACTGCAACAGAATTAGCATTTCCATAGCTACAGAAGAGAAATACCAATGGAGGATACTATAGAACTAACCCTCCTGCTGACAACATGAAGGCTACATTTCTACTATCACCACAGGTCTCTGCAGGAAGGTCACATAGTTAAGACCCTTCCTTCTCTCCTACAAAGCTTCTCCTTTGCTATTGACAAGAATGAGAGGTGGACAGGATATTCTGCTTCATGATGCTAAATATAACAAAAGAAAATATAAGAAAATGAAAATCATCTGAAGTTTAGATAGAAGTCAATTCACATCAAAGGACAAAGACTTGGCATCCAACCAAAACTAAATCCCCAAAGAATTTTGAACAGATTTGACCTTTTTTTTTTTTTTCACTTTAATTTGTTTGGGTTTTTTTAATTGATTAAACATGGGGTGCCCTTCGTTAGCCCTAGGTATTCTGAATTTGGTTTTAACCCCTGCCCACCTTCAATGTGACACCACCCTCCTACTTGTACTATGCCTTTTTATTTTTTTTTTAACAAGACAAAAATAAGGACCTACATTGTAATGAGTATTTCATTGTTCTTATTTTTATAAATTGAATTTGCTTGTTCTTTTTTTTTCTAAATTTCTCTTTTGTGTTGTTATTTGAACTTTACACTGGACAGTTTTACCTTTTGTTTTTATGGGTTTTGTTTTATTTTGGTGACATTGTTCATCTTTACTGACACGTATTTAGTTTGATATGTAAGGGTTTTTATAAGTGTATTTATTTGCTTCTTCCATGAGAGAAAGAGATCAAAAAAGAGACACAGAGATAGAAAGATGGACATCCCCTACAGGATCTTCACACCACAGTCCACCTCAAGCCTCAGTCTCCACAGATCACAGGCATGCACACACCCAGGGTATACAGAATGGCTCTGGGAGACAAACCCAGAACCTTTCTACATGGGTCCAGTTTCATTATTGTGGAGCCCTCATCTGGCCTTTTAAAAATATACTTTTCTAGGGACCAGCAGTTAGCGTAATGGCTATGTCACTGGACTCCCACATAGTCAACTGCAGTTCGAGTTCCAGACCCGGTGGCTTAAACTCACGCCGGGCGCGTGTGCGTGCGTGCCCAAGATCCCGAGAGGAGAATGGAGGAGAAGGGATTGCCACATGGCCATCCCCTCTGGGGGGTGATTTCTCGCTTTCTATTTCTCTGTTTCTCTCTGTCTGTCTGGTGAGCGTATGCGCCCTATAGCAAAAACCTCTCAAAAAAAAAAAAAAAATATATATATATATATATATACACACACACACATATATATGTATACTTTTCTGTATTTTGTTTATAACTGTTTTAAGGTTCTTCCACTAACTTCCAAACATATTCCTGCAACCTCTGAACACTCAGTAAAACTGAATGAATAAATAAAATCTTTTTAAAAACCTTAAAAATATTTAAAATGTGTATCGAATCATCTTTATGCCAAAACCAAATATCACAGTATGCAAGGGGCTATACTGATGTATATTGTATGACCAAGGTGGCAAGAATACTTTATTACAGGCTAATGAGGGGAAAGAAATAGTAGACAAAACACAGTTCACACCAGGAGACTAGGAATTAGCTTCACTGGCCTCCACATAAAATCCAGAATAGTTTGAAATTTAAAATTTTATGGTAGTTTGGAAGAGCTTGTGCCTAAGCTAACATTCCCATCATGAAAGGCAATTTGGTTTCAGCAGAAGAACATTATTTGTCAAACAAAATTGATATTGTTAATTTGAATTTTAGTGTTTCCATTTACACTTATTTTATAAAGTTGTTTGGCTTTATAATTTTGTGAGAGCTATAATCACAAGGGACAATACGGTTTTATATTCTATCATTTTAAATACCATTGTAATTAAAAAATTTAATGTCTATATTGTGAGTTCATGATTTTTCTTTCTTTAAAAGTTATAGGTATTTCTTCAAGTTTAAGAAATGCTAGACTAGGATAGAATTATAAATAAAAAATTCTAAAACTCGAAGGGACCAGAAGTTAGTGTAATGGCTATGTCGCTGGACTCCCACGTAGTCGACCGCGGTTCGAGTCCCGGACCCGGTGACTTAAAACTCACGCCGGGCGCGTGTGCATGCGTGCCCAAGATCCCAAGAGGAGAATGGAGGAGAAGGGATTGCGGTGTGGCCATCCCCCCTGGGGGGTGATTTCTCGCTTTCTGTCTCTCTGTCTCTCTCTGTCTGGCGAGCGCACACGCCCTATAGCAAAAACCTCTCCAAAAAAAAAAAAAAAATTCTAAAACTCAATGTGGAAATAAATAATTAATGCATAATGCATGTGTACGGAGTTCAAATGTTTCTTCCCTCTGCTAGTAAATCAGTGGACACAGACTTAGCTTCTGATACTTTTCTCTGAACTATTACAGAGAATTTAAAAGGCATGAATTAGCAAACTGGTTAATCTCATAGTATTGCCAATTATTTTCTTCCAGTTAATAGCTAAGCTCATACTTCGCTCTGTTCATAGAGTATTTCTCAACTTGCTTCCAGAATACTTCTCAAAAACTACTCTTACATTTTATGTTTCTCTTTGTCATAAACTTGTTTCATTTTCTCTGTTTTGTCTGCTAAATATCAGTTAAACACACTCATATCTTCAAAATGTTCCTGTTTGTGATATTCATCCCTGTGTGGCTTTTAAGGTTATCAAGATATTTTACAACACTTATAGAAATACTTTAAAATATAAGTGACTTCGATTTTTCTCTAGAAAATCCAGAGGAAAACACTATTGTTCTTCAAAATTACTGATACATTAAAGGATAATGTCATTTTCCAAATATTATAAAGAAAAAGATGCACAATCTCTTTGAAGAAAATAATATAAACCAATGGTAGCATTTTTATATTAACAAAATGAAAAGATAATGACTTGGAGAAAGTAAATTAATACAAAATACTGTGATCATTGTAAACCCATTAGTTCAGTCAGAGAAACTGAATAGTATTATTTCTTTTCTCAAAATATTCTTATCTTGATGAGTCCAACACAATGAATTTTTATTCATTAAACACAGAACATACATCTCTCCTAAAAATTCTTGGCACTGTCTTATTTTCTGTGGCTCAACCTCATAAAATTAAAATACAAAAATAACATCATTACTTAAACCATTGATATTGATAAATAATGTTTTTATTCTCATAATCAATTTGGGACCCCAGGGGAAAATTAAAATCAATGAAGATAGGTCAGTAAGAGGAATCTTATCCATTTGAAAGCATGATTTAGAAAATGAGATACATATCTGGATATAAAAATCTTACTCAAATTAAAAATCTTTTAAAAGGGTTATATAATCTATATAGAAAAATGAAAAATGTAATTACAAAAATGAAAAATGTAGAACCTCTAAAGAAATATTAGAGTAGAAAGGCAGTGAATACCATTATATATCAAAACAATCATTTAATAGTTCTATGAAAAATAGAACTATTAAATATGTGCAGATCTGGGATAGTAGATGGCAAGTAATGTTGCTTTCATGAGAAAATTAAAGTTCTAGAAAAACTTTCAGAGAGTCTGCAAAACTAGAATTTCTCCAACTCAATAAGCACGTCTCAAGCTCCCACAACCTGCAATGCATTGTTTGTGTAGTTTTTGTTTTGTTTCGTTTTGTTTTTGAGAGATTTTTGCTCTAGGGTGCATGCACTTGCTGGACACACAGAGACAGAGAGACAGAAAGCAAGAAATCATTTCCCAGAGGGAATGGCCAGGCCACAATCCCTGTCTTCCATTCTTTTCTCAGGACTTGGGCATCCTCTCACATACTCCCACAGTGAGTTTCAAGCCACTGGGTACAGAACTGGAACCATGGTCAACCATGTGGGAGTTCAGCACCTTAACTATTATGCCACCTGAGGTTCCCTGCTTTGTGTCATAGGAATATGGAGAGGAGTATGATTCGGTGCTTCTCTTTCAGAAGTTCATTGTCTAGTAGGTGAAACTGACTATCTGGATATGATCCAGCAGAACCCAGAAACCTGCCCTAGTGCTGATTTCCCATGCTACACATTGCACCTACTGCCTTACCACTGTCCCAAAGGAATTCTCTATACATTCACTCACATGGTGCTTGAATTATTGTAATCTAGTAGAATTTACAAGAAGTTTGTCATTCATAACCCACGTTTATGTTAAAAGCTTCAGTTACTAAAAACCTACAAAGAGAAAACAGAGAGAACCAAATAGCCAACTTATCAAGTGGGTGGTAGAGGCAGGTTCTCGGCAATACTAGAATGGTTAGCTGCTATGATACCAGCTTGTTAGAATACATGGATGGAATCAAGGTTAAAGATAGAATCATCCATAGGTTAAAATGTAGTATGCATTCCGAAGCCAGCCTGATGCAAATGTGTAACCTCCCCAAGGGGGTCCCATCAGAGCCACGCTCAATCCACCAGGCCATCGTAAGCCATCACGGCTACAGGAACACAGAATGCAATATTACCTGAGTGATGGAAATACCTTTGCTTCAAATAGACTTCACTTCCACATTATGATAAACAGGAAAGATTCATCGGCTTATCACAAAGTTCAGAACGAGGAAGCTCTTATACACCATGAGGAGTAGGAGGTAAGCAAGGAAAACGCACATTTCATTTCTTGCTTTTTTTCTCTTATGTGCTAAAATATTGGTTCCATGTAGTAAATAAGTTAACGATGGTAAATTAGATATCTTGATGATTGTTTTGCTTTTGTATTTTGCTTTAGGTTGGTAGAAGAAATATTGTTTTTTGTTTTCATCTTTGGTTTTTATATATTTACCACAGAAATGGTAGAAAATTTGAAAATAAAAAAAACAATATCTTTAAAGAAATAAAAAACAAGAACGACAGTCAGATTTTATTACACCACTGTCTCCCAAACCTCAGCTACTTACCATTACTGTGTGCTTTTTCTGAGGTTTGTCTTGTCTAGTTGTTTATGCTATGACAGTTACGATGACACCTTCCTGTGACACCATCAGCAACAAGTCATATTTTTCTGGATATGGAAAACTGATCTACTTTTCAAAAGAAGGGTTGACTCTACCAATATAAATATATTGCTTGCATTTTTTTTCTTTTACAATGTTTAAGGTATATCTGTTTGATGGGTTTATGCCTCAGATTGCTCAAATACCATTTTTCTCCACATTACCACAATGTTTTTAAGCAATGTTTGTTTTCCAAAAAAAGTAACCAAGGGGGGGGGGGGGGGAAATGTGCTATAATACAAAGAGTTAGAAGGGATACTAAATAAGATAGCTGGAGTAAATGACATTTTTCCCATTTCTTTACCACTATTTCAGGCAAAAGAAAAGCCATAGACTATGTTTTGTATTACCTTTTCCAGTAAAAAGTACTTGATTAATTTGCAGCATTTTTCTAACTCCTCTAACATCTAATGGAACCACAGGCATATCCTGTTGTAGTGTTGGCTATGTAACTAATATACTTCAGCTAACAACCCGATGCATTTATGACAAAGAGATCGACTGCTGCACGTGGAGGAAATAGCTACAACACAAGCGTACTCAGAGGCTGTGGCTCAGTCAGAACAGGCTGCTTTGTACATGTCCAAAGCCTAATGCTTTAGGTTGCTGCTTGGAATGTGTAATTACCATAGGAAACTTGATTCTCAAACTTCCTGTTTCTTTGCCTATCCACAAAACTATGGCATTTATTGTCCATTTAAAAGTTTGAGTCTTTTATTTTTTTATCTTACCAATCTGTGCAAAGGCCAGAAACCAAATCACAGAAAGCAATAGGAAAATATTTATCCTTAACTTAGAGCTCAATAAAATGTCTTTGGGGGGATCCAGAAGGTGGCACAGTGGTAAAAACATCATGCTCTGTGAGACACCCACAAGAGAAAGTTCAGGATCAAGTCACAAGACCTCATTGAGTACGCTGGGCACGCACTTGCCTATGATCTGAGACTGGATGAAGGCCAGATATGGGTCACTTTTCTAAGGCTGTTGGTGATGATGTGTCTCTCTCTCTCTCTCTCTCTCTCTTTCTCAATCTTGCTTTCTCACTCTCTCTGTATCTCTCTCACTCATGAAAGAAACAAATAAACTTCTTTTTAAAAATATGTGGGGGTTTTTGTTTTGTTTCTTCCTGTGGATTTTTAGAATGTGGTAAATACTTTGTAGTTCTCACATTCCTACCTGAGTAAGATCCTATATATATATATATATATATATATATATATATATATATATATGTCTATCTTTATTGTTAGAAGAAACAAATTAAACTGATGATGTACCGATTCTCCTATGTTCATTTCCTGGGGTCTAGATCTGGAATGTAAAGCCTGTGTGACTCCAGGGTTTGAACTCAAACACTGCACCTATTTCTCCTGAGGTACTTGAATCAGAGTCATGAATCATACCTGTCTCATTATCTGTCTCTGAAATGCAGCGATCCAGCATCCTTCCACTTTATACACCTTCTATGATATCATGCAATTGACATGCATCAACGTTTGAATCAATGAATGATAAATAATTCTAATACACCTACTTCACAATTAGCAACTCTCAAATATCTTCAGAAAATTGCCTCTTGAAGTTTTATGAGGCACGTTTTAATAACTCTTAGAGTATATGTTGCTTACACAGAGAACTTGTTTAAATATGAGTTTTGCAAATCAACAACAAAGCCTCAAATGAGAGCAGCAAATGACCCAGAGTAATACTTGATATGTTACATCTGTTAACTTAGGAAAGATAATAGATTTTTATTTCATACCTCATCGTATAAATTTACACTATAATTTAGATGATCCTAAAAATATTAAAGGACACATTTTTATAATCTGGGTGTTTATGTATAGCAATAAGGGGTTAATTGAGCTTAGACAACTCACACTCGAGACTCCAAATTGAATCCTTTGATTTGTAAACAGGTACTTAGTGTACAAGAAGCCATTACACATGCAATTATCTGTCTTCAATTAATTGTATGCATCTCTAAGGAGCTACTTCTGAACGTGTGTTTCACTTTCACTGGCGCTAAGACCTGATATCTATAAACATTTATTTTACTTATGCTATAGCTTTCAATTTTATAAAAGACATTGCTAACAGCAATTAGTATATGCCTTTGAGTAAACACTGGGGCTAGATAATCATGTCCCCAGTTTAAGCCCTCTTCTCATTAGCCACCTCCTCCCCACATACAAGCAAATATGCCCAGAAAGAAAAGCATACTCAGACTTCTCTTCAGGATGAAAAACCATATATAAAGAAATATATATTTATAAATAAGGACATGTTCTCAGTTTAATAACTCTCACATCGAGTGCATTCCCTGTCCAACTGTGGAACATCAGAAACCTAATTTATGTAGCTGATTGCCTAGGCTATTATTTCGGTAATAACTGGATAGCCATTGTGTCAAAACTGGAGCAAAGAGAAGAAAAAGTATGGGCTTTCAAAGATGAATTCAAAGCTGTCCTTTTTGGCTGCCTTTAGAGTGATCTCTCCTTCCTTTATCTTTTCAGTCATGAAAAAAATCTCTCTCATTTAGTCACCAGGAAAGGCCGTTACTTTTCATGACCCTGTTTACTTACAAATCTCATTCTATCAACGGTGATTGAAACTCATCTGCTTCCTTATTTTACTTATCCTTTTGTATCTCTAATTCCTCATTTTCTCTTTTTTACCCCATAACTCATAAAGCTAGAAATTATAACTTCAAAATAGATAGAAGGAAAAAATTCTCCATAAAGAGTATGGTTCTCCTAAGCAGAGTCAGGTGTTTTGTGTGTTTGTGTGTGTGTGTGTGTGTGTTGTTATTTGTTTGTATTTTATCTTTCTATTCCTAGTCTTTAAAGAAGTGAATGGGGAATTCATAATAATCAATGAATTATTGCTGAAAGAATCACTTTCTTTTTCACTTAAATGTCAAAATGATATCATCCTGGAAATCCTTTCAGAAACTGCCAGTCTGAGTTCACTGCCTTCAATCTGTTCTTTCCTTTTTCTGTATTTTCATCTATTGTATATGATATGATAAGTCAAATCCACTATAACAGGAGATTATAATAAAATAACCATTGTCTGTCTCTACTACATACTGAGGACAGGACTATTGTAAGAACTTTTATTTGTACAAAAGGCTATGTCTCAGAGCTGTCGTTTGCTTTTAGCAGAAGATCACCTTTTTTCTCTATTCATGAACAAGTGTGTGCATGCACACATGTGAAAGAAAAAGATGAGCACCCTTTGCAGAAACTGGTCCCACCACAGTTTCCTTCCTCCACTCCTCTAGCCCAGCAATCTTGGGCACTTGCACACTGACTTGGCATGTTTCAGGCAGACTAGACTGGGGATTCAAACCCAAATTGTGATGAGGGAGCTTCTTCTCTGGGTCAGTCCTCACTGCTGCACCACAGAGCCACCCTCATAGCCAGTTTGTAGGAAGCAACTCATAGACTCTAGAAGCAAACCAAGACACAAGAATTTGAGCACAAGTTGTTTATTTGAGAAGGTCAAAGAGCAAGAGTAGAACAGTGTGGAGTAAAAGGAGAAATGGAGAGCGGCTATTAAAGATATTTATGAAGTCAGCTGACACAGAGAGTGACTGAAGCTCAACGCTTTGAGAAAACGGCTGCAGGCAGCTCAGAATGATCCTACCTTTATGATGAAGACCCTGAGGTACTCATCAGCTCCTTATAGCCACTAATTGATATTGTTAATTTCTCTGCACTATTAGGGTCATGGGTTTTTACAGTTTTGGGGAAGAGTCCTCAGGCACGAAAATGATGCTGGCAGTTGGAAATGGGAAGGCAGCCAGAGCTTTTGAATGAGGGAATTTAAACACATTTAAGTGAATGGAAGCCCATGGGAGGGGCGATGGCGATACCTTCTACAAGTGTAATCTCAAGTGCTGCATGAACTTGAGATCATACTAGGCATTCGATTAGAAAAGTCAATTAAAAAGTTTGTATTTCAAAGGGAAGGCTAAGAAAGAAGAGAAAGTGTATCAGCATGAGGCAATTTTAACCCAAGGGGTAGAAAAGTGGAAGAATGGAGAAACATACTCTTATGAGGTACCTGAATTTGAACTATAATGTATAGTCCTTATGAGCACTATTTATCAAAACATTTATTCTACATTTTTTTAAAAAGCAAAATTGGGACCAGCAGTTGGCATAATAGCTATGTCGCTGGATTCCCATGTAGTCAACCGTGGTTCGAGTCCCGGACCCGGTGGCTTAAACTTATGCCAGGCGTGTGTGCATGTGTGCCCAAGATCCTGAGAGGAGAATGGAGGAGAAGGGATTGCGGCGTGGCCATCCCCCCAGGGGGTGACTTCTCACTTTCTACCTCTCTGTCTCTTTCTGGCAAACACACGCGCCCTATAGCAAAAACCTCTCAAAAAAAAGAAAAAAAAAAAAAGAAAAATTGAAATGTTGCTTTATACAGCAATACCAAAAGGCCAAAATTTGTCTTGTTTATTCAGGATTCATAATGATGGACATTACTCCAATCTCACCAATCAAACTCCAAAAAATTGTAGTTATGATCTCAAAAGGATTTTGTTAAGGATGTGTTTATTATTTTATTAGAAGGTCAGTTGTTTATAAATCAGTTAGTTATAAAGCTTTAAGTGAAGTTGTATATAAATTACTACCATCAGTACGCAGGAAAGTTTGACAAGATTGTGAAGAAGTCTAAAGCATTCTATGGACAATTCTAATTAAATGTGAACTTTTCCAGATGGTCTAGAAATCTTTTTCTCTACATCCTTTGTACTGTCTATAGAGTCATTCCATTAATATTATCAAAGTAAGCACCTTATTTTCAAAGATTAATATTATTAATACATTGCTTTAAAAGGATAAATTATCTCCAATTAATACTTAATTCATGTTATGGGGCCAGCAAGTATCATAGTGGTTAAGGCACTGAACTCCTACATGTCCCACCACAGTTCAAGTCCCAGACCTGGCAGTTTGTTTCTCACTTTCTCTCTCTCTGTCTTGTGAGCATGAATACCCTAATTAAAATTAAATAATAATAATTAATAAAATGAAGTAATTATTTTTAAAAATAAATAAATAATCAATATTATTAAAATATTGATCTTCAAGACTAAAATGATTTCTAATTCTTTTTTGTAAACACAACTTGCATAGAATTAGATATAAACTTCTAGAAGTAGATATTCACAGATACTTAAAACTTAGCATGTTTAAGGAACCAGCAGATGGTGTAATGGCTACATTACTGGACTCCCATGTAGTCGACCACAGTTCAAGTCCTGGACTTGGTGGCTTAAACTCACACCAGGCATGTGTGCATGCGTGCCCAAGATCCCGAGGGGAGAATGGAGGAGAAGGGATTGCAGCGTGGCCATCCCCCCATGGGGGGAGGTGATTTCTCACTTTCTGTCTCTCTGTCTCTCTCTGTCTTTCTGGTGAGCATATGCGCCCTGTAGCAATAACCTCTCAAATAAATAAACTCAGCATATTTAAATATAAAAATAATACCCCATAGAAAACCTATTCTTCCTTACCATTTACTTAATCTCCTAAGAAAAAATGTTGAGAGTCATGCTTCCTTCCTTCTTTGTTACACTCAGTAAATGACACAATCATCCACCCAATTATGAGATTCAAAATCTAATTCTCTCCATTTTCCCCACATACAGTCCTTCAGTATGTTCCGACAGGCTGATCTCCAAAGCACATTGCAGTTTAAATTCAGGAATACTTATTTCCATATTCTCTGCTACTGTCTTGGCTAAACTACCATTCCCTTGAATGGATTTTTGCCATAACCTCCTGTGTACCACCTATTTAGCCCCATCACTCCTTCAGTGACCTAGTCTATACACATTAGAGTGATGTTTTTTAAGATGGAAATCAGTTGGATGTCCTTATTACAATTCTCTATTGGCTTTCCAATAAAATTCAACTTCTTAGCCTTGATAACCATAACAAAAGTAAAAACAAAAACAAACAAAAGACTGAGGCAAAGTAAGAACAGTGAAAGATTTATTTTGGCCAGAGTTAGGACATCACATAGATGTCACAAAATCCAGGTTACCAAGATCATGTGTGCCAATGTGTTACAGATTTCAGGATGATATGAAAGGCCAAAATCACAGTGGGGTGAGTGTGGAGGACAAAAGCAAGCAGTCTTGTACAGCAGCAATTGGCTATGATAAGGCATCAGGACAGTCTTACAATCACTCACAGTCATTTTGCTTCATCTTAAGGAAAGTGTGAGGACAGTGAGTGTGGAAAATAAAGAATGTATCTGGACAGTAAGAATGTTCATAAAACAAAAAGTTCAGTGAGTTTAGGTACCATCTAGAGCTGTTCCTGGTATTCAACATTTCTTTCTTTCTATTTTTTAAGAGGTTTTTGCTATGGGGCATGTGCACTCACCAGAAAGACAGAGAGAGACAGAGAGACAGAAAGAGAGAAATCACCCCCCAAGGGGGATGGCCATGCTGCAATCCCTTCTCCTCCCTTCTCCTCTCGGGATCTTGGGCATGCACACACATGCACCCGGCATGAGTTTAAGCCACCGGGTCTAGGACTCAAACCAGTCGACTACCTGGGAGTCCAGCAACATAGCCATTACACCAGCTGCTGTTCCCGCTATTCAACATTTCTAAGCCACAAACATGCATAAGCTTTATGTGCACATGCACATGGAATACGGTCAGCCTTTAAAAAGAAGGGGAAGACAGAGAGAGAGAGTGAGATGGACTCGATGCCGCAATCCTCCAGCCTCCATAGGTTTTTGCCATAGGGCGGGCGAACAGTATAGAAAGCAAACATAGATACCAGAGACAGTGTGGGAGGAGAGTGGGAGATAGCAGAGGGTAAGAGATAGAGAATCAAGGATGGGGGGAAAAAAACACAAAACATACAGAAGACAAGAAATGGAAGATCATTTGCTGACAATAACATGTTTGTTGATGTGCTTGATTGAGACAATATATAGTGTACTCTGGATGGAAAATCTCATTTTGTATGCTGTAATGATGTTCAGTGAATAAATGCAAACAAATAAATTGAAAAAAAAAAAAAAAAAAAGAAGGGGGAACCAGCAGTTAGCGTAATGGCTATGTCGCTGGACTCCCACGTAGTCGACCGTGGTTCGCGTCCCGGACCCGGTGACTTAAAACACGCCGGGCGCGTGTGCGTGCGTGCCCAAGATCCCAAGAGGAGAATGGAGGAGAAGGGATTGCGGCGTGGCCATCCCCCCTGGGGGGTGATTTCTCGCTTTCTGTCTCTCTGTCTCTCTCTATCTGGCGAGTGAACGTGCCCTATAGCGAAAACCTCTCCAAAAAAAAAAGAAGGAAATTCTGTCCATTGGAACATAAATAAACCCGGAAGACAGTATGCGAAGTGAAATAATCCAGGCACAGAATGACAAATACCATATGACCTCATTCACATGTAAAATCTAAAGTTGATCTTATAGAAGTAAAGAGTAAGATGGTGGTTATCAGAGGATGAGGAGTGAGGACAATGAGACAGTAGTTGAAGAGCACAGTGTTTCAGCTGCATAATGAGAAGAGCTGATAACTATTTGAGGTGATGTGTTAATCAGCTTGAGTCAATCATTTCACATTGTGTACATACACTTTAGCGTTACTCTGTATCTTATAAATAGATATCATTTGCTAATATCCAATAATAAATTATTTTTAAATAACACATTTAAAAATTCTTGCTAGAGTTCTTTGGAGTCATTTAATGATTTTAATCTGCGTGACATTTTAAATAATGTATCATAGCAAACTTTTCAGTAGACTATATATAAGAAAGACAATGTTAGAGATGTAACAAATAATTAGGAGGTTACTCGGTCTAAAAATAATGAGAGAAAATGATGAATCATGGCGATATATCATTTCTCATAGGATATCCGGAGGAAATCGTGATTGATACTACATGGTCGTGATGGAGAAAGAGCAATCAATGTCTATCTCCAGGTTTCTGACCTGCATTTCTTATATACCCTGTCTTATTTTCATGTCTGATCACCTTTAATTCCTATTTGTGATTTAATCTTCTTCTTCTTTTTTTTTAATGTTCATTTGGTTTGTTTTCTTTTTCCAGTGGGTACTTGGGCTGACCAGAGAGAGGCAGAAAGAGGAAGAAAACATGCCCCCAATGAGGATTAATCATGACACAATCCTTTCTCCATTTTCATCCTGTTGAAACTAGGGCATACACCTACATGTGCCTGGCATGTTTATCAAACCATGAAGGCGAGGATTCAAACTGTGGCTAGCCATGCAGGATCTGGCTCCCTTAACCACGAGGCTATGGGGCTGTCCCAATGACAAATTTTCACCTCTCTGAACATGTCTCCAAATGACTAGGAAACCACCATGAGCATTGATTTGGGAGCTAGTAATATATTTTGGCAAGTAAACAGATTCTCAAATATAGAATATACAAATAATTTGGATCAAATATATCATTTTATGTTTAAATATTTTAAAATAAACACATAAGAAGAACACAATCCATCAATTCAATATACCCATCACAGAGACTAACCGAAGGAAGATTTTCCCATATTCCCTTTGTTCATCATGTTTACTTCTCTATTGTTCTTTGTGGAAACGCTATATGAGTTGATTTCAGATAACTTGTAATTTTATTCTTATACATTTCTTTAAAATAAAGGCATCTTCTTTTATAATTGCAATGCCATTTTTTTCTGGTGAAGATATTTTATTTTCCATAAGAATATAATTGTATAATGCTCTTCAGAGAAAGAAAAATTCTTTCAATGCTCCAAAATACTATGTGGCTTAATAGTAATCTTCCTCTCTTATAAAAGTAAATATGTGGAACTAGCCGATAGCATAATGGTAATGTTGTTGGACTCCCACATAGTCAACCCTGATTCAAGTCCCTGACCTGGTGGCTAAAAAACTCATAACAGGACCTTGTGTATGTGTGCCCAAAATCCCCAAGAGGAGAATGGAGGAGAAGGGATTGTGGCATGGCCATCCCCCCAGGGGGTGATTTCTTGCTTTCAGTCTCTCTGTTTCTGTCTTTCTAGCAAGCACATGTGCCCTATAGCAAAAATCTCTCTCTCTAAAAAAACAAAACAAAACAAAACAAAAACAAAACAATTAAATCTGTAATTGATAATATGAAAGTGATTTATTATGAAATATAGCATTTATGTTTTAAAATTTTCCTTGAAACAGTAAGTCTTGTTTAAACTTGTGTTTTTTTTTTAATTACCCAAGTCAAATTTATCGTAATGTAAAGATGATTAAATGCTAAATGGTGATGCTGATATATTCTCTCTATTAGCTGGTAAACAGTGATAGGAATTTGCTGTAGTAAGATAGTTCTGATTAGGTACAATAGAAATACTTTAGATCAGGGACCAGCAGTTAGCGTAATGGCTATGTCGCTGGACTCCCACGTAGTTGACCGCGGTTCACGTCCTGGACCCAGTGGCTTAAACTCACGCCGGGCGCGTGTGCGTGCGTGCCCAAGATCCCAAGAGGAGAAAGGAGGAGAAGGGATTATGGCGTGGCCATCCCCCCTGGAGGGTGATTTCTCGCTTTCTGTCTCTCTGTCTCTCTCTGTCTGTCTGGCGAGCACACACGCCTATAGCAAAAACCTCTAAAAAAAACAGAAATACTTTAGATCAAATAAAAAAAAAACATTTTTAAGAACTTCAACTGTATAACTATATGCTAAAACCTGGCAAAGTCCAACTTAATATTCCATATTATATTCAGTTACCATAACATGTAACAGGTTGATGCTAAAGTAGTAACAAAATATGACTGCTCTAAATACACAAATATATATTTCTGACTTTTCTTTCTTTAACACACCCAGAGACTGTCATGGAGTGGGGAGGAGGAGGTGGCAGCGGCAAAAGGAGGTGTTTGGGGCCATTTCCAGGGTCTGCTCTACCCTTCCTGAACTTTTCCTTTATTCCTGTGACCATGGCATCGGGAAGCTAACTCTTAGGGCGAGGAGGAGGAGGCAGTCAGAACCATATCGCCTTCATCCCTGGCAGTGGAAGGGGGGGATGCCTGGCCAGGCCAACTGTCTGCGGAAATGGATGACAGTAAGGTGGTTGGAGGCAAAGTAAAGAAGCTTGATAACTGTGGCCGCAGGCCAATCAAAAATTGACTTGAATGCAAAACTTGAAAGAAGCCAGCAGAGTACAAGAGAATGTCAGGCCAGAAAAAAGCTGAGTTATCAGTACTTAGAAGAGTTGGTAACCAGTAGAGAAAGAGCTATATGTGCCCCCAGAGAGGAACTGGAAATGTATAAGCAATGGAGTATGGCAATGGACCAAGGAAAAATTCCTTCTGAATTAAAAGCACTGCTCACTAGAGAAGAGCAGAACAAGTCTTAACAGAATTCAAGCAGGCACACCAAGGCTGGGAAGACAGATGCTAATAGCAATTCCTGGTGAAGAGCATATACAGTGATAGAGTGGTTGACGCAACACCATTATTATACCTTGCACGATTAACATCAATTCCTTTGCATCCTCTAATATACATTCTATGTCAAATGACTCTATTGTTTAAAAAAGATTCATTGTACACCTATGTTTACTGTACACAAATGTCTATCAACAAAGGAATGGAATTTTTTAGATGTGGTATATACATAAAATGGAATATCATCTAGCTTTAAAAAAATATCATTAAATACATGTTACAACATACATGACCCTTGAGGATATTATGCAAGTGAAATAAGCCAGACACCAAAGAACAAATAGTATACAATTCTACCTATATGAGGCACCTGTCATAGAGACAGAAAGTAGTATAGTGGTCACAAGGTCTCAAGGAAGAGAGAATAGTGAGTTATTGTTTAAAGGGTATGGAGTTTTAATTTAGGATAATGAAAATGTCAAAACATCCTGGAGATTCGGACCAGCAGTTAGTGTAATGGCTATGTCGCTGGACTCCCACAAAGTCGACCGCGGTTCGAGTCCCGGACCCGGCGGCTTAAACTCACGCCGGACACGTGTGCGTGCATGCCCAAGATCCCGAGAGGAGAATGGAGGAGAAGGGATTGCGGCGTGGCCATCCCCCCTGGGGGGTGATTTCCTGCTTTCTATCTCTCTGTCTCTCTCTGTCTGTCTGGCGAGCGCACGCGCCCTATAGCAAAAAACTCTCCAAAAAAAGAAAAAAAAAAAAAATCCTGGAGATGAACAGTGGTGATGGTTGCACAAAATGAGTGTCCTTAATACTGCTTAACTTTACACTTAAAATGAGTAAAGTGGTGAATTTTATGGAATAAAGTTGGTTTATCACAATTTTAATAATTTATCTTGCAATACAATGATAGTAATTTTTAAAAAGATCTATTTATTCCCATAAGGATTAAAATAAGGTAGACTTCATTTTCCTATTAAAAAGTTCACATTTTCACTTTGCTTGCTTCATCATAGTGTCATTTAGCATGTCTTCTGTTCCAGCACTAATCAAATATAGATGGATATTTGAAGCATAGGAGTGGAAAGTTGTAATACCTTTCTTCCCCCAACATAAGAGTCACAGCTGATGCTTCTATAACAAGACAGGGTAACGAGAAGAAAGAACAACAAATTTAATCAGTTTTATGTGACACAGGAGCCTTCAGAAAATAGTTGGGGGGGGGGGGGGAGGAAAACTGTTAATGTTTATGTTTAGATTACTGAAGAGTAAACGGCTATGTAGAAATATGATTGGAGGACCAGCCAATGGCATGATGGTTAAGGCAGCTGGATCCAACATGGCCAACTGCACGGTTGAAGTCCTGGACCATGCTACTTAAAAAACATGCTACACGTGCATTTGTGCTCAAAAACCCCAAAGGAGAGAGAAATGGAGGAGAGGGGATTGCTGCATGTCCATGCCCTATGGAGGGTGTTTTCTCACTTTCTTTCTCTCCCTCCATCTCCCTTTGTCTCTCTAGAGAGCACAAGCACCCTCTGGAAAATTTAAAAAAATAAATGTTATTCAATGAAAAAACTGTGAGTTAATGTTAACAGACTGAGGGGAATTGTTCAGATTCTTCTTGGCCTCTCTGTGTAATATTCTTTTCTACCTTATATGGAAAGGACCCCTCTGGAATGATGGTCTTAAAGGAAGAAGGGAGAAAACGACCTTTCTAGGTCTGCTTTTGGGGAGTGAGGCTCTAGTTTGTACCACCTGCCATGGGAAAGAGGAACTCTGGCTTCTATTATTCACTTCAAAGAATAAATACAGATGAGGAACTGAAGGACAGAGAGTCAGAGAGACTTTGCTTCTGGTGCCTCCCAATCACCTTCAGTTGAAAGTACTCGGAATATAAAAATGACACCTTTGGGGTCATTGTTTTCTGAGTCCCAACATTAGCATGGATTCCAGCCAGGTTGCTGAGAGCTTGAGAGATTATAAGAAAAGCAGAGTTCTGTGCCATCCCTCAGACCAGAATTAAAATCTGCATGTTAACAAACTCCTCAGGTCATTTATATGCACATTCAAATTTGAAGAGTTCTTCGCTGCCCCAATATTTCCTCCTGTAAATGGAAGTTACCTCCATGTATTAAATCATATTAATCTTTCAAAATAGATTCTCCACTTCGACTGCACTTTGGGGGAGAATTTAAACCCTCTAAAAGCATAGGCACAGGCTCTGCCTCCAGGAGATTTGACGTCAATGGTCTGAGGTGTGGCCTGACCATTTGTTATACTTATTTTTTTTTTTCCAAAGTCCTTCAGGCACTCTAATGTGAAAACATGGTTAAGAACACTTGGATTATCAGGAGATACATAATATCTGATTGTCCTAGTGATATTTCTGATGATGCTAAGAACTGAGTAGATTCTGATGAGGACAGAGAAACCCCTCCTTAGCAGCAACCACCAGCCAACTTTAATGGAAGAAACATCTTTTGAATTTAATTGCTTGGAAGAACTTAGATCAGAATCTCTGAAGCCAATAGCCTAAGTGATTTATTAGTTGTCCCTTTATGCCATAAAGGGCTCATTCTTTTTCCTGCAATTACTTACAAAAATCTCCAATACATTTAGAAAATCAGACTGGCCATTTAAAACAAAACTTCAAATATACATACACGATGTAGAGTTTTGGAAGATTATTTTAGAAATATTTCTTCATTCGAATTAAATCTTAAAAGGATTTGTTAATTCAAATGAAACTTTATACATATTTACATTAAAAAGTATATAAGTAAATTGAAGAATAATTTTAGGGTAACCTATAACTCCTAATGCTTGAGTAAACGGGCCCCATATGGATGGTATTATTGTGACCCTTACAATATTAAAGAAACCAAACAGGGAGTAATGCTAAACGTTATGAGAAGCAGTTGAAAGAATAGTACAATGCTTTAAAAATATAGAGATAAAATTGACCTGCTGAGAAAATTAAAATGTGACATCTTTTTAGAATTTGTCTATTATTTGCAATCATTTTACTTAAAAAGGAACTTTTACATTTTCATTAACTTGATAAGTTAGAAATTAAAGTAAAATGTTCATCATCTGGAAATCTATATTACCATTTTCTTGAGTAAAAGAAAAGCTGAGAATGTCATACTTACAGTTCATTTTATTATGATATTGCTTTCATTTCTATTACACATTGTTTTTTAAGGAACATATCATCTGACCCTCACAAGTAATTTATGAATTAGATAGGGCCAATATTATTATCTCCAAAGGAAACCTTAGTTTTAAATTTTGACTTTCCAAAGGTAACAAAGCTGATATATTTTGAAATTCTTATCACATAAACATCAAGAGATTCGCTCTGTGATTAGTATGTAGATAAAAGGAGAGAGGTCTATTGTAGTGAGAACTATATTTGCACTTTTTTCATATTCAGAGTAAAGCACTATGAATAGCTCTTACTAATGCTCTCCAGGATTTCTGTATAAAAGTTCTACAAAATGGAAAGAATCACAATATAAACTAAAAAGAAAGACATATAAAACAACCTATGAATGGGAAGTTAGAAATGGATGTAGAGGCATATTGTTCTTTAGGAACAAAGGAAAATAAAAAGAAATCAGAAGTAATGTGGGTTATAGACTTGTGCAAGGTAATAAGCAATACAATTTAATAAAACCATAAATAAAAGCAGTATGACCTGTGAATGCAATTATCTGTCTTAGAATTCTAGAACATTGCCTATTCCAGTGAAATACAGCTCACTTTATTTTAATTGAATGAACCTGCCTAGTTAGAAACACTTCTCTGACAGTCATTCTGTTGAAGTTCCAGTATCTTTGTGAATTAACTAAAAATGTGTCCTAGAAGGAAGAAACCATGAGACAAAGACAAGAGAGAATTAGTAACGTGTATTTATAAGGAAACTGGCTAAATAAAACTTGCTGTCTACATGTAAAACCATGTCATGGTTCACCTCTCTCTGAGATTACAAAAATTATGGCCATCTCTGTGGCCTAGTGCAGGAGTCCCCAGCGCCTGGGCTACAGATCATATCCTGTTAGGAGCCAGGCCACACAGCAGGAGACGAGTGGTGGGTGAGTGAGCAAAGCTTTATCTGTGTTTACAGCCAGTCCCCATCGCTCAAGTTACTGCCTGAGTTCCACTTCCTGTCAGATCAATGGTAGCATTAGATTCTCATAGGAGCCCACAAGTGGAACTACTTGTATAATTACTTCTTTATATATTAGATGTAATTATATGCATTAATAATAGAAATAAAATGCACAATAAATGTAATAAGCTTGAAACATCCTGGAACCATCAGCCTATCCCTAGATCCATGAAACATAAATGGTCCCTGGTACCAAAATGTTTAGGAACTGCTGGCCTAGTGGTTAAAGCAACCTGATGCCACATGGCTGACCACATAGTTCAAATCTTGATCTCAGCAGCTTAAAAATCACACCAGGCACATGGGTTAGAGTGCCCCTAAATCCCTCAAAAATGGAAAAATGAAAGAGAAGGGATTGTGGCATGACCATACCCATTGGGGAGTACTTTCTCTCACTTCCTCTCTCTCTCTGTCTTTCTGGCATGCACACATACCATCCAGCAATTTTTTTTAAATTGAAACTAAAAAGACTAGTAATTGCACAATGAGATCTGTGTTGAGGAAGTATAAGTATGCTTCATTGTATTAGCAGTAAATCACACATTGATGCTATTCCTTGATGGAATTTTTTTCAGAAGAACATGTTAACTCACTGGTGATTTTAAAAATTCTAATGGATTATTTCTTAGTTTATCTATTCTTGATTAAAATATAACATTTTCGAAATACTCTATTTGCCAACTAACAGCAAGCACACTTCATTCATCTAGTCATTAACCAACACTTAGGAAGTAAGGACTATATTCCAGTTCTGTGGCTATACGGTGGTCCCCATTGCCTAAAATACAGAATCTAGTGAGAGAAGCAAAGATAGGCAAAAAGAAAACAGACAAACAAAGATGTAGTTACACATAGTGAGTACTAACGAATAGCGAAGCACAAGAGGTAATAATGAAGAATGTTCATTAGATATGGAAATGAGAGAGGAAAATGAGAATAAACTTCCAGGCAGCCTAACTGAAGAAATGTATAAGGCTTGAGTTGAAAAAGTGATTGGTACATTCAAAAAAGTGGAAAGAGAACCTAGTTTAAGGGTAATAAATTAAAATACAGCTCTGGATGAGGCAGAGAGACAAAGGCTACATAATATATTAAGTATTGTAAGTTTTGGTAAAGCACTGGAAATGCTACTTAGAGGCAACTGAAAGTCATTATGAGCTTTTAACCTTGGGAGTGGTGAAAGGTGATTTATATTTTACAAAGATAACTGTGGGGCCAACAGTTGGCATGGTGGTTGGGGCACTGGACTCCCACATGGCCAACTCTGCAGGTCAAGTCCTGGACGTGGTGGCTTCTTTCTCACTTTCTCTTTCTTTATCTCTCTCTCTCTTTCTAGTCAAATGAAATAATAATAGAAAATAAAATTAAACAAATAAATAATTCTTTAAAAATAAAGATAACTGTGAAAGTTGGTCAAAAGGTTAGTTAGTCAATAGCAAAGGCTAGAGACTAGTACAGAGCTTCAGGAAAGAGACTTCGTAGGCCATGGTAGAGAAGATGCAAGAAAACATTAATAGCATCTAGAAGGTGATCATACATTTATAGTGATATATTTATAGTGACATCAACGTACCCAGTTGTGGGATTCAGTTTTGTGGTAGACTGGACTGTTTCTTCCAGGATTATTCAGTCTGGGTCATGCAAGAAGAATGTGGAGAGAGAAGGCATTTGCTAGAATATGGTTAGTATGGCTCAGAAAACGCGAGTAGGGTAAAGAGGGCAGTAAAGGCAGGAGGGAACTGACATCCAGGAAGTGGGAGGCTTTATGATGAGCAGTCCCAAAGATGTTGTAGAATTAAAAACAACAGAGAGAAAGCACATTCTTTGGCAAGTGAACTGAAAAAACAGGAGGGAGTCTTCAACATGTTAAAGGAAAATGCATATTATGAAAAACTATGCATGGATTTTATTTTTGCACCAAAATAAACTTGTACTTTTATTCTATTTTTCTAAAAACTTTTTGAAATCCTTCCTGCAATGTATTTAGAGAGAGTGCATTACAATCCATGAGTAAGTCACTAACTGGCAAAAAGCCTTAGATAAACAAGAGTGTCAACTTAAAAAGGTTGAGGCATAATAACTGAAATAAAAGTGGTTTATCTGAGCCACGATTTGGGAAGATTCACCTGCATGAACACTGGTCTTCCAGACATGTCCTCCTTGATATGGAAACCAAGAAAGCTCTTTACCATGAACACGGAGGGCAAGAAGAGAGGAGGTTACAAATTGTCAAAAGGTTACATTGGTCCGTTTGAAACAATGCAGACAGTCGATGAGCTATACCTTATTCTTTGGGTCAGAAATTCAAGAACACTGAGATGAAAAAGGAGTGGATAGAGGGAGTCTTATTATAAAATCTATCATTTTTTTGTAGCGTCACATTTTGCTGTAAACTAAAACATCTCTTTGGGCAGAATCCCAGTGGTGTGGGGAGCCAAAACCTCAGGCTCATGTTTACCAGAAGTGTAAACTGAGTGGGCCTTGTATTCCAGAATGCTCTAGACTGCCTTTCTTTCACAAGGCTGAGGTTTGACTGCATCAGTAGATGAACAAATATAACATGGCACTTCTATCACATTTATATTATAGCTTCGGTTGCTCAGCTATGGGCTTTATTGGTACCCAAGCAATTTATACAAATGTCTATTATTGAAGAGATTGGTTCAGTACTTTTTCTTTTAATAACATTGGGACGTGATTTATATAAACTTTAGCACAAATCATGTTACCAAAAAGCTGTCAAATTCACTATGAATTAGTGTTAATGCAGAATTATCTCCGAATTTTAATAACATCTTTCCAACAACCTTTTAAATTGAACAAGTTGTTAGTAATGTAACTAGACTGTCATTTAAGAAAAAATAATTTGCCTGATTATTTAAGGGAAATAACTTACGAATTTTGAAACTATGATGAGACAAAATAATGGATGTGAGAAAAACCTGTCATTCAGATAATTAAGTTCAAAAGGTTATAAGTCCTATTCCACAACCAAAATATGCTAACTTCAATGCATTTAAATGTACAAAAGTTAGAGCATTTAAAATTGGCTGTCCAAAAGCCACGAACCCCTAAATGTTGATAATACGAAACCATTATCTTTTACCACATTTTGGACTCTACACGTAGGCAGACCCTTAGAATTTAAGAGTGTGTGAGTGTGTAAATGTGTATTTCTATATTAATACTATATTATAAATGTAGTGTATAACAGTGTAAGATGCTTAGTTAAAGATCTTTTCAACATTTTTTAAATAATTATGTTTAATGTGAGACTGGACTTAAATAGGAATTATTTTAAATTAAAAATAGAAAATATTTCTAGTACCTTCTTTATGCTAAGAATTGTGCAAGCAACAGTGAGTAAAGTCACATACTTATCCTCAAGAAATTCTTTATCTGAAATTATTTTGAACTTGGTTTATAAATATTTTAAAACTAATTTAGCATTTTGAAACAATATATTCTTGTGATGTTTGATCACTGGTTGCATTTAACTTTTATCCAAAGCCATAATAATGTCATCAAAATAATTTGAAATAAAGATTTTTGCTTGAAATATTTTAACTCTTAGCAATGTTAACTTTTTTTTTTTTAACTACACAGTACTAATATCACAGCAAGGAGCTGCAGGACTAGATTTAATTTTTACAGATGTACTATGAAAAAGTATATTTTAAGATTGGTCCCACAGCCAAGTTTTAAGGAAGCCAAATCCCACATGGTCAACTATGGCTTAAATGCCAGCCCCAGCAACTTGAAAAACATGCTAGGCACATGTGTGTATGTGCCCCAGATCCTGGCTGGATAGAGAAATACAGGAGAAGGTATTGTGATGTGACCACACCCCACAGGGGATGGGAGGGTGCCTTTCCCTTTCTGTCTCTCTCTCACAAGTACATGTATCCTTTGGCAATTAATATTTATATATATATTATTGGGCCAGGCTATGGGGTGGCAATGGAGGTGGTTGGATCCCATGTGGGCAACTGAGCAGTCGGAGCCTTAGACCCAAAAGCCAGAAAAACACACAGGGTTGCTTTGTGCATGCATGTGCATGTGTGACCAAACTCCTGAAAGGAAGGTGTTGGAAGAGAAGGAGTGGACACTGTCTATTTTCACCTATAACAGATACTAGTCCTCCTACAGGATCTATTCTTCCCTTTTCCCATACATATAATCCCTTACTTTTTATCTTGAAAGATAGATTTTTCCTGCTCCCTTGCAGCTAGACTTGCCCATATACTATGGTCAGGGCAATGAGTTATAAAGAAACCTAAATGGTACACTGTGACTTCAAAAAACCATTTTCAAGTGACAGCAAGCACACACAAATACTCTTACCTTTTCTGTGTCTGTACCCTGACACTTGAAATGTAGAGGCTATCGTTTCTTACCTTTTAACGTCATACCATGAAATAAGGTGACTGAGTCCCAGACATCGTGGTGCAACATACATGCCCTAAGACTGCATGTTTTATAGTCACTAAGAGAACAAGGGGAGAAAAAAGGTTTTATATTTGCTTCTCTTATGTTTGATTTTTAAATTTAATTGTATTCTATCATGCATAATTTAGCCTAATATAGACCAATTTTAAACAAAAATACAGGGCCAGCTGGTGGTGCGGTGGTGAAGGTGGCTGGATCTTACATGGCCAGTTATGTGGTTCGAGTCCTGGGCTTGGCAGGTGCATGTGTATGCATAGCCAAAATTCCAAGAAGAGAAGGGGTTGCGGTGTCGTCACCCCCAGGAGGGGTGCTTTTTCACTTTCCATCTCTGTCTCTATCTGGCGAAAAAATACACCCTATAGCAAAATTTTTAAATAAAACAAACATTTTTCCCTGCTTTCATTATCACCCTCGTTACAACTATTGTTCTGATGAAAGATTCTAGTGACCAGCCAATGACATAATGGTTATATTGCTGGGCTCCCTCTTGGTCGATTGTGGGTTGAGTCCTGGACCCAGTGGCTTAAAACTCATGCTGGACTTGTGTGCACATGCACCCAAAATCCCAAGAGGAGCATGAAGAAGAAAGGATTAAGGTGTGGCCATACCCCCTGGGGTTGATTCCTCCCTTTCTGTCTCTCTGTCTCTGTGTGTCTCTCTGCCCTATAGCAAAAATCTCTGTTAAAAAAAAAAAGATTCTATATATTCTTTTACAAAACTACAAAGGAACTCTGAAAAATAAACCACAAAACAGCACTTTTACTTTTAAATAAAGTGGCCCTAAGAAAGTTAATTTAAAAAGAAAAAAACTAACTAGTTTTTCTATTCATTGAAGTTGGTACCATCATCTTTGTCTTACCCAGTGGCTTCCTTCCTTTGGCATCTAGCATTTATGGCTCTTGATGAAGAACTTTCCAAACAATGGCAGAATGCTCCGAGGCAAATGCTGAGTAACTGTGAAATCACTCTTTGTGTAAGACATTCTCTTTCAAGCCAAAACTACTTTGGATTTTAAGTGCTTGTTGTAAAACGTTAACCAAATGACCTCCAGCCAGGTGAACCGTTGAGTTTTGCAAGGCTATTTTTTTAGAGTCAAATCTCAGTACCTATCTGCTTTGGGCTAATTAATCAGGCTTAAGATCTCTGCATTTAAAAAGCATAGTTATGAAGTGCTAAATAAAATGGTGTCTTGCTTATTAAATTAGAAGCATTAAAAAGAACGTGAAGATTAAATTTAAAACCAAGACACATCAGCTTCACCTTATATATATGCAGTTGGAACTGCATACATACACATACAAGTGCTTTCACTAGAAGAGACTGTTTTATGTGCCTTTAAATTTGAAACTCCCTATGAATTGGATGGAAGTGTCAGGAGAATGCATCTGTTTGGCAACTAGCAGTTTGGGGAATATTCTTTAAGAATACTGCATTAGCATCAAAATGGCAATGTACAGATTGGAGGGATATTATAATGGTTTGCAGAATCTCACCCTCCTTCACTTAAGAACATGAAGGCAGCACCAGAGCCATCTGGGTTGGGAGCTGTGGGTTGTCTATGTTCTGATATCACTACTGCAGGGAAGAAGAAGAAGAAAAGAAAGAGGTTCCTTCTGTAAGTCCTTCAGCTGAAGCAACATCAAACTTGACAAGTTGAAGAGATACCATTGAATTATGAGTGTTGAAAGCCCACTTAATAACTAACTGAGATTAGTGCTGTCTCTTCAAAATGTTCCTTCCGATCAGGCTCTATTTGTAGAAAAGAAATGAAGAGTAACAAAAGCTGCTCAGTGAATGATAAAGAAATAGAAAATAAGAAAAGAGCCTATAGCTTGAGGCAGGAAAGTTGGCTTAAGGCTAAAGTATAACTTCCCTTTCAGAACCAGTGAGATGTGTGAAACCCATTTCTCAGTGTCTCCATGTATATAATGTAGCAATGTTATACCAAGCTACACATTTACAATCAAAGGTAAATGCCATGCTAACATGATGGTTTTTGAGGACTGTGGAACTTGGTGGGAGAAAAACATCTTTAATTTAGAGCACTGTTTAATAAATTAGATTTGCCTGGAATGTTGGACATCCACAAATGCCCTGTTCCCTCCTCACATTGGCTCGTTTAGTCAGTGAAGAGCAAAGTTTCTTTATTTTGTTACTTGCATACAGAGTATAATGGAATACTGGGGGCACCTTCCCAAGAATCTGACTTGCTTTCTGTCAACCTTTTGACCCCGCTCCCAGTGCACTTGGTTTTAATCATCCTGTTCTTCTATCCAGAAAACTCTGGGTCATTCCTATCGGAATAGGTAAAAGCATGGTCTCACTGGCTGCACTGTAACATTTTAAATAAACATAACTCACATTTTAACAGGGATTTACAGTTAACAGCGTGCTATCATTAACATTATCTCATTTGATTATAGGCTGGTTTGCCACTGTGTGTCTTGCATTTAATAGGAACTCAGGAAGTATCTGTGGATTGATTAACTATATAATCTTCTTGCTAATGCAAGCAGTGAAATGTTCAGTAACCCTGGTTACATCATTACCTCAGCTGTCTGGCCCATTGTGATCATTTCCGCAGGGAAACAGCCTCTGAGAACAAATTGTACAGCCTTACTGAAATTGAGAAAAGGTTTAGCCTGGCAATTAGATAAGGGTGTGGTCATCTGTGTTGTGCAGACAAAAGCTGCCGCTTTGTCTACCTGGTGGGCCCAATTCTCCACCCTCAGCCACTTTGAAGTCATGGTTTGTCCCATTAATATCCAAGTCACAGTGATTTGTTCTTAGAACATTTTTCATCATCCTAAGCAATACTTAAGTATGCTTTGGCATCAGATTGCTTTTGAGTTTTGTTCCATAATGTTTTCATTAAATGTGTATGCTAAAAGAGGAATGAGTCAGGGAATAGAAATTACCATTGGAAAATTGTAGCCAGGCGGGCTTCATAAATAATGCTTTGTTTTTGCTACTGATGTCAATCCAGACAAGCCTTTCAATGCCTATCTTTGTTATTCTGAATGCCGCAGTTGCTAGCACTAGAGCTAGCCTTCACTCTCCCTTTTTGTAAGAAAGCACAGATAGAAGGATTGAAGATGAAACCATTATTGAAGATCAAGATTTTGTTTTGCCACAAAAAAAGAAGACCTCAGGAAATGAATAATTGGCATGAACTATAAGTTTATTTACTGCCCCATAGAAAAACAAAACAAAACAAAACAAAAAAAGATGAAAAAAGAGTAACAAAATGAATGGTAAATCAAGGAGAAATTTATTCCTACAAAATGTAGTAAATCGGTAAGAAGAACTTGTGCTTAAATGTTTAAAAAGTATTATTATTATTTTTATATGATTTGAACCATTTCAGGATGCATACTTTCATAGAAAACAATCTCACACACAATATGAAGGAATACATTGGATTGTTGGAAAAGTCACCGCACATTTTTGAATAGAAAAATGTATCATGCCTTTAATAATTAATACTAATATATGTGCTTAATTCTCAGGTACTGGCACCATGTCTTTCAGTCATGAGTCTGGAGAGATGTTCTGAGTCTAATATGGCAGATACACCTGAAGTGACCCCTCAGTAACCCATGACCTTGTGTCATTCCTTCATCTAGGGTACAAAATAAACCTGTGACTTGAGTCAAGTCAATAGGATGTGGCAAAATTAAAGTGTGTTACAGGAATCTCTCTGTGAGGGTTTAGTATTTATTTATTTATTTATCTATTTATGTATTTATTTATTTTGTCAACTTGCCAGGGCAAAGAGACACTCAGGTAGCTGGAAAACCATTAGTTCTGGGTGTGTCCATGAAGGTGTTTCTTGAAGATACTATCATTTGAGTCAGTAGACTAGATAAAGAAGATCCATTCTCACCAATGTTGAGCATCATTCAATCTGTTGAGGACTGGAAAGGAACTAAAGGCAAAGGAAGGATAAATACTGTTGTTGCTTGAGCTGGGACATATACCTTCTCCTCCCCTTGGACCTCCTGATTTATTGATTTCTGGGCCTTCTGTCAGTGCCTCAACCTGTATCTTGTTCCATGCTGCTATTATAAAATACTATAGGCTAGGTAATTTATAATGAAGAGAAACCTATTGACTCACAGTTCTACAGGCTGAGAAGTCCAAGATCAAGGGGCTGCCATGGGGCTAGGACCTTCTTCCTGCCTCATCCCATGGTATAATGGCACAGGGAGAATAAAAGAGAAAGAGCAAGAACTCATCTTTTACAAGATGCTCTATTCTACAAAAATGAACCCCTTCTGGATTTCCTGATTCTTCCAATTACAGAAGGCATTCCTTGGGGGATTCTTTGGCCTCCATATTCACATGAGTCAATTCTCATCATATATTTCCTCTTACATGCCTCTCTAGAACCTACTGGCTCTTTTTCTCTGGAGATCCCCAACTAATATATATTTTTAGAAGATTAAAGATTCTTCAGTTGGACTTGAAGAAGCAAGCAACAATGTTGAGAAATACCTATAAAGAAGACCGCATGTCAGGGAAATTGAGGAGCCTATAGCCATCAGTCATAAAGACACAAGAAATTAACTCTGCTTACAACTAAAATGAGTTTGAAAACAGATTCTACCCTGGTTGAGTTTCTAAATGAGAATACAATGTAGTTGAGATATGTTTTTTTCTTTTTTAATTTTGCCAGAGGGTACATACATTTCTCAGAGGTGGGTTGGGGGTGGGGGTGGAGGGTTGGAGTGACAAAGCATGGGGGATGGCCATGCCTCAATCCCTTCACCTTCATATTTCCTTTCAGGCTTCTTGGACATGTATGCATTTGTGCCCCAGCATGTTTCTCACACCCATACCATTGGCTAGTTGCCTTAACCACCACACCAGGAGCGAGCCTTCTAGTTGAAATCTTGATTGTAGCCTCTTAAAATTGAGCAGAGAACCCAGCTAACCCATGCATGGAATAGCCAATACAGACCATAGAAACTGTGAGATAATAAACATGTGCATTTTAAGCCCTTACATGTGTGGCAATTTACTAAGTGTCAGTAGAAATTTAATGTACTCTGTGTCATCAAATTGAAGAAAATTATGGCCCTTGAAGTATTTAGCTCTGCTACTATACAGTAATATGATTTGGTAATGGCCTTTTCAGGACGAGTTGACTTTCTACAAAGTACAGTAGCTGGTAGGAACATTTTGAGATTACAGAAGATAAATTTAAAGATGTGGAATTACTTATTAATTTCATAGAAAATGTGAAGTACTAGTTGTAAATTATATATTAAATGATAATTATATAATGTTAATATTTTGAAAACTAAGTCAATATATAAATCAAACCATTGGGAAAGAGAAAATATATGATGTAAACTACTGGATATCTGAAAAGTCTTGAATGAGAAAAATTTAAAGCATCAGAGTCCTAAGATTGGCACAGATGCATAATAACAAAGGGATAATTGAATTATCTTCAGTATGTTTTCTACATGAGAAATTGGAAAACTCACTCAGCCAATGTTCCTCAAGTTTTAAAGGATAGATATTAAAAATTTTGTTTCAAATTTCACAAAACTGTTTTTGATGGGGCCTAGGGGTAAGCCTATTGACAATAATATTTGCAAAAAATTGTAGAGCTGGTAAAGAAGGTGAAAAATGACTGTGTGTTGGATGAAAGAATGAACCAGTTGTCATAGGTCTTAGGTCATACATGTCTTTTTTCAGCTGCTCCAGAGACCTGGGCATGCTGTGCTGCTTACAGAAGCTGGAGCTGGAGTGGAAGCTGGTTACAGAGCATGGGTTCTGGGGCTGCAGTTGAAGGTCACCCCTGCAAAACTGCACGGGCTGAAGTCAGCCAGCTAAGGACGGACAGCAGTTAGAACTGAGGTGCTTCTCTCAGTCACAGCGGAAGCAGGGGAGTTCTCCTCAATGATCTTGAATAGACTGGTGTAGTAGGCAGGAGTTGTGGCACCAATGCCTAGGGGATGTCGGGTACAACCGTGCCTTGTGTCTGTGGGCACGTATAAACAGACTGGTGCCTTACTGCTATTGCTATTCACATTCACAGGGAGAAAAATATGACTTTTAAAAATTTATTTATTTATTTGAATTTGCTACAGAGCACCAGAGAGAGAAAAAGTGAGAAATCAACTCCTCAGGGAAGATGACCATGCTACAGTCTCTTCTTCTCCATTCTTCTTTTGGGATTTCGGGTACACATGCACAGTGTGAAAAAAATCCAATTGACTTTTTACTTCCAACACGTTTGGTGACAAATTTAAAAGCATACGTAGAGAAAATGAGCTATGTCAAAGACCCAAAAATTTAGATTATCTTACTAATAAAAATGTTTCTTTGGAGACTTTTATGTTACTCTCTCTATATTGAATATTCTCCTGAATACTCAATGCTCTGAGTGACCTTGCAGAATCTCATCCATAGCTCCCTGGGCCCATCTCCCTTTCTTGATCTCAACTCTTTCTTGTGGTATTTTCTTTCTCTTATCTTGAGTAAATTACCTGTCTCATTTCTCTTCTCCCAAGTACTTTATTTAAAAATGCGGATAACATTTGCAGAGATGGTGTCAGGATAAAATAAGGTCATAGATACACCTTATTCAACCTTTTCATCTTTTTTTTTCTTCCTGTAAATATATAGCTTTAAATTATGATTGTGTTCATCTCAAGATGTTCAAATGTTTATATATACACACACACACACATATATAAATGTGTATACATATGTATGTATATGTATATGTGTGTGTGTGTGTGTATGTGTGTGTGTATATATATATATATATATATATATATATATATATATATTTGCTATAAGGACTCCAGCTTTCTTTCTGGAATCTCTAGAAATAAGTTTTATTGCACCACAGTAAATTCAATAAAGTAAGAACTATCACATATTTTTAACACTGACATCATCTTTTGGACTTTTCAAGAATTACCTGTACGCCTAAAGAAACTGCTGCTGACCTTTGTTCATACCTCAAATTTACAGTTAAAGGCTTGGAAGGTCAGTGGTCTTTTATTTTCCACATTTATACTCAGCCACATGAACTAGTATAGGGGACTAAGAGTGGTAAAACAACAGAGCAGGCTAAGCATCTGATAGTGCTCTGATGGGCTGCCTTCGTAAAGTCGATGTAGAAAACTGTATTTATGGGAAAGGCTAGCTACAGCCTCTTTTCAAGGCATTTAACGTCCTCTGTACCACCTGCAGTTCTCTTCAAGAAATGTTTCAAGAAACGATGCGCATACTGCATCATTTCGTAATATTTATTTATTATAGTTGTTTTCACCTTTTTGTACTTTGCTCATAAGCCTGGTAATGAGACAAACAACAAATTTTGATTTCTAAACAGGAAATTAAGACTGTCATCAATCAAGTTTACTTAGATTATGATGAATAAAGGAGAAATCAATGTCCTCTGTCAGTGGAAAGTTTATATTGTTGCTTAAGATAATAAAGATTAGCAAATCACTTTTGCAGGTAATTCTTGTTAGATAAGGTCAGTAACAATGGGGACTAGCAGATGGTATAACAGCTACGTTGTTGGACTCCCACGTAGTCGACCTCTGTTCGAGTCCCAGACCCGATGGCTTAAACTCATGCCAGGCATGTGTGCGTGTGTGCGTGCCCAAGATCCCAAGAGGAGAATGGAGGAGAAGGGATTGCAGCGTGGCCATTCCCCCTGTGGGGGGGTGGTGGTGGTGGTTTCTCGCTTTCTGTCTGTCTGTCTCTCTCTGTCTTTCTGGAGAGTGCACGTGCCCTATAGCAAAACACCTCTTAAAAAAAAAAAAAAGTCAGTAACGATGAGAGTTCCATCACTCTGGAGTTTCCTAGAAAACAATCATCCCAAAGTCTAATAAAATATCTAAAACTCCATAGGCACAGCACAGCAGTTCTGTAACTTAACTGTGACTTCACCTCAAGAGGTTTTCATTGTGTCATATGGCTGGGAAGACATGCCAACATAATTTCTGTAATATAAAAACGAGAACAAAATACAATTCAGAGACATCTTTTTGCTCTACTAACTCACAGACCAGAGCACAGATAGAAAAAGAAAAGTAACACAGAAGGAGACTACATTATTCTCTGCATTGGGAATGATCATGATTTGGATAAAAGGAATGAAACACAGGAGTAATTAAAGACTAGAATTAGAAGGACTAAAATACAAAGGCTAAATTCTAAGTGAAGATTCCATTTCCTTCAGATAAAGGCTTTCTTCATTGTTGGAACCTTCAATCCATGAATTCATATTTTTATAATGAACCCATCTGTCTTCATGGCGTTAGTTTGGTCATTTTTTCTTATAAACATGTTAAAATATGAAGACAGTTCTGAAATACTCCAAGGTTTTGTCTCAACACATCTAAACTACCAAAAGTTCTGCTTCAATGCATCTTTAAATCAAAAGGTTGAATGATTTTTCAATTAATTTTCTGATATGCATTGTATGTATTTTTTTGTATCTCCATTAGTTTTCTTTTGTTTGTATGTATGTGTGTTTATATATATGTATATATAATTATATTATATTGTTTATATATATGTGTGTGTATGTGTGTGTGTGTGTGTGTGTATATATATATATATGTTTTTGGTTTTTGCCATAGGGTGCATGTGCTTGCTAGAGAGAGGCAGAGAGAAAAAGTGAGAAATCACCCCACAAGGGGATGGCCATTCTGCAATCCCTTCTCCTCCATTCTTGGGATTTGGGGCATTACAAGCACATACTCCTAGGGTAATTTTCATCTCACCAGTTCAGAACAGCCGTCAGCCATGTAGGTATCCAGCACCTTAACAACCACACCACCTGCTGGCCCTGTCTTGACTTATTTTGAAAAGAAGTTTATTTTAATTGAAAAATAAAATTGTCTGTATATATTGGATACAACCCATATCTTTAAAATTTACATTGTGTGGGACCAGCAGAGGATGTAATGGTTATGTTACTGGACTCCCCCCATAGTCAACTGCAGTTAAAGTCCTGGACCCAGCAACTTAAAACTCACACCAGGTGCATGTGCGTGTGTGCCCAAAATCATGAAAGGAGAATGGAGGAGAAGGGATTGTGGTGTGGCCATCCCCCCAGGGGGTGGTTTCTCTCTTTCTGTCTCTCGTGTGTCTCTCCGGTGAGCACATGTGCCCCTATAGCAAAAATCTTTCTAAAAAATAAATAAATAAATAAAATACACATTGTGGATACATGTAAAATGGCTAAGTCAAGCTAACTGACAGCATTATTTCACATTTTTTATACTAATTTTTGTGGTAAGAACATTTAAAATCAACTCTCTTGGCAATTTTCTGAAATAAAATACATTGACATCAACTATAGTCACCATGTTGTGCAATGGGTCTGTGAAACTATTTCTCCTAATTTTGTGTCCTTTGATCAACATTTTTCCCAAGCACTCCTCTCCCTCCTCCCATCGCTGGTCCAATCTCTAATAAAATTCTGCTCTCTACTTCTATGAGTTCACATTTTTTTTTAAAAAATCTGAGATTCTATGTTTTTATTTTCCTTTCTGTGTCTGCCTTATTTAACTGGTGTAATGTCTTCCAGTTTCATACATTGTTACAAATGGTCCTTAATTTTTAAGACTGAATAATATGACACTGTGTATACATACCACATTTCTTTATCCATTCATCCACTGATGTTCACTGCAGCATTATTTACATAATCTGAGGTATGGAATCTTAGTTTTCGATGTCCCTTCACATATCTACCTTGTTTCCCAATTAAAAGCGATTGGTCAAGGGAAAGAGAGGGAAGGATTAAGACAGAAAGAGACTTTGTGATTAAGAACATGGCAAAACAAATAGAAAATGATGTTGCTTTTTAGCTTCATATCTTATATGGAGTAAATATTTAACTTCAAATCTAGTTTTGCAAGAGTGGCAATGAATAACAGGATCATCATGAAGGAAGTAGGAAGAAAAGATAAAGTATAAAAGGAAATCAACAGAATCAGCAAAATGGAAGGGAGGGGAGGGAAAAAGGAAAGCAAGATAGTAAAGTAATAACTGTCAACATTTGTTGAAGGTTATTTATATTCTGATCATAACAATTCTGCACGGTCTGCATCTTTAATTTTGCAGATTAAGATACTGAATTTTGAAAGGAGTCAACTAACTTACTTCACTACTATTTGGTAAAACCAGATCCTACAAATATGACTAGCGGATCCCAATGTACCAGAATGCCATTGTCCATTATAATAAATTGTCTCTTATTCGTCTATGACCATTTCTGATTTTCTCAAGAATCCCTTCTTGGCTTTCATGATAAATAAAATTTCATCCCGGTAAAGAATCACTCACTTTCAGGAATAGTAGCCAAACCACATTCATGCATGGCTGACCTTTCATGTAAACCTGGTTATAAATTTACATAGAGTTAATAGCCTGGTTTTAAATTCTTAGACTTCTAGTTTTATAAACATGAATATCCTTTCACACCTGAATGTCTGCCAGTCATTTTAGGGAAGAGAATTAAATCTTAATCAGTTGATAGACTTTAAAATTATATTATCTAAAATGCAAGCATTTATTATAATTAATATTAAGAATTGAAATGCTATGGGCCTTTTCTAGATATTCTGAAATGTGCTTGTTAATTCTTTTAGTGAGCCACAGGGCAAAATTAAGCACGCAATTGAAAATAGGCATTTCAGATGTCTGCAATAAATTCAGCTTTTGAGACTTATACTGTTACTTTTATGTGTATTAAGCAATGAAGAAAAGATTGGAGAAGATTTTAGATTTATGACATATCAATTGGGTAATAAGTGCCTCTCTTAAGATTTCATGGAGTTTTGATAAGCATCCAGGGTTTCTGGAAGTTATTAGAATTGTATCTTAAGCCAAGTAAATTTTTAGTTAAAAAAACAATTCAGACAGAATGTCCTACAAGACTAAGCTCTTACATATAAGTCGAATAAGTCTTACTCATACTCGGGAGGACAAATGGCTTTTTGTATTGGTAATCATTCATTCACTCATTAACTACTAAGTATCTTTAATATGGCTAAAGACTTAGGCAATGAAAACAGAAAAATAAGTAAGATATGGCTACTTTCTCTCAAGCAGCACACAATCTCATAGGGGATATGCCGTATGGAAAATAATTACACTTCTGAGAGCAAGTGCTAATAGACAGAATAAATAGAATCAGATTTGGGGAAAGGTATTTTCTGCCAAGAATTGTGTTGAGGTCAGGGTATTGCCAGGAACTCTTCATGAGAAGAAATGGCATTTTAGCAGAGTTTTGAGTATATTAATTTGATAAAATAAGTTTTACCAAAATTTTGAGCTCAAGAATCCTTCATTGTGTTTCTGCATACCAAAGAACACAGTAATTAATGTGAATCAACAACCCTCAGAATGGGAGAATATGTTTGTAAACTATGCCTCACATAAGGGACTGATAACAGAATACACAGGGAACTCAAATGGCTTACCCGAAAAAAAAATAAATAAATAAATAAATAAATAAATAAATAAAAATAAAAAAAGGCATTAACCCAATTAAACGATGGGAAAATGAGCTGAACAAGAAACTCTTTAAGGAAAATATATGAACAGCCAAAAAGCATATAAAGAAATGCTCAGCATCCCTCATCGTAAGGGACATACAGATTAAAACCAAACCAGGATCATTTGTCTACCATAAATGGAACCTCTGAGAAAAAGTACTCAAAGCCCATGGAAGAGATCCCTAGAAATTTCTTGTCCTGGCCCTGGTCCTGGTGCTGGCCTTGGCTCTGGGATTTGCCTTGCGAGAAGCCTATAAGCTGTTTTTCATCTTCACATGTGAAGTATCAGGGTATGTCCCCATATCTATCTAGGATAACATAGCCACTGGAATGTCCTTATGCCACTCTTTCCTCCAAAAATGATCTCCCTTAGTCTCCACACTTTCCTGGTCCCCGCTTTCTTTTTATCTCTTGAAGTTTGTTTCTGCTTTAAGAGAGTAATATAATTTACTCTATATTTGCTCTTTTAACTTTGTGGGATTTCTGCTTCCTATAAATTAGCTAGACCACCCCAGCTTTGCAGGCATAATTCTGGAGCCTTGAACCTATATAGATTTTCTTTTGTTTCTACTTTCTTGAATTTATTGGCTGTATGCATATTCAAAACAACACTTAACAACATAGCTTAAAATGTAACTTGGATCTTATTTTTCAGAAGGATTGCCCTTGTTAGTTTTCTTTCTGTTTCTCTAGAAGGGAAACTGTAACAAAGACACATTAGTTTAAAGAATTTCTTAAAGACGTAAATAATTAATTAAAGAAATTCCCTTTTTTAGCTCATGAAATAGAAGAATAAACTGATTAGCAGTCATGGAGTTTGAGAGTCGGATAAAATCTAATACATTCCTACCAAACATTTTATTTCACAGATGGAAAAACAGTCTCACTACACAAATGTTTACACAGTAGAACTTGTTTTGAACATGATAACTACAAATTGTTTATAGCTTGATTTCCACTTTCTTCAAATATGTTCCTTTTTTTATAACTTAAATTTATAATAAAGTATTATTTCTCCTTGAATTTTTTGAAGTTTTTTAGTTAATGACCAAAAACAGAACAAAAAGTACCCCCCAAAAGACACCATACTTTAAAGAGCAAATAGAGTTCTTTTGGTATACTAACAATTACTATTTTTAATCCATTTTACAAATGGATAGTTCAACAGCAATTTCACAAAGTAAAAACATAATGTAAGTAAAATGTTTAAAATGTATGGATGAATCAGCACTGATAATGAAGGTATGTCTCCATAAGATTTATTTCTAAATGCGTTGAAGTAAAGTAAGTGTTTCTTTTCACCTTTTCCAAAAAGGAATGAAATAGTTTACAGAAGACAATGAGAAAAAATATTTAAAAAGAAAAGAAAGCACAGTTCAACAGAAAATGAAAGAGGAAAAAAAATACAATGAGGTCAGAAATAAAACAGTTTGTATAATTCATTTAGTAACACAGCACATTGTTGCAGTTTAGAACAAAAACTCTGACCTTTCTTTTTTCCACTTCATGTAACATTTACCCCACTACCAGGTAAAATTACATCAGGTTATACTGCAATCAAGCAAACAATATTCTTTGAATTGAGCCTCCTGCTACCTTTATTTTTAATCAAGTGTCAGGGGAAAAAAAAAGTGCTGACTTACTTTAGCTGCATATTCTGTAGTTTCGCTTTCTTTACTGGGGGGGGGGGGGGGGGAGTATTCCCGCTGAGTAGTAATAATTATCCAGAGAAGACATTTACATTTTTTTGGCCCAGTTACAGTGATGCAAAGGTTGTGCCATGCACTGCAATGCTGGAAGTCCTATGGAAGACTGGGGTTCACCCAGGTCACGAGTACACTCCACGCACTTTCCTGCCCACGATCCTGGATAACTGGGAAAAGACACGGGGAGTGCTGTGGCAGGAGACTCTGTTAAGGGTATTCCTCTCCCTCTCCCATTCTAACATGAAAGAAAGAAATGCAATACTTTTCTTTTTTTCTTTTCTTTTTTTTTTTTTTTTTTTTTTTTTTTTTTTTTTAATGGAGCCAGCCAGTAGCATGCTGTTTATGGCATTTAGATTCTGCCCAGTTGACTGCGAGGTTCAAGTCTCCATCCTGGTGGCTAAAAACCATACCAGGCTTGTGTGTATGCCAAAAAATGCTAAGAGGAGATGGGAGGAGATTGTGGTACAACCATACCTCCAGAGGGTGATTTCTCACTTTCGTTCTCTAGCTTTTTCTGTCTCTCTCTGGTGAGCACACATGCCTTATAGCAAACATATAAATATATCATATGTGTCAAGAAATTTGTCCATCTCTTCTAAGTTTTCCAGTTTGTTGGCATAGTTGTTTGCAATATTCCCTAAAGATCTTTTGTAAGGAAATTATTATCTATGATAATAATAATGTCCCTGTTTCATTCCGATTTTATTTCTCTGTTTTCTCTATTTTTCTTGATTAGTATAGCTAATGACGTGTCAATTTTGTTTATCCTCACAACTAGCTTTCATTTCATTGATATTTTTATATTGCACGTTTATTTTTATTTATTTTCTCATATTTATTATTTCTTTTCTTCTATTACTTTTGAGTTTCACTTTTTCTTGTTTTTCTAGTTCTCTGATATGTACCACTAGGGTTTTATTTGCCATCTTTTTATAATTTTTCTTGTGAGCATGAATTGCTATAATCTTCCCTCCAACTATTACTTTTCCTAAATGCCAAAGATTTAAGAGACTTGCATTTTCATTATCAAGAAAAAAAGTTTGCTTCAATTTTAATTGCCTCTATAATTGCAAAATCACTCAGGAGTATGCTACTTAATTTTCAAGTATTGGTATATTTTGAAAAGATTGTTTTGTTGATTTCTAATTCTATTATGGTCTGAGAAGATGGTAGATATAGTAGATATGATTTCTGTTCTTTTACATTTGTGCAGACTTGTTTTGTGCCCAATTATGTGGTGAATTTTCACAAATGTTCCATGTGCAGCTGGAAATAAAAACTATTTCTTCTGTATCTTACGGGGTGAAAAGTTTCATAAATATCTGTCAGATCCATTTGGTTCATGTTATTGTTTAACTCCAGTTTGTCTTTGTTTAATTTTTGTCTAGATCATCTATCCAGTGATAAGAATGAGGTTCAATTAATTTCTTATAGTATCTCTCTCTCTCTCTCTCTTTTTTTTTTTTTTTTTTTTTTTTTTTTTTGGAGAGGTTTTTGCTGTAGGGCTCATGCACTTGCCAAAAAGACAGAGAGAGACAGAGAGACAGAAAGTGAGAAATCACCCCCCAGGGGGGATGGCCATGCTGCAATCCCTTCTCTTCCATTCTCCTCTCAGGTTCTTGGGCATGCATGCACACACACCCAGCATAAGTTTAAGCCACCAGGTCCAGGACTCAAAGCACGGTCGACTACATGGGAGTTCAGCATTATAGCCATTATACCAACTGCTGGTCCCAGTATCTCTCTCTTTAAGTCTAGTAGTCTTTGTTTTCTGTATATAGGGGTGTTGTAATGTTGCATGGATAAATATTTATAATTATAAAAATAAATCAATATAATTTTGAAAATAAATATATATTTTTAAAATGTTTATATTGTTCTCATAGAAAGTCAACCAAGAAAATTATGAATGGCAGTTTATCAGAAATATTAGCTGAATAAAGGAATAGTATCAATTTATTTAAGATATATAGACCAGCCAGTAGCCTAGTGGTTAAGGGAGCTGAATTACGTGTGCCTGACTGTGATTCAAATCTTGAACCCAAAGGCTTGTAAAACATGCCCAGCATGTATGTGTGCATATACCCTCAAATTTTGACAGGACAGAGAAATGGAAAAAAAGGTATTGTGATGTAATCGTGCCTCATTAAGGGGCATTTTCTGTGCATCTTCTCTAAGTCTTTCTCTAAGAGCACATATGTCCTGTGGCAATTAATAGATAGATAGATAGAGAGATAGATAGATAGATAGATGATAGATAGATAGATAGATATCTATCTATTCACTTTCTGGAAAAGGATGAAACCCCAAATTCAACCACTGCATATCATATTTTATCTTAGCTTTTTTTTCTTTCTTTCTTTCTTTCTTTCTTTCTTTCTTTCTTTCTTTCCTTTCTTCTTTTTTAGTTTTCTTCATAAGGCACATGCACTCATCAGAGAGAGACAGAGAGACGATGAAAGAGAAAGTGAGAAATCACTTCACAAGGGGGATGATCACACCGCAATCCCTTCTCCTCCATTCTCCTCTTGGGATTTGGGACCTGCACACACCTGCGCCTGGAGTGATTTTCAAGCCACTGGGTTCAGAAGTTGAACCTTCTCAGTCATGTGGGAGTCCACCTTCACCACTAAGCCACATGCTGGCCTCTATCTTAGCCTTTTCACAAGATACAAACATATGCCTATTCCGTAATTGATCTGTACATTTATGTGTTAACTGGAAACATTCCTAAAAGTTAGTAATAAATCCAAAGTTTCTTACAGATTCTGTAAAAATGTTAAAAAGTTATCAAAGAATGATGTTTTTCATATAATTTCACATCAAATTAACATCAAACATTTAGATATCACCTAGTCCTTATGATTGAATATGCAGATGGGAAGAAGACCTAATTTATTTTTCAACAAAAAGAAAAAAGCTTATGTCAGAAAGTGTGATTAAAATGTAACACTTGCCTGTTAGTGAGACTGAGCAGGATGGATGAGAACATGCAAGGAAGGTGCTAGGTGATAACCTATTACGCATATGCTTTCTAATTTGCCATGCTCCATCATTTTCAAATTGTGATCACCCAAAGTAAAAATGGAACAGCTGTCATTAGTATCCAGTGGTGAGAAAAACAGAAAATTGCATTTAACCTCAGGATTGGGAAAAGGTTAATTTTTTTTTTTTTTTTTTTTTTTGAGAGGCTTTTGCTATAGGGCGCGTGTACTCACCAGAAAGACAGAGACAGAGAGACAGAAAGCAAGAAGTCACTCCCTAGGGGGGATGGCCATGCCACAACCCCTTCTCCTCCATTCTCCTCTTGGTATTTTTGGGCACACACACACACATGCCTGGCGTGAGTTCAAGCCACTGGGTCCAGGACTCGAACAGCGGTCGACTAGATGGGACTCCAGTGACACAGCCATTATGCCAATGGCTGGTCCCCAAAAGGCTAAAATCTAAGCCCATCTTCATAAGTTACACTTCAAGACTCAGACACATCACTGACTAACAAAACTTTAATGAATTATGAACATAATTTGACAAGATGCATAGTATTAATTGGATTCCTAATATTATTCAATAACAATTTTTCAGTTACTTCAAGTGAAAAATAATACTATATGCTTTTTTAAAATTTGCCAGGGGTGCATGTGCTCACCAGAGAGAGACAGAGTGGGAGAAGGCCTCCTCCAATGGTGTGTAGTCATGCTACAATCACTCCCTTCTCATTTCTCTGTCCTGTTGAGATTTGGAGCACATATACATTCTCAGTGTGTTTTTCAAGCCACCAGACCCAGGATTCAAACTGCACAGTCAGCCATCTGAGATGTGGCTCACTTAACCACTAGCCCATGGGGCTAGCCTCCTCTAAAGAATATTGTACATTTAATTAGTAACAAAGAAAACATGCTTCAGGAAATGGAAATTATTTTTTATCCTATATAAAATAAGTAGTTATGGCAAAATAAAAACACTGACTATTTTGGAAGGACTGCAGTAACAGAATATTATGTTATCAATTTAACATAGAAGTGTTGGACCACTTAGCAAACTTTTTTGGTGGCTCTGCGGAAGATTCTGCTTGCAAGATTCTTCTCATAATTAACAAAATTCAGTTCCTGACTGTTGTAAGATGGAAGTCTCAATTTTCTTGCTGTCTGTAAGCCACGGGCTTTTCTTACCTCTAGAAACTGCTTTCATTCCTTGTCATATGGCCTCAGCCATTCCAGGCCAACAATGTCACAACAAGTCATGTGAAATCCCTCATTATTTAAGTTTCTCTGACTCTTCTCTGTCCTGGACTTCTACAACAGACTCATGTGATTAGTCAGGCCCACCCAGATCATCTTCCCATCTAACTGCAACCGATTTGGGATTTTAATTACATTCATAACATCCTTTCAGATCAGTGCCTAGATGGTGCTTGATTGACTGCAGGGACAGGATGGGTGTACATCAGGAGTTGGATACCTTGGGGACATTAAAGAATTTCTCCTAGCACAAGCTCCTACTGTGCATAGTACCTGTTCTATAGCATGGGGCCATGGCAGTGGAGAGAAAGATACATCTTTGTCACCATGAAATTTAGAAACGTTTTAGTGAAAAGAGACAGACAATTCAAATGTTTAAGAGTTAACTATATTCTCTATTTTGTTATAAGTTATGAATAAATCTGTAATGCTATTTTATAAATGATATTTTATATTGGAAACTGAGGTGTAACGGAAAATAAAGCAGGAAGCAGAGAGGAGTCCAAGGGGTAGCTAGAATTTTAAATGTGATTGTTAGGGAATGCCTACCTGAAAAGGTGACAGTTGAATAAATACCTGGGCATGTGATTATGCAAGATATGCAGATAACAGAAGAAAGAGGAAATGAAAGAAAGATGCACTTTGACTTACAATGAGGTTACCTAAATGCATTGTAAATTGAAAATATTATAAGTTGAAAACGCATTTATTACAGCTAACCTACAGAACATCATAGCTTTACTCCATTACAAACATGTTCAGAACATGTAGATTAGCCCACAATGGGCAAAATCATCTAACACAAAGGCTATTTTATAAAAAGGTGGTGAATAACTCATGTAATTTACTGAATACTCTACTGAAAGCAAAAATCATGAAAATCGTGGCTGACTGGAAGTCACAGCTCATTGCTAAACATTGTGAGAGTATTGTACCAAATATTGCTAACCCAAGACAAGATCAAAATTCAAACCCTGAAGTACAGTTTTTACTGAATGCAGACCAATTCCACACCTTTCTAAAGTAAAATGTTTTTAAAAAATACCTAAGTCCAACCACAAATTGAGGACCATCTGTGTAAAGCCCCTGAGGCAGGAGCATATCCAGAATGCCTGAGACATTCCAAGAAGAGTAGGTGGAACAGTATAACTGGCACAGAGTTAGTGAGGCAGAGATTAGGAAAAAATCTAGAGAACATACAAGGGGTATGGAGGAGGTGACGCAGGAGATGAAGACATTTCATAAATTGGAAGGACTTTGGGTTTTATTCTAAGCAAAGGGAAAACCATTGTAGAGCTTGAACAAAGGCATCACAAAATTTGATGTAAAGATCAAACTGCTGGGTTTCAGATAGACATTAAGATTAACAGGCTAGTTTGGAGGCTACTATAAATATTAGGGTGAAGGATAACGGTGATTTAGATCACAATGGTAGCAATGGATATGGTGAGAAGTGATTATAGTAAGAATATATTTCTACAGAAGACCCAATAAGGCTTTGAATGAGGGAATGTGGGAGTGTAAAAGGAAAATGGAAATGAAGGATAAATCCAAGGGTTTTGACCTAAACAAACTGGATATGTTACTGGATGAAGTAATCTCTAGTTGAGATAAAGCATAATATATATGGGCAGATTTGGGATGGGAGTAGAGCAGAGCTTCAATCGTTGGTAAACCTATTAGATATTTAAGGGGTGCATGTCAGGTAGACAACTGCATATGTAAGACTGGAGAGATCTATGAGTTGTGGAAGTAATTGTCTTCATCTGGTTAATATACTGATGATATTTAAAGCCATGAACCAAGATATGAGATAACTAAGTGAATAGTTAATAAAGTAAAAAAAAAAAAAAAAAAAAAAAAAAGAGAGAGAGAGAGAACGAGAGATATCTAGAACTGGGTTTTTGGACACTGCTTTGGTTTGAATGTTTTCCTTAAATATTCCTATGTTGGAAAAGTATCTTAAATGTAACCATATTGAAATGCGATGACTTTAAGAGGTAATTAGGTCACATCTTTCTGAATGGATTATTGCCATTATCATGGGAATGGGTTCATTATCTCACCACAGAATGCAACCCTGGCCAGATGCTGGTGTCAAGTTCTTAAAACTTTCCAGCCTCTAGAACCATGAACTGACAAAACTTATATTGCTTAGAAATTATCCAGTCTATGGTAGTCAATTATAGCAACCAGAAATAGACTATGATGTTAGATAACAATAATCAGAGTTTGGAGATAAGAGCAGAAGACAGCAAAGGATTCTGAGAAGTGTTGGCCAGTGAGGTATAAAAAAAAAAAAATCCATGAGCATATGACATCATAGGTCCAAATAAAAATATTTCTTTTCTTTATTTTTAAAAAGCCATTTATTTAAAAAAAAAAAACTGATTTATCAAACCATATACACGAGCAGGTACACAACTACCAAAGTAGCTCTGTAATAGACACAAGTGGGGCATTCACCACGCAGTACCTGAAAAATACAGCTAAAAAGAGGAGTCTGTTGAGTATTTAATTTCAAATTCCTACTTGACTTCCTTGTCAAATGGCTTTAAGTTAGTGTAAGTGAGTGAGACCCAGAGTCCCTAGTAAAAAGCAACTGCCTCAGGGCTCCACTGAAAAGCAAAACAAAAACAAAAACCATTTCCCCTCTGCAGAAGGAAAGCCTATCCTATTATTTTTTTCCTTTGTGAAAACAGAAGCCAAGTTTTTCTTCCCAAATGGTACAGCATTCCCAATCAAAAAGTGTGGTGTGGAAACCTAGGTATGGCGCTTGTCTATTGAGTCGTTTCGTTAGTTTTCCTCACCTTCTGATTCAGATTCTTCTTCTGCCTTTGGTAACCATTCAACAAATTTCTTCAGCTGGTCAAGAAAAACACTTTTGCCTTCAGCAACATGTGTTTCTTTATATCCTTTTAATATGGCTTCTTCACTCAGACCATAAGCTTTATGAAAAAGAATGGCGATCTTTTTGAAAGGCTTTCAGGAAGTGGATGTTGTCCTAACAGTATTCCTGAACCTTCTGGGGGAGCATCAGCTCTGACTGGCCTTGGGGGCTGAACACGGCCAGCGGAGGTGCCTATTGCTACAGGTGCTTGAGAGCTTGCTCTGGGACAAGCTCTTCCTTCTTGTTCCATTCAAGGGTGATCATTATGCAGGCCCACTGGAGACCAGTCACTGCTGTTCCAGAAGATCATTCCTCTTCATTTCTGCTTTCACACAAAGCACCACCTCCTTGATAAGACATTTCTGAGAAAGTCGCTCCTGGAGCTCCTTCTGCAGCTCCTTCCTAGTGCCCAGGGACTGCCACACTCAGAGGAAGCCAGAAAACTCCTTCAGACCTGCGTTAGTGCAGTATTCTGCAAAATGATCCACACTCTGTCTCTTAACTGGAAAAAGTTCCAGCAGCCTCTCATCTAAGACGGCTTCTCTCAAAGACGAGGTAACAGAGTTGGCATCTTTTTCTGCCATGACTTCTTTGACTAAGTTGCCCATGAAGAGACTGGTGAGGATGGTGGCAGGAAGGGCTCCGTTGCCCAGGAGGATCCCTGACTGCATTGCCAGCTTTGTCTGCTCTGTTTCGGAAAAGGCTGTAAGGAGGAGGAGAAGCTTCTTCATCTCACCCTCAAATGCCTTCTCCAGGTACTTGTACGTCCTGATAAGTTTATTGAAAACTTGAGCATAGCTTCCAATGGTTTCAAGATCTTCATTTGCTGAAAACATGCAGTGGTTGGTCATCCTGGTCTTGTCACCATCCTCTATGGTGTTCTGCCCAGGGCAAGCATAGTGTCAGCGACCATAATTTAATCTTGAGCCTGTAGAGTCCAAAACCTTGGCTACAGCTTCAAGATCATCACCAGCTTCATTAAGCCCCTGGACAGGTGTATTCCTGAAGACCATGAGTTCAAATTTCTCTTTTTTATCTCTTTTCTGAATTTCAAACCACAGGCCTGGTAGCACTGGCTTATTGATAAAACTTCTGTCGGAGGAGGTAGCGACCCCACGAGGCTGCGGCCTGCAGCAATTTCTGCAGCGATTACAAGGGTGGTGGAGGGGGCAGAGGTGGACAGTTACCCAAAAAGAGAACATGTTGTTTTCTGTCAAATGTTCTTGGTAGGTTGTCTTAGCCTGTTTGTGCTGCTATACCAAAATATCAGAAACTGGGTACTTTGTAACAGCAAAAATGTATTTATTTTGTCACAGTTCTGGAAGCTGGGAAGTCCAAGATCAGTGTGTCAACATTCAGTGTGCTATGAAGGTTTTCATGATGAAATCCTCACATGGCAGAAGTGGGGACTGGCAAAAAGGGTCTAAGCTAGATCCCTTCTGTCCCTTTGAAAAAGCACTCATATGTTGGGACCAGCAGTTAGCATAATGGCTATGTTGCTGGACTCCCACATAGTCCACCACAGTCCAAGTCCTGGACTCCATGGCTTAAACTCACGCCGGGCACATGTGCGTGTGTGCCCAAGATCCCCAGAGGAGAATGGAGGAGAAGGGACTGCGGTATGGCCATCCCCCCTGGGGGAGTGATTTCTTGCTTTCTCTCTCTGTCTCTCTCTGTCGTTCTGGAGAGCACACCCTAAAGCAACAACCTCTCCAAAAAGAAGAAAGCACTAATCTGTTCAAGTGAATGGCACACTCATGACTTAATTGGTTCACAAAACACCCCCCCCCCCAATACCACCACAATGGGTGTTTCATTTTGAATTTTTGGAGGGAAGACAGTCTAACCATAGCATAGGTGATGTAAGAGAACTGAAAATGGATAGTAATGTGGCAAATAATATTTACCATAGCAACAATTCAGCTTGGCTTGGGTGAATTTTTGAGAGCAAAAAGAAAATAAATCAAAGACAAAGCAATTTACACACGACTTGCAAAGAAACTGCTATAAAACAAATCAGAAATAGAATATTAGAAGGCAGGGAGGAGCCAGTAGGTGGTCTACACCTGAAGGCTTGAAACTCACATTGTGAACATGTGTGAGCATGTGCAAAATCCCAAGAGGAGAATGGGGAAGAAGTACAGTGTGGCCATCCCTTATGCAGAGTGATTTCTTGTTTTCTGTATCTCTGTCTCTCTGGCAAGCCGACGCACCCTATAGCAAAAATTTCTCAAAAAAAAAAAAAAAAAAAAAAAAAACCAAGCAAATAAGCAAATAAAGAAGGCAAGGAAATGTTATGGATGTTTATTTCTATCTTCTCAGTTTTGGCATACTAATTAGTACTAATTAGTATTCCAAAGATAAACAAAATCTAGTCTTATAGAAAGAAAACCCCTGAAAGAATTTGGAAGATTCAATTTTTATATTTTACTACCCTTAAATAAGGTTACTATGGCTACTTTGAACAACAAGAGCTATCCCTTATACTGCCATTTTTCTATCTGGAAAAGATGAGGCTTTAACTAAATTACCTTTACATCTCTTCCAGTGATAAATGTCAATATTTTACTGTAATAGTAATATTTTACTTGGATGTATGGTTTTAATTTTTAACTACTAAGAAGGTTATCAAGCATTGTAAATTTATGATGTGAAGTTAATGCACAAACAGATAAATGTAAGATTCTATCACTCCAGAAAAAAAAAAAAAAATCCTTCTCTAATTAGGACACAGTACTTGTACTGAAAATTGTCATTGCAGAATTTATTTTTAACCCAAGAACTATATAGGTCAATTCTCATCAGAGAAAATATCATAGAATCTAAGATTATCTAGATATGGCTTATTTATCCAAGAATTAAAGAAATTAGATACAGAAAAGACTTTAGAGATAGTGATACAGGGCCTTTACTTTGCAAAAGAGGAAAGTGAGGCCCAGAGAATATAAAGGAACTTGTCCAAAGTAGATAGCAATACAGCCACTGAGAGAGATTAGAAACCAGGTCTCCTGGTTGCCAAACAAATGCTTAGACATTATGCCAGATAATAGATATTTATTCACTAACATAAGTATGCATCTTTCTTTCTGGGTCTAGATTACATTTGTTAACAGTTTATAGCCTGAGTAAAATTTTCTAAGTACCTTTCAATTTTTGCTCATTTAAATGATGTAATTCTTTCACCCATTCAACAATAAACAAGTACTTACTGAACATTTACTGGTCACTATAAACAGTCAACCCCTATTTTAAAATCGTGGAGACAGCAAAAACTCTGTAGGTGATATCAGTGCTCTTGTAGAGTTTAATTCTAGTAATAGAGATTTATCATTATCCAGGGATAGATAAATAGCTATTCTAGGGGAAAAAATAAGTCTTTAATTTTTCCAGCACTGCAAACATGGAGCACTGGGCTAGGTGCTGGCAACAGAGAGAACTTTAACAGTAGAGAGAAGCCCTGCTCTCACAGGGCTGATGGCATATCAAAGCAGACAGAGACAGAGAATGGAAGCTGCACTTGACATTGATAAATGCTGGGACAAGAGAGTACACAAAGGGGAGACCCACATTAAGACTAACAAGTCAGACTCAGCTTCTTGGGATAGCTAATGCCTGTGTCCAACAGGATTAACGCTGTGCAAAGAAATTAACCTGCTGAAGGTGGGGATTTCAACAGGCTTCAAGTCAAAGGAGCAGGAAAGTTAAGAAGCAAGAGGGTAAGCAATACAGGGAATGTAAGGCGCGCCCCGGGCAAATAGAATGATGAGATAGGCATGAGATAAGGTTAGAGACATACCTGGAAAGGTAGGAAATGGGTTTCTGGGTATTTGACTGTCAATGTAAGCCAAGAATTATGCGAGGCACTTACTCTCCATAACAGTCCTATAATTCAACATAATCAACAATTTTAGTCCAATTGAAATATGATGAAAATGAGATTCAGAGATTAAGTGATCACCTACACTACAAAGTCTAAAAGAAGTAGAGTGGAATGGTTGAACGAAGGTCTTCCTAAATTCAGAGTTTCTGATTGTTGCTCCAAAACATTTAACATCTTACTATCTTTCGTATTTTGTTTACTTAATTTTATATTTTTAAATGATGGCAAAGAAAAGTACTTGGATGTTTTTTAACAAGGAGTTGACATGATTCAAGTAAATTTGATTTTTGTTGTTTTGTTTTGTTTTGTTTTTACTGAAACAGTCTGGCAGTGGAATGGATTTAGAAAAAAGTATAAATAGAAACAAATACATTCAAGTACTGATATAGATGCTGAATTGGGACATTTTTTGACTAGGCGTGTAGAGTGATGGACTAGGTAGCTACCATTCCATGGCTAGTATTTTGGATATAGGATGGCAAGTACAGTGGGTTGAACTGTGTCTCCCAGAAAGATATATTCAGTTCACAGCTTCTAAAATCTTTGATGTAACCTTATTTAGAAATGGGAATTTGCATATGTAATCAAGTTAAGGAGAAGTCATACCGTATTAGGGGGCTCTAAATCTAATAACTAGAGCCCTTAAAGAAGAAGATAGGACACACAGACACACTCAAACATAGAGAATGAGAGCAGAGACTGAAGTAAGGCATCTCCAAGCCAGGAATGCCAAGGACTGCTGGCAACCACCCGAAAGTAGGAGAGCCAGGAGACAAATTCTCCCTCCAGACCTCCAGAAAGAACTTGCTCTGATGAACCCTGGATTGCAAACTTTTCACCCCCCCCCAGGACTGGAATAAAATTAATTTCTATTGCTTTAAGCCACCAGTTGTTGATCATTTGTTAAAACAGAGTGAGAAAACCAATACATCAGGCAACATTATGGATAGAAGAATAAGTCGCTATTGATTCAGATTATTTTCGTTGGCTAAATTTGAAGTCATTGTGGAAAAAATCCAGAAGGAATTTGAAGCATGAAATTTAAAGACTGAAAAGGAGATCTGAGCTGAATAAAGAATTTTTTTCTTCTTAAAGCCCTTCTGTTTCAGACCACCTGGTGGTGTGGTGGTTAAGGTGCTGGGATCCACATGACCCACCACACCGTTTAAGTCCTGGACCTGATGGCTTGGAGGACATGCTGGGTATACGTGAAAGTGTGCCCAGAATCCCAGTGGAGAGGATGGAGGAGAAAGAAATGTGGTATGGCCATTACCCCTGGGGGTGATTTCTCACCCCATACACTTTCGTCTCTAAAGAGAGCATGTGCCCTGTAATAATTTTTTTAAAAGTATCTATTTACTAAATGACTTACCCTTTATTTTATTGGGTTTTCACATTAAATATCATTCATTTCATCAGAAGGACATCCCCTGATCATTTATTCTAAAGTAGCTATTTAATTGCATCCACATATTATATAGTTTGAGTCACTCTACAGCTCTTATTACTCTACGGTTTTCTCCATTTCTCACATTTTTTTCCTTCCTTATCAGAGAGTACAGAGCATGGCAATGTGGGAATGGAATTGTGTATGGCCTGAGAACCCATTACTTCCCTATGTTCCTTGGGAGCTCCTAGAAGACACAGCCTTTACTGAGAAAGAGTGAAATGCACTACTGATGTGATAACAGCATTAAGCTGCTCAGTGGAAGCTCTCCTCTGGAGGCTGACTGTGATGGCAGGCTGCTTGCATCAAATATCAACACTTACTGGTAAAGCAGGATGGGAGAGGCTGGGTGAGAATATGTAACTATCAGCCACAGGGTAGATGTAATTCCATCACTGGGCACAAGATTAAAGGGACAATTAGATATATTGACCCAAGCACCTACACAATGGGTCAAGTCTTTTCCAGGAGTGAAATAGATGGATAAGTCACTAAGTGTGTTACAATATTTAGGAGTTGGAAGTCAATAATAATTAAGCAAAAGGCTTATGTCAGTGACTACAATTAGACTATAGTTATGCATTGCTTAATGATGAAGGACGGTGATCAGGCATAGCAAAAATAGGATGTAAAGGATTAAAAACAGTATACCTGTATAGAGCACTTACCATAAATGGAACTTGCAGGGCTGGATGAGTCAGATAGTGACTGGTGGGTTAATGTGAAGGCCTAGGCATCACTAAACAAAACTGTAGCCTTTATAAACACTGAGCACTTAGACATTACAATTATTAAAAAAAAAAAAAAAAAAAAATTCAGGACCGGCAGGTAGCATGGTGGTTAAGGGCGCTGGACTCCCACATGGCCGACTATGGCTCAAGTCCTGGACCTGGTGGCTTGCTTTCTCACTTTCCTTCTCTCTCTCTCTCTGTCCTCTCTGGTCAAATTAAAATAAATAAATAAATAAAGCTAAATAAAATAATTTTTTTTTTAAAAATTCTATCTTCAATAATAAATTAACCTAAATTATAGTAGGGTTTACTTGTAACTTTTTTACTTCATAAACTTTAATTTTTTAACTGTTTGTCTCTTGTATTAAAACACATAATTTCAAATACAAATACATTGTAAGTCTGTGCATATTTTCTTTATATCCTTTTTTATATAAGCTTTCTGAAGTTCTTAAATTTTTTTCTTCTTTCTATTTTTTGCATTTTAAACTTTTTTGTGAAAAACTAAAACATAAACAGACACATGGGCATCAACCTACACAGGGTCAGGATCATTGATGGCACAGTCTCCCACCTCCACATCTTATTCCAAGACAAGGACCATGATGTTCAAAACAACGCAGGATTAAATCAGGCACACAATAAAATGATGCAATCGAGGGACACAATACACAAGTACACAGGATGTGTGAGGCTACTTCTAGTGTAACAAGGCATGCTATTTTACAGTAAACTATTTTTTATAAGTAGGAGTACACTTAAAATAGTATTAGAATAGTCAATATTACCATAACATAGCCATGTATGATGACTATCAAGTGTTAAAAATGTATATAATTGTATGCTGTACTTGTTTTTGTTTGTTTGTTTGTTTGGTTGGTTGGTTGTTTTGTTTTGTTTTGTTTTGTTTTGTTTTTCCATAGGGTGCATGCACTCACTGGAGAGAGAAAAAGAGAGAGGAAGTGAGAAAGCATCCCACAGGGGGGAAGGCCACATGCAATCTTTTCTGTGCTGTTTTCTTGGCCTGGCATATTTTTCAAGCCATTAGCTCCAGTTCTTAAGCCACAGTTGGCCAGATGGGATCTAGTCACCTCAACTAACAAGTCTTGGGCAGGCCCATATAAATTATGCTTTTATACAATTGTCAGCATGTAGGTTTGTTTGCACCAGCATCACCACAGACATGGGAGTAATAATTACGGGAGTAATGTATTACATCACAACATTAAGACAGCTACAATGCTGTTAGGCATTAGGAATTTTTATTTCAGCTCCATTATAATCTTCCAGGACAACCTTAATAAGTGTTACGTAAGAATTTGTCTACTCAGTATGTGTGAAGTATATAGTATATTCAAGCCAGTCTATTGCTGGCTGTTACCCAGTATGTGTCTGCATTGAAGCCCCTAGCCACGTCTAAACCAGATCTCAGACTCAAATGGCACACTTCACTGTGGCATGCACACACACACACACACACATACATCGAGATGTGGTTGGTTCAGAATACAACTGTCAGAACAATTCAGGAAAAGATAGAGGTAGTGTGAAACATTCAAAAATTAAGAAAAAAAAGAAAAAAAAAAAGGAGGGTAAGACTCATTGTAAAGGAGAGACACAACTATGTCCTAATGTTCAGACAGGAATTTGGCAGAATTAAACCGAAGACCATGATTTAAGCTTTGAAAGAATATTTTATTATAGCGTTTCTATAAGAAAAATCAAGAAGCCACATTTCTGAAACAGGCCTTATTATGTAAACTATTATAGAAGAGCACTGAGGAGACTCGTATGTTTGGCATTAGTCAATACTGTTTAAAAGTCTTTTAACTAAAAAGTATAACGTGGTTTGGTAGATTAAATCTGGCCACAAATATTTTGTTTTGCCTTTCTTTGAGATCTAAGGAATAATTTAATTACATTGAATCAGAAATGCTATTGGTCTGTCTGACCAATGGAATGCAATGGAATGATGTCTGTCACTTCTGAAGCTGCTGCTTAGGGAGCTTTGCAGCAGCACCTCACATCTCCTCTCAGAATTCACTCTGGGACATTCGCTCCTGGAATTCAGTTGTAAGATGCCCACCCTGCCTGGAGAGGCTCCAGTCTGTAGCTCTAATTGAGGCTCCAGACAATATCTGGTAGTAGCCATCAGCCACACTGGTAAGCAGTCTTGGAATCTAGCCCCATCGGGCTAGAACCATGAAAGACCAGAAGCAAGAACTGCCAAGGAGAGTCCCTTAAATTCATAGGCTAATGAGAAATAATATATAAAGCCACAGTATTAGTTTCCTGGGATCAATGTAACACATTTCCACAAGCTTTTTAATTTTTGCTTTCATAGTTACCTTTTGTAACATATGGTAGAGACATGTGGGGTGGAGACATATTTGATGTTTACTAGGTGACCAAACGAGAAGATGCAGGATTCTGATGACTGTGATGAAGTCTAATCCACACCTTTTACTGCTGGAAGAAAAACAGGTAGAGTTCTTGTGGACCAGCAACTGGCAACTTATTCAAATAAAGGCTAGGCAGTATAATAATTAAAGTGACTATATAATCAAGATACATACACACACACACACACACACACATATAATCAAGATACACACACACACACACGCACACACACATATGAATCTTTAAGAAAAAGCTATTTCTTTTTTTCTATGTGTTTTTAAAATACCCTCTCTTCAGTCAACAATTCATGTCCATTGCTCTTTCAAAATAGTTTTTTACTTAGAACATTTTTGCTATAGGGCACATGCACTCACTAGAGAGAGACAGAGAGAGACAGAGACACAAAAAGTGAGACATCACACCCCCCCCCCCCCCCCGCCAGAGAGGATGACCGTGCTGCAATTCTTTCTCTTCCATTCTCCTCTTGGAATTTTGGGTATACATGCACACGTGCCCATTGTGAGTTTTAAGCTTCCAAGTCCAGGACTCAAACAACAGTTTACTCCATGGGAATCTAACCATTACACCATTTGCTGGTCCCTCAAAATAGATTTTGATGGCTATTGGTTTCACAGATTAAACCAAACATAAATCTCAGTTTCATTTTTTTTTTGTTTTTGTTTGTTTGTTTGTTTGTTTGTCTATTTGAAGAGAGAGAAAGAGAATACCCTCCCATAAGGGTCTCTCCTGAGAGGAGAATGAAGGAGAAGGGAATTGTGGCGTGGCCATCTCCCCTGGGGGGGGGGGGTGATTTCTCACTTTCTGTCTCTCTGTCTCTGTCTTACTGGTTAGTGCATGAGCCCTGTAGCAAAAACCTCTCCAAAAAAATAAAAAAATAAAAAAAAAAAAAATAGTGACATAAGAATTCGTCTACTCAGTATGTGTGAAGTATATAGTATATTCAAGTCCAGGTCAAATAATGGCAAAATTGAAAGTAAGCTAAAAAAGAATCAATTTCAATACAACCTTGTAAGAACAAAATCTTCTCAATTCTCAATACAACTTTACAACCAGTGTAGAAAACTTCAGGTGAATATTATAAATTAGTTCCAGAAAGAATGATCGTCAGGAGAAACTAGAAGTAAGGACAGAGGACTGTCTAACTACTGCATAGAATTCACTACTATAACTTTCTATCTCTGTCTCTCTCTGTCTTTCTGGCGAGCACATACTCCCTATAGCAAACACTTCTTCCAAAAAAAAAAATAATAATTCACTACTACAGCAACTTAGATTTTACACCGATGATCTTATTAAACACCCTACATTATAAGTATTTGTGGAAACAAACTTTAAAGCTAACTTCAGAGATGACAGTGGAAGACTGAGCAAATATCAGTAAATCATAAAACATGCTGGCTTTATCCTTAGTTGGAAATTGAAGGCAAGGTTAGAGTTATCCTGGCTTCTGCATTAAACTGAGCTAGAAATGCATTCATTTCACACTTTGGATATGATTTTTAGGGAAAAAAAAGAATATGACAAGATGCGATAAGCCTAATTGTCAGCCTTCTTTCTGACATTACATAAGGAAGAAGATTTGTGTTAAGAGTTGAGTATTTCTGGCCTAGCAGGTGATGTAGTTAAGGTGCTAGACTCCCACATGTTTGACCACAGTTCAAGTCCCTGACCCAGTCGCTCGAAAATCACACTGGACACATGAGCATGTGTGCCAAAAATCTCAAGGAAAATGGAGGAGAAGGGATTGTAGAGTGGCCATCTCCCCTGGGGGCTGATTTCTTACTTTCTCTATTTGTCTCTCTGTCTCTCTTGGCAAGTGCACACACTCTACGGCAAAAACAACAACAACAATGTTGAATATTTCTAACTGACTATAAAATCTCACTGTATAGAGTCCCTGAAAGGCAGAAAGAATTAATAGGATTCTAGCAACAAGCTGCTATCCAGTGTCCTTAATGTTTGGGCATGTAAATTGTACTATTATTTTGAAATCAATGCATCTTACATGAAGGTCAGAGGCATTGCCACATCTGGCTTTCACAGCTGCTAATATTGACAGAAATATCTACCAAAAAAGTTTGAAGTCTGAGACTTCTACTAATTAGTTATGTCATTTTAATCTTTTTATCTCTTTACTTTAGCCCACTATGCTTCGCTTTCCTCATCCGTAACTTGACAGAGGGATCTTGGAAAATCACATTAGTATAAGAATCTTTTTAAAAGTTGCTCAATAACTATCCACTATTCAACACCATCAAAGCACTATATTTAAAATATATGATGTTGGGGGCCAGTAGGTGGCATGGTGCTTAAGGCACTGAACTCCCATGTGGCTGACCACGGTTCAAATCTCAGACCCCTAGTGACTTGCTTTCTCATTTTCACTCTCTCTGAGTGCATGTGCTCTATAGAAAATTAAAATAATAATAATAATAAATAAAATTAATGAAATAAGTCTTTTAAAAAATATGCTATTTTGTTGAAATAAGCCCACATTCAAGAATATTAATTTGTCTGGGACCAGCAGTTAGCGTAATGGCTATGTCGCTGGACTCCCACGTAGTCGACCGCGGTTCGAGTCCCGGACCCGGCGGCTTAAACTCACGCCGGGCGCGTGTGCGTGCGTGCCCAGGATCCCGAGAGGAGAATGGAGGAGAAGGGATTGCGGCGTGGCCATCCCCCCTGGGGGGTGATTTCCTGCTTTCTATCTTTCTGTCTCTCTCTGTCTGTCTGGCGAGCGCACGCGCCCTATAGCAAAAACCTCTCCAAAAAAAAAAAAAAAAAAAAAGAAGAATATTAATTTGTCTTGGGACCAGCAGTTAGTGTAATGGCTATGTCGCTGGATTCTCACGTAGTCGACCACGGTTCGTGTCCCAGACCTGGTGACTTAAAACTCACTCCAGGTGTGTGTGCGTGCGTGCCCAAGATCCCGAGAGGAGAATGGAAGAGAAGGGATTGTGGCGTGGCCATCCCCCCAGGGAGTGATTTCTCGCTTTCTATCTCTCTGTCTCTCTCTGTCTGTCTGGCAAGCGCACGCACCCTATAGCAAAAACCTCTAAAAAAAAAAAAAGAATATTAATTAGTCTTAAGAACAGCCTTTATTCAACATTCTATCTATAATTGTACTATTGGATTTCTATTGTTTGTTTTATGGAATATGCCAAATTTTATGTCCAAACTCTCCCTACGACTATCACATCTAATGACTCATGAACTGTTATCTTCAGATTCCCTCTTTGTCACCCTCCCCCATTTCCCACCCTCCTCCCACAGTCTCCAGCATGCAGTTATTCTCCATTCTTTTATACCTTCCAGTCTTTCAGATTCTCCCATAGAGAACAGACGTCCATTGTATATTGAATGGGGAGTCTTTTTTAAAAGTTTATTTATGTATTTTTTCCATGAGCAAAAGAGACAGAGAAAGAGAGAGAGAGATAAGATACCCAACAGGTGATGACACCACAATCTACCTCCAGCCTTCAGCCGGCCCTAGATCAAGGGTGATCATTGTGCCCAGAACACTAAGGGAGGTCTTCGGAATTGAACCAAGGACCTTCTTATATGAGATTGCTCTCCAAATCATTGCATTTTGTTGCTGTGCCACAGTCTGGTTCCACCAAGGTTTATCTTTTCTTCTTATGGAACAATTCCAGCAGATCCTCCCTGTAAACTAACACTGATTAAGTTTACAATTATTTTAGTGGTTATTTATAGCTCATTTTATTTACTTTTACCTACTATTCACTTATTCATTTCTTTCTCCCAGCGAGCCAGAATTGCAGGCAAGTGTGAGTTCAGAATGTTCATGTTAATCCAGGACCCAAATCCAGGCCTCCAATGTGGTTTCAGTACTACACAGCAGTGCTCTGTTATCCAGCCATTGCAGTTTGCCCTACCCTAATTCTTTGACATTGTACCTGCTGAGACTTTCATAAGTGTGGATTGGTTACTATTGATTACTGATGTATTGAACATCAGAATGGATAAATAATGATAAAATATTAATAAAAAAGATTGAAAATGCCAGAATCAATATAGAACAAATTTATAAAATATAATAAATATCCTGTTTTAAATTAATATTAGAAGTCAAACACCTGAAACCAGCCATGGTGTGGGCTTGAGGTGGCAGGATCTCACATGGCCAACAATGAAGTTGAGTACTGGACCCTCTGGCTCCAGAAACATGCTGGGCATATGTGCATGCATGCCCAAGTTCCAGGAAGGCAGGAGGAATGAGAAAGAAGGGATTGTGGCATTAAATTTCCCATGATAGGAATGCTTTCTCACTTACCTTCTCTCTTTCTCTCTTTGTCTCTGTCCTGCCAGCATATGCACTTCTGGCAAAATATTAAAGAAAAAAAGGAGAAGAAGAAGAAGAAGAAGAAGAAGAAGAAGAAGAGGCAAATACCAGGCTCTATTTTGAATTGCCACAAGAAAATAATTGCTGGCAAGTATCTGGGGTCATTCAAACTAGACAATGGAACTGTGTGACTTTCATTAACCAAATAGTATATGATGTGCTAATTGTAACTAATTGTAACCTGCATAGATTCTTATAGCCCATTATACACAACTAATTGATATTTTCCACTTAAACTCTTGTAAACAAAAATGTTCGAAGATTCTTTGAAATTTGTTTCAAGTTGGAGTAGAGAATAATTACGGAACTGAGGTGTTCATTAATTAAGTTTAACCACTTTCATCCAAAATGCCATAAGATATAATCTTTGTTCTAGTGGACTGTAGAAAATCAGGAAGCATATTTGTGTAGCCCTTCATTTAAAGTGCTATTAAATCTTTAAAAAATGCCCTACTAAATTGGTGGATGTTTTGTTACTTTAAGTCACTATGCATATGAATGCAGCCCTTTACTATATTTGAAAATATGAGCATTTCTTTTTTTTCTTTTTCTTTTTTTTTTTTTTTTTTTTTTTGAGAGATTTTCACTATAGGGCACGTGCACTCGTCAGACAGACAGAGAGAGACATAGAGACAGAAAGCGAGAAATCACCCCCCGGGGGGGATGGTCACGCCGCAGTCCCTTCTCCTCCATTCTCCTCTAGGGATCTTAGGCACGCACGCACATGCGCCCGGCGTGAGTTTTAAGCCACCGGGTCCAGGACGCGAACCACGGTCGACTCCGTGGGAGTCCAGCGACATAGCTATTATGCTAACTGCTAGTTCCCAGCATTTCTTTTTTGAAAATAGTTCTTAAATGACTTTCATTTTCACAAAGATACTTACTTCATTAACAAAAGTAAAGGCAAATTAAATGAATTAAAGAAACATCAGGCTCTTGATGTTGACACAACGACAATATTGAATAATGTTCAAAAGCTCTTTGTACTGACAAAGAAAATATCCTTTTCAAGGTTATAATTATCTTAAGAGAATACAATTATGTTTTTCTTTGCAGTATTAAAAAATCATACTGGATAATGCTTTTGAGAAGAGTAAACATTTCTAATATAAATAGAAAAGAGAGTTATTGGAAGTACTTCAGGAGTTTCACTGATATGGTTGTGTTAGGTAGGCCCAATGCATGTTTGTTTTTTTTTTTCTATAAGCACAAAGTATCATGATTCATCCAAAGACTAACACAAGAGTAATTTATAGCAGATTCAATTCATAGAGAAACTTCAGTCTTCTGGGAAGGGCTATTAGAAATAGTAATAGCTGTGCTAGCTATACATGGTTCCATGAGAATTCAAAAATATTGATATTTGGTTAAATCTGTATTGCATTAGCATTCAGGCATATGTGGAACAATAACTATTTTAATGCAAATTATTATTCAAAACTATATCCAAAATCTATACCTTAGTTTTGTTGTGCCACTCACAGTTAACCAAAATAATACATGAGACTTACCATCAAAAATTCAAGTGTCGTAGAATTAATGTAGTCTGGCTGAACTTTATTTGAAATAAAATTTTGGTTAGCTCAATACCAAATATGTTTCAATTAATTTATAATCTTACTTGAATTTTTAGAGAAACCACAAATGATATATTTTCAAGTACACTGTTTCACTGAAAAATCACTATTGGTATCATTAGAAGTCTCTAAAATATAGTTTTATTTTATTCTGTTTTATCATTTAGAATTACATATACACAAAATTCAAACTTTGCAATTGTTTATTATCAGAAATAACTGACATACATAACAAAGAACAAAAAAAATTTTTGAAATGTCCTAAAAATTCTAAAAGCAAATGAGTAGATAAAATTAGTAAGAAAAAATTATTAAATTACCCAAATATTAAGCTATAAGCTTGAACTGGGCATAAATATTCCTAAGAGTACAGTCTACAGACAATAAAAATTCAACAAAGTCATACAAATAATAGGAACAAAAAATCATACTTTAGATATCAATTTCTTAATTCATACCAATATCAAATAAATACTGAAAAAGCAAATATGACAATATACAGATAATTGAAAAATCTCCAAAAGTGAATACAGTAAATAGGAAATAAAGAAAAAAAATCTTTTGATACTTTTCTTCTCTATGTCACACTGATTTTTAATTTTCTCCCCCTTATATATTAGCTTACTTTTCTTCCTTCTCAATTTCTTACAAGTAAAAATTGAGATTTAGAAAAATGGAAAAAATTTGCTCAAGGTAAATTCGAAGCTCGAATATGGCAGTGTGTCATCTTTCACAGCAAACCCAGTACTTCAATCATTCTGCTACAGTACTGCTGTCTGACCAAAAGATTTTTTCTCTCCTTCTAACCAGCTAATAATCTTTGACACATTCCCGTTTCAAATATCTTAGCCTTGGTTTCCTTATCTGCCACCTTTTTAAATTTTTCTCCAAACCTATTTATCTATTTTTATTGTATTTTATTTTTATTTACCTATAATAGTTGTAGAGATTAAATGAAAGAAGTAGATTGCATAAACTTAAAAATTTCCTTTTTTTAACAAAGTTCTGCTATGGTGTGCATGGGCTGGGCCGGGGGGGGGGGGGGGCAGGTAAGAAAGCACCACACAGGAGGGATAGCCAAGCTACAGTCCTTTCTCTTCATTCTGCTCTTGAGATTTTTGAGCACACATGTACACGTGCCTGATGGATTTTTCAAGTTGCCAGATCTGAGACTTAAGCTGCACAGTCGGCCATGTGGGTTCCAGCTGCCCTAACATACCATTGGCTGGCCCCACTTTAAACTTCCTTAATGTTATGAAACACCTTAACATTCTGATTCTTCTTATTAGTGTATAATTTAAATCATTGCTCAGCCTTAATAGTGAATGTAAGTACACACACACACACACACAAATATATGCATATTTTAACAATTGGTAGATTGTCTGATCATTGCTAATACATAAATATAAGTGTTGTAATATACATTCAAGGCCATTTCACCTTTTTGTGTCTACTCTCATATCCCTCTCATATCTGGGGCTTAAATTTTCTTATTTTTAAGAGAGATTTTTTGCTCTAGGGCACATGCGCTCACCAGAGAGACAGAAAGCGAGAAATCACCCCTCAGCGGGAATGGCTATGCCACAATCCCTTCTCTTCCATTCTCCTGTCTGGATTTTGGGCACACATGCACACATGCACGCATGCCTGGCATGAGTTTTGAGCAACTCGATCCGGTACAAAAACTGCAGTTACTTGGTCGTCTATGTGGGAGTCCAGTGATGTAACCATTATGCCTTCTGCTTTTCCCTGATGTTTAAATTTTCAAGAATACTCACTCAATCTTCAGATAATCTAGACAACTCTGAACTTTAGAAGTATATTTTTATGCAGAATTGCTTCTCAATGGCATGAACTTATTTATTGTATTTTATCTAATGGGGCTGTGCAGATGGTATATAATTCCTATTTTCTATGGTATCTCTGAAAATTTCTTTCATTCTAAGCAGCCTTGTTTATGATTCTTATTATTACATAGGTTCTAGACTTTCATTTTCCAAAGTGTTCCTCTTTGAGGTGCTTTAGATTATATACAATGCATTTGATGTACGGCTTCCAAAATAATACAGTTTTTTTAGAAACACACATCTGCTTATTCTAAAAAAAATGGAATTTTATATTAGAGGGAAAAAATAGTCGTAACTTTTTCAAGTTTACTATAACAAATTTCGAATTATGATTCCATTTAAAACAATTTCTAAGTTAGAGTAGAGGTTTTTAAATAACTTTTATTTTAATTTATTTATTTATTATTATTATTATTATTATTATTATTATTTTAACTTGAACAGAGACAGAGAAAGAGACAGAGAGAGAGAGAATGAGAAAACAAGCTGCTGGGTCCAGGATTCAAACTGCGGTCAGCCATGTAGGAATCTAGCGTCCTTAACTACCATGCCACCTGCCAGTCTCATAGACTACAGTGTAATATGCAATTCAGATAATAAGTAAATCATAGCCTGAAAATTAGGATGAAAATATTCTATATTAATATTCTACTTTATAAAAAACAAATTTACCATTTGTATCCTCTAATTTGTCTTAATTACTAAAACACTGATAAAAGGTATCATAGAATTTTTACTGTAAAATGAAAATAAGATAATTAATTTATCCACTACATACTGTGTCATATTATTTGCTTGAAAATATATATATATATTCTTTTTTTTGGAGAGGTTTTTCGCTATAGGGCGCGTGCGCTCGCCAGACAGACAGAGAGAGACATAGAGACAGAAAGCGAGAAATCACCCCCCAGGGGGGATGGTCACGCCGCAATCCCTTACCTTCCATTCTCCTCTCGGGATCTTGGGCACGCACACACACGCGCCCGGCGTGAGTTGTAAGCCACCGGGTCCGAAACGCGAACCGCGGTCGACCACGTGGAAGTCCAGCAACATAGCCATTACGCTAACTGCTGGTTCCCGCTTGAAAATATTTTTAAACAATTGTAGTGTCACTAAACATGTTGAATTTCACTTTGTTCAAAATCATAAATGCTTAAAATGATACATTTTGAAAACAAGATCAAGGAAAGCTTTGTCAAATGTGTAAGAATTGAAATTACTAAAATCATTTGCTAGTGGCAAATGACGAACCAAGTGAAGGTTCAAAAGAAGATTTACATACAAATGATTAAGTTCCCGTTATATTGTCTTGGGTGTTCATTTGATGCTACATAGGCAGACTTATTCATTTCTCAATACATTTTCTAGTGCTGCTCTTTTTTCCAATGCTTTTTATCTACTGAAGAAGATATTAAATATTATCCTTTTTGTTAACCTTTACAACTAAATCAATAATTAAGAAATAAAATCATTAAATCAAAAATATATTAATCTAGTCTTTTTTCATTGACACCATAATTATGTATGTATTTATACAATACGCTATGGTTTTTCTGTACATCGATATGATGTGTAGTGATCACATAAGGGTAATTAGTATACCCATCATCTCAAACATTTGTCATTACTTAGTAGTAGGACCATTCAAAGTCCTCACTTGCAGCTATTCTGAGTTAGATAATCAATTATGTTGACGATAGTTACCCTACTGTACGACTGCATGCTAAAACCTACTCCTCTTACCTATATGTAATTTTGTATCTTGTAATTAACAGCTCTCTATTTCTCCCATCCCTTCCCAGTCTCTGATAATCACTATTCTACTCTACTTCCACTGTCATCTTTTTAGTTTTCACTTATGACTCAGAACACATGGTATCTCTTTCTATGCCTAACTTTAAATGTCCATATTACAAAAACCAGTCGACACACTCAATGTAAAATTTGTGTAGAAACACAAAAAGACCTTGAATAGCCAAAACAAAAGCAATCCAGAGCAAAAAGAATGAAACTGGAAGCATCACACTACCAGGTTTCAAAAGTACAGTAAGGCTATAATAATCAAAACAGCATGGCTCTACCAGAAGCAAGCACAGACAGACATATAGACTAATGGAATAAGACAATGAGTATAGAAGTAAATTCAGGGATATATAGTCAACCGAGTTTTGACAAAGGTGCTGGGAACATACCCTAAGGAAAAGATAGTCTCTTCAATAAATAGTGCTCAGAAAACTGGACGCCCATATGCAGAAGAATAAAAGTAGACCCCTATCTCTCATCTTGTATGAAAATATAGGATACAAAAACATGAAACTACTAGAAGAAAACAGAATAAATGCTTCATGATATCAACAGAGTTTTTCTTGGTAATACCTGATTTACATATAATCATTTTACATCTTTATGAGGTATGGTATATTTTTCAAAAGTATATATACAGTGCCCCATAATACAGTGTTTTAATACAACCTTAAAATCATAGGTAACAATAGCAAAAATAGGACAATCAGAAAGACAAAACTATAAAGTTTCTGCACGGCACAGGAAACAATCAATAATGGAGAGAAAATTGATAAGATAGAGGAAATATTTCCAATCTGTACATTCAACAAGGGATTAATAACCAGAATATACAAGGAACTCAAACAACACAACTACAATCACAGACACACACACAAAGTAAATAATGCTATTTTTTTAAACAGGCAAATGATCTGAATAGTCATTTCTGAAATGTCCAACAAGCATATGAAAAAGCACTCAACATTGCTAATTATCAGGGAAATGAAAGTCAAAACTACAATGAGATATCACCTACTCTTGTTAGAATGACTCTTACCAAAAAATATAACAATAATAAATTTTTAAATAAAATAAGACAGTCACAAGGATGCAGAGAAGAGGAAACTCTTTCTCACTGTTGGTGGAAATATAAATTATGGAAACCAGTATGGGTCTTTTTCAAAAATCTAAAAGTAGAACTGCCATATCATCCACTAATCCTACGACTATGCACGTATCTGAAGGGAAGGATATCGGTTTGTCATAGAGATACCTTCACTCCGGTGTTTATTGTAGTGTTATTCCCAATAGCCGGAACATGAAATCAGACTAAGTGTTCATCAAAAAAATGAATGGATAAAGAAAATGTGATATGAGACTGGCTAGTGGCGATTTAGTGGTTTAAGTCCCAGTCCCAGCAGCCTGAAAAACATGCTGGGTGCATGTGTGAGTGTGCCCAAACCCCAAGAGGAGAATGAAGAAGAGACTACCCTACCACCATCCCTCTCCCTGGGGAGTGGGAGTGATTTCTCATTTCCCTCTGTCTCTTTCTGTTTCCCTTAGTGAGCACACAAGCCCTATGAAAAAAATTTTAAAAATAAAGAAAAAGAAAATGTGGCATATGTGTGTCTGTGTGTGTGTTTATTTATGTTTGCATTATACATTTATACATATATTAGTTGCATATATACTACTCAGCTATTAAAAATAATAAAATCCTATTATCTAAAGAAGCATGCATTAACTTGGAGGACATTATGTCCGGAGAAATCTCTTCTTTTCTTTTCAGTTGGCTGAAAGTGTATGTGCGAGAGAGAGAGAGAAAGTGAGAGAGTGAGAGAGAGAAAAAACACTCCCCGTTGGGGCATGGTTATGCCATAATCCTTTTTCCTCCATTTCTCTAACACATCAGGATTTTCAGTGGGCACACACACACACACACACACACACACGTACCCAGCATGTTTTGCTAGCCACAGGGGCCAGGATTTGAACCACAGTAGACCATGTATGAGCTGGTTTTCTGTACATAATACTTAACCACTGAGCTACAAGGCTGACCCAGAAATCTATTTCTTTCAATCATACTAATACCATGACTCAATATATGCTACTGATTTTATTACATTATAAAAAATTCGGTTTCAGCACTAGGGCATGACAGTAAAATCTGACATTTTGCAAGGCACTCTCACAGGTAGTGGTTCCTGGTTTAAGTCTGGAGACCTCCCTGAGCACACTGGGCACATGCTGGCCCATGACGCAGTGCCGCCTGAAGCTGGGGTGGAGTGCAGTGTCCGGACACTATGGTGGGGTCTCAGTCCTCCTCTTTCTTTTTCCCTCTCTCATAAAGAAAACAAATAAGTAAACCTAGAAAAAAATTAAACTTTTCAGATGGACAAACTATCCAAAAAGAAAAATCTAAAAAAATTTATATGTCCAATTTAGTGACACTATGACATGAGCAAAAATATTGTTGTATTGGGAACCAGCAGTTAGCGTAATGGCTATGTCGCTGGACTCCCACGTAGTCGACCGCGATTTGCGTCCCGGACTCGGTGGCTTAAAACTCACCGGGCGCGTGTGCGTGCATGCCGAAGATCCCGAGAGGAGAATGGAGGAGAAGGGATGTGACCATCCTCCCTGGGAGGTGATTTCTCGCTTTCTGTCTCTATGTCTCTCTCTGGCTGGCTGGCAAGCACAAGCACCCTATAGCGAAAACCTCTCCAAAAAAAAAAATATTGTTGTATTTATCTACTTTTTTCTGTACTTGTTAATGTTACAATGTTGTGATAATGTGATGTCACGTTTTTTAATTTAAGTAAATTTAATTATTGAATTACCAAAATACATGTATGTAAATAACACTGGAAGATTCTATTAATATTAAGAAGTATGTGACTCCTATAGTTTTTCTTTTTCTAATCATTGATGTTATTGAAAACCTATTTTCCTCCTGACCTGTTTTTTCCTGCAAGTCATCCATTCCATTTTCATATGTATTAAATGTTTAGTAGCTTTTCCATTCCTCCAATATAATATTTCTCACACATTTTAATGTTCTTGATTATTTTTTTCAAGATAATTTCATATATTGCCTTTTATAATTTTGAGCTGAGAACCTATCATTTTAAAACCAATCTATTGTCTGTTAAGCTTACCTGAATGATCCTCAAAGAGGAATATTTCTGGTGCTATTACCTTTTGTTACTTGGGAGAACTGAAAATTTAGAAAATAGACACAGAATAGTAAAAAATCATGTACCAGACACTAAATCAGATTACATTTAATCCTTAAAAAGACTCAGAATTTGTGCTGTCATAGACAGCTTGCAAATATACTGGAAGGATGACATGGACAAAACATCATTGCAAAGAGAATAAACAATTGTAATAACGGGACAATGAATGGTAGTTCATTAGATATCAATCTTAAAGTTCAAGGATAATTTATAAAAAGAACTTAAGGTTATGGATAGAATCAGATAAAAATGGGACCATAAATTAAAGCACATTTTGTAAAGATAAGAAAAACCTCCTTAAAATCAGTTCCCAATATAATAATGACTATATATTTGGTGCCTAAAATAAGATTCACACATTGTGGTTGCTGCCAATTAGCCTGAATGGAAATTAAGCCAAACCTTTTCTATATGCTAAAATACTACATTAACAGAAGCAAAACCAAAAAATATAATTTTAAGTTTCATGAATGCTTTCTGTATTGTAAGAGCCCTTGAAATTATATATAATAAACAATATTTGATGAGAAATGTGAAAGGGGAAATTTCACTTTCAGCTAATTGCTAAAATCACACTAATCTATCTGCAAAAAATAAACAGATAAATTGTAAAAACATACACAAAACATCTATTCAAAAACATGCATTAATAGTAGCCAAATTTGAAGGATCAAGCTCCAAGAGGAAAAAAAAAAGACTGGCGGTTGTTTCATGCTTCCTCTAGCCTCTTGAAACATTTGTTAATTTGATACCTCAAATTTTAAAAATTAAGGAATTGAGCAGAGATTTTGAGAGTTGCATGGAGCTCAGAGACAGAAATTAGAAGTCAGGACCTGGCAAAAATGAAGAGCTTTAAGGTAATTACCTCAAATACTAATTGGATTAAGGTTATTTTCCATCAGTTTAAGTGCCTGCATGAAACAAAATAATTCCTCTAAAAGGAAAATAAAAAACAACCAGAGCCTAAAATTTCCTTTACAATTTTTCAAATATAACATATTGCATTCAAGGAAAAATTATAGAATATACCACAGATGAAATAAAATGACAACCAAGAGAAAAAATGGGCAATAGAAACAAACTCCTTGAAGACATCAGACATGAACTTTAAAATAACTGTAATTAACATATTTAAGTTAATAGAAGACATGATATAGAATTGAGATTTTTATTTACAAAAATCAAGTGGGAGATTAGCAGGTGGTGTGGCATTTAAGATGCTGGTCTCCCACATGGCTGATCATGGTTCAAGCTTGCCAGGCATGTTTGTGTACATCCCCAAAATCCCAAGAGGAGAATAGAGGAGAAAGGATGGAGCATGGCCATCCTAGAGGCGAATACCTCTGTCTCTGTCTCTGTCTCGCTCTCTGGTGAGCATAGGCACTCTGTAGCAAATTTAAAAGAAAAGAGAAAGAAGAAATTGCTTCATTTTTGACATTTTCAAAGCTTAAAAAAATCTTTACACTAGAATTCAAAAATTCAGCAAAAATATCCTTCAAAAAAGAAGTGAAAAAATACATTTATATAGAAACTGAGAGAATTGCTAAAGAAATTTCTTTAAGCAGAAAGAAAGATCCTAGATGCAAACAATGAAAAAAAAAAGGGACGGAATAAAGAGCATGAAAAGATTTTATTATGTGGAAAGTCTGAGTGAATATTAATTGTACAAAACAAAAACACAAAATTATTTCATGCAGTGTTTAAAATTCATGTAGGATTTAAACAAAAATATATTTTAAGAGACAAATGGGTGTGGCTGTTGCAATATTTAAAAGTAGAAAGGTGCCAATTTGTATATGCATATTCTAATTATAAGGTAATGACTAAAAGATTAGTCATACTATAAATAAGAGCTAGCCCATAGTGGAATAACTAAACGCTAGGCATAGGGAGCTGGATCACACCTGGCTGGCCATAGTTTGATTACTGGCCCTGCTATGTATAACTAAAATTCTGACAAGATGAAGAAACAAAGGAAAACTCTCTTTCTGCTAGTATATTTACTCTCTGACAATTAAAAAAGAGAAAACAGAATAAATAACTTAAAAGACAATAAAGAAAAAATAATACAAATTCATGAATAATCCAGAAAAAAATTAAATATACTACAAGTGGGAGAAATAGAAAAAAAGAAAGAGTAAAAATGTAAATTCAAAAGGCCAGCGGGTAGAGTGGTGGTTAAAGCACTGAAATCTCACATGGTTGTGGCTCAGGTCCCAGACCCAGCAGCTTGGAAATCATGGTAGGCATGTGTATGTGTGCCCAACATCCGTAGAGAGAATAGAGGAAAAGGGATTGCAGTGTGGCCAACCCCCCTGGCGATTTCGAACTTTCCCTTTCTCTGTGTCTCTCTATCTCTCTCCAGCAAGTACATGCACCCAATGGCAAAAACCTTAATAAATAAATAAAAATAAAAGTAAATAAAAATTAGAAAGAGTAAATTCAAGCAGAAATGTATTAGCAATAAAATTAAATATAAGTAGAATAAAGAGATTGTTAAACAGGATTACAAATGAAAAACAATTACATGCATACTTATATATGAATATACAGAAAACAAGAAAACTAAAAGAATCAACAATGATTTAACGAAACAACAAAAATCAAAAGAAAGCCAAGTGTTGTTATGTAAAATCAGACAAAATGGACTTTAAAATAAAAAATGTTAGTACAGTTAATGAAGGACATTTCCTGAGAAAATGCTTAGTCCCTGAGAAGACTTTTATTATAAGAATTATAATTCTAAATGTTTCAGCATTGAATACATAGACTCAAAATATGGAAAACAAAAATTGACATTAACAGAAGGAAAAACAGGGGCCATTGTTGTCACAGCGGTAATACGGCACTCTGTAAGACTGCTCCAAATGCCAGGCATGCAGGTACCCGTGATCCGGTGGGAGCTGGCATCAGGGATGGATTGGGGCATGGAGACCTATTATGAATGCTGTCTCTCTCTCCTCTCTCTCTCTCTCTCTCTCTCTCTCTCTCTCTCTCTCTCTCTCTCGTACATTAACATGCACTGTGACAAATTTATAAAAGAAAAACAAAAACAAAAAACTAGGGGCCAGCATATGCCTTAGCTATTATATCGCTTGATTCTCACTTGACCGACTGCAATCAGGATCCCAGACCTGGTGGATTGAAACTCACTCTGGGTGTGAGTGTGCATGTCTACCCAAGATCCCAGGAGCAGAATGAAGGAGAAGGGACTACAGCGTGGCCATCCCTCTGTGGGAGTGATTTCTTACTTTCCCTCTAACTGTTTCTGTCTCTCTCTCTGTTGAGCACATAAAACACCCTAAAGCAAAAACCTAAAAAAAAAATCCATATTCACAATGGGAAATATTAACTAATATATTCAGTGTGTCTGACAGAAAAAAAGATTTTTGAGATATTTTTGCTATATGGTGCATGCACTTGCTGGAGAGACAGAGAGACAGAAAATAGGAAACCACCCCCAGGAGGGATGGCCATACTTCAATCCCTTTTCTTCCATTCTCCTATCAGGGTTTTGGGCACGCACACACACACACACACACACACACACGCAACCAGCATGAGTTTTAAGCCACCAGGTCCTGAACTTGAACTGCAGTCGACTAAGTGGGAGTCCAACAACACAACCATTATGCCATCGGCTGGTCTTGACAGAAACATTTTTTAAAAATCAGTATACATAGAGAATATTTGAACAACACAACTAAGATTCATGCTATCATTTACATAGATTTACATACACATTTTTATCCATTTAACTGTAGAATGATTGCCCAGTTGTCTAATTTTTAATACTTTGTGTTTCCAAATAAGAGATAGTCAGTAGAAAAACAAATAAACGTTATTCTTTCTATTTTCTATAGAATTTTTTGTCTAAGTGCTCTTGGACTTTGTCAACAACCTCATTAGACCTGGTCGAGAGAGACATTTGCACTAGGCTCCAAAATTCAGAGAGCATCTGAACTTTCTTTCTTCTGGTTGTTTCCTTCTTTTGAGTCTGCAAGAATGAGATGAATACTCATCCTGAGCTCTTGCCCTCTCCTTCTTTCTAGACCATGGTGGGATTCCTGGTCCCTTATAAATCACTGTCCAATAGCCCAAGTGTCCCTGCAGACTTTATAAGAGCTTTTCCTTGAGTCTTTCCATTCAATGATTGATCACACCTACACGTGACAGTTGTCCAGATTAGTGTCCTTGGCTATGTATAGGAGCAGGAAGTTTCAACAGAGCTGGAGAGCTCTGTGGGCTGCCAGTAACCACGTATGTAAGCAGTGGACCCTTCACCAAGGGGAAGGGAAATGAAAACAGTAAGAAAAGGTAGACACTAATATGCAGAAAATAAAGGAATTACACAGTAAAAAAAAAAAAAAAGATATGATAGACACAGGCCACTGGCTAAGGTTAGGACTAGGAAGCAGGGTCTCCTAAGTTATGCTCAGGAACTTTGAGAACTAAATTTAAACCTGGCCTTCCTGGTTATTATGAAAATATTATAATCATCATCAAGAGATAAAATATTTTCTTTAACAGCTTGATTTATGATTTTAAATATTTAAATGTGGTTTACTTATTAGTTATAATCACATAACAAATTTCTCCAAAAGTAATACCTTAAATAATGACCTTTTACTGCTTCTCCCAAGTTTATGGATTCATTAGGCAGCTGTGAAATGGGCTGGGCTCACCTGAGTCATGTGGGTAACCAGCAAACAGGCTGGCAGGGATCAGGTTAATTTGAAATGTTCTCAGCTGTCAAGACGAAGCTTGATATCATGAGGCTATATCTTGGGCTGCCTCTGTGGTGGTGGCAGGTTTTGAAGAAAATTGACAAATGTATGCAAGGTCTCTCGAGGCCTAGTGTCAGAACTATGTCTATATTATTTCCACTGCTTTCTACCACAAAAACAAGTCACAGGGCTAAGCCCAAAAGCAAGCTGGAAAGAGATTCTATCTTCTCATGAGAAAGCCACACATTTACTTCACAAGGTGAGGATTTGGGTAGGAGTGAAAACTGAAGGCCTTTTTGCAGTCAATCTACCAGTCAGTGAGCCTCCATTTGCACTCTTGCCCCAGGCCCATATGTAGTCTGATGAACCTGCTTGTAATTAGTAGAAAGTCCTTGAAGAGTCTGTCAAGATGCTGCCTATCAATCTTCTCTTTTGTTTTTGTTTTGCTAACCAGATTACAACCATTTTGTATCATTATGATTATTTTAATAAAATTGAAGTGCCTTTAATAAATAGGAAAGCAATTTATTTCCTATTATGGCAGTGATTTTTAAACACGTTCCCATCATTGTAGTAATCCAAGGACTGCCATTTTATACTTTAAAAATAATGTAATTTATTTTGGGGTATACATAAGTTCACCTTTGAATATTTTCCCATTCTTCCTGTGTTTTCCAAACAACTCTTTTTTTTTTTTTTTTTTTTTTTTTTGGAGAGGTTTTTGCTATAGGGCACGTGCGCTAGACAGACAGAGAGAGACATAGAGACAGAAAGCAAGAAATCACCCCCCAGGGGGGATGGCCACGCCGCAATCCCTTCTCCTCCATTCTCCTCTCGGGATCTTGGGCACGCACGCACACGCGCCCGGCGTGAGTTCCAAACAACTCTTTGATGTTGCGCTTTGAGTAATTCATTTTTGTATCCATAATGGGCATAATAAAGGTCAACTCAAAAACCTTCCAGTCAAGGGATATGGCCCAGGGGATAGGGGATATAACTCAATCTGAGACCACAAAGCAGCATCATGGCAGAAATTGGTGGTGTTATTACTAAGGCACTACCGTTTAATAGACTTCCATTTTCTAACATTGGTCAAGTCTGAAAGTAGACAAATAACAAAAAAGAAAAAGATATAATACTATGAGATGCATAAAATAAAATCAACACTTCATGCTACCGAAGAAAATGAATCTTCAGAAGGTACTTAGAGCTCATTTAAACAAATCCATATTTTTTTTAAATTTTCTCAATCCATTTTGAAAATATTTTATGTATTTCAAAAAGTTATGTTGGCTGTGGAAAAAATCTCTTTAGGGACAATATTTTTACTCAATTGTCAAGTGTGAGGAGAAAGGTCTTTAAAAAGTAGATTTCTTATTATAGTATTTTTTTTCAAATTGCAAAACTACATTAAGTTAATCTTATTCCTATTTAAATTTTTTTAATTGCTTCTTCCTCCACAGAGAGAAAGAAAGAAGGAGAGACAAGCATCCCCAACAGAATCTTCATACCATAATCTACCCTCAATCTCAACCACCCAAGATCACAGGCATGTGTGTACAAGGAGACCTCGGGACACAAACTTGGGGTCCTCCCATCTGTCTTCAGTGCTGCAGAGCACTGATTGCATCATGGCTACACTACCACAGTGGGCCTCTTTTTTTTCTTTTTTAATTTTAATTAGAGAGGAGAGAGAGAGAGAGGAAGCGAGAAAGAGAAAGGGAGAGAAACAGACACAAATATCTTGACAGCATCTTAACTATGTTGCAATCCTGCACCAGGATCCTAGGTGGGTAGTCTTACGGGTGTGTAAAAGTGACAGTGTTGGGGTTAGCCCAGGAACCTACACCAGGCCTCCCATGTGGCTTCCAGTTCCTAAACAGTGATGCTGTGTGCCACAGTTGGCTAGGCCTGTATTTTTCTTTTTTTAAAATATTTTAGCAGACATACATTTTTATTAGTAAGTTGTTTTGGTATTCAGGTGCAATAAAAAGACCATTAGCATTCATTTAGTTTCTAAAATCCATAGTTTATTTACTGCTACTGGGAATTCATAAATTTAGTTTATTAATCTAGTCAGTTTTAATTATAAATCAGTTACATTTTAATCTATAATTCTAATAAACTTTATCATACTTAAGAAAATCTTTAGAGTTTAATTATATTTGTTTAATATTTTATCTGAACTTCTAAATAAAATATATTCAAATTTCTCTTTAAGTATTCAATATTCAAAATAAAACAATTTTTCCAAGTATTCCAAGAATTTTTAAATGCCTCAGGAATTATAAATAATGTATCTTTTAAGGCTGTTAAATTTTCCTGTGCTGTTAGCAACAAAATTTTCTTTAACTTTCAGATAAAATCGTAAATCAATATTAATTACTCAATTGTATATTTTAAATTAGGATTAAAGAAAAAATTGTTCAATATATGCTTCTGCCAAATTCTCCTAAGTACCATAAAGATACACCAGTTTAATTATTTCCATGCTTAATTCTAAATCTTTTAGGATTAAAAGGCAAGCTAGGGAATAGTAAGACCACATCAAGTAGATGACATTCTCAATTACAGCAGTTTCAACTCATCCAGCTGGAGCTACTCACCTGGAAGTCAATATGTGCTGCTTCCCCCACCTCACCCAGTTAAGTCCCAATCATTTTACTAGAACAAGATTTCCATATGATGCCCGGTGGTTGATCTTTCAGTTCAGTAATTATATGTATATAATTAATTATATATATATGTGTGTGTGTATATATGTTATTTTCATTGGAATCTTCTACCCTATTCCAATATCATAAATTCATTTTTTGCTGCTTGTTCAGGCTTTATTTGATTTACTTATTAATTTAGCTTGAAGGACATTTTAATATCTTCTCTCCATTTAAAGATTTCTTACCTTGAATACTTCACATGCTTATATCATTCTCTTATATCATATTTTTGTGAAAATTAAATTTATTTGAGAAATGAAATTTCAAGTTTGAAAATACAATCAGATAAATTCTTACTTATAAAAGAGTTCTGCATTCATGAAGAGTTATGTAGTATTTTTAAGTACAGGAGTAACAAGGAAAAGTCACTCTAGTAACAACAATACAAAAGAAACTATGCACTTGATTTATGTGATTTTTCTATGTGGTATATTGAACTAATATTTTATGAAATGCCCCTTTTTACTGGGACAATTCATCTATCTATGTTATGCTCAATACTCTGTTATTAACAAAACTAAAACTAGCAAACTCCAAGGCTTGGTTATCAAATGGTGTCTTTCACTTGCTCTAAAGCTCTGTTTCCAATTTTATCCTGATAAGAATGAAAGTAGGTAATATTAAAGAAGACTACAGGTCGAGGGATACGGAGACAGCATTATTGAGACAGGGAGGTAGTATTGTTATATTTTGATCATTCTCTTATATCATTTTAAGCTCTTTTGCCTCTTCTAGCTAGCAAGAATGCCACACTACTTTCATTAATTTTTTTCCCCTGTCTTGCAAATTTATGAGTTTTTTGTTGTTGTTGTTATGATGACTTCTCATTGGATTTCATATATATGACAAGAATCCAAAAAGTTACGGAAAAGTAAAGTTAAAGTATAAATTTATTTTGGGGCAAACAAATTTAGAAATCCCTGTAGAATTTTCCTTTTTATATTTACATTTTATTATTGTAAGTTTCTATAAGTATGTGTGTAGTACATGACAATCAAATCAAGGATATTATCTTATATATCATTTTCAATAGAGAATTTAAGTTCTCCTGTCTCTTAGTGCTTCTTCCCTGAGCCCCTCCTATGCACTGTTTACTATCTGGTCCCTTTCCATACAACTGGTCTCGACAGGACCAGCAGGTGGCGAAATGGTTAAGTCGCTGGACTCCCACAAAGTCGACTGCAATTCAAGTCCGGAACCCAGTGGCTTAAAATTCAGGATGGATGCATGTACGTGCGTGCCCAAAATCCTGAGAGAATGTAGGAGAAGGGATGGCATGGCCAACCCCCCACTCCGCCCCAAAGAGTGATTTCTCGCTTTCTGTCTCAGTCTCTCTGGTGAACACATGCACCCTATAGCAAAAATCTTTCTCTGAAAAAAAAAAAAAAAAAAAGAGAAAGGTTTTTTTTCATTTGTTTGTTTTTGTTTTTGTTTTTGTTTTTCCCAGACTGGTATCAACACTTGTCCTCCCTACTATTGTATCTTAGAATCTTTCAATTTTTGCCATACAGTGCAAAAATTTTGTATATATTGGATGGGAATATATGGTGGCTTTCATAATCTGTCTTATTCTACTCAGCATTAAATTTTCTATATTCATCCACTTTGAATCAAATGATCGGACATCATTTTTCCTTATGGCTAAATAGTATTCTGTATTGTATATCTGCCACATTTCTTTAATTCAGTCATGCATTCTTGGGCATTTAGGTTGATTCCATGTTTCAGCAATGTGAACAATGCTGCAATAAACATAGATGTGCAAATATCTTTTCAACTGAGTGTTTTCCTCTCCTTTGGGTAGAGGTAAAATCAAAAATATATCAAAGATCTAAGTAGTATTTCAAACCATGCATTCCATGAACTATTTGAAGAACCTTTATATTTTTTTTTACCTCTTTTGACTCTGGAGTCAAACTCTATCACCATGCTGATAACAATTATAAATGTTTAGTCAAGGTTGAATGCAGCCTCAGTTGGCATTCAGAGTTAGTTTGTATACCAGGTACCCTATCAGTGGGTACCCTGTCAGACTTTAGAACTGTATTTTTTCTTCTTTGCTAGTGAAGTAATTGCCAGATAACTACCTTGAAGTCATTACAACTAATCTTCTTTGGAACATTTGAGAAGCGAGAGACAGTAATTAAACCCTTTGTATTTTGAGGGTTCAGCATGAAAATGATTAAAGCTACTAGTTGGGGTAGGAGTTGGAGAAGGAAGAGGTGGAATTCCTATGGACGAAACTCATGTTCTTGATCCTTCAGTAAGGAATGTTTCTAGAACTAACTGAGGTCTTTGAAGGTGACTATTTGTACCAATTTTTTGCTGCTCAAAGGCCTAACTATGTCAGACCACGAACTCAAAGCATCACATTCTGGCTTCAAAATAAAATTAAGGATGGACTGAATAAACCATAAGGCTTCCTATGTTTATCTGCCAAGCTAGAATGACTACTTTTGAATTATTTAAATAATTAGAAAACTTGGACAATTCTGAAGAACTATTTGACTGACATGAAGCAATGAAATCGAATAATCAAAAGAATGTGATCTTCTCTCTGACAAATTTAACAACAAAATGATAAACATAAGCATTTCATCTGAGAAACTATGTTCTAAAAAGTTATGCCTGTTTGCTCAAGATGCCATAGATGCTGGAAAGAAAGCTTTCAAAGTTTGATGATGTTGGACAATGCAGACACAGAAGAAGGAAAATGACAGAGACTTCCTTCTCTTAACCATATTTCAGTGAATACACAAAGGACCAAGGGCAGAACATAATCTGTTTCCAGAAAGAACATTTATGAAGTGTTCACATAAGCAGTGCTGACTCAGAGCCCACGTGCTGACACGAAATCCAGAGGTGGGAAGTGGCTCTTCTCCTCCCCTCTCTGATCAACTGAATCTGATCAACTTTGACAGTTCAGAAGGGACCTTGCCTGCCTTGGGAGGAGAGGCCTTGCCCCTGGAGGAGCAGCAGTGGAGTGGGCATCACAATTCTGCAAGGAATTGCAGACAACAGCAGACAGCCTCCTAATTCCCCTCAGATGCCTTCTAAACCTTCCCAGAAACAACTGGAAGAGAGTTTGAAGCAGAAATTGATTTCCCAAAACTAAGCAAAAAACAAGCCAGCAATATTTGGGAATTTATATTAATATGACCTGGTTAGACCTATAAGCTGGAGAGTCATCAGGACATCCTGCTTTCAAATCAATTATTGAATATTTATGTACAGTTCAAGGTGTACTTGGCTCCTGCCCTTCTCAAGGGTGAATAAATGTTTTGTTTTGTTTTGACTTTTTAAACATAATTATTAAAAATTGATTTAAGAAGGTCATATGGGCATGAATAGTTCTCTATATGCTCCACTCAATGTCATAAACTATATAACAGTATTCCCAATGCTGCTCAATAAATGTTTATTAAACTAAGGTGGACTAAACAGAAAATTCTAAGACATCATGGGGAAAGTGCCGATAGAGGAACTTTGGGAACATTGCAGAGTTTTCCAAAAGCAAAAATAATGAAGAAGGAAGGGAGTGTGTGCATTTACTTTGATAGTTAGAAATTGTCAGTTAACTAGCTCCATTTATATCAAAGCATTATTAGTTCACAAAATATGTGTTAGACAATAGTAGCTAATCTTTATTGAGTATTACTATACGGTAGACAATGGATTTGCTCATTTAAATTTATCATTTTGCTTAATCCTCTCGAAAATCCTGAGTAGGACTGTGCTTTTTGCAATCCTTTTTATTTTGCAAACTAAGATATTGAAAAAAAAAGAATAGTACACTAATTTTGGTGAGGTACCTGCCTGTAACTATGAAGGGTCTTAAGATTTTACTCTTTTTGCAAACAGGAGACTCCTGGGTCAGAGACAAAAGACTTCATTGTTTATTGCACAACAAGCAGTATGCATTTTATACCTGTGTCAGTACCGTTGTCTTGAAGTCCTACATGGGCAATATGGAGAGATTCAGTCGAACACTCCTTGAACTGGGTCTGTATCTCAACTGAGGAAATCGAAGCCTGTGGAATCCGATATTTTATGAAGGACAGTTGGTCATCCTGCCTAGCCTTTACTCAGGAAAGATATTTGACTTTATTTTATTTTACTCTACTCTGGAGGTGGGGGAAGGAGATCCTTTCTCTATTATCCATGTGTTCATGGGTCATTTTAGACTTTTTAGCATGCACGCACACACACCCAGAATGTTTTTTAAGAAGCAAAGACCAAGGACCAGGACTGAAATCACAGTTGACCATGTAGGATCCAGCTCTTTTAATCACTAGGACAAAGGGCCCACCATCCAGATATTTTTTCATATTGGTATTTTTTATAATACTTTATTTCATAACTTTCTTAATATTAGCAATAATTCATCATTAAAAATAAATAATTAAAACTTTAAGGTGATTTTCATGTATATGCCCATATAGTTTGTAGATTCCAAGAAATACTCAAAATTTTAGTAATTACATACTAAATATATTTCAAAAACAAGAATTAATTGCTCCATATTGTTCAAGAAGCACTTTGGGAAGGAAGTTGACAACTGCTGGCCCCTCAAGAGCACTTTTAACCTCTGTTTTGTCTCTAACCTGTGGTCTACTATAATCCATTATGTACCTAGAAGTTTATATACTCTGGAACAATGTGGATACTGTTCTATTGAATCTTTCAGAATTCTTCTGGGAACCTGATATTATATGCATGACACACAATAGACATAATACATTTTGTTAAGATTTTTACCATAGGGCATGTACACTCACCAGAGAGAAAAAGAGACAGTGAGAAGGAAAGAGAAATCACTTCCCAAAGGTTATGTCCACGCTGCACTCCCTTCCCCTCCATTCTCCTCTTGGGATTTTGAGCACACATGTACAGGTGCCCAAAATGATTTTCAAGCCTCCAAGTCTGGGACTTCAGCTGTGGTCAACCATGTGGGAGTACAACACCTTATCCAACCCACTCCCTGCTGGCCCCATAAAACATTATTTTAAATTGAAGATTATAAACCTATCAATTGATCCATGTTTTCACTGGGAGAAGATTTTTTTAAATGATATTGTCATATATTTATCTCTTTTAGACTCACATTTGTTTGTTCTATATTAATCTTCAGTGAAATAGAGCTAGTCTGAAATGAATGGGAGGAAGGAGAGTCGCAGTTGTCAGGAGAATTACTGGAGCGGAGAGTATAGGCCAACACACAGGTGGTCCTATATTTGCTTTCACATCTCTAGTTTTGCATGTGTGTAGGGGATGGGCATTTGTTTCTCAAGTATATTTTAAGTAATTTGACCATTATATTATCAGTTTTATAAAAAGATGATATCTGCTTTTCTTTTTAATAGCTCCTTTATTTAATTAATTTTTTTTTTTAGAGAGAGATTTTTGCTATAGTGCACTGGCCAGAGAGACAGAGAGAGACAGAGAGATAGAAAGAGAGAAATCACCCCCCAGAGGTATGGCCACACCGCAATCCCTTCTCTTCCATTTTCCTCTCAGGATTTTGGGCATGCATGCTCAAGCACCTGGCATGAATTTCAAGTTGCCAAGTTCAGGACTTGAACCATGGTCAGCCACATGAGAGTCCAGCATCATAACCATTATACCAACTCCTGGTCTCAAGCTGTTTTATTTTTAATTTAACCACTCCAGGGTACAATTTAGTCTTGGTTCCAAGATGTAGTATGGTTCTCAGAATTTGAAAAGACAACTATACACATTTGGATATGAATATATATTCTAATATAAATAAATTTTTAATCAATACTAAGTTTCTAAGCAGTATTATGGAGAATAACCTTTTTTTTTCCCCCCGAATTGACAGTGGATGCATGATGCTCATGAGAGAGGGAGATAGAGAAGGCATCCTTTAAAGAATATGATCACACTGCAAGGCTTTTTCCTCCATTTTTCCACTTCATCAGGATTTTGAGGCATACACACAGGCACACACTGCCAACAGGTTTTTTACCTATGCATGCACACATATCCAGCATGTTTTTCAAACCACCAGTACCAGGATTCAAACTTCAGCCTACTATGGCAAATCTGGTTTTCTACATACAGCACTTAACCACTGAGCTATGAAGCTAGCCGTATGGATAAAAACTTTAATGCCCTTTATGTGGTAGTCCCACCATTCCTATAAGGACTAAGGAAGAAAGCTTTGCACATGAGCAGACACATTCTCAGATCAGCTAAGGGCAATACAATTATAAAGGTCAAAAGAAAATAATGAAGAAAACAACTTGAAAAGGATGGTGCTGGTGAGAAGTATTACTGCTGCTTCAAGGAGTTTTGGACTCTGGCAGCCTTCAGAGGCTTTGCAGCTCTGGAGTCAACCCTCAGGGGTTTTCTGAAGCTGACAGATTTCAGGGTCTCTGGATGTGAAGAAGACTTTTCTCCCCACAGGACAACCATTTAAATAGAATCAAACAATTTTCATCTTTGGTACTCGGCCTTTCACAAAGCTTTTTAAAAGGAATGAGAAAATACTCTGAACACAGCAGTTATTCCTTAATTCTTTGGGGATTAGAAGAAGAGAAATGCTATTTTTTTCCAATTCTTTGGCTATCTTGACTTGATATGAACTCCAAATCTTGGAGTCAAAATTATTTTGTATTTGATACATGTTTTAAATCAGTGAATGCGTACATGTCTTATATATTCATTGAATATTAATCCTTATTATATATAACATATCATCACAAATATGTATATCATATATAATGACAGAGTTGTGTGTAATGTACATGTATTAAGATAGCATTGGGAATAAAATCTAAAATGAAGTAAGGACTGTCACATGTAAGAAGGATTAGGGATGTCTCTTCTCAATATTTTAAAACACTAACAGAAGGGGCAGATCAGTTTCTGAAGTGATGTACGTCCAGTGATACAAATCAACGTATTTCACTTTACTATGCAGTTTCGCATGGCAAGGATGAATTCTGCATATCATAATTTAACTTTGGTAAATATTGTAAGTTATATCAATGGTCCCTCAACATTTAACTGTATATTCTTCCTATCAGTCCAGAGAAACAATTATTTAAGGTCACAAACAAGACTCACATGGAAATGACTTATAGCTATGACACTTACCGTTGGCATACAGAAACAGAATGTAGAAAAGGAATATACTTCCTCAGCCTCACGAAAGAGAAACCCCATTGCTCTTAATTGTGATGTGCAAAATGGGCTTATTCAAAGCAACTGGAAATTCTGCTCAGCAGTCCTCAAGACATCAACCTTAATGAAGTCACCTCTAAAAATAAGTTTAGATTGTTTTGGCTTGATGCTAAATAAGGTTTATTCCTTGGAAGAAATTCAAGTCACCTTCAGACAATGCAGCATTCTGTAATCAACTTACCTTGAACCAAGGAAGAAATAGGCTGTATCTTCCATAAAGGGATCATTACAAAGATCATTTTCACTCAAATGGCAGGGGTTGCGGAGTGAATGATGGAATGGATTTTGGAGTCTTTTTCCTCAAAACTTACAGCAGACATCAAGAATTTCTTGGATTTGTCTTTTAGTCACTCTGAACACACATGTTGAGAGAGTATGAAGCTGGTTCTGTGATGTCAATATTGAACGAGGACTCGCACGACAGGGGAATAGCAAGGGCATCTTATACGTGAAGGGTCATCAAGAAGTTAGCAGAAAATGTATATTATGAAAAAAAAAAAACTATGCATGGATTTCAAGATTTTTTGCACCCAAGTAAACTCATATGATAATTCGTTTTTGTGCAAGCTTTCTGAAGTCTGCTTGTGTTTTCTGAATGTTCTTTTTTGTTATGCATACTTAGATATGTATGCCAGTCACCAGAAACAAGCCTCCAGATACTGATGACCAGTAATCTGGACATTACTTTTTAGGTCCACCATGCACTGGTTACCAATTTGAGTCCAGTAAGACAGAACACACACTCAGCAAGTTCTGTGAAGTAGGTTTGATACTTCTGGACAGGCAAGAAGGGAAAGAAATCCTTGTGGCCAGTTCCCCAAGGCTCAAGAAATCTGACCAGGGTAATGTGTTTATCTGACGTGAATATCTCACAAAGTACACAGCTAAAGGACCTCAAAAGACAGTCCATTCTGGGTAATATAGCCAAGGAACCATGTGATACACTGGGCAAAGCTGTGAAGAACACCCTGCTTCTAGGAAAAAGAACAAAACTCAACCTATCCCAGGAAGTTTCCCCTTGCTCAGGATGTACATTCCCAAGGAGGGAGAGAAACAAGCCCTGAGCTACTCTTTAGATAGGATAGGAGGTCAAATTCCCAACACTCTGTAGTTCTTGAGAATAGCAAGCAAGAAAGCAGGAGGAATTGGGACAATCAAAAGCCACTAGAGAAGTGTCTTATAGAAAAAGAGGAAACTTCTTCCTCTATCTATATATTTACCTCTTCCTATAATTTTCTATCCATACTCACATCTATTTTAAAAGCACAAGCCGTAGGAAACCAGTCTATTCAGAGTTTAAGATACTAGTATTTTAAAACAAAGTGATATGATAAAGATTGCTTCCCAAAAATTAAAAAAATATATATAATAATATAAGTTCCTAACAAACAAACTTCTAATAAGTTTTCATTTCCACATTCTAAGTTTGAAATATACTCTGTTCTTTACAAAAGAACTTCCGTGGCCTAAAGGAATATTATCAACATTAACAAGAGAGTGAATCAAATTCTCAGGAATTTAGAAAAGTAGAGAAAATGATTTAAATATTTGAAGGATCCAGAATATACAAAGTAACCCTGAAAAACTAAAAAAGGAAAATATCCAATTTGCTGTTTACAAAGCATCTAATATGAAAGATACTTTTTCCCAGCTTAAAAAGGAAAATAGACTTTATTCATATGGAGTATCCTTTACTTTAGTGAGATCTTTTCTATTTTAGGAAGGCAGGAGCACAAATCTTTAATTCCTTTTAGTCATTAAGGAATAGTGACTTCTCAAATAAAGAATAATAGCTTGCATTCTAGGTTTTTTAGTGGGGAAAAGTGTATTATCATATTTTTAGAAGATTCTATGTACTTTTTATTTCCCTTACAATTGTTTCTTTTTTTAGAAAGAATCATGTTTTTTTAAATTTATTTATTTATTGTAAAGCATTATGTGCACATGTTCAGGGGAGAGAGAGATTGAGAAAGAGAGAGAGAGAGAGAGAGAGAGAGAGAGAGAGAGAGGAGCACCTTCCACAGGGTCGGGTCCTCCAGTTCTCTAGCACATCATATTCTCTTTACTCATGAGTGAGTATACCTATTGTGTTCTCAGGCTAACTTGGCTGAGATTTAAATAGTATTCCCCATGTGGAATCCAATTCTTCTCTCTTTTGTTTTTTAATTTACTTTTTATACTTTCAACCACTCCCTCTCATTACAGCTTGTAAAATGGAATTTTCACAATGTAAAAACACCGTATATTAGTCCAGTTAAAGATATCGTCATGCACATTATCAAGAGATTTTTCATTTTTATGTCCCTTAAGTGTTTTGCTATTTTTTTCCCTTGATTTCCCTAATTCCCACCTTCCTCTCACACTGTCTTCAGTATCCCCAGTTGTTCTCCATGTTTTTTATTATCATTATTATTATTTTAGGGAGAATGTTTTTGCTATAGGGCACATGAGCTTGCTGGAGAGACAAAGGCATAAGGCAAAAAACCTCCTGGGGGATAGCCACACCACAATCTCTTCTCCTCCATTCTCCTCTCTGGATTTTGGACATGAACGCACTCCCACCCAGCATAAGTTTCAAGCCTCTGGGTCCAGGACTTGAACTGCTGTTGGCCATGTGAGAGTCCAGCAAAGTAACCACTATGCCATCTGCTGGTCCCATTCTCCATGTTCTTATACCTTCCAATCTTTCAGTTTCTCCCATACAGTACAGACATTTGGCATATATTAAGTGGGGACATACAATGTCTCTCTTTAATAGTCTGGCTTTCTTAGCAGTAGATCTTCCATGTTCATCCACTTACCGTCAAATGTCAGGGTCTTGTTGTTTTCTTATGGCTGAGTAATATTCCATAGTGTATATGTGCCACAATTTTTCAATCCATTCATCTGTTCATGGACATTTGGGTTGGTTCCATATCTTAACAATTGTGAATAATGCTGCCAATAAACATGGATGTATAAGTATTTTTCTGACTGAGTATATTATGATTCTTTGGGTAGATACCCAGGAGTAGAATTTTTGGATCATATGGAAGATCTATTTGCAGGTCTTTGAGGAACCTCCATATTGTACTCCCCCAGTGGCTCTACTAATTTACATTCCCACCAACAGTGTAGGAAAGTACCCTTTTCACCACAGCTTCATCAACACTTATTATTTTTATTTATTTATTTTTTAATCTTAGTCATTCTGACTGGGGCTAGGTGGTATCTCATTTTTGTTTGGATTTGTATTTCTCTTATGATGAGGAATGTTGAGTATTTTTCCATGTCTTTTGGCTATTCATATGTCTTCCTTAGAGAGTTGTATGTTCACCTCATTTGCCCATCATTTAATTGAGTTGATCGTTTTTTTAGAGGAGCAGGGTCAAACCACTTGAGATCCCTGTATATCCGGGTTATCAGTTCCTTATCTGAGGCATAGTTTGCAAATGAATTCTCTCATTCAGAGGGTTGTCAATTCACTCTAGTTACTGTTTCTTTTGCTGTGCAGAAGCTTTTTAATTTGATGTAATCCCATTTGTCTATTTTTGGGATAATTGTCTGTGCTTTAGGGATTTTGTTTAAGAAGTCTTTGCTTGCTCCAGTGTTTTCCAGTTTCCCTTTCATTATCAACTAGTAGTTTTATAGTTTGAGGCCTTATGTTTAGATATTTGATCCATTTTGAGTTGACTTGTTAGTAGTGAGAGATAGGAATCTAGTCTTATCTTTCTGCAAGTGGACACCCATTTTTTACAGCACAATTTGGTAAAGAGATTTTCTTTTCCCCCACTGGATTGACTGGTGCCCTTTAAAAAAAAAAATCAGTTGGCTGTATGTTTGTGGGTTTATTTCTGGGGTCTCTAGTCTGTTTCATTGGTCCACATGCCTATTTTGTGTCAATACCACACTGTTTGGATTATCTAATCTTTGTAATGTATTTTGAGATCAGGGAGTGAAATACCTCCTACTCCACTCTTCTTGCAATATTGCTTTGGTAATACAGGTCTTTTTTTTTTTTTTTTTCTCTTTAAATTTATTTATTTTTTACATTAATTCACTATACATCGTTACAGCATACAAATGAATTTTCCATCCAAACTACACTGTGTATGGGCTCAATCAAGCACAGCAACATACATGTTTTCAGCAAATAATTTTCCAATTCTTATGTCTTGTATACTTTGTTTTTTGTTTTGCCATCCTTGATTCCTTATCCCTCACCCTCTGCCATGTCCTGCCCGCCTCCCACATTGTCTCTGGTATCCATGGTTGCTTTCTATGCCATCACCCCCCCTCCATTTAATTGATGTGCTAATGAACTTAATTAGTCTAAATATATCCAATAGCTAGCACAGCTGATATGTACCTATACATGAATCCAAGTCTGACTTTAGGCATAAAACCCAGTGAGTAGAATGAACATATTATAAAGTAGTAACCAGCTGGGGCTATATAGCTTACTGCAGTCATCAAATATGCATTTTTTTTTTAAATTTCGATACAAACAGTTTTAACGTTTTTTTTCCTCCTGCAACTTTTTTTTTTAATTACTTAACATTCATTCCCTGAGCATCATCACAACGTACTAAATGTGGTTTCCCATCTAGAATAAACTGCATAGTGGCTTATTCATGCATGTTATCATCAATAATATTCCATTTCTACTTTCATACATATGTATACGTATATATATATATATGTTTTTTACCCCATGTTTGACCCTCTGCCCTTTCCCACTCTCTTATTACACTATCTCTGCTATATACAGTTGTCTTCCATTCCTTTTTCCCCAACATTTTGTTCATCACACAGTATCATAAGTAATCTAACTACTTTCAGCAGGTAATTTCGAGAAGAGTAGTTTTGAACTGGTAATGATATTTCCTTGAAACTTAAAGCCTAGAAACAGCTTAGTATTCTGTTCAAATAGTAGGTACATGCACCTATCAACAGCTCAAGACAGGACAAAAATCCTTTAAAACCGGAAAACAAAGCTTAGGAGAAAAGCAGCAATAATTTAGTCAAGTCACAGAATGTTGTTTCATCGGTTCAGTCTCATGTACTTAATCTTTCTTCTGTTGTGGTTCGATCTTCCAGATTGAATTCTGGGATATAATATTCATCTCCAGACATTGTCCCTACAATTAAGTTGCCCATTTTCTTAGTTTTTGAACTCTTATTTCTGTGTGTCTGCATTTAATTTTACTGACATAGCACTCCCTTAAGAATTTCTTGGAGATCTGGTCTGGTGCTGGTAAATTCTTTCAGGTTTTGTTTATCTGGGAAAGTTCGTGTTTTTTCTTCCCAAATGAATGATAACCTTGCTGGGTACAGAATTCTCGGTTGAAATTGCTTTTCCCTTAGTACTTTGAATATTTCTTCCCATTCTCTCGCTCGCATTGTTTCCGATGAGAGGTCTGCCGTTAGTCTGATGGGATACCCTTTGGAGGTAACTTGCCTTTTTTCTCTAGCCAGTCTTAGTATCTTGTTTTTGTCTGTGGTTTTAGTCAATCTGGCTATAATGTGTCTTGGAGAAGACCTTCTTGGGTTGATTCTATTTGGGGTCCTCTGTATTTCTTGGGACTGAATCTTTGAGTGCCTCTCCAGGTTTGGAAAGTTTTCTTGCAGGATTTCACGGAATAGATTATCAATGCCCTTATGAGTCTCTTCACCCTCTGGGATGCCTATTATCCGGATGTTTGGACGTTTAATTGTATCTAGTACTTCTCGCATATTATTCTCAAATTTTTGGGCCATTTTCTCAGTCTTCATGGTGGATTTTTCTAGGCCAGCCATTTTCTCTTCTACATTAGAGATTCTATTTTCGGTATGACCTAGTCTGCCTTTAATATTTTCAAGGGGGATTTTGACTTCTTGTATTATAGCCTTCATCTCTAACAGTTCCATCTGATTCTTTTGTAAAGTGTGAAATTCCTCTTTTAGATCTTGCATGAATTTCCTCACCTCCTGGAACTCTTCAATTCCTTTCTCCTTCCTCTTCAGCAGTTCCTTGTCTCTCTTCTCTTCCATATCTGTTAGCTTTGCCATTACGAATGTTCTGAATTCTCTATCAGACATTTCCATGATTTTCATTGAACTGTGTGTGGATGAAGAGGAGCTATCCGTTTCCCATGTGGGAGAGGTATTTTCCTTCTTCCCCATATTTCTTGTGGTCCTGCAGCGATTTCTAGTCATCTGGTGGATGGTCGGTTTCTTCCCGAACTTGGAGGTTCAATCACGCGGGTTTTGTATGCTGGAGGCCCAGTTAGCAGTGGGACATCTTCCTTTCTCCCAAAATGGCTAGATCGCAGGAGCCCTAGAGCTGGCTGTCTCTTGAAGAAGGGCTGTTCTGGGCAATACAGGTCTTTTATAACAAATCCTGTAATTGTTTTTTCTAGATCTGTAAAGAATATCTCTAGTAATTTGATTGAGATTGCATTAAATTTATAGATTAATTTGGTTAGGATTGACATTTTGATTATCTTAACCCTTTCCATCTAGGAAGATGGGATATCTTCCCAATTTTGTGTCATTTTTCAATTTCTTTTTTTAGTTTTTCATAGTTTTCCTTGTAGAGGTCATTGACTTCTTGGGACCCAGCTTCTTCTCTTAAGCAACATATTACCTCTGCATCATAGAGGCAGCCCTACAACTGCTTCTTGTCAAGTAGGTCTCAAATGTCATTCTACATGCTACTCACCCAGAAAATTTGAATAATAAATCACAAGGATCCCTTCTGATTAATTAGAACTGTCAAATAATGCTGTCATTTGAATTCGTGGATCTATGCTATTTGCTACCATTAAGTCTACCTTCCACACTGCAAACCCTTCTCCTTAATTTCTAGTAAGAAAACAGCAGATTTCATGGCATCCTTGATCCCTCTGCAAGGTACTTCTGTGGACATAGTCACCTTTTACTGAATGCTGTCATTCACAATTATGCCTCTCTCCAGACAATGGCACCACTGCTCAAGGTAAAGCACAATTATCCCTGTAGGACTGGCTCATGTGAGAGATTCCAGGTTCACATCTGGAAAGCTCTCCAAATATGTTGAGCACAGTGTGCACACAATCCAGGGCTGGTTGAAGCTGGAGGTAGATCATGGCATCAGGACTCATCTCTCTCTTGATTATGAATAAAATAAGTAAATTTTTTAAAAAATTACTGCTGTCATTACACAACATGTGATTTTGAGGGCCTTGCATGTGGCAAATACTGTACTATGACAGGGGTTCAAAAATAACCATAACAGAACCTTTTTAATGCTCTAGTTACTAACCAGAGAAGAAGATTGCATCATGCTTATTATTTATTATCATATTTAGAAGTTGATTTGAAGAGGATATATATTATCAGTAAAATTTGAAAAACACAGAAACAATCTCTTTGTCTAAAAGCTTTGGGCCATAAAAGTAACATACATAAACACATGATAAGACTGATGTGAAATTCAAATAAGGTAAGTTTGATATTTTAGTGCATTGTGTAACCCTAGTAAGTACACAAAACTTTTAGTTATTAATATTATTATAATGCAGTGATGCAGAAAAGAGCTATGTTCCCAGCCACTAGCGAACAAGTTTCATAGCCTTTCTAGACATCATTATCCTTATCTGTAAAATCAGAAGTACTGCAGTACTTGATTTCTTCTGTTTAATCTAACACCAATATTCTATTGGTCTGTGGCTATAATTACCTGTGATCTTAGCTCTGAAATGTCAGCATTATAGTGAAGTTCAATAATGAACAATCAACATAAAAACTACTATTGTAATTTTATTATTGTGATTATTATTATTCAAACAACTGTAATTATTATTCTGATTGCTAGTGCTTATTTAGCTCTTTCTCACTAGAGACAGTAGTGTTTTGCAATCATCTTATTTCTTCCTTAGAATAACCCTTAAGTACTATTATTATTTCTGTTTTACAAATGAGAAAACTGAAGCTTTGATAGGTTAATGAATTGACAAAGGTCATATAACTAGAAAGTGCTAAGAATAAAACCTGAGGAATGAAAGAACAAGAAAGCAATCAAAGAAAAATTAGGATAATTTGGGTGATGGGCATGGATTTTAAAATCAGTGCTTTTCATAGTTCCTAAAACCCTGAATAAAATTGTAAGTTTCTCAGTGACAAGGATCATTTATTTTGTTTTTGAGTTTCTATTAGTGCTTCTGAAAAATAAAATAAAATAGAACTAGGCTCTCAATGAAAACATATTGACTGAATCAATGAGTTAATCAACATATTCTTCTAGTATGATCTTGATAATATGTTTGTTTCTTTCATTTGGAACATAAATTTTGTAGCACTGTGTAAATATAGTTACTCAGATCCAATATGTGGAGAGTCAAAGGACACTACAATGTCCCAGTGTATTTTATTTCATAACATAGAATAATTTCAGAAGGAATTTTTGGTATAGGTTTGGCAGATGGATCATTGACTTCCAATATGAACATCAAGTGGTTGGTAGAAGACAGGCAAAGTAGGGATCACCACTTAGCGCAAAGGTTGAGTGTGCACCTGTCTTTGCTGAAAACACTGGTGAACCATGGCAGACTAAAAGCGTCAACAATATGCTCTGAAGTTAAAAATCTGGTAGAAATTTTTATGATCTCTGTCTTGACTAGAGGGATATTTTTTTCTTATTAATTTGAAGTGATCATTTCTAAATTGTATCAAAACCTCAATTACGTGCACCTTTATTTTTTTCTCAAGACCTATGAGGAAAAAAAAAACGTAAGTACTATCAAAATAAAACCATCACAAATTGATTGGGTCATGTTGACATAATGTAATTTTCCCTCTAGCTCTTAGCATGAAGCTTTGAAATGATGCCCAGGTTTTCCAAATCACAGAAACGATGTAGAATATTATCAGAACAGGACTGATCTGCACATAGTTAAGCAACACAGAACTTTCATCTGTTTAATTAAAAGCATATTATGCCAAAACATGAGCTCTTATGGCATTTTGCATAAAATGCTGTTACATTCTTTTCCAACACTAAAAAAGCAAAAGTAAAATTGGAGTCAAAAGTTCTATCTTGATATTGTTAGAAATATAGAATGCCCATCTTCTAATAAGAATTTTAGCTACTTACTTATACCAAAATTTGTGTCAGATAGCAAGCTAATCACATTTCGTATTAACTTCTATAATAGTTTATAGATGAAACTGGCCTTCAGAGAGATTAAACAACGGATTAAGTTTACCTGGTTGGGAAGCACCTGAGCCACAATGATGACCTTTAAGTTCTGTTGCCAAAGTCTGTGCTCAGACAGTGTTATGTGGCCTTCTATAAATTCATACTCATTTCAACCAATAATATCACAAAGGGATTATAGGCTTGCAGAGGGCCCTCTGAAATGGTATTTGTTGATGAGATACAACAGAAAGATAATGTTTCATGCTCCAGGCTTTTCAAATTCTTTTCTTCATTTGACTACATAAAGCTGCTACAGGATATATGTGCTCATGGGAGAAAGTGAGAAATCCCCCCTCAGGGGATGGCCATGTTGCAATCCTTTCTCCTTCATTCTCCATTCGGGATTTTGGCACACATGCACATGCACCTGGCATGACTCTCAAGTTGCTGATTCTGGTACTTGAACAGCAGTTAGGCATGTAGGAGTCCAACACCTTAACTACTTCACCACTTGCTGCAGAGATGTCATTCTTAAAACAAAAATAAGATCATCTAAAAGTAAACAAAGAGAAAAGGTGGTATATCTTTCTTCTACAAGTATTGTTAAATATTTTTTAAAAGGACCAGATTTGCTTTTATTCCTTATTAGTAAGCTGAAAGTTTGCAAGTTATATGTAGGTAACCTAAGAACAGAGGCTCTTGCGCTTCACCAGTGTTTGGGTACTTGAAAACATTTATAAAACTCAAGAATATATATCTCATTGGGACCAGCAGATAGCATAATGGCTACGTCACTGGACTCCTATGTAGTTGGCCACGGTTCAAGTCCCGACCCGGTGGCTTAAACTCACGCCAGGCATGTGTGCTGCGTGTGCCCAAGATCTCAAGAGGAGAATGGAGGAGAAGGGATTGCAGCATGGCCATCCCCCCTGTGGGGGTGATTTCTTGCTTTCTATCTCTCTTTCTGGCAAGTGCACGTGCCCTGTAGCAAAAACTTCTCCAAAAAAAAAAAAAGAATATATATCTCGTCTACTTAATTCCGTATTATTATTTTGCTATTCTTTTCACTTTTCAATACTACTTATTCTCCTCTTGTTCAAACAGCAAAATTAATTAACTAATTCGAACTGTATTCACTTTCAATCAAGGTCCAAACAAGAACAAATAAATAAATAACCATAAAATCATTAGGAAGAAGTCAATAATGTGTCTGTGTTTGCTAGTCAATAGGTTCAAGTCACATTCTAATTTCCTCTTCAGAAATTGAACTTGAGTTTTAATCTTGTGCCCAACTTCGTCAAACCATGAAATGTAAGACCTCGAAATACAGTCATTTTAAACAATCCCGTTTAGATTGGACCAACCATTCAAAAACTCCATGGGACTGATTATCTAGAGATGACAAGTTAAGTATATGATGAAAATATTACTTATTTGCTAGACTGAGAAAATTCACTTGTTCTTTACTTTTTTTCTAATCATGATAATATCTGTGACTCACTCAAGAGCATAAGAAGAATTACTTTATGTATGAGGATTTTGATGTTCTAATCCAACTTCTAATGCATTTTTAAATTATGCAACAGAGCATATTTTTAAAAGATTCCTTTTTTAAAGCTGTATTTTGTAAATCAAGTATTATTTCTTCATTGATTTTTTAGAAGTTCATTTCCGTAGTGAAAAAATAGCCAAAAATAATTATACTTTCTGAAAAGTATAGTTTGTGTTCTTATTTTTTAAAGCAAATTCTTAATTTTAATATAAATCAAAATTTGACTACATTTCTAAAATAACCCTAAGTAAGTGTAATGTTTTATGGAAATTACTGTTTCAAAGTCATATTAAATCATCAATATGAAATTTTTATCTCAAACAGAATCAATCAAATTTATTTAGTTACGTATGATTTTACTTTTATGTGTTAAAATGATTTTTTGGCCCAAGATCCGATAAAAAGTCTTCTCTGAACCCTAGTCTAGGTAAATTTCTCTTTTGCAAGCTTTTAGCTCCTTCCTTTGTTTTAACATCTGGACAATGGCACTTTAATTTCTTTCTAATGCTTACCTCCATGCTCTACCTCGCACCCCCATAAACCCATGAGCTTCACTGAGATAGAAACTGTATTGATCTTCACCACACAATTTTTAGAACCAAGTACAATGTGTAGCCCCAACAAAATATTTAATAGGATGACTATCTGACTAAAAAAGGATAGAAAAGGGAGATAATGACAAAAGGAGAGAGGGAAGAACAGAGGGAAGAAGGGAGGGGGAGACCAAGAAGGAAGGAAAATAAGGCTGAAGTCAAGAAAGAAGGAAGTAAGGGAAAACATTAAAGGAAGGACAGAAGGAAAATGATCAATTTGAAGAATTTCTCAGCAGTAATATGATATCTACCCTTTAATAGATACCTACAAATACAGGCTTACTCGTTATTTAAGATAAATATGATCTATATTTCATATATTTACATATTGTGTAATTTATATTTATGTTCATAAAGTTGTAATAGAAAAATAATTCTCTTGGACCAAGTAGTCATAATCAGTGGCTTACTTGGTTTTTCTCTTCTGTAGAACAAGGATGATTATAGTACTTGTTGGATTTTTGAAAATTAAATGAATATACAAAATAACTTATAATAATGCCTGGAATATAGTAAAGGATCAATAAATATTATCATTGCTGTTTATACTGTGTTATAGTACTGATTATTATTAAAATAAAGTTAACATAGAATTTTTGCTAAAGCCTTATTCAGAGTGGTAGCATCTGAATTTAAATACAGATGAGTCTCTGTTCCATAACTCTTAGTCATTCTATTACCACAAAATGTGACCACATCGATGTTGGAATGCTTCAAATTTTCATTGACTATCTCTTTAATATTATTTCCATAATTAAAATGTATAAGGTTCAAATGATGGCATAAACAAAGTGCTCTACAAGGCTAACCCATATAGGAGAGTTCTAAGTTCACATCTGGAGACTTCCCTAAGTATGCCAGGTGTACAGTATCCATGATCTGAAGCTGGAGAATGGATTTTGGTATCAAGATTCTGTTGTGATACTGTCTCTCTCTCTTTCTTTCTCTCTCTCTGTGTCTTTCTGGCTCAAGGAAGAAATCAATAAATAAATGTTTTTTATATTTTTAAAGTATATTTGGACCAGCACATGGTGTGATGATTAAGCAGGCTGGATCCCACAGGATCTATCAAGCATTTCAAATCCCAGATTCCTAACTTGAGAAATAGACTGGACATGAGCACTTGCATGCCTAAAATCACAAAAGGAAGAAGAAATGGAGGAGAAGGGGTATAGCATGACTCTTCCTCATAGGAAATGCTTTTTCACTTCTCTTTCTCTTTCTCTTTTTCTCTTTCTTTCTTTTTCCCTTTCCTTTTCTCTTTCTCTTTCTCTTCCTCTTCCTCTTTCTCTTTCTCTTTCTCTTTCTCTTTCTCTTTCTCTTTCTCTTTCTTTCTCTCTCTGGTGAGTGCACATGCCTTCTGTCAATTTTTTTAAAAAATATATATATTCAAGACATTCAACTACAAAACCTGTACTATTTGAAGACTGTACTCCTGGCTATTCTGTGAATGTTGCCATTTTCTTAGAGCTGAAGAAACCCAATAACTTGCACTCAGTAAATGTCTATAAAATAAAAATGACAAATTCCACTATCGCCTTGTTCATATGAAAACATTTCTTTTGTTTTTATTTGCATAAATATTTTACCAGCAGCAAAAGAGTCAGAGAGGGAATTCCTCCTTGCTAAAGATCCTCCTTGCTAAAGATCTTTCTTCAAATTTTAAAAAGGCAAAGAGACTCTAAAGTTTTTCTTTTTAATCACATTTTCAGAAGTTCAGAATTTAAGCCCATAGAGCTATTTTCTCCAATGACTGTTGATTAGAGCTAATATATTTGAGATTACTCATCTTACTTTTTCTGCTTAAGCCCTTACATTGAATTATGATGCCCTGACTTGTGTTTGCATTATCCAAAGTCAGTCTGCCCTGAGTTAATGCTGGCCACTTTTCTAACAGCACCAAATTGACAGATCCTCTCCAAGCGGTCACGAGCTTCTTTAAGACTCAGATGATGAAAGTACTGAAGTTGCTGCTTGTAATCATAGTGACTGCTTAGGTGAAAATGAAAAAAAGGTTCTTACTGAAGCGTCAATACTAGAATATTCAGATATGTAATAGAACTCTCTTTTTAGTTCATTCGTTTGTTTTTTGTAGCTGGAATAGCAGTTGGAACTAAATGTCCTGTTATAAAGAGCATTTATAGACTATCAGATCATGCCTAGGATGTTCCTGGCATTTACTATCTCCTGTATATAGTCATGCATCACATAACAACGTTCCAGTCAACAAGGGGCTGCATATACAATGGAAGCCCCCTAGGGAGCATATAGGCTATATCATATAGCCCAAAGTTATAGCATGCCATACCTCCTAGGCTCGTGTAAATACACTCTGTGATGTTTACATCATAAAATCACCTGAGGACACATTTCTCAAAATGTATCCCTGTTATTGAGACCACAAGTTGGCATAATGTCTTCATCACTGGACTCCCATGTAGTCAACAGCGGTTTGAGTCCCAAACCTGGTGGCTTAAACTCACACCGGGCGTTTGTGCGTGTGTGCCCAAGATCCCGAGAGGAGACTGGAGGAGAAGGTATTGCAGCATGGCCATCCCCCCTGGGGGGTGATTTCTCACTTTCTGTCTCTCTGTCTCTCTCTCTCTCTGTCTTTCTAGCAAGCACATGCACTCTTTAGCAAAAACCTCTCAAAAAAAAAAAAAAAAGCATCCCTGTTATAATGTTGTGCATGAGTATATGTACATCAATCAAATGAATGAATGGAATTATTTTTAATGAGTAAGTGCACCTATTTTTTCATGAAATGACTTTAATTAACTCCTAAAAACCATGGTTTTTAAGGAAAAATGTCCTTAAAGTGGGAGAAAAAATATATATATATATTAAATTCAATGAGAAACATGATTTTCAATCTTCAATTCAATGTAAAATACCAAATATTTTCAGAATGCCAAATAATGACAATGCATTCCTATATATAATGTCTCAGTCAGTTTAGGCTACTATAAAAAGTAATCGCAGCCTGGGTGGCTTATTAAAAACAAATTTATATTTACACTTCAGGAATTCAGGGCATAAATATGGTTGAGTTCTAGTGAGAGGCCTCTTCAGGGTTGCAGCTTTCTGATTTCTCTTTATATCCTCACATGGCATAAAGTCTAGAACTCTCTGGTGTCTTTTTTATAAGGACACTAATCCTATTCATGAGGGCTCCAGCTTTACGATCTAACTATCTCTCAAAGCCCTGCCTCCTAAATCATCACACCGGGACATTAAGAGTGACAATTCTAACGTAGAAATGTTGGGGGACACAGACATTCAGCCCATAACACGTCAGTTAAACACAAACCACCAGTATACATGAAAATAGAATAACATTTTTTAAGTGAAGTTTTTATTATTATTCAGATATAATGAAAACAACAGATCAGGAGATGACTGGCATTGAACTCACAGTTTCCAAGAGGATGAACATACCACACCCACCACAGGTCACAAGGGGAAGGGCCTGGGTCAATCAGGAGGCAGAGGGAGTTAAGGGGAATGTAGGCAAGAGCCTTTATATGGTTTCCATGGAACAAAGGGACAGAACAGTGCGAGCAGACTTAGGACTGACTAGTTTGAATAATGGCAGGGCTGGCTATAGAGTATAGAGGATGGTCTTATTTGTCTGGTGTCTGGCCCTGGGGAGATTAGCACAGGGGAATACTGGCTCTGAGTACATGAACTTCATAATGTAGGTCATGGGAGTGTGTTCTCTAGATTGGTTAGTTTGTACAGAGTCCCTGGCTTACACTGGTTCAACTGAACAATTTTTTGAAAAGATTTTACAATGGTATGGAACGATTCACATTCAGTGATCATCGATCAGGTTAAGCTACAATGTTTGGTAGGTTAAGTGTATTAAATGCATTTTCAGTTTAAAATATTTTGAATTTATGATGGATTTATCAAAATGTCACTCCACTGAAAGTCAAGGACAATCAGTATCTGAAAGTTATGCTTGCAAGTGAATCCTTTACTCTTTCATGGATTTGGCTAACCTTGGGTAAGGTAGTTCTTCTAAGAGCTACGAAGCCCAAAGGCATTAAATCATCAAATACAGAATGTAGAAAACGTAGTTGCTAAATGTATACACGATAGGAGAAAGATAAAACGTGATTCTAGGTGGTGAAGATGAACAGGGTTGTTCCTTGGAAGATGAAGGCTTCTTTCTGCATGATGTTTTTTCACCAGCTTAAGTTAGGAGTTACTGCACTCAAACCGCATTTAAAATGGAGTTAGAGCACTGAAAAACATCTTTATGGCAAAATAAAACCAAAATAAAAACAAAAGAGCATTTCAAAACATGTGAAAGTAATAAATGTTGCTACCTCTTTATCGCTCTTGTTCAGTGTAAGTATACAAAGTAAGCTATTTGGGGTTCGTCTTAATTTAGTGTGTAACTTAAGTTTTGTTCCACATTATATTTTGTAATCAGAAAACATAGCACAAAGTTAATTAGTATACCTTGTTTTTGCTCAAGAGTATAATGTTGAAATATTACTTTTTAAAAAATTTATTCACTTATTTTGGTCTTGAGAGAGAAGAGACAGAGAGAGCGAGAGCAAGAAAGAGAGAGAGAGAATGAAACTCCCACCAGGGTCTTTATGCTATGAACCCCTCGTAGTCAGACCCAGCCCAGATCACAGGCATGGTCAGCTGTGCCCGGCACAGTCAAGTCCATCCCAGGACACAAACCCAGGAGCTTTCCCTGTGAGTCTGGTTGGGTTACCACTTCTCCACTGCCAGGCCTGAAATAATACTTTTTATAGCACTTTTATTTGATATGTTTTGGAATAAAGAGGTTATATGGAATTATATTTTAAACACTAGCTATTGTTCTAAAAGAGATAACTTTTTGAGATTATAATAAAAATTAACTGAGCCATTCACTGAAACAGTCTATTTAAATTGCAACAATAGCAGAATCTACAACATTCAAAATATTTTCATAACATTTGCCTAAAAAACGAAAATGACCAATATTTATTTTAGCTTTTCTCACCCTATGCTACAGTGCTTGCTTACAAATTTCTCTTGGGTTAACCCCTTTCTAGCTCCTTCTCAGCATGTAAACGCCTTCTCCCAGTTCTCTAAGATCGCAGTTTCTAAATGCTGTTTCTTTTCTGAGAGAAAGGATATCAAAGCATGATGTGAAGGTAGCTGGTTTGATGTCAAAGCCTTTTAACACCCTAATGTCCACTCTTAATATCTTACCTATATTTCAAAAGCCTCTACCTTCTACCCGGAGTCCCCCATACCATGAAACAGCAGTGTGCTAACATGTAGCTGCTTGTCCATATTTTCTTTAGAAAAACACTCACATCTCTGCTTAATCACCAATATAATTCTTGGGTTCCTACTTATCATTTAGCACTTTTCCTTGAATGACAACATTTATATTTTAGTTGCTTATTTGTTCATATACTATTATACATCTCTGAAATTTAAGTTTGATTCTTCTTTTCATCATAGCTTTTTTTAGAATAATGACCAGACTTTATTCCTTCAATTTTCTCATTGTATAAACAGTTCCAGAATAAGCCAACAATCTGTATATAATCATGCAAGGTTAATTTCTGGACATAGTCATTGATACTTCCCAGAATTCTCCAGTGGCCATCCCATCCTCCATGTGTATGTGTGTGTGTGTGTGTGTGTGTGTGTGTGTGTGTGTGTTTGAACTTTCCAACCATCCAAAACTTTGTTTGATTGCCAAGATTATACATTCATCTTATTAATTTTTAATTATTTCTTAGTGTTTCCATAAAAATCTTGATGAGCATATGTATGTATCCACAGTCACACACCCACAGATGTGAAAGCTGCAATTAATATGAGTGTTATTCTTTTCTGCTTAGAAAAGTGATCAACCATATTTTAGCAAACAAGTAAAGACTTTTTATTTAAACATTATTAGTGGTTATAATTATCACTGCTGCCAACCCTCTTCATCCCTATACCCCATCCCTAACCCTAACACTGGTTCAATCCTAGTTCAGAGCTCCTTTGGTTGGACAAGAGTACTGATTTTCAGAAAACTGATTTTGTTTTAGGTTAACACATGTGCTTATGAATTATCTCCCTTGGAGGATGTTTTGAAACAATGAGCACATTGTTTTGGATCATTTACTCTCTGCATGACATTGTGCAAGTCATTGCAAAGAAGGATGGCATTCTTATTTTACTTAGTACTTTCATGTATCTGCCACAGTTTGCTATAGAAAATGAAATGGAGAGGCTTCGAAGAGGGGCTCTAGGGTCAAAGCAATACTAAAGCTTTCTACTTAAGACTGTGGGGAGAGGGGTACAGCTATGGTGATGTGTGCTGCTAAGAAGCTTTGCTCCTCAGATGAAACTACAAGGGAGGCTCAAGTTCCATTTTTAGTCCAACATGAAAGTGTGACGCAGTGGCATACACCTGTATTTGGGAGGCTGAGTCAGGAGGATAGTAAGTTCAAAGCTGATTCCGGGTAACATGGCAAGATTCTGTCTGAAAAAGAACCTAAGGTCCCAGCTGGGGAGCTGAGGCAGGAAGGTAGTCAAAGTGAGACCCTGTTTAAAACAAAAGACAAGCAAACAAACCATATACTTTATGCATAAGTAATGTATAATGATTTAAATGGATCATGAACACTTTTGCTTTGTTCTCCTGACTAAATCCCGTGTGATTTGCTTTGAGTTTCCCTTGTGCATCTGGAAAAGAGGAAAGTAGAGGAGGCAAAAAAGCTTTTAAAACTCAGTCTTGCGTTCAGATTTCCACCATGATTTGCTCTGATACAGAGGTGATTTTTCCCTCAGTTACCTGCACCATCACCAAGGAGAAGAATTTTTCAAACCACTGCTGCAATGCAGAAGGCAAGTGTTGAATGTCCACCCCATAGTCATTTTTAGACACTTTACTGTTATTATTCTCCTCATGACAAGTACTCAGTTCCATTCTTCCACATAACATTGGAAGTCATGGAGCCAGCAGGTGGTATAGAGTTTAAGGTATCAGATCCCATGTGGCTGGCTGCATAGTTTGAGTTCTGGACCTGGTAGCTTGAGAATCATACCATGTGTGTGCTTGCATGCTCAAAATCCTGAGAATGAGTTGTGGCATGGCCATCCTTCCTGGAGGGTGACTTTTCACTTTTTTTCCTCTCTCTCTCTCTCTCTCTCTCTCTCTCTTTCTCTCTCAGTTTCTTCCTTTCTCTTCAGTGAATACATGCACCTATGGCAAAAAATAAATTAAAAAAAAATTTGGGAGTTGTTGATTTTGTAAGTTACTTACTAATGTATTCAAGAATTCCAATTTGAGGTTAAAACCTGAACCAAACATGTAAGTTCACAAATTTTACTAAACTTCAGTTCTTGAAGGTGAGAGAAGATGATGTTTTAAAAATATATTCATGAATTAACAGGTAAAGAATTAACAAATAAATATATCAGATGAGGATGAATAATTTAAGAATTTAAGCAAAGTGATGTGATGGAGTCTGACCGGGCATTTACTTCTGGCTGGATGGGAATGAAGCCTTTTGAAAAAAGAGATATTTCATCCAAGGTATGAGTAATGAGAACCAGCTAGACTTTACATCTCTGAAAAAGATCATTTTAAGCATCAGGTATGTCTAGTACAAAAGTCCTATGGCAGAGTGGAATTAGGAATGGAAAGAAAGCCAGTATGCATAGAGCCTAATGATGGACAAGTTAAATGCAATGTGAGTCCAGAGAATTTAATGAGTCAAATGGTGGGCACCCTTCAAAAGATATGTTTGGTGAGCTGAACTAAAAAAATTGGGGGCAGGGAACCAGCAGTTAGCGTAATGGCTATGTCGCTGGACTCCCACGTAGTCGACCGTGGTTCGTGTCCCGGACCCGGTGGCTTAAAACTCACACCGGGTGCGTGTGCGTGCGTGCCCAAGATCCCGAGAGGAGAATGGAGGAGAAGGGACTGCGGCTTGACCATCCCACCTGGGGGGTGATTTCTCGCTTTCTGTCTCTATGTCTCTCTCTGTCTGGCGAGCGCACGCGCCCTATAGCGAAAACTTCTCCAAAAAAAAAAAAAATGGGGGGAAAAGGAATCTTTGTAGATTATAAAGAATATTTGTTTTTAAAGTCCACTTATTTATTTCTTCCATAAGAGAGATACAGAGACAGAGAGATTCTCTAACAGAGTCTTCATACTGTTCTCCACTCCAGTCAGGATCGCAGGCATGAGTGTGTGCACCCAGCACGGACAGGGAGAGCTCAGGACTCAAACCCAGTACCACAGAGCATTGCAGTACTGCTGTGCCACCATGGCTGGCCAAAAATGAAAGTTGAGATAAGATTATCCCAGATGATAAAGGTAGACTCTAAATCCAGTGAGAACTGTCCTTATAAAAGAGGAGAGATACAGACAGAAGAGGAGAAAACATGGGAAAGAAGAAGGTAAAGGGAAGATAGAGGCAGAGACTGAGGGAAGGTGGTCACAAGCCAAAGAAACCAAGAAATGCTGAAAAAGCCATCAGAAACAGAAAATGGCAATCAAAGATTCTTCCCGGGAGTCCCCAGAGGAGTGCAGACCTGACAGCACCTTGAGCTTGGACTGCTGGCCTCCAGCATGCTAGAGAAAACTTTAAGCCATACAGTTTGGGGTAGTTTGTTACAGTGGTTTTAGGAAACTAATATCAAGAGCAAGTAGAGGTTGACCATTTAGAACATCGAAAGCAAGTATAAAGAGTTTAGAATTTTACCTACAATTAAAAGGAAAAATGGGGCGTTCAAGTATAGAGCATGAGAGACTCTTAGAGGACTAGATAGTCTGATTTTCATAGAGGCAGATACACACTGGTTATCATCTCAGGCTAAGAGCCTAGACTTTCAGATTAATTCTAGTCTCTTGCATATCAGAACTCTATCAGCCATGAGAAATAGGACAACACATTTTAAGTCTCTAGGCCTTAAGTTTCCTCATCTAGCTGGTGAGAGCAATAGCACCCTAATTCATAAGTTTGTTGTGAGAAGTCAATGAGTTTAAAATTTAAGGGGACCAGCAGGTGGCGTGGTGGTTAAAGTGCTGGACACTCCCACATGGCAGACCATGGTTCAAGTCCTGGACCTGGTGGCTTACTAACTCACTTTCTCTCTCTTTCTCTCTCTCTCTCTCTCTCTTTCTCTCTGTCTCTCTCTGGTCAAATGAAAATAAATGAATGAAAAAATAAAATAATTATTTTAAAAAAATTCAAAGTACTTTGAAATGGTGTCTAGAACTTAATAAGCACTTAATAAACATTATGTATTTATGTTTTTTTGAAAGTTTGACAAATTGATTTTAGGAAGGCAAGAGGTAAGGCAGAAAGAAGAGAGAGGTTTAAGTTTCAGAGTATTAAATAAATATAGTAATATGAGAAGATTTAGGAAATTGTTTTTCTTTTGAGAGATATTTTTTGCCATAGGATGTATGCACTTACCAGACAGACAGAGACAAGGATACAGAAGGTGAGAAATTACTCCCCAGGGAGAATGGCCACACTACAGCCCCTTCTTTTTCATTCTCCTCTCAGGATTTGGGCACATATACACACGTGCACCTGCCATGAGTTTCAAGTCACAGGGTCTGGGACTCGATCCACGGTTAGCCACGTGGGAGTCCAACACCTTAACCACTACAATACTTGCTAGCCCCTAGAAAATATTTTAAAAAATAGAATCCATTCTGCTTGGATGTGGGAAGTGAGGGAAAGACAAGTGAGAAAGATATTTCAGTTTAAGTAACTCATAGCCTTGTAGTATCATGAACTAAAAAGAATAAAATACAGTCTTTAAAGGAGCAAAATTTAAATAGGAAAAAAGTAAGTATTTTAAGTTCCATATGTCTATTTAGCATACAAGTCAAGAAGGTAGCTGCATACATCAAAGATATAAAGAGATTTTTGAGTTTGGGAATTAACTCTAGAGATACAGATTTTAGAATTATAAATCCATAAAAGTCTTTACACTGTAGATCTGCATGAGAGCTCCTGTAGAGAATGTGTAAATATCTTAATACAACTATTATTTCAAAAGATGGAGAAAAAGAAAAGTAATACACCCAGAATTCATCACTTCCTAATAATTTTGATTATATTATTATTTATGCTGTATTAATCTGCTAAAATTGCTAAAACAGAACACCTTACTGAATGGCTTAAACCACAGGCATTTCTTTCTCATAATTCTTAAGGCTGGAAAGTCTTAGATTGAGGTACCCACAGATTCAGTTCCTGGTGAGGGCTCTCTTCTCTCTTTGTGTGTATTTCTCTCACAAACTCATTCCCCCGTGTCTTCCTATGGCAGAGAGAGAAAAAGGGAGGGAAGGAAAGAGAGAGCTTTGGTTCCTCTCTTTTTTTAAGGACACTAATCCCACCAGAGGGAATCCACCCTCATGATTTCATTTAAACCTAATTACCTTCCAAAGGGTTCACCTCAAAATACCATCACATTGGAAGGTAGGGCTTCAACATACACATTTTGGAAAGGACACAAAACATTTAGTTTAGAACACATGCCCTTGAGGTCATTTATCATTTATACAGTGGGAAGACTATATATAATGGAGTGCTACTGCACATTTCTTCTCAATTCCATGTTCAACGACATCACATTGTTAACCTGAAATCAGCTAAGGAGAGATATTTATACCATGGATATTGGAAAATGCTCCAAGTCAGCCTCCTTCCCTCTAAACCCCTGGATGATTTGTTGTTCAACATATGCTATTGTACCACAGCACTGGGCCAAAAGAGGGACTTTTTGTTTTGTTTTACTTTTAAGGATGGAAAATACTTACGCTTATTTTTAATGCTGATACTTATAAAACAAGTTTTTTGACATCATTAGAATAATTTTATTTAGAGTATTTCCTTTAAAATAAAATATAAGGTAGTTCTCTGAGGATAGAATTTTTGAAAGGAAAAATTTATGAGGTAAAGATTATTGCAAAAGCAGTGTTTCTAAAAAGATGAAAGAAAATAGGATCCAAAAGCCAAGTGAAAAAAAACTGGTCTGAAAGAGGTAAGAGTAGTCTATTGTCAATCAGAGAATAGCAATGCAGAGTGCTTGGTGTACTTGTGTAAGAGGTGATGAGGACATTGCTTCTTTTCATGACAGAGAGTGAAAACACCTTGCCAAATCCATATTTGAGAAAGAAATCTCATTTCACTCTGTTGAATGAACATGGCTGCCCTTAGCTGAGGTCAACATGGCCAGCAACTTGCCAACCATTTTCTCACACTCCACTAGATCTCCAAATATAAAATGATCCAACTGAAAGTATTTTTTTCCAATAATTTGCAAAAGGTCTATAAGTCTTGGAAATGAAAGTACTGACTAACCTTATTTACCCACACTACTTGCTCATAAAAGTCAACCTCTGAAATTATATGCAAATCTCAAGTATCACAAATTCTCCAAGAACCCATAAAAAATAAAAGCATGGCAAATTTCTCTGGTTTATTAAATTAAAAAATATATTCAGTATTTTATGAGTGGAATGTTTAACCCTCAGTGCAGTTGATGCTATGAAGTTTCATTAGCGTGTAGAGTACTTGATCAAATATTCTGTTTCTAGTGCCCACATGTAAAAATGAGAGCCTGTTATCTCTAAAATGGAGCAATATTCAGCCACTGTGTGGCCACCAAGATGATAGGCAAATCTCTGAGGTAATAAGCCTCCAAATTCCTCGGAGTATAAGCGTCATAACTGTAACAGGCTGTTGGTTGAGAATAATTCAATTAAACTTAATATTCAGGGTAGCCAAAAAGCTTCTCGTATTTTATTAAATTGCTTCCCCTTGCTGGTGATTGAGAACCAACTTGTACATTGTGGTTTCATAATTAAGATACAAATTATCAGGAAATATTCTGATGTCTCCAAATGGCACATATGATGGTATCATCTGAATTGATTTTGAACTACTAGACTAGGGGAAGCCTTTCCGCATCACTACAAAAAAAAAATTATTTCTTAGTGGTTTAATACTGTTAGGAAAAGTGTGTCAATTCTCTGAGGCAAGGACTTTTTAAAGTTATCCTGTATTACAGATATGATGACATGAGTCTCTAAGGGAGCAAATCATGACTCAAATAAGGTATCTCCAAAAGATCGGTTATGTTATTTGATGCAGAGATTCACCGGTTAGCTGAACAGAGATTATAGTAGAGATTTATACAGAGTAAGGGAGGAGGCAGAATCTCACAGAAATGAACCATAGGATAAATGATCAATTTAGTTCTCAAACCAAACAGTATTTGGAGTACACATATTTTTTTTTATGTTAAAGACAGGAAGTTATCATCTCTCTTTCCTAACTATTAGCATTAGCCTTAATCACATATTCTTTGTGTGTTAGATTAGTTCATAATTCACTAGGGACAGGCTTTTTCACCCTCTATTCTGATATCTCTTAAATGTTTCATTGTTTGCTTCATTCATTGTTTCCTGAGATTCTTTACATGGCAGATATGGTGCTTAGCAAAAGCAAACAAGACAGGTAAAGACCTTGCCTTCACAGAGTTTACTTCCTTGTCCAGGAAATGGACAGTAAACCAGGAATTCAAACAAGTAAGGTAAATATAGGGTATGAAGAGTTTTAGGAAAGAGAGGAGAGCTTGAGACTAAAAAATGGTCTGGACAGGGAAAGGTAGGGAATAAAACATGGGGATGGGCAATGCTACTTTGGATACAGTGATTCAAAGGAAGCAACCATTTAGAAATTTTGGAAATGAGCATGAGAGAAAGAGTGTGAAGTTGGAAGAGTGTTGGTTTAATCATTATAGCAATGACTTATTCATCCTCCCTTTAATGGAGGAGCCCATATTGGCAGGATAACAATGACCATTCCTACTTCCTTTTAGTGTCAGGCACTATGCTCTGTAACTTGGCCAGGGAAACTTTATACTTTCAGTTTACTTTTTTTTTAGATTAAGATTTCTTTTTTATCCAATTTAATTCCTATAGTATTTCTGCAATTGCAGCTACATAACAGTATAGATTTTATGAAAGTGGAGATTTATGTTTCTGTTCATTGTTGTATTTATCTCCATATTCTAGAACAGCTATTAGCACACAATGGGGAATCAAGAAACATGTACTGAATGAACTACTTAATGAATGAACTGTTGAAAAATAGGTGGATCGAGGAATAGATGAGGATGTTGTCTGTCTAAGTTAGAATAATCAATGTACTAGTGTGGAACTGAAGAACTTTACATGTGCTCAAGGCTTGCTAGAACTCTTGAAAATGAAAATGCTAGGCTGATCCGTTCCACAGCAGTTAAGCATGACACATAACAAGCCAGATTTCTCATGTACTACTGGGGTTCTGGATCCTGACGAGTAGAGGAAAAGGGATTGCAATGTGTCTTTTTGGTGAGCGCACGCACCCTATAGCAAAAACCTCTCCAAAAAGAAGAAAAAAGATATAATCTGGTCCAGTTATGATAATGCAGGCATTAGGGAACCTGCTGCATGATTCTGGAAGCCATGTGGGAATATGCTGGGTTCACATCTAAGCCTCCCCAAACATGCCAGGGGCACCCATGGGAGTGTCCATGATCTTAGCTGGTTGCAGAATTGGGGAAAGGATCACAGCATGACAGTAACTTCCTCTCTCTCTGGAAAAATAATAGATAAACTTGTATGTGTGTGTATGCATATATGTATATATTATCTGGTCCAGCAGACTGCATAGTGGTTAAGGAACTAGATCTTACATAATCAGCTCTGCAGTTTTAGTCCCAGTCCAGACCTAGTGGCTTGGAAAACACACCAGGTGCAAGTGCATGCATGCCCCAAATCCCAGAGGAGAATGAAAAGGGATTGCAGTGTGGCCATCTCCTCTTCTCACTCTCTCTCTCTCTCTCTCTCTCTCTCTCTCTCTCTCTCTCTACCACATGTACATATCTTATGATAAAATTCTAAAAAGAAAAATCCATACTTATACATCCCAAATACAGAATACAGTGCCTACATTTGACTGATATTCATAAATATTTACCAAATTAATTAATGTGCATATATATTTTACTTCCTTTATTTTAATGCTGTCTTAGGAGAGGTATAATATGAATTTCTTCTGTACTAGAAATGTATAGGAAACCTGAGATTATTTAAAATAAAATATACAAAATGTGTTAAACCATAGAATTAATTATATTATTCAATTTTAGGACATTTTCCTCAAACCATAACTTTTGAACATAGCCTTTGGAGCTTTTTGCAAAGCTATGTGTCTCACAGAATGAAAAATTAATTATTTTCACTAATGTCACCCATGAAAAAGTAGTCACAGAGCAGATGAACATTTAATTAGGTTTTTTGATATATTTTTTGTACTACAGTTTTTTCTTCAGTAATCATTAAAAATAGTTTTTTTTTTTTAAATGCTACTCAAACCTCCACACAAATTATGGTGGAGATTTATTTTCTCAGATTGAATCAGAAGCAGACATTTATTATGAATATTTAAGAAAATGATTTCCAATTCTAACAAATCAGATTTTTCTGTTGACAAATTTTGTAGGTTTTCTCTACAGAATTTAAAAATACCAGGTTGTAAATTATAACAATATAAGGTTACTGGTTCCTTGTTCTCTGGATACATCAATGTCAATTGGACTAATGATGTCTAGCTTCTAATCACAAATAAGTTTGGGACTAACATATATCACTGCAGCCACTAAAGAGAGCAAGGTGATGAGTCACTCAAATAGCAACTTCCCCTGAACGAGAATCTTACTTTCCAGACTGTTCAGACAGAGGAAGCACTGTGATATATGCTGTGATTCCAAGGGCACAGCTGCATATAAACAGCTTAACAATATGGAGGTTCCTCAAAAACCTATAAATAGAACTTCCATATGACCAATAATCCTACTTCTCGGTACTTACCCCAAGGATAAGAAATCAGTCAGAAAAATACTTGCACATTCATGTTTTACCACAGCATTTTTTACAATTGCTAAGATATGGAATCATTCTAAATGAACGTCTGGATTGAAAAAGTGGGGCACATATACACTATGGAATAGTACTCAACCAAAGCCTCAATGAGATCTGTCTTCTGATTCAAAGTGAATGAATATAGACTTAACGCTAAGTGAAGTTAAGCTAGGTTTTAAAAGAAACACACTGTATATCCCTGCTCAATATATGTCAAATATCTACATTCTGTGGCAGAAATTGAAAGATTCAAAGATACTCTCGTAGGGAAGATAAGTGTAGATACCAGAGATTGTAAGGTAGAGAAGTGGGTGGTAGAGGGTGAAAGGGACAAAGGGAATAAACACTTAACAGACAGAAAAATGTAAAGTCCTCTGTTGAAAAGGATGTTTATGGTATTATCCTTGATTTGACTGTCATTCAGACACACACATGCTCTGAAAAACCATATTGTGACCTATAAAGATGTACAATGATAGAAGGAAATTAAAAAAAAAAGTTAATCAGCAATAAACTACCTAAAATGCCAGAGTTCCAGCAGATATTTTTAAGAATAATTGAGATGATTTACATTCCATTGTTAACTCTAAAAATCTGTGTGGTATCCACCAATGGGAGGCACTATTCGAGGATCCATCTGATGTACTTAGTAGAAATACAAACAAAACAAATAGTTTTATTGAAAAGAACATAAAATTATACAATATTGTCATTTTAATATAAATTACAGTAAACATGAATTTAAATCTTATTATATTAAATATTATTGAACATCAGGTGAGAAAACTGACCCATAAAGTAGTCATGTCATTTGACCAAAGTCAGACAGCAGGACAAATTGCATCAGTACTCAAGTGACTACCTCAGTTTTCTAAGACAACCGAAATTGTAGATACTTTTATTATTTTTCATGAGAGCTGTTGATTTTATATTTTATCAGGTTTTGAGTTAATAATGTAGACATATAATTCAAAACAAAACTGTATGAAACTGTTTGCTATTTCAAGTGTGTCTCTGGGCCAGTATAGTGGTGCAGTGGTAATGCCCTGCTCAAGCTAAGCTGGATCCACATAGATCACTAGTTGGATTCCATGGTCAACTTGTATGCAGAGTGTGTATGCCCATGATCCTGACTCAATAGGAAGGCTAGGGTAGGGGATGGGCAGATTGCAGGGTGGGACCCTATTGGAGGCACTTACCTGTCTTTCCCTGTCTCTTTCTTTCTCTAACACACACGCAAAAAGATTTTTTAAATGTGTAAGTAAATTAAATAAAAATTGGTGCATCTCCTATCTTCAGTCTCAGTTGCACATATTCTTTGTCTAAGAACAACCTATCTTACCAATTTCAAAAGAATAGCATTCTCAAGTTCTGATAAAAATAAGAAATGCACATACACACCTACATGTCTATACATGCATGTATATAAATGTATGTAGATGTGCATATGTATGTACATAAATATTTGTCTTACTGTAAATATGAGGGGTCTTCAAAAATTGTATGTAAAATGTTTATTATCAAAAAATTATTCCTAAATTACAAAAGATTTTTCACCAAAATAAACTTATAATTTAAATGCATTTTTTTCACAAACTATTTGAAACCCCCTCATACATATATACATGCACATGTGAATGTATAATTTTCCTAGCACACTGGTGGTTAATTTTGTATAATGTTCCACATCTTGCTCTTTTCTCTTGAAAGTATGTTTTGAAGGTCATGGCCTATCAAGTTATAGTTACCTTCTTTAGTCATTTTGTCTTAGAAAATATAGTTTGTACTATTGTTTATTGCTTTTTTAATGGAAAATGAATAGCATACAAAATTCAGAGGAGACAAAAGGATAAACTGAAAATTAAGTTTCAGTCAGTATTCAACCATGCGATCTTCCCTACGCAGAGGCCACTATGCTTCCCTCATTCTTGAGTATCATTTCAAAGATATGTCTGTTCATATATGTGCATGTATGAGTATCTTCAGTAATTTCTTTCGTTTGGAAAATTTGTGGCATTGTTGTCTGGACAGCATAGAAGGTCCTTGCATAGATACTGATTACAGAGAGACACTAGGCTTTACTTATTGTAACAATTCAGATTACAACAGACTTGTTTAGTATCTTGAGATTCGATTTTAAAAACACATCATTATCCGTGAACTAATAATTCCATTAACTTTCATTGTACTAATAGATAATGAGGCCCAGTCTGGTAGCACAGTCAGTAACAAACTAAACTTCAGTGCTGAAAGTCACATGGCTGACTATGGGTTCAGATCCTTGGGTTGACCTGAAAACACACTGGGTGCATGGGGGCGTGCCTAAGATCCTGACAAGCTGAAGGACTTGAAAAAGGGAATCACATTTGTCCAGACCCTGTTGAGAGATGCCTCCCTCTTCCTCTTATGCTCACATACATGCTCTCTATCATGAATAAAACTTAAGAAATAATGGATAATGAATTCTTCTACTCTACTTGTATACAAACTATTGAACTGGTTCTAAGCTGAACTAGTCTACCTTTATACCTGCTACATGGAAATAATCCCAGGATGCACTTTCACTATCGCACCATCATCTCGGGATTTTCTTCCCTTTCTTCAGTGTGGGATATTCTGCTTCTATTGCATAGTGTCTTTCTTTCTTCCTATACTTCTTTACTCTTCCTCCCTTCCCTCCTACCATCTTTCTTCCTCCCTTCTCTACACCCGTTCTTTTTTCTTCCTTTCATTTTTTCTGTCTTCCTTCCATTCTTTCTTTTCTTTTTTTTTCTCTCTCTTTCTTTCATTTTTTCTTTCTTTTCTTTCTGTCTTGCTCTCTCCTTATGTATGGTGTCTTTGGATAACTTCCTAAGAAAGTGTATGTTTGAAGCCACTTTTCAAAGTTCTTGCTCTCTCATTGCTTGGTAATTTGTGTAAATATAGGTTTCTAGGTTATGAATAATTCCCTTTAACAGTTCAAAGGCATTGTTCCCTTATAGTCTCACTTCCACTATAGCTATTGATGAGTCTACAGTCATTCTGTTGATTATTGTGGAGAATTACTTGTTTTTCCTCACTGAATACTTCTTTGACCCTAATAACTTGAAAACCACAGTGATTTGTCTTGTGAGGGTAAATAATTTTAAGGATTTTTCTATAGGGCACATGCACTCATTGGAGAGAGACAGAGAGGGAGACATAGTGAGCGGGGAAGTAAGAAATCATCCTCTGGGGGAATGGCCACACCACAATCTTTTCTCCTCCTGGGATTTTGGGCATGTACACACATGAACTCAGCATGTTTTTCAAGCTGGCAGGTCTGGAACTTGAACCAGAGTCAGTCAAGGAGGAGTCCAGCACCTTAACCACCACACCACATACCGGCACCAAGGGTTAATTTTTAACTATTATTCTGTGTATGATATTTAGCATTTGTCATTTCTTTCTTTTTTAGAATTATTTTATTTAATTTTCTTCATTATTAATATTATTTTTTAACTTGACCAGAGAGAGACAGAGAGGGGGGAAGAGAGAGAAAAGAAAAAGCAAGAAAGTGAGAAAGCAAGCTGCCAGATCCAAGACTTGAACTTCAGTTGGCCTGGTGGGAGTCCAGCACCTTAATCACAACACCATCTGCCAGCCCTAGCATTTGCCTTTTTTTCTTTTCCCTTAGCAAGAGTTTTGGTGGTGTTTTTATTTGTTTTGTTTTTTTGTTCGTTCGTTTGTTTTTGCTATAGGGTATGTATGCTCATCAGAGAGATAGACAGATGCGAGAAATCATCCCTTAAAGGGGCTGGCCATGCTGTAATTCCTTCTCCTCCGTTCTTCTCTCAGGACCTTGGGCACGTATGCACATGTGTGAGGCATGGGTTTTAAGCTGCCAGTCAGGATTCTAACCGCAGTTCACTACGTGGGAGTCCAGTAACGTAATCATTATGCCATCTGCTGGTCCTGGCATTTGTCATTGCTAAGGGCCATATTGGTACATAAGCTCTACCCTATGCTCTTTGCCCCAAGATAATGATTGTGATTTGTAAAGTAAATGAGATACCAGAGAGAAATTTAACAGTTGATAGAAGCAGAAACTTTCCCTGATTTCTCTCTCAGACTGTTCCTGTGTTGCTAACAAAAATACCTGAGACTGGGTGATTCATAATAACATAAAAGTTTATCAGCTCACAATTCTGATGAGTAGAAAGTCCAAAGTTATCACAAAGTGACAGAGGCAGCACTTTGAGCAGAGTGGAGTGTGTTCTGTACACATGTGGCCTCAAAGCATGAATTGGGTGAATGGAATTGATACAACATGAAGGGATTACATTTCACCATTTTTAAAACATAACTAAGTCCCAGCACATAAACTTTTGGGAGACAAACCATTATCCAATTGATGGCAGTCCCCAACTACTGTTCATTTCTAGTTCTCATGTTGTGTGGGATGTTCACAAATACCACAAAATGGCAGCAATCCATTCCAGATCATTGATGTTACATGAAATCCAACCAATAATTCGTTTTATTATTACTGTGGTTGCTTTAAAAAAATAGCCAGCAGTCTTCACCCCCCTTTTCTATTTCTCTGACATTGGAATCTGAGCAGATCAGCGGAATGTTGTGGAATTAGCCATGCACCAATTCTGAAGCCTTTTTTGTTCCATTTCTTTTGTAGCAATTCTGAAGCCCTTTTCCTTTCTGTTCCCTTTTATAACTGTGTCACTGCCATTGAACAAGACCAGAGCTGGCCAGCTGGAGCACAAGAAATGCCTGACCAGTTGCCCTCCTTGCCCCAGTCAGCTAAACCCCAAAAGCAGAAATGCCTAACTTGCCTAAAGATTAGGGGACCAGCAGTTAGCGTAATGGCTATGTCGCTGGACTCCCACGTAGTCGACCGCGGTTCGAGTCCCGGACCCGGCGGCTTAAACTCACGCCGGGCGCGTGTGCGTGCGTGCCCAAGATCCCGAGAGGAGAATGGAGGAGAAGGGATTGCGGCGTGGCCATCCCCCCTGGGGGGTGATTTCCTGCTTTCTATCTCTCTGTCTCTCTCTGTCTGTCTGGCGAGCGCACGCGCCCTATAGCAAAAACCTCTCCAAAAAAAAAAAAAAAAAAAAAAAAAAAAAAGATTAGATGAAAAATACAATTGCTTCTAATATCTACTTCCTCCATATGTAAAAGTTTCTCAAAATAACAACAATCTAGGAAAATGTCACAGTCGAGGTAATAATTGTGAGCTCTCTACTTCAAATGTCTGAAAGAATTCATAGTGTATATTTGACTTTCTCAACTAGACAAAAGAGTTTCTAAGTGTCTTAACGGTGATTATAGTACCTGGCATACACAACCGAAATAAACAAAGTAGAATCGTAAGCATGAATTTTGGTGAATGGAACTGATACAATCAAATTCACTGGGAACCACAAAATTGCTGAGAGAATTATACTATGAAAGTACTACCTGCATGGATAAAAGAGAGAGTTCAGTATAATCTTTTTTTCAAATCTATGCCCTCCCCCTCTCTTTTTTTTTTTTCAACAAGAACTAAGTTTTTTTTTTTTTTTTTTTTTTTTTTAATCCTCAAAAAGCATGTTCTCTAATAGCATCTTCAGAATTTCCCAAAAGACTGGAAGTGAAAGGCTATCCAAAAGCCATAAAAAGCAATGGACTGAGAAGTGAATTCCAGAATGAGGTGCTATCAAGAGACATTTCTTGTTCCCAGAATAGGTAGTTCTGGTACTTGCCTCACCGTCATGGACCGGTAACTACAATATTCTTTCTGTTCCCCTCCACTCCACCACCAAATGAGAAGATATGGTAGTTGTTCAGCTTCTGACCCATAATTATCTGTTGGGGTATAGAAGAAGGATCATTTTTCTTTCATAGGTCTCTGGAGCAAAAGATGCATCCAGATTGCTGCATGTATATCTGATGTAGATTGTACGTTACAGTACTTTGAGCCTGGTACCATGATTAGATGAGATTTAGAGGGATTCTGGGATGGATGTAGTATATATTGCTTGTGGGAAGAATAAGATTAAGTCTACCTAGTGTTCTTGAAGGTGAGAAATATATGATTGCATTCCTCCAGGCACCCCAGAAGAAATGCATTCTAGTTGACCTTAAGAATGAAGATTGGGGGAAATCAGAGCTTAATCCAGAACTTCCTAACAGACCATAGCCTCAATTGTTGGCAAGCAATTTTCATCCAGTGTGGTAGGTGTAAAAATTTGTATTTGCCTAGTGTAATGGCCAAGTTAACACATAAAATCTACCATGTGCTTTAATAAATTGGGTCTCTTAACCTTGGAAAATATTCTTATTGTTGGTGTTATGAAATAACAGAAAGGAACATTTTTCAGATGATAAAGAATGGGGACTTACCATTGATGGCAGACCATTTCTTGTTTGCATAAGGATACTCTCTGAGATCAAAAAATGGCAGAAAGCCATCCTGGACTTCCTGACACTCCATGAAGTCCAGGCAATAGCAGGCAATGTCACTTTCTTTTAGTACTTATTAGAAATTAGAGTTAGAATACCCTCCACCAACATGGATCAGTCACTGCATGTAAGACAAGAGCCTTTTTATTTATTTATTTATTTATTTATTTATTTATTTATTTATTTATTTATTTATTTATTGGAGAGGTTTTTGCTATAGGCAGAAAGACAGAGAAAGACAGAAAGTGAGAAATCAACCTCCAGGGGGTATGGCCATGCCACAATCCCTTCTCCTCCATTCTCCTCTCAGGATCTTGGGCATGCACGCACATTAACCCGGCATGAGTTTAAGCCACCCGGTCTGGGACTCAAAAAACAGTTGACTACATGGGAATCCAGTGACATAGGCATTACGCCTGCTGGTCCCGACAAGAGCTATTTTAAATATTAGCTCCTCATTGTACTGAAAAGCATCCGTAACATACTTTAAGGTGCAGATCCATGTAATCAGAGAACTGACCCGGATTCTTCATCCTAGTTAGACAGTAGAAAAAAATTTAGTATATACCAAGGAAAACACATATAATTTATCTACATGACTATTCTTTAGATCATAGGTAAAAACCTCAATTTATAGACCAGCTGGTGGTGCAGCACTAACACAACTGAATCCACTGGGGAAAGTTTTGCAATTGTTTCCTGGGATGTCACAGGAACAGACCTGGTGCACATGTGTGTGCCCATGATCCAGGCTGTCTGAGAATGGGAGTGAATCATAGCACAAATTCCCCGTTTGGGAAATCTATGATTCTGTGTCTGTCTCTGCCTCTGCCTTCCTTTTTTCAAGGGTGAAATAAATAAACTTTTTTTAATCTTCAATTTAATGGGGGAATAAAGAGAAAAAATATTTTAAATTCATCCTTTGAGCCATTAATGATGCTCAGAAGGGAATGAGGTGAAGCCGAGAGAGCAGGACTTACGTTGCTCCAACCTGTGCTTCACCAAACCTACTAGCCTGTTTTGTTTGTTGTTACTGCTCTTACTCTCTGAGAGCAAAAGCTATGCTGAAGGCCGAATAAGCATTGTCTCATTTACTTCACAGCCACCCCATAAGAGGGGTAAGCCATTATTTGCACCATTTTACAAATGAAGGGTCTGAGTTTGAAGAACTGAATGACTCTGATTTGAGATTAGTAACCACCAGGGCCTTTACTCAAACACACACATTTACATAACATAAAAGACAGCCCCATTAAAATTATGATCAATCTCCACTTTTTAGATTTTTCTTTTTTTTTTTTTTTTGAGAGGTTTTTGCTATAGGGCATGTGCGCTCACCAGAAAGACAGAGAGAAAGAGAGACAGAAAGCAAGAAAGCACCCCCCAGGGGGGATGGCCACACTGCAATCCCTTCTCCTCCATTCTCTTCTCGGGATGTTGGACAGGCATGCTCACGCGCCCGGCGTGAGTATAAGCCACTGAGTCCGGGATTCGAACCGTGGTCGACTACATGGGAGTTCAGCGACATAGCCATTACGCTAACTGCTGGTCCCAAGATTTTTCTTAAATTTTTTTTGTAAAAGAAAAATACTGCAGAACAGTTTGAAAACCACTGGATTAGGCATTACAGATTATGATAATTTTTTTCCTCACTGAGTCATGACACAGCAAAAAAAATACAATGAATGAAAAGTCTATGAGAAAGTTTCTCACAACAGCACAATATTCTTACTATATATTACAATGTCTCTATAGATTTAAAAGTGTATTACCTACAATTTAATATAACATCTTCATAAATACAATTTGACTTATAAGTTACACTGCAAAAATTTTAAAACTATGACAAAAAAATATAAACTCTAAACCTATCTAAGGGTAGATTTTCTATTATTGCATTACCTAGTGAGCACCTAACCTATTTAGAAATTATTTTGATTGGCAGGAAATAATTCCCATCTTAGGTAAAATGATTTATAAATAGCTTAAGATCTCCTATGTATATACAGTTGTCAAAAATATCTGGCTATGTGTACATGGCAGGGATATGCCATGTCATTATGCTTTGCAAAATATGTTATCCAAATCATCAATTTTAAAATGACTAAATTAGTTATACAAAATGGCTTTCCAAGTTCTGGTTTTGTGTCAATTACATGAGGAAACATTTTTGTGCCATTGAAATTTACATATTTAATGAGATAATGTACACCAAATTTATGAACAGTAAGCGCTTCAGAACATTACTATGTGAATTTATCTTTCTTTTAGTAAGCATTTATAGAGCTCCTACTATGTGACAGATATAAGGATGAAAGAGTAATTAAATAGCATAATCCTTTAAGGCATTAACAATCCCTTTTAATATAATACACTCGTGTAAATTTATGACTTCCTAACTGAAGAAAGATTTAAATGGAGAAATACAATTTTTTTAAGTGTAAAATTAAATACGAGTGCCCAGACCCCATCTGAGACCATTTGCATCTCTTTTAAAACAAATTGATGCTCATGGAATGCATGGAATGCAAAAAACATATTAATGGTATTTTTTCTAGTATTATATATATTTTAATATTCAATACGATGAAATATTCTTATACTTTTTCTTGTCTACTAATAATGAATCATAATATAGCATAATTCTTTCATAAGAAAGTCCTTTCACTGCATATTTGTATATTCTAAGCAATTATTATAGATTCACATATGAAATCTGAGACTATAAACCACAACGCACTTTTGGCTTTACAGCTATTAAAATTTCAAGACTTGACTTCATTGATTTCCTTATTAAAAATGAAGATATATTTCTATGAAGAAATAACAAACTTGAATCCCACAACCTACAATACTTCAAATCCCATAATTTAATTTCAAGTAAAATCAAACATTAGTCATAGACTAAAAAATGTGTTTGTTCCAAATTTATTCCACTCTGGTTTTTGAAACAACCACATTCATTTATTTAAGCACATAAAAAGCAATAAGAATTCATTCTAATCATAAGAGGTCCACATTTTCTGAATTCTTACTGTAAATAAGACCAAATAAGTCTGTGTACTTATTTCACCATTCCCATTCCTTAGTACTGTTTATGACTGCATGCCCATAAAGTTAGAAACAAGATTCCACAAAATGCCTAGAGCAGCAGAAATTAACCACAGTACAGTGTCAAGGACACCCAATACTTCCTAGGGACTCACTACTGAATGTAAAATGGAAAATTCCTCATTTTTTTTCAGAGTCTTGCACATCTCGTGTTTTGATGTTTGATAGGTAATATCATAACCTTGAAATATCCCTCAACTATAGCAAATCTTTTTAATGTGGCCCTTTGGTGACTAGGAAATTAACAAGTATTTCTCGAGTTAAAAACATTTCTCATGTTAAAAATACTCTAGAGTGATTTTGCTGGAGGTTCCCAGGAGATGACCTTTCAAATGAACTTGACTCTTGTGATTGGTTTATAAGCTACTGAGCTTGCTACTTGGTGCCCTGAAATTGTTATTACCTCTCCTGGTAGTCTTTAAAGGACATTTTCTATTTTCTAAGGAAAAAGTTAATTGCTCTCAAACCATTGTGGAATAACGTTAAAACCAGTACAGAAATTAATGCTGAGGACAATTACTAAAAAGACAATTATTATTAAAGAAAAAAAAAGTCTGACCAAAAATTAATTATGACATGCTTTAAAAAGAAAATTGGAAATAGTCACAACCATGTCCAGACCAATTTCAAATATAATCCTGCTACTTATGACCCGTCTACTGAACTTGGAAACACCAAGAAGTTTGACACAAATCCCTCTTGCCTTCTATTGAACTACCTTAGCGAGGTGCAGGTGTGTGGATAAACATGTCTGTAATTACTCATTGGTGTTTAAGTCCTTTTAGACGAATAGTTTAATGATTTCCACTGGATGGCACTCATTCCTTTGAGAGCTAAATGTTATTCTTAGAATATTTAGTAAAATAAGCAACAAATGCATAGAGTATCCTTTATTCTAATTGACCAAACATAAAATGCTAGATTTTTCTGCAGTGTCAATATCTAGTACTCTTTTAAGTGCTTAAAGAAGCACATCAACTCTTTCAGGTCACTTGGGTATCATTTAGTGCACTGTAGCAGTAATGATTTAGGAAGAATTAAATGTTATAACCTGGAAGTTAAAAGGCCTTTGTTCTTATTGGCCATCTGTGTATCAGCCCTACAGAAAATTCCCTTTAGTTAAAATAAACTCTATGATAACAAAGATAAAGCACTGGCACCATATGCATAACAAATGGTATAAATGACTTCCTTACTCTTGAACTACAAGTACGATTCTACAGTGTCTATTGTTATAAATGTATATGAACAATTTTTTAGTGCTAGAAAGCAAAAAATGTGAGAAATCCAGAGGTATTTATTTTAGCATTGTTGGAGAGTTTATCAGATTTGTCTAGCATTATGCAATATAATACTTATAGCCATTTAAAATTTACTTTTACTAAGGGAAAAATGCACAACAGTATGTATGCTTTCAGGGACAATTAACAGAACTCAGGTCTTTTCTTTTTTCAGTATAGTATGATTTTGAAATCCTTTTTATATTCAAATAACCATTAAGTTATTGCCACCTGGAGATGACATAGAAGTTCTTGCATTAGGAGGTAATATTTTTTTCTTAGATAATTTTTTGATTCTTTCATTTTATTTGGCTTGGGTATATTCAGATGCATCTTAGTGATGATATAATGACCAAATCTAAGAAGCATAAACATTAATCTCAAAATAAACATAAAACAGATTACTAGCTTGAGATTTCCATTTATTTTAGCCACAATTCCATGGAGTAAATGAATTAAAGCTGATAAATTCTTAACTCTGATAAATCTAGGATGATCAATGGACATCTAAACTATACTTTCAAAATTACTTTTTTGCTTTCAAAGTTTCACTGGCCTAAATGGCAGGTTCCCAGGGAGGTAGTCACTAAAGGTGAGAGGTTGTGAAGTTACCAGTCAGTGTTCTGCCAAGCAGATATGGAACTTTGGATCCTCCCTTATCCCATTGCTCCCCCATTGCCTTTCTAAGTTTCAACAACCAGCACAACTGAGTCACAGGGAGCAAGGTTGCCTTTCCAAGTTTCAACAGCCTGCACAACTGAGTCACAGGGAGCAAGGTTCTTTCAGATTCCTCATTTCACCATCCCATACACTGCACTTCTTTCTATAGTTACATTTTTTCCAGCCTAGTTTCAGGTGCAGCTCATTCTGAGAGGTTGTTAGAAGATCCAAGGACCTGAAGCTGGCTAAATACTCCCTTCTCTGATTGAAAGACATCTCCCCCCATCAAAGAACATACCTAGAAATAAGAGCTGTTCTTTTCCACTGACTCTAAAGAACCCATTCAAAAAAGTAGAAGTGTGCATTTCATCAGATGACTAAAAACCAGTGCAGAAGCACAAGATATGTGTACAAAACAAGGAAATGCTTCTCCTTCAAGGGAATACAGCAACTCCTCATCACTCACTGTTAGCACCATAAAACTCACAGATATGTCAGAAAAAGAATACGGACTATTCATAGTGACAAAACTAAATGAGATGCAAGAGAAAAGAGACTATGAACTCCAAAAGATGAGGAAGTCCTTCCACAATTTGAAGGAGGAAATAGACACCATACAAAAGAATCAAAAAGAACTTCTAAAGATGAAGACTGGAATACAAGAAATCAAAACTTCCCTCAACAGTATTAATAACAGATTAGACCATACAGAAGATAGGATCTCTGATTTAGATGTAAAAACCTCATCACCAAAAAGAAGTTTAAAATAACAACAAAAAGATGAGGCTAACATACAGGAGATACTAGATACCATTAAATGCCCAAACATTCAAATAATTGGTATTCCAGAAGGTGAAGAACATAACAAGGACACCAAAAATCTATGAAATAGTGGCAGAAAACTTTCCCAACCTAGAGAAATATTCATTCATCCAAACCCAAGAAATACAAAGGACCACAAATCAAGTCAACCTAAGAAGATCCTCTCCATGGCACATCATAGCAGATTGGCCAAAATTGCAGATAAAAATAAGATTCTAAAAACATGGCAAGAAAAAAAAAATAAAAAAATAAAAACATGGCAAGAGAGAAATGATGAATTACTTACAAAGCTTATCCCATTAGACTAACATCAGATCTCTCAGTGAAACAATGCAAGCAAGGAAAGAATAGGAAGATATATTCAAAACACTTAAAGAAAACCAATTTCAACTAAGAATATTATACCTAGCAAAACTTTCCTTCATATGGGAGGAAAAAACAAAATGATTCTTAGATAAGCAAAACTCAAAGAATTCACCAACACTAGACCAGCTCTTTAAGAAGTACTGAAGGGAGTATTATATTAGGAAAACTAAATAAAGGCAAACAGAAATAAGAGCACAAAAACAATAAAGAAAATGACTAACAATATGGTAGGGGAAAGTCCACAAATAATAATAATAACATCGAATGGTAATGGATTATTAAATGCTCCAGTCAAAACACTGAATGGATAAAATGACAAATGCCCTCTACATGCTGCCTACATGAAATGCACCTCATAAAGACAAACCTAGACTGAAACTAAAAGACTAGGAAAAGATATTCCAAGCAAACGGAAATCAAAAAAAAGGCTGGAATTGCAATACTGATATAAAACATAGGCTTTAAGACAGAACTTCTAAATGATAAAAAAGGAAACTGTATAATACTAAAAGGGCTAATTCGCCAAGAAGATATAACATTTATAAATATCTACATACCCACCATTGGAGCACCCGGATACATAAAAAATAGACGGCTAAATCTAAAAGGAGAGGTAGACTTCAACACAATAATTGTTAAAGATCTCAATACTCCACTATCTCCTCTGCACAGTTCATCTGGACAAAAAAAATAAGCAAAGAGATACAGGATCTAAATGACACCATAAACTGAAGGAACTTGAGAGATATCTATAGAACATTCCACCAAACAACTGCAAAATACACATTTTTCTCTCCCCTGCATGGACATTTTTGAAGACTGACCACATGATAGGGCACAAAACAAGCCTTTACAAATTTTAAGGCATAGAAACTATATTTCACATCTTCTCCAACCATGACTGAATCAAACTTGAAATTAATTTCAGAAAAATACCTCAAAAATACACAAACATATGGAAACTGAACAACCTACTCCCGATTTCACACCCACCAAAGAAATTTAGACTAAAATCAAAGATACATTGAAACCAGGGACCAGCAGTTAGCGTAATAGCTATGTCGCTGGACTCCCATGTAGTCGACCACAGTTAGCGTCCCGGACCCAGTGGCTTAAAACTCACACCGGGCGCGTGTGCGTGCATGCGTGCATGCCCAAGATCCCAAGAGGAGAATGGAGGAGAAGGGATTGCGGTGTGGCCATCCCCCCTGGGGGGTGATTTCTCGCTTTCTGTCTCTCTGTCTCTCTCTGATTGTCTGGTGAACGCACGCGCCCTATAGCAAAAACCTCTCCAAAAAAAAAAAAAAAAAGATACATTGAAACCAATGATAATGAGCACATAAACTTTCATAACCTATGAGACACAACAAAAGCAGTCAAAGAAGGAAGTTCATAGTAATTAGTAGTCACAAGAAAAAAAAACATAGAAAGGTGGCAAGTAGACAACCTATCAACTCACCTCGGGGAACTGAAAAAAAAAAAACAAAACACAAAAAAAAGTCTAGAGAAAAGAAATAACAAAGATTCAAAAAAAAATAAATAATATCAAACTACAGACAATGCAGGAGAAGTATGGACAATGGAATGGGGAGAGATAATCAAGGCAAAAAATAAAGTGAAATATTAATGGACACAAAAATTAAATATTGTCTGCTGATGACAATGTGAATGACAATGTCTTTGACTGGACCGACATGGAGTATATTTAAGGTGGCAAAATTCACTTTGCATGCCATAAAGATGTAGAATAAGTAAGTGTAAAAAATAATAATAAATTTTTAAATGTAAATAAAAAATAAATAAATGAAATAAAGAATACACAAACTACATAGAAAATAAATGAAGGCAAAAGCTGGTTCTTTGAGAAGATAAACAAAATTGACACAATGTTAGCTAGACTAATTAAGAACAGAGAAAGGAGCCAGATAAATCTAATCGGCAATGAAGGAGGCAGAAATGCTTGGAGACATCGGAGCAGGCAAAGACTTCTTAAATAAGACCCCAAAAGCACATGGAATAATCAAAAAAATAGACATGTGGGATTATATCAAATTAAAAAGATTCTGCACAGCAAAAGAAAAAATAGAGTGAATTTACAACCTGAGAATGGGAGAATATATTTGCAATAAATTACACCTCAGATAACAGACTGAAAACCAGAAGATACACAGAGATCAAGTGGTTTACCAGAAAAAAAAAAATCAAGCCAATTAAAAGATAAGCAAATGAGCTGAACAGACAACGTTTTAAGGAAGACATATAAACAGCCAAAAAGCATATGAAAAAATAACCAACACCCATATCATAAGGGAGATGCAAATCAAACCCTCAATGAGATATCTCCTAATCCCAGTCAGAAAGGCCAAGATTAAAAAATAAAAAATAAAAAATGTTCCTTCCATATGCTGTGATGAAAAGGGTTTTCTCCTATACTGATGGTGGAAATGTAAATTAGTACAGCCACTGTGGAGAACGGTATGGAAGTTCTTCAAAAACTTACAAATAGTATGATCCAGCAATTCCACTCTCGGGTATTTACCCAAATAACAGAAATACACTCAGTTGGAAAAGTACTTGTACATCCGTATTTATTGCAGCATTATTCACAATCACTAAGACATGGAACCAACTCAAATATCCATGAACAAATAAATAGATGAAAAAGTGTGGCATACACTATGGTATACTACTCAGCCAAAAAAAAAAAAAAAAAAAAAAAAGAAAGAAAAAAGAAAGAGAGAGAAAGACCCTGGCATTTGACACAATATGGAAGATTTATTAATTTATTACTAAGCAAATCAAGGCAGAGTATGAAAGAAAGGTATTGTATGTCCTCACTAGATATATACCAAATGTTTCCATTCTACGGCAGAAACGAAAAGATTAGAAGGTATGAGAACATGGAGAGCAACTGTGGATACTGGAGACAGTGTGGGAGGAAGATGGGAAATGGAGGAGGGTGAGTAGGTGGGAATCAAGAGGAAAAAGAAAGAAGTAAAATATTTAAGAAACACAAAAATAGAAAATTATTTGTTGAGGATTATGTATATGGTAATATCTTTGGACTAATGCACAGTGTATTCATGCTGGAAAATTCTTGTTGTATGTTCTAATGGTACACAGTGATTGAATGTAAAAATAAATAATAAAAGTATCTTTTGAAAGAAAAATAAATAAATTACTTTTTCACTGAACTATCTTAATGATATACAATTTTACCTCATTAACTCTGGGATAGAATAATGGAATACCTCAAAAATCAGTCTGATCTGCTATTTCCTTTTTCTATAAATAAACAAGCTTCAGCTATTTATTTTCATATACAAAGAGTATTTAAGAAACAGAAGTCTTCAGGGGCCACCAGTTAGCTTAATGGCTGTTGCTGAACTCCCATGTACCCCATCGCAGTTCCAGTCCTGGACCCGGTGGCTTAAACTCACACCGGGAGAGCGTGCCCAAGATCCCGAGAGGAGAATGGAGGAGAAGGGATTGGGGCATGGCCATCCCCCTTGGGGGTGATTTCTCACTTTCTATCTCTCTGTCTCTCTCTGTCTTTCTGGTGAGTGCACGCACCCTATAGCAAAAACCTCTCCAAAAAAAAGAAGTCTTCTTGGAACTAGCAGTTAGCGTAATGGCTATGTCGCTGGACTCCCACGTAGTCGACCGCGGTTCGCATCTCGGACCCGGTGGCTTACAACTCACGCCAGGCGCGTGTGCGTGCGTGCCCAAGATCCTGAGAGGAGAATGGAGGAGAAGGGATTGCGGCGTGACCATCCCCCCTGGGGGGTGATTTCTCGCTTTCTGTCTCTATGTCTCTGTCTGTCTGGCGAGCGCACGTGCCCTATAGCGAAAAACCTCTCCAAAAAAAAAAAAAAAAAAAAAAAAAAGAAGAAGTCTTCTTAGGAAATATTACACTATTTCAGCCAGCCATGTTGGAACAGTGGTAATGTGAGGCTCTACAATGCCGAAAATACATGGAAAGGTACCTAGTTCATGTCCTGAAGTTTCCTTCCACATGCTGGGCCTGTGCATGTGCCCACAGTCTGGACTAGCTGCAGCTAGAGATGGATTGTATCTTGAAGACTTTGTTGAGTATATCTATTTCTCTCTCTCTCTCTGGATAAAAATAGACTTAAAAATAAAATAGGGTCGGGATCAGCAGTTAGCGTAATGGCTATGTCACTGGACTCTCACGTAGTCGACCGCGGTTCGCGTCCCAGACCCGGTGGCTTGAAATGCATGCCGGGCACGTATGCGTGTGTGCCCAAGATCGCGAGAGGAGAATGGAGGAGAAGGGATTGCGGCGTGGCCATCCCCTCTGGGGGGGTGATTTCTCGCTTTCTGTCTCTCTGTCTCTGTCTGGCGAGCGCATGCACCCTATAGCAAAAACCTCTCCAAAAAAAGAAAAATAAAATAAAATAGGGTCAACCCCTGATCTAATGATTAATGTCACTAGATCCCACGTGGCCAGCCACACAGTTTGAGTCCCTGACTCAGTACCTTGAATACTACATTAAGTACTTGTGTGTGGTGTGTGGCCAAAATCTTGAAAGGAGGTGAAATGGAAGAGAAAGGATTTCAGGATGACCATGCCCCATGGGGTATGCTTTCTCTCTTTCTCTCTGTCTCTAGAGAGTTCATGTGCCTTTTGGAAAATTCAAAATAAAATAAAATATAAATAAAAAGGAAAAATCTCTAGTATTTCAAAGTGAAAACCAAAATAATAACTAAGCTAATGTAATTGGCAATACAATTGAAACTTTTCAGAGATTATGAACACCATCTTATGTCACTACACTTCTTATTGGGCAAACCCTAATATAAAAGGAAATAATTTGCCTGAAAATGCAATGATCTGTAAATATCTTCTCCCTGCTTTCCTCCCCTTCCATATTACCCTACTTCTTATTGTCTCATCAAGTTAATGTCACACAATCTATTTGGTCACTCAAACAAAGAAACTCAAGGGACCCAGCAGTTAGCGTAATGGCTATGTCGCTGGACTCCCACGTAGTCGACCGCAGTTCGCGTCTCGGACCCGGTGACTTACAACTCACGCCGGGCGCGTGTGCGTGCGTGCCCAAGATCCCGAGAGGAGAATGGAGGAGAAGGGATTGCGGCGTGACCATCCCCCCTGGGGGGTGATTTCTCGCTTTCTGTCTCTATGTCTCTCTCTGTCTGGCGAGCGCACGCGCCCTATAGCGAAAAACCTCTCCAAAAAAAAAAACAAAGAAACTCAAGAATAATTTTTCTTGATTTCTCTGTCTCTCACTGCTCCACAGCCAGTTAGTATTTGCAGTTTTGATTCCTTAATATCTTCAAAATCTTTCCCCATCATTTTATCATTCCTATCACTCTACTCATTTAAGTCCAAAGCATCTCTTTCTCAAACTATTTCTACATTCTCTTAATTATTTGTTTTCCAAACTTCTAATCTTACCTTCTCAAATCTATTCTGTGCATAATTGTCATGGTGTCCTATTTTAAACACAAATAATTTCTTGAAACTCTTCAGTTGTTCTCTATTTCTCTATAGGATGAAGTTTAAACTACCTTGTATGTGACGACTAACTTACCTGACTTGGACTATTTCTCTCCAGATGTATCTTTTTTGTTCTCTGTTTGAACTTTGAACTCTAACAACAGCATACATTTCATTCTCCAGCTACATTTTTTGTCTTTATGACTCTTCAAATGACGTTCCCTATTTCAGGAACGTCATTACCCTCACTCTTCACTTTAATAAACCCTAGATGGTTTTTGTTTGTTTTTAAGATTCAAGTTGCATATGTCTATCACTATTTTTCTTTTACTTATTGTTCATACATGAATTTGTTTTACTACTTCATCTATCTTTAGCTCTCTGAAATCTAGTGCAGTCACTAGAATAAAGACACTCAATACATTGCAAAATATCTATTCATGATTAATATAAAATGTGAATAATTTGATTTTTTTCTTTAAAATTTATCCAGACCTTCATCTAGTTATCTGTTGAAATGACAAAGTGGAGCCCAGAGAGCATAACTCATTAAAAGCAATTCAAACTGTGGATATCCAATGACTGATAAAGGAAATATATTCCAAGAATATGTTACTGGTTGATCAATATGCAAATGAAAGCATATTATTCTGTGGACTAAAATGCAACCCTTAAAAACTACTGTGGGGGTCTAGAAGGTGGCACAGCAGTAATGCAACTGGACTGGACCCATGAAGGAAAGGTCCTGGGTTTACATCCTGGAACCTCTCTAAGCACACTAGTTGTGTGTGCATGCCTAAGATTCAAGACAGCAGAAATTGGGGGTGGATCATGGCATAAAGATCCTGTGGGGGGTGCCCACTCTTTATCTCTCTCTCTATCAGGAGAAAAAATATATATATAAACACACACATATCTTTATACCTATTTAAATATTTATGCATATATTAATAGTATATTATATATATATCACTATACATATACACACATATGTATACACGCACATATCTATCATGGAAGAAATAAATACTTCTTATTAAAAAAATGCACTAGGTTCTTTCAGAGGGTAAAAACAAGGATACTTTCCCCACCTCCATAGTCTAATGGTACATTATTAGAGTCTTTTTAAACTCCATATCACCATATCAGGTTATACATGTTTTTAAAAAGTGCTAAAGATTTAATCATCCCTATGAGCAAGAAAATTATTGCATTCACTGAATTGTAGCTAAAGAATTGGCCATTTTCTTTCAATCTTGTATTCTCTATTGAAATTTAAAGCCTTTCTAAGATAAGCTTTAACACATAAGAGAGACGTATTTATATATTTGAAGTTCAATCATATATTCATTTAATAGTCAATATTATTTTCTACTTAAAGACACTCAACTTACACAGTTCATCGATTCTATGATCTCATCTCTTCACCTCTTCTGTGGCCTAGTAATGTATAAAAGTCATTGCAATATTTGCTAACTGCTTGTGAATATATCTTTCAGAAAACTGTGATTTTTTTTAAGTGGTGGAGGTCTTGCCTTTTCAGATCTAAAAGGTAGTAGAGCTTTCATCAATAGATAAATGAAGGTTACATAAAATCTTCCTACCATTGTAACTGCTCAGATTCTATTCAGATTAAATAGCTCTCCAACGAGAAGTTAATATACCAGTTGAAGTGTGAGCAAGACACAGTTTCAGCACAGAGCCTTCTTTTCAGTCACAGAATACCCTGTGGTGAAGGTGTTGATGTTGGAAAGAAAAATTCATTTTGATTCAAAGAAAGATATTTAATTCATATAGAATTTCTTCCTTGTTAAGTTATGCTTTGCAGGAAACATGAATTAGAAGTCAAAGAACTAACCTCTATTCTCAGCTATGTCACTGTCTTGTTGCTTTAGGTTATAGAAAGTCACCAAAGCAATTATCTCTCTGTTTTTCCACATGTACAAACAGAGGCAACTTTTCCCACAAATAACTGGAGAGAATCAGTTGGAACATGTTGTAACTTTATTAAATTTCTATTTCAGCAGGCTCAAGGATGTCTCACTGAACTGCAGGATTTAAAGGAGTTGTAAACAATATTTCATTTGGTCAGTATTTTTGACAAAAGTTTTTGGGTCTAGGGGCCAAGTTGGGAGATTATAAATCTGAATCAAGCATACGTCCTGTCTTTAATCATTTCTCAAGTCTGAGGAGAGACAAATGCAGAGTGGCATGCACTAAGACAGGAAGGAAACAATATCAAAGAACCACAGGTCAATCCTCCATCACTTAGGCGTGAAGTTAATTGGGTCTGAGGAAGAGTCAAGCCTAAGAACATGAGGGAACTGATGTGAGAGGGCTTTAGTGTGCCTTTACAGGAATGGTGGGCACACACCGGCAAAGGTGGTTTGGGCTTAGATTATGAAGAGCCTTAAATAGACCACCAAAGGAGTTTGGATTTTCTCAATGCGAATCAGGAATCATCACAACAAATTGTGTATGAAAAAAATATTAATTCTGGAATAAAATAGAGAATACAGAAGACAAAGGCAGGAAACTCAGCTGGTATTCTTATCAGTTTTCCCGGAATATAAATATGCCAGATTAGTATGATGTCTTGAGTCAAAACAAAAAGAAATTGTTAGTAATGAGAAGTAGTATTAATATTAATAGGACTTTATGACTGGGTAGAAAAGGGTAAAGGATTACCCTTTGAAATTAGATAAATTTTCTGGAAAACGTAGCATAATAGATTTACTAAAATTGAGTCTTGAAAATGTGTGTGTGTATATATATATATATATGTGTGTGTGTATATAAATATATATGTATGTATGTATAATGAGCTTAGCGTAGGTGACAGAGAAAATTCAGGAGACTGGAAGAGGAACCAGAATAGCAAATCTGGCAGAGACCACGGAAACTGTTTCTAGGTAATCTAACCTCTTGTAATAAGCTTCTCTCCTTCTTGAAGACCCAGCTCAAGAATAATCTCCTTTGAGAAACACTTTTTGACTGTCCCTACTACTGCCACTGCTCCACTCCCACAGAGACACACTCGATTTTGCATATGTCTAGCAAGTATCTGGTAAAGCTCAGATCTCGCTCTACCGCCCACCTTATTTTCATGCCTGTATGCACATACTAGACTGTGTGAGCATAATGGCTACCCTCAATTTTCTCAGAGGAAAAGTGGAATCACGAGGAAATTTGCTTGGGAATATTCATTCATTGGGATTGGAAAAATGAACAAATTAGAGAAACTTGGAACTTCCAACCAAGGGAGTAAACTTGGACCCATTAAGAGATAATAAAATAAGAAATGGGTTATTATCTATTGAAGGTAACTTTATAGTATTGTTAACTGGACTGGTGAGAAATGTACACATGTTGGAATATTCACTTTACAAGCTAAGTAACATGTGATTGAATGAATAAAAGAAATTGAAATTAAAAAAATGAAAGTAAAAAAGTAATATAGGTAGTGGGCACAGGATGAATTATCTGATTTTTTTACAACCACATTTAGTAGCCATAACAGGACTAAAATATAATTATAGGGAACAATTTACAGTTGTAAATTATACTGTTTAGAATTAGGTTCTTCCAGTAAGTTAGAGATAACAATATAGAAAGCCTGATCAAGGAGATCTGGCTGAGCATAGCTCAAAAGCTACCACAGGAGGGAACCAGCAGTTAGCGTAATGGCTATGTCGCTGGACTCCCACGTAGTCGACCGCGGTTCGCGTCTCGGACCCGGTGGCTTACAACTCACGCCGGGCGCGTGTGCGTGCGTGCCCAAGATCCCGAGAGGAGAATGGAGGAGAAGGGATTGCGGCGTGACCATCCCCCCTGGGGGGTGATTTCTCGCTTTCTGTCTCTATGTCTCTCTCTGTCTGTCTGGTGAGAGCACGTGTCCTATAGCAAAAAACCTCTCAAAAAAAAAAATTAAATTAAATTTAAAAAAATTTAGAAAAAGCTACCACAGGAGGGTTTGTGATATGTATAAAATGAGTTAAAAGCACATTAAATGATTACATGATTACAAAATGTCAACTCATATTTAGGTATAGTAGAATAAACAGATGTGGATGCTGTGGCTAGAAAGAGAGTATATCAAGTTTAAGCCCTAAAAGCAAAAGGAACTGGCTAGCAAGATCCAAAGTGTGGCAAAGCTAGCTGAACTCTGATGTGCAGGAAGGATGAGTTTCACCAGACTATTCTGTGGATGCTAAAGGCCACCTGTGTTAGGGTTCTCCAGGGAAATAGAACCAATAGTATGTGTGTGAAGATAGATGATTGAAAGATAGATGATAGATCAATAAATAGACAGATGGATGGAGACAAATTATGACGAACACATTCATGTGATTATGGAGGCTGGCTAGTTCAAAATCCGCAGTGTCTGCTGGCAATCTGGAAACCCAGAAGAGCGTGCAGGTGATATTTCGAGGCAGACTCCTGGAGAATGTTCCTGTCGCTTGGAGAGACTAGTCTTTTTGTCTACTCAGGCCTTCAACTGATTGGATGAGACCTACCCACACTATGAAGGGCAATCTGCTTTACTCAAAATTCATTAATTTTAATGTTAATCTCATTCCAAATCACTCTCTAAATTGACCATCACACCTCCTGTGCCAGAATGGCACCCAGTCTGTTTTGTGCATAATTACCACATGCTTCACGATTTTCTCTTTCCTGCTTCACTCTCACCATTTGTAGTTTATATGTCCTCCATCACAACAGGGGACAAAGTTTCAGCAGACAACAAGCATCTTCAGAAGGAAGCCAGAAATAAATTGCATCAAAAGTATCCTGATCTAAGAATTTGCCTCCAAAAAAGATAATCACAGATGCAAATTACAGAAATCAGAGAAAGGTAAACTCAGGTTTAATCTACATGACATCAAGTGTAAAAAGTTGATACTCTAGGCACCAGCAGTTGGCATACTGGCTATGTCGCTGAACTCCACGTAGTTGACCGCAGTTCGAGTCCCAGACCCGGAGGCTTAAACTCACACTGGGCACATGTGCATACATGCCCAAGATCCTGAGAAGAGAATGGAGGAGAAGGGATTGTAATGTGGCCATCCCTCCATGAGGGTGATTTCTTGCTTTCTGTCTCTCTGTCTCTCTCTGTCTCTCTGGCAAGCACACATGCCCTGAAAAAAACACACCAAAAAAAATAAATAAATAAATAAACAACCTCTCTTCCCCAAAAAAATGTTGATACTCTGATAGGCATAATAGTAGGTTCCTCAAAGATTTCATGTCCTAATCCCCACAACCTATGAGTATGTCAGGTTATTTTACAAAGGGAAGCTATGTTGCATTTGGAATTAATGTTACTAATAAATTGAGCTTAAAATAAAGAAATAATCTTGGATTATTCAGGTGGGCTCAGAGTAATCATCACATTCTTAAAAGGGGATAGTATGAACAGGATATGTGAGAATAGAAGCAGAGATTGGAGTATTTCGATGTGAATGGTGTCAGCCTCCCATTGCTACCTTTGAAAATGTTAGGGAGGATTAAAATGAAATTTGTGGGCAGCCTGTAGAAGCTGGAAGAGGCAAGGAATCTATTGTCCTCTCGTGCCTCCAGAAAAGAACAAAACCATGCCAATGCCAATACTTTGAATTCAGCCCAGAGAGACCTGCCTCAGACTTCTGGCTTCCAGAAGGGAAAGACAATGAAACTGTTGTTTTAAGCCAAAAAATTATAATTTATTACAGAAAGGATGAGAAAATAATACAGAAACTCCCAATACAATAAAATTCCAATTTCCTTTGTACCTTGATCCTTTGTACTCCTTTGAACAACTGAGTTATTAAAAATAAAACATGGGCCAGCTCCACAGCCTTGTGATTAAAACAGCTGTATCCCTCATGGCCAAATGTGTGGTTTGAGTCCCCGACCCACTGACTTGAAAAGCCATCTGTGTGTGTGTGTGTGTGTGTGTGTGTGTGTGTGTGCCCAAAATCCTGAACGGGGGGGAAGAAATGGAGAAGGGATTGCAGTGTGACCATCCCAGGGCACAAGAGGGAAGGGAGCTTTCTCCTTTCCCTCTTTCTCTGTCTCTCTCTGGGGGAAAACAAACAAACAAAACACTATTTTATATTTTCCACCTCTGTTTTCACATATTATCTTCCCCTAAGTTTTTGCATATCTAAGAAAATGTGCTTTTCCAAAAAAAGGAGTGAATTTCTGAATAGGGGCTTCTAGGAAGTTCTACAGGCAATTGTAGAAGGGTATATGGAATATGGGGCTTTCTTGATTTCTCTAACATAACAAATAGACGAGACATAGCTAACTAGATCACTGGCCCTGAGTCTCCTCTCTTGGAATGTAATCAACTAGAGAGACTCATCAGGCCTCACGCAGAACCTACCCTTCCCCATTCTGAGATGAGACTCTCTACCCCAGGGTAGGGTAATAGAGATGGATACACTCCAGAGAGAGGAAGAGAAGGAGACTGAATGAATGGCAACTCTCTAACTTCAGGCCCTAGGGAGACTAAGTTGCTTTCAATACTGAGTAAGGATTTACACCTGCCAAATATCTCCCCTTTCAGAGGAGCTAATTTGTTTTACTCCTTTTTCTTACAATGAACTTCTGCCTACAGCAATATATCTTCACCAATTCAGCACTGGGTTTTTTATTTTTGGAGTTTTGTTTTGTTTTGTTTTGTTTTGCTATAGGGCACGTGCGTTCACCAGAAAGACAGAGAGAGAGACAGACAGAAAGCAAGAAATCACTCCCCAGGAGAGATGGCCATGCCTCAATCCCTTCTCCAACATTTTCCTCTCTGGAACTTGGGCATGCATGCACACGTGCCCGGTGTGAGTTTAAGCTACCGGGTCCAGGACTCAAACCGCGGTCAACTACGTGGGAGTTCAGCAATATAGCCATTACGCCATCTGCTGGTCCCAGCACAGATTTTTTATGCAAATACCAAACCACCGATAAAATATGAATTTAAAATCATATCATTCAATGGACAGAACCCTTAATTAAAGAAATAGTAGCTATTTAAGCATATTAATTAATAAGACTTTCAAGAAACAATATTTAAGTTAAAGGTGAAATGTGTTTGTCAAGATATTTTTCTCCCCTCTACCTGTTTTCTGTTTTCTATTTCTCATTGAGAAACCTAAGCAGGTATGGGAGAAATATATTAGTATTATTTATTAGAAATTTAACCTTGTTTAGAAAAAAAGAAAAAGAATGCATTGCCTACTAAAATCCTCTTGGCTTTAAAAGTACTTTTAATAAAATACTTTGGTATAGACTTTTGAAGGTTATTTTGTTTATACACAAAAATGATGAATGGGGATTTTTACCCTAGGATACAGTTAAATGTTCTTTATTTACAAAACTTATATAGCCCTGTGTTTTGCAATATATTCAAATACGTGAATGTTTTAAACATTAATATTCTCTCTTGGTTCTATAAGAGATTGTGTCAATTTCTTTTGTACCTGGGGATTTTTCCATTGCTTTAGGTATAAATATACAAAACTCACAAAAGGTGGAATTTATTGATGTATTACTACTGCTATGGCAGTGACAGCTTGTCATATGCTTTGCAAAGAAAGTCATTAGCCAAATGGAAATTTAGGTCAGCTAACATTTCTGAATGATATTTAGGGGATCACTGAAATGATTGAAAATGTGCTTCATATTTCATCATACAAATGTCAAACTCGATTCCTCTTTTTTTTAATTTATGGTCATGTTCCCGATGTTACCTAAATATGCAACCAGTGAAGATCTGTTGTTTAATAAAGCTTTCCTACCTCACATTTTCAGTTCCCAACAATTCAGCCAAATCGCTTTGTCTCATGTCTTTGAATAAGCTTTCTCTCATATCCACAAATAAATATTTATGCTTGTTATACATACATAAACACAGGACTGAATATATGAAAGTGTAAGTATTTATAATTTTTTCTCTGTACTCACACCATTTAAAGATAATGTATGACCTGCACCAAATAATAAGTAGAGATAGAAAACTCAAAAATACCAGGGTTCTCAGGTAGCCTCGCAGCCTCATCAAGGTGACCAGACAGGAAAGAGCGTTAGGTAATAAGAATGGAAAATGGAGTAAGATGGGAAAATAAGTTAGAAAATAATGAATGAACAAAATAATTAATGGAACTTTCAAGGTGTTTTGATGAAGATTGTATTCTACACTTTCCTTTATACAATATTCTCCAAGAAAACTTGGATTAAGAAATTACTGTAATCTTCAAACTTTTCAGAATTAGAGCTGTTTCCTTTTCATATGTTACCATGATGAAATTAAACTTGGCACAGAAAAAGACAGCCTTGTATTACTTGGGTACACACATATGTATATCCACATGTATTGCTATGTTTGAATACTAGTATGTTAGAATGGTTTTAATATGCTTCAAGTTCAAGGAAAAGAAAAAATGAATAAAATTATGTGAGCATTAGAGACTTACATGGAATCAGTTATCCCGAAGAATGGCCAGGATCAGTGCAAATACCGTCCAACTAACTCAACTTCTCTATAACTGATCCTTGCAAAATCCTGGTTTCCTTTACTTATCCTCATTTCCAGTGATGGTGTTCTTCTCCTTTCCCAGCCAACTCATTCTCATGATAAGGCTTTAGAATTCATTATTACTGAGCAGCCGATAGGTGGTGTGGTGGTTAAAGTGCTGGACTCCCACATGACTATCCCTGTTTCAAGTCCCAGAACTGGCGGCTTTCTTTCTCACTTTCCTTTTCTCATACTCTGACTCTCTTTGGTCAAAGTAAACAAATACTAATAATAAAAAAAAAGTAATTCTTTGAAAAAAGAGAAAAAACATTTTTTAAAAAAACTTATTATCACAAATTCTAATTGCACCCCTATTGTACTCCCAATTTTAAATATTCAATTGTCCATTTACAAACTTGTATCCTTTCAGTCAACTCTGTGTCTTTGTTCCAATAATTCTCTGACTCTGTCAATACCTCCAATTCATTGATCCTACCACCTTGACATTCTCCCTCAGTCCCATGTTTTTCTCATCTCCTTCCTTATCTGGCTTAGATTTCATGACAATCATTATCACTAAGATTTTGCATAAACCTTACCACCTGTCCTTCCCCCACACCCTCCATTATATTTGCTGAGGAAAATCTCACCCATGGTTAAATCTAACTTCATATTTCACATCTGCTTGGAGAAATACATTCTAGCATGCTCTGAGTCAATTTATGGAGACAGAGCTATAATATGTCTTTAGTGCCTCCGGTCAGTCTTACTACCCTCTTCTAGATGATTCCTCAACACTTTCCTCTTTCCTGAGGCCGCCAATAACCTTCTCCCACTAGACTCTCTTCTGATTATCTCAATGACTCTTTGAGCAAACAGAAGTAGATAGAAGAGACATTCATTATTCTCTCACTGTAAGATTAAGTCTTTAAAAAAAAAAAAAAAAGACAAAAAAAAGGGACCAGCAGTTAGCGTAATGGCTAAGTCACTGGACTCCCACGTAGTCGACCGCGGTTCGAGTCCCGGACCCAGTGGCTTAAACTCACACTGGGCGCGTGTGTGTGCGTGCCCAAGAACCCGAGAGGAGAATGGAGGAGAAGGGATTGCGGCGTGGCCATCCCCCCTGGGGGGTGATTTCTCGCTTTCTATCTCTCTGTCTGGCGAGCGCACGTGCCCTATAGCAAAAAAAAAAAAGATTAAGTCTTTTATAGCAACACTCTGACTCTTTCATCAGCAATGAGATTTATGAAAACAGTGTGTGTTCTGTGTCTTTTGTCAAGTTGTTTCCTAGTAGGATCCCAGCACCTAGAAAAAAGATGGCAAATAATAACCAATAAATAATAGTTAAATGATTCAGTTTAATCTCTGATGCCTCTTATAACACTGTCCTTTAATATTTTATTCTTTGTCTCACCTTTTTAATAGCCAGAACAGGACCAGCACAGAGTGCTTCTTCACCAAAGTTTATGGAATATAAACATATTTGAGGGCCAGCTCCAGGACCTAGTGTTTAAGGTAGCTGGACCTCACATGCTCACAAAGCAGTTCAAGTCCCGAACACAGTGGCTTAAGAAACACACTAATGTGTGCCAAAATCTTGAAAGGGGGGAGAAATGGGGAGGGATTATGGTGTGACCTTTCCCCAATGGGTGTGGGGTGCTTTCCCTTCTCCTTTCTGTCTTATTTCTTCTGGCAAGAGCACATCCCCTATAGTTAAAAAATAAAAATTTCAATTTAGTTAACCTAAGTTACTTCAATAAGATCAATTAGAATCAAACTCAGTTATGCTCTGTCCATCTTATTAAAGTATTCTCCAGTCACAGTTTAAGAAATTTGCAAAACATAAGAGCTAATTTTCAGAGACTGGACAATGCCCACCTAGGAAGCCTCTGGGTTCTCATTCAGGAACCTCCTTGACTATATACCTTATGCTTGTGTATTCATCATTTGGGGTTGTTTGAAGCTAGCAATGGATTTCCACATGAAGACCCTGTGGGCATTGCTGTCTCTCTGTTTCTCTTACTCATGGATGAATAAATAAAACTTAAAAAAAATTTTTCGAGTAATCAAAATAATCCAAAGCGTTGTTTTCTCTTAGAATTCTAAAATATTTGAGTTCAGTAGTTATATATTTGTTCGTAATTAGTATTTGTGAAGATGCACTCCCTTCTCCAAGAGCTACATTATTTTATTTTATATTTTTACGCTATAGGTAGTGCAGAATTCATAGCAATAGTCAAATATATACAAAGCATACTGAAAAAAATTCTTTTTAAATCAGTACACTGTTCCTTAGGGATCAGCTTCCTCTTTACAAGTTCTTACTTCCTTAGAGACATTTTTGTTGTTGTACATTGAAGAAGCACAATAGAAGCTCATAAATGCATATTCAGATTCTCAAATTTGGGCTTGGATCCATCACTAACACCTTAAAGAGAGTTTATAGTCTGTAAAGTTTTATCTATTTGTGAACATCATAACACAGACTAAACTTTTATAGTTGATTTCTCATTGTAGTAAACTTTCTCATCTCTACACTTGACAGTTTCTGACTCCGATTTCATTCTCTATTAAATTCATTGACAGAAATAGCAGACAGAGAACAATCTCTGAGATTGTCTTTACATTTATTGACATAAATTGTTCAGCAGATTTTACTCAATAATAATTTTCAATTTTCTTGTTTTTCTCATCCATTCAGAGCACAATGTTACAGACAATTGATACTATGTATGTTACTTTACACAAAAAGCTAAGATCAAAGAGGCTCACTCTTAAGAAATACATTAAACCAATGTGGCTTGGTTTAATTTATGTGTATATTTAAAAGTAACCACTATCTTAAGGATAAAATTAATTCCTGGAAATTTTGTCCAAAAGTAACACTGATAAAGTGGTTTATTATTTTCTCCAATAGTAATCTTGTATATTTCTAAGACATGAGTATAAATCACAGACTCATTAACAATGGGCAATGAAAACAGAAATGTGCTCTGCTCCAGCTAGCAAAAGCAACATGGAAGGTGTCTATTTCCTCTTCTACACAATAGTTTCTCACATATTTGAAAGGCACAAGAATGTAAAATTACCTGAGTAGTCTCTTTTTCAAATTAAAAATCTTCACCTCCAGTTCAGCCATGATGGCACAGGAGGTGCAGCACAACCGGAAAATGCAGAAGCCACATGGAAGGCCCACATGTGGATCCTGAGTTTTCCTAGACAAGCAGGCATACCACATGCGCCTGCGATCCCAGCTGGCTGGAAGGCTAGAGGGAGCATGGAACAACGGTGAGCTCCTTCAAGGGTCCTTTTCTCTCTCTGTCAATAAATAAAACTTAAAAAAAAATCACATTCTCTCCACACTGTTCCATCCTTTCATATGCCAAGATTTTATTCATTATTAAAGATCTGGGCAAATATTGCTATCTTATGAAAATACAAAACATAAATAAAGCAATAATGATTTCTTCTGTGCTTTAATAGGTACAACCTTAGATTTGACTTCATCCTTCTTCAACTTCCTCTCATTTGTATTATAATTTGTGATCTCTGTGTCTGCCTCCAGGGTATAGACTACATCTTCTCATCCTTGTTCAGGGTTTAGCAGTGTACCTAGGGCACATAATAGATGCTTAGCAGTGTGTCCTAAATTTAATTAAGTCAAAATATACAATCTACAGTTAATGAAACATAAACATTGACTTTAATAGAAAGAGGCAACTCAAATTTATTCTGACTTGTTTGCATATACTATTATCATGCTATTTTTCCCCCCTATAGGCATGTGCACTTGCTGAAGAGACAGAAAGACAGAAAGTAAGAAATCACTTCCTGGGAGGATGGCCACACCACAATCCCTTTCCTCCATTATCCTCTTGCAATTTGGTGCACACAGGCACATACACCTGGTGTGAATTTTAAATTGCCAGATCCGGGACTTGAACCAAGGTCAACTATGTGGGAGTCCAGCACTGTAACCATTATCCAATCCACTGGTCCCATTATAAGACATTTTTAAAATTAGAATTATGAGGTTTTCAATTATTTATTTTTAATTTTATAAGGACTATATAGTCATTGTGGATAAATATTAGAAATACTGTACAAATGAACAAAAAGAAAAATAATGCAGTCTAGTAGCAATGACACACAGCTAAGTCCACTGTTTGAAAGGCTGGAAGCTTCATGAAAGATATAGGTTTGGTTCTGGGCCAACCTGAACACCAGGCACACTTATCCACCTGTAAGGTCAGCTAATTAGGAGGTTGGGGTAAGAGTATTGCAACAGAGAGCAATTCTGGCAATCATACATCTTTGTCTCTATTCCTTTTCTCCTATCTCTTTCCTTATCTTTCTTTCATGAAGAAAAAAAATAGCATTAAAAAAATAAGACTATTGAAAATCCAACTACTCAAAGATAACTACTATTAACATTCAAAAATGGGGACCAGAAGATGGTGTAATTCTTACGTCACTAGATTCCCACCTGGCTAACCACGGTTCAAGTCCTGAACCTGGTAGCTTGAAACTTACACTGGGCACATGTACATCCTTAGAGAAGAATGAAGGAGAAGGAACCACAGCATGGCCATCCCTCGGGGTTTGGGGGGTGGGGATTTCTCACTTCCTGTCTCTCTGGTGAGTGCATGCACGCTATAGCAAAAATCTCTCTTAAAAAAAAACATCCAATATGCATCTTTCCAGACATTGTTCTCAAGGTTCATTCCACACATCGTTCTTAATGGAGAGAACAAGAGAAATGCCATGAAGTCAAGATATCAAGATGGCGAAAGGTAATCTGTGATCAATCAGTCTGAAACTACCATCTATGGGACACTATGAAAAAAGGGATTTATATTTAAGCTTTCTGAACTTGTCTCTTATCAAAGTTTTTCACTGATCATATATACACAGGAAAACACAGAATCAGCTAAAGATTCTAATTTATTTTTATATTATTCTTATTGTTATTCAAAAGCTCAACCAGAGATAGAGAATAATTTGGCTAAATATCTTTAAACTTAGGGTATCTAGTTAATTTATTCATAATATCTAATATCATCAAAAATATATCATAAAATTAATCATGAGTTGGTGTTTTATACTTTTCATTTTCTAATTAATATTATACTGTTTAAACAAAATTCAACAGAATTCAATAGAATTAAGATTAAACTAATTTATGTAGTGTTATCAGTGATATTTAACAATTTTACATTTTTTAGTACTATATATAATTTATTTATAATTTTAAGTCTTGTTAAAGTTCTTGGGTAAAAATTACCTTATTGTAAATGAGATTAGATGATACATATTTTAATAAAGTCACTAATTTTCCATTGACTTTCCAGGTAAATTCCATTATAGCCAAGTACTAATATCTAAGAAATATGCTCTAATAGAATATAGGAAAATGCTTAGCATCCACCAAAAATTTGTAGCATAGAAGCTTTAATTCATTTTAATTATTTGATCATTTTGCATTGCTTTCTACTGATAACTGAATAGGTTTAATATCTTACTCTTCTTATGCAGACACTTTATGATGTTCTTTTGGTCCCAAGCTTTAATTCACCCACTGTCTCACAAATGATCTCCTAAAAAAAACATGATTTTGCAAATGAATCTTCAGAGGTAAATCTGTCTTCATTGCCAAATTGTGATAAATTACTTTCCCAGAAAGAAGAGGAAGGAAGGTAATCCAGATTGTAAAGAGATATCAAGATAATACAGGAGAAAATGTGAACAGCTGATCCCATCAGGATTTAGAAGGGTTTATTTACAAAAGAATAATTACCCACTATGGGAGCAGAGTTTGGAAAAATCACATCTAGGTGCTCACTACTCCAAATTCTAAAATCTGAGTAAACAATAATCCAAATACATGTCACAGACTCCAATTGTCTCAAAAGACACCATGATCTTTAGTCCAAGAAAGGAATAGCCTAAACTAACTGGTCAAGGATGGGTAAGGGAATGCACATTCCACTCTCACTTTCCATTTTCCTTCTAATTTTCACTTAGCTAGAGCCAAAGGATACCTGAGGCATTATAAACTCATTAATTAATCCGCACATGGTGGAGGAGAGTGAAGAATTTACCTTGAAGGAGAACAAAACAACCAGATTAAAATCAAGAGAAAAATGGTTTCTTCATTTTACTGTAAGAGAGCTCAGTATATATATGTTATCAAAGAAAAGGTCAGAAATATATATATATATATATATATATATATATATATATATATATATATGTCAACTGTAGAGGATATACACACTTAGACCAATTCTTAACAAAACCCATAGAGATTTCCCAGCCCTTTATGTGGACCTCTGCCAGGCCATTCTCAAATTCTTCCTTTTATGTTATTTATGAAAGCAGGTTGTCTTCCCTATCTAACTCGTGGTTTATCTATTTAATTCAGCAGATATAAGAAATAGCCATTATGTGCCAGGCACTAATATACGACACAAAAACAAACAGGACAAGTCCATTTTCTCTAAGAGTTTAAAGTACCTTGGAGAAATACAATATGTAAAACTCATAATTTGCATTACTCTAGATAAGTAGAAAATCGTTACATAGAAGAAATAATAAATTATGAGGAGGAATCCGAAGAAGGGTTTAAAGAGAAGATGCTGTGACACCTCTAAAAACAGAATTTCAACTGGTAGTAAAGGAGGTAGGCACATTTTAGTCCGAGGAAATAGCAATGGAGGACCAAAAGCAAGGATCTATGAAAATAGAGCAGGAATGGTGAGACGATCCAGTGCAATGAATATGGGGTACATATGTAGAGGATATAGTATAGACCTTTCATTGCCTGTCTAGTATCTGTTCTTTCTATTTTTGCTTGCTTTTATGAACAGGATTCTCATTTTATTTGTGGTGGAAATAATGCCACATAAATAATATTTCCCAGGCACTTTGCATTAGGGTGACTATGTGGTTTTATTTAGGCCAAATTTGTTGAGTAGGCTATAGGCAAAGATTCTATAAAAGGAGACTTACAGGGGCCGGCAGATGGCAGAGTGGTTATGTCACTGGATTCCTCCATGGTCAACTACAGTTTGAGTCCTAGACTCAGTGGCTTCAAACTCACACTGGGTACCTATGCATGCATCCCCAACGTCCCAGAAGGAGAGGGGGTGAGAAGGGGTTGTGGCCTGGCCATCGCCCCAGGGGGTGATTTCTCATTTTCCCTCTTACTTTCTCTCTCTCCCTGGCAAGCACATGTGCCGTAAGACAAAAAAATATATATATATAATAAAAATAAAGAAATAAATATACAAAGAAATAAATAAAAAGAGTCTTACATCTGTCAGGTAATTCTTCTTTTTACCTTTTCTTTCCTCCTTCCTTGAATATAGATGTGTAGGATAGAGTGTCAGGGCCTCTCTTGTGACCACGAGATGATACATATATGAACATTTGATTTTGTCAGGATTTTGAATCATGAACCTTGTAGTATCTCTTGCAAGTGTTCACAATATATTTTTATATATTTTCTTGAATATAATATGATGAATAGATATATCTCCTTATTCTTTATATATATATATGCATACATATGAATATATACATGCAATGATGTCTGATTTATTCAGAAGCCATCCTAAGTGTTCTCAAAAATGACAAATTTTAGTAAGTAATAGGTCTGCTATAAATAAAAAGCAGGTGTGATACAATACCATTAACAGTATAGCTGCAACAATTTCATAAGACACTATAATAGGGGCCAGCAGGTGGCATGGAGGTTAAAGCACTGGACTCTCACATGGCTATCCATGGTCTGAGTCCCAGACCTAGCAGCTTGCTTTCTCACTTTCCCTCTCTCTCTGGTGAATTATAAACCATGATCAATAAATAAAATTAAATAAATAATTCTTTTTTAAAAGACACTGAAATATACCAGAAATCTCAAAAGATCACAACCACAATTGTGATATGTTGTGAAATGATTCTTAAATTTACCTATAAGAATGGAAGGCTGGGGACCAGCAGTTAGCGTAATGGCTATGTTGCTGGACTCCCATGTAGTCGACCATGGTTTGAGTCCTGGACCCGGTGGTTTAAAACTCATGCCGGGAATATGTGCATGCGTGCCCATGATCCCAAGAGGAGAATGGAGAAGGAATTGCGGAGTGTCCATCCCCCCTGGGGGGTGATTTCTTGCTTTCTGTCTCTCTGTCTGTCTGGTGAGCGTGGGCGCCCTATAGCAAAAACCTCTCAAAAAAAAAAAAAAAAAAAGAGTGGAAGGCTAATGTATTTTGCACACACACCAAAAAATCATCCTATATCCTTATTACTTTTTAATTAAACTAATTACTTAAATCACACAGGTATGTAGTAGACACTAAAGAGGCTACTAAAAATTATCAAATGCATTTTCTATTATTACCCTATGTATCACAAATTACAAATAACAAGTCATAGTAAGACCTTACTCTTTCTAAAACATGTTTTTCATCATTCTTCTTCCCTGTTCAAGAGTGAATTTGCTTATTTCCACTCATTCTTTTAGCAGATCAAAGTGTTTTGGTCAGAATCCAAAGCTCTTCATAGTTCAGTTCCTCACTAGCTATCTAACCTCATCTCTACTCTGTCCAATATCTGTCCTCCCATCTTGTCTCCTTGCTGCTTCCTGAATGCTAAGCGTATTTCCACTTCCCCACATTTCTCCTCTACTTCACATTTGCTCTTGCTATTTTTTTTTTTTTTTTTTTTTTTTTTTTTGGAGAGGTCTTGCTATAGGGCACGTGCGCTCACCAGAAAAACAGAGAGAGACAGAGAGACAGAAAGCAAGAAATCACCTCCCGAGGGATGGCCACGCCGCAATCCCTTCTCCTCCATTCTCCTCTTGGGATCTTGGGCATGCACGCACACGCGTCCTGTGTGAGTTTAAGCCACCGGTTCCGGGACTCGAACCACAGTCGACTACATGGGAGTCCAGCAACATAGCCGTTACACTAACTGCTGGTCCCTACTCTTGCTATTTCTAGTAGTACCCAAAATATTTTCACCCTTTAGAAGCTGCTCATGAAATCTTACTATTTCTTATTCTTGCCAACCACAGCACCTACCACTATAGGAGAAGATTTATTACCAGTTATGCTCTACACAAACTCTTCAATCTTGGATTATATATTTTATTTGTAATCATAATCATAGAATTAATTTTTTATTTTTTATTACCTTCACAGTTTTCAAGACAAAAATGAATTTTTAAAATTTTCATTAATAGAAGGAAACAGATGAGATACTGAGCCATTCATTCACTCATCAAATATTTGTTGAGTACCAATTTGCATTAGTAACTATTTTAGGTGGCTGACATTAAAATATCTGTGAGGAAAACAAAAACATGCGTATGTAAAGCATATTTAATGAGAAGCGACAGATATGAAAAAACATATATGAAAATGAATGGATCATCTAGTAGATTACAAAATAAAATAATACAGAAAAGATAAAAATAAATAAATAAATAAATAAAACAGTTAAGCAAGACATGGGGAATGTAGAACTATATCCTGGTTGAGAAATTTGAGCAGTCAATGGGACTGCTTTTTATGTCTACGAAAAACATGGAGACAGAATAAATAACCCTTTTGAAGAGCTGAACTGTAAAGCGAGAACAAGAGGTACCAGCTGGAAAAGAGAGCAAACCCAGAAGAACCTACTAGTTGTTTGTTAAGTTGGACAGTAACTGAAAATAGGGACTACACTTAATTATCAACTGCAAACAAAAACGAAATATTTTTGAACTGTTGAGCAATGAGAGCGAGACCATACTGGGAGTTAACTATACTCAAGTGAATGACTATTGAAACTGTTCCAAGATACTCAGAGCAGGAAGATCCCATCTTGATTTGATCTTATCAAGGTATATTTGTCTAGACACCTGGAAATCCCAGGACTCTTTTTTTGTTGTTGTTATGTTATAAAAGATTAATACTCCCCAGTCACATTAACTCCCACATGGCAGGCTGCAGTTCAAGTCCCAGATCCAGAGACTTAAAAATTATACTGGGCATATCTGTGTACATGCCCAAAATCCCAAGTGAAAAATAGAAGAGAAGAGATGGTAGGATGGCCATACTCCCTGGGGAGGGTGATTTCTCACTCTCCTTTCTTAGTCTCTGTCTCTCTTCAGTGAGCACACACGCCCTATGGAAAAAAAAATAAGAATAAATAAATAAATGTTAATATAAGCTAAATAAAGAAAGTGAGTCTATGTACCACTACGTAGTCACTGATCTAGTCACTTCAGAGGACTTGTTAAAGATATTCAGGAGCTCCAGGGAATCATTAATATTGTATGAGAATACTAACATTTGTTGTGAGAACTTCAGGCATTTATAATGCATTAGCTTTGTCCTTCACATAAAATAAATGAGAGACACTGGTATAGTAATTTTGGTGATACTAGCCTTGGTGTTGATACTGATACTAGTGTCAGTACTCATGTGTTCAGTGGGAATTCTGAGCTTTTTTTTAATTTGTTTGCCAGAGGGTACATGTGCTCACCAGAGAAAGACAGAAAAATAGGGAGAGAGAGAGAGAGCGAGCATACCCCCATGGGATGTGGTCATGCAACAATCCCTTCTCTTCCATTTCTCCAACCTGTCAGGCTTTAGAGCACATATGCACTCATGCCCAGCATGGTTTTTCATTTAAACCATGCATTTGGTCCTGTGGGATGTTACTGTCTGAAGCACTAACCCACAGAGCTGGTCCAGGCATTCTCTACACTTTCAAGTCTAAAGTGCCAGATGAACTGGGAGGAACACTGACTCTTTTGGCTGAGCTGAACAATGCAAATCAAAGTTGGCCTAGAGAAAACTAGTGTGGTGCTGTCATCACTGTCACCACTGATGATCAGGCCACCAAAGGCAGGGATTCTGAACTAATAACTGGATGTGTTGGCACATTATCAAAAAGGTACCTGTGTCCTACGTCCATGTGCTAAGACTAAGTATAAATATTTAAATTAAATTGTTAACTATAGCTCAAGAACTGCAGTCCACTGAAACTATAATAAAGTACTAAATGAGAAATTATGCATATTCTTAAAAGATCAATCAGCAATGAATATTTCTGCTATTTGAATGGAAAATTCAAATTAAACCTAATGAATATGTAATCTCTTTTGAAAGCTGAAAGGTTTACATCTGCATAATTTTAAGAATAAAACCTACATGGGGTGGGGGAATGGAGACTACACTGTTTTAAACAACACAGAACTGGGGCCCAGCCACAGTGGCATAGGCTATGGGGCATTACTGTGCAATGCTAGAGCCACATGAGAGACAGTAAGTCCAGATCTCTTGTCAACCTGAACACCAGGCACATTCATAGATGTCCCCGTGATTCTCTCTGGCCAGAAAGCTGGGGTATGATTGTGGCATGGCAAGACCCTGTCAGAGGTTGTGTCTCTTTTATGAAATAAATAAAAGTAAATGTTTTAAAAGGGATTCAAAGCTGGTATCAAAATGACTACAGCAGGGCCAGTCATGGTGTTGCAGCAGTAGCACATCCTGCAGTGCCAACCCACGTAAGAAGGTCCTGGCATTGTATCCCAAAGTCTCCTTGTACTCACTGGGCATAAGTGAATATGTGCCTGTAATCCAGGCTGGCCTAGGCTGGCGGGGACCAAGACATGAAGATCCCATTGAGTCTCTCTCTTTCTCTCTCTCATGAAAGAAAGAAATAAACTAAAAAATAAACAACAACAAAAACCTACAGTGCATTATATTGGTAACAATCAGCTAGATTCCAGAACCAGCTCTGACTTTGTCACTTCACTAGCTCAAAAACGTGAATGAGTTACCTGGGCTCTCAGAGCCTCAGTTTCCTCACCTTAAATAAAGATACTAAAAGTAATTGCAATATATGTTTGTTATACGACTGTAAAGCAAATGTAATACATTTGTTTGTCCCTGACATGAAATAAATTTAGATGGATCAGCAGATGACGTAATGGATACATCGCTGGACTCCCATGTAGTAGACTGCAGTTCAAGTCCCAGACCCAACAACTTAAATCTAATGCCATGCATACGTGCGTGCGTACCCAAAATCCCAAAAGGAGACTGAAGGAGAAGGGATTGCAGCATGACCATCCTCTCTGGGAGATAATTTTTCACTTTCTTTCTCACTGTCTCTTCTCTGTGTCTCCAGCGAGCACACATTCCCTAGAGCAAAAATCTTTCTTAAAAATAAACAAAAATAAATTGGGAGACACTGGTACTGTAATTTCATTAATACTGGTGTTGGCAATGGTGTAGGCATTGGTACTGGTGTTAGTGCTGTTATTCATGTATGGTGGTATTAGTGTGCATGTTGGTGCTGTGTTGTGCCAATGGTACACCAGTTTTGGTATTAACATTGGTATTGACACTGATACCACTACAAGGAACAGTCTAAGAGTCTAAGAGTAACTTTTGGAGTAATAGAAGAAGAATTAAGCCCAAATTTTAGTCATCTCTAAGGACTGGACCTACTAAAAAAAAAGATAAAAACAATCCCATCTTCAGTAACTTTAAAGGTGAAGACCTTTATGATGAAAGAGAAATTAAAGCTCCTGAATTCTGACAGTAAAACTATATCAGGTTCATACACGGATAGCAAATTGCCTATTGGGTCAAGATGGGAGTACAGTATTTGCTAAAAATAACCTATGTATAATACCTGAATGAAAGGACAACAATTTAGAGGAAATGAAATGCATGTCTATAATAATATCTAATAATATTCCCTTCAGTCCTCTCTTGTCCATATCAACTCATTGACTTTTTCCTATCTACTTCTAGAGGAAAGAAACCAACTGCAGCCCTGTCTTTTCTTACACTCATTTTCTATGGAAATAAGATTTTATTCATTCTCTTAAAACTAAAAAGAAGTCAATATACATGAACAAAGAATATGACAAATGCAGCACTCAACATAATTTTAAATAGTTTTTTTCATATACATAAATGGTCTTATAATAGGTACAGTCAGAAAAAATGGCTGCTACAAATTTTCATTTATTCTCCTTTCCTTCGCTGAAATGCTGAGAAATAAGAGCATCTGTTAATATTTAAGTATCTTAAAATAAATTTGAAAGATGTAGGATTAAAAAAAAGGCAGCTGCTCAAAAATAATTTCTGGTTTTTATAAAAGCATGGACTTAATTTTTGATATTTTTAGAAACTGGAAAAAATAAGCTCATGGGTTAGACACTTAATGAATGTGTTAATTTTCTCCTGAAAGCTGAAAAAAAGGATTATGACTCTTTTGTCCTGAGAAGAGAGCCAAAAAGAAGACTGAAGTCATGTATTTGGCTAGTAGAGAATGATTGTCTATTTTAGCAGCAGCTCTGCATAACTGATGTAAAAAATTTGACTACCCAAATTATTTGGACTGCTATAAATTTTCTGACTTTATTATATCATTTTTGTCATTATACCCTTAATAGTTATACCTGTTATGATGTTTTTATATTGTTTATACATATCACCACCATTGATATTACACTTTGGGTAGCAACAATGTATTATTTATCTTTTATTCTTTCCAGTGCTTAGAAAGTAATTGTTCATATATATTTTCAGTGAACTAACTGCAGATTCACTATGAAAATAGGTTTGAATGGATAAAATTATCCATTTATCATAACTTAAGCATAAGTTCTATGACTTCTATTTTTAGATTTTTATTGTTTCAAAAACATAGTAAGAGAATTACCTATTTTTTCCTTGAATTGTGAACCATAGCTAATTACCACACCATAGTTTGTGGAGTAAGTTTTGTGCAATGTTTTAAAGAAAACAAGATCAATTGCTTAAAGGGTAAGAAGATTTTGTTTGTTTTATGGTTGTTGTTTGTTTAGTTTTACTGTTATAAGTAGTAAGACTGAGAAAATATTTGAAAATTTAATAAAGATAAGAAATAGAGGATGATGAGGGTATCTACCAAGAAAAAGAAAGCTGTATCCAGGGAAATAACTGAATGGTTTCATTAGAGAATGTGGGGCTAATCAGCATATCAGATCTAAGAAACAAATACTGGATGACTGCTATAGGCTATCACCCATTGTTGCTGTAAAGTGTACCAAGATAAGAGGGTCTGTATAAAAGTGAGTAGCTAATGCTGACTGGATCCTCATTTGTTTCTCTATCAAAAGAGGGGTAGTAAAGGCTTAAAGGAAATCCTGAGCCCATGAACTACTTTTTCTGGCACTACAAAGAGGTGAATGAATATCAGACACTGAGATTTGAAATAACTTTGTTACCAAGCCTGTTGCTCCTGAGGCTTATGGGGAAGCTCAGATTCGGAGGTTAATCTTTTTGGTTTTTTTTTATGGAAAACAATTACAAAATATTACTTATAACGAATGGTTACATCCCGTCCACCCACCTCTGTGTACACACACACACACACACACACACACACACACACACACACTTTGGAAGTAGTATTCAAGATCTTAGCTTAGATCTTTAAAAAGAAACACATGATAGGCCCGGCAGAGAGCAGAGCATGCACTGCTTCATGTTGCCACTGGGCAGACTGAGGTCACATGGGAGGCTTGGATATGATTCCAGAACACCCTGAAAAGCTGGGTGTAGTGCACATGTTATAGACCAAGCTACTCAGGAGGCTAAGACAGGAAGATTACTAGACTAAGGCAGCAAGACCCTGTCTAGGGGCAAAAACAAAACAAAACAAAAACACATAATAATTGTGTGTGACTAATAGTTCCTAGAATTTAAGGTGATATATAATTTTTACTCATCAAGGTCTCTTCCAGATTCTAATCAATTTAGCTACCCTTGATAGATAAGACAATAAAATAAGACAAACTGTATGACTCTTCCTTTCTGCTAGTAAAGCATATAACCAGAAATTATATAGAATTCCAAATCTATTTTAAATAAATGTGTCATTGGATCTGATACAGAACAGATAATGCTTCATAGAATAAAATGGAAAGTTATTTTTCTTTTATACTTTCTAGAAATGATTGTAGAACAATATATCTTATTTCTTCCTTAAATATTTACTAGAATTCATGGGCCAGGTCTGTAGCACAGAGATAATGAACTGGTCAAGAGAAATCAGATCCCACATGGTGACTGCAAAGGTTTGATTCCCTGGTTAGTCAGTCTGAAACACTCAAGCATGTATGACAGTATCCAATGACTATAGGACTGGACTAGTGTGACTAGACCCTTTGGGGGGGGTCATTTTTCATTATCTTCTTCACACACACACACACACACACACACGAGTGTTCATGGGTTCTATCATGAATAAAAATTATTTTTTGCTAGAATTCACTAGTAAACCCATATGGGCCTGGAGGTTTTTTTTTAATATATTTTGAAAAGTCATTAATTTTTTAAAAATTATTTCATTTATATAGGTTTCATATTCTCTTTCTAGTTATGTGAGGTTTTTCTAAGGAATTAGTTATTTAATTTTATTTATTCATTAACTTATTTTTTAAAATTTGACCAGAGAGAGACAGAGAGAGAGAGATGGAGAGAAGAGGGGAAAGAGAGAGAGAGGAAAAGTGAGAAAGCAAGCCACCAGGTCTGGGACTCAAACTGTGGTCAGTCATATGGGAGTGTCCAGCACCTTAACTACTACACCACCTGCTGGCCCCTTATATGAGTTTGAATAGTTCATGTCTTTCAAGGAATTGGCCCATTTTATGTAGGTTATCAAATTTACAGTCATAGAGTTGTCCTTAATATTCCTTTATTATCCGTTTAAAGTCTATAGGATCTGTAGTGATGACACGTTTCATTTCTGGTAGTAATAAATCATCTTTTTTCTGTTTTTCTTGATTAGCCTAGGTATAATTTTATTGGTTATATTGATCCTTGCAATTAAGCCAAATTGTTTTAAAATTATGTTTCTTTATTGATTTCTTATCTCTAATTTCAAGTTCTATTCTAATTTTTATTATTTTATATTTTTGAGAGAGACATTTTTGCTATAAGACATATGCACTTGCCAGAGAGACAGAGACATAGAGAAAAAGCAAGAAATATCCCCCCCTCAAAGGGGATGGCCATGCCACAATCCCTTTTCCTCCATTCTCCTCTTGGAATTTGAAGCACACACTCATACGTGTTTCAGTTTTAAGCCACCAGGTCTGGGACTTGAAACACAGTGGACTACATGGGAGTCCAGTGATGTAACCCTACATCATCTGTTAGCCTCTAATTTTTTATAACTTCTTTTTTCCAGTTGCTTTAGAATTATGCTCCTCTTCTTTTTCTATTTTAATAAGGTAGAGACTTAGGTGTATAATCTTAAATCTTTTCTAGTATATGCACTCAATGTCATTAATTTCATATTTGACACTGCTTTTAATAAGTCCTACAAAGTTTGATAAATTTTATTTTCATTTTCATTTAATTAAGAATATTTTTGAATTTCTTTTGAAACTTCTTTTTTAACCACAATATTTAAAACTTGTATTTAATCTAAAATATTTAGGGTTTTCCTGTTGATTTTCTATTATTAGTTTCTAGGTTAATTGTATGGTGGTCTAAGAATATCTTCATGTATATTTTATTCTTTTACATTTTTGAGGTATATTTTATGACCCAAAGTGTGGTGTGTTTGGTGAATGTTCCATATCAACTTGAGAAGAATATATATTCTGCTGTTATTAGATGAAATATTCTATAAACGTTAATTGTTCAAATAAAAATAGTACTCTTCTTATTAATTTTCTGCCTTTTCAATCTGTCAATTATTGATCAATAGGTGCTGAAATCCCACATGTCATAGTGAGATCCTTGGAGTTCTATCAGAATTTGTCTCATGGGAAACCAGCAGTTAGCGTAATGGCTATGTCGCTGGACTCCCACGTAGTCGACCGCGGTTCGTGTCTCGGACCCGGTGGCTTACAACTCACGCTGGGCGCGTGTGCGTGCGTGCCCAAGATCCCGAGAGGAGAATGGAGGAGAAGGGATTGCGGCGTGACCATCCCCCCTGGGGGGTGATTTCTCGCTTTCTGTCTCTATGTCTCTCTCTGTCTGTCTGGCGAGCGCACGCGCCCTATAGCGAAAAACCACTCAAAAAAAAAAAAAGAATTTGTCTCATGGATTTGAATAATTGTTGTTCTCTGCATGCACATTAAAGATTGTTGTCTTCAAGAACTAACCACTTTATCACTGTTTAATGCCTCTTCTTTTGCTGGATATTTTCCTTGTTCTGAAATCTGCTTTGTATAAAGTTCATATATCTATTTTAACATTCCTCTGAGTAGAGTTAACATGGTATATTTTTCTCCATTCCTGTACTTTTAATCTGCCTTTATGTTTAAAGTATATTTCTAAACAAGGCCCTGGCATTTAATAGAAAGTAGATGAATTTGTCAGATTTACTGCTGAGTGAAGCAAGCCAGGCTATAAAAGAGAGACATTGTATGTCCCCACTTAGTATATACTAACTGTCTGCACTCTGTGGTGGAAACTAAAAGATTAGAGGATACAGAAGCATGGAAAATGGTTACAGATTCTGGAGATAGTGTGGGAAAAGGGTGGGGGAAGGAATCAAGGAAAAAAACAGAGAGGCAAGACATTTATGGTGCACAGAAATGGATCATTGTCTATTGATGATGATGATTATCTGTTGATCTTCAACTGGACAGTAAAGTGTATTCATGCTGGGTAAATTCACTTTACAAGCTGTAGTGATGTACAGTGATTTAATATATAAAAAATTAAAATTTAAAAGTGGTCAAGTATTGACAGTTTTATGTGACTCAATTTAGTAATAATACATAAAAAATAAAGTGGGTTTCTAGTAAATAACACATATATGGGTCTTTTTAATCCATTTTGCAGTCTTTATTTTTTTAATTGGTATAATTTGGTTGCCTATATTTAAAGAGATCACTAATACACTTTGACTAATATCTACCATGTTCATAAATATTTTCTAGTCTTTATCACTTTTCTTATTTTTTAATGTTTTTGTTTCCCATTCTTTTCTATCCTTTCCAGTTTTAATTGGGCATTTTATGATTCCATTTTCCCTCCTCTTTTAGCTTATCAATCATACATTGGAAATTTATTTTAGTATTTAGTATTTAGTATGTTTGCAACATACATTTATAATTAATCTAGGTCTTTTTTCACTTAACACAAATATAGCAAAATATTCCAAATTTCTTCTACCTATCTCTTATGACTTTATTATCATTATTTTCATACATCTTCCTATTATACTCTATGAATTACTGTTATTAATATTTTGAACAAACATTATTTGATCAATTATGAATAATAAAATTAAACAATTTTATTTTATCTTAGTTTTCCCTTTTTGATGCTTTTACTTAATATAGATCTGAGTTTATGACAAATATAATTTTTCTTGTCTTGAAGGACTTGTTTTAAATTTTTTTTGTGGGACCAGCAGATGGTGAATGGCTTTGTTGCTGGACTCTTATGTAGTCGACCATGGTTCGTGTCCTGGACCTGGTGACTTAAACTCACATCAGGTGCGTATGCGTGTGTGCCCAAGATCTTGAAAGGAGAATGGAGGAGAAGGGATTACAGCGTGGCCATCCCTCCTGGGGGGTGATTTCTCACTTTCTGTCTCTCTCTATCACTCTGTCTTTCTGGCAAGCATACATGCCTTATAGCAAAAGTCTATCAATAAATAAATAATTTTTTTTTTTTTTGCAAGGTAGAGCTACTGTGGAAAAAATCGTTCAAAATCTTTTTGTATTTTAGAAAACTTTCATTTCTCCTTTACTTTTGAAGGGTAATTTCACTGGTACAGAATTCTATATTGATATTTATGTCTTTCAACACTTGAAACATTTGTTTGCATTCTCTTCTGCATTGTATTCTGTTTTCGGCTTTTGGTTTTTATAATTTCCTCTTGATGCTTATGGTTTCCAACTCTCTGCTTACATTATATATCTGTTATTTTATGTTAGCTAATTTTTTATTAGAGCTTTTAACTTAATCATAACTATTTTAAATTCCCAATTCAAGAATTCTCAAATTTGTGTAATAACTGAGTTTTGTTTCAATAGTTGCTTTGTATTTTTCAAAAATATTTTGTTTTATTATGTTTGTTGGTTGTTTTTTCTTGCTTTTAGTGTGCCTTGTGACTTTTTGTTGTTGTTGTTATTAAAAGTCAAGCAACAATTATCAGCTAATATAACTGATGCTATTAGGTTTGCTGTTTAAAGTATTATATTAATTTTGCTTGGAGCTGAGCTGCTTTTAATATTTGCTGTAACTATAGATACCAGAGGCCTTAGATTTCTCTAATTTTCTTGTTTGTTTATTTTGTTTTGTTTTGTTTTCCTCTCTCTTTTTATTTTGCACTTCTTAAGAACTTTCTTTTTGTGGGGGTTTTGCTATAGGGGCATGTACTCTAGCCAGAAAGGGAGAGACAGTAAACAAGAAACCACCCCCCAGGGGGATAGCCATGCTGCAATCCCTTCTCCTTCATTCTCCTCTTGGGACCTTGGGCATGCAAACACACACACACACACACACACACACACACACACACACACCCGGCATGAGTTTTAGCCATAGGTCTGGGACTTGAACCACTGTTAACTACATGGGAATCCAGAGACATAACCATTACACCATCTGTTGGTCCCAAGAACTTCTTCTTAAATAGAATCTGTTCTTTGTAGTTGTCTCAGACCTATTGGATCATATAAATGTCAATATGTGTTTTTTCTGTTTTTCTATGCGAAAATGTGTCTTGACTTTTCTGATGACCCAATAATTCAACGTTATTATGCTGGAGACTTTTTATTTTAAGAGGTTTTTGCTACAGGGCGCATGTGCTCACCAGAAAGACAGAGAGAGACAGAGAGAAAGAAAGGGAGAAATCACCCCCCCCCCCCAGGGGGGGATAGCCATGCCGCAATCCCTTCTTCTCCATTCTCCTCTCAGGATCTTGGGCACACACGCGCACACCTGTCATGAGTTTAAGCCACTGGGTCTAAGACTCAAACCTGAGAGTCCAAAGACATAGCATTCATGCACAAGCACCTAGCATGAGTTTCAAGCCACCAGTTCTGGGGTTAAACCACAGCCACCATGAAGGAGTCCAGCAACATAACCATACGCCATCTGCTGGCCCATTTAAGTATTTTTTAACATTACAAAAACAATTGATGCTATTGTAGTGTGGACATTTTAATGCATTCAAATGATGAGATGTTATAGTAATAAAATTTTAAGACTTTTTTTTCCCAAAGGAAGAGCGGATAAGAGACAAGAGAATAGATAAGGGAAAAGGTTGGTCTAGACCAGCATGTGAACCTGGTGGGATTTTCAAGCCCGCGAGTCTGGGATTCAAACGTGGGTTGGTCATATGGGAATCCAGTGCCATAACTACTAGGGTTCATTTTAGAAGTCTTCTTATCCCATACTCATAATTTAATCTTAAAATAACTAATTATGGTATTTTCTAGAGCTCTGACTAGAGTTATGATTTTTGCACAGAGGATTACAGTCATTGCATTAAAGATGGGTGCTGATGCTGAAGATGGTTGGAGGGATGGCAAGACTCCAGTGTCCCTTGTTCAGTTTCCAAAATCATAAACAACAATCATGCCATCAGCAATAGTAGCAGTAACATCTTTGACTTCCGAATTGCTGACTTACAGTTACAATTTTCTCGGATCTACAATGTGGTCAGTGGCATGGATGACAATGACAGTAGGTTCTTTTTCCATTGTAATTTTAGTGGTGGAATCAGAGATAATAGTTTTCCTCGATTGTTCTGGAAATGAATCTACATTTAAGCGTCAATTATTACATAGTATTTAAAATGACTGAGTCTTCTCCTGCACTGATCCTTGACTGGACAACAATGGCAAAAGAAAGCTCCAATGATTTTCTTGAAAATTTTATAAGTTGTAGTTACAGAAACATCATTTGCATTAAAATTTAAAAATATTGGGGCCAAAGGTGGCATAGTGGCTAAGGCACTAGACTCCCACATGACAAACTATGGTTCAAGTCCTGGACTTGGAACTCACAGCAGGTGCATGTATATGAGTGCCCAAAATCCCAAAAGGAGAATGGAGGAGAGGGATTTCAGCATGGCAAAAATCATTTTGAAGAAGATGGAGATGTTGGCAATACGGGAAACCAGATCAACGGACTTATTAGAAGGATGAACTAAGGTATCTACCATGATTTTTTTTTTTTTTTTTTTTTTGGAGAGGTTTTTTGCTATAGGGCGTGTGCGCTTGCCAGACAGACAGAGAGAGACAGAGAGATAGAAAGCAGGAAATCACCCCCCTAGGGGGGATGGCCACGCCGCAATCCCTTCTCCTCCATTCTCCTCTCGGGATCTTGGGCACGCACGCACACGTGCCCGGCATGAGTTTAAGCCGCCGGGTCCGGGACTCGAACCGCGGTCGACTACGTGGGAGTCCAGCGACATAGCCATTACGCTAACTGCTGGTTCCTACCATGATTATTTTTGTAATCTGGTCAGTAAATAGAGTGGCTATTTTCAGACTGCTATATATTGTTGTATTAGTAAATTTTTTGTTGCCTTGTCTCTGCCTTTCCTTACCTATTATGGCACATCTTGGTTCTTGATAAAATTAAGACAAATCTTCTGCAAGACTAGAGTCCATTTTATATTTTGTGAAAATCACTTAGGGATTTATGAAAGGCTTTTCCCACACCAAAAGGCTTAATGTTTCCCCCTTTGAATTGTGCTCAGTAAAATGGATTTATTCTAAGCAAACCTAGTTCAAGGCATTCATTCATGCATGATTTGTAGGCAAGGCAATAAAATAAAGTTTGGTTCACCAAAAAAAGAAAAAGAAAAAGACACACAAATAAAGAGACAAAAAAATGAAAAGAGAAGTATATTATCTGAAAAATAAAATATTGTAAAATGTTCTAGAAAAAAGTATTCTTCTGGACCAGATGGTGGCATGGTGTTTACGGCAGCTGGATCCCATAGGGCTGACTGTGGTGATTTGAGTCCCAGACCTGGGGGCTTGAAAAACACACCTACACAAGTGCAAGTGTGCCCAAAATCTCAAAAGGAGAAATAAAAGAGAAGGAATTGCAGCACAACTATTCCCAATAAGGGATGATTTATGGCTTTCTCTTTCTCTATCTTGGGCAAGCACATGCACTCTAGCAGATGAAAGGGAAAGAAAAAGAAGGAAAGAAAAAGGGAGAAAGAAAGAAGGAGAAGAAAAGAAGGAAGAAGCAAGAAAAAGAAAGAAGGAAAGAAAAAAGAAAGAGAAAGAAGACAAGAAAGATGAAAAAAAGAAAGAAGAAAGTAAGAAAAGAAGAAAGGAGAAAGATAACAAAAGAGAGAAAGAGAAAGAGAAAGTATTCTGCTAAAGCACACATAATAAATCTGCACATTATCTGCCAACAATAGAAAGAAAAATAAGACTGGGTTATCGGAAAAGTCATGATGCATTTTACATTTAAAAAGGCATAGAAAAATATGCCATAACTTTCCCGACAACCTAATATATACCCACATCGTTCTTTTTAATAGACAAATGGCTTCTTATTTGTGTAAGTGAATATATACTTTTCCTAAAAGAGTATTTTGAAAGCTGAAACGTTTTTTTTTTTTTCATTTAACAAAATACTATCCAACTTCAGATAAAGATGTTCCAAAAGAATATCACCTTACTGTGTAGTGGTTTTTCAGTTTTTAGTTGTTAATATCACTTCAGTGACCTTCCGTGTTCTATAGATTATCAAATAAGACAGTCTTATTAAGTAGTCAGCTCAAGGGTAGCCTTTCTACAAGTAAAAAGAAACTCTAGGGGGACCAGTAAGTGACACAGTGATTATGGCACTGGACTCCCACATAGTTGACCACTGTTCAAGTCTTGGACCTCGTGACTTGAAAATGACACCAGGAACATGTGGTTGTATGTCTAGAATTCCAGGAGGAGAATGGAGGAGAAAGACTGTGTGCGGCCATCCCCCCGGAGGTGATATCTCACTTTCCCTCTCAATGTCATATCTCTCTCTTGCAAGCACATGTGTCCTATGGGAAAAATCTAAAATAAAAAAAAAAAAAAAAAATTAAAAAATCCAAGGATAAACTCTAACAATTATTACCATATTGTCATTCTGGATCCAACTTCAGAAATAAAATTAATTGAATTGTGTAAGGATAGTCATTGAAGGTACAGCAGCCCTAAAATGTCCTGGGCATAAGAGATCTATGATCCTGACATGTAGCAGGTTTATGGATAGTGTCTACAAGGACACTGTGCCATTTGATTTAAGAGAGAGTAGAGTTCTTAGCATAGGTTGCAGTGTCAAATAGCTTCTGATCTAGGATATCAAACAACTCTGATACAAAGAAAAATCTGTTAGAGAAATAATATGATTTAAAGAAGAGTTGATATCTTGCTCCTCAGAAGGAATTAGAACAATCTTGTTTGCTTAAATATTTTAGGTTGAAAATTAGCAAGAGGGATGTTAAATATTTTGAGATCTCTAACCTCTTTGAACTATGTAAAAATGAAACGAAACTTACCGACATTGATAGTACATAATAAATACATAGAATTTTATATATCAATTTTTTAAAAAACTAAATGAATAAACTAATAGGTTACAGTAAAGGCGATACTTAAAGGGAAATTTACAGCATACAATGTATTTATTAAAAAAGAAGAAAGACCTAAAGTCAATCATTTAAGTTTCCTCTTTAGGAAACTAGAAAAAGAAGTGTAAAATAAATACAAAGTAAGCAGAAGCAAACAAATAATAAAAAATTAAAGCAGAAATCAATGAAAATAAAAACAGGAAATAAATAAAGCAGGATCAACAGAACTAAGAGATTTTTTTAAAAATATCAATAAAAGTTATAAAACTCTTGCCAGGCTATCTAAAAAAGATGAAAGAGAGGACATAAATTAGTATACCAGAAATTAGAGAATTAGAGAGGGATATCACTACAGAGTCCTTGTTTTGTTTTTTTGTTTTGTTTTGTTTTGTTTTGTTTTCGCATGGGAAAACATTATGTTCACAAACAATGCAAGCAATTCTATGCCCACCAATTTGATACTCTAGAACTGAACCAATTTCTTGAAAGATACTCTGACAAAATATATAAGAAGAAAGAGCCAAAACAAATTGTCTAAATCTATTAAAGAAATTTAATCAATAATAAATAATCTTCACAAACAAAAACCAGGCAGCCCAGATGGGTTCACTAAGAACTCAACCAGGCATTTAAGGAGGAAATTCAACAACTTTTTTATAATCTGTCTAGCAGATAAAAGTGAGATTACTTCCTAACTCATTCTAGGAGGCCAGCATAACTCTAATATTAGGACTTGGTAAGTAAAGAAAACTGTGGACCAATTTCTGTCATAAGCAGAGGTGCAAAATTCCTCAACCAAAAATTAATAAATCAAAAATAACAATGTCTAAAGAAACTATATGCTAAGATCAACTGGGATAATCCCATGTATGTAAGACTAATTCAACATTTTTAAATCAATTAATGTAATCCATCACACTAACAAACTAAAAAGAGAAAAATCACATGATCATATTATGTGGAGAAGTATTTTATGTTATCATATGTGGAGAAGTGTCTGACAAATCCCAATGCACATTTTTTATAAAATTCTCAGAAAACTAGAAAAAAAGGGGAACTTCCTCAACTTGATAAAGAACCTCTACAAAAAAAAAGCCATAGTTAACAGACTTAATTGAAGAAACTTACAGCTTTCTTACTAAAATCAAAACAAGGCAGGGGTGTTCGCCCTCACCTCTGCTTTTCACTATTATATTGGTAGTCTTGGAAAGATGCAATAAGATAGGAAAATAAAATAAAATGAAATAAAGAGATTGGGAAGATATAAATAAACTTATTTTTGTTCACAGAATCCAAAAGAATCAACAAAAAAATCTTGTAATTAATAAGCAATGATAACACACTGCCTTTTCTTCTCCTCCATTCTCCTCTCAGAATTTTAGGCATGTCTGCACATGTACCTGGCATGAGTTTTAAGCCGTTGGATCTGTGACTCAAACTACAATAGACTACATGGGAGTCCAGTTATGTAACCATTAGGCCATCTGCTGGTCCCAAGTTCAGTCAACAGATCTTTCAACAAAGGAGCAAAGGAAAACACAATGAAGCAAAGACAGTCTTTTCAAAATACGGTACTGGAACAACTGGACATATACATGCAAAACAAATTTTAAAATCTACATACCTTCCTTATACACTTCACTTTAATACCACATGGATTACAGAATGAAATGTAAAATTCAAAATTATAAAAGTAATAGAAAACAACATTGGAAAAAACCTAGTCATAGGTATGGCAATGACTTCTTAATTAATTATAACACTAGGAACCAGCAGTTGGCGCAATGGCTATGTTGCTGGACTTCTATGTAGCTGACAGCGGTTTGAGTCCAGGACCCGGTGGCTTAAACTCATATCAGGCGCATGTGCGTGCATGCCCAAGATCCCGAGAGGAGAATGGAGGAGAAGGGATTGTGGCGTGGCCGTCCCCCAGGAGGATGATTTCTCGCTTTCTGTCTCTCTGTCTCTCTCTCTTTCTGGTGAGCACATGCACCCTATAGCAAAAACCTCTCAAAAAAAATTAAATATAATATTAAAGGCAAGAATTATAAAAGAATTCAATGACAATAAATTTCAATAAAACTCAGGACAGCCTCACATCCCAGGATCCAAGCTGCTACAGAGTTGTGCCATTTTGGGGAACCCACCACTAGAGTAGAACCTACATTGAAGACTAATGGCCTACAATCTTCGGATCCCTGCAAACCAATTGAAATCCCATCAAGCTCACACAAGTGGCTGCAGTTGCCATTCCAGCTAGACTGAGCAGTAGGACCATGACAGGTAAGAGGGTGTAGCCAACAGCATTGAGGGCAACTCCTTCAGGAGTCCTACTTTTGGAAAAAAAAGGTGATAAATACCATCACAAAAAGCAAAATAAAATACAAATACATGTGTAGACTAGATACACAAATTAAATTCAGTAAGGAATTGGACCATATCACTATAAAAAATTCGCTAAATTAAAAACATAGTATAAGAGGAAGAAAGAAACAGACTATATAAGACAATCAGAAAATATTTAACAAAGTAACAGACTTTTTGCTGGCGAAAAATCTGATTTTCTAATTCCTAGTCTAATCGTATGAAGTAATATTTTTCTTCTCATAAATTTATGAGATCTTCCTTTTGTCCCCAATAACATAAAATGCCACAGTGCTGTCCTAGAGTGTGAGTCTACTGATTTCATTTTCTTGGGCACTGATGAGGTCTAATAATTTCAAAGCAATTTTCCTGATCATCTGAAAATTTTCTTGAGCTTTTCTTTGATGATTTTCTTTTCTCTCTTTCTTCTCCTGTCAGATTTTTCTAACATAGGTATTAGACCTCTAAACTAGTCATCATTACTTTACTTTTTGTTGTTAATTTTTTATTACTGCATCTTTTATTATACTTTCTAAGGGATTTCCAATCAACTCTTCTGTTTCAACTTTATTTTTTCTGTCACATTTTAATAACATTTTAATATTTTGTTGCTTATGCTCTTTGTGTTATATAGCATGTTGTTCTTTGTCTATGACTAGAATAAGTTATTTTATTTTTCAAGGATAATTTAGGATTTTTTAGATGTCTTATGCTCTCTACATATGCTCTATTTGTTAAATTGTCCTTTAATCTAATTATTGTCTCGAGCCTAACCTCTCATGTGAGAATCTTTCCTCTCACATTGCAGTCACTAGTGAATGCTCCTATTTATGAGATATTTAGGACTGTGCCACTACAAAGCTAAAAAAGAGTTCTGGGGCTTTCTATGTGGTTTAGCAATATGGGCTTAACTTTAGAGTGATATGACTTCCATTTCATTTGGGGGATCTATGTTTTCAACTTCCAATACTTTATTTTAGTTTTATCAGCTTCCCTAAAGAAAATTTTTCCAATATCCTTCCTAGACCTTCCTAGAGTTATATAAATATGTCAAATCTCAGTAACAGACTCTCCAATGTATGTTACTGAGGAAAAAAAAAAAAAAAAAAACTCTCTAAAAGAAAATTATATTTATTCAGTAATGGACATTGCAATGGGGATGTGCACGGATGTGTACAAGAAGGTTAAGAATAAAAGGGTTTTTAAAGCAAAAATAAGGATGATTAAAGAAATCTTTTTTTTTTTTTTTTTTGAGAGGTTTTTTGCCATAGGGCGCGTGCGCTTGCCAGACAGACAGAGAGAGACATAGAGACAGAAAGCGAGAAATCACCACCCAGGGGGGATGGTCACACCGCAATCCCTTCTCCTCCATTCTCCTCTCGGGATCTTGGGCACGCACGCACACGCGCCCAGCGTGAGTTTTAAGCCACCGGGTCCGGGATGCGAACCACAGTCAACTACGTGGGAGTCCAGCGACATAGCCATTACGCTAACTGCTGGTTCCCAAGGAGTCATTTTTTTTTTTTTTTTTTTTTTTTTTTGGAGAGAGGTTTTTCGCTATAGGGCGCGTGCGCTCGCCAGACAGACAGAGAGAGACAGAGAGACAGAAAGCGAGAAATCACCCCCCAGGGGGGGATGGTCATGCCGCAATCCCTTCTCCTCCATTCTCCTCTCGGGATCTTGGGCACGCACGCACACGCGCCCGGCGTGAGTTGTAAGCCACCGGGTCCGAGACGCGAACCGCGGTTGACTACGTGGGAGTCCAGCGACATAGCCATTACGCTAACTGCTGGTTCCCCCAAGGAGTCATTTTTGAACAATCACAAGGGTTGTCTCTATTAAGGCAGTTGCTGGCCAGATAGATTTTCTGAAGTATTGTTTGTATTAGGTTGCAGTGGCCTTTGACGAAGGTTGTGGTTTTTGCAGGGATTTCTGTGATAATTCTTATCAGGTGTGTGTGCCTGAGAACTTTCCCTTTATGGTCTGAATTTCCTGGCTCCATTTCATCAGGATTTGACACAAGTTGACACAAGTGACTTCATATTGGTTCTGTCACCCTAAGAGGATGAAAGTGAAGCAAAGCATGTAAAGAAAAAGTTTATTAGGGTCTAGGTTGAAGACTGCAGCCTGAGCATCACAGTATCAAATCGCCCTAAGTATGTACACCACCTGGCTCTTGTTAAGGAAGAAGAGGTAGAGGTTTGGTTCCAGTTATTTGTATAGCATAGACTACTACTTAGCTATACATTGTTCTCTACAGCATGGACTGAACATTATGCTGCACAGAGGGTAAGGAATACAATGCATAGTAACATTTACGTAATCTACAATGATTTATAGCCCCTGTTAATCTGCTCAAGGGTCGCGAGAAATCACTGAGGTCAGGAGTTTGTAGAATGGTGACTGGTGACTGAGGTCTCATCAGTCATGTTTCCCTAGTTCAAATGAATTTAACATGCCTCACATTCTTTAGGTTGGGCACCAGGCTTTCTATCTCAATTATAACTGTTTCCACAATTCTAATTGCCAGGGTTTGTGAAGCTGATCAAAAATGTCTAGGAGGGGTCTTCATATTCAACATAGGCATTTTCACCATGGTTTTAACAATAATATACTTACTACTAACTATGTCTGGCGTTTCCTCTCCAGAGGAAAATCTTTTAACCTGTAAAGAGGGTGTAATTGTGACAGGTAGCCAGACAGGAATGAGAGTGCAGCCCTGAGATAATAGTAGAAGGACATCTGCCACATCAGTCACAGCTTCTCAGGAATTCCAACCAGACTCCCTGTGAGAAGCCCTTCCTCTTGCCGGCCTCCTAGAGCCAAAAGAGAAAGTTAACTCACCAGGATACTAGGGTCAACATCCTAATTTGTACTGGGACAATAAACTAAAAAGGGCAGTTATTCCAAGTATGGAGGCTCATATCTTCACAGTCAACACCGGCCCTGTGTGATTAGGTAACAGAGGAGCACAAGAGCAGATGGAAGCCTGGGAAATCTCAACAAAGGAAGCGGCTGTTACAGGCCTCCCCTACTCAACATTCATTACCAAAATCCACAGTAAAAGTAGCATCCAATCCATTCCAAAGGGCGGCAGTTGTTACCTTAGCAACCTGACCACCCCAAAAGTCTCTGGGTGTACTTTCCCTTTAACCCACCGCCAGCCTGGCTGCTGGGGAACTATTCTCTTTATTCAGTAAACTCTGCTTTGCTATCCCTTTGGGACCACATTCTAATTCTTCATGAGCATGATACAGAGAACTGGGTTCACTGTTGTTCCCCGCGTTGGGTATTGGGCCCACGCACCCCAAAACTCCATGTCATGATGTGGGCTTTTGGAATTCTCTCACACATTTTGTGATTGTTTATTTAGGTGATTCACTTTGCAAACCTCACTTCTATAAATATTTTGTTACATGGTGCAATAGTCAGTGTTCTGCAGAGATACGGGAGCAATAGGGTACGTGTGTGTACATGTGTGTATACACTTGAAGAAAGAGAGAAAATGAATTATTCTATGGTGATGGCTCACTTAAATGTTTAGACTTACTAAATCCAAAAAAATCAGCAAGGGTAGATCAGCAGGTTGGAAAGGTAGGAAAGTTCTGCATTTCAAATTCAAAGCAGTCTAATGACTAAATAGATTTCATTGTTGCTCAGGGGGAAGTCAGTCCTTATTCTATGAAGGCTTTTAACTAACTGGATGAGACCCACCCATATTATGGAGTGTAATCTGTTTTGTTTAAAAGCCCAGTGGTCTTAATGTTAGTCCCTTTCAATAATAAACAGCTTCATAGAAACATTTGGAATAATATTTTTTCAAATATCATTTTCAAGTACCATTGTTCAATTAAGTTGACACATAAAATTAATTTTTACACATGCCTCTGTATTTTGACTTATTCATGGATCCTTTGTCTACATCCATGTTTTCTGAGATCATAAACTTAAGCATGCTAACATCCCTTTGTCTAGCTCACAGGATTAACTAGATATGATCTTACTATTTCCAAGGTGTTACAAACACAGCCTTTATTTGGTATTTGCCCTAAGGCCTTGTTTTATTGGAAGCCTCCTGGAGTTAGTCTTTTTTCCTGAAGCTCTGTTGTAATGGCAAACCATTGATCTGGCAAGAAACAATGTATATTTTATAACCTTGCAAACTGAACTTTCCTTTTCTAATTTTACTCTTTTTTTGCTAATACCTTAACTAGCAACCACCAGTTCATACTTTGAACTTTGGGGGGAAAATTCCCCTTTATTTGTGATAGAGCATGATGTGTCCACACATGTGAGCAAGTAAGAGAGGAAGATATTGGATCATGGACACTCATGCACATGCCCCGCGTGGATCAGACTACCTGGGCTGGGGATTTGAACCAGTCATCATGTGGGATCTACTCTTGAATAGCACATTTACTTTGAACCAGCCCAAGGTTGAACATGTTAACTTGAAATGTTTTCATGACCCTCTAAAATTCATAGGTATATTTTCAGGTTTTCATTATATCACAGAAGATAATTTTATAGAATGAGTCACCATTATATGTAATATAAGTCGCCATTTGACTGATTCTCATAACAATTTCTTTAAAACATTTCCAGACCCCTAGAACTATTTTCTCACTGACCATCCAGTTCCAAAGTGCCTTACAGTATCACTGCACTTTCAAGTGCTAATTTCTGTGGTATTAGCAATTCTAGAGCATATTATGCTGTTTTCTATTTCTGCCATACAAATTATTGAAAACTTAGGAACTTAATAAGTTTCTTGTCTTGGAGTTCTGAAAGTAAGAGTTTACAATAGTTATTATCACTGGGCTAAAATCAAGGTGTTGTAAGTACTGAATTCCTTCTGGTGGCTCTTGGAAAGAATCTGTTTCCTTTCCCTTTACAACTCCTAGAGATTACCCACATTCCTTGGCTCATGGGTGCTTTCTTATAATTTCAAATCCAGCAACAGTAGGCAGGCTGGTTCCTTTTAAAGTTACCATCCCTCTGAGTCTCTGTAAAAACGCATTTTCGTAACTTTTTAGAACACCTTTATGATTATGTTGGGCCCACTCAGATAACTCAGGATAATCTCTCTATTTTAAGGTTAACTAACTAGTAAACCTAATTCCATAAGAAAATTTTAGTTCCCTTTTATTGAATAATGGAACGTGTACTCAGATTCAGGGATGTGGATGTATACACCTCTGGTAGGCCATTATACCAACTATCATACCATATAATAAGCAACTGTAAAATCCCAGTGGTTTAAAACAACACATTTATTTCTAGCTCTGCTAACAGGCTTGTGGGTGGGGAGGGTAACTAAATTAAGCTGAGTTTGTTGGTCTTAGGTCCCAACTTCAGGTCAAGTTGAGACTTACAAGACTCTGATCTTCCTTGGGCACACGGTTATCTGAGATATCTGAGGCAGAAGCACAAGACAGCTAGCCCACATCACATTTTCTAAACCTTTCCTTGCATCATATCCACTAATACCCCACCAGTTAGTAAAAGTCTGACAATCAAGCCCAACATCTCTTCAGTAGAAAAAGGACCAGCCAGGTGGCACGGCAGTTAAGGTGGTTGGATGCCACATGGCCAATTGCATGATTCAAGTCCTGAACTTGGCAGCTTGAAAAACACATGAGGCACATGTGCCTTCCTGCCCTAAATCCTGACAGGAGAGTGGACAAGAAGGAACTGTATGGTCATCTTCCCTGGGAGGTGCTTTCTTACTTTCCCTTTCTCTCTCTCCATTGAGTGCATGTACCCTAAGAAAGGAAGAAAAATACACTCTCTCATGAATATGTGGGGAAGAGGCATGAACTATTTGATGAAAAAAATAATTTAAACTATCTACCTTACAAAGCAAGGAATTGCAGAAAATGGAGTTAAATGTGTAGAAACTCCCCATTTTTTCCATGCCACATGTATGAATACTATCTAAATCCATTGTGTCCATAACATGGTTTAGCCCAAATTTTAATACATCTCTTTATATTCTCAAGTACAGAGTTTTTGAGTGAATTACAAAGGTAAAACACTTTTTAAAAATAAGTTATTTAACATCCTGCTGATTATCACACACATAGAATTATTTAAACTCTTCTTGAGAAGTATAAGATCCATAAATGTTTATAACAAAAGTATGGTTAAGTAGTCAGGCTTCTGAGAAACTGCTTTATTTTTAGAAATATTATAGAATTGTGTTTGCTTTTGGGACTAATATCCTCCTAAATAAATGCTGATATAAAAGTACAATGCTTGTGTCTCAGTAGTACTTCAAAGTTAAGACAAAATGATCCATGCTAAATGCTTATTTTTGTAGTCCATTTCACCGAAAACCATTTACTCATATTACAGTGATCTACTTTAAACCATTTCTCAAGTCCTTAATTATTCTAACAGTGTCATTTCTGCATACAAAACAAAAAGTGACCATTAGAGAAAATAAGACTGTCTAAAAGAAATAAATTTCTAAGCCAAAGGTAATGATTAGGTTTTTTTCTAAAAGATTGTACCCTAATTGGGCTTCTGAGTTGTATTACTTGTTTCTATTACATATTGAAAGTTAATAGTTTATAATTTTCACAGTATTCATGTGAGCTGTTTGCTTTATCTTATTGCTCAATGATACAGAAAAATTCAGGATATATAATGATTTCTACTATCTTCACAGAATCTAAACAAGCATTTGATAACAGAGTCAGATTTCTTTTTGAAAAAAAAAAACACTTTGATGAAAAATTTTATTGGCCATATCCAATCTACAATTTAGGCAATGACTTGAAACTTTTAAATTTGATTGATTTTTATTTTATTGCTATTTAGCAAGCACAAACCTGTAATTATACTTTTTTGCATTATTTTGAAACCAATCTCAAACTTGCAAAGAAGTTGAAAATATAGTACAAAGAACTTTTTCATTTTGCAAAACATCTTAGTATAAGCATGCAGGTTCTTGCATAAACACACTTATTACCCAGCTTGAGTTTTGACTCCCCACAACAAGCTTCTCTTTCACGAGAAAACCAAACTTGGTCTGTCCATGTAATTTGCTTTGGGAAAGAATAACAAGGAAAGGAAAAGAAAGAAAGAGCTGTAATTATATTTTTTGATTTCTTTTGTAATCACGTCGGTTAAGAACCGTATGGTGTTGTCGTCATACTGAGGAATGTCAGTAAAATTTTCTCCATAAAATGACAAATCAAAATACACTCAGGCATCACATAAACCTGGTTTAGTCCAAGAGAGATCACATATGCCACAGTGGTCCCATAACATCATAATGGAATTGCAAAATTCTTATGGCCTGCTGATGTCATCGCCACCCTAATGCGCAAGGCGTTACTGACGTGTTTGCAGTTATGCAGCTGTAATCTACCGCACTGCACACAACCTGCCTGAGAAACTGCTCTGGTGCAACCTCCCGCCTACACCCCCGGTCAGTCACTGCTGTGCCCTGCTCCCTCCGCAGCAGCCACAGGTACATTCCATGATGTTCGCACAAGGACAAAATGGGCTAAAGTTGCACTTCTCAGAATACATCTCCTTCAATAAGTAACACACGACTGTACCTTTGCTGTGCTTTATGTCAACTCTCAACTCACAATAAATCATATACAGAATGACTTTTCACAACCAAAGTTTGGCTACTGTACATTTTCTTTTCATTAACATACTTAGTGAAATAACTAGTTTACATAGTTGGCAGCAATCTAAATGGATAGCTTGTGCAACAGTTGAAGATGCTTTGAAAGTGTATTTCAGTTAGCCTATGTCCAAACATCTGAAAGTCATTTTCACATTTCGTTACAGTTCTCAATGATACTTAGTTGTGTTCATCTTTATTACTTTTTTCATTTATTTTTAGTTTTTAATTTTACAGGCTAATTTATTTTAAATAACAGATATTAAAATATGTCAGACCTGGGCCAGCAGGTGGTGTGGTAGATCCCACATGACTGACTCAGTGGTCCAAGTTCCAGACTGGAGGATTGCTCCCAAATCCTGAAGGACAATGAAGAAGAAGGGATTGCAGGTGGCCATCCCTTTAGGGGGTGATTTCTCACTCCCTCTCTCTGTCTCCGTCTCTCTATAGTTAGCGCACAGGCCTTGTTGCCAAAATCTATTTATCTATCTATCATCTATCTAGATATAAATATATATACATTATATTTATATCTATATCTATATATAAATATATATATTCATTATATTTATATATAGATATATATATAAAGATAAAAGATAGTGAGCCTTGGGCCAGCCGGTGGCACAGTGTGACACAGTGCTCTGCAAGGCTGGGCCCACATGGGAAGGTCCTTGGCTGATGTTCTAGGCCCTTACTGAGTATGCCGGGCACACGTGGGCACGTGCCCATGATCTGGGCTGCTGAGGCTAGGGCTGTATTGTGTGATAAAAGCCCTATTGGAGATAGCTGGCTCGCTCACTCTCTCTCTTTCTTCCTCAGAAAAATGAATAAATAAATTTTAAAAAATTAGTAGGTCGCAAGTCAAAAAATGAATATATGAGAAAAAAATAGCCTATTCCAAAATAAAAATATGTTTGTTTTCATTTCTGGAAAAATGGTCTGTTTCTGTAACATCAGAGACAGGGAATAAGTATGCCATTAGGACTAAATGCATTTTCTGTAAGGAAACCACAAAGTACTTTTGTGAATAATGTGTTCTGAAAAAACATCTTAAAACTTATCCAGTGGGGAAATCATTTTCAAAGTCAAAGGACAGTGGAAAGCGATGGGCACTGGAAAGTTTTTGTTTGTTTGTTTGTTTGTTTGTTTGAATCTCTATTCAGGATACCTTTGTGTTCTCTCATTCTGGAGTGAAACGAGTTACATACCTGGACCATGCATCAGAAGAATAAGAGAACAGGAATCCTGAGATGGAGCATAAGGTCATGGAAACTGCCACATTGGTATAAAAATATTTGGTTTCCTTTTCATCTGTTCCAGACATTTTGCAGAGACTTTTTTCCGCTGTGGTGTAAGTGTTACAGTTTATAAGTATTTTCTCTCATTTTCTATTGATTCTCTTCCAATAACATATTTGCATGTCAGATTTTTGATAAATACAATGAGTACATATGTTTTGAAAATAATTTTTCCCTCAAGGATTTTTATTTATTCAATGGCAATCATGTACTATATTTCACTTTTGCCTGAGCAAACTGTGCATGTCAATAGCTTTCTTGCTATGTTATGGGAAAGACACAGGAGGGGCAGACCAGTTTAGTTCAGCCATTCAGCTACCAAGAATCAGGATTACAAATACTAAGATTTAGTCATTATCTTCTGGTCACTCATTCAACAGGCCAACATTTATCTAATAACTATCTTCTGCCATAGAATTACAAAACGTTGGCCCCAAGAATACGGTGATAAATGAGACTGCACCTGGGCCTTGGAGTCTAATGGGTGCCTCCATGGAGCAGCCTTCAAAATGCTTGGAAGATTGAAAGTGAAAGTCATTCTATCATGTTCAGCTAATATCCATGAGAAGAGAACATTCACTTTAGAAAGAAGTAAATTGTGAGTCAATGTTCCTGTAAAAGATCAATTAAATATTAATAAATTTCCATGATACATTGAAATCAAGTACAAGGAGGGATCAACATTTTCTGTTTTAAGTCATCTAAGGGTCAAGAATCTTCACATGGGGGGGCTCTATATTTTATCAATATGGAATCCTCTGCCTTTACCTTCCACTCATAAAAGAAGTATGAGAATCAATCTGATCTACAATGTTTGAAATCTCAACTCATTATTTCCTCTTCTATTTCCTTAATTGAGGCGTTTCTGAAATATCTGTCTTAACAGAGTAATTGCCTTTACCCTTCACTTTTCTTTTCCTCTGTAGACATCCTGCACAATTGTCTGAGATAATGGTATACTTCATTGTATGTTTTATTCATTCAAAAATATGGAATAAATATATCCTTTCAACAAGTAATAAAACTGTTCATGTTCCATTTGTCTGATGGATAGCCTCTCTCACTTTTGCTTTTGTGTATCTCAATAGAGTTACCCGTTCATAGTGTCATTTTAAGAATCAATAAATTCTGGATTGATTTTCAACTACTTTAACTTCTTATGCACTGTTATATGATCTAATAAAAGTAAGGAAATGGATTAGTTGTCTATTCCTATGTAACAAACTACTCCATATTTTGGTGTCTTAAAACAACCATAACCACTATTTCACACAATTCTGTGTGTTGGTTGAAAAGTTCATCCCCTGGTTTTGCCTGGGCTTACTTGTATGGCTGCATTCTGCTGGAGATAGTTGGCTAGACAGTCCAAATGGCCTCAAGTACATGCACACAGGAGCTGGTGCCATCTCTCAGCTCAGATACTGTGATTTCCTCCTCTTGTCCTCTCTTTCTCAAGAAGGTTTGGCTGAACTTCTTTCCAATATGGTAGCTTCAGGGTTCCAAGAAGAGGCTCCGAAGCTTCCTATGGTTGAGGCTCCAGAAATCACACAGCATTACATCTGGCACATTGTATTCAATCAAGGAAGAATCAAGACATCCCACAATACAAGAAGGTGGAGAAACCGACTCCAGTCTCTGATGAGTGTAGCAGCAACATCACGTTGCAAAAGGGTATGAACCTAGGACGTGTTATTCACTGGAGAACATTTTTAAAACTTTCTGTACAACATAGAATAGGAATATAATTTTCGGTTTGAAAATAATTTTTTAAACATAAAAGGCTATAGATATGTGTGATATGACTACACATTTAAGACAAGTTTAACTAAAGATTTAATGTGCACATTTCAAACTAAAAAGTTTATTTGTTAATCATAAAAGTTGCATGTATCAGTTAAAACACTGGTACTCAATTAATTGTCTTTTGGAGAAAGTTGGCATAAAATAATTAAGTCATGAAACCAAAAAAAGGATAGCTCCCTGAGAAGAGAACTATTTAATTTGTTCTTCATTTTATTTTGTGGTTTTATTTTTAAACCATCTTAATCTTAGCACAAAGCCATCTGACACAGATAGATTGAGTTGACATAATAAATATGGTAGGCTTTTTTATTTGGTGACACACAATCATGTATTGAAATGGTATAATAAATATATTTGTGACTTTTTTGTGAGATTATTTGTTGTTTTACTCTGGTTCATTTTTATGTTTATTGTGTGTTAACTTGTATCTGCACTTGAAGGTTAAACTCACTTGTTTTATAAATGAAGATACTAAAGCCCAGGGAACTTAAATCAATCATTCAGATTTAAATATTTCAAGCACAACAATAATTTGATCTAAATTCTTAATGTGTTTTCCTTATAGAGAAAGTACATACCCATAATTTCCATGTAAAATCTACTCCTATCATTTACCTTTTTGATATAATAAAGAGGAACCAATGATATCTCCTATAAGCAAGGTATGTAAAGATTTTAACAAAGGGCATGCAAGTATCAATTTAACTTTTATTGTGACTATTACTTATTTTTTAAGAGAGATTATTGCTATAGGACATCTGGCTCCTGCCAGAGAGACTGAAAGCAGAAATAGACCTCTCAGGGGGATAGCCAAACTGCAATTCCTTCTCCTCCATTCTTCTCTCAGGATTTTGGGCATGCATACACAGGTGTCCCGTGTGAGTTTTAAGCCACTGGTCTGTAACTTGAATAGTGGCCAACTATGTGGGAGTCCAGTGACATAACCATTATGTCATCATCTGATCCCATGACTGTTAATTAAGCCACTATTTTTGTCAACAGGTAGAATTCTCATTAAAATGTATGATCAATTAAAGAAGCATGCAGTGCAATCTGTTTTATTAAATTTCTCTTCTCTAAACATAATTGTATCTATTGAAAATTTATTCCATAATCCAACAGCAAAACTTATATGTGTACATTCATCCCAGAAAGATAAATATAAAGACATGCATTGGACCTTATATTGGTGGGGACACTGCAGGAAAAAAAATCTAATAAATTAATTAAAATCTTAAAATTGCTTAATTGATTCTTAGAACAGATCTCATTTTAATTTTAATACAGTACCAAGTTAAATTTCTGCAAGAATCATAGTCTTAAAGATTTTTGCACAGATAAACAAAAAGCAAGTTAATTATTAATATTTTGAGGTCTAAATCAGTGACTGAGTTTTCAGATATATACTAAACAGCATTATCATGTTGGAAATAACTTCAAATCTCATAGTAGATTTCAAACTTATTATTATCTAATATCATTTTTCTAAAACCATTTCATTATGTTTCCTTCGAATAATCTAAAAATGGGAATTTTTCATATTTTAGAGGAATACTGGAACAGGTTTAAATGTATATCAATCTTTCATAAGGTGCTCTGTTAGAAAGCACTTGCCATTCCCTTGGCAGCTTTGGCCAGCTCTGAATATTAAAATGCTCTGCATTTATAGGCTGAACTCTGTTTCCTAATCACTTCTATTCACTATTTTTCATCTAAGCGCTTCTTGGGAACCCACAACTTTCTCTGTCCCATCAAGCATTTTTTCCATTTTTGTGAGTGAACACGATTCTTGGAGCCGGTGGTTATTGTGGTTTTTGGCAGCCCCCTGTGATAGAACTTTATTAGGGTTCCCTGGGCTTCTGGAAATAACTGTTTGCTCTTGGCATCATACACTTAAGGTCTCACTGAGGTTTTATTTTATTTCCGACCCCTCAGTTGATGATCACAGCCCAAGAGATATTACCACAGTTAGATGCTAACCTTTCACTGCTCAAAATAAAAATCTTAAAGTAGCTTCCTCTCAAGGAATAATATAATAAATATTCTCACATATTAACTAATAATACCCCTGAAAGAGAATACCCCTGAAAGGAGAATGTTACTGTTATTTTACGTATATTTTTAAATAAGATAGTGAAGGTATACATTTTTGATAAACCATCTTGAATTAATTAAAAAGAAAAAATTAAGCTTCTTTAAATATGTATAAAATGTAATGAAAGAAATGCCCACGTAAGTACCCTTTTAGAGTATAAATGGTCAAATATATACTGGAAATCCAGACAAAAATAGGTGACAGAATCCTTTTGTCATCCCTTTTCTTAAATTGCCCAATAAACTTTCTATTCCCATTGTAATAAAAATATCAGATTTTCTTAAATAAAAGTAAGTAGTAAATAGAGAACTAAGAATCAGCACCTTAAGGCCAACCCCATAGTGCAGTGGTTAAGCACTGAGCTGAAGATGCCAGAACCCATGTGATCAACCATGGTTCAAGTCCTGACCTTGGTAACTTGAAAAACATACTTAGGTGGGATCCACAGATGGTGTGCGTAATGATTATACGGCTGGACTCCCACGTAGTCAAATGTGGTTTGAGTCCCAGACCTGGTTGCTTGAAACTCATGTCTGGGTCTTGTTCACGTGTACCCAAAATCCCAAGAGGAGAAGGGATTGTGGCATGGCCATCCCCCTGGGGGAGTGATTTCTTGCTTTCTGTCTCTCTGTCTCTCTCTTTCTCTCTGGTGAGTGCACACGCCCCATAGCAAAAATCTCTCTAAAGAAAAAATATTGAAAAAGAAAAACACACTTTTTGGTATTTGTGTCATGCCCAGGATACTGGCAGGATTGGAGGAAAAAGGATTGTGGAATGATCAGGCCTGTTGCAGTGTGCTTTCTCCCTCTCTCTCTTATACATGTGTATGAATCCTCTGGTGAAAAATGAATTAATACATATGTGCCTACATATATAAATCAGCATCTTGCCTAAACAAAATCTCTGGTTTTTTTTCCCCCCTAAGTTTCTTTCTTCCATGAATGGAAGAGACAGGGGAAAAGAGAGACCAAGAATGAGTACCTCAAGCAAAAGCTTGATGCAGCTATCTACCCCCAGCCTCTACCTATACCACAGGTATGTGAGTGCCCAGCATGCTCAGGAAAGTCTCAGCACTAACCATCAATGTTCTCATGTAAGGCTGCCTCATGGAGCAGAGTGGAGCAGAGTGTCTTACTGCTGTACACCGTCCAGCAGACAAAATTTTTTAAAAGGTCACGTGTAATACAATACTGAAGGCAATCATTTCTGTAGTCTTAAGGTGAGAGGTTGGTAAGTTTTAGTCCTGATCCAGCTAGTACGATAAGATTGGAAGCAATTCATTGGGTCACTATATCATCAAAACCTAGTATATATTAGGCTCTTCATACATATTACCTCCAAAACATAAAAGCCTCACAATACTTAGGTAGCTATTCTTCAAACACTTAAAAGATGAGGAAAGTGAAGCTCAGAGCTTAGCTGACAAGTCCACGTTTACATAGTTAACATTGTGTGAGCTTATTTGACTCAAAGCTTACATGCATGTAGACTTCCTTGACACCAGAAGCCAAATCATTTTTTCCCCAGACCCACAGAAAGGAAAATCCAAGAAATACTGAGATCATTTGTGGTTGGTTGAGCAGTGTGGCTTAACAGCACAAGCAAAGGACTGTGAGTCAGGCAATCAGGCTCTTGAATTTCCCCTGAATGAGCTGGAGGACTTCATCTGAGTCACTTTGCATCATGATATCCAATTTGTCATATTTATATAAATAAAAGATTTCAACTACAATGATCTCTAAGACTTATTCCAGATTTGAAGTTCTGAATTACTCTCACACACCCAAGTTATATTTCCCTTTTAAATCAAGAGTTATTTGACTTTAGTTATATTTATTTTTAAGTCACTTATTATAAATATTTGGAAACATGGTAGTTTTACTCCTGAAAACATCTAGCAACAAACTTTCCAAGATTTTCTTATGCTGATATCAAGGGTTATATGCGAAGATGAATGACGTGTGACTGAAGGTGTTTTGATGCGAGTAGTTTACTTCTTATTTGGGAATTGTCAGATCCTTTGGCTCAGATATGCAGTTAAATTTTCAAATCACCATGACAGTGCTTCATTCTATGTATTTTATATAATTCAATGGTTTCGTCACTGGAAAGAGAACTGACATTTATTTAAAACTGGCAATATAACAACAAACCTGTAAATTAAAGAAAAAGGAGAAGGAGAAGCTCACACACAATAAACAGATGTAAGTATATGTCTATGCGCATATGACCTCAAGCATACAGGGGCCCAAAATTTTTATTTTTAAGATTGAAATCCACATTTTGCATATATTTTAAATAAAATAAAATATTCAAACTGCTATAACAGCAATTTATTGTTTTATGTCATTGTAATTGCCTTTTATCTTGTAAATAAAAAGTGAGGCGGGACCAGCAGATGGCATAATGGTTACATCGCTGGATTCTCACAGTCTGCCCTTGCTTGAAATTCACACTGGGCGCATGTGCATGAGTGCCCGAAATCCCAAGAGGAGAATGGCAAAGAAGGGATTGTGGCATGGCCATCCCTCCTGGGGGAGGGGAGATTTCTCACTTTCTCTTTCTGTCTCTCTGTCTCTCTCTGTTTCTCTGTGAGCACACATGCCCTATAGCAAAAATCTCTCAAAAAAAAAGAGAAAAATTTCTAGCTACTCTACAATTATTTATTTTTAAATTACATTTTTTTTTATTTTAGAAAATAGAAAATGCAACAAATAAAAAGAAAAATTGCCTTCACACCCATATGTAAATATAACCAGTCTTTTAATCTCCTGGTTTGTACTATTCTAAACTTTCTCTTTAAAATTGCATACAGAAAATGATTATACAAAGTGTACTTTTTTCACTAGATTTATTTTGTGTAATATCTTATATAAATAAATACAAACTATAATATTCAATGCCACAAAAATATTTGACTATACAGGTTATTCAATTAATTTATTATTCACCATTTAGTGATTTTTCTCATTTTTTATATTATTAAGAATGTGCAATAAACACGGTTAGATCCATCTTTTCTTGACCAATTTTCCCCTTAGAATAAATTTGAAAATACTAACTTACTAGGTTAAACGGCGAAGCAGTTTTAGAAGTTTTGTTATCTATAAAGGGACTCCAAAGTTTGGAGGAAAACATAACTAAAGTATGAGTTTATTTTGGTGCTAAAATTTTGAAACCCATGTGCAGTTTTTCATAGTACACTTTGCCCATCAACTTTTAGAAGACTGCTGTACTGTGAAGTTTGGCTACAGACTTGTTTTTTTAACATTTTACACTTGTACTTATTTCCCAGCGCTTTCCTAACACTGAAATTCTGTTCTTTAAGTAACATTTGAATACTTTGACCACCACATTGACATTTTGTCCATATGTTCGTATAAAACATACAACTCTATGAATTTAAAAGTATTGAATACAAACACTCAAATGAATTACAAAACTCTGCAATCCCCCATCTGATGTTTATCTTGCTCCCTGAAATAAAAGCTTCCTGTTTTTTGATCATCTAAAACGCATTTGCTTTCTCTGAGATTTCTATCGGGAAGGGGCCCACCCATGTTCAGGGAGGGGCCACCCATGTTCAGCCCCCATTCTTTGGTGGAGCTGGCTCCATCCTCTATTTCAGAGAAGTATATGAGTTTATGAATCAGCTTCAGCCATAGGGTGGATTCCATTTTCCCAGCAACAGAGATTGTTTAAGGAATGGAAGGTACAGTCTTCTATTTGAGACATTAAATTAAGATTTGATTTTGTTTTCTTTTTCAAATTAATAGAAGAGGTGATGTTGTTTACATATATGAAAAACCAAGATGATAGAAAGCTAAAACTTCTGTAGCCTCCTTTCCTTCACAACAGGGTGTGTTTGAGTAGAACCAACAGAGGCACTGCCTGCAAGAGATAGGGAAAAGTCAGTGCTTATGAAAGTCTGATCCAGCCATGTTTGGATTGTGAAAAGATTTAATGACATAAATGATGATTTCCTGTTTCAGTTGAGTTTTTGATTACCTGCAATTAGAGACCACTACTAATTGATATGTGTTCAAATCAATTATGGAACTTACAGTATTCTTTATCACTTACTTTTTAGTAATAGATCAGTTTCTGAGTCTTTCAGAATTTGGTGTATCTCTTTCTTTCTTTCTTTCTTTCTTTCTTTCTTTCTTTCTTTCTTTCTTTTAACACAATGTTTATTTCTCAATTCCCTTTAAACACAAGGAATGAATTCTAAATCTTTACAAAGATGAATTAATAATAAGATCCCTCCAATATTTTGTGCAATCACTGTGTTCTTTGTCACTACTGGTGTTTACAGTTTAACATCAAAAACAATGACAGGTTATTTAAAAACCATGCTACTGGATTTCTAGCCTTCCTCTCTGACCAGTTTTGTACTAATCGGCAATGTTTAAAAGTTTGCATCACCAAATCAAAGCAAGGCTAAGGTACAAAACAGCTGTACATTAAACACAAAATAAACAATAAAATTATAAGATACAGCCAAGTTCATAACGAATATAGGTGTTATCACTGTGGATTCTTCGGTAATGTGGTGTGGTGTTTCATTATTTCTTTGTATATACATTCTCTACCTCCAATCACATTATAGATACACATAGTACATTACTCACTGCCCTATCTCTTCTCTCACCCAGGGACACTAAAACAGGTGTATTTTATTCCTAGTATAAACACAGACACAAATATGTAGCAAAATGACAACAATAACATCTTCAATATTATTAAATTCTTATATTACTAACTTTTTCCAATTATCTTTATATGCTATAGCTCCTCCACTGCACACAGACCATAAGCTTTGAAGAGCAGGTTGTGATTCCTACATTTCTTTGCCTTTTCTTCAGTCTTGTCTTTCACAAAATAGGAACTCCATAAAAAATATGCTGATGTATTGGAATGACACCGGGAAATGACATAGAGGAACTTTTCATAAGATAGCTGATGGCCCTAAGAGCCCACAAATCCATATTAGAGGTAAGATGAATTGAACTCCAAAACGCTGCAGGCTACCTTGGCTACAGTATCTCAGAGATTAGTAAAATTATGTCATCAAACAATCACACATAACTTAAACTATAAAATGTAGAGAGTTAATCAGAGCACTATACTAAACTGTTCTGCTTTGGATATGTTATTTTGGTTAAGTGTCTTTCAATTTCAAAAGTTCATTTGTTTTCCTCAGAAACAGAAAAAAGTATTAGAAGACTTGCTGTATTCTTTACATTAAAATTAGTAAATGAGTAGTTTAAACAAATGATTACTGTAATAGGAACTATCTATCTAAAAAGAGTTTCATTTATCCACTTTGGACACATACTTTAGGTAAAATGAGATGATACCTTTATTACAAACACAGAGGGATTTTTACACTATAGCAAGCAAGCCTCAGATTATCATCTGCTTCATCAAGATTTAGTTTTAAAAATGTAGAAAATCGGTGGGTTTATTAAGACACAGAAATTCTGTATGACTGATCCCAGAGTCAAATAACTACTATAAAAATAAGCCTTGAATAACAGGAAGTATATCTGAATGAAAATAAGTTTCTATTACATTAAAACATTATGTAATTTTGTGCAATTATGTAATTTAGCTTACATGCTAAGCATCTTTTTGCCTTTTAAATATGAATATTTTATATTTTTACAAGATATTTCAAAAATATGCAATGTATAAAAAATTTTTTTTGGAGAGGTTTTTGCTATAGGGCGTGTGAGCTCGCCAGACAGACAGAGACAGAGAGACAGAAAGCGAGAAATCACCCCCAGGGGGGATGGCCACGCCACAATCCCTTCTCCTCCATTCTCCTCTCGGGATCTTGAGCATGCGTGCACACGCGCCCGGAGTGAGTTTTAAGCCACTGGATCCGGGACTCAAACTGCAGTCAACTAAATGGGAATCCAACAGCCTAGCCATTATGCTAACTGCTGGTCCTAGCAATGTATAAAAATTTCTAATAATTTCTAAATTAAATTTTAGGATACTCATAATGCCTTGGAGATAACCTTTGATGAAGGTTTTTGATGAAAACCTTCCAAAAAGTTTCTTACATAACTATGAGCTAATTTCAACAAAAAACATATCATATTGTATGTAGTTTTAAAAATTATTTATTTATTTGTAACTGAATCAAGGTTTTTAATGCCAGTGAATGCTTTTCTTTCTTTCGTTCTTTCTTTTTTTTTTTTTAATTTGCCACAGGGGATGTGCATTTGCTGGAAAGAGATAGAGAGACATAGAGGGAGGAAAAGTGAGAAATCAAACCCCCAGAAGTAATGACCACATGCCAATCCATTCTCATTTCATGATTTGGTGCACAGACATGTACACACACATACACATGCACACCAGGTGTGATTTTCACACCACTGGCTCCAGGATTCCAAACACTGAATCAGCTCTGTTAGATCCTTCACCTTAACCACCACATTCTGATTATTTTCGTTTTTAAAAATGTTCTTACTGGAGCCAGCAGGTGGCATGGTGGTTGTGGCGCTAGACTCCCTCATGGCCAACTGAGGTTCAATTCTCAGACCTAGTGGCTTGCTTTCTCACTTTCTCTCTATCTCTCTGGCTCTGGTGAACACATGTTCCCTACAGAAAATTGAAAAAATAATAATAAATAAATTGAATTAAATGGATAACTTAAAAAAATTCTTGTTTACCCAAAAATTATTTTAAAATATTGCCATAAGTTTTTCTTTTTATGTTATTGATAGTAAAGATATTTTTCAAGCAATTTTTTTGTTTAATTATTGAAATGGAAGTTCTTTTTATTTTTTAAAGTGAGCAGATCATTTATAGAAGTATACTTAAGTTATTTGATCTTCTAAAATGTTGAGTTATACTTGCACAATAATTAGGAAATTGCATGTTAAAGTTCAGATTTTAAATATTAGGGTTTGCCCATGCCAGCCCTATCATCCCACAAGTAACATTGGCTATAATTGGGTACCTGTCATTCCCTTTAGACTGGGCATACATTTTCCAACTTGCCACCACTTATTATTGTATTCTACTAGCTCCACTCCACTTCTACATGTGGTTGGCCCTACCACAGTGGGACTTCAGTGAGAATTTTTATGCTTTAATTCATTTAAAGATTATTCATTTATTTCTTCTGAGTAAGTGACAAAGAGAAGGAAAAAGAGAGAGGGTCCTCATGCCATGATCTACCCCCTAGTCCCAGACAGTCAAAATCACATGAGCACAGATGTTCAACATGCTTAGTAAAGTGCTGGGGGAAGTGAAACTTTTTCCCATGTGTGTGCAGTAGTGTTACTACTGCACCACCACCTGCCCCCGAAAATTTTCATTTTAAATATAACTGATTAAATAATGATTTTTGATGTGTTCACAGAGACTTAAGGATAGTCTTAGATTCTGGTTTGCTTATGAAATTCTTTTGTGCCTGTCATCTGTAACTAAATGGGTTCCAACATTCGTTGAGTTCAAGAGCATGTGTAGACCAGCATTTTGGTTGTACATGTGCTGTTCGAGGGTGTACACAGGTACATTTAGTCAAGACTGAGAAGTTATTAGAATGTTTTAGCTGCACAAGAACACTAGTAAATAAAGTCTATCTTAGCATTTCACTGCTCTTAAACTGTTCAAGTGAGCTGATTTGGATAATGCCTGAGACATAGTATATGACAGATATTTTCACAATGAATGAACGAATAGTTGAACAACTGAATTTCCCATGAAAAGATTTTGTTATTGGTACATTGAAGATTAACTGAGAGTGAAGATCAACTCAAACTGCCTAAGAAAATTTAAACAGAGTTCAAGTATTCATAGAGGAAAACAGTAAAATATCAAAGACCTGGTAATGCTTATCATGGGTTTTAATTGCACATGTAAGACAAAATTCACTGTTACATTGACCAAAGAGACAGGCTGATCTGAGAATGTAGTAGATAAAAATGCTATAAGATGATGTTCCTAACAGAAAATAAGACACAATGTTTAGACCACTCACATTGCTATCATTTTTGTGAGGTAGCTCATGTCAGCACGAAAACAACCCTATTCATTCAAAGGCATGTATCCGTAGTACATTTGGTCACCTGTTTTTTTTTTTTTTTTTTTTTTGGCTAGAGAATCAAATTTCACTTGACACACTGATAGTTAGATAAAGTTTAGGAAAAAACCAACATGCCTGCTTGCAAAAATTTTTAATACTAATTTATTGAGTGGAATAAAGCTTAATAACACAGAATAATGAAATACTAAATTCTTAATTACACAAATTAGACACCAAAGGCACAGCGGTAAAATACCCCACTCTGGGAGGCAGTATCATATTGGAAGTTTTCAAGTTCAAGGCCAGAGACCTCACCTCAGTATTCTGGACACATGCTTGTCAGACGGTCTGGAGCTGGCTAAAGGTATGGGTGAATCATGGCATTAGAACCCTTGTGGAGTGAGGAGGTGTGAAGCAATGCTTTCTTTCTTTCTCTCACTCATGGAAGAAAAACACTTCTAAAAAAATGCAAGTAAAAAGCAAACAATACTCACAAGTTATAATTTTTTGACGTTCTCGGACGTTTGTAGGAATGTGAAGCAGACAGAGGTCCCTGTTGCTTGTGATAAGTTGTCCAGGCTGTGTTCCTGCCTTATTCGTGGTGCGTGTGTCACTTCTGGCCCTTCCTATGACTGCACCTTCCCTCCCCCCAGCTTCTTAACTTTTCCCATTCCAGTTGTGCATGCCGAAATCTAGTTACTTGAATGTCAGCAGTTACCCATCTGGATAGCCTTAGCCTCAGAGAGGAGTACCTCATACTGTCCTGGGAAGATGCCGATGCTGTTTCCCCTCCACCTTTCTTTTCTACTTTGTCATTTGTAAAAAGAAGAAACTCAACCTAGAAATTAACTTCCTTCGTTAGACCTCTTCACTACACAATTGTTCCAGTGGCCTTAAAAATAAACTCACCATTCTTTTTCAAAGACCTACATGTAAAGGTGTGGTAAATCTTCTTCTCAGCTGTGGGTACCTAGGTGATTCCTGCTGGAGGCAGAGACGTGCCTGCTTACAATGCACTTCCAGAGGATACTCATGTTTGCACACTGGCACTGGACTCTGATTAGAACAGCACCGGCAGGTCATACCACAGAGAGCAATTTGGAAGGGTTATGAAGTGCTAGATAACGCAACTTGTAAAGTAAAACAACATATAGACTGTGATCTATAACATTTTCTGTCTGAGTTTGGCTGGCTTGTAAGACCATTTTTAATTCCATGGCAATTGACAGTCCTAATAATTCAGATAATTTGAGACTAATGATCTTGCTATATAAAAGGAAAATAGAGTTTGTGTTCAGCAAATGTTTAAAAAATAAGTAAAATATAGATAGATACATAGATAAGAAAAAAGTTAAAAAGAACTGGTGAACTCAAAGAGCCTTGGAAGTATGTCATCTTATGCAATATTACTGCTTTCTAATTTATCGGAGTTACTTAGAAAATGTAATGGCAAAAACATTATACTTCACAACAGAAACAAAAAGCACGTAATGTTTTAACAAACATTGTGAGAAACATTTGGGACTGACAAAAAGACAGATAGGAATGCACAGATATTTCAGATCAAAGAAAATATTTCTATAAAGATGGAATCTATTTTCAAATTTATCTACATAATTAAAGTGAATCCATCAAATTTTTATGGAACACATTTTAATTACAAAAAAGACATAAAAGTTCATCTAGTAGAATGAGAGTGTAAGTACAGAAATATTTTTTTTAATTGCCAGAGAACACTTGGAGTAACCAGCGAGATAGACCAAGAAAGACAGGGAGAATGCACTTCTCAAATGGGTTTGGGCATGCCACAATCCCTTCTCCATTTCCCTATCCTGTCATGACTTTGGGCACACATACACATATGTCTGCTGTCTTTTTCAAGCTGCCAGGACTAGTGTTGGAACCATAGTTGCAGCTGTGGGATTCAGCTCCTTTAACTACTAGTCTATGTACCCTAGTGAATAGGATTTTGAGAACAATTTCTTAAGCTAGTAGATAGTAAAATATATTACAAATTTATAAAAATTAAACTATGGGTTGTGTGGACCAGAAGGGGGCATGGTGGTTGAGGTGTTGGACTCCCACATGGCTGACCACGGTTCGAGTTCTGAACCTGGTGGCTTGTTTTCTCACTCTCCCTTTCTTTTTTTGGTCAAAACTGGAGAATAACGATAATAAATAAAAGTAAGAATAAATAAATCTTTAAAAACAAAAACAAACAAACAAAAAAACTACAGGTTATGATCCAGAAAAGACAGAAGGAAAAAATGGAGAGGTATGAAAAGCCTCAAGTTTGTGTAAAAAAAATAAATAAAAAGGTGACCTTTTAATCAGTAGATTTATTAAATATTCTGTCAGGAAAAAATAATTCTAATATGGCTAAGAAAAGGAACAATACAAGAAAAAAGTTTAATATTTAAAAATTCAAAACAAAATAGGAATTCTATTAGAACATTTGTAGCTTATACAAGATTTTATAGAATAATTATGTTTAGATATATATCTACAAAGGAATTTTGATGCTATCTGATTCCTTTTCTCCCCATGCTGTGAGCTGAATGGAAATCTTAGCTACTGTCAGAAAATTATCTTTAATTCATGAATTCATTTATTAAGAACTGAATCAGCTTAGAAATTAGAAGGCAACAATACTCTACTTGTTACCTTAAGCTGTCTGTGAGTCGGTGCTTATTACTCCCATGGGAAGAAATCCTCAACCAGCAGTCTCAGTGACTGCCAGGAGCAGTGATTTAAGCTGTATGACATCCACTTCCTTCACAAGACTCAGTTTTAGGGCAAAAGTGCCATCTGAGACTGAGAAAGGAGATCGGTTTTAAAGCATTAAAAGGGATTTTACAGAACTAATTTAGAAGCAAAAGGGCTAGCTGTCTCTTTCATTAGGAGTATAAGCTATTCAGAGACTTCATTAGATTATTCTCCTGCATGTGAAAAAAAATACAAATTAAAAATTAAGAAGCTAAGAGAAATATAATAATAATTAAAATATAAGTACAGTAGAATATAAAGCAGATAAAAACAATAAAACATTTTGCTGTGGTTAAAAAGCATAAAGGGTAAAGGGCCTAGCAACTCCCTGTATTTAAAGCAGACTGGCTAAAAGTCATGGATCAGTATTCTGCGCACTCGAGTTATCAAACCAGGGCTTTTCTGTGAGGAACATTTCCTAGTATTTGTAGTCATTGCTCAAGGTCTCTGGACAGACTCTGGGACAGAACTGAGTCACAAACTCAGGACATAACCTAGAGTGACACATTATTTAACAGGGGAAAGGAAAATGTTAAAATAATTCAAGGGCCCTCCAGCTGATGTTGAATCAGATGATCAGATGCAAAACTGGAAGCATTTCCACCCTACCCTAAACACTATAGTGTTGTCTTCTATTCATGAAGACCAGAAAAATTGTTTTATATCAATAAGAAAACAAATTCAATTTTAGAAGTTTTTAGCAGAACTACCTGTCTTTTAGCTTTATGTGTTTTTAATTTACTTATATCCAATTTGAATGTGGACGGGATCTTCTAAACTCAACATTTAAAAAATATGATTTTAGATTGGTTTGTAACTTCTACTCGCAAACTCATGTTCTTTTTTTTTTTTTCATTATATTATAATATGGAAAACATTCAGGAATGTATTCACATAATGCAAGGATAAATGATAATTTCATTACATACAAATTAATTTTTTTCTATTTTATTTGTTGATGATTGGATGAGGGAAAGTCCACCTTGCAATGAGCTTATACAAAACAATTTAATATTTTTTAGTTCAAAATGTCCACTTCATTATATTTCAGATCACAAATGGCTTTACAAATCAAGTTGTATCTCTATAAATGCTTTAAAAAAAATTATTACATGAACCAAACCAAAACTTAAGCTCTTTGAGAATGTAGTGAGGCAATTGTTCAATTTTGCATTGTTGTCCTAATTATTTATACTTTATAATTTTGTTTCTCAAATTGAGAGTTGACCTATGAATTAATGTCCCCAGGAATATTAAAGAAAGTAAAGAAGCCATGATATAATTCTGTTTTCAAAACATGACAAAGAATTATTTCTTTTGGTTTTGGTCACTTTCAAAAGTGTAAAGTTAAGATACTATAATTTTATTTTTTGAATTACTATTATTGTAATTGATGAATCATAACTGTATATATTTATGGGATATAATGTGATGTTTTGGTATATGTATATGATAATTAAGTCAAGCTGATTAGCAATCATCACATCTCTTACTTATCTTCAGCCTGAGGACCATGCTTCTTTCATCCTCCCAATATTAATATAGTTATTGTATTTTGTGAAGAAACGTGTAGATTTAAATAGTTGTAATAAAATATTTCACATTATGCTAACAAAATTCTAATTTAAGAAAAACTGTAATTATGCTGTGAGACATGCATGATATTTATTTTATTTTAATAACATATGAAATCACTATGTATAGTAGGGAAAATGAGTTAGTGCTATTGACAGACAGAAGTAACAGACTCAATACTGATACTAATCACACAAATTAAAAATTATTCTCTCCCTGGCTAAAAAAAGAAAAAAACATATTTTAAAATACATTTGTCAAAATATTATATGTTAAAATATACTTCATTTACATTACTTTTTCCCCCAAGAAAACAGTGATTGTGAGAACAAATGATATCTTGACAATTTTTCTCTTTAAGTTGCAACCCATACTGGAACCAAGAAAACCCAAGAGGACCTTATTTATTCAAAATCTTTGACATTAATTTATGGATGGCATAAATATTTTTTTCTTTAGATTTCACTTATGTTTATATTTGATTCAATTACTATACCTGGTGCATTGAACCAGAAATGTTATATAATTTAAATAAATTAATCTCTGACTCAATTTTCAGCAATGCAGTTAATGGAGAAAAAGAGAAAGTGATACCCATGAAAAACTAGATGGGAAGTAAATAGCCCAAGATTGTCTTTTGAACTGTCATAATATCCCCCCCCACACTACCATATATTTAGATAGTTATTGCTATGGTGGGGGCAAAAGATGTTATTATCCCTATGTTTTAAGTAGGAAGACACTGAGTTCCAGTTTTCTGGCTGTCAAACGTGATCTCAAAGTTTAGGGTATCTGGGAACCAGCAGTTAGCGTAATGGCTATGTCACTGGACTCCCACGTAGTCGACCGCGGTTTGCGTCTGGGACCCGGTGGCTTACAACTCACGCCGGGCACGTGTGCGTGCGTGCCCAAGATCCCGAGAGGAGAATGGAGGAGAAGGGATTGCGGCGTGACCATCCCCCCTGGGGGGTGATTTCTCGCTTTCTGTCTCTATGTCTCTCTCTGTCTGTCTGGCGAGCGCACGCGCCCTATAGCGAAAAACCTCTCAAAAAAAAAAAAAAAAAAAAAAGTTTAGGGTATCAAATCCTGCTGAATCTCCATAAGCTTTTTTCTTTTGTACTAAAGAAAACATGATCTTTCTTCTTTATCCTTTCTTATACCTTCATAAACATGCATTTTCTTCCTCCATTGACATTAATATCTTCACTCCTTAAAGTTGCGGGGTTTTTTGTTTTGTTTTGTTTTTGAGCAAATGATGACGTATGAAAATGGCTATAGTGCCTGTCCTGGACCCAGGAGATCAGAAGCCATATGCTGTGTCCACACGAGGTCACTGAAGTGGTCACATTAGAATGAGGGATTATTCAAGTGTGTGTATTTATTTAAAATTTATGTGGTACTAGGAATAACAATTGGAGAGAAAAAGAAGCATGGAAATTTGTAAAGAGAAAGCAAAACAAATGTTATTTTCAGAGAGAACAGTTGTACATACAGAAAACTTCAATGAATCAACTGAAAAACTAAAGACTACAAGGCTTTAATAAAGTCACTGTGTTTAACATTAGTGTACACGCATAGACATATACACACATGTACATAAACAAATAGCCTTCTTGTAAACACATAACAGCTCATTTCAAAGTGTAATAAAAATAATTTCATTTGGGCAGGTATATAAAAAGACAAAATATCCAAGTAGAAGCCTAACAAAAAGAACATGAAAGAAAGGTTGAATGGATAGTATACCAATATTATAAATATATTTGGTCACCTTTTTCAACTAGACATGCTCATCCTTAAAGTTCATATAGGGAAATAAATGTGTATTAGTCAGAAAATACACAGTTTTAAAAGTGGATGAGAATGTTTTACCCTAGCAGTTGTTAAAAATATTTCAAAACAATATTGAAGAATGTTATACTGGCACATAACTAGATAACACAATAGAAAAAATATGTAAAAGCAAGCAGTAGAGCCACATATACGGTGATTCAGTGACTGAGCTGCCCTGCTATAACAATTAAGAAGAGATGGATTTATTCAATAAATGAGTTTGGTACTGCTGGTAGTTTTCTGGAAAACAAGATCTATGCCACCCCTTTAGGCAAAAATAAATTTTGGTTGGATAAAAATTGTAAATACATACATGAAAGTATAATACTCATAAAAGTACTATAAAAATTTAAGATTATTTGTTTATAAACTCAGAGTAGAGTCTATCTTAGCAAAAATGCAAAAGTTAGAAATCAAAAGGCAAAGGTGAATAAATTTTATCACCCAGATACAAAACATTTCAATCCAATAAAATCAAACAAATCAGCTGTAAATTAGGTTAAAGGGCAAATGGGCATATGCCACTGGATACACTTTTTGACATAAATATGACACCCAGTGGGCTGGTTTCTTTTATACAGAAGTCTTACCAGTCAATTTTAAAATAAGGTCAGCAATCCACGAGAAAAAAGAGCAATAGACATGAAATGCCAACCTAAATAAAGCAAATGTAAATTATTTTCAACATGTGAAAAGTTGCTCAAATCCAGTCATAATAATAAATATTCAAAGCCAAGAGATAGTATCTTTCATCCATCAGATTGAGAAGACCAAAGATTGCTAAGACATTCCATGGGCCTAGGCTGTAGGGAGACAAGCTCTCTCATGTAGTATAGGCAGAAGGATAAATTCATACATCAGTTATGAATGGAAACTTGGAAATATCTATCATAATTTTAAAAAATTTGCTAGAGGGGTATATGTGCTCACGAGAGGGGGAGAGAGAAAGGAGAAAGTGAGTGAGGGAGGGAGCATACTCTGGGGGATGGTGACACCACCATCCTTTCTCCATTTCTTCTTTTGGCATTTTGTGCACACACATATGCACCAGCATGTTCTTCCAAGCCTCTGGGTCCACGACTTGAACCATACAGGTGGCCATGTGGGACCCAGCCTCCTTAACCACCACACCACTGGTTATCTATCACAATTTTGAGTGTACATACCTACAACCAACCATGCCCTTCAAGCAATATATACAAGTGACTTTTTCTCACACACATCTACAAAGTGTGTGTTTATTGTAACACTGCCTGCAATTGCAAAAGATTGGAAGCCACTTCAACATCTATCCAAAGGGGTTTATACTACATGAGTATCCTATGTCCCTTTATATGACATATACAATTTTTGTGAAAAATCAAGATACACAGTGTTTATATGATTTAGAAAACTTTGTTAAAAATTTGTACATATTTTCTCTCTCTCTTTTTCTCTCTCTCTCTCTCCATATATATATATATATGTACATATATATATGTATATATATATATGACACATATCAGTGATTTTTGCATTGTAAGATATAATGAGTAATTACACAGCTCACTATAATGCAACCACTCCCAGCAGCTCAGTTCAACCTCAGATCACCAGTTATTAAATTCTTATAAGGACTGTATGGCCTAGAACCCTCATATATGCAGATCATAATAGGATGTATGTGCCTACGAGAATCTAATGTCATGGTTGATTTGACAGGAGGTGGAGCTCTGACTGTAATGTGAATGATGGGGAGTGGCTATAAATACAGATGAAATTTTGCTTGTTCTCCTGCCACTTACCTCCTGCCATGTGGCCCAGTTCCCAACAGGCCACATACTATACCAGTCCATGGCCTGGGAGTTGAGGACCCCTAACATATATGTATACATTTCATGTGTGTATGTGTGTGTGTGTGTGTGTGTGTGTGTGTATCTTTAAAAGGATGTACAAGCAATAGCTACTAGCTGCCAGCAGTTGGCCTTGGGACAGCAATCTTGTGTAAGGAAGTAATGTCATTAGGAGGACAACTTTTATTTTCCTGTACACCCTCTTGTACCTATGAACTCTGTGTGCATTTATTAATCATTCATAAATAGTTCAGAAAGCTAAAAATTGAGCCACTAAAATGGGTTGACTGGGAACTGAGGGGAGAGAATTAAAAGTACCAGAAGTTTCTATCATCAGCATCTGACTCTGAAGGCAAAGGTCCACTCTTTCTTAATGACCCTGCACAATTTCTGGAAACAGCATCCATCAGGAAATCAAGCAGGGAAATACTGGAAACTGGGGATTTGCTATAAAACTTGCAGCATTAAAAAATTCATTTTCCTTAGTGTTCATAGGGGGAAGACTGAAGTTTAAGAAGTTAACATTCCGCTACGTCTAAGGCACACAGTTATCCAAATGGCGAGGACCATTTTTAATTCTTTGGAAAGATAAGGTTAACCTAAATAAAACAACTAGAGGAAAATTAAAAAAGCACTGATAATTGTAAGAAATGATGATTCTGTGGTACTGGGATAATTGGGAGAAGTATTAAAGGAAAATAAGAATTCAGCTAACAGGATTTGTAAGGGGGCATTTTAGGTGGGGATAAGACAAGAGCAGAGGATCAGATGAATGCATTCTTTTAGTGCTTGGGTGAGCAATAAGAAAAGTGATGAGTTATGAGACTATTTCCTAGAATTTCAAAAAATGTGCTTGGAACTCTTCATTCAAGCAATGTATATATTCTAAAAGTATAAATCAAGAAGGTCAGAAGAATGTAGACAGGCTCTACTGGAAAAAAAATGACAATTACAGTTCTAGCAACTTACATTGAAAATGTAAATAAATAAGTGAGACTACTATGTAAACAGGCATTATTACATAATGGCTGTAATATTCGCCCCTGGAATCAGACCAGGGCTCAGATCCTGGCTCTTATCTTTGTCTCAGACTGCAGCTTTGGTCTTAGACAAAGTACTTAAATGTCTTGATCTTTAGTTTTCTCAGCTGTTAAACAGAAATAATAGTATTTATTTCATTAAGTTTGTTGGGATGAGTCTGTAAACAATACATGCAAGATGCAGTAGAGCACAGCATACAGAGGGGCCTCCACAACTGATGGCAGCAAACATTGTGGACTCTGAATTTGGACTGTGTAGATTCAGTTATTGGCTCTAAGTACTTGCTAACTGGAGACCCTGGGTCATCAGTCCTCTCACTGCCTTGTTTCTCCTAAGAGGGAGGTAACAATGGTGAGCTACTCCATTTGTTTTGCATTGCTATATAACAAAATACCCAAAACTTAGTAGTTGAAAACAACACTAATTTATTAGCTCAGAGTTTTGTAGACCAAAAGTCCAGGATGGATTTTCTGCTTTGGACCCCAGAGGCTGAAATCCAATTTTTAATCCAGGGGTATTTAGGGTATTAAACAAAAGGTTTTGAAATGCAAAACCATGTTTTTAAATGTAAACTGATCTAAAAAATTGATAGTAGCACTGAATGTAATTTGATCAAATAATCTAAGATTCAGCATCTAGTTTGTTTATGAACATCATTCAATAATTATAGAGATAAGAAATAAAACTTTCAAATAGTTCATGGAAAAGTGTAATTAAATTACAAATTTATTTTGGCCCCTGATTTTTTGAAACCCATGTATAGCTTTTCTGTTTTAAGGTTCACTCAGTGTATATCATTACAGTATGCAAAATGAATCTTCCCATCAGGATTTTTCCCATCCCAATCAAAGATATTATAATACCTATTATCTTCAACAGATAATTTTCCATGAAGTTTTTGAAGATCCTTCATACTGGATTTAGTACTATTTGTTGCTTGACAAATTGAAAGATGTATTAAAAATTTTTTAGATAATTCATGGGAGTGGGAGATGGAGAGTGGAGATGACCAGCTGTTAAGGATAGTTCTTTTGGAATTCCCTAAGGTCACCATCATCTATTTATTAGAATCATCATTTCCTATCATCATCACTGTGTGCCCAGTACTGGGTTAGGCTGTTTTGTGAACCACAACCACCTTCCACCATGAGTTTAATAATATTACTAACTCCATTTTACAAATGAGAAAACAAGGTTTGGCAATGAACTGACTTTGGATTAAAAGAGTTATAGTGGTAGAAACAGAATCCAAATTTAGAAACTAATGCATACTTGAATCCAGGTAAGCACCAGAATCTAAACTCCAAGCCAGCAGGAATTTTTTTTTTTTTTTTCCCAGAGAGATTTTTGCCATGGGGCACATGAGCTTGCCAGAGAGACAGAAAATGAGAAATCACTCCCCAGGGGGCATGGCCATGCCCCATTCTCCTCCAGTCTCTTCTTGGGATTTTGGGCACACATGCACATGTGCCCAGTGTGAGTTTCAAGCCTCCAGGTCCAGGACTTGAACTGCAGTCAGCCATGTGGGAGTTCAGTTACTTAACCATTATGCCATCTGCTTGTCCCACCAGCAGAAATAATTATTGAAAAGCTCCCTCAGACAGTTTGGGCTGCTATAACAAATTACCAATGACTGGGTGACTTAAACAATAAACATTTATTTTGGACAGTTCTGGAGGCTGGGAAGTCCAAGATCAGTGTACTAGCAGAATCCATGTCTGATGAAGGCCCACCTTCGGATTCATAAAAACTGTCTTCTTACTTTGCACTCACATGGCAGAGAAAAGAGAGATCATCTCTCTGTTATCTCTTCTTGTAAGGGCACTAAACCCATTATCTTAGGGATCCACCCTCATTCCCTTCCAAAAGTTTCATCTTCAAATACCATCATATTGGGGATTTAGGTATCAAAGTATGAATTCTGGGGGAAAAACATCCAGTTCACAGTAAAAAATTCTAAGGCAACATTTCCAAGTTATTTTCCTTGTAGCACTAAATCTACAATACATTAACAGGTGTTCTGAGAAAAAGTTTGCACAGAAAAATAAGAAAGAAAGAAAAGCTTGCAAATGCTAGATGAAATACTTTTGGCAAAACTTAACTACAGGACCTTTCAAAGAACTTAATATTCTAACATTCACCATGAATCTAAAAGGCTGCTTTAATGTGAGATGTTTCCCAAAATTATTTGACCATGAAACATTTTTTTCTCCCAGAAATATATTAATATCTTAGGAGAAAAGGAGGCCTGCTAAAAATGATTTGGGAAATGCTGTCTTCAAATGATGTACAGATTCATTTTTGGCACTTTAGGCACATATTTGGAGAAACTATAAAACTGCAGAAATGGATCGTATGTGATTAGTAAAGGTCCTTTTACCTGAGGTAAAAGATTCATATCAGAGTTTCGTCCTTTTACTTTATTTTAATTTTTTTTTTTATATTTCAGTTTCTTTGGTGCTTTAGCATTTCTTAGATTCCACTTCTGAAGAGGCTTTATGTGAGTTTAGTAAGAGTCCTATAAATGTAAATTAGTTAAAGTGTCTGGAATCTTCCAAATGAAAGCTTTATTGGTAGATGATCATTATCAATAAGTAGAAATAAGAAGTTATGCATATTGAGCTGTGAGTCTAAGAGTGTATTGTTTAAGGAAGTAGAGGCATTACACTGACAGCAAATTGTACACAAGTTTTCTACCAGATAATATAGAATGGCATTTACTGTCACCACTCTAGATATCTGGGCATATAATATCCGTTTTAATATAGTTTTATGAACCTCTAGAGGTTGTTTTTTCCCCTTCCTCAAGTTAAAAAAAAATGCTTGCAATATGCAGTATTGCAAAAAATACTTAACTTCTTAACAAGTTTATTATGATCATATACTATCAGCAAGGTGGACGTAAATAGGGCGTAAACTAGGAAACCAAACAACTCTTAACAGTCTTTTTTCCAAGTCTTTCATCACAGAGAGAGATTTTCTAATTTTAAGTTTTTGAAAAGATTTAGTTCTACCCTTTAGAAATAACACCGTAGAACTAATACCCAATGCCTTATTTCAAAAGTTAAAGATGTACTTCATAATGGACATACCACAGCACGACTGAAAGCATACTTTCAAATTGAAGTACTGCTGATGTGCCAGATAGTTGGAATTTGTTTGAAAGTACTTTGCTGGACAATGCTGTCTTACTCTAACAACTGTGGACTTAAGTATAAATTCAGACAGTGAATAAATGAATCTCCTTTTTCTTAAAATATTTTCTAAAAAATTAAAAATGTTTTTTAACATTTAAATGTTTTTTACATGTAACACCTGCCATGAGATATGAACAAACCTTCTTTTGAAAGGTTTGTTTTTCTTTTGTTGTTTGTTTGCCAGTGATAGGATATCTTAACTCCTTCCTAACAGTGTTCAAAATTACATTTCCATTCACCTTGATCTCACTTCAAAATCCAAAGGGAAGGCAGAAATCGAAGTTTAAAGGATTCAGGAGGCATAGAGAGCTGAAGTTACAAGGCTTGTCTTCTGTTACTCTTTTCTTAGCAAATTCTCTTTGCAAATTGACTTCAATAAAGCTTCCTTCAATTTCTCTGTATCTGTGTTTCAGTCTCTCTCCCTACCTCCCACTCTAAAATGAAATGAGAGAGAGAGAGAGAGAGAGAGAGAGAGAAGCGAGGGAGAGCACTGTTACTTCATTTTGGTACCTGCAACTGCTGGAATTGAATCCATGTACAGTAAGCAATCATTCCAAGCGAAAAACAGAAGAGAAAGCACAATTGTCAGCCATGAGCTGTATTTTTGGTTCAATCACTTTCACTGCAAAACCCAGTCCATTTATTTCAGTGTGGGTGGGTAGGAGGGAACATTGACGCACCTTGGGGATGCCTCAAGAATCTGTCCGTTTTTCTATTGCCTTACAGTCTCCAAGCGCGCCCCACTTTCTCCTCAGAAACAGATGTATAGCTTAAGGAGATGGATGTCTCCTATTCGCTTTCACCCTTGCGCCCTGTGAACAGATGAGCCCAAGCCCTCTCTCCCAGTCCCAGAGCTAACTCAAGTGCACACGAAACAGCAGAGCAGCCCTGTCCCCATTGATTAGAGTCTGGTTGTCGACTACGTTGCATTGAGAAATCCGGGACAATTCACTTGGCAGGGTTCTTTCCCTCACGCACCTCTGCGCCCTAAGAGCCACTTTTCAAAATCTCTTAACTTCTTTTCCTGGCTGTACTGAGAAAGGAACTTCAGGGGAATGCGTAACGTGGTTAATTATAAAGTCAATGCTGGAAACCTAGAGACTCTCAGACACTGAGAGGGGCCTCCCTTAACCCCCTAGTCTCCGACGGGTGTGCAGAAGGTGCAGCCAGCGTAGGAACTTCAGAGGAGGTGGCAGGTGCCAGGGTGTGGCTGCGGTTGTCTCCCTTTTCTCTTCCAGCAGAAGGAGCCACCTCTGACAGAGAGGGAGGGAGGGAGGGAGGGGGGAGAAGAGAGCGAGCGTGAGAGAGAGGAAGAGAGAGAGGAGGGAGAGGCCGGGGGAGGGCGAGGAGAGGAGGGCGGGCGCCGGGGGAGGGGGAGCGGGGCGCGCGCCTGCGAGGCTCAGCTCACACGCACGCCGCCTCTGTTTGTACACAGTGCGCTCCCGGCCGCCGCTCGCTCCCCTCCTGCTCACGCCTCATTGTTCTCCAAGTCAGAAGCCCCGCAGCGGCGGCGGCGAGAGCAGCGCGAGCGGAGCGCACCGCCAGCCGGTCTGCCCGGGTCCGCCTGCCCGCGCGGAGCCCAGTCGGCCCGGCATCCGCGCCCCGCCCGCCGCGCCTCCGCGGGACCCGCCCGCAGCCGAGCGCTGAGCCCGCCCGAGCTCACCCACCTCCGCGCGCCGGGCGCAGGCCGAGGGGGAGGAAAGACTCCTCCGTGGTCACCACTCTTTCTCGCCCTTTCCAAGAATTTGTTTAACGGAGCGCTGCGGGAAGAAGACGTCTTCCCGAATTCTCCAGCAGGGGCGGGGTCTACTGCTGCCCTGCGGAGCCGCCTCGGCTACCCGGCCCTCCGCGACGACCCCTGCCCGGCTGGGTCACTCCAGGAGACGGGATCATGAAGCGCTTGCTAGCCGCCTGGCTCTTGGTCGGGCTCAGCCTCGGTGTCCCTCAGTTCGGCAAAGGTGAGGCGGTGGGATCCCGGCCGCTAGGTGCAGATCGTGCGGGGAGTCCCCCGGGAAACGCCGCTCCGGGGGCCAACGAGGGTCTCCCAGGCGAGCTAGTTTGGGCGAGCGCCGCGGGCGGCGAGGAGGAGGCGCCGCGCCCTGGGTGCCTCGAAAAAGTGCTCGCAAAGTCCTAACCGAGTGCGAGGGACTGAAAAGGCGGGGAGTGCGGGACCCCGGGGGCACCAGGCTGAGAGCCAGGCTGGAGCGGGACGGAGGGTGGCGGGAGGGCTCGGCGTGGCCGGTACCAGCGACTCTGCGGCTCTTTCGGCCGCCAAGTCGCCACGTGAAGCCTCCCCAGGCAGTGCGGGCGACGCTGGCTGCAGACGTCGGGCGGGGCTTTAGTGAGGGGCCAAGCGGGAAAGAGGGGTGCGCCGGGCATCAGCTCGTCGGTGCGGGCATAGGCAGGAGAGCCGCAGGGCCGAGCCGCCGGGGTGCGCTGCTCTGACGCAGAACCCGGGATGGGTGGTTTGCAAACCCGGACCCCGGGCTGGGAGTTTGGGCTGCGGGTGAGGGGAACTCAGGTCTGGCAGGTCACTCGGGCTTTCTCCCGCTTCCCCTTCGTGAACGCGCAGGGTCGATTCTTGTAACCCCCGGGAGCTCTCCTCCTCTAACCCCGCGGCCTGGACCTGCCCTCCGCACTCGCTCAGTGTCAGAGCGCAACTCCTGCCGCCAGCCCCCGCGCCCCCGCTCGGAAGAGGAAAAGTTGTAAGAGCTGGTCTGCTCGTGCTTTCCAGGACTTGCTTGAAAAAAAATAATCAAGTCTTTTAAAAATACACGACTTCGACAGGTCTCCTGCTGAGTTGTTGAGGCGACTTTCAGAGCTTGAGAGAGGTGTAGCTGGTCAGCCCTTGCCCTGGTCCGGACCTGCGTCTCGGGGACGAGTTAATGCCGGGAAAGGGCTGAGGGAAGGACAAGGGGCTCTGGGGGAGGCGCGAGGAGCTGCGCTGGGGGCACTGTGCCTGGGCTGCGCCGGCGGCCCCCTTCTGCGGGAGCCGCGGGTGCTAGACTCCTCCGCAGGCGGCTTCAAGTGGAGAGCTGAGTGCGCTACGGGGTTGAGAACGCGGTGCCTCGACAAAAGGCAGCTGCATTAAAGGATGCGTTGACTCGAATCCGTTTGAGATTAGAAACCGCATGAGTATTCTACATCCTCTCTCCGTGCCTCCATCCATCCATTTGCGACTGTTGGCCCAAGAAGCCGGGTGCTGTTGGCCAGATGCCCTCGAAACCCCGCCGGGAGAGACCCGCGCCCCGGCCTGGCGTCGGCGTCCCTCCCACCCCCAGTTCTGGCTGTTCCCCAGCCTGTAGGCGTGTGGAGGTGTGTGCCTCGCCTGTCCTTACCAAGGTCCCTTCCAGTTACCAGGCTGAGGCAGCGCTCAGCTAAAGGTGAAGGAATGGTACTAGGTCCAGCTCGGCCTAGTCCCCAGCGGTACGGAAAAGACAGCGCTCCCGTGGCCCACCTTTTTTCTTTCTCTGATTTCCCGTCTGAATTCCTCTTGCACTTTGATCTCTTAGCAGGAAGGGAAGGAGAAGAGCTGCCGGCACTCCTCTCCTCCCCTCTCCTCCCTTCTCCGCCTCCGTTCCCACCCTAAACGCAAACGCACACACACACCCCCGAACAAGCACCTACACTGTGCCGCGGCCGCAACAATCTGTTCCCGCTCCGAGGTGGAGGGCGGCGGGAGTGGAGGAGGAGAAAGTGTGTCTAGCGTGTGTGCCCGTGTTTGCCTCGCTCGGTCTGCTTGCAAAAACCCTGGGGCGCGGCGAGTCCTGGCTGTTTGCAGCCGCGAGCTCTGTCTAGGGCTCAGCTTCCTTCGCCAGACAAGCCAAAGGCAGAGATGATGCCTGGGTTTTCCGTTCTGGTCCGCCTAGACAATGCTCAGGCAGCTGTGTACTCCATGTTCTTCAATAGATTTCTCATTTTCCAGCCAGCCGGTGGGGAGAGGAAGAGAGGGCTTTAGGAAAGAATCGGACATTTTTTTTTTTTTTTTTTTTTTTTTTGCATTAGCTCTTTTGACTAACTTGCCCCCTATCAATTTTTTTCTTCCTCAGCTCTGCAGAAGGCAGAGGGCAGCGTGCGTGACAGCTTCAAACAATTAAACTTTGGGCAAACTTATTGACGCCAGCGTTAACACTAAGAATTTCCTCGTACCCTGCCCCCTCATCCCAGCCTCCATCATTTAGCTAATACAAACGTCTTTTAGAAACTGGTGTTTTCCCTCTGTGTGGGTTGCAATTTCCATGCATTAATGCCTGAGATTTGATAAGGATATGTAACGCCTTTTATTAGTCCTCTTTATTTTAAAATTAAACCAATGGATCAGTCAGATTGAATATTTTATTAACTCTTAAATTATTCATCGTTATGGGTTGCTCTAAAAAATTCAATAACATGCATACAGTTGCAGCAAGCACGTGATATCTTATGCAATCTGTCCCTGTGCCTGCAGTTTGTGCCTGAAGTCTTTAAGCAAATGGCACTGTCTAAAAATGTCTAGACATGTCCTAAATACTATGAATCATTGGCATTTGCATTTCCTTTTTTTTAGACTAATGGCGATTTTTAGTTAATTCTACATGAGAACCGGTTAATAGCTGAACAATCTCACTATCACACTATGCTTCTATTATTAGTATAGCAGTGTTTATGCTTAAGTAGCAGGTTTTTGTGTTTTTTACTATTATTGCACATTACTGTCCTCATTACCTAATTTTCATGACCATTGATTTTATAACTTAAAAGTAAGTGGCAACTTCAGATTCAAGGTGAGACATGTAAACATACTGTGAAATAGTGAATTAAAAATAATAATCAAGTGAAAATAAAGTATCCTGTTCTGACAATTTGACACTAATGCAAGAATCTTGGCCATATTATACCTGTCATGATACAACACACAATTTATCCATCTGGTCCTGAAAAAGTTTTTCTGATTATTTCTGAAGTGTGTTCTTAAAATGGAAATTTATTTTATTTTAAACTTACATAGCTTTAAGAAAACAGTTATAGTAACACAAAAATAATGGTGAGAAAATTGAAATGATCTATTCTTTCTTCTTTGGTCTTGAGGTTGGCAAGATCTGTCAAACTAGTATAATGAATTGCACTTTTGAACACTTCTCTAAATTAAAACTCTATTTTTATTTTTATTTTAGATATGTTTCTAAAGTATCTTAAGCTCATTGTTTATATCAAACATGTACTCAAGGTCTAGGATACTTTTAATGTTTTAATAAAACTTGCTTTTCTCTCTTTAGAAACATATGATTTTTCCTTCTTGGAAAATTATCGCAGTCTAAGGTGAAAGAATGAAATATGCATAACTAAAGTGGCATAGCTACTCAGTAGCATTAATGAAATACAAGTTTGACAGTCTTCACAATCTAAATTGGTAGTCTAAACTCTTCATTTCTTTGCTGGTAATTTAGATAATGTTTTTAATTAGGTAATTCATTCGTAAAACTTTTCAAAGTGTTTTGAGTAATGGGATGGACTGTATCTGATCACTTATATACCATTTTAAAAAACCTGCCTCGTTCAAGAGTTTCCTAAAGTCTGAGAAAGTATTATGATTCTGTTATTTGTTGTTTACTGCACACATTTGCAGGTGCAGTAGCTTTGAGTAAGATTTATGTTGTAGTAGGTTCATTGTATCCTTGCCAAAAAAACAGTGCCGGCTCCAGAACTCAGTTTAAGCCAGAAGTAAATCATAATGAGTAGGTACTGAGTAAAAAATAGCAAATTTTGCAAATATGTAATTAGTGCTATGTCTTCTATCATAGCTAATCAGTTTACTTTTTTATTTGCTAAGTGGTTGGAAAACTGATTATTATGGAAAAAAAGTAGAAAATCAAACCCAAGCTATTTCTACTCATTTCTTATCTGTGTGCTGAGAAAGATGCCTCGCATATTTCTTTCTTTCTATTTTTTTTTAAAAATCATAGCCCATAGAATGATTATACTATCTTCTGGTTAATCAAAGAAAACATGCGTTTATAGACAGAGTTTAACCGCTGCCCATGTGAAGTGGAGTAATTAGTAAAATGTTTCTTGTGGTTTCCTAGGTAATAATGATAGAAATTAAATAATTTAAATACTTAAACTGAGTGAATTACTACTTGTCACTGAAGATACTTTCAAAATGTCTTTGATTTGAGAGAATTGTTGAAGGGAAAAGTTGACTAGAATCAACTATGCCCTCACCAGCAGGTGTCAGGATAATCAATACAGATCTTTCACTGGGGGGAAAAAAAAAGTAAACTAGTAAATGCTATTTGGCAACTCTACACAAAGTGACTTTCTACTCTCTTGAAAGTGTTGTTAGTTAGTTTTCAGCGCTTCCCGGAGAAAGTGAGGGGAGTGAGGACCTCCTGCTTTTACCAGAGGATTTAAATTTGGAAACAGAAGTTATTCTAAGTGACAAAGACAAGCAAGTGAACCCTAAGACAGAACCAGTTTTTCAGGGGTCCCCTAAGCACCTTCCAAGGAAATACAAAGAATTCTGAGGTGCTTGTAGCAAACATATTATTACTGAAATTTCTAAGCATACTTTCTAAGCTTATTTTCTATTCCAACTATAAGTTTCATTAACAGAAATGCTGTAATATTGATTTACATGGATATAGACTCAGCTCTGGAGATGAGTACATATATTTATTCCTTCCTTCCTTCCTTTAGTCCCTCCCTCCCTCTTTCTCAGTCTCTCTCTCATTCTTTCTTTTAACTGCCAGAGGGCACATGTGTTCACTAGAGAGAGACAGAGAGACAGAAGAGGGAGAGAGAAAAAGCACCCCCACCCTGTGGTGGGACATGGTCACACTGCAGTCTCTTTTTTCTCTCCAATTCTTCATCCTGTTGAGATTTGGGGATTGTAAGCACATGTGCCCTCTGTGTTTTATTTTTAAGTCTCCAGCATTGGGATTTGAACTGCAGTCACCCATGTGGGGTCTGGCTCCCTTAACCACTAGGCCATAGTTATTTTTTTGTATCATGATGGTAAAATATATGTTTTTTTGGATCTTGTAAGTGTCTAAATAAGTTAAGTCATGTGGCCAAAAGAGATTAGATTACTTGATAAATAAAGCTTTGCCATTGCCCATTTCAGCCACAATTAAATCCTTATATATATATGTATCAGTAACTGTCAGTAACTTAATATCATTTATTTTATTTTTAGTTGATCCTTAACTGGTAATAGTGCCTTGAAAATTAGTTGTGGCATCTGCTCATATAGCCTTTAAATCTGTGTCACAGAGTCACCCTTTCTATCAGTTCCCTCAGTGTTTCAAACAATACTGGACATCATGCTAGCCTGTTTACAGAGGTGTTTTTTTGTGTCAGTCTTCCTAAAATAAAATTATTTCTCTCTCTCCAGCTCCATTTCTTCCTGGCTCTCTTTCCCCCATTTCCTTACTAGATAACAATCAGAGCATGAGAAGCCACCAGACAACTGATATGTGATACGGTATTCTGTGACCCTTATGAAAAGGTCACAAATCTACAAAATGTTGTGAAATGTACAATTTATCTTCTGGGGGTGTGGAGAAAATGATAATATAAAACCTCTACCTACCAAATCTTGAGGTTTAAAACATGAATGAAAATGAATTGAGTTCTGAATAATAGAACAACTTGGGGTTTTACACATTGATTTGATCACAGTGTCCTGCCTAAAACTGTCAACTGAGCAGTAATTTATATCCAACCTGCTCTGGAGAAGTCCTTTGGCTTGAAGCTTCATCCATGTAGCACATAGCTGTGACCCTGGGAGAAAACGTCAGAAACTACTGGCCACTTAAAATAAATGTCACATGCAGGCCTTTGATTAGTATTCTAGAAAAGACGATTTCTCTTGGCTTTCAAGTACCTGGGCTCTTTATAAACTATATTGGGAAGATGAAAGCCATATGAGGTAATAGGTCAGGTTTAATCAGAGCAATAAAATATGCCAGCTGTTTTACAAAAAGGAGAATACAAAACTATATGTAAAAGCAGTGATACCTTACAGTGTAAAAACTGAAACATTATTATGTATACCTGTTTTGGGAGAGGGGCAGAGTGTTTTGGGAGAGTACAAGACCAAAAGGCATGACCACGTGAGAGAATTTTAAGATAGTTGATCCCGGTATTTATTTTCATCTTAGAGAAAGGTTTATGGTAATATGTTCAACAATTTTTGGGTACAAAGGCAGTGAAATATATACATAATTGAAAAAAAAGATTTTGCCAAAGATGCTTAAGCTTAAAAACCTGCTCAATAGTGAAAGAGTTCAATATCTGAAGAATTTACTAATTTAGAAATTTTATTTTCTCATCATGCCAGGAAAAATGTTATATACTTTTATTGATTTTTTGCCTCCTATAAGTAACAAATGAAGATATTACAAAACACAGTATTCAATGCTTTAAAAAATTATTTTTTGCTATAAGGCATATACACTCACTGGAGAGACAGTGAGAGACACAGTGTGAAATCACCCCCACCCCCGGGGACATAGAAACTCCACAGTTCCTTTTCCTCGATTCTTCTCTCGGGATTTTGGGCACATGCGTATACATGCACATGCAAGTTTCAAGCCTCTACTTACCAAATCCTAAGGTTTAAAACATGAATAAAATGAATTGGGATCTGAATTGTATATAGATAGATAGATAGATATATGAATGTGTATACTTCAAAATCAATTCACATGGATCTGGAAATCAACTGCAGTAGGCCATATGGGAGTGCAGAATCTTAACCACCTCTTGGCCCCACAACAGCGTGCAATCAAGTCTATAGAAAAAAAAAAAAATAGATCTTAGAATGCAGACAAGATGTTCTGCAATGATTTGGTTATATTTTGGAAGATGTATTGCTATTCTGCTTTAAATTATTTATTATTATTATTGTTATTAAGGATCAACTGTGTAGAATTTGTTCAACAGTAGATTTATAGTGTAGGAAATAGAATAAGAGATTTAAGTACAAGAATTTAGAAGAAGGCTTTTTAAGTACTAAAGCACTTTTGAATGTAATTGTTATTTTGGTGAAAGGCCATTGACTTAGCTTTGCTTTTCTTCCTTTTTTTTTTTTTTTTAATAGTTCTGTATCAAACTGATCTCTTTTCAAATAAATGTAATATAGTATAACATTCCATAAATGGAAAGGCCAGTATTTTAATCTTTTGCTAGATCATAATGTACTTGAATTGGAGATAATCTCTAAATGGGGTTAGGCCACCATGCATTCCTTAAGGTTTATGCTTGGTATTTTACAAAGTGGTTTATTTTGGGAATGCAAATAATCCTTTAAGTCTCTTCTTGTACTTAGGTCAGTATGACCATTTAGATTTTACTGATACTGGAGATTATATGAGGTCAGCCAGGGTAAAATGGGCTTAGGACAGTAGCAGAAAAGTCCAGACCAGTCAATTGGAACACTGAAGACCATTTTATAATTTAAATTGACAAGTCCATTCCTGTAATGTAAAGCAAGTTTCTATAGAGATGAATCTTGTCTATAATCACATCTATAAAGTCTCTTCCCATCACATGTTGCTCTCACACTGCTAATTGAACTCTAATTTTATTCACACTTTTTTTTCCTGTTTGCTTATTCATCTTTATCTTCCTATAGATTAATTTCTATATTATAAACCCTATTTTGTTTTTAAAATGTCTACAGATAAAACCCAAATTATCATGGACAAGCTTTGATGTTTATATGCAGGTTGTTGCTTTATGTTTCCTACAGAGCTAGGGATTAGAATAGGGCTAAGCCAAAAAACAGAATCAAACAGCAATAACTACAAAATCCGGAACTGGCACTCAGTATATGTCGAATTGAATGAAGTTCTTCCTTTTGCCCACCCTCTACTCACACACATCATTGTTTTTTTAAGAAGTACAAGGGAGTCTTGAGGAAGTTACTAGAGGGACCAGATGGTGGCACAGCAGCAAACTACGAAGCCCTGCAAGGCAATTCCATGTGAAAAGGTCCTTGGTTCAAAGGAGGTCTGGAGACTTCCCTGATTATGTGGGGCATGAGGCATGTCCTTGCTGGTGATCTGCTGCTGATTGAGGCTAGCAGTGGATCAGGGCATCTAGACTCTGTTGGGGATGCTCTCTTTCTCCTTCCTCTCTTGCTCATCCACCTTGTTTTTGCACATTTTAAGGAGCAGTATGTATTTTTTATATTAAAAAATAGGTCAAAAATAGTTTAGGAAGTATAGAAGTTTTATTTCTTGAGCTTCATTATGTAACCATTTCTTACAATCTGTGTGGTAGAATGAGCCTTCTTTGAAGATATTCTCAATGCTGCTGCAAGAGCATTGTTGAAAATATGATATTAAAGGACAATGAGGATGTAAAGTGTTTTCTACATTTGTTATGAATCTCCAATTTTAAAAAAAGCTACTTCTAAGTGATAGATTCTTTCGTTAGATTCAAGGTTCTAGCATTTCTGGCTAACTTTAATTTTGATCTTTCAGGCATCGTTCCGGTTTTTATCTTTCTCTTCTTTACCATACACACCTTGCTTGACAACTTGACTAGAGACATCCATTCTGATACCTCTCCTAAATTTGGTAAATAAGTTTAGTGTATATGACTGTTGAGTGGATATATGTGTTCCACTCTTTTCATTACCATCTTTAATTTTCACAATGACCATATGAGACAGGTGCAATGTGCTTTCACATTCACATGAATGAGAAAATTGAGATACAGAGAGGTGAAGTCACTTCCCAAATTACACAGTTGCTGAATTGCTCCTTAGAATTAGAATCTGGTTCTAATCTGGAGTCGGCCCTCTTTACTGAATAATGCTGTGTCTCAGTGAGTGACACATTCTGTAGATCATGAAGATTTTTTTTTTTTTTTTGAGAGGTTTTTCACTATAGGGCGCGTGCGCTCGCCAGACAGACAGAGAGAGACATAGAGACAGAAAGCGAGAAATCACCCCCCAGGGGGGATAGTCACGCCGCAATCCCTTCTCCTCCATTCTCCTCTCGGGATCTTGGGCACGCACGCACACGCGCCCGGCGTGAGTTGCAAGCCACCGGGTCCGAGACGCGAACCGCGGTCGACTACGTGGGAGTCCAGCGACATAGCCATTACGCTAACTGCTGGTTCCCATGAAGATATTTTGAAGTGATTTCATTATTTGTAAAATGCATATATCATGTCTGACTACTATTTAACTGATATATATCTTGAAAGGTTATACTTATTTTTTCGGGACAATAATTTTAAAATTTTAAATTTAAGTTGGTAAAGCAGCTCTTCTGTTTCCACATTCAGAAATGAAGGAGTATGCTTCTTTGGTCAGACAGAATCAACATACCCTTCAGAATGTATCACTGGTAAAAATAGTGAAGATAGAAAAAAGAAGAGGAGCACTTGGGAAGTGATTCAAACACATGTTCTTTTAAATCTTGCCCTTTAATTTGATTTCAACATGGTTTTTAGGATTTACTTGGTTTTCTAAACTATTCCTCTGTGCTGTTTCATTGCTATCCAATGGGATGGATAGGCGTGTGCTTTCTCTGTAATTTTCAGATACATAATATAGTACAAAGTGATTTTAGAGGTTAACAAGGTTTTTATTTCTGCTAGCCTAATGAAGGAATTTAATTTGCCTTACATCCCGGCCTTATTTAATTTTATTTTTATGTAACTCCATTAAAAAATTTTAGCCAAACCAAATGGTCTCAAACCATGTTAGCTAAGGGGGCGGATAGTGGAACAGAGGTAAAATGCAGTGCTCTGTGAGATGGACCTATCAGGGTTTGACTTGGAGACCTCCCGAGTATGCCTGACATGCTTGACTCACTAACCTGGGCTGCCTGAGGCTGGGAGGTGGGATGCAGTGCTGAGATGCTATTGGGGATGTGACCTCTCTGTCCCCAGTTGTCTCATCCATGGAAGAAGTAAGGATGCTTATAATATATATAAGCTAAAAACTCTCTGGTTATTTTAACAATTGTTTACTAAAATATTTCTCTTTTTTTTTTTTCCTTTTTTTTTTTTTTTTTTGGAGAGGTTTTTTTCACTATAGGGCACGTGCGCTCGCCAGACAGACAGAGAGACATAGAGACAGAAAGCGAGAAATCACCCCCAGGGGGGATGGTCACGCCGCGATCCCTTCTCCTCCATTCTCCTCTTGGGATCTTGGGCACGCACGCACACGTGTCCAGCGTGAGTTTTAAGCCACAGGGTCTGGGACGCGAACCGGGATCGACTACGTGGGAGTCCAGCGACATAGCCATTACGCTAACTGCTGGTCCCACGAGTGTGTAACTCTTTAACAATTGGCATTCAGCTTCCTGGAAGCTCCCAACACTGTTTCTCATCTCTATTTTTTAGATACATAAAGCCAATGATATTCATTAAACTTTCTCATCCCATGAAATTACTTAGCTACCAGTACGTTAAATTTCTCAGATTTTTTTCATCTCTAGCTAGAATTTTCTGCCTTTCACCTTTTCTCACTCTTCACTCACTGAACCTACTCTAGGCCACCAATCTACTTTCCAGTTCTTACAGTCTCTCTTCTTTCCCAGCCTGGTCTCTGTGATTATTCAAGAAGTACTCAACCATTTATGAATTTCTCCAGTCTCTGATTTCATCCATTTTGCTTCACTTGCCCATATGATTTTATCATTTTATTTTTATTAGGTCCCAAACTAAGAAAGTTTTTTTTTTTTTTTTTTTTTTTTTTTTTTTTTTTTTTTTTTTTAAGAGGTTTATTGCTATAGGGCACGTGTGCTCACCAGACAGACAGAGAGAGACAGAGAGACAGAAAGTGAGAAATCACCCCCCAGGGAAGATGGCCAAGCCGCAGTCCCTTCTCCTCCAGTCTCCTCTTGGGATCTTGGGCACGTGTGCACACATGCCTGGCGTGAGTTTTAAGCCGCCAGGCCCAGGATGCGAACTGTGGTCGACTACTTGGGAGTCCAGCAACAAGCCATTACGCTAACTGTTTGTCCCCTGAACTAAGAAAGTTTTCAAAGTCCTTTCTCCATCCCTGACACTAAGAAAACTAGAGTATCATCCAAATGTACTAGGATACATAGGTCAGAAATCTCCGTAGGGCTGAAAGATTGAATCGGGGTATTAAAGGGAATAAATGGGAAAGACAAGGAGTGAGGATCTGAGGGAAATTATTCTGGAGGCCTTGTAGCCTTGTGTTCTACTATAAGTTTGGTCATTATAAATTAAGAGTATGATCCTATAAGTTATGGCTGAGGGAAAGTAGAAGACAAGATGATTAGTAATCAAAGAGTCAAATCACTGAATAGCCAGGTGTTGGAAAAATCATCTATCTATGTTGGCATTAAAATCATGAAAATTTATGTCATAAGAAATGTTGAAGATGATGACAGTAAAACAGGAATAGAAATCTTCAAAGAATGAAGGATGTGGTACAGAGATGAGGAGTAATTATAAGGAGGAGTGGGGAGTAGAAATATATGGCATGAAATCAAGACCTTTTTTTTTCTAGAAAGGAAGGAGGGAGAATATTCTCTAAGTTGTGTTGAGGAAGAAGACAGACTCATACCACATCTGCAGACCTAGACATTATGGGAGAGATAACAGTATCCAGTTTTAGAGGGTTCATGGGTAAATAGGGACTTGGAAGATAGCTGGTTTTCTCTAGAACCAGACAACAGATATCACAGGCTAGTCCCAGATATTCTCTTTGATAGTCCTATACTATAGTTTTTAATACATTATCATAATAATAGCTATCACTAAAAGCAATACTTTTAGTACATAAAATAGGTGACATATACAAAGCTCTTTTAAACCTCGCAACCACCTCAGGGTTGTTCTTATCCTCATTGATGGATAAGGATTAGACTTAGAATAGACTAAGTTACCAGAACTCAAAACTAGGTCTTATAGATCCAAATCCAGGAATCTTTACACTGTAGCACAATTATGGAGAAAAGCCCCAGATTCACAGAAGGGTCCCTTCTAAATTTAAAACACAGCTGAGGATGGGAGGATTTCTGCAGTTGTGACCTGACCTATTTTATCCTGTTCAGATAGGCATGTATTTTGAGGTCTGCATAGTTTAGGTTACTGAGAATGCCTAATATGTCTGTTTGGTGGCCTTAATTCTTACCCATCTTTGGGTCATCTGTCCTAATGGTTATTACTTGAAAACAACATTATTCCCAGGGGAATACTTTTTTTTTCTTCTTAGTATACTCATAATTGTGCAACCGTGTATACAAAGAATTCTTTTTCCTCACATTTACATGTTTCCAATATTTGTAAACCATAATGTTTCTTCTTTAGTTTCTGACATGCTGAAGTCGCACACATTTTTTTTTTCTTTAATCTGTCCTTGTAAGCCATCCCTTTCATCATTTCAGTTGTTTCATTTGGAATCTGTCCAAGTAGCCTACATATTTATTCAACAGGCTTGCCAAAAGCTCAACAGAGAATTCCAGGGATATGCTTCCCTAAAATGCTATAACACACATTAGTCATCTTTTATCTTCAAAACTACATTCTTGTTAGTGTATTTTACTAGTTATTTTATTTTTTTAAATTTAATTTAAATTTTTTTCCCCTATCAGGCTAAACTTTTCCAAGTAATCAGTAGTGAGGTCATGCTTTCTTTCCTTTTTTGTTTTTTAAATATAATTTTATGTTGCATTTGCCTCACTGGAATTTTTTAAGTTTTTTAATTCTGTATTCAGTATAATTGCTATTACTATTGTATGATGCATGTTATCATCACTTGGATCTTGGAACACCCTAACTTTATTTACTACAAATGATATTACTGTGCTATTCATTGCTAATTTTATGTCATGTACATATCTGAAAAATAATGCAATGCACAAATTTCTATCTTTAGCTTCTGTTATTTCATATTTGTTGTTTTTTAGATCTTTAAAATATTCATTATCTTCTTGAAACTATTATCTCTGTCTAGTTCTATAGATAATTTTCTATTTATAAATCCATATCTAACAATATTCTTTAATATGTTGTCATTTTTCTACACTCAGCTCATTACTCAGTTTAAACTATACAGTCTCAGAGAATCTCTCTGTGATTGCCTTCAGTAAGTAGCCCATGCTGGACCACAGACACACATGCATGCGCATGCACACACACACATGCATACATGTGCTCACACACAGACACACACATGTCATACCCTGTTATTCTCTAGTACCCTACTCTTTTTAAAGTGATATCACCTTTCTAAAATTATATGAATTACCTATTTCGTTTCCAGTGGATTGTAAGCTTAATGAGGGCAAGAACACCTACTTTGTTCCCTAAGATGTATTCAGTTCTAGGCCCACAACTAATATTTGTTTCCTGAATTTATGCATGCACGTGTGGATTAAAAACAACTCTGCTGGTATACAAATCTTTCGCTGGTTAAAAAATGTTTTCCTTTGATAGACCTATTAACTTATTTAATAAATTCTTGTCTATTTATACTGATAAATTGAATTGTGAATCATGGTACAAGTGATACATTTTTAAATAGCAATAAATCCTCTCAAAGCGGCAAACTCTAAAGTTGACTAAATAAATGGCCTACTGTTTCCATACCTGTCTAATCTATAAATGCCTTAAAAGTAAGATGTGGGGTTTATTTTAAATTGTCAAATTGTAATAAGATGGTTGTGATTGTTTATGAGATAGAATGCTTTAAACTGTCATTTTATCACCAAGGGTTGACAATAAAAGTATGCACAACAAAATCAAAGCCCTCCTGGTGGTTTTAATTGTCAGGTGGAGGAGCTGCAGGTAGCACATTGATCTGCTAATTGCCCCAGTGCCCTGGCAATCACTCCCATAAGCTCCACTGCAGTAACTTTCCTCCAACCAGGACTTCATTCTCCCTTCTCACTATGCACTCACAGCTGCTGAACCCAGAAGTAGTTGGCAGAAGGGAAACCACAGCACCTGGGAGCTGTGTCTGCCCAGGAGCCCAGAACGTTTGAAACAGCAGTGTTGAGAGTTGTTTGTGTAATGACAGTCTGTATGTCACTGCAAACTGCTGTTTTTTCCCCTTTAGGCGACTATACTTCTCTCTTTCTTAAATGCCCCAATGATTCTAAAACAATTTATATGCTTGTGACCTCAGTAATTGTGTGATTTCCACTCCTAGTCTGAAAAGTCTAAAAAAAGACATCTCTCTCTAAAAAGACACGTAGTACAAAGGAACTGTGTAAAGACTGTAAAATCTAATAGTTTGCTCATTTTTTGTCATATGAAAGAAACTTGGATCATTTTTGTGTTTTGCTTTTTGTTTGGGGAAGGGCAGTTAATTCCTTTGGTAAATAGGATAATTTTTTCGAGGGACTTCTATACTGTTTCCTACAGCAACTATAGCATTTTTGCATTTCCACCAACAGTGCCCAAGTGTTCCGATTTCTCTATATCCTTCATAACATTTGTTTTCTATTTTCTTTTCTTTCTTTCTTCCTTCCTTCCTTTCTCCCTCCCTTTTTCTTTCTTTCTTTTATAGGGCACATAAGCTTGCCAGATAGAGGGAAAGAAAGTGAGAAATCACGGTACCAGCAGTTAGCATAATGGCTATGTCGCTGGACTCCCATGTAGTTGACCGTGGTTCAAGTTCTGGACCCGGTGGCTTAAACTCACGCCAGGCACATGTGAGAGAGTGCCCAAGATCCTGAGAGGAGAATGGAGGAGAAGGGATTGCGGCATGGCCATCCCCCTTTTGGGGGGTGGGGGGTGATTTCTCACTTTCTGTCTCTCTGTCTCTCTGTCTTTCTGGTGCGCACACGTGCCCTATAGCAAAAACCTCTCCAAAAAAAAAAGAAAGAAAGTGAGAAATCACCACCGGAGGATTATGACCACACTGCAATTCCTTCTTCTCCATTCTCCTCTTGGGATTTTGGGCACGCACTCACATGTGCCCAGCATGAGTTTTAAGCCACCGAGTCTGGGTCTCTAACTTGGCTAACTACATGGGAGTCCAGTGACGTAACCATTACAACATCTGCTGGTCCCTCTCATTTTCACTTTGATTTGTATTTTTCTAATGACTAGTTATGATGAACATCTTCCCATGTGCTTATTGATCATTCTTATATTTACATGGATGGGAAACATCTGCTTAAGTCATTTGCCCATTTTCAAATCAGATTTTTTTTTTTGTTATTGAGTTATAGGAGTTCTGTATATATTCTGAGTATTAATTCTTTACCAGATATACGACTTCAAAGATTTTCCTCAGTTTGTGGGTTGTCTTTTCATTTGTTGGAAAATATATTTTGATGTGCTAAATATGAAGTCCAATTTGTCTATTTTTTCTTTTGTTTATCTCTGCCTTTGGTGTCATATCCCAGAAGTCATTGCCAAACCTAGTATATGAAGCTTTTGACTTATGTTTTATTCTAAGAGTTTTATAGTTTTAGGCCTTACATTTAGGTTTGATCCACTTTGAAGTGTGTGTGTGTGTGTGTGTGTGTGTGTGTGGTTGGTGCTAGGGAAGGGTCCAGGTTCATTCTTTTGCATGTGGATATCCAGTTTTCCTGGCATCACTTGTTGAGAAGACTGTCCTTTCCCCATCGAATGGTCTCATACCTTTGTCAAAAATCATTTGACCATATATAAGGGGACTTCCAAAAGTCAATGGAAGAAACCAGGTGGTTATGCAATGATGGAGCAACTGAACCTTTTGGGAAAAGAAACTGGGTTCACATTCTGGAACCTCTCTGAGCACACCAAATGCACATATGCCTGTGATCGAAATTGGCTTAAACTGGGGGTAAATCATGGCATGGGGACTCTTTTGGGGGTACCTGTCTCTGTGTGTGTATCTCTAGTGGAAGAAACAAATAAATAAACTTCAAAGTTTGTGGAAATGAAATTAAAAAATAGTTTATTTAGATGCAAACAATTTTGAAATGCATGCATAGTTTATTCTCAATTCACATTTTTTGCATAAACTTTTTGAAGACCTCTTGTGTGTGAAGGTTTATTTACATGCTTTCTATTCTACTCCATTGGTATATATAACTGTCTTTAAAATTTTTTTATATTACATTTTATCACATATATCTTTACAATGTATAACATTTCTTTTTCCAGAACGATTACCATGAATATCAGTCAAGACAAAGACATTACTATTCACATCATTAGCAATAAATAGCTTCTCATTTTTTCACATTATTATTATTTTATCCTTCTTATTTTTTTAACCATTCACTTGCTATACATTACTTGGCATGTAAGGAGAATGTACCTAACATGAAATACTTCTCAGACCAGTTGAGTTGTGAATACTATACATATTTGTATTAACAGGTAATAAACCATTTCTGTGTCCCACAAATGACGTGCCTATTTTTCTCCTGCTTTCCTTCTCTATAATCTCCCCCCCCCATTCCACACTGTCTTTAGCAGCCGTAACTATTTTCACTGCTTTTATGCCCTTCAATATTTTAATTTTTACCATAGAATGTAGATAGTCGATATATATTAAATAGATACATACAATATCTTTCTTTCATAGCCTGACTTGCATCACTCAGCAATAAATCTTCTATATTCGACCACTTTATATCAAATGCCAGGTTCTTCTTGTTTGTTTATTTTTTTTTTTAGGCTGAATAGTATTCCATAGAGTATATGTGCCACACTTTTCAATTCATTCATGTGTTTGTGGACATTTGGGTTGGTTCTATGTCTCAGCAATCATGAATAATGCCTCAATAAACATTTGATGTGCAAGCGCTTTTCTGACTGAGCGTTCTCCTGTCCTTTGAGTAGATACCCAGAAGTGGGATTGATAGATCAAATGGTAATTCTATTTGTAGATCTTTAAGGAACATCCATGTTGTTTTCCACAGTGGCTGGACCAATTTACATCCCCATCAACAGTGTAGGAGAGTTCCCCTTTCACCGCAACTCCGCCAACACTTACCACCTTTTGTATTTTTAATCTTCATCATTCTGACAGGGGTTAGGTGGTATCTCATTGTGGTTTCTATCTGTATCTCCCTTATGATGAGGAATGTCGAGCATTTCCTCATATGCTTTTTGGCTGTTCATGTGTCTTCCTTAGAGAGATTTTTGTTCAGCTCATTTTCCATCTTTTAATTGGAAACCAAGGGTTTTGGTTCACACTATTTACTATGTCCTTTGCTGTGCAGAAACTTCTTAATCTGATATAGTCCCACTTGTCTACTTTAGGAATTATTTCCCGTGCTTTGAGTGTCTTATTTAAGAAGTCTTTGCCTACTCCAGTGTCTCCCAGAGTTTCCCCAGTCTTTTCCACCAGTAGTTTTATAGTTTGAGATCTTAGGTTCAGATTTTTTATCCATTTTGAGTGGATTTTTGTTAATGGTGAAAGATGAGGATTCAATTTCATCTTTCTGAAAATGCATACCCAATATTTCCAGCACCATTTGCTTAAAAGGTTTTCCATTTTCTACTGGATTGACTGGTATCCTTTGTCAAGGATCATTTGGCTCTAAGTTTTGAGGGTTATTTCTGGGGTCTCTATTCTATTCCACTGGCCCACCTGTCCACCTGTCTGAGTTTTTGTTTTGTTTTACCAGTACCATGCTGTTTTAATTATCACAGCTTTATAGTGTATTAGTATATTTTAGGATCAGGGAGTAAGAGGCTATCCACTCCACTCTTCTTGTGCAGGATTGCTTTGACAATATGAGGTCTTTTATGATTCCAGACAAATTGTAAGATTGTCTTTTTTAGATCTTGAACAATGTCTCTGATATTTCAATTGGAATTGCATTAAATGTGTAGATTAATTTGGTTGTAAAGGTCTTTGACTTCCTTAGTTAGATTTATCCCTAGGTATCTTATACATTTTGTGGCTATGGTAAAAGGGATTCTTTTCTACAGATCTACCTCATTTAACTTATTATTCATATATATAAATACTATAGATTTTTGGATGTTGACTTTATATCCTCACACTTTACTGTATTCATTGATTACTTCAAAAAGGTTTTTCGTGGAAACCTTTGGGTCTTCTAAGTATATCATCATGTCATCTGCAAATAAAGATACTTTTAACTCTTCTTTGTCTATTTTAATGCCTTTTATATTATTCTCTTTTCTGATTGCATTGGCTAAGACTTCCAGCACTATATTGAAAAGAAGTGGAGAAAGTGAGTAGCCTTGTCTAGTAAGTTTTTAGTGGAAAAGCTTTTAGCTATTTCTCATTCAGTATAATGTTAGCTATAGGTTTTTCAAAACCTATAGCTATGCATCTATTGACATGATCAAATGGTTTTTATCTTTCTTTCTGTTAATATGGTGTATTATATTTATAGTCTTGCATATGTTGAACCACCCTTGCATTCCTGGAAAAAAGCCTACCTGGTCATGATGAATAATCTTTTTTACATGTTGTTGAATACAATTTGCAATTATCTTGTTGAGAATTTCTGCATCTATATTCATCAGAGATATTGGTCTATAGTTTTCCTTTTTTGTCTTGTCTTTATCTGTTTGGGGAATAAGGATGATGGAGGCTTCATGAAATGCATTTGGGAGGTTTCCTTCCTTTGACTCTTTAGAAATAATTTATAAGCATTATGTCTTCTTGATGAATTAGCCCATTCACTACTATATAATGCCTTTCTTTGTCTCTTTTTACAGGTTTTGTCTTAAAGCCTATTTTGTCTGAAATCAATATCACAACTCCAGCCTGCTGTTTTTTTTTTTTTTTGGAGAGGTTTTCGCTATAGGGCGCGTGCGCTTGCCAGACAGAGAGAGACATAGAGACAGAAAGCGAGAAATCACCCCCAGGGGGGATGGTCACGCCGCAATCCCTTCTCCTCCATTCTCCTCTTGGGATCCTGGGCACGCACGCACATGCGCCCGGTGTGAGTTTTAAGCCACTGGGTCCGGGACGCGAACCGCGGTCGACTACGTGGGAGTCCAGTGACATAGCCGTTACACTAACTGCTGGTTCCCATCCAGCCTGCTTTTCTGATTTTCTTTTAAATAGAATACCTTTTTCCAGCCCTTCACTTTTAGTCTATCTATGTCTTTTTTTATTCCTTCAATCAGTCTGTGTCTTTTGATTGGAGAATTGAATTCACTAATGGTCAACGCTATTATCGATACTTCTGGACATGTTCCTATCATTAAGTGAGCAATTTTCCTGGTTGTTTATTGTTCTATTATATCTGCCTGTCTGACTTTTTAGTTTTTCTGGTATACCATTCCCTTCAGAACTTTTTGAAGAGCTGATCTGGAGTTGATAAATTCTTCCAGGTTTCGTTTATCTGAGAAAATTTTTATCTTTTATTCCCATATGAAGGATAATTTTTCTGGGTATAGCATTCTTGGTTGAAATTGTTTTTCATTTAACACTTTGATTATATTTCCCCATTCTTTCCTTGCCTGCATTGTTTCTGACAGGAGGTCCAATGTTAGCCTGATGGAATAATCTTTTTAAGTAACTGGATGTTTTCCAATGTTTCCCTCTTGCCAGTTTTAGCATCTTGTCTTTCTCTGTGGTTTTGGCCAATCTGGCTATGATGTACCTTGGAGAGGTTCTTCTTGGATTGATTCTATTTGGGGTCCTATGTATTTCTGGGGTCTGGATATTTGAAAGCCTCTCTAGGTTTGGAAAATTTTCTTCTAGGATTTCATGGAATAAATTATCAATGCACTTATTATTTACTTCCTTTTCTGGGATACCAATTATCCAGATGTTGGGGTGCTTGATGGTATCTAGTATTTCTCATATATTATCCTATTTTTCTTTTTTCTTTTTATCTCAATCTTTTTGATAATTTTTTCTAGGTGAAAGGTTTTGTTTTCTACACTTGTGATTCGATCTTCTGTATGATGTAGTCTACTTTTAATATTTTCGAGGGAGGTTTTAATTTCCTGCATCACATTCTTCATCTCTAACAATTCCATTTGATTCTTTTTTATGGTGTCTATTTCTTCTTTCAAATCATGAAAGAACTTTCTCATCTCCTGCAGCTCATTGTCTCTTTTCTCTTGCATATCATTTAGTTTGGTCAATATAAATATTCTGAATTCTTTATCCAACACTTTCATGAGTTCTATTGTGTTGTCTGTGGGTGATGAGGAATTGATGTTTTTCCTTGGGAGAGAGACTTTTTTTTTTTTTGCTCATATTTCTTGTGTCTCTACGATAGTTTCTAATCATTTGGTGATCTATATGTTCCTTCCTAAATTATTCAAGGTATCTCCAAGCATTCAAAGACACGCAGGAGTAGGAAATTGGTTATCTCTCTTCTGCTCTGCCTCCTCGTTGCTCACCAGCACCTTGCACTGTTGTCACTGGTCCTGGGTGACCAAAGTCCTTCCTGTTTCTAGAGAACAGGTGCGCCTGTTCTCTATAATATAGAGGACATATAATACAGAAGACATCGCTATACAAAACACTGAAGCCCTGAGAGTCCAAAGGTGAGTAGGGAAGGGTATGAGCCATGGGTCCCAGCTGTTAAGCCCTCCAGCTGCAGGCAGCCTGCCATCCAACAAAGCTCTTCACTGAAATGGGTGTCCGGATGGGGCGGGGAGGTGCCCAAGCTCATCTCAAGGTTCCAAGCAACAAACCTGAGAGTCCAAAGGCTAATAGGGGAGGGGACGAACCATGAGTTACAACCATTAAGCCCTCCAGCCGCACGTGGCAAGGCTCTTCCTGTAGCTCTCTTTATACAAAGATCACATTATTTTAATTACTGTAGCGTTTTAGTAAATTTGAAACCAGATGTGTAAGTCCTCCGGATTTGTTCTTTTTAAAGATTCCACACATCTAATGAATTTTAGAATGAGTTTCTCCCTTAACATCTTGGGTATCTGATAGAGAGGGAAATGATTCTTGGGGCCAGAGAGTACCACTGTGGCTAAGGTGTTAGATCCTACATGGATCCCAGTCCTGGACCTGTCAGCTTGAAGGACAAACCAGGGGGACCAGTAGATATATAGCAGTGACATAGATGGACTCCCATGTGATCAACTGTAGTTTAAGTCCATGCCCACTGACTTGAAACTCATGTCAGGCGCATGCATGTGCATGACCAAGATCCCAGGAGGGAAATGGAGAAGAAGGGATTATGGCATGGCCATCCCATCTGGGGGTTGATTTCACACTTCCCTCTCACTGTCTCTTTCTTTCCCTGGAGAGTGCACATGCCCTAAGGCAAAAATCTCTATTAAAAAACAAACAAACAAACAAAAACAGAAAGAGAAAGAAAGAAAACAAAAAAAGCACACCAGGTATGTGCATGCCCAAAGTCCTGAGAGGAGAATGGAGGAGAAAGGATTGTGGTGTGGCCTTCCCCCCTTTGTGGTTATTTCTCACTTTCTCTTTCTGGTGAGAACACTCACCTTAAGCCAAACTAAAAGAAAAAAAAAAAAGTAGATGGCTTTGGGTAGTACTTACAGTTTAACATGATTAAGTCTTTTAATCTTTTTTGTTATGTTATTATTATTATTATCATTATTTTTGTAGAGAGATTTTTGCTATAGGGCATGTGCACTTGCTGGAGAGACAAAGAAATAGAAAATGAGAAATCCCTCCCCGGGAGGATGGCCACACCATAATCTCTTCTCCTCCATTCTCCTCTTGGGATTTTGAGAAAACATGCACATGTGCCTGGCATAAATTTAAAGCCGCTGAGTCTGTCTGGGACTCAAACCATGTTAGGCCAGGTGAAGTCCAGCATACATGTCCATTATGACATCTGCTGGTCCCAAGTCGTCTAACCTATTAGCACATAAACATGGAATAGGTTTTTATTTATTTATGTCTTCAATAATTTCTTTCAGCAATGTTTTGTAGTTTTCATTGTACATATCTTTTTACCTAGTAGTTAATTTCTGTATGTTATTCTTGTCAATGCTGTGGATAATGAAATAGTTTTTCTAAATTCTTCTTCAGAATGTTCATTGTTAACAGAAATGCAACCAATATTTGTGTGTTGAGTTTGTATCTGCTACTTTTCTCAATTTACTTGTTGTTGTAGTTTTTTTGTGTGTAATCATTAGGATTTTCTTCATATAGGATCATATCATCTGCAAACAGGGATAAGTTAATTTCTTTCATTCTAATCTGGATAGATTGTATTTTCTTTTCTTGTGTAATTTGCTCTGACTTGAACTTCAAGTACCATGTTTAATAAATGGCATAAGTGGCATCCTTACCTTCTTCTTGATTTTAGAAGAAAAGTTTTCAGTTTTCACCTTTGAAAATAATGTTCACTGTGTGTTTATCATATAAGGCTTTTAATGTGTTGAGGTGGTTTTCTTTTATTAATATTTTGCTGAGTGTTTTTATAATAAAAGTTTTATCAAATGTTTATTTTACATCAATTGAGATGATCATGTATTTTTTTTTTCTTTTCTGTTCGTGTGGTGCACTACATTTATTGATTTGCATATATTGAGCCATCCTTGTATTCCTGGAGTAAATACTACTTGATCATGGTGCATAATACATATAATGTGCTTCTGAATTTGGTTTGCTAGTATTTTGTTATTATTTTTGCATCACTGTTCATTAGGGGTATTAGCCTGTAGTGTTCTTTTCTGGTAAGTGCCTGTCTTTGTTTTGGAATGAGAGTAATACTTTACTCATAGCATGAGTTAATAAGGGTTCCCTCCTTTTTAATATTTTGGAAAAGATTGAAAAGAATTGATATGATATTAACATATTTAAATGTTTGGTAGAATTCACTAGTAAAGGTCCAAGACTTCTTTGTAAAATATTTGATAACTGATTCAGTCTTTTTACTAGTTATATTCAGATTTTCTATTTCTTCAATATTTAGTGCTGACCAGTTTTGTACCTCTAGACATTTGTCCATTTTATCTAGATTATCTAATTTGTTGATGCATAGTTTTTTAAATAATGCTCTTAAAATCTTCATTATTGCTGTGGACTTGGTAATAATGTCTTCATTTTTATTTCTGATTTTAGTAATTTAAATCTTTCTTGGTTTTCTTTAATCAGTCCAGTTAAAAGATTGTTAATTTCATTGATCTTGCAGAACTAATGTTTAGTTGTATTGATTTTCTCTATTTTTAAAAATTCTATATTTTATTTATCTGTACTTTAATCTTTGCTCCCTCCTTTTGCTATCTTTGGGGTTAGTTTATTTTTCTCATTTCCTAAGTGTGAAAGCTGTTTGTTGATTTGAGATATTATCATTTACGGTTACACATCCCTGGGCATGATGGGCACCTGTATGCAAGTGATCCATGCTAGCTGAACGTAGGCGTGGATTGTGGCTCAAAGACCCTTTAGGGAGTACTTATCTCTCCCACTCTGTTTCTCTTTTTTATGGAATAAATAAATAAATAAACTTTAAAATAAAAAGCCCATTTTTTATCTCTACAGAGTGAATAAAGCAATAGCAATCTAATAGGACTGTTGTAGAGATTAAAAAATATAATTAATGTAATGTGCATACAGATCTTGGCACAACATATTAGGTTGTCAGGAAAGCGATGGTGTTTTTCTCCGCAAAAATGTACCATGAATTGTCCAGACAACTCAATAAATCCTCAATAAACATGAGGTATTATTATGTTTTTCATTGTAGTGGTGGCAGTTTTTATAAAGGGGACAGTTACCCTGGGACACATTCCAAAAACACAAAATGGTATAAGGGCAAATATGGGAACTCGAAGTGATTTGACAAATTAACTAATCAACAAAGACTGCCAATTTTAGAGCTTTTGTTGAGTGTGCTTTGTCTATGTTTTTGACTTTAAATGATAGCATTTTGTGGGTGTTTAACTGTATTAGAATTCTTCTATGTTTACAAACTCACCAGGAGATGTTTGCATTCTTTGTATTCTTCCCACCTGGGTACAATTACTTTCTACTCTAAAGACAGATTATAAATTGTATCCTGACTTACAACTTATAATAGATACTAATAAAATGTTATTTCACATTTTGCTTTAAAAGTCTCAGTTGTAAATATGGTATGTAAGGAAGTTAGTAAAATAATTTGAGATGTAGCCCTGTTCTAGAGTTAAGCTTTTATACAGCAGAACTTGATATCAAAATGAAGATGGCCAAGAGCATGATTTTTATAATCTACTTCTTCAGGACTGGTGGTTTCTATGGTTAGTACTTGGTATTCAGCAAACTCTTTAGTATTTAGTAGTTTGAATTTGCTTAAATATTTATTTCCTTTTCCTCCAAAAGTGTTATTATTATAGAAAACAGTATCTGTCACTTGGCAATATTAGGAATATAAACCATCACTCCATAAATTATACTTATGTAGTGTACTTGACTTAGCTATTTTAAAAACAATAACTATGATGAAGCTACAGTTTAAAAATTTAGGATTTGTTCAGATGGTTCAATCATTTCCTGACTCATATGCAAAAGAAAATGAAAGCAAAATGTATGGATGAATCATTTGGTTGCATTCCAGGAATTTCAACACTATTGTTTCTTTTGTTGGAGTAGTAACAAAGGTATTTTTGTGTGCTTTTAAATCTGCTAATCCATAAATTAAAGTGGAAACCATTTTATAATAGTTATTAATACATGTTTTTAATTAAAACTGGGTTCCTTTGGCATCACAGATCTTCGGAGAATTTGGCTTATATGTACATACATTAAGTACATTCTGTTATGTACCTACATAAGTTTGTGACTGTGGAGTCTTACTCGCACTGTAGCCGTGAAAGTACATACAGAAAACTCAAGTGTAACTGAACAGTATTCATGATTTCCATTTTAGGCTACTAAACTATTATGTGTATATAGTCAGTTAGTGCTTTTTGTTCATGAAAATTGCTGATATGTCTGCAATGATAAAATAGGAAACTATACATTTTTTGAGGAGGCATAATTGATATGCAAAAACACAGAATCTTAAAGTGTTTTTTCAATACATTTTCAAAATTGTGTGGACATATATAATCACTACCTAAAACAAGATGGAGCATTTCTGTGATCCTAGAATATTTTCCCAGGTAACTTTCAATCAAATCTCATCTTCACCTACCCCCACTTTAATATGTACTTTTAGACTTTTATCATCATAGATTAATTTTGCCTCTTCTTGGATCTAGTACTGTTGTTATGATATTGTATATGTATGTATTTTAGTGTGGCATGAATCACTCAACATAATGGGCTGGATATTCATCCTTTTTTTGTGCATGTCGTGAGTGTGTTCCTTTGTGTATCCGTTTTGAAGTTGGTGGGCATTTGAGTTGTTCCCAGTTTTTAGTTCTTATGAATAGGATAGTCTGAAAATATTATAGAAAATTAATTTCTCAGTATGCATATCATGTAATTTTTCTGGGGCAAACAGCTAGGAATAAAATTGTTGAGTCAAAGGTAGATTAATTTATTGAAAAACTAACCAACACATCTCCAAAGTGATTATAAATTTGTTCTTCACAAATTGGTGTGTTCTGCAGGATTGCTAAATTTGTCACTGTCCATGTTTTATTCAGTCCCTATTCTAGTGGCTATGAAGTGGTATCTCACTAAATGTATATACTTAAAGATTCTTTTTATTTTTCTCCCATAAAGAAGAAAGAAAAAGAAAGATAGCAGCCCCCATAGAATCTTGAGGCCACAATCCACTCTCAATCCCAGCCAGTCTTCTCCAATCATGGGCATTTGCATGCCTGGAATATCAGGGAGGTCTCCAGATACAAACCTGGAACCCTACCCTGTGGGCCAGCCCCAAATAATGTCAAGTTTGACATTAGCACCACCATCTGCCCCCCCTACAGTATTTTTAATTTGTGTTTTCTTATGACAAAGGATGTAGAGCACATCATCATAACTTTATTAGCCATTCACGTCTTACTTTGTGAAGTGTCCAATGTTTTGTAAATACTGTTTTGTTGTTATTTGGGTATTTTGAAGTTGATGTTAGGGGTTCTATAAATATCCTGGATATGAGTACATTGCCAGATATATGTTGCAGTATTTCCCCGGCCTGTGGTTGATATGCAATTGCTAGTAGTGTCTTCTGATGTAGAACTTTCTTTGATGAAGTGCATTGTATTAGTATTTTTTCTTTTAGATGAAGTATTTTTGACATCTTTCCCTACCCTAATGTCATGAAACAATTGTGTTATTTTCTTCTAGAAACGCTATTTTTCTGGTTCTTACATTTAGGTTTATAATCCTTGATTATTTTTTGTATATTTCAGAAGATACAGGTTGAGATTTTTTTTTTTCCACGAAGAGATTCAATTATTTCAGCACCATTTTTTGAAAAGACTTTGTTTATTGAATTGGCTTGGTACCTTTTAGCACATTCTATGTTTTAAATGTTTCTCTATCATTACAAAATACCACAATGTCTTGATTTCTTTAGCTTTATAGGAAGGCTTGAATTTAGGTAATACAATATAATTCCTCCAAATTTATTCTTTTTTTTTTTTCTTTTTTTGGAGAGGTTTTTGCTATAGGGCGCGTGTGCTCTCCAGACAGACAGAGAGAGACAGAGAGATAGAAAGCGAGAAATCACCCCCCAGGGGGAATGGCCACGCTACAATCCCTTCTCCTCCATTCTCCTCTGGGGATCTTGGGCATGCACGCACACGCGCCTGGTGTGAGTTTAAGCCACCCGGTCCGGATGTGAACTGCGGTCGACTACGCGGGAGTCCAGCGACATAGCCATTACGCTAACTGCTGGTCCCCCTCCAAATTTATTCTATTCTTAAGTCTTTTGTGTTTTCATATAAATTTTGAAATTAACTGGTCAATTTCCTCAAAAAGATCCTGCTAGGGTTTTTATTAAAATGGTTTCAATTTATAGATCACTTTGAGAACAATAACCATATTAACAATATTATAACTTCCAATTCATTAAGATCTTATATCTGTTCATTTATATGACTGTATAGAGCCATATTTAATAATAAGTACCAATTTCTTTTATTTTTGTAGGTTTTTATAAACTATAAAGCATTTTCCTCTTGATTATCTCTTTACTCATACTTGACCTTGTTTTAAAACAGGAATTAAGTATCAAGAATAGAGATTGTTCAGCACCTTGGTATTCTTCATAGTGCTTACAAAAGCACTTTGCAAATAGAATGTACTTGATAGAAAAATCGAATTCTCTGAAAACCAATTTATCAATATTTTTTTATGACAGTGATGTTAGGAAAAAGTCAACTTTACAAATAATGAAGTTTTTAAACTAAAACAAATATAATAAGAATATGCATGTTTCCAGAAAAATAAATTGAGATTTATAGCAAACTGACCTATTTAAAGCTGAACTAACAGAACCTTTGAAACAGTGGCAAGTAGTTAATGGAATCAGAGCAGTTTAGAGTATCTAAGATCTTATTCTTCTAGAAATAAAAATTGTACTTTACACATCTTGAATAGATAAGTGCTTCTTCTGTTTACGAAGATATTGATAGTTATAGTTATTCCTAGCTGCGTGTAGCCTTGTCAGGCTCACAGGGCAAGAAGATATTGAACAAAGAGTTCATCCTGCTTTAGAAATGTAACAATGTATGTGTATGTGTGTGTGTGTGTTGTCTTGTGATGCCCCTATACCAGAAGGATGGTATCATCAGAAACCTTTTGCTTTGACAGAATCTCCTTTGAACCTTCTGCTTTGACAGACTCTCCTTTGAGTTACATCTAAATCAAGTCTAAACTCATGAGATTTTCTTTAAATAGGTTAAGAAAAACTCATCAATTGTCTGTCTTTTCTATTTCCACTCATTTTGCAGATTTGACTGAAAAATGTAGAACAAAGCTATCTGAAGAGGCAGGATACTGCTTCTGAACTACTCATTTTTGACATATTTTTAGCACATTAAAATATATTTAATAGGGACCGACAGGTGGCATGGTGGTTAAAGCACTGGATTCCCACATGGCCAACCACTGTTTGAGTCTGAGTCCTAGACCAAGCAGCTTGAAAAATCACACCAGGCATGGGTTCACGTGTGCCAAAATTCTGAGAGGAGAATGGAAGAGAAGGGATTGGGGTGTGGCTATCCCCCTTTGGGGATGATTTTACACTTTTCCTCTGTCTGTCTCTTTCTGGTGAGTGCACACACTCTATGGTAAAAAGCAAAATCAAAACAAACAAGCAAAAAGATTTAATATATTAGTATGGAATGTAAAGCATTTTAAAAATATTCCTGATAGGGGACCAGCAGTTAGTGTAATGGCTATGTCGCTGGACTCCCATGTAGTCAACCGCGGTTTGAGTCCTGGACCCGGTGGTTTAAACTCACGCTGGGCGCGTGTGCGTGTGTGCCCAAGATCCCGAGAGGAGAATGGAGAAGGGATTGTGGTGTAGCCATCCCCCTGGGGGGTGATTTCTCACTGTCTCTCTGTCTCTCTCTCTGTCTCTCTGGTGAACGTACGCACCCTATTTCAAAAACCTCTCAAAAAAAAAAAAAAAAAAAAGAGAAAAAAAGAAAAAATATTCCTGATAGATTCTTGCTATATACTTAATTGGAAGATATCCTTGAAATACATTATTTTTTGACATTTTATAAGATTATTAAACATGTGCTTGCATTCTTGGAAAGAATATTGTGTTGGTTTTGCTGTGAGGCCAAGATTAGCGATATATTTATACTCACTGTACCTTCCAATGATTTGAATATACTACGTATAGTTAGAGTGAAATGAAATAAGAATCTGCCGTGCCAATCCGTGATAACATTTCTCAACTCTATACCAAGTTCCACTCTGATATTTGCTTTGGTCTCTTGTCCTTGGCATGTTTACTGAGTTTTTCATTTAGGTAATTACTATACTGGAGGTCATAACCTACACAAATGATGGCATTATTTATACCTTCTTTACCAATATACTAAGAAATGGCTGGAAAAGAGCTTTCAATTTACCTACACACTTTATATCAAGAGATGGTTTTGGGGGCACTGAATTTATTCCCAGGCTTCAAGCACCTTGGCCTTTAATTTGTCAAACTTTAGTGTTTGAGTAAATTAGCTGAATACCAGCTGAATTAATTGAACTCAGGGAAGGCTGAACAAATAGTTGTTCCTATATTTTCTCACTTATTTCTGTAAGGTCCAAACTGTTGGAAGCAATTAGATTGGGAATGACTGTGTTACCCCTGTAACACCTGTTCTTTGACCTCATAAAATTTCTCCTTCTTTCCTCTATTAACCTTCCTCCTGTCTTTGCTTACTTTTCTATTGAGTGTGTGTCATTTTACCCCTCACTTTAACCAATCTCCTATGGTCTGCTGGCCTTGAGCTGCTTGCACTTGACAGTTCATGCATGAGCGTATCAGCAGGTCATCTTAAAGTCATAGAATCATGATTTGGTCAGTGTGTTGAGAACACAATCATCACATATAACTCATAAAAGTATATTAGAATATAAATCTTTAATTCCATAGTAGTGATTGTAATCAGTGGGGATAGGAAAAGAGATGTGAGACTTCTGGCCCATTCATTCACTCCTCATTGATCTCCTTGTTGATCACTGAATCAGAAAAGAGAAGTTTAGTTGAATGAACTTCACCTTTATTTGGTAGGAGACTAATACGGTCTGACAGGAATACACCTACCCTATAGTCTGTTCTCTTGGTCAGTGCTTGAATGGGCCATACTAAGGTTATTCCTTCTGTCGTTCAGGTTTTGGTATTTTCATTTTTAAATAACCTTTTTTCCTCATTCTGTTTATCCACCAAAGCATTTTGATTGGCACTTTCTTTCTTTATATATGGTAATATATTCCCTTAGTTCCAAGTCACTTTAGCTGGCCTGGAAGTCAGTCTTTTATCATTTAAGAACCATAAAAAAATTTTATAATTTAACCATCAGATGGCAAAATTATTTTTCGGATTTTCAAGTTCTCAGGGGATTCCCAGCCTGTTTAAAATTGCAACTTCAGTATCTGTGAGCCATATAACTAGAGGGTCATAATGCTGAAATTTAAATCTTGGGTTTGTTACTTATTTCAGGAATAAAATTGCATATTTTACAGATCCAATTTGTGCTTGTGCATTTAGTGTTAGCAATTTTATAATAAATCATTTATCTAATTAAATGCTTATCTAAACAAAACTTGAGCAAAAGTTGGACACTGGAGAGGAAATTTATCTAAAGTCTTGCTGTGTTGAGTATACCTGCTTTGCACTCTTTATGATAATACTCTAAAGTCAGAAATACCCGATAATATTTTAATCAAGTGAATGGTTGACTTGAAAAATTTTACTCCTCTTATTTAAATCATCTCAGACTAAACCATAAGCTTTTAAATGTTAATCTTAATTTATGTGGGATAGAACAGCAATAACATTAAAATAGAAGTTTTTAATAAACAAACCCAAATTCCCATACCTACTTGAGGCTTAGCCTTCAAAGGAATTGCCTAAGGAGGCTTATTTTCTTTTTTTCCCAAATATATTGATAATGATTAAAATGGCATCTTAAACTTCTTTTGAAACTGCTTTAAAATATTACCCAAATCTGCCACTGTTTAGGTTCTTCAAACAATTATAGTACAACATATGAAAGCTATTCCAAAAAGGAATGCCTTGCTCTTTCAGAGCAACTTCTATGTCACTTGTTCCACATCCCCTTTACATAGATGCTTGCAATTATGAACATGCTTTTCTCTGACCTTGTATTAATAGTTTACATACGATTAGCGAAAACTCCCACCTTTAGGGTTTGAGGAGTGGGAGAGCTGCATCACATAGTTATAGAATATAAGGTATATTACAGAATGCACAGTCTCCATTTGTAAAGCATTCACTGGAACTAGCTTCTAGATTCTCAAATTGCAAAGTCTCAAAGCATATTAGAGCTAATTATTGCCAATGAAAAATGCTTTCTGGCTATGGAGGATTCTTGCATTAGTCCGGGTTTTCCATGTGGCTGCCACCACTGATTCAGCAGCCTTGAGAAAGAAATGGGCGCTCTCCTCCGCCAGTGTTCCTAGTGATGCTAAACTTGCATGTGATTCATGGAAAGGTTAGTTCCTGATGGAACTCCTAGTGAGTGGAGAGAAGGGGTTATAGGCCTAAAGCTGCTGTGGGAACAGACATTAGAAAGATCCCTCGAAGTCCTAAAAGCCAGATAAATAGTATTTGAAGACTAAAACCCAGAATCAGCAATGCAATGAGTACTAGAAAAGAGTCAGTCTGATGTGCTAGATCTAAGATTATGTGGGAGAGGAAGTATCGGTACTGCATTTTTGTGATCCTGCTAGGCAGAAAATGGATCCCCTCATCAAGGTCCATGTCTTCATCTCTGAAACTCTTAAAACGAGAACTTTGTTGATATGATTAAGTTTATCACTTCAAGACGGGGAGTTTGCCCTGGTGGGCCCAAAGTAATTACAAGGGTGTTTCTGAGTGGAAGAGAGAGGCAGGAGATGCGATGGCAGGAGCATGGTCAGAGCTACCCTTGTGGACAAGAGCCAGCTGACCATTGCTGGCTTTGAAGATGCAAGAGTGCCTGTCAGGAAGGTGGGCAGCTCCAGCTGCTGGAGAAGGCAAGGTGACAGATGCCCTTCTGGAGCCTGCAGAAGGGAATGTGACTTGTTGACATGCAGATTTTAGTCCAGTGAGGCCCACTCACACTTATGTCCTCTAGAACTGTGCTATAAAATGTAGGTTATTTTAAGCCATTCAATTTGTAGTAATTTGCTTTAGCAGCAATAGGAAAGTAATGCATTCGTGGAAGAGTCTTCTCTACTTACCTCCTCCCAGTCATTCTCTCTGTATCAGTATCTTGTTTTGCCATCCTGAATTCTGGGAATGTTTATTTTTACATGTTTTTTTGATGTGATTGGTGAAGACGTTGAAAATATTCACAGATCGAATTCATCTGAAAGAGCAACTAAATTGGAGAACAATGTGGTTAAGCATCTGTTTATCGATTCATTTTAAAGACATAATAGTGGTGGCGAACGAGATTACAATTTTCTCCCAAGAGTTAGTTTCTCTTTCTTAATCATAATGTAAAACTATACTTTCAACCCTTGTGTAACTTTGTTAAAAAGAACCTTAAAAGTGTCTATATAATTCTGCTGTACTGAAATCCTGTTATGTTTAATATTGCTAGAGATAAATGGGCCATCTGTTCTGATTTAGAAGCTTTTTGCTTTTTCAGGCAGAGATCTGTAAATCCATAGTATTCATTTTAACAGCATTTGATAGGTGCTTTTCAATGAGGTGCTTAAAAAATATGAGACCAACAAACATGAAATCCAAGGTAGTACAATGATATACAAATTCTTATATGAAAAGAAAAATGATTAAAATATAAAAATTTTATAACATAAAGTGGAGTTCTATACTAAATGTATCTTGAAGGTATTCCAGTTTACATATTTGGAGAATTGTAACGTGTATGCTACCAAAAATATAATTTTATTTTTAAAAATGACTTTGTACTTTTAAATGAAATCAATCAATTAGCTGGGCATTTAAAAACTTATTTTCAGGGAATCAGCAGTTAGCATAATGGCTATGTCGCTGGACTCCCACATAGTCGACCGCAGGTCGAGTCCCGGACCCGGTGGCTTAAAATTCACGCTGGGTGCGTGTGCGTGCGTGCCCAAGATCCCAAGAGGAGAATGGAGGAGAAGGGATTGCGGCGTGACCATCCCCCCGGGGGCGTGATTTCTCGCTTTCTGTCTCTATGTCTCTCTCTGTCTGTGTGGCGAGTGCACGTGCCCTATAGCGAAAACCTCTCCAAAAAAAAAAAAAAAAAAAAAAAAAAAAAAACTTATTTTCAGCTGAGTCACTGGCAGTTAAGAGACCTATTTCCTTTTCTTCTTGGTTCCTAGGCATTGTCACCACACAAAAGGCAAGTGAGGAGGCTCTTATGTGGCTTTCTCCCTGGCGTGACTGTGCATTCTTCTTATTAAAGGCTGGTATCTGCCCTTCCTGCCATTCCCGGATGGAAGGATAGTCTAGGATCTGGCTTTTATTGCACACCTTCTTGTGTTCCAGTTGGCATAATTTTACTTGTGTCTCACTGGATAAAAAAGTGATTTCTCTGCAAGGTCTTTAGTACACAAGCATTGAGAAGACTTCAAAAGGTTCAACGGACAAAGTAGAATTAAGGTATGACTTTATATTGTATGAACGATTTTGAAAGCCATGCACATTTTTAAATAATACAGATTTTTTTTATGTACTTTTAGAAGATACCTTTTATTTACTATCCACTTTCCCAGAGTTATGAAGTTTTTCAGAGAAGAAGAAAGGTTTTTTTTTTTGTTTTGTTTTGTTTTGTTTTGTTTTGATTTGTTTTTAAGGTTTTTGCCCTAGGGCATGTGCATTCTCCAGACAAAGACAGTGAGAGGGAAAGTGAGAAGTCCCCGCTCCCCGGGGTGAAGGGGGTGGGGGGGAGATGGTCATGTTACAATACCTTTACTCTGTTCTCTTCCTGGGACTTTTGGGCACGCATGCTCCTGGCATGATTTTCAAGTCACCAGATCCCGGACTCAAACCGCAGTCGGCCATGTGGGAGTCCAGTGGTGTAACCATTCGTCCCAGGAAGAAAGTTTTAAGAGGATGGAAATAGCATAGAGTGATAAGATGACTAATAACATTATTTTTTATTTTAACAATCCTCTTTTATTTGAATACTTTGTTCATTTAACAACACTTTCTGATACAATACAATAATACTTACATATTATTGGTGATTATTATTCTAAAAAATCATTCTGATTCTTTTTTCTTTATTCATTGATAGAACGTGTGTGTGCACAAATGAGAGAGAAAGAGAGACTAAAAAAGGAAAAAAGAGAGACTACCCCCTAATGGAATGTTGTCATGTTACAGTCCTTTTTCCTCCAGTTCTCCATCCACTAAGGATTTTTTTGGGATGTGCACATGGGCCTGGCATGTTGCTGCAGGGCTAGGATTTGGACCCTGATCACCAATGTGGGATCCGACTTCCTTGGCACAATGCTTAATGACTGGCCCTGTTACAGATTTTTTTAAACCAATAATTGGACACAGTAATTTTGAAAAGGGCAAAATAAATATAAGATTAACCCCTAATAACAGAGTTTCAAATGAGAGTAATAAACATAGTGAAGAATAAAGAGCAGTCCTCAGGATAACTGGTGAAAAATCTATAAAATTGTTTTTCAAAATGGTCTTACATTTGTGTTCTCAGCATTATCAATGAAGTGAAAAGTATAATATCATAAAATATTTTGGGGCCAAAAACCCTCAAAATCTATCTTTTTCCAAATGGTCAGTTCTTCTGAGCACTAGTATTTATAACTTAATTTTGCTAAATGTAAAATGAAATAAAATAACTTTCATAGTTTTTAGTTCAAGATAAGACCCAATGAAACCTATCTGTACTATACTATTAAATATTTTTGTTATATTTCATTAGATTCATGTAAGATTCCTTCATGCTGGAATCAGTTGTATTCAGATAATATCCCTCTGATAAACATAATTCATTTTATGGATGAGAGAGGCTGTTGGTGAGTTAAGTTACAGATCTGGGATCACACGTTAGGTAAGTGCTCAGAGCCCAAGCCCTTTCCTACCACCTACCTCTGTGCTAACGCTGATACTCACTGATACCTGTGTGACCATATTAGTTTTTCAGGGACAGACTTCTCTTTTGATTGGTTGCAGTAGCTGTTCTGATTGGTTGGTGCTCATGTTTTACCAGCCACTAAATATGCTGAATATCACTGTTGGCTCTGCTGCCTCTAAGAAGTCTATGTATACCCATCCTGTTGGTACACCTATCTGGGAAACCAAACTAACCTACCTCCCCTGTAGGGGGAAGTGGGAGAGTAAATTGCCTTTAGATTTAGCTCTATTGTCTTCATGCTATGGTTTATCAAATTTCACTGAATTATTTGATATTTGAATTGGAAGAAATCTTGGAGTGCATTTATGCTCAAATTCAGACCTCATTTTGTAGGCAAGGAAATTTAGAAATAATAATTGCTAAATGTTAGAAGGAAGCGCTTAATGTTGAGTGAATGGTTATATAACTTAGCCCTAACACTGCCTATATTAGGTTTGAATTATATCCACAATCCCAGAATCACCCAGCTCATCCTCAGCAATGACCCCTATAAGGATTTGGGGACTGAAAGTTAATTCATTGTCTTGCTTGCACTGTGTATTTTCAACAGAGGTGAAAACAGGCAGCTTGGGTTGCTAACATTCATACCATGGATTAGCAACACATCTAGGGCCAGTACTCAGTGTTTGTCAACAAGAGATCTTAAAGAAATGTCAGAGGGACCAGCAGTTAGCGTAATGGCTATGTCGCTGGACTCCCACGTAGTCGACCGCGGTTCGAGTCCCGGACCCGGTGGCTTAAACTCACGCCGGGCGCGTGTGCGTGCGTGCCCAAGATCCCGAGAGGAGAATGGAGGAGAAGGGATTGCGGCGTGGCCATCCCCCCTGGGGGGTGATTTCCTGCTTTCTGTCTCTCTGTCTCTCTCTGTCTGTCTGGCGAGCGCACGCGCCCTATAGCAAAAAAAAAAAAAAAAAAAAAAAAAAAAACCTCTCCAAAAAAAAGAAAAAAAAAAAAAAAAAAAAAAAAAAAAAGAAATGTCAGAGATTGTAGGCAGATTTGGGATCAGATAATATTACAGAACAAAAATGATACTGCATATTTAGCTCAACTATCCTGAAGAGCTGAAATGGATAAAAATGTTCAAATGGCATTACTAAGAACATACAATTGCCTAGGAACATCTGTCCTTGCTGACCTATAAACATCTTTTCAATACCCCAATGAGTTAGTTTAAAGGGAAAAACGGGGGTGGAATTCTGTAGCTGAGAAAGGCTTAGAGCCACACTCTCTAGTACAACAGTAATTGGCCAGACGTAACTATTGATTACTTGAAATGTGGCTAGTCTGAATTACTATGTGCTGTGAGTATAAAATCACACTGGATTTTAATGACTTAATCCCAAAAAAGTAAAATATCTAATTAATTTTTATATTGATTACATGATAAATGCTATTTTAAATAATTATATTCATTATAAGTGTCAGTGATAATTGAGTAAATCATTTTATTTAAATTAATCTTACATGTTTATTTTCCTTTCTTTATGATGGTACCAGACAATCTAACACTGCATGTGTAAGCTCACTTTATTTATTTTATTTATTTATTTTAAATTTTCACCAGGGGGCACATGTGCTTTATAGAGAGACAGAAAGAGAAAAGTAAGAAAGTACCTCCCGCATACCACAATCCCTTCTTCTCCCTTTTTTTCTTTCGGATTTTGGGCACATTTGCATGTGTACCCAATTTGTAACTTCACAGTTGGTCATTGGGATCCAGCTGCCTTAGTCTCTAGGCCATAGGCTGGCCTTCTCATTTTCTTTTTCTGTTGAGCAGTGTGGACTAGAGTATGACTTCACAGGGTGACTGTTCAAGTTATAAGAGGGAAATATCTGCCCACAGGGTTTTTGTTTGTTTGTTTGTTTTTTAATATATTTTTCTTGGGGCCTGCAAGTGGCATAGTGGTTAAAGTGCTGAACTCACACATAGCCAACTGTGGTTCAAGTCTTGGAACTAGTAGCTTGAAAATCATGCTGGATATGTGTATGACTTTGTGTGTGTGTGTGTGTGTGTACCCAAAATCCCACAAGGAGAATGCAGGAGAAGGGATTGTAGCTTGGGAGATGATTTCTCAATTTTCCTCTCACTGTCACTCTCTCTCCAGCAAGCACCTGTGCCCTATGGGAAAAACCTTTAAAATGTATATATGTATAGATATTTTTTTCTTTATTCATGATGGAGCATGTGAGCGTAAGTGAGAAAGAGAGAAACAGACAAAGAGAGAGAGAGAGATGAGTACCCCCTATAACAAGCTCTGGTCATGCCATGATCACTTTCCTCCATTCCTCCAGCCCATCAGATCTTGGGTACTCCCACACAGACCTGGTATGTTTAAGGCTTCCTGGGCTAGGGTTTCAAACCACAGTCACCATGTAGGATCTGGCTTCTATGGAGCACTGCATTCCCACTACTCCATGGAGCCAGCCTCCCATGGGCTATTTTTATGTGCAGGTTTTAAAAGTGAATAATATGACTGCCTTTGAAAGATAGGTATGGCTTATTGTTATTTAAAAAGCTGGATAATTGGGACCAGCAGATGGTATAATGGTTATGTCACTGGACTCCCACAAGATCGACTGTGGTTCGCGTCTCAGACTTTGCAGATTGAAACGCACACTAGGTGTATGTGCGTTCCCAAAATCCCAAGAGGAGAATAGAGGAAATGGGATTGTGACATGGCCATCCTGCCTGAGGGGGAAGGTGATTCTTGCTCTCTGTTTCTCTGTGTCTCTCTGTCTCTAGTGAGTGCACACACCCTATAGCAAAAATCTCTTTAAGAAAAAGGCTAGATAAGGGTAAATATTATACTAATAATATTTTTTTGTTACTTCGAGACTGTGAAATAGTCTTGCTTCTTTTTATTTTTCAAAGTGCTCCTCAACTATTTTTGTCATCCAAACGTTATTTAAAATTGAAGTCTCAAAACATTGTTCTGTGAGAACGAACTATGTAGTTTCGAGTCAGCAGGTGTGTAAGTGCATTACTACAGTTAGTTGCCTTTTGAGATGAGAGCTGAGCTGGTTGATCTCCTTACTGGATCAGTTCATTACAATCCACTGTAACCTGTAGCTCTAAAGAGAAACAAGCTGCTGTAGGTCGAGCAGGGCCAGAGAACACAGGTGGAAGGGTGGTTGCTAATTAGACTCCTGACCATGACTTTTCCACAGCACAAGGCTACAGAAATACCTGGCGCACTGTTGCCTCAAGACTTGTGCTTGGGAAAACACACTGTCACTCTTCATAAATAATAGTTGTGAGACATGTTTCTAAATTTGGCAAGAGCTACAAAGAATATTACTTAGCTCTTCAGATGGCTGCTATATTACATAGTAAAGAGAAGAGAAAAAAGTGTCTATAACTTATTTAACATGTTAACTGCTATATGGAAGATTAATTAGAATTTTTGGACTGGGGCTATGATCTATGTTAAGTAGGAAGCATATTATTTTTATTTAACATAGTGATTAAATAAACAAAGAAGTAATGCAACACAATTTTAATTCATGAAATGTGAAATTTTCTGCAAATGTAACATTGCTAAATAAACACCAGAAATATGAATTTTGTAAGAATTCAGGTGGTATTTTTTTTTTGAGAGATTTTTGCTATACAACATGTGCACTCGCCAGGGAGACAGAGAGACAGAAAGCAAGAAATCACCCCCCCCCCAGGGTGGGATGGCCAGGCCACAGTCCCTTCTCCTTCATTCTCCTCTCGGGATTTTGGACACACATACACAGGCGCCCAGCGTGAGTTTTAGGCTGTCAGGTCTGGGACTTGAACTGCAGTCAACTACATGGGAGTCCAGTGACATAATCATTATGCCATCTGCTGGTTCCATTCAGGTGATATGTAAATATTTTGAAAACATCCTGATATGTTGGCCTTCAATAGACACTGAGGACTTTTTGTCTGTTGATGAATTTTCTGGGTACCAGAGCAAAAGAGGAAAAACCCAATACATTGGAAAATCAATACGTTTTAGTGTAGGCATCATTAATCTAAATATTGGGTTGCTGGGAAATTTAGGATATATTTTTTCTATGTTTTTCTATACAAAAATGTGTCACAACTTTTCAGATGACCCATGTCACAACTTTTCAGAGGTGTTGTAGTTTTGTGTTTGTTTTGTTTTTGCCATAGAGGAGCACAACCAAAAAAATGAAGAAGGGTCATTAGGCGAGAGGTTTTAGATTTGATAAAACAAAAAAGAATCATTGAAGGTTTTTGAATAAGAAAGTTTGGTACCCCAAAACCCCCCTTTTTCTTTAGAATATTGAAGGGCAAGTGGAAAGGAGAGGGGCCAAACAGGTGTGGCAGCCGCTGTTGGTGCCCTGCCTGTCCCCGCAGGGGTACCTTCAGGTGCTCAGGATGGCGTCCTACAGCCACACCATTTCTACAACAGGGACAGTGGAAACATCAGGACTTTAACACTCTGTCTTTTATGGATCAGCCTTTGAACAGTGACTGCAAGAACTAGGGAACACCCCCCACAAATAGTGTATAATTTTCCTTTGAAATGTGCGTACCACATTTTCCAGAGTTTTCTCCCAGGGAATTAAGCCCAAGTCACCCTCTATAATAATGTAGTAATCACTATGTGTTGACTGCCATTCTTTCATGGATCAGTTTTTCGTTCTTCCACCACTGACTCTAGTACTTGGGTTTGAACCTAATCTGTCCGTATTCTAACTCTGGGGAAGCCAAAGTAGATTAACAGTATCCTGGCAGGACATAGGGAGGGTGTTGTGTCTTACTCATTTCCAAGGGTAGCTAGCATTTTCCTTTCAAGGCTTTATAACATAAAAATGGACAAAAATCTGAATGTATCCAATAATGAAAAATAATTAAACTAAATAGATTCTGACACCAGGGCTGAATCTTGGTGCAGTGGTGAAGCTGACCCACATGGTAAGATTTCAGGTTCATGTCCAGAGTCCTCCCTAAGTATACTGGGCATGCACGTGCCCATGATCAGAAGCTGGGGGTCGAGCACAAGACCCAGATTCTGTTGGAATTGCTATTTTTCTGACTGTCTTGCTCATGGGAGAAATAAGTAAATAAACTTAAGAAGAGGGAAATGTTTAAAATAGATACTGACTCCTTTAAAACTACAGCTCAATATTAGGAGAGAAAATGAATATAAAAGTGATTATGAGATAGACTAGCAGAAGATGTGAAATCAAATGTAAGAATTACTCCTATTCTATTTTAGCCCTTAACGTTATTACAATTTTTCTTTTTTTGAGAGGATTTTTTGCTATAGGATGCGTGCACTTGCCAGAAAGACAGAGAGAGACAGAGAGACAGAAAGCGAAAAATCACCGCCCTGGGGGTGATGGCCATGCCCCAATCCCTTCTCCTCCATTCTCCTTTCTGGATCTTGGGCACGCATGCGCATGTGTCTGGCATGATTTTAAGCCACCGGGTCCGGGACTAGAACTGTAGTCGACTACATGGGAGTCCAGCAACACAGCCATTACATTAACTGCTGGTCCCTAGAATTTTTCTTAAAAATTAATCTTAACCCAGTCCTGTCCTTAAAAGCTCTTAGACTGTATCTGAGATTATAGAGGGGGAAAAAAGATATGACTAAATACAATACTTATGTAAAGAAGATCAATACAAGTTATCTGCATTTAGTTACTTTAATTAGTGATGTGGGCATAAGGCAAGGCAAATATTACTAGAATTGCCAATTAATTTTTCCCAAATGAGGCAAAATGTTCTTTCCTCTTATATATACTCAGTTTCTGTCTTCTGTTTCTTGATTCAAAGTCTAAATTTATTTAGAGTAGTGTGAAATGAGCAACTATTCCAATAAAAGAACAGAGCATTGTATTTAATGAAATGTGAATAGCCTCAAAGTTTTGCTGTTTTTCTTCAGTTCAGATCATTAATGCTCCCTAGGTAGACCAGGAGGACAAAGAACATTGTATTACAATATGTGGCCTCCTGAATGTGCACAGATGAAGTAGCCAAGGCGCATCTGTGTAGCTTGAATCCCAGAGGCAGGAATTAGAACACTTAAGATCTATTTTAAATTTGTATTTCTGTAACTGAATACCAAAGGCTGGGTAGTTTATACAGAATGAAGTTTTATTCAGCCCATGCTTCTGGAGGGTTGAGAGCCATATCTGCTGAAGGCCTTTTTATTGGTAGGGGCTCTGCATGTCTCAGGGTGGTGCAGTATGTCACATAGTTAAAGCGCAAGAGTCTATGTCAGCTCAAGTCTTTCTTCCTTTTCTTATAAGCTATCAGTGTTCAGTCATGGGCCCCCATCCTGCTGACTTTACTAATCCTAATTAATCCTATTAATCCTAGTAGGCTCACCTCTTCTGACCACAGTTGGATTAAGTTTCTACTCTCTCAGTATTGTCATAATAGCAACCAACTTTCAACCCATTGTTTTGGGACACATTCAAATCATAGTTTGTAGTGCAGTAATTTCTCAGTGTATTTTCATTATAGTTATTGCATGCAAAAGACAGAAAACCATCTTTAACTCAAGCAAGAAAAGGGACAAAAGGAACTGCATGTCTCATGTAATTGAAATGTCCCTGGCTTCAGACACAGATGGATTCAGGGGCTTAAATAATGCCATCAGGACTCAATCTCATTGTGCTCCTAGGTTCTGTGCTAAATTCGTTCTCAGATACGCTGTCCTCGTACAGAAGGATGGTACTTGTCAGTGGCTCTAAGGCATCATCATATTAGTTTTAAACCTAGTAGAAAGAGGATGAACTTTGTCCCTGAAGAGTTTCACAGAAGTCCAACAAATACATGTCACTGATTCTGATGTCCTGGTTGCTTCATTTCACCATCCTTAAGTTACCCTAACAGGCATTTAAAACATAGATGTTGATCGTGAAAAGTGTTCCCTGAGGAATATTGGAAAGCTATTAACAGAAGGAAAGGAGTAGAAGTCAAAGAGAGGAAACAAAAATTGTCAACCCTGCTTATTTACTTAAGAAGGATAGTTAAGAAAATACTACGATGAGCAAAATTAAGTCAGCATGATCCATTGTTCAAATAAATGGAGCAGGACGTTAATCAACTATGGTCCCAGGGCCAAATCAGCATCCATAGCCTCTTTTTGTGAAGAAGGTTTTATTAGGATACAGCCATGCCATTTGTCTATCATGGATTGCTTTTCCACTGTAAAAATAGAGTTGAGTAATATCGACCGAGGCAGTATAACTCTCAAGCCTAAAGTATTTGTTATTTGGTCTTTTTTTTTTTTAAAAAAAAAAAAAAGATTGGTGACCCTAAGAACAGAGACTTAAGGGAAAAAATAAAAGAATGTAATGGTTACTCTGTAAAAGAGTAGATGAAGTTTGTGCAAGCATCAGTTTTTAAAACAACACACCAAAGCAGACGTGTTTTTTGAACATGTTACAGTGGATGATTTTCTTGAATCACCTGCTTCAATAGTTTAGAAACATTGCTGTGGTTGCATAGGGATCTGCTGAGTGAGACTCTCCCAGAAGTTTTGGGTTTTTCAATACCTATTTTTAGCAGTTTTGAAACAGCTTTTAATGGCTCAAAATTTAACTCCTTAAAAAAAAAAAAAAAAAGAAACTTGCGTTTGACTATATTTCATTTTTTAAAAGTTTTGCAAAAATGCTTGTCTAATTTTTCCAAACTTTTTAAAAACAAATTTTCATGAAGGATAAATATACTTTTTTCCTGGCATCTGTTCCTCTATTCATATATTTTAAAATGTAATATAAACCACATACCATCTCACTCTGCACAATCACGAGTCTTGCCCAATTAGGGAGCTTTTAATAATGATATGATCTTTTCTCTTTTTAATTTTTTAAAAATTTGCTAGAGGGAGAGTATTCTCTCTGGAGACAGACAGAGAGACACACACACAGAGAGAAAAGCACCTCCCATGGGGAATGGCCACACCACAATCCCTTTTCCTCCATTCTCTTTTAGGGATTTTGGGCATGCATGCTTATACACTCAGTGTGTTTTTCAAGTCACCAGGGCTGGGACTCGAACTACACAGTAGGTCATGGGGGATCTAGCCACTTTAACCACTACACCACCAGCTGACCCGACATGATTTTTTTTTAATAAACTCTACAAAACCATGTAGGAGAGATGAAATTTTAGATACTTTGTTACACCATTTATCAAAGTCAGCATTTGACAACATTAAAATTGGAGAGCTATTCTCTGCTTTAATTCTTTCTTTAAAAAAAACAATTACCAGGGAGCAAGGGTGCTTACCAGAAACAGAGACAGAGACAGAGAGAGCACCTTCCAATGTGATATGGTCATACCACAATCCCTTCTCTTCCATCCTGTTGGGATTTTAGGCACACACACATGTGCCCAGCATGTTTTTAAAACTGCCAGGATTTGAACCAATGTCAGCTGTGTGAGATCCAGGTCCCTTAACTACTACACTACAGGGATGGTCCTAATTCATTCCTTTTTGACAGCATTTACAGGTGAAGAGTATGTGACTTTTTTGGTATATTAGTTTTTAAAATATTGCTGTTTATTTCTCCCCACTAAATGCTACCCTAAGAATAATGGATATCTTGAAAAGAGTATTTGAACAAATCCCCTTGTCTTTCTTTTGGTAAATAGGTGAACTCAGACGGTGTATCTCTGGTAGACTATGTTTCAGGCATCTCTAACCAGTAGTGCTCTACCTTTCCATGGTGAAATAACTGGTGTCATGGGAACCTGATAATAAGATTATCGAAGGAACCAGCAGTTAGTGTAATGGCTATGTCGCTGGACTCACATGTAGTGGACTGCGGTTCGTGTCCCAGACCCGGTGGCTTAAAACTCATGCCGGGAACGTGTGCGTGTGTGCCCAAGATCCCAAGAGGAGAATGGAGGAGAAGGGATTGTGGCGTGGCCATCCTCCCTGGGGGGGGGTGATTTCTCGCTTTCTGTCACTCTGGCTGTCTCTGTCTGTCTGGCGAGAGCACACGCCCTATAGCGAAAACCTCTCAAAAAAAAAAAAAAAAAAAAAAAAAAAAAAAAAAGATTATCGAAGGACTTAAGTGGTTAAATATTTCCACTTGAGTGAAATGGAAGATGATACAAGGTAGGTTTATAGCATAGGTTCTGTGGAATTATATCTGTGTGAGCCAAGAAAATGAGCCATAGGAAAAGATGAGCGACTAATAACTTGGTCATTCAAATGTTTATTTGAAATATAAACCTCTTAAAATGCTTCGTAAGCAATTACCGAAGTTTCTAGAATTGCACCACTAGTTTAAGTGATATGACTCATTGGCTGAAAATAATATAGTTTTGAAGCTACATAAAATGTTTAAACCAAGAACCTTAGTATTTGACACAGTACATGATTTGTTTTGTCTGCGTCTGCTCTATTTAATAAAAACATAGTGTAAAGTACATGTATGATTTAAAATTTCCTAGTAGTTTCATTAAACACATAAAAAGGAATGGAACAAATTCATTTTAATAATATTTTTTATTTAACCTAATGTCAAAAATATCCTCATTAAAAAATTTAGCAGTCTTAAATTATAATGATATATATTGCAATTTTTATTCTTGAGTATTACACATACTCATTCTATATGCTCAGTTTTCATCAGAAATGCTTTATCTGCATTTGATTTCATAACAGTTGCAGTGGAATAAGGAGATAACATACCCATTGCTAACATATTTCAAATTCTTCCAGCACCTAAATTGAGTATTAGATTTTAATTAAGACAAAATAGTAAAACTGTCATTCTTCAGCCGTGCTTGTCACTTTGTAAGTGCTTGAGAGCCACATGTAGCTAGTGGCACACGTTGGATGGTGCAGGTATTGATATTAGTCATATAGGTCAAAGTTGTAAATGCTGGTGACTTATTTGTTTATAATAAAACATTTGAAGAGGAATTTCTACAGTGTGCTAATTGTAACAAAACATATAAAAATGAATCTCCACAATAAAAATTGACTACACATGTTCTGTGGGCATTCTGGATTTTCTCCAAATTCTAAATCTGTACTAAGTGCCTTTAATGTAAGCAGTAGCTCCTCTTCCACAGTTGCAGAACCTCTGCTACCACAAGTGTGTACTTTTAGAGGTAGTTGGGCTACATTTCTTTTTTTTTTTTAAAAAAAAAACCCTATTATTTATTTAATTTTATTTATTCATTCATTTATTTTAATTTGACCAGAGAGAGACACAGAGAGAGAGAGAGACAGAGAGAGAGAGAAGGGAGAAAGGAAGCCACCAGGTCCGGTACTCGAACTGTGGTCGGCCATGTGGGAGCGTCCAGCACCTTAACCACAACACCACCTGCTGGTCCCTCTTTTTTAAAAAAAATTAGTCTTCTTTTACTTGAGGAACATTTCTCTGAAGTATCTTGCTCCAAATATTAAAGATGTAAAAGTGCCATAGCAAAATCCTAGTGGGACCTCAATATGAAACTCCCCCTGAGACTTGGCTTTGGTTCAGCTCTTTGATGATGGAGGAAGGTGGTCCCAAACCTTTAGGATCAACCCTAGAGCATTTTTCATAGTGGCGGACAAGCCCCTACTTTTTTGCCAGGTTCACTTCTAAGACACAGGCTTGGCTTTGCTAGAGGCTGTGAGTTACAGTAAAAGCAGAGATCCCAGAGGGCTAACTTCATTCTATATCTCCTCTGGACGTAAGATAATAAAAGCATTTATAGCTACTTGTGTACCCTATATGGGCTATATCCTAACATTCACTTGGTTTATGTTGACTTTATAATGGACCAGAGTAAGAAGTTCTCATGGAGATGTTGTATCCCTTGATCATTCTTAAAAGCTTTCTAAAAAATTAAGGTAAATCCAAGTATTCTACTCCAGTACAGGTAAGCTGGTCCATTATAAAAGAGATGGAGTAGACAATTTCATTTCTTCCCCTTAAAAAAAAGAAAGGCAATTCATTAACAAAGGATGAATGTCAAGAAACTATTTTTACTATAGGTTAAAAGGACATCAGGTTACAAAGACCTGGCCCCTTGTTATAGAAGTTCAGGAATAGACAAGAATAGATTTGCCAAGCACATTTTTTTTCCCTTCCAATTTTAAATGTACTGAGAAGTCAGCTAGTAAGAACTCAGCTAAATAAAAGAAAAGAAAAACAAGTACTTTCTCAATGCTGAATTTCATCAGTTGAAAGTTAATCCTTCAAAAAATATATAAGCAGGCAAAGAAGGTGACCATCTCAAATCTTAAATAGGTTACATTTAAATGACTTCTCAATAGCATTTTCAGTCTCTGTTAAGACAGTACAGAACAGACAAGTATTTTAATTGTCCCTTTCGTTTAGCCTTTAAAAATGTCATGATACATATACTATAAGACCTGGTCTTGAAAATGTTAAAAAAAAATGACTATTATGAAGATTTTAAGTAACTTATAGAAAGTATAAAGAAATTTGGACAAGGAATTAAGAAATATTTTTTTGGGGGTAGGTTTTGCCATAGGGTAAGGGCCAAAAAGAGACATAAAGAGGCCAAGTGAGAAATAAGCCCCTAGGGTGGATAGCCACATCACAATCTCTTCTCCTCCTGAGATTTTGGGTGCACAACACACACATGCCTATCATAATTTTCAAGTTGCATGGCCTGGGTCTTGAACTGTGATCAACCATGTGAGAGTCCTGTGCCTTAAACACCATGCCACCTGCTGGCCTCTAAAGAAAGGATTTCTAGCTGACTTTAGTATGAATGCTTTGCTTTAAAATTGTAAAATTCTCTAATAAGAAAGGTATGTAAAAATAATTTGTGTCTACTTGTTATCCCAGAAGCTCAAGGAAAATACTTTTTCTTATAAAAGGTACTGTCTTTGGGACCAGCAAATAGTGTGATGGTTATGTTGCCGGACACCCATGTGACTTCAAGTCCCGGACCCAGTGACTTAAAACTCATGCCAGGTGCATGTGCTGGTGCCAAGATCCCGAGAGGAGAATGGAGGAGAAGGGATTGCGGCGTGGTCATCCCCCCCCCCCCAGGGGGGGTGGTGATTTCTCGCTTTCTGGCTCCCTGTCTCTCTCTGTCTCTCTGGTCAGTGCATGTGCCCTCTAGCAAAAACCTCTCAAAAAAATTAAATAAATAAAATATTCTATCTGAATTTGAAAGAGAACATGATTACAAATGATTGGATAGGTCATTTTTAAGTTTTGTTTTACCTTTAGAAGTTTGAAAGTCTCTGGAGGAAAGAGAAGCAATGAAACAATGAGGAATGACATCCTGGCAAATAGCTTGATTCTAAGTCAGTCACCTGAGTCCATGAGCTTCACATCCCCGGATTCTACTAGCCACCATTTAAAAATACTAACAAAAAAAGAAAATGAAAAATAATGATACAACAATTTAAAAAAACAATGAAAAGTACAGTGTAACAGCTATTCATACGGCATTTACATTGCATTAGCTATTAAAATTAAGTATTTTAGAGATGACTTAAAATACATGGCTATATGGAGGGTACATGCAAACACTTCACCATTTTATATAAGGGACTCGAACATCTGAGGATTTGGGTATTTGCTGAAGGGTCCAGAGACCTTATGGACATAGGGGGACAACCATACTGAACAATTTTGAAGGAAGAGTAATCCATCATATAGAGTTTCAATTGCTGTTGTATGTTCAAAGAATAAATGAAAGAAATGTGTATTTGGATCTAGAAAACTGAGTAATAGTGGTTCATAAATCTGATTTAAAAACCTTCTTTCAATGGAAAGGAATCACGTCACCCCTCCGGATCAAAACAGGGTACATGGTGGTGTAAAAATGAGGAGAATGATTGTTATTTTTATTAAATACTCAAAGGCAGTGTGAGGAAGAAAACATACATTTGGAAGGCACTTCATGTATATTTGAGCTCCTAGGAAGGAAGATGTATTAAAATAAGCTATAATATTTGCATTATGTTCCTAGTTAAGACAGGGACATTGGATACATGCATGGATAGAATACTTAGATGCTCGGTTGGAACTTTTATGTGACCCATGACTTAACCAGTGTGTTGGGGGGGTTCAAAACTTCACCTACTACAAAGTTAAAATTTTATAATGATATGAAACAGGATGTATTCTCTGGTTGAACCCATATCAGGTTAGATTAGTCTGCTTTTACGTCTGCTCTGCTCAATTGTCCTTGCTATTATTGAGTCTAGTCTCAAAAGGATTTGAAGTGATTACGTGAGACTTCAAAACCATCAAACAATCTTCTAGTGTTATCATTCTTAGCCTGATGGGTCTGTCAGAGATGATAAACATTAATCAGACAATGACTAGAAGCTGAAAAGGAAATGTAGCAGGTGCTTTGAGAGTATAAACCTGTGTTGGGAGAGGGATGAGGACAGCTCTCAGTGAAATCTGCACCAAGTTGACTTTTGAGCTGAGCTGTTTAGGGTGAAGGAGTTCGGTTAACAGGGATGATTTGGGTGGCAGGGAGAAGTTTGGATGGGGAACTGCAGTGCACCTCCAGCAGACCCTCTGGCAGGAGGGAATATGGTGCCTTGAGAAAAGAAATTAGTGCTCACGAGGTTGGGAAACAGACATGAGCAGGAGAGAGCCTTGAAAGGTGATGGAGAAGAGTTCAGGGGCCAAGTCATCTCCCCTCTTGGTCATTTGATCTCTGTCTCACTGGCAATGAAAAGACTGGAAAAGTTTTATGTTTACATAACAATTAGAAGGCATGTTTAGTTGTGAGGGATCAAACACAGATCTCCAGTGTTATATTTGCAGAGGGTATATGCATTTAGACATGAAATATTGCCGGCACTCGTCATAAACTTGAAAAGGAGAGTCATGCATTTTACTTGGAGTAATAGAAAGTTTTATAATCTATATGTGGATATATATATATAAAGTGCTCCCTTGATGAACTTCCATGAGCAATAGTAATAGATATTAAAATTGCCCGGCTCTGTTCCAATTACTTAAGTGCATCAAATTGTTCAAGCCTTTTGTCCTCCAAATGAGAAGATTATTATCACCCCCATTTTAGAGATAAGGGAACTGAGGTACTGCAGGATTAAGTGACTTCCTTTCTTTTTGAGAGGTTTTTGCTATAGGATGTGTGCACTCGCCAGAGAGACAGAGACAGAAAGCGAGAAATCACCCCCCCAGCGGGGATGGTCACGCTGCAATCCCTTCTCCTCCATTCTCCTCTCGAGATCATGGGCACGCACGCACATGCGCCCGGCGTGAGTATAAGCCTTAGGGTCTGGGACTTGAACAGCGGTTGACTACATGGGAGTCCAGCGACATAGCCATTACGCTAACTGCTGGTGCCAGGATGAAATGATTTTCCAAGGATGCAGAGCTTATAAGGGGCAGAGCTGTGTAATTCCAGAGCCAGTCCTCTGAACACTGATTTTTTTTTAATCAATATGAATGGAAAGGTTATTTACATTTATTAAGACTATAATAACTTTAGCAAAATATATTATTCATAAATTACTTGGGAATCAGGAATAGGCTTTCTGTTTTCAGAGGCTATGACTACCTATTGCATGATTATCTGAATAACAATAACAGGAAATTAAAGCAAAGAAACAACAATGATAAATTCTTCTATAGTCTAGATTGCTACAAGATTATTTAATAATTGTCTGTCAGAAAATCAGTTATTATTAAGGATGTGCTGATTTTTCTATACTAAAATATGTTTCTATTTTTAATGCTGTATTTTCAGTTTTCTATACTTATTAAAATTGAAATAATTATTTTAAGAAATTAAAACAAAAGTGAGATTCAGTACATTTTAATGCTTTAGGCTACTTAAAAATATCTCTACTATACCTTGCCACTCCTTATCTTTCCTAAATTACGGTTTCTTTTTAGAGAGATTTTTTGGTATAGGGGGCGTGCTCTTGCAAGAGAGACAGAAAGACAGAGAAACAGAAAGCAAGAAATCACACCCTCCACCTTTCCCGGGATAGATGGCCATACTGCAATCCTTTCTCCTCCATTTTCCTTTCAAGATTTTGGGCATGCGTGCACATGTGCCTGCCATGGTTTTAAGCCACTGGGTCTGGGACTTGAGCCGTGATTGACTGCATGGGAGTCCAGCAATGTAACCATTATACCATCTGCTGGTCCCCCTAATTTCTGTTTTATTTTCTAGTATCAGAAGACACTCCAGTTATAGGTGTCTTTCACTGTACTTTATAGAGCATTACTAGATCCATGTTACAGTTAAGATTAGCATGTTCATCAGACAGTGACATGTAGGATTTTTCTAAAGGTAGTTGTTCAAAGCAATGAATACAATGTCCCCAAAATTCAAAACATCATTGATAATATTTTATAATACAGTATGTCATAAAGAATAAGTCAATCAACCATAAGTAGGTAAAAAAATATCTTTACACAGAATTCTTTAAGAGTTGAGTAAATTTATAGGTCATGGGAAAGCAGCATGTGAAGAGACTTAATATTAAAAATACAGGATGACAGAGTGCCTTGTATTATTTATATTAAAACCTTTAGCCCTCACAAAACCCTATAAAGTAGAGGCTATCATCATATTATCTCTATTATACAAACAGTGCTATGGAACACAAAGAAGTTAATAAATTTCTCAATGTCACATAGGTGAAGAGCAGCAGAATGAGATTTGATCCCAGACAGAATAGCTCAAGAATCCTTTCCTTTAACCATGATGATAAGTAGCATCTTGGACAACATGGGAAAATGAGGTCTTTGTCAGTAATTTTTATTGTCCCCAGCATGGACCAGTGTCCAGTAGATAAAAAAGCAAGGGAAAGCAGAAGGAAGAGGAGAGAAGAAACAGAGACCTTCGGGTCCTGCTACATACTTCGTGTGTCTCAGTTCCAAATGAAAGCGGGGCTCCTCATTAAACAATGATTAAGACTTTTAAGATGGTGACGGATATACATTAAATCAGTAAGGGGCCCTTCAAAGTGGGGGGTGGGGGGGCTGTGAGATTTCATAGGTTACATGTTCATATAGTTTGACCTGGGGAGCTGTCAGCCTTGGGAAAGAGGCACAGTAATCTCTTTTCCTAGAAAAAGATTTCAGTGGATTGGATTATTGATCTCAAATATTTTACTTTCCATTCAGTGCCCTAACAGGGCAAGAAAGTGGGAGGAGTTTGTTCTTCCCCACCCCAGTGATGTTGCCTTAGGTCAAGACACTTACTTAGCCAAAGCATAGAAGTGACAGCATGCTGACTCCTACTACAGTCCAAAGGCAATCGGAGCTTCGCCTTGTTCCTCCTTCTTCCACCATTAGAGGAGCATTCTCTGATAGCAGATGGAAGGAGAAAAGGAAGGAAGGAAGAAAGAGAGGAAGAGAAAAAAGAGAGAAGGAGTGAGAAAGGAAGGAAGGGAGGGAGGTGGCTTCTCTTCCTGCTATCGGTGTTAGGCTTCACCTCAAGATACAGCTTGAGTTATCTGCCTCATATGTTCTTGTCTTCCGTGGAATGGTCTTCTCATTGCACGTGGCAGAAATACAAGAAACCAATCAAACTGCATAAACACATTTTAAGATCCCTGTTCTTATCACATCTATTTGCAATCTGTTTGTCAAAGCAAGATACAGGGCCAGCCAGATTTAATCAGAAATAGGTTTTATTGTTTTTGCCATAGGGCACCAGAGAGAGATACAGAGACAGAGAGAGGGAAAGTGAGAAATAATCTCCTGGGGGGCGGGGGGGGGGACAGCCACACCACATTCCCCTCTCCATTCTTCTCTTGTGATTTTGGGCTTGCGTACACGCGTGCCCGGCATGATTCTCAAGCTGCCAGATCTGGAACCAAATCATGATCAGCCATGTGGGAGTCCAGCGCCCTAACCGCACACCACCTGCTGGCCCCAGAAATGGGCCTCTTAAGGAATGATCTCCTCAGCACTTACCTATTCCCAAGGAGTAGTATAACTTCCAAGGGTAGTTGGCTATGGAAGATTCTAGCCTGCGTGATATCATTAGTGAATAAGCATATGAATTTAAATGAATGTAGGTCTAGAGTTAGCTTTCTAAATATGTTTTTGTATCAAATACACTATGCATATATATCTATGTGTTTGGGTCAGTGTTTAATAGTAGTTATAAAACTGTAGAAAAGCATAGAAGCACGTCTCAAATAAAAAGAAAGCGCACATTGTTATAAAGTTGCATGACTAATAGCCTATTTTATTATGGTGCAAAAATGGACAACCTCATAGCTTTGCGTAGTGTTGCATATGATTATGATTTCTTATTCAGCATGAAATTGAAGATTATAGTTCTTTAGTAAAAATGAAATATTCACACCATTATAGAAGAAATCACCTTTCTGATTATGATTCATCATTTATCATGACCAAAAATAGGTATGGAAAATATTGAAGGTCAGCTTGAATATAGTCATTTAGTCATAAATTTGTAGGTAATATAAAATAAAACCTATATGGTGCCAGAAAGGCATTTTTTTATTCTTTATAATATTGAATCAAATTCTATGGAGTATGTGCCCTAGAGCCATGCATTGGGTATGGATTTTTTTGCTCTAGTTTCAGAACAATCATGCCCTAAAGAAGCAATACATAGTATTTGGAATTAATTTTAGTTACATTAGAATAAACCCAGTTTTTATTATTAATTGCCTACGTTCTCTAATTTGGAGATGTAGCTATCATTTGAAACTAAGTGCAGGATCATCCAACTCTGTTTTCCTGCATAAAACTTCCAAGTTAGACTTCCCACCCCTCTCTCGTTGCTTTCTGATTTGGGACAGTTTCCTATTAGCATGTCCTTCACTATAGCAACCCTTTAAAGATGCGTAACTATGCAGTCTTAGAGGAGAGAGAAAGCCAGGCTTCCTCTCTGAAACGAACAGTATGCCTGAGCCCCAAGTTAGGATTCATCCCAAGACTGTTAGGTATCTCTGCAAGGAACTTCATTGTCTGATGGCTGGCTGACTGATAGTTCTCTTAGGCAGAAGTAGCTTCCGGACTTGAGAGGCAGATAAGATTCATGTTCTCTATCTGCATTCACCTATTGGAACTTTTTGCATAGTTTGATTCCCCACTCGCCTTATTTTACTTTCCCCTACTCAGGAGGACTTTGGTCATGGGTTAAACATATAAAGCTTATTAATCAGTGACCAAGATAATTCATTTTTAAGTTGATTGATGCTGCTTATAAATGTCACATTATTTACAACTATGGTCTGAAGGGTAAGCTGTCTTGTGGGTCAATCTGTTATGATTGACTGGAGGATCAACAATGGAATGCTGGTGGGCTTTTACTGTTCTTGCAGTGAAATAATTTTACACATGATAGATTGTTTGTATACTATAAAATAGTTGCTGTATACATATGAATATATCTGAAAATGTCCTGTTTAACAGATTGTACAGGAAAAATGTCCCCAAACAAATCATCTTTCCTTAATCAGTGGAAATAAGTTATGTTAAAAAGGTAAGGGCTGACAGTTACAGGACCTAGCTTAAATATTAGGAACTGTACTAATACAGTTAGAGGCATTTTCTCATTAATCTTCTCAACATCTTTTCAAGGAATGTAGCTTTATGATTTCTATTTGTCAGAGGAGGAAGCTGAAGTTAGACAAGAGAAACTATTTTGTTTCCAAATAAATATAGAGTGAGTTGTAGAATAAGATCCAAATCTTCCTGTAAGCCCAGCCTGTTAACTGATACACTGCCTGGAAAACCCTACATCAGTGAATGAAACGATTACTTGATTTTATGTTAGGCCAGAAATATATGTGGAAAGTTCTTTTGCATTATGGCTCTGGATGGCAGACTGCTTAGTGCTTCTGGAGGTAATAACTGCTAAGGGCCAGGCTGTGATGACAAGATGGTCTCTTATCCTGACCACCTAGCAGGAATAATGCCCAGCTGGTGTCCACATTTGGGAAGGACCAGTTGTGGACTCCTCTTACTAGAAAATTATAAGCCCTTGGCCTAGCAGGTGGTGTAGAGGTTAAGGCTGCTGGATCCTACATGAACAACTGTGAAGGTCTGAGGGTTTGAGTCCAGATCCAACAGCTTAAAAATGTGTGTGCATGCCCCAAATCTTGACAGGAAAATGGAGGAGAAAGGATTATGGCATAGCCATACCCAGGCCCCCAGGAGAACATATGCCCTATAACAAAAATAACAAAAAAAAAGAAAATTATAAACTCTCTCTTCAATCTTGGTATTATTGGGAGGGTCATGAATTAGAATTACAGTGAGAAATAATGAGAATTATTTTGGATAAACTTTTTATTCAGGCTCAACCTCATAATGCAGTGGTTAATCCTTTTGCATAGGAAGCCAAATCCTACATGGCCAACCGCGGTTTGAATCCCGGCCGCAGTGCCTTAAAAACCACACTGGGCATGTGTGTATCCATGCCCAAAATCCTGATGGGACTAAGGAATGGAGAAAAGGAGAGCATGGTGTGGCCACACCCCTTTCGGTGGTTCTCTCTCTTACTCTCTCTTTCTGTCTGTCTGTCTGATGAGCACAGGTGACCACAGGCAACTAATTTTTTTTTAATTTAAATTATATTACAATTATTTTATGTCCTCTGATCTGGAGACTAGTTAAGTTTACAATTTTATTGCACAAAAAAGGCATGTGAACAAAATGCTTATCAATGGTTAGTCAGAATGTTTAAAAAAATTTTACCTGTGAGTGGATGTTTAATAGAAGATCTTTTTAGGAAGATATGTAGAAAATATTTGAGGCAAGGGATAAAGAAAAAATAATGACTTTGAGAATCATTAAAAATGGGATCTTGGGGATGGTAGGTGGCATGGTGGTTAAGGGTGCTGGACTCCCACATGGTCAACCGTGGTTTGAATCCTGGACCTGGCTACTTGGCTTTGTCACTTTCTCTCTCTCTCTCTCTCTCTCTCTCTCTCTCTCTCTCTCTCTCCCTCCCTCCCTCCCTCCCTCCCTCCCTCTTCGTCTCCCTCTCCCTCTCCCTCTCCCTCTTCCTCTCTGGTTCTCTGTGGTCAAAATTAAAAATAAAATACATAAATAAAGTTAACTTTAAAAAAATAATAATGGGATTTCACGATGATGATGATGATGAGACTTTTATTTTACTGAGTTCAGGAACCAGGTTTGTTTTTACTTTTTTTTGCACAGGACATAATGCATTCAGTAACTATATGCCAAATTATTCAGTAGATATGTATGTCTGAAAGGCAGAATAGGAAATTGAAAAGGTATGATGAACGAGGGAAAATTGGCAACAAATTCTATATAGGGATTGTTTGTATTTAAGGTGAAGATCAGAGTAGAAGTTGGTTTCTTGAACTTTAAGAAAAATCTCCCCTTTTTCTTTGCAGTTGCAGTGTATTAGAATAAAATATTTAATTCATTCCACATGGCCCCTGTGCAGGGTCATCAGTATTATAAGAAAAGATTCAGTATGAAAGAAATTCAGTGTCTACCAGTACCTTTCTGTTCTGGACAGGAGGAAACATATTGTACAATAATTGCACATTCTAAGTCAGTCCTTGCCCCAGTTCCCCAAACACCTAAAAGGTTATATCCTTGGTATCTTTGGTTTCTCTATCTTCCGTCAGACAGCACACAGAAATTCTTCCAAATATGAACTCTGAATATAATGAATTACTGATTTTTTGTTTATTATACTTTTCAAGGGATAATTTTGTGTCAATATTTTTTTCTATGGAATATGCAGCAGTAGGAAATAGGGTACACTTGTATAATGCTTATGGATATTAATATTATATCCAATTATTAATTTACTTAAGGCTTTATAGTCTAATTAATTAATAAAAAGTAGATGCTTTCTAGATTGAAAACAAAAAATGAAAAACAAACTTTGATATGAAAGAATTCTATGCTCTAAAAAAAACAAATATATAGTGTTCAATAATTTATTATTTCAACACAAATTTAGCTTTAAGTTCCAAGGAACTCTTCCATTATGTTTATACTTTTGATATTCTTTTTAATTTGTTGTTTGTTAAGAAAACCATAACTAATGACTTTATCATTGTGAATATTTTAGTTTCCCACATCTATTTTTCAAGAATATTTTTTGTAAAATGTTGATTTCATACACATAGGAATTTTCTTTTGTTCCTCTCTCGGAAGTTATGAATTTTCTTTTTATCTAATTTATTATGTATAGATTTCAATTTGCATATGCAAGTAATATATTATTTAGTAATCTTCTAATGTTTATAATTATTTCACTGTTTAATTTTTATGATTTCTGAATGGATGTAATTAATTTTCCACAGTCCCTATAGAAATAGTACTTAGTGGCTTGACTTTAAAAAAATATATTTATCTTATGATTCTTTTATAAAAGGATAGAGATTTAAAAGTATTGCACAGGTTTTTTTCTTATTATATGTATCCAGTTAGTCCCTTTTAAATTAAGTAAATAGAATGTGTTAATACATGCATTGGTTATTTGAGATCTTTTCCCTTATCTTTAAAATGTTTTCTTTTATTTATTCATGAGAGAGTACCAGTGTATACACATGTGCGAGAGAAAGAGAGAAAAAGAAAGAAATACCCTCCACAGGGACTGTTCACTCTGTGATCCCTGATTCAGTCGTCAGCCCACACCGTCTTGGGCACACGCATGCATGCCTGGTGTGTTTCAGGCTGACCAGCCCAGGGATTCAAACTGTCGTCGCCATGTCTGGCTTCTCTTGAGTAGTGCATTACCGAGAACCATAGAGCTAGCCCTATTATTTGAGATCTTGCTTAGTTTTTCAATGGAATCTATTTTTATTCTTCATTTTTTCTTTTGTCAAAACTACATGCTTCTCTCAATCCCAAGTTCAAAAGACAAATTATATTTCCAAATGTGGAAAACTTACAGTATTGAGGCAAATGAAATAAATTAGTTGCTGATAGATTCTTTACTTTCTATAGCTTTAGTTGAGTGACCAGCGGTATTATTAGCAACTTAAATATAAGAAATTGATTATAATTTACTAATTCACACCTTGAAATAAGAAACACCAAACTACATAATCATAAGGTCATTAGTAGTTCAGCCCTAAACTTTGGTTTAATTCTGAGTTCTTTTAAAGTACTTTTAATTTTTGAAATTTCAGTAGATTTCCCATTTTCTTAATGGCCACTCTCCTTCCCAAACATTTTTTTTTTTAACATGAGAAACTGGAACTCTCATCTTTATTGATGGTGAGACTACAAAATTGTACACCATCTAGAACACTGGCAGTTTCTGATGAAAAGATACCCTATGACTAATCCATCTCACTTTTAGCTATACATCCATGAAAACACTTTTATGAAAATAATCATAGTGGTTTTATTCATCGTAGCCCCCAAAGGGAAACAACTCAAATGTCCAACAGAAAAACAGATAAATCAGCTGTCTTAGTCCTTTCATGTGTCCGAAGGAACACATGAGACTAGGCAATTTATAAAGAATAGAGGCTTATTTCGCTCCGGGTTCCGGAGGTTGGGAAGTGTGAAGTGGTGAAGGCCCTCTTGACGAATCTTAACATGTCAGAAGGCATCACACGAAGAGAGGGCATATGCGTTGAGAGGCAAGAGCAAATACAAAAGAAAGCCAACAAGGGGATGCTAATGACATGATGGCTGTGCAGTGTAAGCTTGCGAACAGTTATATAGGCCCATTGGCTTAACAATTGTTCCAGAATGTACATGAGACCTTTCCTGGGGACATTCACCAAATATCTTTGGGGCAGGAATTTAAAAAAAAAAATTTATTGGGGCTGGCAGGTCACGTGGTGGTTAGGGGTGCTGGACTCCCACATGGCCGACCGCAGTTTGAGCCCCAGACTCGTGACTTGCTTTCTTGCTTTCTCTCTCTTTCTCTCTCTCTCTCTCCCTCCCTGGTCAAAGTAAAATAAATCAATAAATCAATAAGTTAAATAATCAATCACTGTACATCACTACAGCTTATAAAATGAATTTACCCAACTTCACGCCAGTCCATTTGAAGATACCATACACGTAACGTCAACAGGCAGTCCTCTAGTTGTGTTGATGTTTTTCTCCTTGATTCCTTTCCTCTCATTCCCCCCATCTCCCACCCTCTTCCCACATTCTCTTCAGTATTTGTAACCATTTTCCATGCTTTTCCAAACTTCTTCATGTCTCAGCTCTTATTTTTGTACTATCATCTACAAATGTTTCAAAACTATAAATGTGTATACACATAGTTCTGATAGCTTAGTTCTGCCTCTCTTTAATGCAATAAGTGATAAGTAGACTACTAGATTTCACTTCCAAGGTGATCTTTCTAATAAGAACCTCTCATGTGTATCAAGCTTTTTCTGTGGGGTTACTAATTGAAGTTGTCTGCCTGTCATCCAATTTTTGATCGAATTGGTGACAAATACCAATATTGTGAATACCAAGACGCTTGTCCTGGACCCTCCTTTCACAGCCAGTTAAGATCCCAACATGTTTTCTATGAATGTGACAGAAAGAGGGACAGTTATGCATTCAACAAGGCAAATAGTTACTTGAGCTCATGAATTCTTGCACTAAAGTTAAAATCCTATGCTCAGAACTTTATCTTTAAACCTCTGAAATGACTTTCACCTAAGTTAAGAAATCCACCATTGCAATACTTAGTTTACTTTATTTTCCTAGAATGAATCTGATACTAGATTTCCTCTTTCATCAGCCAGACAATATCCTTCCATAGACTGGCTGGAAAAGCTCTCAGTGTGTTTTCTAATGGAATGAATATATCCTGCCTCACAGCGTAATTACCAATTTGCCCCCACTCTAGACATGAATAATTTAGTAGATCCTTGGGACCACGTGCTAAGTATATTTGTTTTTTTTTTTTTCATCAAGTGTTGATTAAAGACACATTGTTTCCATTCTGAATATGTATGGAGGGTATTAAAAAGAATAGAAATGAATATCTCTTCCAGTACCAAAGTTGATTCTACTGTAGGAAAAAATGGTGTACAGGGAACTATTTATTTAACTGTTTTTATGAAAAAATCCTTTAAAGATAAGTGTCAGTAAGAAAACAAAATGAAGTAAGTGACAGAGAAGTTGCTGTAAAGGCTGGGTTGCCATTTTCCTCCTAAGCTATTTTTCTTTGCTTCACAATATTCTAGGAGCACAGAGCCTACAGGGTTCTTTATTGCTTTAGCTGTAGGTAGCTGCTTCCCAGAGAGCAGAGCTCGACCCCAGGCATGCTTGCAGCCCTGCAGGAGCCTTCTGCTGATCCCATCTACTTAAAAGATAAGCAGAATTGAGGGACTGGATTATAAATAAAACAAAAACAGCTTGAGAGTTGTAATTTATATATTGTAAATGCTGACTTTTTTAATGTTTGTACTTTCATTTAGATCATGTTTTTAATGACTTTGCTCACTAAACATAGATAAAGAAAGATAACAGAATGAGTGTGAAGAACCATCCTAGCAACAGGGGTGATATATAGAGGTTTTTGCTATAGGGCGCGTGCACTCGCTAGAAAGAGACAGACAGAGAGATAGAGAGCGAGAAATCACCCCCAGCGGAGGGGTGGTTATGCCGCAATCCCTTCTCCTCCATTCTCCTCTCAGGATCTTGGGCACATATGCACATGCTAACTGCTGGTCCCTAGGGGTGATATTTTTAAAATGTGTCCTTTTCAGTTTATTTTTTTTTAGGAATGGATATGATAGGCTATATGAAAAAAAGAAAAGAAAAGAAAAAAAAAACATATATATGCTTTTGTCATAGGGCATGTGCACTTGCTGGAGAGGAGAGAGACAGACAAAGAGAGGGAAAGTGAGAAATCATTCCCCAGAGGGATGCCCCACTGCAATCCCTTCTCCTCCATTGTCCTCTGGAGATTTTGGTCATGCACGCACACAGAGCTGGTGTGAATTTCAAGCAACTGGGTTGGAGACTCCAATTGTGATGTGAGAATCTAACTATTTTAACCACCACTCCACCTGCTGGCCTTAAAGGAGTTATCTTTAAAGCTTTTTTTGTATAGAGAAATTTTTGCTATAGGACGGGTACGCTCTCTGGAGAGGCAGAGGGAGACAGACACAGAAAGCGGGAAATCACCGCTCTGGGGGTTTGGTCACGCCAAAACTGCTTATCTTCCAGTCTCCTCTCCAGATTCTGGGCATGCATTCAACATGCACCTGGTGTGATTTTTAAGCTGCCATGTCTGGGCCTCAAACTGGAGTCGAGGAAGTCCAGCGACATAACCATTATGCCATCTACTGGTCCCTCTTTAAATCTTTTTATTCATTTGCTTTTGATTGCCAACAGGCATGACCATTTACAAGGAAGAAATAGAGAGAGGGAAAAAGCACCTGTTAATGGGGTGAGGTCACATCACAATCCCCTTTCTTCTGTTTCTCCAAACTGTCTGGATTTGGGACATGCATATGTGCCTGGAATGTCTTTCAAACCACAAGCTTTAGCACTCAAACAGCAGTCAGCCATGTGGGATCTAGTTATTTTTAATCACTAGATTATGGGGCCAGCCTATATTTTTTAAAAAATACTTCAAGTATAAATTTAAGAGTTACAGTTTTGCTAATATATCATAATAATTTCATGGACTAAGTTAATTCCATGTTTGTTTTCATAACGAGTTTTCTGACTTTAAGGAGAAAAAATGTCTACGCATAGAAAATACAGAACGTGCTAGTTTAACTACTGAAATTAACCTTCTGCAGGCTATCTTTTATAAATTATTTGTGTATTTAAACAAAAATGCAACAAGTTGTACCTCTCAGCAAGCATTTTAGGCAATTCAGTGTAATGCGCACTGCATTCTGACTATGCTTATTATCTATTATCTTAGCTTGTTTATTGTCATCTGAACAAAGGCAAAACATGCTCTTTTTCATTTCTGTATTCCAACCATTACAGACCAGATTTAGAACTAAATCTTTTCTTTTTGCACTGCATGAAAGAACAGCTAGTTACTCTAGGAGAAACTGGTAATTTTCTGGGAATCATAGTCTTTCTGTTTTTATTATTTACTCACATTCACGTTTATCTGGGATGAATTTGTCAGTTGAGGATTAATATTAGAACTTAATCATTTTTAAATACACATTTCTGAAAAAAATATATACTCACTTTCTAACAAACAACTTTAGATATTTAGATATCTAGATACTTATATATTTAAATTAAATATATGAATATCAATGTAATGGTAATTTTGTGCTCTCTGAAATGAAAATTCTTTTATAAATCTAAACACTTTGTATAAAAAATTACAAATTGTATAATTTTAGGCAGATTATAATAATTTTTAGTTTTTTTCTTTAGTGCAAAGGAGATACCTGGACCTCTGTTATTTGACCATATTGTTGTGAAAAGTCTATGTGAAAATCCTTGAAAAATGCTAATTATTATGCTTATCATTTTAATTATTACTATGGTAAAAATCATCTTTATCACCACCAATTACCAGCAGTAATTGCCAAGTAATTTATACAGTAGGATGAAAAAGCAAAATAATGCCAATAATAACTTACTGATTTTGAGGTATAACAAAACATCAAACACAGAAACAGAAAAAAAGCAGTATCGGCAACATGTTGTATAATTGGTAGGCTAACTTCTAAGAACCTTGTGTAAATTAATCATGTGACAGTCAAATGAGCTCTGCAACTCTGAGAGCCTTTCATAGGAAACACTGTATATCAGGAACTGATGTATTCTTCATAGTAATGCAACTAAAGAGCATATATCTTACATTTACAAAATTAGGAAATAGAGTGACATGGTTTATCTTTATTCTTGAGCAATACTAGTGTTACAGAAAAGCATCAATACACATTCAGTGGAAATTGCTCAACTTTACTCTTCTTTCTCATCGTTTGTGATGTTGGTAACATTGGTTTGCAGATACAGCCTTTAGGCTTTCAACCAAAGTAGTTGTTGGAAGATAAAAAACAATGGTCATTTTTCTTTTCACGTTTTTTCCCAGTTTTTGAAAAAAAAAAAAAAAGAAAAAGCTAAATAGCAGTTTTTCTGTTCTCAAAGCAGATGTACTCTTCTGCATTTATTATAAGAAGGAAATGTACAGGATAGGAATAGTTAGCATAAATTCATTTAGCATGCAGATAGTGAGGTTTCCTAAGTGGTGGCAGGGACTCTGCTGACTGCTCTTCAGCATTGGCATAACTGTGTAGTTCTTTTAAAAGATGATCTCTCTGAAGGGTCAAGCAGACAGTGAAGTTGAAACATCCCTGAGGAAAATTTCAAGCATTTGTAAGAAACTTTACAAGTGTCTGCTGCTGCTTTTCCCAACTGAAATAATCTTACAGATGCAGGGAGAGATAATATGAATCACCCACAGTTACTTGAATTTTACTTCAGTCAGGCTACTGCACTTCTTTTACTGATAGAAAGATAGAAGGCATTTTACTTAAGCTAAATTCTGATGTTCTTTGAGGTGAAAAAAATTTGCCATTTTCTGCACTGAAGCAAAGTCATGGCAAGGAGATAGTGGGGTGAACTTTGTATTTCTGTAGAGCCATTTATAATACACAGAAGGATACCCTAGACATCTAAGAATCGTCTATCCATTTCAGAAATATTTGATTCAAGTTCTAACAATCAGAGTTGCCTAAAGCATTTATTGTTAGATGAATTATAGCACTCACTGTAGACAGGTAAAGACTTATTCCCTTGAGGTTATTAAAGCTCATTTTATTATGGTAATAAGCCACATCTTTCTAGATAAAGTAGCAGCATAGAGATGGTGGTGATGGAAAGGATCTTCTGTACAGCCAATATCACCACGGCATACATGTTCACACAATATTCTATGCTTGGATTGATTCCATCCTAGAACACAGTTTTAAGAACAAGTCTTCTATAAATAGAACTTCTAGTTCTGTAGAAGAGGATTACTGAGAAAGGCAGAGATGTTTACTTGCACACGACATCAGAAAATTTTCCATGTTACCCATTCTCTTCTAAACATCTTTTTCATCGTTGGCTCCATTCTCAGCCTAATGAAGCAAAAGGAAATGTTACTTCTTAGGAAAATTAATAAATGTTATTAAAGTGGTAAATTTAATATTGGAAATAACTTCTCATTGAGAAGCACTCATTCATTCATTCATTCATTCATTCAACAAATAAGACAGGCTACCTTCTGTGTGCTGGCATGACCTCTACTCTTCCCATATAAAACTAAGATGAATTAGGAATATACCTCAGTAGGAGAAGTAGAAGCTTTCTTAATCTTACTAGTCAGTGGAAAGCAGTAAAATAATAAAATTTTTCAAATGAGTGTCTCCCTGAACATTTTTAATCATGAGTCTTCCTTTCTAGGACACTTGGACCACCATTCACACTAATTGCATTGCTAGATTCAAACACTTTCCAGATGTATCTATATTAGTCACCTGTTCTAGGAGAAACCTTCCTGCTGCATATGTCCTAGAGTGTGTGGTGCTGTGTGAGTTCAGGTGTCAGAGGGGAGTTTAGCTGGAGTGGAAGCTGCAGCCATTTCTGTGGGTGTGACAGGATTTTAGTAGGTATTCAGGGATGTAGAAACATGGAAACCTTTGGTTCTCAGGACAGGATTTACTATAGTAGTGGCTCTGTTTTCAAAATGGTGCTGAGTGTGCCAGGCATGTGTTGGCCATGATCTGAGACTGACTAAAGCAGGGGTTGGATCATGGTGTTAAAATCCTGGGACCAGCAGTTAGCATAATCGCTATGTCGCTGGACTCCCATGCAGTCGACCGTGGTTCGAGTCCTGGACCCGGTGGCTTAAACTCACACCGGGCGCATGTGCATTCATGCCCAAGATCCCTAGAGGAGAATGGAGGAGAAGGGATTGCGGCATGGCCAACCCCCCTGGGGGGGGGGGTGATTTCTTGCTTTCTGTCTCTCTGTCTCTTTCTGGAGAGTGCAAGTGCCCTATAGCAAAAACCTCTAAAAAAAAAAAGATCCTATGGGGGTTTTCTTTCTCTCTTTCTTTCTTTCTCTCTTTCACTCTCTCTTATTGTCTGTCACTGTCTTTCTTGCTCATGAATGGAAAAAATAAATAATAAACTGTAAAAAATAAACTTTAAGAAGTGGTCCAGTTCTGTAGCCCCTTGGGCTCTGGTGGTGAGTGCTTCCTTGTGTAAGTTCCCTCCCTGGAGTTACGGAGCCCCATGAAGTTCATGGAATTCTCTACACTGGGCCTGAGTCCATAAGAACCACTGGTAGCCTGTATAGGTAGGACTGCAGTCAATGCGGTGGTAGTTGGGGTTGTCAAGGAGTCTCTTGATTACTTTCCCAGCAATGAGCCTGGGACCCTGCTGATCAAGTCTGGTGCTTTGCTACTTGTTTTATGCTTCTAGCATGAGTTTATTTTGTTCCTTTGTGGAGAAAAACATCACTGGGTACTTCTTGTCAGCAGTCTTTATCAGCTTCCCCTCTTTCTTTCTTTCTTTTTTTTTTTTCTTTGCTTAGGGCACATGCACTGGCCAGAGAAAAATGGGGAGAAAGTGAGAAATTACCCTCCCCCCCCAGGATGCTGCAATCCTTTTTCCTTCATTTCTTTATTCCATCAGGGTTTAGGCATGGACACACATGTGCCTGGCATGTTTTACAAGTTGCCAGGGATGAGACTTGCATTATGGGTCTGAATCCATAGGCACTGTGCTTAACTGCTACACTGTGGGACTGACTGTCTCTCCTTTACTTTTGAAGTATAGTTTTGCTGGTTATGGATTCCTAGATAATGGTGTTTTTTTTTTTTTTTTCTTCCATCATTTTAAATATATTTTCCCATTTCTTTCTGTACTACACAGTTTCTGACAAAATTTTACTGTTGCTTTTATTGAGAATCCCTTGAGTGTGACAAGTTGTTTTTCTTCTGCTGTTTTCATGAGATTCTTTGTCTTTTGAAAGTTTGATTATAATGTGATGTGGTATTGCTTTGAATTTGTCTTACTTGGAATTCCTTGAGGTTCTTAGGTATTTATATTGATGTCTTTTATCAACTTTGGGACATTTTCAGTCATTATTTCTTTGAATATTCTCTTTGTCCTTATCTCTTTGAGAGAGGAGAGTGTGCAAGGGTGATATTCTCTTAAATATCCTAAAGGTTGCATCAGCCCAAGGGAGAGGGGTTTGCAACAATGAAAACAGGTGAAACAACAATGGCTACCCACCTTTTTTTCATACCTGTAGGACGAGAATCAGCAATCAGTGGTAAGAGCCCAGATCTCTATATTTTGAGGAGAGGTTTGTTTTTTTTTGTTTTAATTTTATTTATTCATTCATTTTTTCCTTAATTAGATGAGAAAGAGAGGGAGAGAGAGAGGGAGAGGGAGAGAGAAAGTGAGAAAGCAAAAGCAAGCCACTAGGTCTGGGACTTGAACCATGGTTGGCCATGTGGGAGTGTCCAGTGCCTTAGCCACCATGCCACCTGCTGATCCCATGGATAAGTTGTTTTTAGGCCACCCTAGTTGTTACAAACTGTGTGCTGGCTTCCTCTCTAACACCTGCACAGTTGTCTGCCATCAGATTGAGGTGTGGAGACAGGTATCTGCTATTGTAATAAATTCTGAACTTTACCAGCCAAGCTTTCTTAGAAGTTGCAAGAAAACTCAAGTTCCAAAATAATTACATCAGACAGATTCTCCTAGTGTAATTGTTGTCTGTGTTATAAGACACTTTTCTTGGTTTCCTACTCTTCCTAGAATCCTCTTGTATAGCTAAGTTTTCAGTGTCAACAGTTGAAGATAGAAGACATTAAATCGTGTTTTCCATCTACTAAAGGTACTTCTAGCCAGAATTATGCCCTCTCTACTTACTCTTCAAAGATAAAGGCAAAATAGGGCCAGGCAGTGGCTTTATGGTTAATGTGAATGAATCCCATGTCTGATTTCGTGGTTCCAGTCCTATATCCAGCGGCTACAAAGACAGCTGGGCGTGTGAACATACGTACCTAAAATCCCAAGAGGAGAATGGAGGGGAAGAGGCGAATGGAGGGGAAGCATTTGCCTGAAAATACTTTCTCACTTTCCCTCTCCCTCTCTACCTGACAAGTGCATGTGCCCTATAGCAAAAACTTAAAAAAAAGGCAAAAGAAATAAATACATTTTCAGAATAAGTTGAGAGATTTCAATACCAGAGGATGCATATTAGAAGAACTTCTAAATTATGTATTTTCAAAAGAAGCAAGAAAATCATGCTGGGAAAATCTGAACAAAGGAACAATGAACAAATGAAAAGGAAAATATGTAGAAGATTCTAACCAAATATTGATTGTATAAAATCATAATAAAAATTTACCATCTCTTTTGTGTTAGAAAAATCACATTATGAGCGAAGTCCCTTAAAGTAATTGCCCTCATATCTAGAGGTGGTTGAGTATAGGTAAAGATTTAAAGTTTCTTGTTTTATTTTGAAAATGACAAAGACATTGATTAGCCCAACATGCTGAGTGAAATATGGATTTTTAAATTTCTAGTTGACTAAACTAAAGCAACAGCTAAACAGTAACAACTAAAAGGAAAGAAATAGAAATAATTATATATTTCAAACAAAGCAATGAATGGAATGGGGATGGGCAGAATTTTGGTCAATAGATACAATAAAAAATGAAAAACAAACAAAACAAAACAAACAAAAATCCTCTCAACAAAAGGAGGACAAATTATGAGCCAGTTCTCTACTGCAACAGGTAAGCACTGTCCAGAGGAAGCTGGATCCCACATGGTGACTTGGTTAGAGTTCCAATCCTGATGACTAAAAAGCATGCCAGGCTTATGTGCAAATGCCAAGAATCCTGATGGGATGGAGAATTGGAGAAAAAAGGATTTCACTGTTGGGGAGGGATGCTTTTTCATTTTCCCTCTCTCTGTCTCTCACTCTTGGGTATTCTGACATTAAAACAAAATCAAAAACAAAACCAAAACAAACAAACAAACAAAAACAGTATAAATTAAATGCAAGAGGTAAGATGGCAGACTTGAGTCCAAACATCATTACTCTGAGTATGAATGAACTCTTACTCAAAAGAAGAGATTATTAAGTGAAATAAAGCAAAATATGTAAAGGAGATACATCCAAACTCTAAGGATACAAAAATGTTACAAGCAAAATAATGGGGAAAAGTTTCTGGGATAAATAATGCCTTCAGCAGGGAAGGCCGTGGCTCAGTTCCTTCTCCTCCATTCTCTTCTCTAGATTTTGGGCATGCATGCTCATATGCCTGCATGTTTTTCAAGCCATGGGGTCTGGGATTTGAAGTCACCTCATGTACACTTTTGGCCTCCCTGTGGGGAAGAAATCTCAGTTGGAAGATTTTGTTTTTCTCTCTCTCCCATGTTTGATGGAAGATGTCTTAGAATCAGCACAGCCATAGCAGTCTGAGATTTGAATGTCCTGATTTCTACCAGCAAGATAGGGAAATGGATCTCTTCAGAAGAAGTCAGTATTGCATAGGACTCTAAGTTGACTTTGGACTTGAATGCTCAAATGTGAATCCAGCCTCAGATTGGCTATTGGGATCTTCATGAAGTTAACATGTCTTGGCTCTAAGTCTGGTCAGGGAGGACTGCTGAGGAGAGCAGTCCTTTTAATGTCCCTTTCCCTGAGTGGTGCCAGAGGTGTCTGTGATACTTCTCAAAGTTGTGTGGCTTTTCAAAATCCTAGAGTTCATGCTATGCAGATAATGATTCATTGTAATTGGAGTGGAGCTTGATTTTTCTGCCTTTCTAACTTGTTTTTAGAGATGCCAATGCTGCTCATCTGTACACTTTTCAGTAATACATTTTACATACCAAAGTATTTTTCAGGAAGACATTCTTAGAACAATTATCTCAATTAGTGTGCTTTGTTTACTGGACCTTTAAAAAAAGAGATTCAATTTACAAGAAAATGGCTCTCAGGCAACTTTTTCAAAAGTATTAATTAAATTCCTTTAGTTAGCTTGTTGATGTAGTTGATCTCATAGATAACTGAAATCAGTGAAGTGTTTTATATATATATTTTTTTAATTCCAGCATGAGATATACCATGGTGTAGTGAAAAGTAAACAAATGGAAAACTCTTGGTTTTGGTGATTATAAATCTGTATGCTAACCTCACTGCTATTGGTTATGATTTGAGTTCTCTAAATATCAGTTTCTTCACCTGAGGAATTAGGAGCTGGATGAGCTGTGTGATTTCTTTAGATTGCTCTTGCTCTTAACTGATATGATTATAAAATTTTCATAATTACAGAAGTTTCGAGGTAGCTCACATGAAACTTCAAATCATTTATGCATAAGCTAAGCAACAAAGTGCAGCGCTGAATTCAGGCAATTATCTCAGTCATTAAGAAATATACTGAATATTTGGATTTGGGCTAGTAGATGGTGTAGTGATTAAGGTGCTAGACTCCCACATGGTCGACTGCAGTTTGAGTCCCAGATCCAGTGACTTGAAAGTCACGCAGGGCGTGTGTGCGGGTGTGCTCAAAATCCTGAGAGGAGAATGGAGGAGAAGGGATTGCAACATGGCCTTCCACCGGAAGGGGAGTGATTACTCGCTTTCTCTCTCTCTCTCTGTTGAGTGCGTGCCCAGTATTGCAAAAATCTCTCAAAAAACAAACAAACAAAAAGAAATAGAAGAAACATAATGAATATTTTCAATTGGATCATCAGTATTGGATATCTTAGTTCATCAGATTCCCTGGAAATAGGTTAATTCACCTTGCACATTTGTGGACATTGTCATAAGTTCTACTAAACCAGAAAGTAAATAAAAGGAAAATCACAGTCAAAAATCATCCACGTGTTGTGAATGTCAAGTAACATTACATCACATTTCTCATTACCCTGTTTCAATAACCATATAAGGAGAATACAGTTTAAAAGATATTTATATTTTAAACTAAGTTGTTTGAACTACATGAAATAATGCTGTTAGTATAGTAATTTTCTTGAGATTTCTTTGATTGCTGGGATGTATTTATTTAAAAAAAAGAATAAGAATGCATACTTATTAAATTAGGAGTGAATTTTAAAGTTTATTGCCTTGAAGAATTTGCAAAAATTTATGTTCTATAATGTCTTATTTGGAACAATTTAGAAAACTCATATCTTAAATATTTCACACTATGTAACAAGAGAGCTATAGTGGAAAGGATTAAATGATGGCGGTTTATCACCAAAGTGTTTTGGAAGGCAGATTGATGTTCTTTCCTGCAAAGGTAAATCGACCTAATAATTTTAGCATGGTGAAATTTATGAAATCTAAGAATCCTTTTAACTTACATTTCTGTATATCTATATTAATAAAAGATTCTCCATAGCTTAAAATAGACTTTCCTTTGCATGCATTCATTATCTGAAAGTCAAAAGCTAAATTAAAAAGGAAACTAAATAAAGCAAATTGGGCATGAAGATAAAGCAGATGCTTCTGACCCTGTGAAGACCTAACAGAGCGAGTCAAAGTTTTGATGAAAGAGTTTTGTCGTTGGAGTCACTCTCAGCTACTCCTACCTTGCTCTATCATCTGTGCATTTCTTTTTCTTTTCTTTTCTTTCTTTCTTTTTTTTTTTTTTTTTGGAGAGGTTTTTGCTATAGGGCGCGTGCACTCACCAGATAGAGAGAGACAGAGAGACAGAAAGCGAGAAATCACCCACCCCCCACCCCCCCCCCCCCAGCGGGGATGGCCACGCTGCAATCCCTTCTCCATTCTCCTCTCGGGATCTTGGGAACGCACGCACATGCACCCGGCATGAGTTTTAATCCACTGGGTCTGGACACGAACCGTGGTCGACTACATGGGAGTCCAGCGACATAGTCATTACGCTAACTGCTGGTCCCCATCTGTGCATTTCTTATTGCCAGATCTTGGTGTGGACATCTTTTGGGTTCCCTCTGTTGTTTTCTATTCCATTCTTCACTATGAGATCCCACTAAATAGTGCCTTTTCTATTTTCTCTATCTACACTTTTCAGTCGATGGATCTTTTCTGAGTATGTACAATTTGACCTCAAGGTCAAAATTATCCAGAATCCTTCAGAAAACCTGATGGCTGTGTCCTACTTGCAGAGATTCTGACTTAATTGGTCTGGAGTGTGGCTAAGGATGGGGATTCAAAAGCTTTCCAGGTAACTAATTGAAATGTAATAAAATGTACCAAGAGGTCTTCCCGGCTCCTTGGAATTGCCACCTAGTTAAATGCTCAAAATACTTTTCAAGGTAAATATTATGTACATGATAGAGAAGAGGAAGTGGAATTTCAGAAAGAAGCAATGACCAGTCCAAGGTTAATCCCATGAGTACATGGCAGCTACAGGGTTTTCTCCGTGTTTTACATTGCAGGCTTGCGCCTTTCCTTTACTGGAGAAGTAGGCCTGATTTTATGTTTTGTGATTCAGATTCCTTTCAGAGCCATGATCTCTTTTCTTACTGTATCAAAATTTTGTTAAAATAATAATCTTCATTAAAAAGTTAAAAAATGATTTACTAATGTATAAAACTAACTTTCTGTACCTATAACCATAGAATGGTTTACATTATTTTTTCTCCTAAATATAATGTAAATCTGCAGTGGTCCATTTCAGTTTAAATTAGTATGTTTTATCTTTTTGTTGTTGTTGTTTTTAATTTTTACTAGAGGGCACATGAGCTTGCCAAAAGAAGAGAGAGTAAACAGAGAGTGACAAAGGAACTCCCCCAGTAATCCCCACCTGCCATGGAGCATGGTCACATTACAATCCCTTTTCTATTTTTCTCTGCTTTGGGGATTTTGGATATGCACTCACATGTGCCTGACATGTTTCTCAAGCTTCTGAGCCCAGGATTTGAACTGAGTTGTCGCCACATGGTATCCAGCCATCTTATCCACCAAGTCACAGGCTGGCCTTGTTTATTTTTGTCTTTTAGCCTGACCAGCAATGCCAAGATGGTTACTTGGTATTTTATGTACTTTATTTAGTGACAAGAAATTCTATTTGTCCATAAGGAATTTTAGTCCTATATTTAGTTATGCATACATTTATTTTCTTTTAAAAAAAATTGTCAGAGGACATGTGTGTTTGGCAGACAGAGAGAGAGAAAGACAAAAAGAGGAGATAGAGAAAGCACCTCAAAGTGGTTGTGTTCACACCACAATCCCTTCTCTTCCTTTACTTCATCCTTTCAGGATTTGGAACACACATGGATACCCACTTGGCATGTTTTTCAAACCACCAGTTCCAGGAGTCAAACTGCACAGCTGGCAATATGAGATCAAGCTCCCTTAAACACTAGTCCATGAGGCTGACTTATGTGCCCTATAGCAGTTCAAGGAAAGAAAAAGAAAAAGAAAAGAAAGATAATTATAGATTTATTTCTCTTCAAAAAATGTGTTAACATTGCTGATTTTTAAAAAAAATCTATTTGTTGAGGAATAAGGCATCCTAACTTTGAAGAGTACTTTGCTGTATTATTTCATGTACAGCTGACAAAAAGTGGAACTTAATAAATATTTTAACCAATAGTGTTAAAATGCTAAATAGAAAGTACATTGGACTAGTGGGCGTGTACATTGGCACCACCTCTTGGGAACACTGGCACAACCTCTTGGAAAACTGTTTGTCATTATCTACTGAAGCTGATGTAAGTTAATTAACTCACCAACCACAACTATGTATATCCTAAAACTAAAGAATTTGAAATCCATGGCTTATAAAACAATGTTTATTATGTGCTATGGTTTGGATAATGATGATAATGATTTGTCCCCCAAGGGTTCATATGTTGGAATTTCTCCCCAATGTGAAGTGGTGAGTCCTTTAAGAGAGCCTTGGGGGTAGGCACCTTGCCAGACTAGATTAGCTTTTTATTCAGTGTACTGATAGATGAAGGTCTGCTTTCAATGTGGATCAGCACCAGGCAGTTGGCTGGAAATACGGGAGGGACAAACAGGACATGGAAAAGTCTATTTCCTCTTTGTCTTCCTTTCTCTCTCTCCGAACATGCCTAATGAGCTTCTGCTTCTTGGTCGTACTATATGAGCACGAGAAGCTGGCCAAATGGTGCTCACATACCATTGGACTTTCCAGCCACCAGAATCATGAGTCAAATAAGCACCTATTCATTATAAATAATCCAAATTCAGGTATTGGCATCATGTATGATATTAAAAAAACTGCCAACAACCGAATGTTCATCAAAAATGGAAAAGAGGGGAACCAGCATTTAGCGTAATGGCTATGTCGCTGGACTCCCACGTAGTCAACCGCGTCCCAGACCCGGTGGCTTAAAACACGCCGGGCACGTGTGCGTGCGTGCCCAAGATCCCGAGAGGAGAATGGAGGAGAAGGGATTGCGGCGTGGCCATCCCCCCTGGGGGGTGATTTCTCGCTTTCTGTCTCTCTGTCTCTCTCTGTCTGTCTGGCGAGCGCACGTGCCCTATAGCGAAAACCTCTCCAAAAAAAAAATAAAAAAAGTGGAAAAGATAAGTGAATTGCTCTATTTACCAAGAAAATTGTCTATGGCAGCAAAGAAAAACTGTGTCATGCATCAGTAAGATCATTTTTAGGCAAGATGTTGAGTGGAAGAAGCCAAACACAAAAGAATACACTTCATTTTATTAACTCTAGGAGAAGACACATCTAATCTAATAAAATGTGGTTAAAAGAGCAGTTATATTTGGGGATGATTATTAATTGGTTGAGAAAACAAGGGATCATGTTGAGAGTATGGAAAATGACTTATGCTTTGATCTTGGGGGTTAAAGGTACATATCTATGTAAAAATAGAGCTCTTCACTCATGATTTTTGTACTTCACTGTGTATGAGTTATAATTCAGTTAAAGTGGTCAATATATTAATATATATGTATGTGCACGTGTGTCTACTTTTTAAAAAATTGAATCTAAAGAGACAGAGTCTCCAAGTAACCAAGATCTGAGGGTACATAAAATGTTTATATGAAGCTACATAAAAAAACTTTTTGTGACCATAGATTTATAATTTGCTCTTCAGACAGCTGTGTTAGTCACTATAGAAAGCAAACTTATTTTTCAACACTTGTCTATCTTACTGGGTGCAATGGTATTAATAGTTTCGATTTTCCTGTGAATTCTATAAAAGATTTAGAACAAAATTTTTTTTTTTTTGGAGAGGTTTTTGCTATAGGGCACGTGCGCTCGCCAGACAGACAGAGAGAGACATTGAGACAGAAAGCGATAAATCACCCCCCAGAGGGGATGGTCACGCCACAGTCCCTTCTCCTCCATTCTCCTCTCGGGATCTTGGGCACTCACGCACACGTGCCCGGCGTGAGTTTTAAGCCACCGACCGGGTCCGGGACGCGAACCGCGGTTGACTACGTGGGAGTCCAGCGACATAGCCATTAACGCTAACTGCTGGTTCCCTAAAACAGAAAATATTTTCTATCTCTTCAATGAGAGAGAGAACCATGAGGCAACACTCTGAACTGGGTCTCAGTGCTGTGATCTACCCCAGCCTTCAACATGCTTGGGATCACGGACACACTTGTGCCCAACATACTCAGAGAGATCTCCAGACTTGAATCATCAGTCTTTCCACATGGATTGCCTTACAGATTATTGCATTTTACTGCTGAACCACTTAAAAATTGCATCCTTAATATCTCCAACTGTTATTGTACTGGAGTTCATTTCCTTTTTTATGTCCAATAATATTTGGTTTATTTATGTAGGTGCTCTGGTGTTAGGTGCATATATATTTACAACTATTCTATCCTCTTACTGAATTGATCCCTTTATCATTATATAATGACTCTCTTTGTCTCTTATATTTGTTACATAGTCTATTTTTTTTAAAAGAGAGACTTTTGCTACAGGGCAGGTGTGCTTGCCTGAGAGACAGAGAAGGACAGACAGAAAGCAAGAAATCCCCCCCCCCAGTGGGAGTGGCTACATTGCTATCCCTTCTCCTTCATTCTCTTCTTGGGATCTTGGGCACACATGCACACATTTACCGTGTGAGTTTTAAGTCACTGGGTCCAGAACTCGAGCTAATGTAAGAGTTTATCTACTCCTACTCCTGCTTTGGTTTTCATTTCCCTGTTTTTTTTTTTTTTTTAATTTATTATTTCATGAGCTCGAGAGAGAGAGGGAGAGAATGAAACAGATATCCTTAACATGATCTCCTTATGTTGTGATTCCTCCTCCCTTGCCAGCCTTCCACCCAACTAGAACCATGGGTGCATGCATGTTGACCCCAGACCTGATCCTGGTCCTTCCCATATGACTCCAGTGTTATGCAGTGGTGCTCTACCACCTGTGCCACGTTGGCTGAGTTCTTTGGTCTACCTTTCCCATTTCTTCACTTTCAGTCTGTGTATGTTGCTATAGGTGTGCTGACTTCTTATAGATAGCATATAGATAGCGTGTAAATTTTTAATCCATTCAGTCAGTCTATATATTTTAATTGGGGACTATAATACATTTATATTTGGAGTTATCAGTGATAGGTGGGGAATTACTCCTATCTTTTTGTTAATTTGTATATCCTTTGTTTCTTTCTTCCTCTCTTACTGTAATCTTACTGATTTGGTGTTTTTCTCTATGACTAGGTTAATTCCTTCCTCTTTCTCATTTGTCTATCTTCTCTACTGTTTTTGTGTTTTCACAATGAGAGGTATCTTTTTGTTTCCATATGGAGGATCCCCTTAAGCGTGTTTTGTAATAACAGTTTAGAGGTGGTGAAATTCTTGAGTTTTTGCTTGTCTTGGTAAGACTATTGCTTCTCCACTTCTAAGAGACAGTTTTGCCTGTATAGAACTCTTGATTGGTGCTTTTATCTTTTAGAACTGAATATGTCATCCAGTTTTCTCCTGGCCTACAGAATTTCTGCTTAGAAATATGCCATTATCCTAATGATGATTCCCTTAAAAATGACTTCACACTTTTTTCTTGCTGTTTTTAAAATTCTCTCTGTCATTAATTTTGACAGTTTAATTTTTTTGAGAGATTTTTGTTATAGAGTGTGTGAACTCTCCAGAGAGACAGGGAGACAGAAAGCCAGAACTCACCCCCTGGGGGGATGGACATGCTGCAGTCCCTTCTCCTCCATTCTTCTCTCAGGATATTGGGCACACACACACACACACAAACGAACCTGACGTGAGTTTTAAGCGACAGGGTCTGGGACTCGAACCGTGGTAGACTACATAGGAGTCCAGTGATTTAACCATTAATCCAAATGCTATTCCTGACAGTTCAATTTTAGTTTGCCTTGATGAGGACTTGTTTGGGTTGAATCTTTTTGGAAATCTTTGAGCTATTTGTATCTGGATGTCCTTATTTTCTCCAGGACTTGGAAAGTTTTCAGCAATTATTTTATTAGATAAAATATCTTTGGCTATCTTTGGCTCTTCTTCTTGAACTCCCATAATTTGAATGTTTCTTCACTTGAGGATATCTCATAAATCCCATGGGCTGTTTTTATACTTTTTAATTTTCTTCTCTAATTGGATTATTTAAGAAGACTTCTTTTTTTAATGAAGACATCTTAAAGTTCAGAGATTCTTCTTATTGATCATTAGTTATTTAATCTCCACTATCTTAACTTTTTATTTTATTCATTGATTTCTAGAGTTACAAAATTTTTATTTGGTTCTTTTTCTGTGGTTTTTGTCTTTTTGTTAAGTTTCTTATTCAGTTTATGAATTGTTTTTCTGATTTCACTGAATTATCTATCTCTATTCTCTTGCACTGAGTTTCCTTTTTTTTTAATAATTATTTATTTAATGGGACCCACAGATTGTATAATAGTTATGTGGCTGGACTCCCACATAGTGGACTGTAGTTCGAGTCTGGACCCGGTGACATAAAACTCATGTCGGGTATGTGTGTGTTTGTATGTGTGCCCAAGATCCTGCGAGGAGAAGGAATTGTGGCATGGCCATCCTCCTGGGAGGTGATTTCTCACTTTCTGTCTCCCTATCTCTGTCTCTCCAGCGAGTGCATTCAACCTATAGCAAAAATTATATCTTAAAAATTATTTATTTAATTTTATCTATCATTATTATTTTGAAATTTGCTACAGGACTTGCACACTCACCAGAGAGACAGAGAGAGAGAGAGAAAGGGAAAGTGAGAAAACAAGCCATCAGCTTTGGAACTCAAACCACAATTAGCCATGTGGGAGTCTAGCATCTTAATTACCGTGCCACCTGCTGGTCCTATTCACTGATTTTTTTTTAAGATCATTATTTTGAGTTCCTTTTCAGGCATTTCAAAGATTTTCTTTCCTTTGTGCTCTATTACTGAAGAATTACTGTTTTCTTTTGGAGACATCCCATTGGGTTGTCAGAAAAGTCATGATGTATTTTTTTCTATGCAAAAATGTGCCATGATTTTTCTTACAACCCAATATTTCCTTGCCTTTTTCATGTTTCTGAGAGGGAGAGTTTGCAAATATATTTTCCCATTCTTAGGGTGTCTCTTTTCACTGCACATCTTTACAGTGAACAACATGGATAGTATATACCTGTCATACAAAAAGCAATTACAATTAAGATGCTCACTAGTGGGACCAGCAGATGGCATAGTGGTAACATTGTGGACTCTCACATGGCTGACTATGGTTTGAGTCATGGACCTGGCAACTTGAAAATCACACCAGGTGTGTGTGCATGCGTGCCCAAGATCCTGGGAGGAGAATGGAGGAGAAGGGATTGTGGCATGGCCATCCCACTTTAGGTATGATATCTTCTTTTCCCTATCATTGTGTCTGTCTTTTTTTCTCTCTCTCTCCCGTGAGCACATGTATCTTAAGGCAAAAACAAACAAACTGAAAACAAAACAAAACAAAATTTGCTCACTGGTTTAGATTCTTCTGCAACTGCTTAGGAAAAGACTTCATTGGAGAGCAAGTACAAGATATATTAGGAATATCCATATGCTTGAGACAAGCTAAACTCACAGTCACTGCTATTTTCTTTCAAATTCCAGATGCAAGTTAGCACCCACCTGCTTAGACATGCTTCAGGCCCTTCATACTCAATATTTTCAAAACACAAACTTTGTAATCTCTCTTTTCTTTGCCCAAATTGGATCATTCGTTTGTAATGAAGATCAGAAAGTTGGGAAATTTCTTAGCCACTAGATCATATTGACTCTACATTCTAATTGTCTCTTAATTTCTTTTTATCTGTACACTTATGTCTCCTTCTCTCACATTTAGTATCGTGGGTGATCCTTGAATTATCTCTTTGCCTTCAACTTCCTCTGTCTTCATTATTTCCTTTACACTGTTGTCCAGTATCATTGTTCTCAAATATATATCTAATCACAATTGATCAAATTTTTTAGTGGTGCAAAGGATAATGCAAGAACCCTACAATATTCTGTTAGTCTAGCTTGAAACTACCTTTCTGGCTTCACTTTCTACCCTGCCAACTCCTTTCCAACCCAAATCTTTCTTTTCTCCTTCCTAACGCATATCTTCATCTGATTCTTCACTGCTCTGTGCATTAGAGACCAAATTCTTTTTATCTTACCCTTTTCTTGTTTCTCCTCCTATATTTTTTATATCCCTCTCTTGTACATTTTCTAGCTAATTGTGGACTTCCGTCAAGTTCAGCCTTGCCCTCTGCTTTTTTCCCCTTCTAATAACTCCCACAGAGAGCGTTCATTTGTTCCTAGAACTTCAAGCACCACCCCTGTGCTTCTGGTGTTTCCTTGACCCGATGCATGCAGCCTAAAGCCGCCAGTGTAACCTTTCTAAGAAACAATTTCTGTCAATTTATTTTCCTCTTCAAGAAACTGTAGTGGTTTTTTGATTGCTAATTTATGTATACGGAAAATCCTAATCCTTTGTATATCTACAGCTTATATAACATTTCTACAAATGACTCCTCTATATTTTTAGAAATTATTATTTTTGTGGGGTGGGGTACAGCATGATTTTTCACTGCATGTATACAGTGTGTAATTGTTGCGTCTTGCATATAGACATATTCATCTTCAATGTTGAACATTACTTTGTTATGTACATTTGATAAAGTTAAACTTTAAAAAATTACCTATTTAATTGTCCATGACAGCTATTACTCTTGGAGTACTCCATTCAGTCACCGATTCCCCTTGTTCACATGCATCCCAAAGACCCCTCTGTTTTTGTTGAGTGGCCTCTTTCTCAAGCATCCATTCTTTTTTGTGGGGCCTCTATTTTTCTTTTCCATCAGCACAATTCTTTCCTATTCCCATGTTCATTGTTTTGTGACATTTCTTATTGGTCTTTACCTGGAAAATCCTTTCCCATTTTCCATTAACCTTAAGATTCTAACTCAAAATGCTGAGATTCACTTATTTGATGAATTGTTATTTGACCAACCCTACTTTTCTACCATCATTTGATGTGTATTTTATTTTATAATTGTTTTAATGTATTTTTTTGTTCTTTAATTGGAGCCTCTATACATGGAGAGTCTAACTCAGTTTAGAATTTATGACTTGAGGGACTAGCAGATGGTATAATGGTTATGTCACTAGGCTCCCACACAGTCGATGGCAGTTTGAGTCCTGGACCCAGAGACTTAGAACTCATGCTGGGCATGTGTGCGTGCCTGCCCAAAATTCCAAGAGGAGAAAGTACTACAACATGGCCATAATCCCCTGGGTGGTGATTGCTTGCTCTCTGTCTCACTGTCTCTCGTTGTCTCTCTGGCAAGCAAACACACCCTATAGCAAAAATCTCTCTTAACAAAATGAAAGGAAGTATGACTTGAAAGATGTTGCTATTGATTAAATCTTCTCAAGAAATGACTTATTCTGGGAGCATGCCTTAACTATTCTACAAGTTTGGTCCCCAACTTTTACAACACAAAATAATAAAACAGATGCTCTGGGAAAAATTCACTTTCAGTGGAGATTGATTTGTGTTTAAAACTTGCCTCATGACTTGAGACCAGAAGATGGCATAATGATTATATCCCTGGACTCCCACGTAGTCAACTACATTTCAAGTCCCAGATCTAGTGCCTTAAACTCACACTGAGAACGAGTGCATGTGTGCCCAAAAATCCCGAGAAGAGAAGAGATTACCATATTGCCATTCCCCCAGGAGATGTTTTCTTGCTGTCTTTCTCTGTGTCTCTGGTGAGTGCACATGCCCTATGGCAAAAATCTCTCTAGAAAAAACCTCAACTTATTGCTTAGTAGTAACCGAGCAAGCTCTAAAACTTAGTGATACTTCCTGAGTAGTACTGATCAAGAGAGAGTTGTAGACAATTTGACTGTATAATAGAATTAATCGATTTGCCATACTCTCAGATCTCAATGAAAATTCAATTGAGATTGTAGAAGTAGGGGAAAAAATATTTATAACAATAATGTTTGCCAGTATGATGTCATCAGTAAAATGTGTCCTAATTTTAGAAATATAAGCATTACACTTCAATTAGTTCCTATAATACTACTTCTAAAATTAAACACATTTTATGACTTTAAATGATGGGCACCCAAGTTCAGTATGCTACCCACTGTGCCGCTGAGGCTTGCCTCAATGATCTTTTTACATGGCCATTGAGTCAAATATATATCTCTGAACAGTGGAAGGAATGTAGCAAGGAAAGGACTTATTTGTGACTGGTGACTATTGCTAGGATAATTTCTTGAACATACCTTAATTAGCTCAAGATTGCTATGAAGAAGTAGAAAGGTACTTCTCACCCAAAAAAGGAAAGACATCTTATTTCTTAAATATATTTGAGGAGAAATAATGTTCAAATTCACAGATCAGAGAGGAGGTATGAGATGAAAACAAGGAGACTGCATAGTGTATCATAAAGTTAATTTTTAACTAATAAGCAGTAGAACTCACAGTGTGGAATTGTACAAAATAGCACCAAATAAAACTCTGCTGAGAGCCTTAGAGAGACCTTGCTTCATTTAGCTAGTGGATTACAGCCTATAACTAAAAAGGCCCCTGAGAACAAGGGCAATAGCACTAATACGAGCCTTTGGGAGTGATTACACTCAAACTGGTAAGAACTAAATTCTATAGAACAACTGATAGATAAGGTAGATACAGAAAACAGTTGCAAGGTGATTCCCCCCCCCCCAAAAAAAAAAAAAAAAACAGTTTTATAAGAGAAAGGAAGTAATTAGTATAATTGTCTATATTATACCTATGGAAAAATTACTGAAATTTTAAAAAAATTAATAATATTTAAATATACCTGCTCTATTCTAAAAGAATGATGATGTTTGAATTATTTAATTCATACTTAAGCCCTGGAATTGTTAATTCTAGATTCATTTTATCTTTGACTGCTCAATTTTATATAACTTCTTAAATACTAAGAGTCAATTTCATTTTGTTAGTTTATCCAAAATGGTCCAAACCACTATCTAATGCAGTTGTTTGCTTTCCCGAGATCCTTTCATTTATTTTTAGCTGAAAGAATTAAATTAAAATAACCATTTCCTCATCTCTGAAACTATATTATGAAGACTGTATTTATTTATTTTTAATGAGGACTATCCTTACTTCTTAAAGTTTTTGAAAATATGTTAGGGCCAGCAGATGATGTAGTAGTTAAATTGCTGGACTCCCACATGACCGACCATAGTTCGAGTCCTAGAACAAGTGGCTTGAAACTCATGCCAGGCACATGTGTACATACCCAAGATCCCAGAAAGAGAATGGAAGAGATGGGGTTGTGGCATGGCCATCTCCCCTGAGGGGTAATTTCTCTCTTTCCCTCTCACCATCTATCTCTCTGAGGGTGAGTGCATACACCCTATGGCAAAAACCTCTAAAAGAAAAGAAAAAGGAAAAGAAAATGTGATATTACATATAATGTGAAGGCTTTACGTTTGTATTTTAACAAGTAATAGTTTTTGTCCTGTTTAAGATTCTTTTGTTTGCATCCATTGATTGTATTTTTTGGCTACTTAGATTTGTTTATATTTGAAATAACTTTTCAAAGGTTTAGTCATAAACATGTAAAACCAATTAATAAATTTCAATGAGACTTGTCCCAGGACAATACGTATCATTCATCAGATTCTCAATATGGTATTTAAAATATAATTTCACTTCACACACTTAATCAATCTATATAGCAGTATGTTCTGTGGTGGCCTTCAAGCGCTCGTTTAGGATGCATAAAGTAAGAAATTCTTCATCGGAGTTCTTTGTCAATCTCACTAAAGCAAGAACACTGGAATAGAGGCTGCCTGTTCAAACCTACAAAATGCAAGCTGGCATTCAACATTTTGTGGTCTGTCATGCATGTCAGTTAAATGACAGGAATGCCCCAGATGTTCTGTAACACATTGAGAAGGCTCCATACTCCAACTAACACAATTTTGGTACACCCTAGGTGACTTTGAATTGAAAACAGTAAGTTTGACATTCTTGTCTGTCCAGTGACACATACCAAAAAATGTAGTCAGGCTTGTTGAATTATGCTAAAACTATTCTGTTATCAATTCAGGTTTCATGTAGAAAGCATCCCTGTTACTCAATGGTGAAAACATTAGGGTTGAGCTATATTGTTTACTGCATGATCTACTCATGTGTCTTCATATATTTACTATATTAGTACATAGATTTTCCAAAAAAGCATTGAGAGTCACAGATTGTTTAAATAAATTATGGATATAATTACTTTGTAATGGATATATTACTCTACTCGTTGAAAAATGTACAATATGCCAAGCCACAGTAGATCATGATGTACATTGCTACCCTACTGGCTAAGACCATGTGGGAGGCCAGGGTTCAATTCTCAGTCCACCCTAAAAAAAATGCTTGCTGCAATACTAAATACCTATGATACATATGATCACAGCTACTTGGGAGGCTGGGGCAGGGCATGAGCTCTTGTTCAGTGGGCAACACAATGAGACTCTATCCCGAGGAACTGGGCATGATGAGCTGCACCTGCACTGCCCAAGCTACTCATAAGGGAGGCTGAGCCAGGAAGATTGCAATTCAGTGAGACCCTGACTAAAACTCCACTTGCACACGCACACACACACTCACACACATACACACACAAATGAACAAATAAAATCTTAAAAAGGTGATAGATTTGTATGGATCAACATAGAAAGATGCCCATGATATACTGTAAGTGGGAAAGCTCATTATAAAAGAATACATATGGCATGATCCGTTTTATCCCAAATACACATAGATACACACACATATAAACACACAACTCTTCAAGGAGGTGCCTTTGAAAATAGGATTTAGGATATGGAAAAACTAAAGAGCAAATTTAAAATTTCACTGTATACTTTTATGTACTGTTAGAAAATTAACTATAAAGCCAGACCTTGACATGGTAGTTAAGGCGGCTGGATCCCACATAGCTAACTATGCAGTTTGTGTCCTGGACCTGGAGGCTTGAGAAACACTTCATGTGTGTGAGTGCCCAAAATCCCAAAAGGAGGAAGAAATAGAGAAGAAAGGATTGCAGCATTCTCACTTTCTTCCTCTTTCTCTTTCACTCCTTTCTCTGGTGAGCATATGCACCTTCTGGCAAAATTTTAAAAGAAGAAAGGGAAGGAGGAGAAAGAAAAAAGAAGGAAGAAGAAGGAGAAAAGAAAGAAGAAGAAGAAGAAATGAATGAATAATAGAAAGAAGAAAAGGGAGAAGAAAATAGAAGGAAGAAGAAATTCAGTGATGATTATTGTCTATTAACTTTTAGAATAAAAAATTGTTGGATGAAGTGAAAACAAGTATTAAGAGAATGACTGTTTATTATGTGCCCAGATCAATTTTAATTTCTGAATTAGTTAGGAAAAAAGACTTGCACGTATGAAATCAGAATGCAATACATGACTAATTCATGAATGTAATTCAGAATGTTAGCAGATTAACAATTCAGAAAATGAAGAAAGAGAAGTCTGGAGTGCTTCAAAAGTTGTGATTGCTATGTTTGTGAATGACCATTTTGCATGTTAGGACAGCAGGGCTAGATGAGCTTAGCCTGGCAGCTATGATGGTACTTCAAGGTGTTTTACAGAGAAGTGGGATGTGAATTTAGGGTAAGTCACAAAGTATATATCCCAAATGTACTGCAACTGTGTCTTAGATATCATATATATCATATATAGCACTGTTCTAGCCAAACAGCTAATAAAGAAAACAGTGAGTGGATTCAGAAAAAAAAGTGGAAAATGGCAACATGGACTCAGCACAGGTACACAGGTCCACTCAGGTGTAACACAGTGACTCAAAGAAGGATGCAGCATGAGATGTTTAGTTATCCAGCTGACCTGAAGGAACAGAACTGTTCTGCTTACTCATTACAGGCAGACTTGTCCAAAATGGATTCATAAAATACAGAAGAAAATTTATGTAACAGGTGAAAGACTAATGATACCATGGTCATACTTTTTAAACTGCATTTGGCACCCTTCATATCCATGTTCCTGGCACCTCAGGGCTGACAGTGCACATTCTGCCCAACTGTCCACACATTTCTGAAGGAGATCTCCATGATTGGATCAAAGAATTGCTTCAAGGACAAGTATTACAGTGTGTTTGCTTTTTGAGACACCATAGCTCATACCATGAACTATGAAGGAGATAGCCCTGATGATCACAATGTGTAGCCCATTCACTAAATAAAGTAAATTAATAGATATTGAAATGATTGAGTAAAAGGCAGGAGATGGGGCTCAGGATTGGACACTTAGAGATGTCTATTTTGAGGATATTCACCAATAACTAAATGTATTATGAGACTTAAGGGGGGGGAGTATTTAAGTTTGTTTGTTTGTTTTTGTTGTTTGTTTTGCCATAGGGCACATGTGCTCACCAGAGAGAAACAGTAAGAGAGAAAGTGAAAATTCACCCCACCCCCAGACCCAGAGGGGATGGCATGCCACAGTCCCTTCATGTCCATTCTCCTCTTGGGATTTTGGACACACATACACATGTGCCCAGCAAGATTTTCTAGGTGGCATGTCTGGGACTCAAACCATGGTTGGCCATGTGGAGTCCAGCACCTCAACCATCATGCCACCTGCTTGCCCCCAGAAGTGCTTCATTTTAAAGTTAAGAAAGACCTCAGCACATTTGAAACTGAAAAAGAAAAAGTTTACAGTAAGAGAATTGACAGTGGCAAAGGTAATGACTATAGAAAGATATTTAAGGAAGCTCTGAGAAGAGATGAGACTCAGGATCCAAGTGGAAGGACTCTCTTTAGAGAAGAAACCATCTTTATCACTTAAAGGTTTCTTAACTATGTTATAACCATTTTGATAGAACAATGCAAAGTACATTGGAGGCAAGGAATGAAATAGTTTTAGAAAGAATTATTTAAATTAAATTATTTATTAAATTTAATTATGTTTTTAATCATTTACCATTGTTATTATTATTATTTTAAAATTTGCTACAGGGCATGCACACTCAACAGAGAGAGAGAGAAAGCAAGAAAGCAAGCTGCCAGGTCTGGGACCCAAACCATAGCTGGCCATGTGGGAGTCCAGTGCCTTAACCACCATGCCATTTCCTAGCCACAGGAATTAAATATTTTCACCCTGAGAAAAGTGTGATGATTTTTATTGAGTTTCTGCTAGGTGGACTCAGTCTTCTCCATGAATTTTAGGAATTGTTTTCTTTTTTTTTTTGGAGAGGTTTTTGCTATAGGGCGCATGCGCTCGCCAGACAGACAGAGAGACAGAGAGATAGAAAGTGAGAAATCACCCCCCAGAGGGGATAGCCACGCCACAATCCCTTCTCCTCCATTCTCCTCTCGGGATCTTGGGCATGCGCACACACATGCCCGGCGTGAGCTTAAGCCACCGGGTCCGGGACTCGAACCGCGGTCGACTACATGAGAGTCCAGCGACATAGCCATTATGCTAACTGCTGGTCCTGGGATTAATTGTTTTCTTACTTTGATTAAATTCCTTGGATTTTCCTGTTGTCTCCATGGGCTCAAAATCACCAGCAGATGAGGTGATGATATTACTTAAACAGAAAACGTGTATTAGAGATATATAATGCAGAAAAGACTTTGGAAAACAACATTTCATTGGCATTTTTGAGAAATTAAGAGGATAAATCTATACTAAATCTTAAATACCCTACAAAGGTTTCATGTGAAATGAAATAGTGAGATTCAGTTTTTTAACTCATGTGTAGTTATCAATATGTAAATGTAAGCTTAAAAAAAAACAATGAAAACATTAACTTGAAATGAGGCTTGTATGATTAATATTAACTCTCTTAGCAAATTATCAATAATAAGATATATAAATGGGCTAAGAGACTAGTTTTTGAGATAGATATGTATAAAATATATTCTCTTTTTATATATATATATATGTGTGTGTGTGTGTGTGTGTGTGTATGTATAAAGACTTTATAGAGAAACTATTTCTAGGCTTAAATATTATTTTAATATTGGCTGCTGCAACTATTTAGAGTCAAAATAGCATGGATTTTTAACTTTCTATATCTCATACCAGTTTGATAATAGGAGGAAATTATGGAAACTCCAGACGAGACAAAAAATTCACACAAAAGCAAGTACATCTGGACCCTCAGTGAAGAAACACTTAAAATTCTTGCTTCTTCTTTTTTCTTGTCTTCTCTGTTTTGGACCAATTAGTCCTAAAAGAAATTATTGAGACATTATTAAAGAAGCAGCAAAAACCATCTCAAAAGGAAGTGCTTGGTTCTTGCTGATTTTTTTAAACGTGAAATTGAGTTGATTAACGATAGCTTCACATGGTCATAAGTCACAGTGACCTGAAACTTCACGATTTACACTCCTGGTTTCATTCTTTACTACAGGCATGACAGGCTTTTGTCAAAATAATGATAATTGTGATTTATATAGCAAGGTGGAGGCTGACATATTTTAGCAGGGAAGAATCTGGCCATTCTATTTCTGTATTTGGCTCACTATAGCAAAGTAACTACTAGGACTTAAAAGAATAAGACTGTACCATATCCCATATGACTTGATTTAACAGGATTATTTTGAGATTGGCAAGTCTAAAATTTGTCCTGTCATAATTACTAACGTTTATAGTTCATGCTGTTGGATTCATTTTGCTTCATGAGTTTGCATTTGATTTTTTCATACTTCTAATTCCATGTGAGCCTGTAAAATTTCTGAAATATTTTATGAGACATTTTTGTGTGTGCATGTGTATGTGTTCCTATCTGTGCCACACATCTGTAATTGGCTTGGAATCAGCCTATGGATTCTAGGTCTGGGTTAGGTTCTACCACTTCTTCATTGTACAGAAATATCATAATCTGGGGGCCAGCAGGTGGCGGGGTGGTTAAGGGTGGTGGACTCCCTAAGTTGCTGACTGTGGTTTGAGTCCAAACCTGGAGGCTTGCTTTCTCACTTTCCCTTTCTCTCTTTCTCTCTCTAGTCAAATTAAAACAAATAAATAAATAAATAAGGTTAAATTTAAAAAAGAAATATCATAATCTGATAGCTGTATAAATATGTTATACCAGATTGTAAATACTATCTTGCCTATTTTCTTGTGTATGAATGGAGAAACAACTTACCTAAGAGTGTATTTTCATTTGAAATAACATGTAAAATTATTTTTAAATAGTACTATTAGGAATTGAGTTGTCATTTGTAGTCATTCTTTAAAACAATATTTAGGTTTATTTTATTCATGAAAGAAGAATATGCATGTGGGAGCCAACAAGTGGTACAGTCGTTAAGGTACTGGACTTCCACATGGTCCACTACAATTGGAATCCTAGACCCTGTGACTTGAAATTCATGTTGGATGCATGTGCATACATCCCAGAATCTTGAGAGGAGAAAGGAGAAGTGGAATGGCCATCCCTCTTGGGGGCCAGCCCCCCTTGGGGCATGGTTTCTCATTTTCTGTCTCTCTTTCTCTCTCTCTGTTAAGTGCTTGTGCCTTTTAGCAAAATTCTCTCTCTCTCATAAATGAAAACAGAGTATGCATGTGAGCACGTGCATGTCAGAGAGACAGATGGAGAGACAGAGAGAGGGATAGAGACAGGTACCCTTGACGGGGTCTCGTTATTCCACGATCCCCTTCCCCAGGTTCTCTAGCTAGTCAATATCTTGGGTACACACACCCAGCATGTTGCAGGTGGACAGGATCTGAACCTCTGACTTGCAGCCCTGCAGTTTGGTACGCTACTGCCTGTGCCAGGGAGGGTGAGCCATTCATGCTTAACAAATACTTCTTAAGGATGACTTTCTCTCTATGCTATTTGCAAGAACATACATTTCATTTTCTATATAATCATAGTTGATTACTTAGCTCATAGAACATATCCCATGTCACTAGTCACTAGGCTTATTTATTTATTTTTTTTTTGGAGAGGTTTTCGCTATAGGGCGCGTGTGCTCGCCAGACAGACAGAGAGAGACATAGAGACAGAAAGCGAGAAATCACCCCCCAGAGGGGATGGTCACACTGCAATCCCTTCTCCTCCATTGTCCTCTTGGAATCTTGGGCACGCACGCACACGCGCCTGGCGTGAGTTTTAAGCCACCGGGTCCAGGACGCAAACCGCAGTTGACTACGTGGGAGTCCAGCGACATAGCCATTACGCTAACTGCTGGTTCCCTAGACCTTTTTTTAGATAAGATTACATCAGTGATTCTGGATGTGGTAGGCAGAACAATGGCCTCTCAAAGATGTCTACATTCTTTCTAATCCAGGAGATCTGCAAATTTATCCCTTTCTTAAGCAAAAGACATTTTGCAAATGTGATTAAGTTACAGGCCTTGCAATAAGGAGACTATCCTGGATTATACAGGTGGACCCAAATTAATCACATGGGTATTTAAAAATTGGAGAATCTTCGCTGAGTTCAGAAGAGAGAGAGCTGTGACGACAGAATGGTCAGAGAGACGCAAGGTTTCTGCTGAAAGGCAGCCAAGAGCCAAGGAACGCAGGGAACCTCTAGAAGCTGAAAAAGGCAGGAAATAAACTCTTCTTTTCAGCTTCAAGAGGGAATGCAGCCCTACAGATACCTAGATTTTAACCCAGTGAGAGTCAATGTCCAGTTTCTAACATCTAGACCTGTAAGATAATAAATCTGTATTCTTTTCAAGCCACTAAAATTCATGGTAATTCGTTACAGCAGCAGCGGAAAACTAATACTTTGAGAAATGTTGGTAAATTCAGACCAAAAAGGGGTTTCCAGGTAATTGGTAAAATGTTTCATTTGCTAGTTATGGTTCTCTTTTTTTGCTGGAGATTTAAGTGTTTTAGTAGTCAGTAAGCAGCTTGCTGGTGAGGCGACCTGTGGTAGCCTAGGGCAGATGTAGCAGAGGGGAAGAAGCAGCCACAAGGCTGAACTGCCCTGACTTAGCTACAATAGACCGAGAACCAACATTTGCTAAAGCAAAAGAGGACACCAGTGAAGGTGGTGGCCAAGAAAAGAGACTGGTTTCAAGAATGGAGAGGCCAATTCCATTCAGTTTGAGAGGAGGAGGAGCAAAGGTGTGAGCACTGGGTTCACAGCGTGGAGGTTATGTATGATCTCGGCCACAGCAGTTTCCACAAAGCCTTGTAATCCATTGCCCGTTTGAGTGGATCCTAAAGGCAACTGGTGACATGTTTCCTTTAAGTATCTTCATGTAAAACATCAGCCTAAAATCCTCTTTGTTTCACATTTAGGTGGCATAGAATGTTAACTTTTGTATTAGTGTGGCCAGTGTAAAATCATACTAAATTTCTTAAAATGAATAATAAATACTTTGTGCACTTTGGATACAGATGGAGTCTCAATTTAATTTCAAAATATGTATTTAATGTTTATTGAGTATGTCTTACTCTCCTAGATCCTGTGGGAAATGCAGAATAAATCTGACTTATTCTGGAATTTAACTTTTATCCACAAAGGCACTAAAATACTAACTAAAATTGAGCCTTGCTACAATAGTAAGAAGGTACCCAACTTGCTAGCCTGAACTTCACTGCTTGGAGCTCCAGATATGTGGAGAGCTGGACAGGAAGCAAAAAAGAAGCAAAAGAGAAGAGAAGGAATTTAATATCTCCTGTAACTACCAAATGATTCTTAGAGTTAGAAGAGAGAAAGTAACTGACATATAAATTTCCCACTAGGTGTCTGAGGCAAAAATTGTTGCTTTTTATGTAGTATCAATTTATCTTCATAATGAGGGACCAGCAGTTAGAGTAATGACTATGGCGCTGGACTCCCATGGAGTTGACAGCGGTTTGAGTCCCGGACCTGGTGGCTTAAACTCAAGTTGGGTGCGTGTCCATGCATGCCCAAGATCCTGAGAGGAGAATGAAGGAGAAGGGATTGCGATGTGGCCATTCCCCTGGGGGGTGATTTCTCGCTTTCTGTCTCTCTGTCTCTGTCTTTCTGGTGAGCGCACGTGCCCTATAGCAAAAACCTCTCCAAATAAAAAAAAAAATTATCTTCATAATGAACTGAAGTGGCAATGCTAATTATCCCCTTTTGTAAATCCAGGACTGGAAGAAGTAAATGTAGACAATGTAGAAAGTAGTAGAACCCAACTCTGTATCCTCAGCCACATACTGAATCACTCTTCAGGTGAAGACAAAGTCTTTGGACATTCAGATCGTTTCTATTGCAATATAGTAAATGGTGTTTATATAGCAGCAAAGCAATGCAGAGAAATAATTCAACCCAAGTTTTGTATAAATTGGGGTGTCTGGAAAGTAATGACACCTTTTGCCATAGAAAAACATGTCATGACTTTCCTGACAAACTAATAATTCAACTCAATTTCTGAATATATGTATATATGCAGTGAATGTTCATCTGTGTTATCGTGTTGTAAGTTAGGATGCCTTTGTGGTTATGTCTTTTAAAAGTAATATATTTAAAGAGTCATCTCCTTAATTATTACTCTTAATTGCTCTTTTTGAGAGGAAGTAATGAATTCTAAATATAGCTTTTAGAAATTAGTCATTAAACTTAGAAGTCAGTAGGTCTGCCTGTTTTCCACTTTACAAATGAATTCTTTGTTGAATATTCCAATGACTACTTAAAATCTTAACAGTTTAATTTAGTTAATCTTTCTTTTTATGCTTGAATACCCCACTGTTACCATGACAGGCTTTCCTGTTGCTTTAGTAATATTGCTAAATTTCTTATTAAGTACGAATACTTTTGGCTGAATTACTTTAGATTAATTATTTCCTTTTATGTTTAATATTCTTAGAGTATGAATAACATCTAACATTGCAGAGTGTGGTAACATCCTTCCTTCAGATGACATATTAATCACATATACTGGTTAAAACAGACACCACCTACATAGTTACACCTACACTTATTAGTTTTAAAAGTTATATATACAACAATATTTTTCTTTAATTTCCTCTGTGTTATGATGTGTGACTTAGAAACAGGAAATAGTACTAAAATTTTCCATTTTCTCATAATTGTTGAGTCCCCCATCTTTCCCTTTTCTCTCCACTATTTTCATGTTGAATTCTTATATTTATTTATGGAAACTAGATAAATGCTAGATACCTTATTGAAATGCAAATATAGTATTAAAGTGCATTACACTGCAATGAATACTGTGTTTAATTTGCTAGTACACTTCAATTTTCTTATGCCTTCAGTGTAGCGATGCTGATGCCTTTGAAGTAGGACTTCTTCACTCTGAATCCTATGGTCAGTGTATACCAGCAGTGTAACTTAAGCAAGCGACTAACCTCTGGGTTCTGGAAGATTACAGTGATAACAGTGCTTAATTTATTGTTCAGAGCGAGAAAGGCAGTCCACTTAATGTGTTACCATAGACTCTGACGTTGACTAAGCCCTCAGCAATAGACTGACCAATACATGTTGGTTGATATATTGAGTTGTTGGAAAACTCATGACATATTTTTTCTATGCAAAAATGCACCATGACTTTTCTGACAACCCAGTATTTCCTAACGCAGCAGTCTACATGGCACTTTAAAATGCTTTCAGATAATACAAATGGGTTCTAGTGTGAATTTATTTTTTTAATATATGAATCCTTTTAACTGGTACACATGTGTATGTTTGAGTATACTGGCCAAGAGACTAAAATTTAAGGGGGGCAGTTGGTGGTGCATGGGTGAGATGCAACCCTTTTTGAGACTGATCCACATGGAAAGGTTCTGAGTTCATGTCTTGAGACCTCCCTCAGTACACTAGGTACAGGCTTGCTTATGATCTGGGGCTGCTGTTGAGACACTGTTGGGGTGCTGTCTCCCTGTCTCTTCTCTCTTTTTTTCTCTGTTGCTCATGGAAGAAAAAATAAAGTAAAAAATATATAAATAAAATTTAAGAATAAATTATTAGTTTGGAAGTATTTTATTTATTTATTTATTTAGAGAGAGAGAGATTTTTGCTCTAGGGTACATGCTTTCTCCAGAGAGACAGAAAGTGAGAAATCACCCCCAAGGGAGGATGGCCACACCTCAATCCCTTCTCCTCCATTCTCCTCTTGGGATTTTAGGCACACACGCATACGTACCCAGTGTAAGTTTCCAGCTGCAAGGTCTGGGATTCAAACTGTGGTCAACTACATGGGATCCCAGCAACATAACCATTACGCCAACTACTGGTCCTGAAAATATTTGACTTTTATGAATATTTGTGAAGTACAAATGAGTAGTCAAAATTTTTCAAGCACTTCCATCTGGATAATGAATTACTTTATGACTTTTATGGTTTATGCAATTTTAAAAGAAATTTGTAATTTTGCAGTATGTTTGGCTTACTTCTTTGTATGCTACCATGCTTTATTTTATATAAATTCCTTCAGATGGTTGTTTTGTTTCCAACATATCTAAGAGAAGATATATTTGCATGAGTATATCGATACATTATAAAAGATTACATACAAACAGAAAAGTGGATAAAAACAAATATGCATTATAATGCATTGTTTTGTTTTGTATTTTTAATTTCTATAGGGTAGGTATGCTTGCCAGATAGGAATGGCAAAAGTGAGGGTTGAGGGAAAAGGACCAGACACACTACAAAGAGAAATAGGCACACACCAATGAGGTCTTGTCACACACTGCAATTCCTTCTCCTTTATTTCTCCATCTTGTTGGGATTTGGGACACCCGTGTCCATGTGCTAGGCATGTTTTTCAAGCCTGTGTAGCTATGGGATTCAAACCAGAGTTGGCCATGTGTGCTCTGTCTCTTTTAATCACTAGGCTATGGGACTGACCTTATATTAATGCAATGGATTTTTTTAGAGTTAAAATATTTTATTTATTATTATTATTTTAATTTGATCTGATAGAGAGAGAGAGGGAAACTGAGAAAGCAAGTCACCAGTCTGGAACTTGAACCACAGTCAACCATGTGGGAGTCCAACTCCTTAACTACCACACCACCTGCTGGCCTCTATAATGAATTGTTTAAAAGATAAAAGTCACATAGCCATTCACCTGGTCAAAAATGTTCTTGTTTAGACATCTCTCTGTTGTCCCTCTCTAACCACAGCTTCCTCCTTCCCTCATCTTGTCATGATTAGCAAAGGAAAAGAACTTTGTTTTTATGGTAATCACTTCTTTACTTGTTCTACCATATTAAGACTGAAACTGCATCCCTAAAGCTGTAGCTTTGCTGGCTTTAACTTTTACCCTTCTGTAAACATTTAACTAGGACATATGTGGATTGAAGTTGACTCGAATTCACTTTTCCCTGTGTTTGCTTCTGCATGGATCAATCTATGCTTGGAAAGAAGTGCTGGTGGAACCACTTAGAAATTAAGTAGCATGGTGGTTAAACACACAACATCAAAGGCAGAAAACTGGAGTTCAAGTGTGCAACTTGAAAGTTATGCAACCTCCCTGTCTCCCAATTTTCTCAGACCTAAAATTGGGATAATCATCATGATAACTCACAGGGTTGTTAGGAAAATTAAGATAATTGACTTCAGAAAGTGCTATGTTTGTTAAGTAAATATATCAACAGCTGTGATTGTGTTCTTAGCAACAATTCTGGGATTACCAAATATGCATGAGTTTCTAAAGTTTGATATATTCCTCAGTCTAAAATTACCAAAAGTATATAGTTTAGAACCAATTATTTTAATGGTATGACATTATCACATTTTTAAAAAATAGCAAGGAGGAAATTATAGCATTACTACTTATCTTTTTTATTTTCAACCGTGAACAATACTCACTCATAGCATCTCTTCTGCCATGAGAATTTCTATCATTGCTGTGGCTTTGACAATAGCACAAATCTGTGCCATTCTCTTGTCCTGTTTCTTCTGCACATGGCTGAGAGCACTAAACAAAAGCTCATTTATAAAGAGTGAATGCATTACTGGCTCTAGAACACTATGTCCTATTCAGCATGGAATAGGTTCTGCAATTCCGAGTGTCCTGTGATACATTATTCTGAAAACGAGATCAAAATTCTGAATGTCATAATTTTGAGATTCTATTCCTATATAATGTGATCAGCATAATTGATATTCCAATTATTGTTGATAGACAGGTATGAGACAGAGTATGATAGGACACAGATGTCACAATGATGGATTAGTTTGCTGAGGCTGCCACAACAAACTAATGCAGACTGAGTGACTGATACAACAGACTTGTATTTTCTCATAATTCCAGAGACTGGAATTCTGAGATCAAGGTGGCAGCAGGGTTAGTTGATAAATGGTCATCTTCTGTCCATGTCTCCACATAGTTTTGCCTCGGTGTGTGCGTGTACCCCAATCTCTTTTTTTAGAAGACACTTATTAGGGTCCACCCTATTAACATAATAGTGTCCATCCTATTAACCTCATTTTAACTTGCTTAACTTTTTTTTTTTTTTTAGAAATTTCTGCTATGGGGCACACACACACCAGCAGAGAGAGAGAAAGTGAGAAATCACCTTCTGGGGGGATGGCCACACTGCGATCCCTTTTCTTCCATTCTCTTAGGATTTGGGGCATGCACGCATATATGCCTGGTGTGAGTTTTCAAGCCTCTGGGTCCAGGGCTCAAACTGTAGTAGACCATGTGGGAGTCTAGCACCTTAACCAATATACTACCTGCTGGCCCCTTACTTATCTCTTTAAAGATGTTGTCTCCAAATATAGTCATATCCTGAGTTACTGTATATTAGAACTTCAGCACATGTATTTGGAGGGTACAATTCAGGCCCCAACACACGTAAATCAAAAGTTTCTGATTCTATTTTCTAATAACAAGACATATTACTAAGACATTTAACTGGTCGGGTCTGTGAAGTTTTCTTTAAAATCAATTTAGTTTTGGTATATCATGATTTAGGTAAAAATTTATACAAATATTCAAAAATTAACATTCATAGAGCCACTAATTAAAGATATCAGCTCTCTGAAGAGTGGGAATTTCTTTTTTTAAGTAAGTTTAACTTATACAGTTAATTCATAAATACATGCTGGGAAAATTTATTTTATAGGTTGTAAAGATATACAGTGATGGAATGTAAAAAATAAGAAAAAAATCATAAATATAGTTCTTTAAACAAATCACCTCAGAAAACAGTAAAAAGCTACATTATCTTTAATGACTACTCCCAGTCTTGTGTATGCTCTATTAAAAGGTTGATCTGAGTTCTAGAAGAGCACCATTCAATAGAACTTTCTGTGATGATGGAAATGTTCTGTATTTATGTGTATAATATGATGGTAGCCATGAGCCCTGTGGCCACTGAACATTTTAAATGTGGCTAGTGTGACTATCTCAATTTGTACTTTTAATTTTATTGAACTTTAAATTCACATAGCCACTTGTACCTAGTATTATTGCACTGGACATTGGAATTCTGAGTTGTGTTTGTTTTTTTTTTGTTTGTTTGTTTCTTCTTCTTCTTCTTCTTCTTCTTCTTCTTCTTTTTAAACTGAATCGGGGCTTACCATTGGTTATATGTTTGCATTTGTTGAGGTTGAGGTTATAAAAATATAATGAAATTTTTCTATATGTTGTTCTATAATTTTTTTCACTATTATTTTCTATATGTCCAGGCTATGTGCTTATATGTATTCTTACTAAATGTTCTACCTTCTTGGTTGATAGTCACTTATCTCTTATAATCATTGAGTACATTTTTTTTTGTCTAAAATTCAATGTCTTTGGCATATGTTTCATCATATTATTTTCTATCTTTCAAGATTTTTTTCTTTAAGTGTACCTTTTCTAAGGGAAAGATAACTGAATTTTGAAAAATTGAATCTGATAACCTCTATTTCATAGAAGTGAGATTATTCCCTGGTTTCAGTATTCCATATATCCAAGCAAACCAGTTGTGTATGTCTGTGTGCATGTGAATATAGTTAAAATATAATTAAATGTCTCAGTGTCATTTGGCTAATATTCTTGTGCAGAAAATGAAAATCAATTTAGTAAGGCGAAACTGTAAGTCTTAATTGATTTAGCTGAATATAAAGTATGAGCTCTTCTCTCTCTTTATTAGGTTCAATTTTACAAGCAACTACTGAATAACTTTTAAGGTTTTAGAAGTCATATAACCTCACTGTTGAATAGACATTACCTTGCATTTTTTTTTAAAATCATACATTGACACTTTAAAGAAGTTTATCAAGCAGATTCTAATGTGAACAAATTCTCCTGATTAGAACATTGCATAGGGGAAATATATTGTCGGTTTAAATGTTGCAGCGAGAGTAAAGCCAAAATATTAGGTAGTTGGGAAAGTCATGACAGTTTTCTATGAAAAATGGGTCATGACTTTCCCAACGGCCCAGTAGTAAGTGCCCAGTGGCAGTCTGTTCATGATTCAAACTCTACCACTTAACATGACATAGAGGAGGCAAAAACTTTACCTCTGCTTCTTAGGATCTTTGGACCGGCTAGAAAATTAAGACAGAATAATAAGAGAAAAGCATACAGAATTTATTTTACATGCACTTGGAAATCCCCACTAGAAAAATGAGGACTCAAAGAAGTGTGTGAAGCTCACACAATTTATTTTATATATATATATATATATATATATAAAATAAATTGAACAGAGTGACAATTGTGGAAAAATAATTGCAACATATGGGGCAGGCTAAGGAAGATAAGAGTTATTTTCAAAAAATTTGCACAGGTATTCTTCAGCTTTGACTCTCCATTTGATAAAAAAAAAAAGTTTTCCTCCTTGTACGGGAACAAAAGAGGAGGTCAGACTATACCTTTTGTATCATCATTTTTCAAGTGAGTTTAGGTCAAAATAATCCTTCTGCTAAAGTGGTGTATTTTGGAGTGGCATAATTTGCCACCTTCAGCAGCATAGATAAGTAGTATCTCAAGTATTAGAGCTGATGTGTGTGTGGATAGGATTCCCCAGACACTGAATCTGAAATTAAGATTTATGTTTAGAAAGAACATATGTTGGAGGGAATAAGGGAAGCACAACTGGGCAGATGGAGAGGTTCACCATAATGTGGTTGGTTGCGAAAGAGGTCCCAGTTGACTTGAGTAGCTCTGAAGCTGAGATGGCTCCTCCAAGTTGTCTGGCATTAAGGTAAGGATGTTGTGCTTTTGAAACCCAGTTCCCCCCAGATGTGGGCTCTCTTCAGGGAGAATGTGGTTTATCTCCACGAGGTAGCATTCTTGGGCAGGAAAGTTAATGTGGAGGCACTGACTTGTAAGCTTTCAGGAGCCAACATTCCTAGCCAGGGAAATTAATGCTTTGCTCCTGAAGGGGGAGCTGAGAGGCTCACTCAAACACCTTCCACAGTGTATCACTTAGAAGGCAGGGAGAAGGTATTGTTTTGTTTTTCCTTCTAAAGAATTATTTATTTAATTATCATCATTTCATTTTTTTAAAGCTTTCTATAGGGCACATGTACTTATCAGAAAGAGAGAAAGAGAGAGAGAGGGAAAGTGAGAAAGCAAGCCACCAGGTCTGGGACTTGAACTGTGGTCAACCATGTGGGAATCCAGTGTCTTAATCACCACATCACCTGCTGCCCCTTGTTTATTTTTTTTTCCTCTTTCTTTATTTTTTTGGAGAGGTTTTTTTTTTGCTATAGGGCGCGTGCGCTCGCCAGACAGACAGAGAGAGACAGAAAGCAAGAAATCACCCCCCAGGGGGGATGGTCACGCCACAATCCCTTCTCCTCCATTCCCCTCTCGGGATCTTGGGCACGCACGCACACGCGCCCGGCGTGAGTTTTAAGCCACCAGGTCCGGGACGTGAACCGCGGTCGACTACGTGGGAGTCCAGCGACATAGCCATTACGAAAACTGCTGGTTCCCTTTTTTTGTCTTTCTTAAGGGATATTTTTGGTCATAGGCCATGTGTACTTGCTAGAGAGAGATGGCTGAGGGAGGATCACTGCGTGAAGACTCACTCAAAAACACATGTCTCTCTGTCTGTCTCCTTCTCCCTCATTAAATAAATAAGTAAACTTTTAAAATAGTAGATGCATCCAAAATTATTATCCATAGTCAGTAAACTTGTTTGCTTCTGGTAAGCAATATTAGAAAGGATACCAACAAAGATTTGTCAAAGACATAGAAATAGAAATGTTATTAAGTAAGGTTTCTAAGAATCTCAGAATGGTCAGCCATTACATTGCTGACAGAAAGTCAGCCAGGATAAAGTCTGAGAAACACCCACTAGAGTCACATTCCTTTAAGGTGAATAGATGGGGACAGACTACAGCTTGCAGAAAGTGAAGAAGTGAGAGAAGGAATCATAGGCAGGAAGCGTATTTAACAATTGAGCATGTATCCTTGCTGGCCAGAAAGAGCTCATGAAGAGAAAATGGAAAGAATAGGAAACTGCTCACGCCAGGAGCGTGTGTGCATCTGTGCCCAAAATTTCAGGAGGAAAATGGAGGAAAAGGGGTTATAGGATGGCCATCCCCCTGGGGCTGTTTTCTCACTGTCTCTCTCACTGTATTTCTCTCCAGCAAGTGCACATACCCCATGGAAAAAACTTAATCAAAATTGAAAAAAAAAAAAAAAAAGGGCTAAGAAAGTGGAGGATAACATCTCCCCGCATTGATGAGGTCGGGGGGACAAACGTGATGTGTAAATGTAAGCAACTCTTTCTTTTTGTGATTAAGCTCCTTTGTTAATTTAAAAGAAGAAACATTTAAATCAATACTCTACTATTGTTAACAGGTAAACTTAAGTTTATTTAGGCAAAGTAACAAAATGTTACATGTGCAATATTAAACCAAAAGAGTTTACATGGTAGACATTTTATTTATTTATTTGTATATATGTTCCTAACTCTAGTAAGAAATGTAGAGGATGGAAACTGCTGAATTTAGCAATTTGCCTAGAAATAACAAAATCAAACCTCTTTAAAGGGTAGCATTCTAGGATGGGAAAGGCATAGTCACAGTTCTTAATCCTTAGTCTGCATTTCTTTTTTCTTTTTCTTTTTCTTTCTTTTATTTTTTTTTAAGGGAGATTTTTGCTATAGGGTGTGTGTGTTTGCTGAAGAGACAGAGAGAGACCAAGAGATAGAAAGGGAGAAATCACTCCCCAGGAAGGATGGCCACACTGTAATCCCCTTTCCTCCATTCTCCCCTCAGGATTTTGGGTACACATGTACACACACCTGATGTGAGATTGAAACCTCTGGATCTGAGACTCGAACCACAGTCAGCTATTTGGGAGTCCAGTGCCTTAACCACTATGCCACCTCTTGCCCTCCCCCCATCCCCTGCATTTCTTAACTCTACATTGTTCATTATTTTTCATTCAGCCATGTATTCATTCAACAGATATTCTAGTCTATGTACACCTATTGTACATAGACCTTGTTCTAAGTAATAGGTTATAGGAGCGTAAAAAAATTCCCTACTTTTGTGGGAATTCATTATAGTGGAAAAGAGAGACAATAAACAAAAGATTGAAGTAAAATTTATAGTGCAAGTTGGTCACGTTATGAAGGAACTGGAAAGATCTGAAGGCAGGAGGACCTACAATTTTAAGTTGGTTCACTACAGGAAGCCTTTTGGAGAGTGTAATATATGAATAAAGACCAAAGCGAGATGAGAACACAAGTTCTTCTCAAATTGGATCAAAGATTTTCAAAACAGAAGAAAGTGTTTTAGTGGAGAAATCCAGAGGTGAATACATGGCTGAAATATTTGAGGAACAACAAGGGGGTCTAGGGACTGGAACACAGTGAGTTCCAGGAGAGAAGAGTGGGAGATATAGTTAGAGAGAGAACAAGGAAGTGGGAAGCCCCTGAAGTTCTGTTGGTATGTAATTGCTAGGTCCTGGGCCAGTCTTACCAGTTGAAGCTGGCATACATTTCAATTGGTCAGGATCACTGTTAGATTCTCTGTTCAAAGAATTTTACAAAAAGAGTAACATCATCTGACATGCTTGAACAAAATCACTCTTGCTGACATGTTGAGAAGATACTGAAAGAGTCAAGGATAAAAACAAAGAATCCATTAAGATGGTTTTGCAATTATCCATACAAAAGAGGATTGTGGACTGAACTCTGACTTAGCAGCTCAGGGGTGAGAAATGGTCACCTTCTGGATATACTTTGAAGGTAGAGCCAAGAGGAATTGCTGACAGAGGGGCTGTGGGGATAAGAAAAAGTAATGAGTCATGAATGCCTCCAAGGCTGTTGGCCCAAGCCTCTGAAGAATAAAGTTATCATTAACTGAGATGAAAAAGACTCATGAAAAACTAGGTCTGAGGAAATGATCAGGAGCTTGGATGTGTTAAATTTGAAATGCCCATTAGTCATCCAAGTGAATTTGTTATTATACGGCTGGAATTTTAGGGATATAGCAGGCTGGAAAAAAAAAGTTACGAGTCATCAGTCTATAGATGGTATTTAAAACCGAAAGATTACTTGATATCATAAAAGGAGTATTGATAGAAAAGACAAGAAATTCAGGGACTGAGACCTGGAGCATTCTAAAATTGAGTTAAAGAGGAAGAGAAAGAGCCTGTTAAAAAGGAATGGCCAGAGAAGAGGAAAACCAGGGGGTTTTCCTTGAAAGCCCAGTGAAGAAAACACTTCACAGAGTAGGCAGTGCTCAACTATGTCATACGTTGCTCATTCATCAAATAAGATGAAGACTGAGAACTAACAGTTGCATTAAGCAGTGTTTTTAATTTCCCTAAATCACTTCATTTTCCCACATGACCGGATAAAAGCTGGGCCTGTGTATATGTCCTTCTGTGTCACAGAAATTCTTCCATTTTATCGCTACTATTCATTAAGCTTTTGTAATTTTGTTAATTTCAGAATTCAGCTTGAATCTTGAAAAGCATTAGCAGTCATTTTGACAGCTATTTAAATGCTTGTTTGACCTCCTAATTTAATATCGCAAACACTCAGAATCTGAAAGACAGTGTTACTTGTCTTCTTCATTTTTGTTCAGCTCAGTTCTGCTAAGGATGATCTAGAAATATGCAGCAGAGAAGACCAAGACCTTAGGATGTCACACACTCACATCTTACTTTCTTACGTCCCCACCCCTGACAGTGCATGTCATGTCTTTATTAGAGAAATAACTATAAAACTTCTAAGAAAAAGACTATGAAAAAAGAAAGCCGTGCAAGTACACAAATAGATGACTCATAGGAAAACAAATGAAAGGGCTGATAGTGGAGTAGTGGTTGAAGCATCTGGATCCCACATGGCCAACTGTGTGGTTTGAGTCCCGAATCTCATGGTTTGGAAAAGAAACCCAGGCCCTTATGCATGCCTACTCAAAATCCTGATAGGTTAGAAAAATAGAGAAGGGATTGGGCATGACCAATCCCCCTGAGAGGGAGGGGTGTTTCTTACTCCACCTGCTTTCTCTCTCAGGGGAATGCACATGCCCTCTGGCAAAAATAAACAGAAAACAAAATGGCAGATGAATTAAAAAAATGAATCTCATTAATACTAAAAGAAATACGAGTGAAAACTACGTGACAGCCTTGTATTTCTGTTAAACCATTAAAGCTGTTTTAAAGGATATACCTCAGAGTTGGTCTTGGTGTAGTGAAACCAGCAATCCGACTGAAGGTAACTAGTACACATCCTACATTCTTCATCATCAGTTGTACTTTTAAAATAAACTATACTACATTCAAAATTAAGGTCTCTCTCTCTTTTTTTTTTTTTTTTTTTTTTTTTGGAGAGGTTTTCGCTATAGGGCACGTGCGCTCGCCAGACAGACAGAGACGTAGAGACAGAAAGTGAGAAATCACCCCCCAGGGGTAATGGTCACGCCGCAATCCCTTCTCCTCCATTCTCCTCTCGGGATCTTGGGCACGCACGCACACGCGCCCAGCGTGAGTTTTAAGCCACTGGGTCCAAGACGCAAACCGCGGTCGACTATGTGGGAGTCCAGCGACATAGCCATTACGCTAACTGCTGGTTCCCAGGTCTCATTTTTGTATAAAGGATAAAATAGCACATTTTCCTTTAGAAATTAGATGGTATGTATACTTTATATAACAAGACGAGGAGATAGAAACAGGCTTAGATCAATAAGACTCAACAGTTTGTAAAACATATGCACATATTACATCATTCAATAGCATCGTATCATAAAAGGAGTGAGTAGAGATAGAAAAGGCAAGAAATCAGAAGTCTCCATGCCTCCCTTGATGATCTGCCTTCCTCCCTTATTACCAGGATTATTTTGTGCTCATCTTAGGTAGGTATAGATTTCCAGTTTTGATAGGATGCTATCTAAACTGGGAAGTGGGGTCCTCTCTAGCCTTCTGCACTAGCATGGCTGAGACACTGTGTCTGTTCCCAAGGGTGGGTAGGGTTCCTGAAGCTCAGCCTAAAACCCCACTGGGAAGAGCAGGCATGAACTGGCTGCCCCGCTGGGAACACTGAACACGGAACAGCTGAGGATCAGCCTAATTGATTCTAACCTGAAGCAATAGCACTGATTTTATGAGAGCAGGAATAAAAACATGAATAGAAAAAGCATTCTATCTGAACGCTTCAGAAAGAACAGATACATTCTCCTATTTAAACTAATAAATTATAAAATATACCAAACAAAGTACAATCAGGGATCTCTCTATAAAGAATCCAATTGGGACCAGCAGTTAGCATAATGGCAATGTTGCTGGACTCTCATGTAGTGGACCACGGTTCGAGTCCTGGACCCGGTGGTTTAAACTCACGCCGGGCACATGCTTGTGCATGCCCAAGATCCCGAGAGGAGAATGGAGGAGAAGGGATTGCGGCGTGGCCATTCTCCGGGGTGGGGGGGGTGGGGAGGTGGGGGGGGGTGATTTCTTGCTTTCTGTCTCTCTGTCTCTCTCTGTCTTTCTGGCAAGTGCACGTACCTTAATAGCAAAAACCTCTCTGAAAAAAAAGAAAAAAATCCAATTAAATGTACAATGTTGTGGGTCTCTGGCTAAAGTTTAAGAATAAAAAAAGGAAGAACTTTCAGAGCATGTGTTAAATATATTGTCTTGATCCACAGTGTGGCTGTCTGCTGAATTCCTTCAATATAGGCCTGATAAGACCTTAAGCACCGCATATCAGCCTGTGTTGCAAGATTTACTGCTGAAGAGTCTTTTATATATGTTACAGAGTGTTTTATTTACTCTGTTTTCCATTAATAAATCTTCTGTTCTTTCATGTGTATATATATATATATAGAGAGAGATATTTATTTTAAGTTAGGGGTAGCCATTACTACTCCCTATGATCTCTTCCATAGAAAATTATAAAATGAGAGAAGTGTAGCAAGCTAAAACACATACCAGGATTTGTGAAAATGCATGCTATCATGGAATTAAAAACATTTTAAAAATCCTTAACTGCAATCTACTGCCTATGCTATTCTCAGGAGAGCTCAGCACACAAAGCAAAGCTCAAGAATATTTATGCAGTTTGACTATAGAGTTCAAGGCGAGCCTAGAGCTAAAGCAAGAATTTAAAGATACAGGACAAGAGTTTCATCTTCGGTAAATCCATGGAAAAAAATTCCCATGGAATTATATAGGTTGAGATTCTGGCTGCCAGCTATAATGTTAAAACAGGTAAAAAAGCAATACATGTATAATAGAGTATCAATTCTGTGCTCTGTGTGTCTCCCATTTCCATATGAAGTAGTGGCACTGAAATTAATCAGTGCTCCTGGACCCCTCATGCCACTCACAGAACAGTCTCCCTGGCACTTCTCCTGTAAAGGCTTTCTATCAGAGGCCTTCCACAGTCCGTCACCTTCCTTCATTAAATCCGTAGCAAAAGCAGCGGCTATCATGGGAAGTGCAGGAATGCATACCAAGTGGGTCCAAGCAGCTTAGTAGCTCCATGTGAATTATATTCAGCATTTTAGAAGCCTCAGTCTCACATAAGCTTATCTTTGTATTATGGTTTTCTCCTACAAAGGTATTTCATCTCAGATTGCACGAACTACCGTAATTTTAGAATATGGTAAAGTCCATGTGTTTTGGTTCATTCAGTTGGCCATTTATTGGGTATCTGCTGTTGGCCAGACATGTGCCAGGTGTGAGGGATGCAAAGTCCTCAGAACATGCTTTCTAACCAGTTTTGCTTGTTATCTAGGACAGAGCAGTAGCTCCCAGTTGGTTTCAGCTTACAAATTCGTATGTGGGCAAAGTGGCGTTTGAAAGTTAAATAAATAATATAGTTCATATACACACATCTATAATGTAGTTCATATATACACATATATCTGTTAGGAGGAAATCCTTTAAATTAAATTTAGATGACTTAATGGTAGCGATACAGCAATTTCTTTAAAATTCATGAGTATTAAAAGTGAAACTCAGAAGCCAGCAGGTGCCATGGTGTTAAGGCGCTGGTTCCCACATGGTGGACTGTGGTTTGAGTCCTGGACTCGGCAGCTTGAAAATCATGCCGGGTGTGTGTGCGTGCATGCTCAAAATCCCAAGAGGAGAATTAAGAAAGGACTGTGGCCTCCTCCCACCAGCCCGGAGGAGGAAATTTCTCTCTCTCCCTCTCTGTTTCTCTGGCACATGCACCCTATGACCAAAAAAAAAAAAAAAAAAAAAAAAAAGGAAACTTAGATTATGTCAGAGTCCATGTTCTTTTTTGTTTGTTTGTTTTTTTGTCCTTTTTTTTTGCATTTAAGAGGGGTCCTATGATTTAGGAATTCCCTAACATCCTGTTATACAGATTTATGTTGACAGATTAAACATACTCTAATCATAGTGCTGTTGAACACAGATTCACTTAGATATTGACTTTTGGAGACAGTTGTTTGGTTTGTCTGTTAGACTAAATTTTAACCTATCACAGAATTTTCTCTGAGACACAGAATATCACTAAAAATAATAGTTTTTATAGATTTTTCTCCATTGTCTTGTAGATGGCAACAGATACTTAACTGCACATTTAAAAAATGCATTTTAAAGGAAGGAACGCAACAGCATTTTCTTTGTTATAATGGAAAGGAAGGTAACCTTACAGCTCTAAGTTATGGTATCCGTTTCCAATATGCTCTTTGGTCTTTAAATTCCTCAAGACTTCTGTTATTGTTTCATTGCTCTTAATTATGATGTTAGGACAAACTATTTAAGGATGTTTGGAAGTTAGCATTATTGTTAGATCAAGTAGAAACATTACCTAGTGAAAAGCAACAAAAGAAGAAAAGTAGCCAAGGAACCCTAACACTACTTTCCTTAGAAATGCCCATATCAGTAGATCTGTTATAATCAATTCTTACAGCAAATATGTTTTGAATGCTGATGGTGGCCCTTTGTATCATGCTAGGTACTGGAAATAATGTGGGGAAAGATAGACTCTTGTGCTCAAAGATACTATGATTCAGTGGGGAGGCGGGACCAGTGAACAGGAGGGGTGCACAGGTGTGATAGCAGTGCCATAGGAGAAGTACTGTGGGTGGGAGGTCGTGTTCTGGGAAGCCATAACATCACCACTAATGGGTGAGAAGGGCAGACTAGGAAAGGCCTTGAGAAACCACAGTTAAAAGATGTAGCCTATCAGACTTGAAAAGAAGAATAAACATAGACATATGGAACATTTACAAATATTGACTATGCATTTGGTCTTAAGTATAAACACATTAAACAACGCAAGTGATGGGGCCAGCAGGTGGCATGGTGGTTAAGGGCGCTGGACTCCCATATAGCTGGACCTGGAGGCTTGCTTTCTCACTTTTCCTCTCTCTCTTTTACTCCTTCTCTCTCACTCTGCCCTTTTCTAGTCAAGTTAAAATAAATAAATAGTTAAATAAAATAATTCTTAAAAAAAAATACCCAAGTGGCTAATGAGTATGAAAAGGTATGTGATCTCTGCCTGAACTTACAGATTGCAGAAAGGCAAATTGAAGCAAAATGAGAGAGGAAAAAGATGAAAAGGAGAGGGGTGAGAATTCTTGGCAGAGGGAATGGTTGAAGTAAAGAGGTGAAGTGTGATAATGGTTATGATGGTGTTGGCAGTGGGGGTGGAAGGAAGTGAGTTAATTCCAGGATGATTTAGGAGGTAGAACATGCAAAAGGTTTGGTGATAGATTAAGTTCTGAGGATGAGGGAGAAAGGAGCTCCCCTGCACAGTTCTGTACCACTGGATGAGGGCCGTGCTATACACTGAAGAGTTTTAGGGGGTGGATAGAGGGAGAATGTGGTCAGTTTTGCATGTAATCAACTCGTGATGCCATAGAGACATGTGAATTGAGCTATCTAGCTGGCAGAGAAGACCAGGGAAGCAGGGAAAAAACCTGGAATATATGTAAAAGGTTAGGGATTTGTCTTTCCAGAAGAGAGAATACGCTGTGGTGCTGAAGGATCAAAGAAAGCTATGCGAATTCCAGATGGTCAGAAATGTGGACAGGAGTTTGTGTGCAAGTGTGCATAACTGAGATTTTTGTTTGGAAGTCAGTGATGCACCACGGAAGGATTTGAAGCTGTAGACTGGTTTAGTTTAAAACAGCCTGTGAAAGAAAGCCTAGAGTCACACATAGCTTTAGAGAGAGGAGCCCTAAAGATTCCTTAGCAATGGAGGCAGTGGGTGGCATGGTAGTTAAGGAGCTGGACTTTCACATGGCTGGCCATAGTTTGAACCCAGCAGCTTGAAAATTGCACCAGGTGAGTGTGCAGGTGTGCCCCAAATCCCGAGAGGCTGATGGCGGAGAAGGGATTGTAGCATGGCCACCCACCCTAAGGGATGATTGCTCATTTTCCCTCTTTCCATCTCACTCTCTCTCATTAATACATGTGCCCTATGGTAAAAAACCTAAGGGGTATGTCACTGGACTCCCACATAGTCGACCGCGGTTCGAGTCCTGGACCTGGTGGCTTAAACTCACGCGTGTGTGTGCGTGCCCAAGATCCTGAGAGGAGAATGGAGGAGAAGGGATTGCGGCGTGGTCATCCCCCCTGGGTGGTGATTTCTTGCTTTCTGTCTCTCTGTTTCTCTCTGTCTGTCTGGCGAGCACACGCGCCCTATCGCAGAAACCTGTCCCCCCACCAAAAACAAAAAAAACAAAAAAACCCCAAAAAACCTAAGGGGAAAAAGATAATTCAGCAAAACCAGTTTCATTAGTTTGTTCTTATGGAATAAAACTGGAGTCAGGGAGGGTGAAGAGAGAACAGTCAACCATGATCACAGTGATTTTGAAATAACTCATAAACATAAATTGTTAACTGATGTTATAATTGTTCATTGTGATTATGATATTATGATTATTATATCAACAGCAGCTATTATTAAATACCTAAATGGGATGAGACAAGTGGGAAAAAACTGCAGCCTTGCTTAGTAGACATTTATAGTCAGTTCTTTTTGTTTTGTTTAAAAATTGTAATGGGCACTAGAGACAAAGTGGAAAGAGTGTGAGAGGGGAAGAGCACAGGAAAGGAAATCTGGGGGAAGAATGGAGAGGTGAGACACTTGTGGGACACAGATAAGGTTTTTTATCTGTTGACAAGGATGTGGATAATAGTCTCAACCGGGCTGGACTGAGTAAGGGTAAAGTCTCTTCACAATCTAAATGATGTATAGCAATTTAATTATGAATAATAATTTTAAAAATTAATAAAAAAATTTGAGGGCACATGTGCTCGTCAGAGAGAGACAAAGAGAGATGGAAAGTGAGAAAGTACCTATGTGAGACAAGGTCACAGCACAATCTTTTCTCCTCCACTTCCCCCTTCTTTCAGGATTTTGAGTATGCACACACACGTACCTGGTATGTTTTTCAAGCTTCTGGGTATGGGACTCAAACTTCATGCTGGCCATGTGGGATCCAGCCACCTAACCACCATGCCATGAGCTGGCCTTGTGGTTAGTTTTTGTTTGTTTGTTTCAATATTTATTATATTCTATATTTGTCTTTTTGTATGAACACTGAACACACTAGCCCAGGACAAAAATTTACCAGTTTACCTTCTTTCATGGTAATGTGTTGAGGAAAAAAAAAGAAGGAGGGGAAGGAGAAGAAAAGAAATGCAAATTATCTTTTCTATATGACATTTGATTAGGTAATCCCCAGAACAAATTCCTTGATAAAATAAATCTGTTTGAATTAGTTTTTTTAAAAAAAATGTGTAAAGCAGACTGAGAAATACATAACAGAGAGGCAGTCACTGGATGCTAGTATTGGATACTTATCTACAGAAGCTGGTTTCCTGAATTCATTTATTTATTTATTTTGCTTTACGAAAGGGAGAAAGGAGGAAGAGAAGAGAGAGAAACAGACACTGAGAGAGAAATAAAAAGAGACAGAGATAGATATTTTTGACAAGATCTCGCCATGTCACGCTCCTCCTGTTAACTTGTGTTACGAGTCTGCACAAGCACACCCAGCGTGTTCAGGTTGGCTCAGAAACTGAAGCTGGGTCTCCCATGAGGCTGCTAGCCACCAATGTAGTGAAAAGGCCTTTGTGCCACTGTAGTTGGGCCCCCCTCAATTTAAACAAAAGAAAACTGAATAGTAACCAGGAAAATGCAAACTAAACAAGAAGGTGATTGAGTTGCAGAGATGAAAAGCCCGAGAGTACTAAGTGCTGGCTAGGATGTGAATCAGGAGACACTCTCACACTCTGGTGGAAGATATAGCAGTCGGTCTCAGTGCTTTGAAAAGCGCTTTGAGAACAGCGTAGTAAATGTGTGTCATTTAATTCAGTAGCTCCCCCTCTAGGTGTCTATCCTAAAGAAGTTTTTCCACAGTGTACAAGTAGAAGCATGCTAAAATGTAATAATAAAAATCAGGAAAGATTTCAAACCCAAATATCCATAAACAGGAAACAGGTGTAAGTAATTTATGGTGCATTTATATAATAGAATTCTATAAAGCAATTAAAATGTACAAATTAAAATTTCGTGCATAAACATGAATAAATGTCACAAACACTGTTTAAGAAAAGAGTAAAATGTGGATGTACATTTAATCTGGCACTGCATGTGAAATTTAGAGAGCAGGGGCTGGCAGGTGGTGTAGTGGTTAAGGTGCTGGACTTCCACATGGTCAGCCATAGTTCAAGTCCTGGACCTGGTGACTAGAAACTTATGCTGGGTGTGTACATGTGTGTCCAAAATCCAGAGAGGAGAATGGAGGAGAAGAGATTGTGGTGTGGCCATCTGCCCTCGGGGTTGATTTGTCACTTTCTGTCTCTCTCTCTCTCTCTCTCTCTCTCTAGTGAGCACACATGCCCTATAGCAAAAATCTCTCCAAAACAAACAAACAAAAAAAAAAACTGAAAGAAAATTTCAAGAGTGAAATGAAACTCTCTATGTGTAGAGCTATATACTTATGGGTAAAAGTACAAATTGTGTATTAAATGATAAGTATAAGCATTGTATTAGTGGTTTCCTCTGCAGAAGATGTAGGAAAATAAATGGAAGGTGGGGTGTACATCAACTTGCAACTTTATCTTTAATGTTTCTTTAAAAGAAAAAGTGAAATAAAAGACCAGAATGCTAAAATTTGGCAATTAGGTGGTAGACTCAGGGTGTTCATTATATTACTCTCCATACATCTCTGTGTTCTTCACATATCCCATAATTTGAAAATAAGACTTGGACTCCTTAGGGTTATAGTTTATTATTAACAGAGCCAGAATTAGAGAACGTCTGCTTGCCATAATCAGGAGAGAGCACATTGGAGTCAAGTATGTATGCACAACTACTCATGCAAAAAAAGACAGTGTGCAGTTGTAATCACAGATGTCGCCCACAAGCCGTATTAACAGCTAACACTTCTGAGCACTATTAGATTCTTTGCTGAATGTTTTATGTGGACTATGGCATTAGGATAGGATGAAAACATAAATCAAATTTAAGTGAGACCTAGAATGTATTGTAATGGACTGCCTATTATAAAAAGGGAATGTGGGTTGAAAATGGCATTCAAAAGGTAAATAAATATTGTGTGTAGAGATGAAAAGATATCAGACAGAGTAGACACCACTGTCCTCTATTTGCAATCAAACTCTTTTACTACTTCACATTGATTTAGACAGTAGCCTATGCATAAAGTATCAGAAAGCTTGAAAGTCATATCCATTCTTTAACTAGTTAGGAGAGAGAAAGCGAGAGAGGAGTAGAGAGAGAAAGCAATGGGGTGTGGTCATACCACAACCTCGTTTCTTTCATTTCTCCATCCTATTGGGATTTTTGGCATGCACACACATGTACCTAATGTTTTTCTTTTTCTTTCTTTCTCTCTCCTTCCTTCCTTTCTTCCTTTCTTTCCTTCCTTCCTTCCTTCCTTTTTCTTCCTTTCTTTTCTTTTCTTTTCTTTTCTTTTCTCTTCTCTTCTCTTCTCTTCTCTTCTCTTCTCTTTTCTCTTTTCTTCTTTTCTTTTCTTTCCTTTTCTTTTCTTTTCTTCTTTCTTTTCTTTTCTTCTTTCTTTTCTTTTGAGGTATAAAGGCATGATCATTTTAATACAACTACCAGTCTTCACAAAATAATTTTAACCCTCTGTGCCTGAGCCAGCAGCATCTGTGCACTGTGACATTATATACTTGCATACTTTAACATTGTTTCCAAGTAGAAATGTTAAAAGCAGAGTAACTTGAGTAACTTGAGTAATTGTCTATACAAAGGTAAATAGACACTATATATTATTTTTTCTTCTTGAATCATTTTTGCTGCATAGTAAATTTCAGTCACAGGTCGGTATAATGTTATTGATATCTAAAATATACTTTGAACTGCGAGGTACTGGCATGGTGTTTTTCAAGGCGTTCGGTCTGAGATTGGAACCATGCAGTTGATCGTGTGAAATACTGCTCCCTTAACCAGTAGGTCACAGGACCATCCTGAGAGTCATATTTCAATTCTGCTGATCACGGTAAAGATAATAGTCATAAAAGAATGAGAATGGGGGCTGGCAGGTGGCGTGATGGTTAAAGGCTCTAGACTCCCACATGTCTGACCACGGTTCGAGTCCCAGACCTGGTGACTTGCTTTCTTGCCTTTTCTCTCTATGATCAAATTAAAAAAAAAAAAAAGAATGGGAATGGATTGATTGGAAAACCGTAACATATTATACTCCAGAAATCAGATCGCAGTCCTTAAATATATCATGGACTGTTAGTCCAGGATAATAGTGGTCGTTTATTGAGTGCTCACTGTGTGACAGCCACTCCTCTAAGAGCTTTGCAAACATTAACTTAAAAAACCACACAATAATTCTGTGAGTTCAGTGCTTGAATTTTTTTTTTCTGTAGAGATGTGATAACCAAAGCACAGATTTTACTTGATTTTTTTTCAGTCACAAAATTATGATGAGTGCATAATTATGGGGCTCACAGTCTTAACAGCAATGTAATACCTACAGTGATGGTGTGAAAAAGTTGTCAGAGTGATGTCTGCAATATGTTAGGGTGGCCTTGATTGTAGGCTATAAAAGAATTCACAAACTCAGATAGAAAGAGGATAGAAAATAATTTATTCACTTTCCAAAGGGTGATAGGAAGATAGTTGTATTAGTCCTGAAGGGTTGGGGTCAGGAGCTTTCATTGGGTTATAAAGGTGAAGGGCTTATGGCTGGCTAATCAGAATGATTTGGGGACCGGAGGCCTGTCAATCTTTCACAATCTCTAAGCTATTTCATCGGTATTTCTAGTTGTCATATCTGACCACTTGGATCTGCCATATATTTGGGTATTTGTTGATGTTGTAGCCTCAGCAAGAGAAGCTTCTCTACCACTGTGTCTGTAGGCAGAGACTTAGAAAAACGAAAGTCAGCCATCTGCAGTGAGGTCAAGGAGGTGACAGCTAGTCCAGGAAGAAAACAGGTGGAGGGAAAGGAGGAGAAAGAATATTGAAGGACCTGGGAGTTTTAATAAGCCTCCCGATTGAGGCCTAAGTTTAACACTAAGTCAACCCAGGGCCAGGGAGACACAGACACAGACAGTTGACCCTTTCCAATCCTTAAGGCACCTAGGAGACATTCAGTCCTTTCAAAAGTGATAGGAAAAAAAGTATTTGAAGATTATAACTCACAAGTGAAAAAAAGACAGTATCATACAGGTTGAATATCTTTCATCCAAAAGTCTTAGGACCAGAGTGCTTTGGATTGGATTTTGGAATATTTGCTTATATAGACCCTGGGACCCAAGTCTAAATACAAAATTTATTTATGTTTCATATTCAACTTACACATCTAATCTGAAGATTATTTTATGCAATATTTTTGTATTTATTTTAGCATCTGAACTGTGCTCCAGCACATGAGATAAGGTTTGGAATTTTCCACTTGTAGAGTCATGTCAGTATTCAAAATATTTCAGACTTTGGAGCATGTTGAATTTTGGATTTTCAGATTGAGGATGCTAGACCCAAATTAGTAGACATAATACGATTTGCCAAGACAAACATACACATGGGCAGAATGGTAATGAACAGAAAGCACTGTAGAGAAGCTGCAGTATCAGAATGTACTGGTCAGATAACAGCCACCGTTGAATGAATGCTTCTGAATAGTCATTATTTTATTTAATGCTATCAGTCTCAAGAAGATGAAGCTGAACCCTAGAGGAATAATCAATCAGTGCAAAGTTATGTATTTCATTCTTGAAGTAGCCGGTATTGGAAGCCAGGTCTGTGGATTCCAGATCTATGTCTTTGTTCCATGCCATGTAATATTTGGGCATTCATATTTTCACTGTGTCTAGTAGGATCACTGGGGGTGTTAAAAGTTTTCCTCCTTTGCTTTTCTATATGAAGTCCTTTCTACTCAGGAAAGGTGAAGGAGTGTGGAGAACAATAAGGAACATAAGTCTTAGGGCACCACAAGGAAATAATTCTTTGCAAGGTGTTTTGTAGACTGAAGACACAAACATTACATGTTGCCTTTCTTCTGCTCAGCCCTTGTCCTTCGGTGATACAAGTCATGTGGGAAGAATGAAAAGCAAATGTGGCCAAAGTGTCAGGCACCATAAAGCAGAGGAAATGTTCAGCTTTCCGTCTTCTGTGAAGACTGGACAACATCAGTTCTTGAGCAGTGGTACATTAAATAGCAAAGACTCTCCTGGGATTAAATACTGGGGCGTATCAGTCCGTTGACAATAAAGACATCCTTACTTTAGCACAGAATTCCTGGGTGTCTGGGGAGAATGTACTGCAGAGGAGTGTTCAGACAAATTTGGAATGGGAGCTGAAAAGAGAAGGTGTCAGCAGAGAAAGCAGGAGAAGTATCTTAAAGAAGACCTGGCCATGATTTTGCTCTAGGCCAAATGGGTGTAGATAGTAACTAGGGAACATGGCGGAGCAATAGGGAGGCTCATTTCAGACCAAGACACCCACCCAAATTAGCACCTTAAAGGCAAGGTTACAAATGGGAAGCACTCTGTAAATAAAAGCTTTGACTACAAATGAAAGTGGAACAGTATAGAGGTCTGTTTAGCATAGCATAATCTCACAAAGCCTCAGCCATTGTAGGTTTAGCAGCATACAGTGATACTAATCTTTGTAAATACCATCAAGTACAAAAATAAAGAATTCATTGGAGGAATGCAGATTGTGGGATCTGTGCTAACCTCTAAAGCAGGACTCCTAAGGAGAATCTAAGAAAACAGTATTTATCATGTCAATAGAATACTGAAGGAACTCTTCTAAGAGCATAGGCCTTTTTTAAAAAATTGATTGGATTTACTAATAGCTAAGACAGTGTTTTGATGTGATTACTCAACCTTTATTTAAATGATCCCTTCTGACTGGAGGAAATTGAACTTAATAACCTTTATTCTAGTTCAGGATTTGAATACATTTTCTTTCATGAAAAGGGAAAGAGGGTAGGGAATTTATAACCATTGAATACCTATTGTGCACTAGACATTGTGCTTGTTACTTTACATACATTATCCTTTTATCTCATTTAAGCTTTTTGCAGTTTAAGAATAGAGAAGAAACTGAGGCAGAGAGACCTTTTCACCAGGAAAATAGGCTAAAAGTTGTAGAGCTAGGTCGATCTGGCTCCTAAAGCCTCTATCCCTTAAATTACACCCCAGCATCCTTTGCATGCTCTCAAGAACAGGCAGGAACATAGATAGGAACAATCATTAGCCACCCCTGTCAGAAACATTAAAGAGAACACTAGGAGATTGGGCGGGGAATCCCTGCCCATCCAGCAGTCAGCAGGTCTGCATTTACTTAGGCAAAGGCTCTAGCAGGCCAGGTATGTGACCCACCCGCACTAATAGTCTACATCATGCTTTTTCATTTCTTATCAAGAGTTACTTCTTAGGGTACTGTCAGAATCATTTTTTTTTCTTAAAGAATTATTTTATTTAACTTTATTATTATTATTATTTTCCAGTTTGATCAGAGAGAGACAGAGAGAGAGAGAGGAAGTGAGAAAGCAAGCCACCAGGTCTGAGACTTGAACCGTGGTTGGCCATGTGGGAGTCCAGCGCCTTTAACCACCATGCCACTTGCCGGCCCCTGTCAAAATCTTTTTTGAAAAAATGAATTATTTTATTTACCTTTATTTATTTATTTATTTATTTATTTATTTAAATTTAACCAGAGAGGGACAAAGTGAGAGAGAGAATGAGGGAAAGTGCTGAAGTCAAACCGTGGTTGGCCATGTGGGAGTCGAGTGCCCTTAACCACTAGGCCACCTATCGGTCCCAAGGGTACTGTCAGAATCTAAGAAGTGCCAGTGGACTCACATGATAAGTTAATAACCCCTTTCTTCATTGCCAAGGACCTTCGATCTTCTTGTCACCCTATAGCTGATAGAATATTGGGCACATAGTCAGTCCTTTACATCCTGACTTGTGTTGAAAGAATACAAATGAGAAGATCAGAGCTTTTAGTTATCACTGCCTAAGTATGTGACTTTAAGGAAGTATTGATAATCTGTAGAAGTTCATATGATTTTTGAGTATTTCATCCCAGGCTCTTGTGCTAGAAACACAAAAGCAGACGTAGTACATATGTTTGAATTTATATACTCTATTTAGTAGCAGAGGCAGTGGTTTGGATGAAAGAATGAATGAATGAATTGCACTTTGAAACACACTAGAGGGACACGTACCCTCTAATGTTAATGAGGCAGGGACTGGCTAGGCGGTTAGGCATTAGAGATGCCATAATGGAATACTGACAAAAACAGGGTTACTTACAGCCAGTCAACTGAGTCCTGCTCTTTGAGAACTTAAATCTCCCTCTTCCTACCCATTGCCCCTTCAGGCCAAACCATTACTGACATCTCCTAGACAGGCCACACAAAAGAACACTTAGAGTCAAAGTCTAGGGCTTGGTAATATCTTAACTCTGGAATCTAAGTCTGATAGAAAACCCACCTGGGACAGATGGAAACTGAGATATGCCTAAATTACACAGAAAATGGTACCAGAGAAAATTACTGGCTCCAGGGGAACAAAATTGCACCCATACCACAAGCCTGAATAATATAAAACCTTTGTAACTGTTAACCAATACTTCCTTTTAAAAAAAAAAAAAAAAAAGAAAAAAAGCCTTATAAAGTTTAAGGTTTTTGCCATTTGAAGGGCTACTCATTTGAGAGCTCCTCTGTAAACTTTAAGATAGAGATGCGACGGCTCAGTAACAGCTCAGTTCTTAGTGAGTTACTTACTCACAAGAAATAGCTTACAGCAGCAACTCAATGATTAACCTGGGCAGCATGACCTAAAGCAAGTGCATAATAGTAATGAAAGTTTCTTCCATGTCCCACCACATTCCAAGAAGACGGTAATGGTCTTTTATGGCCCAAAGCTTTTAGACAAAAAGTCTACTGACCTTAATACCCACCCCAAAATTGGGGAAAATAATGAGACTCATCTAGCATGTGACCCCCACTACAAGGGGAATGGATGCACAGTCACTCCTTAGAACAAGCCTGAACAAAGCCCCTGTGATACAGATAAAAACTTCTTGCCTCACTTTTTGGTGACCCTTTTTCTGGGAGCTCTGCTCCTCTTGCTCTCATTGCTCTCTTGTAATAAACTCCACTTTACTATCCCTTTCCTGTTTCTGCGTCTCTGATTCTTGGTGAGCATTGGGTATTGGGCCCATGCACCTCAACTTCTGGAATCATAATGGTTCATTCTTTTGTATACATTGCTTGAAATCCTCTCCCCTTCCATCTATTCTTGTTTAATAAACATTTATTCAGTCCTAAAATCTTTCTTAGGCATTCCCTTTTTGTGTCAATTTGCATACATTTCCATCTATTAAATAGAGATAATAACTTAAAATTTGTGATTGATATGGGCTTACTAAAAAAAGATATTTGTGTAACTGCTTTGAGTTACTTAGGGAAAATATACTACACACAACTAGGTATTGTTAGAATTGTGATCACACTGCTGGAGATGTTAAAAGGTTGAATCTTCCGGGATAGGACTTCAGGGCTATGATACTAATAAGACACACATTATTTCAAGTAATTACATTATGGTGTGAATTATCTTTTTGTATAGGGGGTTTATTTTTGTGTATTGAAAAAGATTTCTGTATCAATAAAATAGATCTTAATTTTAACTAGCCCAGTGTTTTCAGAAAAGGAGAAAATATGTCACAAAACCACCTCGTAAATGCAGGAACTTATAATGTATATCTGTGCCACTGTAAATTGCTATCCCACTATGTAAGATATGGGTAAGTGCTTAAAAAATGTATATCTTGAATGGGTGAATGAATGAATAAATGAATAAAAAATCATGGGGACCAGCAGATGGTGTAATGGTTATGTTGCTGGACTACCACGTAGTAGACCACAGTTCGAATTCCAAATCTGGCAGCTTGAAACTCATTCCTGGCATGTCACATTTGTGCTCAAACTTCCAAGAGGAGAATGGAGGAGAAGAGATTGTGGTGTGGCCTTCAACGCTGTGGGGTGATTTCTTTCTTTCTTTCTCTCTGTCTCTTCAGTTAGCACCTGTGCCCTACAGCAAAAATCTCTCTCTAAAAAAAAAAAGAAAAGAAAATTATGACAGTCATACCTAATTATGTCCATTGAAATATTAAGACTGTGGTTCGAGTCCCAGACCTGGTAGCTTTCTCTCTCTCTCTCTCTCTCTCTCTCACTCTATCCCTCTCTGGTCAGATTGAAATAAATAAATGAATAAATAAAGTTAAATAAAATAATTAAAGAAAGAAATATTAAGAAGTAAATAGCATTAAGATACTTCAAAAACTGATCTCGGCAACTTTTATAGCTATGTATTTGAAAGTGAAGGCAAATTGTAATATTCTTATAAATAAATGCAATCTTTTATATACCATAAAATAACAATCAATCAATGTCTTATTCTCTTGGGGTCTCTATAATAAATACCATAGCCTGTATGCCTTATAAACAGCAGAAATATATCTCTTATAGTCTGAAGCCTGAGGTGTCCATGATCAAGACAGTGGCAGATGCTGAGTCTGGTGAGCGCCTATTCCTCATACATAGTCCTGCCTCACCATAACCTTGTATCAGGAAGCGCAAAGGGAGTTTCTGGAGTCTCTTGTTTGAGGACACCAATCACCTTCCAAAGGTTCCACCTCTTGTACCAGCCCATGGTGTTGTGGTTAAGCTGGCTGGATCCCACATGACTGACTACACAGTTCAAGTCTCGGACCCAGTGCCTTGAAAACACACTGAGCACGTGTGCATGTGTGCCCAAAATCCTGAGAAGAGAATGGAAGGAAGGGATTGCCATGTGGCTATCTTCCCCCAGGGAGAGGTGGGGAAGGTTGCTTTCTCACTTCCTCTTTCTCTGTCTCATTCTTTTTCTTTTTCTCCTGTGTACACACACTCCCTATGGCAAAAAAAAAAAAAAAAAAAAAAAAAAAAAAAAAAAAAAAAAAAAAAGTTTTCAATTCCTAATACCATTGTCTTGGGGGATTTCAACATATGAATTTTTTTTTTTTTTTGGAGAAATTTTCGCTATAGGGTGCGTGCGCTCCCCAGACAGACAGAGAGAGACATAGAGACAGACAGAAAGAGAAAAATCAGCCCCCAGGGGGGATGGTCACACCGCAATCCCTTCTCCTCCATTCTCCTCTCGGGATCTTGGGCACGCACACACACGCACCCAGCGTGAGTTTTAAGCCACCGGGTCCGGGATGCGAACCACGGTCAACTACGTGGGAGTCCAGCGACATAGCCATTACGCTAACTGCTGGTTCCCAACATATGAATTTTGAGGAGACATACACATATTCAGTTCAGTGCAGTCAATAATATAAATATTTAATTGAGCAAAAAGTGATATCGGCTTTTAATTTTTAAATAGTTTACTTTATGGAATCAGTAGTGTTTTATAAACTACTGGTGTTATTGGTTGAAAATTCAAGAATAGAAAAGTAGTGATTATTACAGGTCATATGTTTAAAATGTTTACATGGTTATAAAGGCACCTGGTTTAGTTAATTTATTCTTAGAATGTGCTATATAGAACAAAAATTACTTGACTTGAACATAAAGTCAAAAGCTATGTCATTGAAGTAATGGCAAGGAAGAAAGACATTGGTAAGCAAAATAAATAGATCTAAAATAAAATTAGTGTTGACAGATTATGAAGGATTAAAAAGTTTTCAGAAAAATAGTTAAATTACAGTTAGAGATTAAGTATACATGTAGAATTAATAACCAAGGCTGACAGTCCTTGCCGGGGTCCAGCCTCCGCGGGGGTGGGTTGACTTGTCGGAGGCGCTGCAGGTGAACAGAATTAGGCTAAAACCTCAATACTTTTTAGCATGTTTTTAGCCGGCTACAGTCAGAGCCAAAACTCTGGACCACAGCTTCGTGGCTATTAAGACATGTGTATTTATTGAGGGAGGTTTAGGAAGTAAAGGGGGTTAGGGGTAGTAAAAAATCTACTCTAAGGAACAGGGTATACAAAACATGGAAACAATAATTATAAAACATGCTGTTTGTCTTGTCAGATTAGGTAAAAATCAATCGCAGTTTTTAGGATGAGGAAGTCCGTTTGTCTGTTGTATCTTCTTCTTAGATCTTGATTACTGGGAAGGGTCTTTTGAAGAGGGGGCTTGCAGGATGTTTGATAGCCTCAGTCCCAGGCCAGTTTGATATCTTTGCTGATTACAAAGACCTAGATAGACATCTTGTCTTGTTAAGTAAAGACACAGTTAATATATGGACTATCTATATATTACAACAATAGAGGGTGGGTCTATGATCTTATATGGGAAAGGAAGATGATCTTGTAGCTCAGGAGACAACATAGGATGTTTTATTAGCAGATTTTCATAGTCAACAGCACATAGATGAGAAACTCTTTGTAGTTGAAAGCTACCTGTTGCTTTAGATATGAGCTCCCAGCTAAGGTAGTTAATCTTTTTCTGGAGCCCTCAGGTTTGTTCATCCTGTCCTCACCAGCCAGGCTTTTCCTTTCTTTATAAAAAACCCATGGGTTTCTGTATTTTGTTTGCTGAATCTGTCAATTAGTGAGTTCTTTTGTTTTATCTCTGGGTGAATGTGCTGACTTTCCCTAGCAGGAGCTAACTTTGGCCTGTAGCTTTAACAAGGGGTATTTACATAAAACTAGCCTTAAACTAGCTTAATCTACATATGTTACTAACACTAATTTGGCTTATACTAACTTAATCTTAACATATGTTAATTTTGGCTAAAACAGACAGGTGGGGAGTCTCAAACTTCCCGCCCTGTCCTCCTCTTAGGGAACCACATTCCTACAAGATCATTAATTGGCTTTATTGTAATGGTTAGGGGTGATATTTTACCCTTGCAAGGTACTGTAATAACAGTAAAACTCACAGCAGAGAAATTAACTGCAGGCCAGTAAAGTGACACAAGGAGGGTTAGTAAACCGCCGTCCTTGTCTTGCAGTTTCTTCCCAGCCCAGGCCATGGGAGACAGCCTCTTTACCAGCTTGTGTTGTCTGCATGGCCCGGTCAAGTCCTGAAAGCACATCTTGAATTTGTGCTCAAAATTGATAAACAATAAAATGTAAATATGTATAAAATATTTTAATTATCAAATTGTGCAGTTAGGCATATCTTAACACTTAAACTGGATTGGAGCTAAGCACTATCTTTCATTTTGAGATTCTCTGTGTAACTTTAAGCAAACTGAGAGTTCTACATATAAATGCTTATGAATAAACAACCAGAAAAGAATGACAGAAAATAAAATGAGATGGCAAAGACCAGCCCATAAAGGTCCAAGAAAGTGTATGAAAAGGAAAGCAGTGGGGTCTCAGGCAGGCTTTGAAAGACTATGGTCAATAAGAAAATGAGATGCCAGTGGCATGGTGGTTAAGGCACCTGGATCCCACATGGCTGAGTACACAGTTCGAGTCCTGAGCTAAGGTGACTTGAAAAACACCATGGCACATGTGCATGCGTGCTCGAAATTCCAAGAGGATAATGGAGAAGAGATTGTAATGTGATATCCTCCCTGGGGAGTGCTTCTTTCTCATTTTCTCTCTCTCTGTCTCTCTCCTGCACATATATAGCAAATTGAAAGAAAATAAAAAAGTGAGATGCCATTAATACAAAGGGAAAACTTACTCAGTAGTCATGCAATGAAAAATGCAAACCAGGAAAGCTCCCTGCAGCAAATATATAAATTCAATGAATAAAAAGTAGTTCAGTGTTTCCATAATGAGGCCCTGAGCTAGTATTAATAGTTCTATTTGACAAGAAAAATGTTGATGCTTAAGCATTATTTTTACACTTTACCTATCAGATCTTTGTTTTGGAGCATGCATTTGTCAAAATTATTCACTACCTTCCCTCCAGGGACTAAGTTAATATGTTTGCCTAGTTGTTACAATCCTTTCATATCCACTGTCTGTGAATAATTATGTTTCTTTAATCACTTATTTTAGCTACAAGTGTTCTAGATTATCACCTTTATGATTCTCTAGATTGCCCTAGGAATAACACTAATTCCCAGAGAGTTCTTTTAAGATCTGTCAGAGATACACTAAAATCATTTCCATTGGGAATATGAGAAAAACATTCAATGGGAATTCAATTTGTAAACGAAACCAACAAATTATGTTATATGTAGCTCAGAATAATTGCAAAGAGTATACTAATGCATTTTATATAGATCTGTCTAATTTCCTTGTGCTGTTCAAAGAACAGACTATTTAAAAGAGAGTTGTTTAGGTAGGAAATGAAAACTGATGATTTCCATGAAAATCAGTTATTTTGTACATTTGACCAAAAAAGTTATACTTTATGCAAACCAGAAAGTGGATTTTGTCACGTTCACATCAGTGTGGCCTAATGGATAGTACACATAGCGTGGATCGTAGCTTAACAAAACTGGTTTCTAGTCAGTCCTTGGCACTAGAATTTCATTATTTTTCCCCAAATTAAAAATTACCATGGAGTAGGTGGTGTGCTACATTAGAAACAGAACAGGAAACAGACAATAGTTTGAGGATCAGGGGATTAAGATTCTGATTCAAAATGGTCTGTCTGGTTGAGTGACTAGTCGCTACATTTCTAAACTTCCTTTTAACCATTTAAAGAGCAAGGAAATGGATGACAGTGTCTTGGTAGTCCTTTTTATCTCTGAAATATTATAGACGTATTCTACACTAAATCAAAGGGTTGTTTTGTGACACTGAGAATTAAATATACATTTGTGAGCATTGGCTGAGAGAATTGAATTGCTATAAAATGCAATGAATTTTTTAGTGTTACGGGTCTGCTGACTACCGTGCTCTGAAGGTCTTTCTCTTTCTGTGTGTGGGTCTGTGTGTATGTGTGCTTGCAACATTGCTGCTGATGTTGATTTCATAGGGAATAGTGTTTCCAAAACAAGCCATTTGTTGTGATAGCCACAATCTTCACCATATTTACCACCATTTTAAATAAAAATTTTCTTTAAATTGTCCCCCATGTTACTAAAATAAAACGAATAGTAATAGCCCTAAAATGGATTTCGTATGCTGGTTCTATTTTTTCTAATGAATTCTAACATGCATAAAATATTCTTTCGTGCTCTACTTAATGCTATGTGAAAATTGTGCTCTTCCCCATATTATTTAAAATGGCTATTGTAGTCAGAGTTAAGATAGAGGGGTAAAAACGATACTAAAATATTTTAGGATGTTCAGATTCAAAGAGCAGTTTTCATGTCAGAAATAAGCAACTGAAGGGAAAGTAAATGAACACCAAAAACAGAAGGCGTGATCCAGAGACAGTGGAAATGTAGGTCAGTTTGCTTCTACCTGTTGTCAAGATTTTGGCCTCATTTTGGGGCTGGCAAGTGGTGTGGTGGTTAAGGGTGCTGGACTCCCACATGGCCAACCACGGTTCAAGTCCTGGACCTGGTGGCTTGCTTTCTCTCTTTCTCCATCTCTCTACTGTCCCTCTCTGGTCAAATTAAAATAAATAAAGTTAAATAAAATAATTCTTAAAAAAAAAAGATTTTGGCCTCATTTTGACAATAAAGTGTAGGTGTACCCATTGAGAAAAACCCTAACTAGGTTTAGGATCATAATCAAGGCTTACTTGTGCAAGCATGAAACAAGGTAGCTCAACCTCTTCTCATATTATCACGATGCGAATGAACAGGACGGGACGTGCATAGAACTATTTAGAGGCATGAGAGAAGGCTGCATCTGGGGAAGCAGAGAAACCACTGTATGTGAGGAGTATGGTAGAAACCTTCATGATGTAAAAATAGAAATGAAGGCAAGGCAAGGCTTGGAGATTCTGGAAATAGGTAACTCTAAAAAAAAAAAAAAAAAAAAAAAATAGACATTTGAGAAGTTTTAGGCCACGATGGCAATACTATGTTTCTCACTATTCAAATAAATCTTATGGGCTTATTTATTGAACACATAAGTGATACTTATGTGCAAGACATTTTTAAAGCATTTTGTGAGTTAATGACTCATTTAATTCTTATTACAACCTTATCAGGTAGGTACTATTATTCTCTCTGCTTTTGATCTGTAGAAATGATAGCACAGAGGGGTGAAGAGACTTGCTTAAGTATATGGGGAAGCTAGCTTTGAACCCTAGAGGCTGGCCGGGTGTACCATTAGAAGTTTTAACATTACTCTGCCTAACGCACAGGTAAGCCTGATTCTTCAAAGGAAGACCCCTCCTCTTTACCAGAGTGCTTGATTCATCATGCAAGGCAGTCCCCTAAAGACCAGTATCGGGAGCCCGCTGTAGCATGGTGGTGAAGGCAGCTGGAATCCATATGGCCCACCACATGGTTTGAGTACAAACTCAATGGCTTGAGAAACACGTGAGCATGTGTGTCTGCCCAAAATTCTGAAGGGAGAAGTGGAGGGGCAGGGATTGCAGTGTGACTGCCCCCCATGGGGAGTACTTTCTCTCTCTTTCTGTGCGTGTGTGTGTGTGTGTCCCTCTAGAAAGTGCATGTAACCTATGGTAAAATTAAAACAAAAGGAAAAATAAAAATAGTATAAGAATCTGATCAGAGTGTGTACATTTAGATCCAATAAGTAATATTCAAGTATTCTTGGAAAGATAACTCCATGCTCTTAGTAAAGACTAATTGATTATTAGACTCTCTCTCCTTCTGGTATTATGGAGTGTGGTTATGAAATCCTTTTATTGTTTTGGTCTTTGGTACACAGTCTGACGAACCCTCCTGGTACTAACCAGATCCTGGAAACAAACAAAGCCAAGGGAACTGTAGAGAAACAGAGGTCGTGCCACTAGTTACTCTGAATCCACTCACCACTGAGCTTCTAGGACTTGATATAGCTCTGAAAATACAAGAGAATTTAACATAATGTGGTAACCATACCCTCCACATCCCTTAGAAAATAATAATTAAGACATCCATAGTGTCAACTTCCAGAAAAGAAATGAATGCATTCTTACATTTTATATTTGCTAACATAATTATGATTTTCATAGTGCTATTTTAAAGAGGTTTTTCATAACAATTACCACGTCTCTCCTCAGAGCAAGTGCCATCCTAGCATAGAATATGGGGAAGTTCTGTCAGCCTAGTGTTTGAAACTTGATTTACCATTTATAAATTATATTTCTTAAGATTCTTAACCTGTTCATTCTCAGTCTCCTCACCTGTGAAATGCTATAATGATGTTGACTTCTATGGTTCTTTTGCATATTCATTGAGATTGCGTATGTGTCTGCATGTGTGTAGTTACTGGAGAGACTTCCTGATACATAAATATATTCAACAAAATTGGTTATTAATGTCAACGTATCTTTGAAAAATAAATAAAAACTATCTTAGAATTGAAAGTGGACTTCAGCATATGTTTTTGTTTCCATCTTTGTGACAATTTTGTGGAAGTTAGTGGGTAGTTATCACTTCTATTTTAGACCTTAGAACAATGAGGTTCAAATTACAATGTAGATTTTGAAAAACTTACTTAGATGGTAAATAGATGATTATGGTTCAAATTGATCTCACCTATTCTTAGATTTTGTAGTTACTTCTTAGCCCTTACATAAAATCATTGTGTTTAGATTCAAAAGTGGAAATAAGTATGTTTCCTTCTTTACTTCAAAAAATAAAGAAGTCAAATAAAAACCTACAAAGACTGGCCTAAGTATGAACGTTCCCATTGTCCTGTGCGGGAGTGCTTCTTGAGTGCTTCTTTTAACTCCAGACCTCTGACAACAAAAACTGCAGATTTTCTTTTTGTTGAAGAACAAAAGAAAAATTAACATTATTTTTTAATTTAAAGAATTATTTAGCTATTTAATCTGTTTGTTATTATTATTTATTTTTTAATTTGGCCAGAGAGAGACATCCAGAGAAGGGAAAGTGAAAAGGCAAGCTACCAGGTTCAGGACCTGAACAGCAGTCAAACATGTGGGAGTCCAGTGACTTAACCACCACACCACCTGGCAACTCCAATAAATATTTTCTAATAAAAATTAAAAAGCAAATTTTTCTTTACATAGAGCTGAAATCTCCCCTTCCCCCTCACCCCCAGAGGTTAAAAAGAAGACAAGCTCTCAGAAAATATTCTGAGAAAATACCTGCAACAGAGAATCCTCAGCAGAACCATTCCGCAATTGAGAATGTGGTCGGTAATGCCTTTGACGGCTGTCAGTTAGGCCGTCTTGCCTAAGGATTTTCTATATTGACCTTGGAAATGCTCCTAGATTTTATCCTGGCAAGAAAGCTGTTAAAATTGAATCTTATTCCCAGTAGTATTAGATTGTAGCTGATTTAGTAATTAAGTAATTACCGTAAAAAGCATAAGACATAATTTCATTAATCAAAGTGAAAAACTTGATAAGGGATTTTAAATGAACATAAAATGATTTTCTTTTCCAGAGGTAAACTAAATCTCAGTGGCTTACAAGCTTACAACATAACAGTAATGAGGGGCTTCACGGGGAAAATCAAAGGCACATAAATCATTCATAAGGGATTCGCTGAACATCAGTATTCGTTTTCCTTTTGTAATAAACTAAGTCCCGTCTTTATTTTATGTGACAGTTAAAGGGGCATTCCAATTTTGTGTCTAATTTCACATTAAAGTACATATCAATAATGTAATATTTTCAAATATGGTCAATTTTGTCTATTTCTCTTCTTTCAGAAAGATCCAGAAAAAGTAAATTCTGAGTAGTCTAGATAAAATTTGAAGACTAAATTAGACCAGAGTTGTCTCATAAGTTTGTGATTTAACCGTCATACCAATCAACCTGTGCCTTGCGTGTAGAATGAACACAGTGAATGTCCTTTGAATGAATGACAGGACAGGTGAATAATTAGAAATATTTTCAAGTTTTAGTTGTATAAAGGAACCAGAACTTTACTTACACTTTTATAATAATTTTGTTTCTGTTTTTTTTCTATGAATATCGCTTCCTTTTTTGTGGTCCAACCTTAGGTCAGAGAATTAGTAATCAGTTTGCGTGGAGGGTCAAATTGTGGTGCAGCTGTGAAACACAATGCTCAGAGAGGTTGGCCTGCCCGGGAAGGTTCTGGATTCACATTCTGAGACCTCTCTGTAAACTGGGCAGGCAGGAGTCCATCTAGGGCTGGCTGACACTGGGGCAGATTGAAACATTCTGTTGGTGGCACTGTTTTTCTTTCTCTCTGTGTGTGTCTCTCTTACTCATGGAAGAAGTAAATAAATAAACTTAAAAAAGAAGAAGAAATCAGGAGGTGCCGTTATAGCCTAGTGATTAAGGGACCTGATTTCCACATGAGTAACTGTGGTTTGAATCCTGGCCCTGGTGATTTGTAAGACATGCTGGGTGCATGTGTGTGCATGTGTGCAAAATCCCAACAGGATGGAAAAATGGAGAAGGGATTGTGGCAGGATCATACTTCAGTGGGAGGTGATTCCTCTTTCTTTTTCTGATGAGTGCGTGTCCTCTGGCAAGTTTTTTTTTTTTTTTTTTAAAAAAGGAGGAAGATTGCATTAGGTTGAATATAGGTGACATTCATAGTTTGCTAAGTTTTTAGTGCATTTTTGAGTGTTACTTTTTATTAACGTTTTTAAAATTTCAAAATGGTGGTGATAATAGCATCCACGTCATGCGGTATTATGAAGTTTGTAAGAGATAATATTTGTAAAATGATTGGGGTAGTGCTTGGCATGTAATTGTTCATAACAGATTTTATAGTTATTGACATTAATATTAATACTTTTTTAAATTATTGGATTGTTGGTGAAGTCATGACACATTTTTTTTTGCATAGAAAAATATATCATGACTTTTCCAACAACCTAATAAATAAAATAGAAATAAAAATGTTAACTTCTCTGGATAAACATCAATGAAAATAAAAATCATGTTATAATTGAGCTATGGAGGACAGCATGTAGTGTGATGTTTAAGGTGCCAGACTCCCACATGGCTGACCATGGATCGAGTCCTAAACCTGGCACTTGCTCTTTCTCTCTCTCTCTCACTCACTTACTCTCTTTCATTTTTCTTTGTGAGCACACATTCCCTATAACAAAATATAAATAAATAAATAAATAAATTAATTAATTAAAAGAATTGAGCTATCTATTTAGCTTGGTCAAGTAGGTATTGTAAATTGACAAAACACCACATCAGGTAAAAAACATCAGCATTTGAGTATTTAATGACAAATATCTACATATCATCTGGCTCATGGGTTTAATAGCTATACTAGACCTTGATAGTTCACACCTGCTAACAAATATGATGAGAATGTGCTGAGTTTTTGAAGATCATATTTTTAATATTCCTCACATTAAGTAAAAATTAAACATTCTTGGCCTGTCACTACACTCACTAACCTCTGTTTCTCACAATTCAACTTTGGTACTTATAGTTTCTGCTTCTACCTAGCTTGCTAATTGGATTTTTAAATATTGAGTTTTTTTAATTAAGTTTTTGCGTATTGCAAAATAGCAGTGCTTCTAATGGTAGAAAACATTACAAAATAAAGCTAAACACAGTGAAGAATATTTAGACATCCCTGTGAACTCTGTAAGATAACTTCTGTTGATCGCTTTACGTATACACTTGCAGGTCTTTCTCTCCCTCTCTCAAACTTAGAGAAAGATTATAGAACATATACTGCTTGTTCACTAAAGAAAGAGATAGACACTATCCAACAGCAGCATCCGTGTAGTGATCCCATGGGTACTTGTTCTAACGATCACCTGTAAAGAATTAGCACAAGTTCAAGGTGGAGGGCAGGAGCATGATAGGGAGGAGGGCAGACCAGATTGCCTGGAGACTCTTTAGTATCTACTGATTGGTCTCCTGAATTTGCTAACCCTAGGTCTGGGAAAATTTCCAAGAACAATCACATTAACGTTGGGTCCTACATTCAGAATGGAATTAAAGCTTTATGAGCTCCCAGATTTGTGGATCTTTTGGATTAGTAAATGCAATAAAGCAGATCATCCATTATTGTTTTTTCCCAGGTGACAAGAACTCAGAGTTTATCTTGTTATAACCAACCTTGTAAATTACTCTTATTAAGGATGAACAGAAATCATATGTACAACTTACACACAATCATGTAAATTAATTAGGAAGCAGTCCCAGCCCAATGCCACTGACTGTAAAGAAAAGTGATACATTATAAGTAGTATTCTAAATTGAGAAAAGATTTTTGGAAAAATCTTTGGTCATATTAGTCAAAAATTTTGAAGGATATGTCCACTTCTAAGGTTATATCTTCAGTACAAATAAAAGTTCATACAGATGTTTGTAGAAGAATGATTCAATTGTAACAGTTTGTAACAGGAAAACATTGATATAGAATTGCATATAAATTGCGATATATTCATATTTCTTGATAGGATGTTTGCTAAGCAAAATGAAGTGACATTATGTGGACAATCCCTGAGATAGGTTGAAAAACAAAAAGTGTGACACATGGAACAGTGTGCCATTTCTGTATTAAATAAACACAAACGAGTACTTACTGTATACATTTTCAGAAAGAATACTAAAGAAAGCTAACAGTGGCCACTTATAAGAGAGGAAATGAAAAGCAGGAAAAAGGGGCATTTAAACTTCATGTAAAATTTTTCTAGAGGGACCAGCAGTTGGTATAATGGCTATGTCACTGGACTAACATGTATTCGACCACGGTTCAGGTCCCGGACCTGGTGGCTTAAACTCATGCCGGGTGTGCGTGCTTAGAAAGATGTACCTTTTCTTTCATAATTAAAAATATTGGGGCCAGCCTATGGTCTGGTGGTTGGGGGTGCCTGGATCTCACATGGCTAACTTTACAGGAATCCCAGATCCAGTGGCTTAAGAAACGTGCTGGATGAGCGTGTTTGTGCCTAAAATCCTGGGAGGGAGAGATGAAGAAGGGCTTGGGGCATGACCATTGTCCTTTGCAGTGGTGGTACTTTCTCACTTTCCCTCTATCTCTCTCTGTTTCTTTGTGGCTAGTACATGCAAATTAAGAAAAAAAATATGAATACACACACACACACACACACACACGTATTTTTATTTGAATGAATAGTGTTAAACAGAGAAAGGTTTTGCAGGATATAATTCAAATTAGTAACTGTTTTAGCTAAGAACTGATATTATAGAGAATTTCTGCTTTCTGCTTTCCTATTACTGTATTACCTTAACTGTTTATAATAAATATACGCTACTTTTAGTATTAGTAAAAAAAAGTGTTGAATTTTAAAATGGAATTGTATAAAGTGGTATTTAATACTATAGGCTTTTGAATTATACTGCTAGATTTCAAATTCTGTGAATACAGGCAATTTCCTTGTTTTTTTTTCAAACATAAACGTGATAATTGAGGGTGTTCAACAAAGAGAAATGTTATTATTGTTGTTATTTAAAAATCTAAAGAAAAATTTAGTATTCAGAACAGCTTTGTTGCAACACTAATATCAATGTCAGATAAAACTTAGCTAAAAGAAGTAGATCTTATCATTAGAATGGTATTGATATCTGTCTGAAATCCTGTGTTATTTTAAATCTGAATGCGTTTAAATTTTCAGTCACAAACTATTTTGCTCTCATATGTAAGTTGGTTATAATCTTAATTTTGTAAGTAAAACGTGAATTCAGAGAAGGTTGATGTTTGCACAGAGAAAGTACAATTGACTTTGTTACTTAATGTCTCAGTCACAATTTTTAAAAAAGCAGTCATATGCTGTATAGTGTAGAAGTTGATCATGTACTTCTGCTTATAGGGCTGTTTTAGTGATACATCTACCATTCGTTATAGATCGTTATAGAGGGACAGTGAACTTTAGCCAGATTATTACTGAGATGTGCTACTTCAGCATTCCAAAAGCTCTATTCTTATTGTAGGTATTTCATCATTTTCATGTGATCTTTTGTCTTAGTCATTGTCTTTCTTTCGATAAGAAAGCATTGCGTAAGTCCATTCAAATACATGTAGGATATGCCTTCCCCAGATGATACGGAGTCTGCTCTGGACCAGATATTACACTCAGATTTGTTCTCCCTTGACATTTGCTGGGGTCATTCACAAAAATTCCAAAGGATGCTTAGAAGTAATAGATGAGTTTCTCTTTACAATACTTAAACCCACGTGATGAAGTTCATTTTTAATTTATTCAATAGAGAATGCATATATCATAAGAAGTCAATATATCAACATAGCAAATTTTTAGAACGTGGTCTATTCCATTGTCTGCCCTGATACCACGTGCCAGCCTTTGCTTTTTAGTGATAGCACTGTCCATGCTAGGAGGAGAAAGGATCATACTAAGGGACATGGCCATGTCAATTGCAAGCTGAAATCCAGAATTATTCCCATTTTGTAAAAGGATCAGATATGCAAATGATGGGAGGATTAGTCCAAGACTCAACAATTTTCCTAAGGATGAGAAGGGTAGGTGACATACCAGGTTACTAAGTAGTTGTCCACCAGGCAGAGAATGTAAGATTTTGAAGAAGGTGAATAGCTTGAAAAGGTGAAGAGAAGTACAGAATAATTGGATCAAGGGAAGACTCTTCCAACACACACAGTTTTGTTTTCTTTCTTTTTTTTTTTTTCTGAAGCCACGCTGCCTGTGTGTGAATCTCACTTTGCTATTAGTAATTCTATACCTTTGAGGAAATTCTGCAACTTTAGAGAATTGCAGTTTTTCATAGGTACAATGAGACTCATTAATAATATTAGCTAAGTGTTCCATAGGGATAGTATAAAGGTTAAATGTGAAAATAAAGCACATAGTATAATGTTTGACACATGAAGACACAAAAATAGTAACTATTATCACTATACAATAAGAAAATATTGTAACAGATAGGCCAAGGAACAGACTAGAAGAATTAAAGAGTGTATGAAATTTGGAAATTTTAACAAAAAGAAAATTTGCATCAGAAAACTTTTCAGGAACAGTTTGTGTGATTTCAGTCCTCAGGATAATTATGATAATTATTACTAATTATCAATGGGATAGAACAAGGGAAAGATGGAAAGGGGGATTTATTCACAAGTGCTTCAAAATATTTTTACCCTCTAACTCCAGAAGGATAGGAGGTATCCTCACCATTCGTACCTTGCCCAACAATTGTGTCCAAGCAGAGCTACGTGGGGCTTGGTACAGGCAGTTTTCCTAGGGTTTTATCTTTGACGCCCTATACTCCAGATGATTCTAAACTGCACTCATACCATCCCTTATTTGAGAGTCACTAGCAAAATTGCGTAGAGAGCAGTTCAACCAATGAGAAAAGGAAAAGACAAATAAGGTTAGAGCCAATGGCAAAGATAAACTAATAGTGGGTGATAAGCTTTGGGCTAGAACTGCATTAAAGACCCTCCCCTTTGCTGACAGGGATGATCAGGGATTGGGAAGAGGAAAGGAGCTGGTGGGCACCAAGTTCTCACAACAGCTGAGGACGGGAGTGATATGCAGAGTGTGTAAGACCTCACAGCGCAGAACTGAGCTATTGATAGGATAGAGGCAATGAGTTTTCAAAAGCATTCAAGCTCTCAGAGAGTTGTCCTTCTTGGTGCTTAATGGCTTCCTTTTGGCAACTCACATTTCTATTTGGTAGGTTAGAGGGGTAACAAAGTCCCACTTCCTAAGTATTTTCCTGGTCTACTTAGTATAAAAGCACTGATATTCTAAATGGAATTCCATTAAGGTTTCTGGAACTCCTGAAGAAAGGGCACTTTGCTTCCCGTCTTACTTAGGTTGTTGTCTATAAAGATGCAAATAAGCGTGTTAACAGCAATAAGCTGACACCTGTTGGAACCAAGAAGATAGAAAGAATACCTATAATGTCTGACTTCCACTGAGTTAATCGTGCAGTTATCCCTCCTTGTCAGAAACTCCCTTACATTAAGAAAATACATTCGCCATGTGGCCATTACAGCTGAATAACAGATTACATGTTTGTTAAAAGAATTACAGAGCTCATTTGCTCTCATGTTCATCAGTCACCGTGTCTACAGGTAAAGGGGGCATTATTTGAAGTGATTTATGTCTCTGTTTCCTAATGCTATTGGGACTGTAGATAAAAAGATTTATATTTGGAAATTATAGAGATGATCTGGAATGAGAGTATATATCAGCTATTTTATACAGTGTTCTCTTTATGTGAAAATACTGCATAAAAGGTGAATATTAAATCATTCACTTTTTATAAGATTTCTTAAAGATCTGAATTTGACTGTTTAAATATGACTTTTATTTCATAATTTAACTATTGGGCAAAAAATGATGTATTTTTTTCTATGTAAAAATGGGTCATGAATTTCTGACAACCCAATAGATGTCTACTGGCTATTTTTAGTTGGAAAAGGACCAATTTTATTTTTTGTGAGGTGTTTGTTTTCTCCAACTACCAAGTAGATCAATGTACAGTCAGGTTTGAGGGCACAGTTTAAAATGTTATATAGTGAGGCAAATGGCTCTCAACATCCTGGTAGCAGATAGATAGGGCTGCACTCAAAATAGTGAGGGCCATTTCTATAGTTTTCAGATTCTATAATTTGAAATTATGTCATTCGACTACTATCTTATTAAGGTATGACTTCCTGTACAAGATCCTAAATCACACACAGAATTAGGTTTTGCAGGGTTTTTTTTCTTATAATTTTAACATGACATAATCCTTCAACCTAAAAATTAGATAAAACGGGTTATCTAGTGGTACCCACACACACACATACGCACACACGAAAGTCCTAGTCTTCCTTTGGATTATTGAGCATGCTTAATGTGTGCTCAAGTTAGCTGATGCGTGTTCAACTTGTTTTCCTCGGAGGTTATTTTGTACTGTGATTGACCAGCTTTATGCTTAGAAAAGGCAGAATTCCTGAGTTTAAGATCTAAATAGGAAGTTTCACGGTGAAACTTCCACAGTTGGACATGAATTTCATCTTCTTTGCAGTACCTGATTGTTTTTATAAAGTCAGTGCAAGTTTGTGTTCTTGACAGGGATTGATGGACTAAGTGTTACTATTGTGATGTGCTGCATTATTTATATTCAGCAACCAAATTCTATCTTTTTGGTTGTCCTCTGCTGTCAGCTAAAGAACTGCAAAGTTCCTTGGAAAAAACAATTCACCAGATTTATAATTTTTTCATAATTTTAAAAATATGTTATCTAAGAGAATATACTTCAATAAGCTATTTTGTGCATTTTTCAAAATGCCTGCTGAGGTCAGGATCACTTTCCCCTGTGGACCTCATGCCTGGATCCAGCCAGCCCCTGCATGCCCGTGTGCCCGGCTGCGGAGCGTTAGCTACACTAGGTACACAACTGGGTGCGTGTTGCCACTGTCGGTTTTTGTCTCCCCGTTCAACTTGACCCTTTGGGCTTTTTCTTGATCTTTTTCCTAGGTTTATCCAGACAGCAATCTTCTATTACTGCATGTTACTCTCTACTTTTCTCAAACTTGTAATCCCATCACATTTTTCATTAGTCTAGTACATAGAAAACACCACAAGGCGACTCTATCAATGTATGTCACAGAGTCTACAAACATACAGCTCCAGGACCAAACTTCCTGTTACATCGACTCCCTCCTCGAGTTGAAGATGAATCCTTCCATATGCACTCTGATGCCCATCCATCATATTTTTAAAATACTCCCTACCTTTCCAATTATTCCCTCTGCATCTGTGTCTTTAACTTCCTCTTTCCTTTTTGCTGCTTTTCATAAGCACTAAAATACTGTCCAGTGTCTGCCATTTACAATACATTTTCGATTCTTGTCTCTCACCTGAGTTTTATTTTTATTTGGATAACATTTATTGAGCTCTTTTTATGTGCCAAGAATATTGTTAAACTTGTAGCATGCCTATTTCGTTTGATCTTTACTAATTACCATTTTCAAACAGGCCAACAGCAATTCAGAAGAAAATAATGTCATGACTGAGTAAGAGTTCAAATCTGGCCTGCCGGACATTGTAAGGGCCTGTCCCACACAACTCGCAACGCCAACTTGCTGCTGCAGTGCTTTCCTTTTTTTTTTTTTTTTTTTTTTTTTTTTTTAGAGAGAGAGAGAGAGGGCACATATGTACACTAACTGGAGACACAGAGAGAGAGACAGAGAAAGTGAAACCTCCCCCCAGCGGGATCAGCACCCCACAATCCCTTCTCCTTCTTTCTTCTCTTGGTATTTTGGGCACGCATGCACTCGTGCCTGGCATGTGTGTTCAAGCCACCAGGTCCAGGACTCGAACTGCTGTCAACCATGTGGGAGTCCAGCAACACTACCGCTATACCACCTGCTGGTCCCATGCAGTGCTTTTGTATAGTTCTTAAAGCATCATCATTAGTTTTAATACCCCACCCCTATTGCCACCCTTTTACTCTTCTGCTCACCGTAGGCTGGCGCTGATGGTCACCATGACCAGGAATAAGCTTTCAGTCCAGCTGTTAGGAACATCAGATTCCTAAAGGAAGCAACACCTCTCAGACCTTCGCTAGCCAACCTCAGCTCTCAGCAATATGTGACATAGTTGCTCACTTCTGTCTTGAAGCTCTGGTCTTGAAGGTCACTTGCTTCAAGTGGAAAGGCTTCCCTACGCAGTTTGGAGTTTAGTGCCCTTCACTTGTGCTCCTTTGTCCCTAATCTGCAGTGGTAACCTCATGTCCATTTATTTGTGTCTTTCCTCAGACTCTCTGAGGACAGGTGTATGTCTAATAGGGGCCCCATGATAAGTACAGCAATTATGGGGTCTAGTGGCACATAGCTAGGCTTCAGTAAATATTTACTGAATGACTAGATGATATGCTTCCTAGGTATAAATAATAGAGTCAAAAGATTCTTGGGAATTCTACCCCATGCATAAACTTTTTGGTTATTTATAAAATTTCAGTTAATTATTTTAGAGAGCATCAACATGTTAATATTAAACAGTTGCTATTATGTTACCTCCTTTGTGTTGTACCAGTTGTAGCTTTGAGAAAATGATTGTCTTATAACTCATAGTGCCCTGACGATGAAAGCTGGCCCAATAAATGCCTTTCCTTACCTGCCTTCCTCCCAATGGAAGTCAGGGAAATACTATCTTTTATCCTTCCTGCTCTCTTTTTTTTTTTTTTTCCTTTCCTCAATTTCTCCTGCTCCTGTTTCAGTCTTCCTTTACAGACTGAAGTCTTTGGATGAGCTTTAAAAATAAATGCAGAGGGTTGGGGCCCTCCCCAAGTAATTCAGATTTAATTGGACTGGGCATCAGGTATTTGCAAAGCTCCCTTGTGATTCTAATATCCAGCAAAGTTGAGAACCACTGAGTTACATCATCTCTAATGTCCCTTTCAATTCTAAAAACTCTAGGTTCTGTTATTTTAAGAGACTCTCCAGAGTGTTTTAAAATACAAAATATGCCAAAAGATTTTCTTTCAAAATGTTAGAGCTTAAAATATTTTTGTCTTTTTATCCAGACAGCCTTGATTGAGGGATCATGTTGTCAGAAGTAAAATTCAAATAGTTAACATTCAACCATTGTTGCTGATTCTATTCTAATTCCCTTCAGTCTACTACTCAGTATTTACAAAGTTATCTAAAAAATAAAAATCTTAAAAAATAGTGGGGCAAACCACTGCATAATAGCTGAGAGATAATCTGCTCTAAATTAGTATTAGTGTAGCTTTAAGTGAGTTTAAGAGTTTTCTTTGTTCATTTATTTGATTTGTGTCTTCAAGTGGTTGAATTTGTGTCTTCAAGTGGCTTTTTAGATTGTGAAAACTGAGGTGCAGAATTGGATGGTCTTTTGTAACAATGATGTCCAGTGATTTACCAGTAAAATTGCAAAATCTTATTAATGGAGACATATTTATTCCTACAGACATGTTTATTTCTTTTTCTACTCTTCCTAATTGCAGAATGGTCTGCAATATTAACTAGAATTTATTTTTAAAGCACTTATAAAGCAAAGAGCTGGATTGCACTTTTTAACTACATTTTTTTTTGAAATTTAATTGGTCACACATGCAAGCTTCAGTTTGTGAGAGAAGGCTTTCATATTAAAATGTAAGCATCAAATGAAATTTCGATATTCAACACAAATGGTCTCTCAAGAGACACCAAAGTAAATTGAGAGGCCTGTTGTTCATTCCAAAAATGACATTTATTTTGTTCCACATAATTTCATAGGCACTAAGTCATACGGGTGTTAACATTTTCTGTGAGTTCTTCCAATTCAAGTATGCAAATTCTCATGAACTTTATCTTCTTTTAGCTAAGTTATCACTCACTCATGTACTAGTGTTGGCTCATTTTGCCAAATACTTGTGTGTATTGATTGGTCCAGAATTCTAACTTACACAACTGAAGGCAAGCCTTTTACTTTCTTTCAATTTCTAAATGAAAGGATCATACAGCTAGCTGCCAACCTCTATGAGAGAACAATAATTGAAGATGAGACGGTGATGCACAGACCTGCCTTGTCATGGCTGCAAAACTTGAATTTATACAGTCTCTAGGTTTTGTTTTCCCGCGGTAAATTTATATCGTGAAACCCTTCACATTAAGTCTGAACAGACATTGAAGAAATTAAATATCTTGTGTTAGTGAGTTAATGTATTTGAGTGATGTGCTAATAACTTTTTTAAAAATATGTAGGTCTTTGTACAAATTTGTTTGCAGACGAGGAGAAAGGACAGAGATGATGACACACACGTGCTCGAAGTGGCTGCCAACTATTCGAAAGGAACAGAAAAAAACAGAGAAATGTGCATCCATTTGAATACTTTATTGATATGTTTACCCATAAACTGTATAAATACATTAACAGTACTATATAACTATATTAATGTGTGTGTGTGTGTGTGTGTGTGTGTGTGTACACAGGATATATAGCATGTAAATACAGTCATATGCTATACAGTAGACATTTCATTACAAAGGGTCTTTAAAAGTTCACGGAAATGCATGTTATTAAACAACTGCCTTTTTTTTTTTTTTTTTTTTTGCCCTAAATGAAACTTGGTCTTTAATCCATTTTCTGTGAACTTGTTGAAGTTCCCTTGTACATCTAAAGAATAAGCTTAGTTAAAAGCCCTTGGTTATCATGAACACAGAGGATCAAATGTGATGCTTTAAATTTTGCATTGGTTTCTATTAAGATTGTGCTGCTAGGGGCCAGCAGTTAGCGTAATGGCTATGTCACTGGACTCCCACGTAGTCGACCGCAGTTCGAGTCCCGGATTCGGTGGCTTAAACTCATGCCGGGCGCGTGTGCGTGCGTGCCCAAGATCCCGAGAGGAGAATGGAGGAGAAGGGATTGCGGCGTGGCCATCCCCTCTGGGGGGTGATTTCTCGCTTTCTATCTCTCTCTCTGTCTGTCTGGCAAGCGCACGCACCCTATAGCAAAAACCTCTCCAAAAAAAAAAAAAAGGATTGTGCTGCTGACAATAAACATGTATAGCCATTTTGTTCCTAAGTACCAAGTCCATTTGCCTCCTTTATGTTCCTTGAATCCATCACCCTCTGCCAATTACCGGGACTAAACGCTCTCTGTTTCTTCTACTGAGAATGTTCTGCTTTAGCTTTTAACATGGCTGCCTCACGCTCATCCTTCAGTTTTCAATTGTGAAGACCTTGCTTGATTGTTTATCTTAAGTAACCTGTTTGTTGTCATCGGCCTGTTTCTTCCTCTGTGATTTTTATTACAGTAGGCCTTTCTTATTTACTTGCAAGTTAATATAAACTCTTAACAGTGCAGGGACCTTACGTCGATATTTCGTCTCAGCTGTGCTCCGGCTTCCTAAGTGGTGCCTTGCGTGTGAAGACATGATGAGTGAACCAGTGATTCTCCGATATGTGTACTGGAGACCAACACTAACATATAAAGAAAACTGAACACTGAACCACCTGAGAGTTTAAATATCAAAGAAAGAAATCAGCCGTCCTGTTTACCTGATCCAGAGTGGTGCTATAGAATTGTTGTTGTTGTATAGCACCAGAAGTTGAATAGGTGCATACTGAATTCACAGAAAAAGCACACCCACAGCCATGAAATAGTTTTAGGTTTGTAGTTTTTGTTATTGTTGCATCGTCCTTTGCCTTATTGATGATGTTGTATAGATGCCTGCACACTTTACCATCTAGGTTAAAAGATCAAGGAGTGCAAATGAATGATGATGTGAATTAAGATAGTCCCTGAATCACCTTGAACATGAGGTAATGGCAGTAGGAGTGGGTCAGTGAGAAGAATGAAGCCAACACTGAATATATGCAGAATCATCCCAGTCTGATTAGAACCCTGGAGAGTGAATGGAAAGTACAGGCAAACAGTAAGTTAAATTTAGCCTGCAATGATTTCTTGCCCCTGGGAAAAATAATTGCTTCATTCTATTGCCAAAAGGCAAATCGGCATCAGCTTAATTTGCCTGAATCTGCCATAAACTGCAGATGGAACCATAAAACATAGTTAGAATCAAATTAAACACATCTGTCCTAATCTAAAGCAGGTGAGGCCAGCCAGCCAAGAAACATTGAGGTATAATGCTGCTCACAGATTACCAAATGCAGAGGTATATTTTAAGAGCCTGCTGACAGTGGCATAAAGAATCATGAAATCTTGTATTGTCTTACTTTCCTATATTGAGCCTGACTGCTTATTCTGTTTGCCATTGTAGTTTCAAAAGACTCTACCAACAGATCCACTGGAAAACAGACAGACAAAAATCATTGATTTGAAATCCAGGAGTCTATTGCATTTTAATTGGAACTTCGTACGTGAGCCGATACTTTTTTGGACTAATTAAAAATGACAGGGAATCAAAATACCATCCAGCATATTTCAATTAGACATGAAATTCCAGGCAGAAAAAGTTCATTTCCATTGAAGGCATTAACCCACATCTGTAGCACCCACTGAAATGGCGGTTGTGGAGGAAATATGCTAACATATGATAGTTTGAGCAAAGTAACCATATAACTCATCCCAACCAGGAAAGTTTCAGGACCACAAGGGGACTGTGTTACCCGTGGAAGTGCATTGCTCCTCTCTCCCTTCTCGGATGAACTGCACCTCAGCTGTCAGGAATGGGGACTAGCTCACAGCCTCCTGCAGAACCTCCAGGAACTCATTTGAACTTTAGAGTCTCACTCAGCCAGGGCTGCCCTCAGGCATGATCACACACTGTGAGGCACTAGTGCCTGGTCATTTCTGCTCTAGGGATTTTGCCAAAAAGTATTCTTGCTCTGCAGCTCCCTGCAAGATTGGCTAAGACTTTGTCAAATCTGCATTATGGACTAAAGCTCTCCCTGATCTATCCTGCCTCTATCACTCTCATCCTCATTGCTTTTATTCCTTTTCATTGGTGTCAGATCTGTATCACAAGCTGGAGGATTTTTCTACCCATATCTGCTTCCTCATCACTTTATTATTCAAAGGCATTACTTTTTAATAAACTTGTTACACTCTTATTTTTTTTCCAGAGGGCACATGTGCTCCTAAAGAGAGAGACGGAGGGAGGAGGGGGAAGAATTCACCCCCCCAAGGTGGTGAGGTCATGCTACAATCACTTATACATTTCTTCATCCTGTTAGAATTTTGGGCATGCATTTACATGCATCTGGCATGTTTTCAAGCTGCTGGGGCAGAGATTCAAACTAGAGTTGGTCACGTAAGATCTAGCTCCCTTAAACCATAAGTTATGGTGACAGCCCACATATTCCACTCTTAACTTTGTCTTAGCATCTACTTCCTGGAGAACACATCTGACACAAGGTTGCTATTAACTATTAGGTGTGGGGAAACAGATTTAAAGAAGAACCTATAATAATCCTAACTCTGTGTGGTGGACTTTTGTTGACTCTAGAGAAGAGGTTCTATAGGACCTCTCCTTGGTCTAAGACCAGAACTTTGCTTTCTTCTGGCATTGTCAGAAGAAACACAGTTACATGTAGAGCCTTATATTAATTTCAAGATGACTGAGATTGACTGACATGCTGGTACCCAACTGAGTAAACTGTAGAACATCTTCTGTAGAGACAACAGAAGGTCATCAAGTATCTACTAGAATGGAAACAACCCAGCCCTAATGTCCTTTTCTTTCTCTTTTGAAGCAATGCCTTTTTTAAAAAACACTTGTTTACTAGTATGCCTAAGGACTTCTCCTCTCCTCTCTTTTTCCTTCTCTGCTCCTGTTCTCTTCACTCTTTACCTCTCAACTCTCTTTAAAGAGTTTCATTGAGGGACCAGCAGATGGCATATTGGTTATGTCACTAGACTCCCATGTAGTGGACTGTGGTTCTAGTCCTGGACCTAACAGCTTAAAACTCAACGCTGAGCACATGTGTGTGCATGCTCAAAATCCTGAGAGGAGAATAGAGGAGAAGGGATTGTGGTGTGGCTGTCCCCCATGGGGGAGTGGGGGAGTTCTCGCTTTATGTCTGTCTCTTCAGTGAGCGCACTCATTGAAATATGCTATTAACCTCCATACTTAGCAACTCATGTTGGAGCAAAACATCTCCAACTTCATCTGTGCTTATTGAGTAGTTCTATTGGCCCCATTTCCATTTTGAATGTTCAGACTTTTCAGACATAATTCCTTTAATACTAAACCTATTATATGGGATTGTTAGAAAAGTCATGACGTATGTTTCCTGTTTTTGAATGCAAAAAAGCGTGATGAATTTTCTGAAAACTCAGTATTTCCTTCTGAATGATGGCTACTCAGTGGTACAGGCAAGTGCTTTTAGCTATCAATGGTAATTTCTTGCTATTCTTCAATGCCCTCATCACTTTGGTCACAATGTTATCTTAATTCTACCTCGTACATTTGGTCAAATCTGTTACTACTTTTCTCTCTTTCAAAAATATGCCATGTAAATATCAATGATGGAGTGAAGTAAAAGATATATGTTCCTAAGTTTTATAATGTATTAGAAAAATGTAGATAGAAGCAAAAAAGAACAAAAAGTACAAGGACAGGAGAGAAAAACAGATCAGCTAAACAGCAGCTGTCGTCTACAAGAGATAATGAGAGGTGAACAGATAGTCCTGCCTCATTTTTGACCACGGAAGCATTATTTGAGTGACAAACACACCTGGTTGGAAATTGACTAGACTTAGTATTATCATCTAGGAAGGGCAGCACAGAACAGTTTCTTAAAACATGGAAAACCTCCAGAATGATGGTGTAGTCAAAGGAGCTAGAAATACTGGCTTCATGTGGCCCTGTGTATATTAGGACAGTATGCCCACATCAGTTAACACACTATGCAAGAACTTCTCTGCAAGAGAACATGGAATCTGAGGGGAGGTTCTTAATTTTGCATAAACATGTAAATAAGAGCCTGTATGCGTGAATACCTCTAGGGTATTGCTCACGCCTTGCCTTTCTCTCACAGACATTGTTTCTATCAGTATAAACAAGCCAATATAAGTACCCACAAATTGCCCTCATCTGTTGTCATTGCTGAAGCATCCACTCCTGATCTGGGGAATGTAAAACTCCTCCTGTGGGTAGTATTGAAAATATGTGCAATTATGACTGACAGCTCATCAAAGAAATGTTTGGGGACTAATATCTTCTTGTCATATATGGAGTTAGTAAATAGCAGTGTCATTAGTCTGACTGTACAAAGATGTTCTGCTTTGCTCACACCAAAAGTGGAGAGGCATGATCTCATGTTTAAAATGATCATTGACTCTTCCTACAAAATCTCAATAATAATACCTTTGCTTTGTTTGTTTGTTTCTTAGGTTTTTGCTGTAGGGCATGTGCACTTGCCAGACAGAGACAGAGAGACCGTGTTAGGGAAAGTGAGAAATCATGCCCCCCCTTTGGGGGGGGGGATCACCACCTCACAATCCCTTCTCCATTTTCTTCCTGGGATTTGGGGCATGCACGCACATGGGCCCAGTTTGATTTTCAAGACTCCAGGTCCAGAACTGAAACTGCAGTCAGCTAGGTGGGAGTCCAGCACCTTAACCACCATGACACCTGCTGGCCCAATGATATCTTTGCTTTTAGATTATTACCCAGGGATGGGTCATCTAAGTGATTTAGAGGCCCTTCACTTCTTGTTTCATTACTTAGGATTTAGCTACTGGATTTAGGATTAAATGGTACCTAAATTGCTTTCCTTGTTCCTAACTGCTTCTATGAAGGGTCCAGAGAATGCCCACCACTTTTTTCTGAGACTATGTCAGAAGATCAGTGCTTTGTCCATTTCCAGCCATGTATCCTCCATCAGATCCAACACAATGCTGCCTGCATGACCATTTCTAAACATAAATGTAGTGATATAGTTTCCCAGGCTCAAAGTCCTTTCATGATTTCTCAGTGCTTAAAAATAAACCCTAATATTTTTGGCAGAGTACAAAGCCCTCATTTATATTGACCTTCCTACCTTTGTGACCCTATCATTCTCTGTTCTTCATACACATCTATGCTTTAGCTATAATGGCCTAATGAAAGTTCCTGAAACTATGACCTTTTACCTTTGTTCATGTTATTCTATTTGTATAATATGTTGAGCATGTATTCCTCTTCCTCTTCATCACCTGACAGCACTTAATCCCTTTGAAAATCTCCATTGATCCCATGATTCAGATTGCAGATCTTATTGTAATTATTATGGTTCCTGCTTTATGATTTCTTCTACTAAGTTCTGCACTTCTCAAAATATTTTTCCTTTTCTATAGTAGAGTATGTGTACATGCACATGAGATGAGACTGGGAAGAGAGAGGGGAACACCCTCTATAGGGTTTAGTCATGCTGCAGTTCCCTTCCTCCAGTCTTTCAGCCAATCAGATCTTGGACACTAGTGTTCCTGGAGTGTTTCAGACTGACTGTGCAGGGATTTGAAATGTGGACACCAAGTGGGATCTGGCTTCTCTTGAGCAGCACATTGCCGTGTTCCATGGGGTTAGCCTTTTGTAATTCTTGATGGTAAAGTCTTCCTTTAATTAAGTAATATGCAGAACTTACCTCAATGTCTGGCATACGAGAGCTACATAGTAAAGAATAGAAGGATAAAAGGTAGGTGACTACCCAGCTAGTTATATAAAAGTAGACAGAAAGCTTATCTTTATCAGTCATCAATTTCCCATTCAGAACACACTCTGAAGAATGAAGCCCGGACTGTCTTCCTAATGCATAGATCCGATCATATCAAAATTTTAGAATTCATGTTGAAAACTCTTATCAACACTTCATCATATAAATTACAGTGTCACTTTTTGTTTGTTTTGTTTTTTAGGCTTTGGCCACATACTACTACATGTGCTCACCGGAGAGACAGAGAGACAGAAAGTGAGAAATCACAATCTCCCTCCCCTCAAAAGGAGATGGCCACATTGTAATCCCTTTTCTCCATTCTCCTCTCAGAATTTTGGGCATTCACATGCATGAGCTCACTATGACTTTCAAGTGTCCAGGTCCAAGACTCGAACCGCTATCAGCCATGTCGGAATCCAGTGCCAGAACTACCATGCCACCTGCTGGCTACAATGTCACTTTTTAATCTTCCATGGTCTCACATATCTAAACTTTCACTCATTCCCAACTGAACAGTCATGCCTCAGCCATATTAACATTTTTGGTTTTCCAAATCACATTCATTCATTCATTCATTCATTTCACGACTTTCTTTTTCATATCTGTTCCAGTGCTTATATACTTTTATTACTCACCATCTTAGTATGGCTAATGACTTCATTTATAAATTTGACAAAAATAGTTTGTATTTTCATTTTTCTGGCTCTTTTTTTTTTTTTTTTTTTTTTGAGAGGTTTTTGCTAGAGGGCACATGTGTGAGCCAGAAATAGAGAGACAGAGAGTGAGAAATCACCCCCCAGGGGTGAATGGCCACACCGCAATCCCTTCTCTTCCATTCTCCTCTTGGGATCTTGGGCACACATGCACATGCACCTGGCGTGAGTTTAAGTCTGGGTCTGGGACTGGAAACACAGTCGACTACATGGGAGTCCAGCAACATAGCTATTATGCCAACTGCTGGTTGCACACTTTTCTAGCATTTTAAAGCACTTAATCTGGAGAAGAGATTAAATAATTTATGAGACAATTTACAAGAGAATAAAACTTCTAAGAAATACAAAATACTGGGAAGTGGGGGGCGGGGCGCAGATGCATTTTCAAATTTTGGAAAGGTCCTTTCTCTTTTAGCCCAAAAGATGGCTTCTATCCATACAGCTTTCTTAAAAGTTGTATGTACTCTTTTTTTTTTTTTTTTTTTTGCATTCCAACTGCTTCCCAAGTGAACTTTCTCAGTGAAAATTGTTCAAATTCTTCCTTTGCTTAAACTCTTCAGTGGGTCCCCAGTGCTGACCACATGATCAAGTCCAAACTTCTTAGTCCAGTATGCCACAGTGTAGCATGCTTCTCTGCTATCACCTGGGCCACTTCTCTGTGCCCTTCCTACATCCCCCAGCCACCCAGGGCTGCGTCCAGCTGCAGCACCATGTCTGCTGCAAGGCCTTGCTCTGTGACTGGAGACTGGTTGGAAGAATGAGTATGTCAGTGTATTCTGCTTTCCCACATGCTTCTGCCTCTGCCCAGTATAGAGTCATCCCATCCCCAGCCCCAAGAGCTATTCTCACACCCAGGCTTCTCTGAAAGCCTTCTCTGACCGCTCAAACTGAATGGGTCTTTCCTGCCCCTCCTATACCCAACGCGGCGTTTTAAGTACTGCATCGTATTGTAAATATGTGCCTCTTTGAGCTCAGAATTGGTGCTTGAAATATACTGTACACATATCTTCCAACCTCATGCCTAATGTATCTGGCATAAAGGACATGTTATGGACCAAACTGGGTCACATAATTCAAACATTGGAGCCCTAACCCCCAGCATTACTGTATTTGAAGATAAGGCCTGTAAAAAGGTAATAAGGTTAAATAAGGTGCTAAGTGTGAAGTCCTTCGGTCTGGACTTGAATGATTTTGATTACAATCTTCTTTGGGCAATAAAGCCACACGCCTGATTCTGTCTGAAGTCTGCATTTCATCTTAGACCTAATAACCGCTACTTTGCGTATGGCCAGCTACTTGAGGACAACCCTGTAGATTTCTAGAAGCTATTGATTTGGCTTAGAGGGTTTTTCAGGCCTTGCTTGTACGAATTATTTGAACTATTTGCACAAAAAGGCTAATAGCCACATCCTTGATTTAATACACATATTGAGACCATGTATTCTAACATAGCTATGGGTTTGATCACTCGCTAGTTTGAAATGCTGGAGCTGAGAAATAGTTTATAATAGTTTTATTTTCTAACAGAAGTCCTAGTCCCTCTATATTCCTTCTCTTTATGTCCAAACTGATTGGCTCTTTTTTCTTATAGTAGCTTATCATATTCAGGTATTAAGAGCCAATTGACGCTTTAATAGTCTGCCCGGAAATCTCGTTACTCATAACCAAAAGTTCATAAAGCACATTTTTTGTCTCCTAAGTTACCTCAGCTGATAGTTCTACCAATTGCTCCTCTCTGCCTGACATGGCTAGCCATTTTTCTAGCCTCTTGTAGCCATTCCTTCCCTGCTTTTCTAGAATCTGTCTGCCCCCTAGTACCAAGCCAGAGTCACATATGTTAGGTCTTTGTTATGGTGCAACTTATTTCACTGTAGCAGCTTTTCTCTTATCCTCTGTGTTTCTATCACCCCTCTCAAGTAAGCCTGCTTGAATTCATTCTCATGCTAGTAGCAGCATTCTAAGAGAGGAGGTAGGAATAATCCAGTCTTTTTAAATCTTTCCTGGCGTTAAGTCTGTTAATATCCTGCTGGCCAAAGAAGTCACATAGACAAAGCCCAGATTCTAGGGATCCAGAAATAAACTCCACCTTCGTAGTGGAGGAATTGTGGTTACATTGCTGAAGGGTGGATATGGAGAATATTTGTTTAAGTGATTTATGAAACCAGTCTACCACAGATGTTTAGGTTAATCTTTTTTTTTAATAAGTTGTATATTTTATTTACGTGGAATGAAGGAACCTAATTGAGTTAACCTTTAGGTGCAGTGGTCATACAGTTTAAAATTACCATGTTATATACTCTTTCTCTTAACAGTACACAGCTTGAAATGGATCTTGCTGGGACCAACAGTTAGTGTAATGGCTATGTCGCTGGACTCCCACGTAGTTGACCACGGTTCGAGTCCGGACCTGGTGGCTTAAACTCATACCAGGCCCGTGTGCGTGCATGCCCAAGATCCCGAGAGGAGAATGGAGGAGAAGGGATTGTGGCATGGCCATCCCCCCTGGGGGGTGATTTCTTGCTTTCTGTCTCTCTGTCTTTCTCTGTCTTTCTGGCAAGCGCACACGCCCTATAGCAAAAACCTCTCAAAATAAATAAATAAATAAATAAATAAATAAATAAATAAATAAGAGAAATGTATCTTGCTTATCTTTTTCTAAAATTATTTTATTTGTTCAGAGAGAGAGAGAGAGAGAGAAATAGGCCCCCATGACACGATTTGGTCATGTTGTAATCCTCCTCACCACCCTCAGCCTTTAAAGTCAGCAAGGATTATAGATATGCACAGGGACCCAGAGTATTCAGGTCATCTTGATATCTGAACCCTGGCCTTCCATGTGACCATAGCCCTGCAGAGTGGTATGTGCCTTACTACCTGTGTGCTAGTACAGGTGTGCTGGGTCTTTCACATCTTAGATGTACATCGGAATAGTGCAGTGATTCTGCCAAAGGAACATCAAGTGAGCCATCAAGTGGGAAATATGAACTAATATGTTTCAGTGCTCAAGACAAAAAAAAGAAAAAAAGGCAATCTCCGTTTCTTTATTCTTCAGGTGATATTTGTGATCCCAACCCATGTGAAAATGGAGCTGTCTGTTTGCCAGGATTGGCTGATGATTCCTTTTCCTGCGAGTGTCCAGATGGCTTCACAGATCCCAACTGTTCTAGTGTTGTGGAGGTTGGTAAGTGCAAGATTTAAGCATTTCAGTAATTATCCTCTGTTTCATGAGTGACTGGTGGCTTTGGCTGTGGTACGTTGTAGCGAGTCTGTGTAAGACTGTGGTAGTTGCTAATTAGTTTACTCTGCTGTAGGACTCTCAATTTTATCAGTTTATATTTAAGTTACATTTTTGTTAGTGATGTTCTTAAATCATTCTTAAACATGTTTAGTGATTAACACTATACTTAAAGGCACTACGAATAATACCTATATCAAATAAGTTACCTGTATCTGTACTTTCCATTTAAACTTAAGTCTCTACTGTAAGTTTAAAATGTTTTCTTATCTAAGTACTTCATTGGAATATATAGTTATGGATTTAGGGTAACTGCTGTAATTTCCAAATAGCTCCCCATTAAGAAAATAGCTGTACTTTAAAAATAATTTAACATTATGTAAACTTGTATAAAGATGTTCTCTCTGATTAAAGGTAATACCATGATTAAGTTTGAAAAATCATTATACGTCTTCTTCATCAGTATTAAGAAGAGTACAAAATAAAATGTATCTGTTCAGTATAGGAGCATCAGGCATATTTTAGATCAAATCTGTTAAACTGGATAAATCTTGAATAACTTGGATCCTGCAGTGGCTTTTGGAAAATAGTTTTGAAGAGGAAAAGCAATAATATTTATATTAAGGGATTAGTTTGAATTATCCGTCATTGTGCCCTTGCAGCTAACCTAGTACTTTTTGCACGTTAATTGGCAAATGCCCACTGGTTAAATGAATAACAAGATAGTTAAATAACACCATTAACTTTCCATCTTTGGCCACTAGTTACTGGGTTTTAGTTTGCCATTTTTTTTCTTTAAAGTTTGTTTTTTGTTTGTTTTTTTTTTCCATTGGGTACATAGTTTCGCTGGAGAGACAGAGACAGTGAGAGGGAAAATGAGAAATCATCTTCTGAGGGGAAAGCCAAGCTGCAATCTCTTCTCCTCCATTATCCTCCTGGGATTTGGGGCATGCATACACATGCACCCAACATGAATTTCAAGCTACTGGGTCCAGGACTCGAACAGTGATCAGCCATGTGGGAGTCCAGTACCTTACAGGATGCCCCCTGCTGGCCCCAGTTAGCTTTATTTTTTTAAGCTGCTGGGTTGAAGACTTGAACTGTAGAGTTAGCCATGTGGAATCCAGCACTTTAACACCATGCCATCTGCTTGCTCTGAAATTGCTTTATGTTTAAATGTATTTTTCTTATATTAGGTTAGCATAACTGTATTGTATATGGAAAAGTTAATTATATTATTGCTGGAAGGTACTTTGTTCATTTAATTCATTTTAAAGATAATTTTCTTTTAAGGGTTTTATTAACATGCTGATATTTTCAGAAATTTGACACAGTGCCATAGAAATAAAACTGTTCTAACCATTTTGACCCAGTCTCCAAATATGTACATTTGAGTTTTAGAGTTTAATACAAATGAGAATCATATCCTCAGGAAAGTCTATGTCTCTGAACAAAATTATATTCATAAATATTCCTAACAGGAATAGAAGTGTAGAATAAAATTTTAGTATCATATTTTAAGTCCACCAACCCTAAACTAACAGTGCCTTCAATTTGTAGTGGACTGTGTTTTGTCACTTCTTTGAAAGAACCAAATCTGTAATCAAAGAGATAAATGTATTGAAATAATTAAGAGCTAATATCTTTAAACACCTTTAAAAGAAATACTTGATTATGCTTGGGCCATATTTAAAAATATTTATTGAATATCCATCATTTCATCAGAAGAGGGATACTATAGACAATGACATATTGCCTTATTCTACTTAATTCAGTGAGGCTTTGGAGAATCAAATGATTATAGAATTAATTTTTTTGGAGTATTTTCTTTTGCTATAGGGCATGTGTGCTCACCAGAAAGACACAGAGAGACAGAAAAGTGAGAAATCACCCCCTAGGGGGGTTGGCCACGCTGCAAACCCTTCTTCTCCATTCTCTTCTCAGGGTCTTGGGAATGCATGCATATGCGCCTGGCATGAGTTTAAGCCACTGGGTCTGGGATTCGAACCGTGGTCGACTTCATGGAAGTCCAGCGACATAGCCATTACACCAACTGCTGGTCCCTAGAATTAAATTTTATTCAGAATCTTTATTATGTATTATTAACATACCTCTTATAATCAGAAATTGGGTGATTATACTACATTATCTTAAACTATATGTTTTTGTTGCATGTTCCATGCCACATCATTCTTCTATGAGGTATATATCTAGTTCTTAGAAGAAATATGTCAGTTTGTATTTCTCTGTCATTTAGCATAGCATATTAGTTATGCCAATTCTATTTTATAACATTAAAATAATTAATAAAATGCAATTCCCTAAAAACTAGTGCCCTAAAGGTTTAAATGTCCAAAGTTTTTGTTTTGTTATGTTGTGAAAAAATTCTTAAAAATATCAGGACAGAAGAGGATATTAAGTATAATTTCAGGTTATATATAATATAACCAAATATAATTTCAAGCTCTTTAAGACAAACATATTACCCTATTTATCCTTCTACTACCTCTTTCTCAACGATATTGTTTTTTGCACATATAAAGATCATACTCAATATTTATTGAATAAAAATACTTAGTAGCAATGCCTTAATCCCTAGCTTACCTTTGGTTTTTATTTATAAGGTTTTTTTTTCTTTTTAATCTGTCAGAGGACACTTGTATTTGCCAGAGAAAGATAGGAGGTGGGGGGAGAAAGAGAGAGAAAGCACTTCCCGTATCCCCATGGAAATGGCCATACTGTAATCCCTTCTTTCTCTTACACCAGGCGTGTTTTCCAAGCAGCTGGGGTCCTGGACTTGAACCGTTCACTCAGCCTTGTGGGATCTAGCTGCCCCAATCACCATACCCATGGCTGGTCTGCTTTATTCATATTTTTAAAAGTAATTACTGGGGTCAAATATTTGAAACATTAAAGCTCATTTTCAGTTAAAAATTTTTCAATTAAATTTTTTTTCTCCTGCTTTGCTGAGAATTTTTAATTGTTTTCCTGCAGTTGGGTAGTACCAGTGCTACAGTAGTTTTATACAAAAGAAAAAAATTAAAAACTGTGTATATTTTAAGGTAATGTCTTTTGTTTGGGGGAGAAAATTTTTGCCTTAGGGTACATATACTCACCGGGAAGAGAGAGAAAGAGACAGTGAAAGAGAATGTGGGAAATCATCTTCAGGAGAGACGGCCATGTCAGAGTCTCTTTTCGCATTTTCCTCCCAGTATCTTGGGCATGCACGCACACACACCCAGCATGAGTTTCAAGTTACCGGGTCCAGGACTTGAGCCACGGTCAGCCATGTGGGAGTCCAGCAATGTAACTGGTGTATCACCTGTGGACCCTTAAGGTAATATCTTAAAAGGCAGAAGATTAAAGATGTCACCATTGCTCTATTTTTTATTTACATATCAATTCCCCCAAAATAAAGATGTCTAGGTTTTCTTCGGTTCTTTTTGAATCATATCAATTTTGTGATATGAAATCCTAAATAAATCTCCTTATTTTTCATTTCTAAAGGATAGAAAATAATCTTGTTCATACTTGCTTACAAAAAGTTGTGTTTTGGGACCAGCAGTTAGCGTAATGGCTATGTCGCTGGACTCCCACGTAGTCGACCGTGGTTCGAGTCCCGGACCCGGTGGCTTAAACTCACGCCGGGCGCGTATGCGTGCGTGCCCAAGATCCCGAGAGGGGAATGGAGGAGAAGGGATTGCGGCGTGGCCATCCCCCCTGGGGGGTGATTTCCTGCTTTCTATCTCTCTGTCTCTCTCTGTCTGTCTGGCGAGCGCACGTGCCTTATAGCAAAAACCTCTCCAAAAAAAGAAAAAAAATAAAAAGTTGTGTTTTGATTCCAGTTTTTAAAATTTTATTTACCCTGTTTATTCTACACTGCAGCATGTAGCTTCTTCGTTGCAGTTCATCTGGAAAGGGAAGAGAAAAACCTCTCTTGATTCTATCTCACATCTTATTACTTTTAAGTAGCCTTGTTTTAAGTTCTTAATCCTACTTTAATACTACTTGTATCAGAAGAGGTCCTTATCCAATTTTGTACTTGCATCCTTCCTTCAGAACCCATCTAGTGTGAGATGTGTGCAAAACACTTTCCCACATTGACGATCAATCCTCACATCACTTAGCATTCCTGTATCAAGTGTGGTAGCTTGGCGAAATTGACTTGCTCAGATTCGGGAACTTCATTCAACTAGACAGCATTGCTTTTCTTTGGATTGTCTTCTTGATGGTCCTGTGTACTCCAATATCCATCTTTTCTCTCTGTCTCTCATCTTCATTTCTGTGTGTGTTTCTGCCTCTTGTCTCTCTCCTTAGGCACTCCTCATGCATATTCACTTACATATCCCAGTGTGCTCAGCTTCTTAGAATTATTAAGACTTATTTATGAAATATACAAAAGGAAATGGGAAGACCTCTCCAACTCAAGCAGAGAAAAAGCTCTTACTTCATATCCTAGAATTTGAAGACATTAGCCAGATTAACCAGTATTTGCACAGATGTTCACTACACTCTGCCTCCCTCTCCGGGGAACTAGTGGACAGACCACTATGTGGCTAAGCCCCAAATTACTTCTCAATTACTAGCTCATAGTCCTGGATGGCACTGTGTAATTTGGAGCTGAATGTTGAAACATTCATATTTCATGCAGAAAATTCCTATCACCAGTGAATATTGTAGAGTTCATAAATGGAAATCTTCAGAATTATGAAATTGATCAAGTCCCATGGCCTAACTCTCACAGGTATGCTATCAGAGTAGTACAGCAAACCAATAACAACTCAAATACATAGTATATTAATACAAAGGAACAAAATAAGTACCTGACTTTTTAAAGAAATAACTTAATTTCCATTCATTCTTTTTATTTTTTTAGAGAGATTTTTGCTATTGGGCACGTGCACTCATCAGAGAGAGACAGAGAGACAGAAAGTGAGAAATCAGTCCCCTTCCCCCGCCACAGGAGGGGATGGCCACATTGCAATCTCTTATCCTCCAGTCTCTTCTTAGGATTTCGTACATGCACACACAGGTGCCCTGTGTGAGTTTTAAGCTGCAGGGTCCAGGACTCAAACTGTGGTCAATTCCATGAGAGTCCAGCAACGTAACTACTATGCCATCTGCTGGTCCCCATTTTCATTCATTCATAAACCAATATTTGTGTATTTGCTAAGTAATAGTTACACGAATGACAGAGATGAAATCGTAAACAAATCCATAGGAATTGCTGCCTAGTTAAGAAAGCAGAGAAATACTTAGATAAATACAAAGTGGATGGAGCCGTAAGAATATAAAACATGTATTTTTGTATTAAGTGTCAGGAAATGCATGTCTACCTGAAATAATACCATCTAGACATTATTCTAAAAAATCAACCCAACGTAACAGAGAGAAACCTAAGAGTATTTCAGAGAAGGTGCTGTGCAGAAAAACCAGAGGTAAAGAAGACTCATAACTCAAATGTAGCTAGAGCTTAGAGTGGAGACATGGTGGCCAGAAGTTAAGTCTGGGATGGCAAGAGACTATGGAGAGTCTTGCATGATGTTTTAAATAATTTGGACTTTATACTAAGAGTAACAGAAAAGATTTCTGTTTCTGGAAGATCACTGTCACTGCAATATGGAAAACAAATTAGACTATGGAACTTCAGGGGAAGAAATTTAAGGAAATTGCAGCAGCTCAGGCAGATCTTGGCTTGGCTCAGAGTAGCAATTAAGAGGATGAAGAGGAGAGAGTTAGTAAGTATTTACAGAGTACAGTAGACAGTTATTGGTGGTTTATGGGGGTACTGAGGAAAATGGATTTGGAGAAAGGAGGAGTAAAGAAGACAGTCTCGATTTCTGGCCTGACCCACCAAGTGCCACCTCCTGATATATTGTAAATTGAAGATATGCAGAATTGGGAGGCAGAAAGTCAATATAGTATATGACGTGCTGAGTTTGAGGAATTTGCTACACATTATCTGAGTTAAGTATACATTTGGAAGTCGTAATTATACAGATGGTATTGAAGCTCAGAGTGTGGACAAACCTGTCCAGCAACAAGACAATTTGTGAAAAAGAATGAAGAACCTAGAAATGTAAGAAACACTGTAAGAAAGCCACTCATATTTTAGCAACAGGTAGAGAAAGAGAAATCTATAAAGGACACTGAGAAGAAATGATCAACAAGATAGGGAGGAAAGCCAGGGAATCATGGCATAACATGAGTTGAAAATAAATAATGCTTCCAGCAGTGTGTGATGAGCAATGTCAAATCGTGAAGTTGAGCAAGATGAACATTTACACTGATTACATGTGACTTCTCGATCTTGATTTGCGGAAGATTAGTTTTCCTGGAGTTGTGGAGGAAGAGCTAGACCGTGGCACATAGAAGAATTAGTGAAAAAAATATTTAAATGGTTAATATAACATTCATCAATTCATTTATTTGTCAGGTTACTCCTTCATCTACTAAATATTTGAATATCTGGTTTGTACCAGATACTGTTTTTGGCTCTGAGGGTGTAGTGATTTTAAATATAGGCTTTGTCAGGACCAGCAGTTAGCGTAATGACTATCTATCTGGACTCCCATGTAGTTGACTGCGGTTCGAGTCCCAGATCCGGTGGCTTGAACTCATGCCAGGTGCATGTGCGTGCGTGCCCAAGATCCCAAGAGGAGAATGGAGGAGAAGGGATTGCAGTGTGGCCATCACCCCCTGGGGGGTGATTTCTCGCTTTCTGTCTCTTTGTCTCTCTCTGTCTTTCTGGCGAGCGCACGTGCCCTATAACAAAAACCTCTCTCAAAAAAAAAAAAAAAAAAAAAAAAAGGGTTTGTCTTCATGGATTTAAAAGACTGATACACTGGTGTTTGAAAGACTGAGAACTTGGGGCCAGGTAGGCTGAAGCTGTGGTGTATCCAGACCCAGATGAGCAGTCCCTGAGTTCCCGGTGAACCTATGATGTGGGCTGGCTGGGACTGGGGAGGGATTGTGGACGACCCCTTGAGGAGTTTGTGTCTCTGTCGTCCCATTTGTCTCTTTTACACAGATAAATAAACTTGATCGCCCCCAACACCCCCCCCAAAAAAAAAAAAAAAAAAAAAAAGAGAAGGAATAAGTTAATATGGGAAAGAATAGAACCGAGGATGTAAATCGTGAGACAAGAACTGGTATAAGTAGTGGTGGTGAGAGAGTATGTGGCTGCAAGGCAAAATTTAGACCCAAGGAATTTTTTTTTTCCCTTTAGGATGAAAGACAAAATGTTGTTTTGATTCCGAATACTACATAAATGCAAAGCTTTGGTTTTACTAAAAAGTAAACTAGGTAAGGTGATTCATAGAGAAATTTCAGTAATATTTAGCATACATTTAACCTAGTAAAACTATCAATCTGAAAACAAAGTATATGAACATTGGAATTTGGTGGTAATATAAGACCATTCATCTCTTTGGATAAAAATTAAAAGTATCTTTATTACTGAGTAAAGTTCAGTACAGGATAAAAAGTTTATCATTTCATTAGTAATTCTCCTTCTTTATCCTCTCTGGATAAAGCCGGGCTGCTACCAGGCTTCTTATTTCCAAAAATAAAAATAAACATAAAGATACTTTATTCTGTCCTCTCCTATTCTATTCTATCTTAGCCCACCCCCATCTATTTCCCTTTGGTAATTGGTATGGCTTTTCTAACATAAATTCAGTTTCTATGAAGTTCATGACTCTCCAATTTCGTTGCCACCAATGTGTTCCTGTTCCTGTTTCATTATGAGAAATTGGTTATAGTTATTCCAGAAACATACAAATTTTTCTTTCTTAAATGACAACTTAACTTGACTGCACATTTGGTCCTCTGATTAGCCATATTCATGTTTATCTTTTAAAAATGGATTGGTGTCAGAATATAAAGTAATATGAGAAAGTGTGACTGTCTAAAAGACTTCTTGTTAGTGATTATGAGATATCAGAATGTTAACAAGCTGTAAGTATCTCTCTTGGGTGGTGTGAGGCTATTTTTAGACTTTCAAACTTTGGTGACCAAATAAAGGATTCGGTAAATTCAGTTGAATTATTCACATAGTAGATGAAATTTTGAGTCCTTGTCAGTTCCCCACCCCCCAAGATTACTTCATGAACTATGGGAGGATAACTCATGATTGAATTCATCTTTCTAGAAATTACCATAATGAGAGCTATTATGAATGGACTAAAATAGTTTCTCAAAAGCTGCTAGCCATAGATGATTGCAAAGAATTTTGCAGCAAACTAGGATCAGAGGGATTTATTTTCACAGTTATATTGAACTGTTGGAAAAGTCGTGATACATTTTTGCATAGGAAAACTATGTCATGACTTTCCCAATAATATAATATTTACTTTTCTAATAAAGAATATATATACTTATACAAACAAATATAGTTGTACAGTTAAGGTGACAAATAATAATTTAAGGCAAGTTTTTGTATTTATTTTGCATGTATTACAGAAGTGTAATTTTGTTTTATGTATGTAAAAGTTTCTGTGACATAGCGAATGAACTCATTAGCTTGTTGACTTAAACATTTTTCTATTTTATTGTTAATTATGATTAGAATGTGTCAGTTTGCAAGTCCAAGCTTCTAGCAATTATATATTAACTTGCAGAAAAAGAGTAGAATGTCAAAGAACAAAGAATTTTAGAAATCATTGAGTACAGAAAGCTGCTCTTGTCTAGTCTAAGGATAAAAGCTGGTTTGGGAGAAGTTTATTTGCAAGAAAAACAAGGCAATACATTTTAAAAATTGGATGTATACCATTTAATCCACTGTCCTTTTTTTTCTGAAAGAATGTCCTTATTTATTTGGGGTAAATACTTTTATGTATAACATGACACTGGATTGTGTATAATTAAACTTTCTTTTTTAAAGAAATTATCACAGAATTTGGTGGATTTAAGTAACAATTATTTATTGTACAATTCTATGAGATAGTTAAATGAGTGTTCTTGTCTGGGACATCCTCTAGAAGGATATTTCAAAAGTTTGTAGAAAAATCGAACTAAAATAGAAACTTAATTTAAAATTCAAAATTTATTTTGGTGCAAAAATTTTTGAAATCTGTCTAGATTTTCTACAATGTGCTTTTTTCATGACCTTTTTGAAAACCTGTTATAAATCTTTACTGCACTCATACCTGTGTCTGAGGTTGGTTGATTGCTGCTGGGTAGTAGAAAATGGCTCAGGCCCAGCCACTGTAGACACTACATGGAGGCCTTGGATTTGATTCTGATCCACCCTGAAAAGTCAGGCATGATGGTTCATGCTCCTACTCCCAATTAGAGACTGAGGCCAGAAGATTATGACACATTGAGACCCTGTCTAAAACACTATCTCCCGACACACAGCCCATTTAAGAAGAAAACAAACCCACATACACACCACCACATGAGCATGCACATAAACACGTACTAAAGATGGCTTATCTGTTCTCTAGCAGATAGTCTTCCTACATACTGGCAATGTCAAGGTTCTAGTAGTAATAAGAAAGATTAAATCAACATTATACACGCTTTTCAAATCTCAGATTGTGTGCAGCAGCCAACAACACTTTTGATGGGAAGATCCGCCCTCTCATATTACAAATACGAGGATGGGGAACCAGCAGTTAGCATAATGGCTATGTCGCTGGACTCCCACGTAGTCGACCGCGGTTCGCATCCAGACCCGGTGGCTTAAAACTCACGCAGGGCGCGTGTGCATGCGTGCCCAAGATCCCAAGAGGAGAATGGAGAAGGGATTGCGGCATGACCATCCCCCCTGGGGGGTGATTTCTCGCTTTCTGTCTCTATGTCTCTCTCTGTCTGGCGAGCGCACGCGCCCTATAGCGAAAAAAAACCTCTCCAAAAAAAAAAAAAAAATGAGGATGGAAGGAAGAATTTGTGGCTAGTTTTACAATATATTGTGGATATCTGTTCTTTTTTTTCCTTTTAATTTAATTTTTGGGGAGGACTTTTATTGGTGGTTGACATACATACATTTGCAGATATTTATTTTTCTGTTACTGGCTGTGAATACACACACTTTAATAACAGTGGTTTATCAAAATCTTATTTTTGTAAGGGATGAAATGGTAAAGCCTTGTTTAAAAAGGCAAAACTTGATCATTTTTATTTCAGAAAATATGTTTAAAAATTAGGACAATGAAAATGAAAAATAATATTACATTCTTATACAGATTCCAAACGGAGTTGCATGAGCGTAGACTGCCAAAATGTATAAGTCTATTCAGTTATGCAAATGAAAATTGCTATTTTGCAGTGATAAGCCACAGTGGCAAATTTAGTATTAATCTCTGGGAAACTTTTCTCTCCTAACTTGAGCCCTTTGATGATAAAGAAATCTGCAAAAGACTCACTGATATGTCACTTAGTGATGAGGATATGTTTTGAGAAATGCATCATTTGGCAGTTTTTTTTCATGCAAACATTTTAGAATGACTTACACAAATCTAAATGGTATAGCCTCCTACACACCAAGCCTACTCTAATCCTGCGGGACACCACTGTATATGCAGTTTGTCCTTGACTTAGATAGCATTTTGCTGCATGTGACTGTTTTAAAACATACTCAACAATCTTTAGAACCTTACATCTGTTACTTGGCCTCTTCTGCATTGACATGTGTTTGTTTGTTTATGTATTTCTTCCATGAGTGAAAGAAGCAGAGAGAAAAAGAGAGAAAAAACAACCCTAACAGGGTCCTGGCTCTGCCCTCCACCCCCAGCCATACCACATCATAGGAAACTGCTTGCTTGACATACCGAGAAAGGTCTCTGGACTTCAACTGGGAACCTTCCCACGAGAGATCTCCCACAGAGTGTCACGTTTCGCTGCTCTGCCACTGTCAGGCCCATTCTTCATTGACTTTTGACATAAATCTATTTCTGTTTTTAAGGCAATGATAGCTATTGTTTGTCTCCTCTTGTTGAGTAACTTGTATACCAAATTAATTTATCACAGAGTGAGTGGCTTAAAGAAAACATTTTTAAACAATCATGGCAAGGGGTTAAAATGGTATCATTAGGGAAGTTGATATATTGCTGGAAAATGAGCAAACTGTTTTCCTATGACTAAGGTAGGAACAAGAAAAAGAAAGAATTTTTATTAGGTTCCCATACTGAATGCCAGGAGGAAAACTGAACAGTGTGTAGATTTTTTCTTCTCTTGAGTATAGCCAACTACACTTAAAACTTACATTTTACATATTTACTGATTTTCCTCATTACAAAGTAATAAGGAATTTTAGGAAGTACAGAGTAAAGGAAATAAAAGGTATCGTCATCTTAGGTTATATATACTTTCAGTCTTTTTTCCTATAATTTATCTGTATCTGTTGATCTATATATGTACTTGTAGCTATATATGGTCATAAAGAATGATAGCAATTTGATTCCTTTATGTAAAATTGTGTACATGTGTGTATTTATATGTGTACATAGAACTTATATTACACATGGTCCATATTCTTCCATGATCACTTTGAGTCTTTTCACTTAAGTATATCAAACTAGTACCTTTCCATTTTATTAAAATTTATTTAAAATAGGGGGATAACATTATTGTTATTTATTTGATGAACTCCTACCTTGGGACATTTACATGGTATGAAGATTTCTTCTATTAGAAACTTTTTTTTTTTTTTGGAGGGGTTTTTGCTATAGGGTGCATGCGCTTGCCAGACAGACAGGGACAGAGAGACAGAAAGCGAGAAATCACCCCTCAGGGGAGATGACCACGCCGCAATCCCTTCTCCTCCATTCTCCTCTTGGGATCTTGGGCACACACACACACATGTGCCCGGTGTGAGTTTAAGCCATGGGGTCTGGGACTCGAACTGCGGTCGACTACATGAAAGTCCAGCGACATAGCCATTATGCTAACTTCTGGTCCCTATTAGAAACCTTTTTAAAGTTTACTTCTTTCATGAGAGAAGAAGAGAAAGAGTGAGAAAGGGAGATGGAAACACTCACCCCGAGAAGATCTTTATGCCTCAGCTAGCTGGACCATGGGCACATGAGTACTTGTCTTCCCAGTGAGCACAGGGAACTTTGGACTGCGAACCTGGGACCTTTCCATCAACTGTCAGTATATAACAGGACATTGTGCTACCGCTGACCTATCACACCCAGCCTATTATAAACAATTATTTTGATAAACGTTCGTTTAACTATATTTTGTACATATTCATCATTTTCTCCTTAGACTACATTCTTTTTTTTTTTTTTTTTTCTTTTTTTGGAGAGGTTTTTGCTATAGGGCGCGTGCGCTCGCCAGACAGACAGAGAGAGACAGAGAGATAGAAAGCAGGAAATCACCCCCCAGGGGGGATGGCCACGCCGCAATCCCTTCTCCTCCATTCTCCTCTCGGGATCTTGGGCACGCACGCACACGCGCCCGGCGTGAGTTTAAGCCGCCGGGTCCGGGACTCGAACCGCGGTCGACTACGTGGGAGTCCAGCGACATAGCCATTACGCTAACTGCTGGTCCCCCTTAGACTACATTCTTAAAAATAAATGTTAGGATAAGAGTTACTTAAGAACATTTAATTTCATGAAGTTTGTATAGGAAAGCTAAACAGTTCATTATGATGGATTTATAATGAATAGAAAATTTAAAGAATGTAAGTCCATTTCTAGTAATGTAGCTTTGGAGATTTTTGATTGGTATGACTGGAGGAGAAAATTATACTTGGACCAAAAAAGAGAAGATTGTTATTTTATTGAAAATATTTTTAAAATAATATGTGAAGATTACTTCTCCATTTTTACTTAAATACTTGATTATGACACTGGCCTTAAATAATTTTAAAACAATAAATGGAAACCAGGCATTTAGAGAATCCAGTTTGGTCTATAAAAACTACAAGGAAAGGCCCATTTTCTAAAATTAAGACCAATAAGACAGTAAGTAGGCATTTAATCAAAGAAAGTTTAAATAATGTTCTAGAGTACGGGGAGAAAGGAACAGGGTTAGAATGACTGAATAATGAAAGTGGAAGAGGTTAGAACAAAATAGGAATCGGGAAAATTATTAATATCAGTGACTGGAAAGCGTAAGGCTGCAGAGTGAATAATAGAGCATTTGTTTTCATCTCTCCTCACAGGAGAGATTTCACAGATTAGTAGTACAGGAAATGGACTAGAGAGACAGGAAACATTTTGAATTAATTGAAAATAAGTATTTTAATTGGTTGGAAATAACTTTCTGGAAATACTAGAAACATCTTTCGTAGTGCTGAATACAGATTTTATCAGCACCTATTGTATGCTAGAATATACTACTTGTTATGAGGAATAACTTAAAGATAGCGTTAGGGGTTACTGAAATGAAATAGAAGGCATGAATCCTTTCTGGAGGAGCTGGAAGAAGATGTCATTGTTTGTGGAAATTTATTTGGCCTCATTCCTTGAAGCTATAGGAAAACCTGGGTGACACCTCAAGGTAACTTTGTACTCTAAGGCACTTTATTTCTCAACGTATATCAAAATATTTATGTGAAGACAAGCTTTGTGATCCATATTACTTAATGTACAATAACAACACATATGTTTAAAATGAGTCATATAATGAGAGAGAATTCGGCTGAAACATTTTCAGAATATATTCAATGATGCTTTTTGAAAATATAAAATTCACCAAGTTATGATTTAAAATGGACCATGTTATCTTTATTTTATTTTAATTGAAACTTGGAAACTCGAGTAGGAAGGATACAGTTTCAGTTCCTTAGCAAGAGACAGAACCAAGGTAAGAATATCTGTTCTCAATAGTACAAATCCTTGGTAATGTAGCGAATTTTAAATAAGCGTTAGCGCCTTATTTACATAACACATCAATAAAACCTTCAAGGTCTTTATCTGGTAAGGTTTTAATCACAAAATCAGACCCTGAGAGCTTCATCCCTTTAGGCATGGAGACACATTGGGTACAGAACACATTCTTGTTACTCGTCTACACAAGGTGCTACAAAAACACTCGGCACAAGACAGATGCCGTGTGTCAACTCAGATCTCTTTCAACCAGTGGAGTGGCTTCCCAGGCAGTGGATAAATTGAGGTGCACCACGGAACTGTTTCTGGCCTTAAAGGTCAGATTTCACGAATCATTCTACTGTGGAGATTCAGCTGTATCGCCTTTCACAGTGATTTTCTAACCCCAAACTGGCATTGTTAATTCTCGCTTCACAACCAAGAACGCCGGTCATCAGCTCATGTGACGAACACTTAAGGTGTGAGCTGAGAGTCTCTTTATGCAATTTAGCGATCACCCTAACACCACGGACATTTTTCTTTCATCCCTTTCTTTTTAGTAATGCCTGTACTTTTAAGTACACTATTCATTAAAATTTCTACATATAGACCCAGCCTAGATGGTACAGTTCATAGAGTACTGGACTGCAGTACTGGAAGCCACATGGCTGACTGCAAGTTCGTATCCCTGAGTTGTCTTGAAAACATGCTGTGCGTGCATGGAGGTACCAGAGATCCTGATGAACTGCAGGACTGGGGAACAGGGAGAGCAGCGTGATGAGATCCTGCAGGGGATGCTCTCCCTGTCCTCTCTCTCTCATGCATGCATTCTCTATGATAAAAGTGTCTAAATGCGTATAAATCTGTGTATATCTTAATATGTGCATATAATTATATAAAAATATGCATGTGTAATATTTAATATTTTAAAATATGTGCATATATGTGTTTACACATGTATATGTATATACTAACCTGAAAATAAACACTTCAATTAGTACCATTCTCAGCGTTATATGAGTAAGTACTTATGTGATAAATATAATGACTAGACCAAAGTCATAGATTCCTACTTAATGGCAAAACAAGTGTTAAACTTGATATCGTGCCCTATATATTTTTTTCTTTTTTTTTTTTTTTGGAGAGGTTTTTGCTATAGGGCGCGTGTGCTCGCCAGAAAGATAGAGAGAGACAGAGAGATAGAAAGTGAGAAATCACCTCCCAAGGGGGATGGCCATGCCGCAATCCCTTCTCCTCCATTCTCCTCTCAGGATCTTGGGCACACACGCACATGTGCCCGGCGTGAGTTTAAGCCACCATGTCCAGGACTCAAACTGCAGTCGACTACATGGCAGTCCAGCGACATAGCCATTACGTCAACTGCTGGTCCCATCGTGCCCCATATTTTTTCACACTACAGTGCTTGTGTTCACATTAAGCTGTCTGTGCCTGTTACATGTGTGTGGGGGGGAATATTTTGAAACAATATAGAACCTGAAGAAGTAATAATAATAATGATAATGATGCCTTTATTTCACTATTTGTTACATGCTAAGCATACATTCTTGGAATTCGGCACTGTCCAAAGGCTGAAGAAATATATTCTGTAAGGATTGTATCACGGTGTTGTAGCTAAGAAGTAGCCAGATTAAGTTCGAATCTCGGCTTTCCTGTTTACTAGGTCTGTGACTTTGGGCAAGTTACTTAATCTCCTGGTCCCTTAGTCTTCTCAAAATTGGGATGCTAGTACCAAGGTCAAAAGGATTTTGTGCAAGCCAAATGAACTGGTATATGTAAGGCTTTTAGAAGAGTGCCTGGCTTATGGTAAATTCCATCTAGGAGTGATTATATAAGTAGTAAGAAAAATTAAACCTTATATATAATGCAGAGGTTGCATGTGGAAATCAGGCATCCAAGTCTCTGAATGTCCTTCCATCATTTTAATCATTAATAACATTATTGAAATGTCCAATAAATCCTGACCTATTATTTTTATGTCAGATTTTTCTGCTTCTGCTAGAATATGCAAACTGGGGGCAATTTAGCTGTCAGCTTTTAATTTTTTTTTGAATTCCTTTCCTTTAACATATAATTTGACAAATCACCTCATTTGGTATGGGAAAAAGAGAACCTTATGTTTTATTACTTAAAAATTATGAGTAATGTAAGTATGCTTGCATAATTAGGAATTGGCCCTTTAGGAATATAGCGTTCCTTATGCTTAGAGCAAATAACTTATGAATTGATTTTTCTTTATAAGATTGCAAAATGGGAATCCTGTAAAGGTATCATAAATACCAAGTTGGAATTTATGACAGCATATTAATATTAGGTTCTTAGATGTGATAGATCAACAATAAGCTCTTTGTAGCTTTGCATAAAGATAGAATCATACAGAAAAAAAGAACACTAGGATCTTTTATTTAATGAATGTTTACTAACCATCCCTGGAAACATTTTCCTGATCCCCAAAGGGTGATCTACTCATTCACCATGACTCCAAGATACAGGGCCTGCCTTAAGATCAACTTATATTTGAGAAAGTACAAAGGACAGATATATCTGTAATTATTACACAGTGGAGTGACCCTAAGACTGGAACAAACTGCCATGGGTGTCACATGGAGGAAAGATCACTTCTAGTTCTAGGGTTCAAATTTTATGGCTGAGATAACTTTTGAGATGAGATAGGATGGAACTGTAGTTCCTCAGTGGAAATTATTAGATGGGGATGCTTTAAGCAAAACACAGGATGATAAAGCATAAAGATAGGAAATGTGTGAACTTGCTGGAACAATTAGCATTGGTGGATGCTCAGATTATAAAACATGTATGAGAAGGATTGAGAGCAAGACCAGGAAGATAATTTAGACTTGCTTTGGATGGATCCTCTAGTCCTATCCTTGAACTGTTCTTGTGATGCGGTTTCCAATGTTATTACTAAAATCATTTTGTGAACATGAGTCTATAACCAATCTCTCTCTCTCTCTCTCTCTCTCTCTCTCTCTCTCTCTCTCTCTCTCTCTCAGTGGTTTTTTTTTTTTTTTTTTTTTGCCATAAAGTTTGTGCACTTACTGGAGAGAGACAGAGAGAGGGAAAGTGAGAAATCACCTCTCAGGGTAGATGGTCACCCCACAGTCCCTTCTCCTCTACTCTCTTGGGATTTTATGCAGACATGCACATGCACCTGGTGTGAGTTTCAAGCCACCAGGTCCAGGCCTGGAACTGTGGTTGACTGGAATTCAGCACCTTAACCACCACACCACCTGGTGGCCCCAGCCTCTCTTGATAATGCATTATTGAAGCATATGGTCATGATGAAAACAAAACAAAACTTTTAACTGAACACCGTTTGAAGTAATTTTTAAGTACTACCTCAAGCTTTTCTTTTGAGGATTAAATTGTTTAAATTATACACTTTATAAAATATAATTTGTTTTATTTCTGTTACACATTTATTCTGCCTCCAAGATAAATCTGATAATAATTCTGATTAATCCACTAATTCTTGGGACCAACAGTTAGCGTAATGGCAATGTCACTGGACTCCCACGTAGTCGACCGCAGTTTGAGTCCCGGACCCGGTGACTTAAACTCACACGGGGTGCGTGTCCGTGCGTGCCCAAGATCCCGAGAGGAGAATGGAGGAGAAGGGATTGTGGCGTGACCATCCCCCCTGGGGGTTGATTTCTCGCTTTCTGTATCTCTGTCTGTCTCTGTCTGTCTGGCGAGCACACGTGCCCTATAGCAAAATACCTCTCCAAAAAAAAAAAAAAAATCCACTAATTCTTTTGATTATGTTCAATAGGACTTGATGTAATAGATAGCTGATTTGGAAAGGTCCATTTTGACTCACGAATGAAAATGGCTCTAATTTCTAATCAAAATTAATTACTGGAAGGAACAACTATGAGGGTTTAAAGGTGGTTTCCAGGAGACCCTCTGCAGCTAGAAATGTCAGTTGAAATGGAAAATCTCAAGAGAAACTATTAAGTATTTATATACAGCTGGATAGATACCCAGTCCTGGACACTAGGAAACCGTTTCGTTGTGAATAAATGTTTTATTTCCCTGCCTATGGACATTAATCAACTGCATGTGACATACATGCAAACCTTTGCTAAAGAGAAAGTGAAAGATTGGAAGAATAAGGCTTTGCTTGGTTTCAAAAATGTGCAGTTATTTCCCATTGCCAAGATGTATTACTTATACTCTCCTTGACCTCCCACCCAAAGAATGACCTCTTCTCAGACCTCCCCCCCTTTTTTATCATGATCAGTCTTATCCTTAAGAAGGAAAAAGATAGGCTTTCCTCCTACTCTAGGAATTGGTCTATAAAATGAGGCCAACGGAGGGAGGGGAGGAGGGAGGGAAAGGAAATTAATTCTTTACTATTTTAGTAGCTAATAAAATATTGGGTTGTTAGTTGTAATACAGCCATCTAAACAAGACAGATAATGACATCGTTGTATTTTGTACTAGTTAAAATCACACCTGCAAGACTTTTTCAGTCTTTTTACTATATTTTAAAATGTCTTCACAAATTTAAATTTACTAAGAGTAGATCAACTAAAATAATGACCAGAGTGTTTACCATAATATATAAAGTTAAGTGGAGATGTTTTTCTCAGTTAAGAAAAAAATTATGGAGGATATGACAGCTGTCCAAGTCTTTGAATGGCTGGACTGTCAAAGAGAGTCACATTATTTCATTGTTTTCCAGAGCTTAGTTCTGGAAGATAGGCGTGACTTGTTCCTTTATGAGATTATGAGTTCTCTGTTACTAGATGTTTTAAACAATATTGAGATTTCTGGTTGGCTAATTGGACAAAGTGACCTTTAAGTTTGGTTCAGACATTAAAATTTATTTTTAATAGTTGCTCACATTCTGTTTTCTGCACAGACTGTTTTCTACACTGCTTCTTGAAAGTATAGAAGAGTAGAAATTAGTAATATGCCTTCACAACTTGGTAAAAAACCTGAAAGATAAGCACAGGGTTTGAGTCCTCCCAGAATAGCCCTGCACCTTTATTCAGTTTCCTTGTCTTCAAGTTAGACCTGTCCACAGTTTTACCAGTTGAGTTCTTTAAAGACATTCCAATTAAAGAAAAATTTAGCCAAGGGAGACAACTTTGGTAGATAGGGAAATTACATTGTCAATGTCATTTGATTAACGCCCGAATATAGATACACTGACTATTTTCTTTTAAAGAAAGTCTTAATGATTCTGAAAAGAAAGCATTTAATTTTAGCTCCTATTTTAACAGGCAGGAAAAAGTCTTCCATAGCAGTCATTAATTTACTGTTGAATAAGTCAGCCCAGCACCTAGATTAGTCCAGCTCTGTGCAGGCAAGCAGAAGCTGTGCTTTATCTCTTAGAGTCTTTGCCCTTGGAATGTGCAAAAACTATGTTAGAAAAATAATTCCCTTTGACCAAAAAGTAACAGACAGACCCAACAGAAATATTTCCTCATTCTTCATGTCAGACCTGCCCACTGTTTTTTTTTTTTTTGGGGGGGGGGGATTTTTTGTCCTTTATCTTTTGAGTTTCAAAAAATTATTTTAATTAAGCCAAATATGTGGATCTGTGTTTTGGGAATCTGTCATTTCAAAACCATCGTATCATTTCTGAATTTGTCTTTGGAATCCAAGCGTTGAAAAGGAATGATATTTTGCTAAAAGTCCTATAAATTTTAAAATGATAAAAAAAGTCTCATGTTTGAAAACACTGTACCCACCACGTTCAATGCTTCTGTACACACACATGCATACACAATATGCCAAGATTTTGTAATGAAGAAATTTTCTGTCTTCAGTTAATCACCATTTTATTTTTAAAAACCATTGAACTTTTATATTAATATCCCCTAAGGTGTAGAATATTCTGTATCCAATCCTAACTATCCTAATGTGGGCAGTGATGGCTAGGAAGCCTGTCACACTAAGGTTACATAGGCATGCCACTCCACCATTTCTCAGTGTCTTGTGTTACTTGTACATGGGACACTGGAAATTTTGTTTGATCTCCAATAATGGGAACTTTACTAATGCACAACAGTAAGTTTCACAAGTAAAAACTACAAATATAATGTTTGTAAGAAGCATTTTAGCAAAGATAGGCTGATAGCCTAAGTGAGGACCATTTGACAAATCTTGTATACAAAAATGAATATTTTATATTGTCTTTAGGATTATGGACTCCTGTTTATTTAAGTAAAGATTGGTAATTTATTTTTCTTTTCTGTTTCTACCATTATTGAAATGGAATCTGGTTATTCACTTAAATATCATTTGTAAGAGAGAAACCTTGGAATCCATCCAAGTATCATTCACTAAAGACTTAGTTAAATAAATTAGCTATGTCCATAAAATAAAATATCATTCAGTCTGTTTATATTTGGTGACTAATTGTCATAGAAAAAATATGTGCAATATATAAAAAAAAGAAGAGCAATTTACAGAGCAGCATGGACTATATAATCCTCTTTTATTTATTGTGTTATACATATAATTATTAATAATAATTATTTGTATATATTTTGATGTTTAAATTTACTTCAAAATTCCATTTTCTAAAGCAAACCTTAAGCCATTGTAACAATGGATGTTTTGCCAGGACTCCTAATCACTGAGTCTCTCCCCGCATTAACATTTTATGTGCGATGAGCTTGTGGTTTGCTTAAGTGGATGCTGTCATTGAGATTTGTGCCAATATTGCTGATCTACTCATTACTTTTTAGTTTTTTGTTCTTTTGGTTTTAGCAGATTTGTTTTTTAGATTAGCTCATTTGTCCAACCTTACCAGAAATGAGTTGAGGTTGAAGTGAGTAGTCTCCCACATATAAAGCAGGAATCCATAGGAGACAAGCCTAGTGGTATCAGCTTCCCTCTTCAGATGGAAAACATTCAAATTAATATGACTGTGTTGACCATCTGAAATGCACCAGAAAGCAGGTGGCATCTCTAGTCACATGAAACAGCATTTTCATTGTAAAATCATTCTTCTCTCCTGACATTAAATTTTCAAAAATTGCATTGAAAAATGGATAACTCAGAGAAATTATTTATTTTAAATGTCTAATCTTTACCCCTTGAAGGTTTTCTTCTTTTTATTTGCCTATCAAATTTTTAGGATGTTTTAAGTTTAGGTTCCCATCTCAGTTTCCATGGCTAACAGAAAATAATGTAAAAAGAGGGGGGCATTAAATTCACTTACTCAACTTTATTTTCTCATCTCTAAAATTGGGCTGCCTTCCAAAAATATTTACTCAGTACTTTATTGACTTATGTACTTACACAAAATTAAAACAGAACTGCTGCTCTCAAAGGAAGAATCATGTCCAGCTTGGGAAACAAGACTAGAAAATATTACATGCCATTTTATTTAGAACTGGTTTTAGGTTATAGTTTAAAAGGCAGTGTGACAGCTTATGTCCTCACCAATGAACTTCTCTCTTTCCTGGTTCAGTAATTTTAAAACATAATCAAAGAGCAGGTTTTTAAAGTATATAACAGAGTAATGATAAATGTCAGAGATGGAGGATGTGTTTATTTCCCTGATTTGATCATACTCATTGAATACGTGCTTTGAAAAACCACAGTAAACCATACAAAGATAGGTAAATTAGAAATGACAATAAAAATATTATAAACAAATAAAAAATAAATGTGTACCCCCCAAAATAAAGTGTGTTAAATGGAAGGAGATTACTACATAAATTTGGAGACTAAATAAATACTGAAGAATTGAAAGTGATGAGAGCTGAATTTAATCTACAAGGATGGGAGGAATTTGGGTAGGAAAGGAGCACACAATGAATGGACAAAGGATATTTAAGGACATACAGATTCAGAAAATATTGAATTATGACTCCTTCTGTTATGTCGAATCATCTTAACTACAGATGCTTTATCTTTCTTTAATTAGGAAAATATACCAATTATGTTCCCAAAGCCTCTTTAATAGAACATGAGAAATGAATGTAGGCTCCTCGAGTCCTAATATTTTCTAGTTTCCCAGTATTCTGGCTTAGATTTATAAAGTGTTTTGTTTTATTTTGTTTTTTAACTCAGTGGCAAAATAGGAAACCAAAGCTTACATTCATTCTTATTTTCTTCACTTGTACCTCTCTCTAAAATGAGAAAATCACAAGAGTACTACTAATTGCTGTTAAAAATGAGTCACTGTAGGGACCAGCAGATGGTGTAATGGTTATATAGCTCGACTCTCACGTAGTTGTCTGAGGTTTGAGTCCTGACCCGGAAGCTGGAAACTGATGCTGGACATGTGTTTGTGCGTGCTCAAAATCCTGAGAGGAGACTGGAGGAGAAGGGACTGTGGCATGCCTATCACCTCTAGGGTGGGATTTCTCACTTTCTGTCTCTCTCTCTCTCTGGTGAGCTCATGTATCAAAAAATCTCTCTCTACAAAACAGAAAAAAGGATTCACTGAATATATAGCTTATAAAATTCAAGTGAGTTAGATCCATACTAAAGACATGAAGTGTATTTTCTGGTTATCTTTTAAGAATTCTATTTAATTAATAAACTATGGTGGACCAGGTAGCATAGTGATTAAGGTGTTGGACTCACATGTAGTCAACTGTGGTTTGAGTTCAAGACCCAGTGGCTTGAAACTGACACCAGGCATGTATGTGTGCATGCCCAAAATCCTAAGAGTAGAATAGAGTAGAAGGGATGGCAGCGTGACCATCCCTCCAGGGGGTGATTTCTCACTTTTGGTGTCTCTATCTCTCTGTCTCTCCTGTGAGCACACACGCCCTATAGCAAAAACCTCTCAAAAATAAATAAGTAAATATTTAAACTATGGTTTGATGCTTTTTGAGTTACTGGTCACCAGATGAGTCATTTTTGCATAGAAACACAGAAAAAATAATTATGACTTTTCCAATGATGCTGATATTTTAAAAAATACAGATTCAATCTTTCATGAAATTATTTAATGGTCATTAGAGCAACCATTGTCTTTTCAACCATCATTTCTTTCCCCTCCTTCATCAAGAAAGAAAATCTTGGTTATATAACTATATTCAGTTATGTATAATATTGTACATAGATTTATATGAAACTTAAATGTAAGACTTTCTCTTTTGTGTTTAATAATATTCCAAAATGAAGCAACTAAACTTTAATGAGTAATGCAAAGAAAGGGTGGCAATAATTATATGCCCATCTCTTCTTTCTTTCTTTCTTTCATTCATTCTTTCTGCAAATATTTTTTGAGTTCGTACACTATTCCGGGCACTTTCCTAAACACTTGTAGCTCTAATGCTGAGTGAAAAAAGGCACAGCTCTGCTGTCATAAAATTTCTAGTCTAAAGAACAAAAACAAGTAAACTATTAAAGAGCAAGCAGACAAAACCTTTCTCTAAATACTTCTTTGAAAACTTACAAAGGCAACTTTAGAGCCTAATTTAATGACTGAATTCATAAATTTGAAATAATGGTTTACTGTATTTTGTAATACCACACATACAAACACACACACACACACACACACACACACACACAATATTTATAGCATTTAACATCTGGGTAGGCATAAATAATCGTGTAAATATCATCATTGTTATTTTTACATCATAGTAGTTGAACAAAAACATTCTAAAATATTGTCAGGGTACAATAACATATTTTTTGTTTCTTTGCTTATGAGAATAATTAATTACATAGATAATTATATACTTGTGAAGCGTATTTGGTGAAGCATCAACTAAATTTATGATTCAGCTATCTAAATGAGGAATAAGTCACTGTGAATTCAGGGACATCCACATGTAAAATAGAAAATAATTTGCTAAGAAATGTGGTTTTATATTTTATAATGAGTTTTTTGTGTTTGACAGTAAACTATATTGGGTACAAAATTGTTTTGAATGGATGGAATTTCTAAGTTAACGAAGGTCTATTTAAAACACCCAAGGGTAAAAAAAGCCCCAGACTATAAATTTTTCAGATCACACAGAGAGACTAGGATTTGTCCAATGAAGAAGTTTCCATGTTTTAATATCACATGTATATCTGAGTAAATACAACCTCACTTGGTTTGGGTAGTTATGTAGTTATCATCTACTGTGTAGTTGACCACTGTGGGAAAGGAGAAAAAGAGTGAGGGAGAAATACAGAAAGGAAAATGTGCTGCTGTCTTCTTCTCCCAAGGGCCAGTCCTTTTTTTTTTTTTTTTTTTTTTTTTGAGAGGTTTTTGCTATAGGGCGCGTGCGCTCACCAGACAGACAGAGACAGAGAGATAGAAAGCGAGAAATCACCCCCGAGGGGGGATGACCACACCACAATCCCTTCTCCTCCATTCTCCTCTTGGGATTTTGGACATGCACACACACATGCCCAGTGTGAGTTGTAGGACACCAGGTCTCAGGACTCGAACCACAGTCAACTATGTGGGAGTCCAGTGACATAATCATTATGCCATCTGCTGGTCCCTTCTAATACATTTTAAAATGAAACAGCAAAAAAATATTAGAATTATAGCAGAATACCACTTAGTAATAAATAAACTAAACAAACAATAAAGTGAATGTATGTTTTCTCCAAAGTGCAAGTCCAGAGGTAGGTCAAACTCACCCTTCATATGATTTGGTGGCTCAACAATATCATATCTCAACAGTATCATCGAAGTTCTGATTTCTTCTGTTTCTGGGCTCTGCCTTCAAACAGGCTCAACTTTCTTCTAAAGCTGGCTTTCATCATGTTTTTAAGGTGTTTATCACTTCCTTCTGAGGCCATTAACTTCCCTGTATACATCCAAAGGAGAATGAGAGGGTTATTTCCAGAGAATTTCTCAGAAGACAGAGGGAGCCTTCTTTCCAGGAGCCTCTCCTCACCTAAACACACACAAGTCTCTCCATCCATAGCATTGTCCCCAAGTGAGTCATAAACTTCAACCTAGATGAGTAACTGTGGCCCAGAAATGGAAACAAATTCAGTTAGTTCTGAGACACAGACCTCTGCTTAAATCCAAAGGGAAGCCATACTCCCCCAACACATGGATGTGGATTTCCAAGATGTCACAAGAGAGAGCACTGAGAGCTGGTCAGACAGCCACAGTGTACGCTGCAAAGGGTTTCACAGAGTGCTAAGTACTGCTGTAGCTCCAAACACTGGTCCCATGGCTGTCTCGCTGAAGCAAACTTGGATGAGCTAAGTCATAATTCTCAAAGTTTAGTGTTCATAGTAATCACCGGTAGAGCTTTTTAAAATGCAGAAGACTGGGCTAACATTCAAAATCCAAATACAGTAGATCTGCGGCATTTTAACAGACACTCAGGACGATTCTGTTATGGTTGATGGGAGGACTACCCTTTGTTAAACTCTGTGTATAAGATAATATTTCTTTACCGCCTGTTCTCCTACCATCACCATAGTACAGTGCATTCTACATGCTGACCAGGTGGAGCAATACTGAATTGTTAGTTAGATTGTTTATTTTTGTTTTACTTAGTGTGTGTGTGTTTTACTTTACAGAATTACAAAAGCCTGCATGTAGTACAGACTCAATTTTTTCCCCTGACTTCTAAGAAGCAAACAGAAAGAGTAAAGAGTTATTTGAGTAAAATGAAAGTATCTTTTGGGATACTCATTTCATTAAACCGTCATTAAAGAGGCCACTAATGCCCACTTCGAGGTTTATTTTTACTCTATGGTTCTCGTTGCCACCAGGTAATAGATCATGATGATTTGTTCAGGAATGTAGTTAGCCTACAAAGCTGTATTTGCCACAGAGATAACTAAAACAGTGAATTAATACCAATACTAGCCCTTGCGCATGTGCCTTTGTGAGTGTGCATGTGTTTTAATAGTGTGTTTATCGGTTAGCGATATCTGTTCCCTAAGAAGCATTGCTCAGTAGATGTTGCATAGAAACAGAACTCTAGGCACCAACACATGGCATAATGGTTTTGTCACTGGATTCCCACATGGTCAACCATGGTTTGAGTCCTGGACGTGGAGGCTTCAAATTCATGCCAAGTGCATATGCATATGTGCCCAACATCCCAAGAGGAGAATGGAGGAGAAATTATTATGCTGTGGCCATCCTTCCTGGAGGGGTGATTTCTCTCTTTCTGTCTCTCAGTCTCTCTGGTGAGTGCACATGCTCTATAGCAAAAATCTCTCAAAAAAAGTAAAAAAAAATTAAAAAAAATATATAAAACTCTAGGCAAAGTTGTGTACCTACTGACTCTATACTGTTCATTCGTTTTAAAAATGCTTTCAGGTGTTGCTGTGTCCAGCATAGGTCAGTGCACTGCTTGCTCTATAGGCTTTGGTTTTAAGAGATTCTAATTGACATGACTCATCTACGGGAGGGCTTGTCTTTATTTCTGCACTTGCTAGCCCTGTTTTAAAACTTCTTTCTTATACATAAATAATAAAGGAATAATGTCTAAGCACTTCCAGTATGTCTTCCTTAGAAATCACTTCCTTAAGGCATTTTATTTAACCACATAGTCAGGATCTGCTGTCTGTGTCCGCCATGATTGTGAGAAGTTTCTGAAGAATTCCATTTCATTTTTTTTTTTTTTTTGGATAGGTTTTCGCTATAGGGTGCGTGCACTTGCCAGACAGACAGAGACATAGAGACAGAAAGTGAGAAATCACCCCCCAGAGGGGATGGTCATGCTGCAATCCCTTCTCCTCCATTCTCCTCTCAGGATCTTGGGCACGCTCGCACACGCGCCTGGTGTGAGTTTTAAGCTACCGGGTCCAGGACGCGAACCGCGGTCGACTACATGGGAGTCCAGCAACATAGCCATTACGCTAACTGCTGGTTCCCAAGAATTCCATTTCTTGAAGGGATTTCTCTCATTAGCCCTTATATCATCTTTTCTTTCTCTACCCTATCCCGACTCCTTACATATCAAGGAGATAGCCAGTCCTTGTCCCATGACCCAATATTTTTCATTTGTAGTGACGGAATTTTCGTAAACTCTCTGTCATCTAGCTTTCCCTTTCTTCTAAATAGACACTGAATCAGCACATTGTTAGGCAGTACACCACAGTGGAAAATGTTTAGTTTCCAGTTATACCAATCTGAGCTCAAATTCAAATTTACCTTGGACAAATTGTTCCATCACTCTGAACCTGTTTATCTGCCTCTATTAAAAAAAAGAGCAATTTTCATCTAATCAGTTGCTTCGTGAATTAAATTAATTCACAGACATAAAGTGACCAACCATAAGTAGAAGGGCTTGTTCCCTCCATTTCTGAATCTCCAGGTTATTAACACGAATCTATCTGAACACTTCTGCAAGCCCCCATGGCATTTTCCTAAAAGGGAATTCCCGGAAGCTACCAACAATTTTCCTCTTTAAACATGTTATGATATATTTGGGACGTGATAAAGCAGCAAACAGCTTTTTAAATATTTATGTTCGCCATGCCATGCATGCCAACTGTTTGCTCTCTCCATTTCTTTACGTGCCAAGGAGACAAGCCAAACAGTGTGTGAGGAAAACAGTCAGGACACAAAGTAAGCTTGTCTGCTTGTATTCAGCGCAGATGGAACCTTAACGGAAAAGAGTGGAGACCACGCCCAGGCTACACAGTGATACCTTGATGAATGAGCAGCTGGGAACAAAGCTTCTTTATGAGCAGTTCAGCTGAGTACATTTTTATTTGAAAACTTCATGAATCAAGTGAAATAGTACTGGCTTGTGTCATATAATTTAAAGGTAATATTCTGGGTAAACTTTACTTGAGCACAGAGCAGAAATACCTCCTCACAGACCAGAGCAGAAATACCTCCCCACAAACTGTCTGTGAGTTTTAGGGTAAATAGGTGGGTTCTAGGCAAACTTGTGAGGTGGTTTCAGATGAACTTCTGTTCACTTTTATAAGTACCATGCTTCAAGCCCCACATACAAACATCAGTATGTTATTGCCCTTGAAGTCTTGATGCTCATAAACATGTCTACCTTTTTTTTTTTTTTTTCTTTTTTTGGAGAGGTTTTTGCTATAGGGCGCGTGCGCTCGCCAGACAGACAGAGAGAGACAGAGAGATAGAAAGCAGGAAATCACCCCCCAGGGGGGATGGCCACGCCGCAATCCCTTCTCCTCCATTCTCCTCTCGGGATTTTGGGCACACACGCACACGCGCCTGGCGTGAGTTTAAGCCGCCGGGTCCGGGACTCGAACCGCAGTCGACTACGTGGGAGTCCAGCGACATAGCCATTACACTAACTGCTGGTCCCAACATGTCTACCTTTTAAAGTAGTGATCAATATGTTTCACTACCATAGTGAGATTCTGTTAATGTTATCTGACGTTGCTGTTTCCCGGTAATATCTCAATCTTGGCAACTAGTTATTACCATTTAAAGAAATTCTGGTTTAACTGGTTTGAAGTAGAACCTAGAATCTGGCATTCTTATGTATATCTTGGGTTCTGAACCCTGCTTGAGTTTTCATAATGTGGCCTCCTCTTTTTAAATTTCCATGTTTGTCCATGCATAGGCTGCAGAACATGTAAGTCAAAACCCATGGGATTGTCTTTTTTGTCTTAAAGAGATTTTTGCTAAAGGGCACATGTGCTTGCCAGAGAGACAGAGAGAGATGGAGAGACATCCCTGGGAGGATGGTCACACCACAATCCCTTCTCCTCCATTCTCCTCTCGGAATTTTGGGCATGCATGCACGTGCACCTGATGTGAGTTTTAAGCCACTGGGTCTGGGACTCGAACTGTGGTTGATTACATGAGAGTCCAGGGACGTAACCATTACGCCATCTGCTGTCTCCTGGAATCATCTTTTTAAATGCAGGTTCCTGTGTCCTTACCGCAGAATTCTCACTACTGAATCTTGAAGTGTGTGTACACGTGAGTGAATATGCGAATGTGTCTGTGTGTTTGTGTGTGTGTCAGAGAGACTACAGATGTTCATGTTTAGCAAATACTCAATGTAATTCTGAGTTACTCTGAAGTTTAATAACCCCGTCTAATAACTTCTCTCTATTAGAACAAAATAGTTGACCATTGATAATGTTTTTTTTAATTCCTTTTTGTTAATGACAAATTGATGGTGGGGTATCTGTATGTTATAAGCAATTTAACTTTAAAGCATTATTTATAAGAATAAGAAGATAATAAGAACATTTGAATTAACTGAGGTCAATCTTATTTGCAGAGGGATGGGAAAATCAATTTCAAACAACTGGTCTTTTCTAATAAACATATATTTTAAAGTATAAGAGTATGTAACTTTTCATTTAATATAAGTAGCCATTAATCTTTCATTATCTAATAACATATTTATAATTTATAAAGAAAGTTATAAGTCAGGTGTTTGTAATCATTGACAATATGAAGTATATTTATGTTCAATTTTATTTTCTCTTTCTCTTTCTCCCTCTGTTCCTCCCACTCCCTCCCTCTCTTTTTCCCTCTCTTCTTACTCTCTCCCTGTCCCCATTTCACCTCTTTTCTTCTTACAGCATCAGATGAAGAAGAGCCAACTTCAGCAGGTAAAGTCCCTATGTTGTAAAGATTATTCGTATTTAATTTAATGTCTTCAATAATGGAGACTCGACCTTTTGAAGTATATTTTATCAAGTTTCAACTAAATTATTGGCCCAGTTTTATTTATTTACTTTTTTGTTTCTTGAATTCACTATACCATGCCAGATTAAATGGCATAGGATAAGAGCTGTGAACAAAAATAATTTAAAATGATCTAATACAGAGAACAACATAGTACAAAATGCATATCAACTATAAGAATAAGAAAAGTTGGAAAGATAGAAATTGAGAAAATAGCATAATGAGGAGAATGATAAAAGTAGATTGAAAAAGAGGAAAATGATCAAACTTTCAGAAACACTCTATGATAAAGTACTACATTATCAAATATATAACTAGCATCAAATGTGCTATTTGTTTGAGGATAAAAATTATGTTGTTGTCTTAAGCACTCGTTTTAGTTTAAAGAGTTTAATTTTTTCAGTTATAATTTTATGGTCCTGCAACTTGGCATCATGGTCACATTCCTCATCCAGCTATTGACATTCGTCAAGTGTAGGGTCTGACCTAAGTACTATGAAGAATTCAAATGGTAGAAAAGGTGTGGTATTTTCATGGTTCTAGGGCCCTGACACACTTACAAAGATAAATACAAAGTACAGCCCAGTTGGTTAGCAATTAATTTAAGAGCCAGACCAGCAGACTAACATCAGGAAAAAGGAGTCAAGTCCTGCGATGTGGGCAGTAGAGACTGGTCTGCAGAGAAAAGACCAGATCTCAGTACTAGACAGATTATTTCTTTTTCTATTTTTTTCTTTCTTTTTATTATTTCACAGGGCATGGGCACACACATAAGGAGAAGAAGGGATAGGGAAAGAGGGAAAGGATGTACCTTTAGCAGAGCCTGGTCAGTTAAATATCCCACTCTCCGTTCCATCAGGACCCTGGGCATACAGGTCCACCCATGGTTCTTGAGCCACTGAGATTGGGATCAGCCACGTGGGATCTGACTTCTCTGGAATGTGCTTAACTGCTGCAGTATGGGGCAGGCCCCAAATTCCTTCTTGGTAGTTGAGGAAGGAGTTAGGCCTGAGAGATAATGGCAGGAAATGGTTACTGAAACTGATGGACACAATGGGGCCTGCTTATATGGGAAGGGAGAAATACAGCCAAGTTATTAGAAGTATGGGTTAGGATCACTTCAGTTCATATGCCCAACTTATTTCAAAGGCCTGACTTCATAACTCTTACCTCCCTGCAAAACTGTCCAAAGATCTTATCTGTAAGAGTAAGTTCAGGGGCCAGTAGGTAGCGTGGTGATTAAGGTGTTAGGCCCTCATTTGGCCAACTGCAGTTCAAGCTACAGTTGGCCAAATGGCAGCTTGAAAATCACTCTGGGTGTGTGTGCATGCATGCCCCAAATCCTGAGAGGAGAATAGATGAGCAAAGGATAACAGTACGGCCATCCCCTCTGGGAGTTGATTTCTCTCTTTCCCTCTCTTGGTCTCTCTCTGGCGAGCACATATGCCCTGTGGCCAGGAGAAACCTTCAAAATATTAAAAATTCAGTGGAAGAAAATGCAATAAACATCTTACAATTTTATTTTTGATAAACTCTAAATACATGTAAGTATCACATTGCATAGTACTCATTGTAATTATAATTTCCTTGGTAATGGAATCATGGATTGAGATAAATTCATAACTGATGTTTCATTTTCATATATTATTAGATAATTTTCATCTCATTTGGATGATAGAAATTTCCTATTATTTTTTTGCATTCTAGTTCAGTATTGTAGTATTATGTAGCTTCTTGTTTTTTTTTTAGATTTTTGCCATTGGGTACATGTGCTCGCCTGAGAGAGACAGTGAGAAACAGAGAGAGGGAAAGTGACAAATCATTCCCCATGGGGGATGGCCACACTGCAGTCCCTTCTCCTTCATTGTTTTCTCGGGATTTTGGACATGCACGCACATGTGCCCAGTGTGAGTTTAATCCTCCGGGTCTGGGACTTTCACTGCCTTTGGCCAAGTGGGAATCTAGTGCCCTTCCCACCATGCTCCCCACTGGCCCCTGTGTAGCTTGTCATTAGGAACAACATAATTACGTTGTTCACTAACAAATTCATCTGTTATGAGTCTCCTTTGCTTAGTTTCTGACTTCTTTTTGTCTTGACTTTGAAGTCTGTTACTACAGGGTTTTGTCCAAAGACTCTTGTATTATTCAACCTGAAAAGAATGATCTCTCTGGGTATTAATTCATGCCAGCACTCTGCTTATGTAGCTCAAGTCAAGTTCATTCTTCCTGTGCGCTAACACTCCACACCTGCTGTCACCTGCCAATGCTCGTTGGTGCCACTGCAACAGAATTCTATTATTTTTTTTTTTTGCAAAAGAAGATTAATCATAACCTAATGTAAATTATATTTAAGAATAGCTATTTCTTGGTGTACTTATCTCATTCTAAAGTTATTTTAATAATTTTTCTAATGACTAAGAATGCCTTTTTGTCAAATGCAACGGAACATTCTTTTTCCCAAAATATTCATGTTACTCCAGAGTTATCTCTATATTGTAGAGTTTAAATTGTTTTAAAAATGCTTCTGTTTTTGGATATGAGCAGATGTTTTTAATCGGATTTTAGCACATACTTTTAAAATAGCCATATGTGCTCTTAAGAAATGTTTTAGCCATAGAGTTTCACATATAGATTATCTTAACATAAAGAAAATTTGTCGTTTAGTAGAGCAGGTACTTCTTTTATATAAAATGTGACATTGGAACCAAATATTTTCTTTTTAATTTTGTAAAAGTATATATAATAAAAAGAATGTTAGTAGATAGTTGTATTAAAACTTTTGACAAAATATTGTGAGATTTCTAAAGAATTGGTTTCATAAGGAATATGAACAATTGTGGAAAATGGGTTGTGTTTTACTTTTTGTTCTTTTAGTGCTTTTACCTCTAACTTTTTTCAACAATTAATTTTCTTAATTGAATACTTACTTTTCGGTTCATGTGTGTTTTTCAGTAATAGTAACAAATATATACCTTTTATTTATAGCTGTTAAATTAAAAAATTATTATAGAATTAATATTTCTGTTTTGACCTTTATCTCCCTCCATTATAGAACTTAGGCAGAAAATGTTGTCCAAGCACATTTTATTATTCTCCCTTAATTTTCTTTTCTTCTTTAATATTTTTCCATTATATTTAAATTATCAATGAAATACAATATTCTTTTCCATAAAAACTACTCTCATTTATCTTGCATATATCTCTACATGATATCTTGACCAGGTTCATACTCTTCCTTTAGATTCATATCATAGTTGGATGAAAACTCCTTTAAATACTTATTTTAATTATTTAAATCTTCTGCTATGAGATAAGTCACTCATCAAAATATACTACTAAAAGAAATAATGAAGTATGTAGATGTGGGGTTTTTTGCTGCCAATAGCCACAGCCTTCTAATTATTATATGTCAGTGTATGAATTTTGAATTTAAACATAATTATTGTTTAAACCAATGTACACATCATTTATCTAAATATGGTGCAGTTTCTTCACGAATAAAGCTACTCGATGATAGTATTTGTTAAGTGTTTTTAATGTTTGGATATTACATGACAAATATAGGTTGTTTTCATCCTACAGGTACCAGAAGTAGATTAATTATAATTCAATTATAATTATGATGTAGTCTCATTGTTCAGAACTATTTTTAAAGAAAATAGTACATTTATATCTTGAATAACTGAATATGTAACTGTGCTTCTGTATTCATTAGATGTTGGTCTAATATACTATGAAAAGTATCAGAAAGACAGCTAATATAATTCTGAGAAAACTAATAGATATTGGAGAGTATTTTACTTGGTTTATAAAGCTACAAACTGATGTGGACTTTTCTCATTGTAATAAAGTATGTTTGGTTTGCCTTATCTTGAATTATTATGATTATGATTATGATTCATTTGCGAGAGGGAGTGTGTGCTCACTGAGGAATGACAGAGAAAAGCAAAGTGAGAACCCCCCCCACCCCCTTGGAGGATGGTCGAGCCACAATCCCTCCTCCTCATTTCACCTTTTGAGATACACACCTGGTGTGTTTTTTAAGCCGCTGTTCAGTGACTTGAAAGTGAGGTCAGCTATGTGGGATCCAGCCACCTCAACTACCATGCCACCAGCTGGTCCTGAATTATTACTAGTGCCATCTTTAAAATAAATAAATACTCCACTTTATTCCCATTAATGTCTGTTTAGATTTAATAAATAAAATAGACATAGAATAAAAATGTTCTTACACTGAAAAATCACATTCTATCTTGGGTTATTTTTTCATATGTAACTAATTTATTTTATTTGAACTGCTAAATTACCTTGCAAATAGCAAGTGCATAAGTGTTTCTTTGTGTGTTTTGTAGAGGTTATACATAATATATTGTATCTGCATTTCCGTTGTTGGGATATATTCTCATATTGATTAGGAAGCATCTGCTTGATAGTCATGTTCAGCTCTGATTGTTCTGACATGATGCATTAGCCTACAGGGTCACATTTTGTAGCATCTAACTTAAGTTTCCCTTAACATTTGCTTCTGTGAGTACAGAAGCTTCTTTTATTTATTCTTGTTGAACCTTATGTTCATGCATTTAAACACATTATTTTCATTGAGTATAAAAACACATCCATGAACAGTCTTCACTTGTGTTTCTTCTAACTAAGTTATATAGCAAGATCTAATTACAAACTGCTGACATTCATGCTTTTAAAGCAGACGTAATGGATACTATACCTTCAAATAAGTCACCTTTAGAGGTGATGTATCTAATTATATTCTTCCACTTTCTGTCAAATGCCAGGGTTTTGTTGGTTTTTATGGCTGAGTAGTATTCCATAGAGTATATGTGCCACAGTTTTTCAATCCATTCATCCGTATGAGGGCATTTGGGTTGGTTCCATGTCTTAGCAATCGTGAATAGTGCCGCAATAAACATCGATGTGCAAGCACTTTTCCAGTGAAGAATTCTTCTGTCCTTTGGGTAGATACCAAGGAGTGGGATTGCTGGATCATATGGTAGATCTATATGTAGATTTTTGAGGAATCTCCAAATTATTCTCCACAGTGGCTGGACCAATTTACATTCCCACCAGCAGTGTAAAAGAGTTCCCCTTTCACCACACCCCCGCCAACACTTATCTTTTTTTTGTTGTTTTTTTTTTAATCTTAGACATTCTGACTGGGATTAGGTAGTACCTCATTGTTGTTTTGATCTGCATTTCCCTTACAATGAGGGATGTTGAACATTTTTTCATATGCCTTTTGACTATTCGTATGTCATCTTTAGAGAATGTTTTTTTCATCTCCTTCTCCCATCTTTTAATAGGGTTCATCATCTTTTTTCCAAACAGCTTCTTTAGTTCCTTGCATATTCTGGTTATTAGTCCCTTATCTGATGCAAAATTTACAAAAATAATTTCCCATTCTGGGTGCTGTCAATTCACACTAATTACTGTGTCTTTTGCCAAGCAGAAACTTCTTAGTCTGATGTAATCCCACTTGTCTATTTTGGGGATGATCAACTGTGCTTTGAGGGTCTTATTTAAGAAGTCTTTCCCTACCCCAATGTCTCCCAGAGTTTCCCCAGTGTTTTCCAGGAGCAGCTTTATAGTTTGAGGTCTTAGATTTAGATCCTTGATCCACCTTGACTTGATTTTTGTCAAATGTGAGAGGCAGGGGTTCAGATTCATCTTTCTGCAAGTGGAAATCCCATTTTTCCAGCACCACTTGCTGAAGAGGTTTTCCTATTCCCACTGGATTGACTGGTACCCCTTGTCAAAGATCAGTTGACTGTATTTAGGGCATTTATTTCTGGGGACTCTATTATGTTCCATTGGTCCACGTGTCTGTTTCTGTGCCAGTACCATATTGTTTTGATTACCACAGCTTTGTAGTATATTTTTGGGTTGGGGAGTAAGATGCCACCTATCCAATCTTCTTGTATAGGATTGCTTTGGCATTACGGGGTCTTTTATGATTCCAGACAAATTTTGTGATTGTCTTTTCTAGATCTGTGAAGAGTGTGTCAGGTACTTTGACTGGCATTGCATTAAATATGTAGATTAATTTAGGTAGAATTGCCATTTTGATTATATCAGTTCTTCCAATCCATGAACATGGGATGTCCTCCCATTTTTTTGTGTCATTTTCAAATTCTTTTTTTTAACTTCTCATAGTTTTCCTTGTGGAGGTCTTTTATACTCTTTATTACTTCATTCAATGCTATTGCCATACTTATCATCAGCAGATAATTTTTCATTTTTGTGTTTCTTAAATATTTTGAATTTTTGTCCTCCTTTGTTTTTCCTTCTCTTGCCCAAATGAAGAATTCTCATCATTTTGTCTTTTTTTAATATCAGAAGAAGGACAGAGTTTGCAGTTATACAGAAATAGTTATTAATATTGGAATAACTCAAAAATGTTTAGAAAAAGTGAAATTTTCAGATATATGTAAAAAATAAATGTTTAATGTTCTCTTTTTAATTTACATATATTTAAGACATCACACATGATGTTTTGATATACATGTGTATAGTGACCTGATTACTGTAGTCAAGTAAATCAGCATATTCATCATGCTACATCATCACCTCTATGTGTGTATGTGTGGTGAGAGCACCTAAAATCTTCACTTTTAGCCAATTTCCATTTTACAGTGAAATATTACTCACTAATCATGAGGGAAATGTAAGAATCACAATGGGATATTACGTCACAGCTTTTGTGTGACTTTTTTCAAAAATATGAAATATTTTTGATAATCATAGTCATATTAAAACACCAAATTGCAAGAGCCACACTATTCTTCAGATATTTATAAAGTTACAAATGTTTAATTTACCGAAGTGTTAAACGGTGTGTGTGACCTCTTACCAGTTGCTCATTACCACTTGTGATGATAACGGTCACTGCCTGGATGCGATAATTCATAAATGACCTATTTTAAACTCTGTGATGGCACCAGAGGTGAAGTCAGTGGTGATGTATACCAGTGCTCAGCATTTTCACCAGTTCGTTCAAAATTTTTAATATTTTTAGTTATTGAAACTAGCCAACTGGAACATCGAATCAACATGCTGAAGAACACTAATAATCTACATATAGGTTAATAACAGAATACTGGCTAATAGAAGCAAACATGTGAAGCTAAGGCTTTATATTAGCAAATTAAAGACCATTAATGAAGCAAATATATTACATATTATGTACAGCTACAGATAGGCACCAAGTGATTAGATATTTTTCTCTAACTTTTGAAATATGCTTTGAGTATGACAAAGCCATTACATCTGTTTATGGTGCATTTAGTAATTCTCTTAACTGTGCTACAGATTTCGTTCAGATATTTCTCCATTTTTTTGGTAGATTTTAATTCTTCATGGCCCACTATGCTCAATTATTCTACAGCTCATGCATTTTGAAAAAGAATATCTTACGATATTATTTTCTAATGAATAAGAATTGCTTTTGCATTCTGAACTTAGTATTTTATTTCCTCTGAGTCTGAAACAGAGCTTCAAATCTACATGTTTGTTTGCCTTACATTTATTACAAATTTTCTTCTTTGTACAGAAATGAACATTTTTCCCTCTAGTGCATGGATCAGCTTTACTAATTATTTTATCAAGTATATTCTTATTCACAGATATATTCTAAGCAGGCTTATATATTAAAACTTAATATATAAAAAAACAAAAAAATTATTGCTATAATACTTAAAACCAGAGAGTAATTATTATCAGATTCTCAAAGGAAAAAGGAAGAAATAATTGCTTCTGAAGATTTAGCTTTCATCAATTTGCTAAGACATTAGTAAAAATAAATAAATAAAACCAAAAAAACTATAGAGTGCTTACTTTTTATATAAATAAAATTTTCTTATTGATAGATGTGTGATAGAAGTTGAACTGTGAAGAAAAATAATTGCAATTTAAATTCTTGTTATATATAGGGAGGATTTTTTTATATTTATGGTAAAATAAATTTTGTCGTACAACAAGATCATGGTAGTAGGGAATTTGGAAGATTGTATTCTCCATGCCTTTCTCTTTAGAAAGTTTAAGAATTAAACTATCACAGGAGGAAAAAATAATATCTTTATGTATTTATCTACATGTCTCTGAATATGGATATAGTTATATCATCTTTCCTCAAAGCATAAAACTAAACTTGAAGTAAGCAGTTACAATCATGATATCTTATTGCCAAGGAATACATCTAATAACTGAAGTCCCTTATGGTACAGCTCAAAACTATTGTATTTTCAAAAGTACATGTTAATATCCAGCAACATATAAATTCAAAAATAGTTGTTATGTGTTGTGAGGTGAATTTTTAGGTGTAAGTATGAGGTGTGAGTACTAGAAAATCTCATTTAATGTTGCCAAAATAATAAGAGATTTCATTGGCTCACGGAGTTGAGAATAGGTGATTCAGTGATGCCACCAAAAATCTTGCTCTCATTTTTCTTTTGCCTATCTTTCTGCTCTGTCTTCTTTAGTATAAAATGTTCTGCATCTTAAAACTGCTTTCCTTGTGGTGTGATATGCCTGCCGAGAGCTACTATGTCTATATGCATCTTTATCCATGTCCAGACAGAGCAAGGAGATGACATTTGTTCCCCTGCCTTCAAAGTATGAGTCCTGTGATCACTCCAATTGTACAGACCTAGATGATTTGGGTTATCAGTCCTAAAACAATCTATCAATCAAGACCATCCCCTGGAGCAGAAGGTTGATTTTAGTTTAGTTTTTTTTTTTTCATTAATTAACATGTAATAATTGTGCTTTCTTTTTTTTTAAAGAGGTTTTTTTGTTTTGTTGCTATAGGCCTCATGTGCTCACCAGAAAGACAGAGACAGAGAGACAGAAAGCGAGAAATCACGCCCCAGCGGGAATGGCCATGCCACAATCCCTTCTCCTCCTTTCTCCTCTTGGGATCTTGGGCATGCATGCACACGCGCCTGGTGTGAGTTTCAGCCACCGGGTCCTGGACTTGAACCGTGGTCAACTACATGGGAGTCCAGTGACATAGCCATTACGCCAACTGCTGCTCCCAATAGTTGTGCGTATTTAACAGTGTGGATTTTCAATAGCTGAACAAGATGTATAATGGCCAAATCATGGCATTAAGCATATCTGTTATCTCCAACATTTATTATTACTTTGTGCTGTGAATGATCAAAATCCTCTCTTTCTGCTATTTTGAAATATACATTGGATTGTCACCAACTATATTTACTCTACTGTGCTGTAGTACTCTAGAATTCATTCTACTTATCTACTTGAATCCTGTATATGTTAACTGAGTTTTCCTTATCATCGCTCTCCTCTGGCCTTGCCAGCTTCTTGTCTACCCTGTTCGCTATCAACTTCTATGTCATCAGACTTTCAACTTCCACTAATGAGTGAACACATAAAGGTATCTGTTTTTCAGTACCTGACTTATTTTATTTACCATTATTTTATCCCAATTTGTCCATGTTGTCACAAATGGTAGGATTTCATCTTTTTTTTTTTTTTTTTTGGCTAATGTTCCACTGTGTATATACACATTTTCTTTATCCGTTCGTCAGTTGTTGGATACTTAGGTTGATTCCACATCTTAGCAATTAGCTACTGTGAATAGTGTATCAATGAACATAGGAATGCAGATGTTTTTGACATACTGATTTCCTTTCCTTCACTACCCAGTAGTGAAATTACTGGATCATAGGTAGTTCAATTTTTAGTTTCTTGAACTGGGAAATCTAGAGAAGATGGATAATTCTTGGACACACACAGTTTCCCAAGATGGAACTAGGAAAAAGTAGAAAGTCTGAACAGACCAATAACAAATAAGGAGATTGATTCAGTTATAAAAAGTCTCCTGACAAAGAAAAGCCCTGGACTGCATGGCTTCACTGGTGAATATTATAAATATTTTAAAGAAGAACTCATACCAGTTCTTCTAACAATTCTAAAAGATTCTAGTGAATGAAATCCTCCCAAATTCATTTTACAAAGCCAAAATTAACTATCTTGATAATAAAAGCAGAAGGAGGTAAAACAACAACAAAAACTACTTGCCAATATCCCTGATAAAAATAGGTGTGGGCCAGCAGGTTGCATAGTGTTTAAGGTTCTGAACTCGTACATGGCTGACTGCATTTCAAGGCCTGGATCCACTTGCTTGAAAATCATGCTTTGCACATGTGCATTCATTTCCAGAATCTCAGGAGGAGAATGGAGAAGGGATTGCTGCTTGGCCATCTCCCCTGGGGAGTGATTTCTCACTTTCTCTCCCTCTCTCCCCTCTCTCTCTCTCTCTCTCTCTCTCTCTCTCACTCCCCCCCCCCCCCCCGGCAAGTGTAGGTGCCCTATGGCCAAAATTGTAAAAAAAAAAAAAAGAAAAGAAAGGGAAAAGAAAATAGGTGCAAAAATCCTAAAAAAATTATTGTAGCCTTTTCTGAAGATCATGAGCTATGTGGTGAAGGTGTGGTTGCATGAACAAGAATCAGGATGCTCCTTCAGAAGAGAAGGCTAATGCATACCAAATCAATGATCAGTAAAGTCAACCAGAAGTAACACCACTTTGTCACTTTACGTATACTCACAGCAATTCTCCTATACCTTTGCATGTTTTTCATATTTTACAAAAAGTTCTACAAGACCTTGGATATCTTATTATTCAGAAATAAATTGGATACACAGCTCTCAATATCAAAGTTTATATTTGCAGTGCCGAATGAGAGGACTTCAAAAAGTTCATTGAAAGTGAAATTAAAGTATGAGTTTATTTTGGTGCAAAAAATTTTGAAATTTATATGTAGTTTTTTTTATATATAACGTGCTTTTTTTTTTTTTTTTTTTTTGAGAGGTTTTTGCTATAGGGCGCGTGCGCTTGCCAGACAGACAGAGAGAGACATAGAGACAGAAAGCAAGAAATCAAACCCCAGGGGGGATGGTCACGCCGCAATCCCTTCTCCTTCATTCTCCTCTCGGGATCTTGGACATGCACGCACACGCGCCCGGTGTGAGTTTTAAGCCACCAGGTCTGGGACGTGAACCACGGTCGACTACGTGGGAGTCCAGCGACATAGCCATTACGCTAACTGCTGGTCCCTATATAATGTGCATTTTTCATGAACTTTTTGAAGCCACCCTCATGCATTGTGACTTTCACTATAATCTCTTTTTGTCCTCACTTATATAAGCATATAAGTGTGTTCATCCTTGTCAAATCTGTGCATGTGCATTATCTGTACAGAAATGTTCTCTCTGTTTTAAACTTTAATGATCTGTTTTTACAGGAGCTGAAATTATTCATTATTACTGAATTTATTCATCCCAGTTTTTAGATACTGTAATCCTCCTCTCCCACATTTCAGAAACTGAAAATCAAGTCAAATTGCATTGTCTAGAATATTGCTAAGAGTTTTAGATAATGCCATTAGTTAGGTTACATCAGGTTGATACTATCTTATTAGAGATTTTAAAAAAATCATGAACCTACAGTTACAATACAATATTTTTTTTTGTTTAAAATATTAGAGGATGGCCATTCAAATTCAGCCAAACTTTAAGCTTGAGAAAAAGTAAGTGACTTAATTTGTATATATGTTGCTACATCATAGAAATGCAACTTTTCGAAGCTTTGTTTAAAACATTGAAAGATAGACTCTGGCAAGAAGTGATTAGAACTTGAATATGTTTTGAAGATGCCTTTAGTTCTTTAGTTGCTTTTATCTTCTGATAAATAGCTTTCTAGTGCCTGTAATGCACTTTCCTTTTACAGGCTTAATTTTCCTCATTTGTAAAATAGGATCTTAGTAGTGCCCACCTTAGAGGTTTACTATAAGAATCAAACACGGGACCAGCAGTTAGCGTAATGGCTATGTCGCTGGACTCCCATGTAGTCGACCACGGTCGGTTCGCGTCCCGGACCCGGGGGCTTAAAACTCATACCGGGCGTGTGTGCGTGCGTGCCCAAGATCCAGAGAGGGGAATGGAAGAGAAAGGATTGCAGCATGGCCATCCCCCCTAGGGGGTGATTTCTCTCTTTCTGTCTCTCTGTCTCTCTCTGTCTGTCTGGCGAGTGTACGCGACCTATAGCAAAAACCTCTAAGAAAAAAAAAGAATCAAACATAATAATACATGGAAAGTATTTACCAGACACTGCCCATCCCATATTAAGTACAGAGTAGGTCAGCAGATGGCATAGCAGGAATATTGCTGGACTCTCACATGGCTGATGGTGGTTCAAATCCTGGACCTGGTGGCTTGAAACTCATGTCAAGCATGTGTACGTGCATACCCAAGATCCCAGGAAGAAAATGGAGAAGGGATTGTGGTGTGGCCATCCCCCATGGTGTGTGGGTGGGGGTGATTTTTCACTTTCTCTCTCAATGTCTTTGTCTCTCTCTCTCTCTCTCTGGTGAGCACATATGCCCTAAGGTAAAAACATCTATAAAACAAAAACGTAAATAAGTGCAGGGAATCCCAACTGTTATTTTTACTTTCATTATTATTAATGCTGTTTGTCTTATTACTGTGATTTTGATTGGGATTATTAGCCTTATAAATGGTCTATGTACAGTATTTTAATTTTCACAAAAAAAATCAGCTATATAGCTGTGTAAAGAAATATAGTGAAAAAATATAGCTAAATGTACAATAAGGAAATGAAACCCTTTTGAATTTAAAGAGGAGAACACTTGAATTTTAAAGAATGTGGAGAAATATGTCCAAGATTACATAATAAGCAAGTACAGAATCAGGATTCAAATTCAAGTTTCTCTGGGAAAAGCTCATCTGTATTCTACTTGAGCAAACTCTGCCTTTTAAAGCACTTAAAGAGTTTTAAAATCATGTATTTCTTTTCATTATAAAAGTTATATAAAGTTATTCAAGCTTTTTGTCATGCATATATTATAAAATTTTACATAACGTGTAAAATGTTACTTATTACTTTAATTGCCTATCTGATTACTGTAGTAGTTATGGATTTGTAGACATTTTGGAAAAGAATAAAATAGGAAATGAAAATCCGCCTAACTGCCTTCGTAGATGAAATACACATTTGCATTCTTAAAAGTATTCTGCCGCATTCCAGTTTCTTTTACCATCCTTTCCATGCAAGTGACTCAAGTGAAAAGCTAGAAGGTCTGTGTTGATGACACTCTTTATATACAGGCCTGCTCAGATCCTTTTACCTCCTCTAAAACATATTCAAAGCTAATCACATCTTGCCATCATCTCTGCTCCCACCCTAGTCCAAGCCACCATCTTATTCTTGGACTACTATGCAGAAACCTCCTAACTAGTCTTACTTGTACCCTTAACTCCTCTGTAGTCTTTTCTCAGCAGAGAAGCTTGTCTTGTTGCTTTTACAGGCTGTGAGATCCCATCACTCTCTTGCTCTCTATCTACCCCTTCCAGCAGAATTTAGTACAGAAAGTCTGTGTAACTTCTTTATTACCTCCTTGGCTTCATTTCCTACTACCACCACTCTCTCTTTCCTTTCTGTAAAACAAACAGAAACACCAGCCTTGCACATATTTCTGTCTAAGACAGGGCTTTCACATTCACAAATCGTTGCCTAATGGGATCTTTAGCAGATGTCTGCTTGGCTACTCCATCACATCCTTCATGTCCTGACCTGAAAATGCCTTCTCAAAGAAGCCTTCTCTTTGTTTTTAGGAAGTTCATGCCATTCTCCACCTTGTCATTGTCCCCTGCCTTACTTTACTTATTTATTTTTTTTAAGAGAGATTTTTGCTGCAGGGCATGTGTGCTGCTGTAGAGACAAAGAATCAAAGTGAGAAATCAGCCCCCAGGGAGGATAGCCACACCACAATCCCTTTTCCTCTGTTCTCCTCTCAGAATCTTGGGCACAGGCTGCCAGGTCTAGGACTCAAACCGCTATTGACTAGGTGGGAGTCCAGCAACATAACCATTATGCCATCTGCTGGTCCCAACCCTGTTTTATTTTAAAAGTATTATTCATGTTTATTTTTTCATGAATGCACACACCACTTTTGCAGCTGGTTTATTGTCTGTCCAGAGTGAATATAAACTCACCAGGGCTAGGATTCTATTGTTTATTCACTCCTGAATCCCCGTCTGCTAGAATAAGTATTTGATACATGGTAGGTGCTGCATAAATATTTGCTATATGAATGAATTAATGAATAAATTAAGCCATCCTGATTTTATGCTGATATTAAAACATTATTACCCCAAGAACACATGTAGTTCTTCCTTGAAATGTGACATAAAGAGAAGAGGGATGGGACCAGCAGTTAGCGTAATGGCTATGTCGCTGGACTCCCACGTAGTCGACCGCGGTTCGAGTCCCGGACCCGGCGGCTTAAACTCACGCCGGGCACGTGTGCGTGCGTGCCCAAGATCCCGGGAGGAGAATGGAGGAGAAGGGATTGCGGCGTGGCCATCCCCCCTGGGGGGTGATTTCCTGCTTTCTATCTCTCTGTCTCTCTCTGTCTGTCTGGCGAGCACACGCGCCCTATAGCAAAAACCTCTCCAAAAAAAGAAAAAAAAAAAAAAAAAGAGAAGAGGGATAATAGACATGTTTCCCAACTGAAGAAAGAAAGATTTAAAAAAAGATAATACTAATAGGTAAGACTCTTAAAGATGCTTTAAATTATTAAACTCTTTGGCAGAAATAAGGCCATTACATTGATTTTTGTTTTTCTGCTTTTGTTACCATAGAATAAGACATTGTTTGTTTAGCGAATCTTTCAGTGTGGTATTCTAACAATACCAATAATTGAGCCATTGCTAGTAATTACAGCAGGAAACCACAATGTTGATTTTAAGTAGCTCCCAGCATGACAACCACCACCAGTCAGTGCTGGGTATGTATCTAAAGTGACCTCAAAGTGCAGTGCTGAGTGGGTAGGGGGCAGGGACAGCCTTCAGGCCTACTCAGCTGCCTGAATTTGGCGTCCAAGGGGAGTAAGAAAGGGCCTTCAGTTTCTTTAATACAACAATTCGCTCATCTTTATATTGTTACTGATTCAGTCTCCTTCAGCTCATAGATACTTTCAAGTAATTTTATGTTCAAGTTTACATAAATAGAAGCCTTTTTACATCGTTGAGTAATATATTTGCAAAATAAAACAAAATGCACCTGAGAATAGTATTGTTGGGAGATCCTGTTTCTTAAGATATTTACCCAATGCAGAACTTCAGCTGTTAGAATTCACCAAGGTTTTGGTATGTTTCATATCTATTCCCCAAATTTTCTGCTTCTGTAAATATAAATCTAAATAAGAAAATATCCAATTTTTAAAAATGGTTCAGCATTGGGACCAGAAGTTAGTGTAATGGCTATGTTGCTGGACTCCCATGTAGTCAACTGTGATTTGAGTCCCAGACCCGGTGGCTTAAGTCACGCCAGGTGTGTGTGCGCGTGCGTGCCCATGACCCGAGAGGAGAATGGAGGAGATGGGATTGTGGTGTGGCCATTCCCCCTGGGGGGTGATTTCTTGCTTTCTGCCTCTCTGTCTCTCTCTGTCTTTCTTGCAAGCACACATACCCTATAGCAAAAACTTCTGGAAAAAAAAAAAAGGCACAGCATTATTGTTTGCTTTGAAAGCTTACTAGAGGCTCTTGATAAAGAATGAATAATACCATTTTCAAAAATTAAAACAAGAGGAACCAGCAGTTAGTGTAATAGCTATGTTGCTGAACTCCCATGTAGTCGTTCATGGTTCAAGTTCTGGACCCAGTGGCTTAAACTTATACCAGGCGCGTGTGCGTGCATGCCCAAGATCTCGAGGGGATGATGGAGGAGAAGAGATTGCGGCATGGCCATCCCCCGAGGGGGTGATTTCTCAGTTTTTGTCTCTCTGGCGAACGCACGTGTCCTGTAGCAAAAACCTCTCCAAGGGACCAGCAGTTAGCATAATGGCTATGTCGCTGGACTCCCACATAGTCGACCGTGGTTCGAGTCCTGGACCCAGTGGCTTAAACTCACACCGGGCACGTGTGCGTGCATGCCCAAGATCCCAAGAGTAGAATGGAGGAGAAGGGATTGCGGCGTGGCCATCCCCCCTGGGGGGTGATTTCTAGCTTTCTATCTCTCTGTCTGTCTGGAGAGCGCACGTGCCCTATAGCAAAAATCTCTAAAAAAAAAAAAAAAAAAAAAAAAAAAAAAAACAAAACTCTCCAAATAAATAAATAAATAAATAAATAAAAACAAGAATAAAAACCACTGTACAACTGTACATACTAGTCACTGGGTCGTGCTATGGTTATAATGTATTTTTTTTTTCTTTTTTTTTTTTTGGAGAGGTTTTTCGCTATAGGGCGCGTGTGCTCGCCAGACAGACAGAGAGAGACATAGAGACAGAAAGCGAGAAATCACCCCCCAGGGGGGATGGTCACGCCGCAATCCCTTCTCCTCCATTCTCCTCTCGGGATCTTGGGCACGCACGCACACGCGCCCGGCGTGAGTTGTAAGTCACCGGGTCCGAGACGCGAACCGCGGTCGACTACGTGGGAGTCCAGCGACATAGCCATTACGCTAACTGCTGGTTCCCATAATGTATTTTGAAAGGACATTATAGTCCTTGTCTGAGCCTGAAGCCCTCTGAAATTACTTCTTCCCATAATTTAGTATTTAAAAGTGGTAGAGGGGGAATTTTAGAGATACTCAGCTGCTAAGAGAAACAAAGCTAAAGCAAGAACAATTAGAAAGTGAATGGATAGGGATTTTTTTTTTTTTCCCGGAAACGTTTTTATATTCTGCGTCTTTGCCCATATAAACACAATATGTTTTGTACTAGTTTTATCTATAAGGTTGTCAAGAAGTTGCTGAAAATTTTGATCCATGTTGAGTTTCTACAATATGATAATCCCAAATCTGATATTCTTTAAGTAGATGCTAACACAAGTTGCCATATTTTTAAATTTTGCATGAATTTATAGAACTATAGTAGAATGAGCTTAGCATATTTTTAAGTAATTTAAAAGTTTTCAGACTGTGATTTTTTTTTTTTTTTTTTTTTTTTTTTTTTTTTTTGGTCTCCTTTTGTATCACCCAATGTGCTCCTTGATACTTAGATCGTAGGTGGGAGGCTGAGGGATAAATCTACTGGTTCACACTTAATTTCATTCGTATTTTGAAAATCAGGAAACCAATGAACACTAGTCTTCTAAGGCATTCCTTCATTTGGTTCCATGAAACCTGTGCTGTTTTTATGACCTGTCATGCCCAAGCTGCTTCTCCCTTGGAGGGAGAAGAGCCTCCTCTTTTCGAGGTCACACATGTGGTGCTCATTGTCACTTCGAAGCCAGGTTTGCCAGTCGACAGCAAGCCTCCCTTTCCCTTTCAGCTCTCCATAAGCTATATGTCCTTTCCCACTTGTCCCAGGACTGCGCTCTCTTGTCTGCTCCAACCTACGTCACTGATTTCTTGTTTTCGAATTCCCAGTTTGTGCATGGGCCAGGAATGTTTTCTGAGGCAGGTAACAGATGAGCATGACCAGAGCAGCGCTCCATTCTCTGTGAAATCACACGGTCTCCACTACGGCCTTCTAAGTAAATCCTGTTTCTGTGAGCATCAGAGACAGGATAGAATCCAGGTTAGGGAGGTTATAGTTTCAATCCCTAAATGGATTTGAGTTCCTTTTTTATGTACAGGGTATGATTTGTAATTGTTTCTCTACTTGGACTGAGGACTCATTCTTGACTGAGATTCGTCCTTCCCTCGCATTCCCAGCAGTGTTGAAGACAGAATCAAGGATCAATACTGGTTTATTGATCAATAAGTAAACTATGGGGGCCAGCAGACGGCAGAGTGGATATGTTGCAGACTCCCATATGTTGGACCACGGTTTCAATTCCAGATCCGGTGGCTTGAAACATGCTGGGCACATGTACCTGTGCTCTCAATATCCTAGGAGAAAAATGGAGGAGATGGAATGTGGCATGGCTGTCCCCCGGGGGAGTGATTTCTCATTTTCCCTGTATCTGTCTCTCTCTCTCTGACAGCATACACACCCCATGGCAAAAATCTGTAAATAAATAAATAAAAGTAATATCACCCATTGGGGTACAACAGAAAAAAAGAAAGGAAGAGGGGAAAATAGTGAGAAACTTCAAAAGAACACAGTAGTTTCCAAATATACAAAATATGTAAACTGTGTCCTGGGACCCTAATGCAGATACCATCGCCTCTTGGATCCATGCACAGTGCAGTCAAGTCAATCACATTTCTTGCCCTTTATCACTGACTAGAGCTGTTTTAGCTTCCTGAGGCTGTCCTAACAAATTTTCCCCACTTTCATGGTTAGCACAGCCCGAATGTGTGCTCTTAGAGTTCTGAAGGCTGGAAGGTTGAATCATGGAGTCACAGGGCCATGCGTCCTCTGAGGGCTCCAGACGAGGGTCCTCCCTTTCTTTTGCAGTTTGTGGTGGCTGTTGGCGTTCCTCGGCTTCACAGTCACTGCCTCCCTCATATCATTTTCCTTCCTTGTCTGTGTCTTCTCTTCTTTTGGAAGATACTCCTCATTGGATTTAGGACACATTTGAATAATTCAAGATGATACCCTCTCAGGATCCTTAACTAATTATATCTGCAAAGATCTCTTATTCCTATAAAGTAATATGCATGGGTTCCAGGGATAAGGCCATGGATATATCATTTGGCAGACCACCATTCGGTGTACTAAAACAGCAAAAGTAGATGTGTTAAAAATTTATATATATATAAAAAACTATTTATATAACTATATATATAAAACTATAATGTATAACTATATATATAAAACTATGTATGTGTAACTGAGAAAGGTAACTGAGATTAGCTTGACTGTAGCAGGGTTCTATTCTCTGTGAAATCACATGTTCTCCACTGTATATATAATTATATGTAATATATATATATAAAACAAATTAGGTTGGTATTTTCTGCATCTTTAATTCTGCAATTTTTAAGTAAATAAACATGTCTGGAAATCAGGGGACCAGTAAAATGTAAATAGAAATTCATAAGGATAAATGGGATATTTATTTGTGCAAGTCTACTATTGCATTGTTGGAAAAGTTGTGATGCATTTTGGCAATGAAAAATACATCATGACTTTTCCAACAGCCCAATATTTTTCATTTGCTGAATTAAAAATTGGTTGTAAATATAATGATAAAATCACATATACTCAGTGAAGCAACACAGATACTACACTTGAAGACTACAGATAATTTCAAAGTCTCAGCCAATAGTTTTATAAAATGGGACTAATTGGACCAGAAGATGATATAATGGCTACATCACTGGATTTCCATGTAGTCGACCATGGTTTGAGTCCTGGACCCAGTGGCTAAAAACTCACACCAGTTGCAAGTGCATGCATACCCAGCATCCCGAGAGAATGGAGGAAAAGGGATTGCAGTGTGGCCATCCCCCCCGGGGGGTGATTTCTCGCTTTCTGTCTCTCTGTCTCTCTCTGTCTTTCTGGCGAGTGCACCGCCCTATGGCAAAAACCTCTCAAACAAACAAAAAATGGGACTCACCTTGATTTCAATGGAAACTGAATGTCTTAAGAAATAAATTTTGATTAAAAAATTAAGCAGCAACTATAATAATGTTCATATTACTTTAAACCTATATATGTTAAAAAAAAAATCTGAAGAAGGGTCAAGAACGTGGTGTGGAGGTAAAGGCTGATCACAGTTCAAGACCCAGATATGTCAGCCTGAAAATCACACCAGGTGCATGTGCATGTGTGCCCCAAATCCCAGGAGCAGACTGGAGGAAGGATTGCAGTGTGACTATCCCACTGCGGGAGGATTTCTCACTTTTCCTTTCTCTCTCACTCTCTCTTTCTGTGTGTCTTGTCTCTCTCTGATGAGTGCACATATCCTATAGCACAAAGCTAAAAATTGAAACAAAAACAAAACTCTACAGGGAGAGAAAAAAAAAAAAAAACAGAATAGAAATATTTTAAGCACACTGTAAGGTAACTCCTTTTCACTTTCAGGAAACAAAAGTGGTGTTCACAAATTTATTCTTAAATGCGTTAACATAATTTTATAATTACATGATGTTAAACGTGTTCTCCAACTTTAATGCTGGATTCATTCATTTGTAAAAGCAGTAAAAACACACATAGCTTCAGATTATAAAAACTTAAATGCATTGATATTTTTCCAGTCATCTTAGTTAGAGTGACACAGAATTGCAAAACATAAAATTAAATCTCACCTTAATTCCATTGCAATATAATCATTTATTGGCAGATAAAATCAACTCAACATGGTTTACCTATTTAAGAATAGAAAATAAATATTTACTGTGGTAGATGAGAAAATGCTTTTTCCAAATTCATTTTAGCCGTTTGGGAGACAAGTTTAATCTTCCTATAATGAATACATGAACTTTTAAACTATTGCTAATTTTTTTTTTTTTTTTTTTTTTCACTTTGAAAATCTCCTTTAAAAAGGATGGCACTAACGGGTGAATTCAAATTTGCTTGGACACAAGTTTAAGATCTTTCCAAATTCAAGTAACGAGAGCCAACTGTCTCAGTGTGATGTGGAAATGACCCCTGGGAAATCATCATGTTGAGTAACTTGAGGGATAGAGCAGAAAATACCAGTAGATTGCTGTGAAAAATGTGTCAAGAAAACATTTTAACAGAATTTCTTCCACTTTATCTACCAGGGAACTGGTTGCTCAATAAATACGTGTATTTCTATTGCTAAATGTTACGGCACTGCCAACTTCTCTGACCTGTGATTGATAGAAGTTGAGAATAGCTTTACTTTTGACCATCTGTCATTAAAGAGTCAATTCCTCAAGTGGACACAGCTTCCTTATATGGTTTTAAATGTTATGGCTTGTATGCATTTCATTTCATGTGATCTTGTAATAGATACAGAATTTGTTTTTGTTTGTTTGTTTACTTTTAAGTTTATTTATTCCATGAGTGAGAAAGACAGTGGCAGAGAGACAGTATCTCCAACAGGGTCTTGCAGCCCCAGCCTCAGCCAGCCATGATCATGGGCATACACATACATGCTCAGGGAGGTTTCCAGACACTAACCAGTGACCTTCCCACATGGGTCAGCCCTGCATAGCATTGAGTTTAACTGTTGTACCACTGTCTGGCCTCCATTCTTTTAAAATGACACATCTGAGTTTATTGGTTTTCTTGCTTTTTGGATTATTGTCCATTCTTATTCTTGTTGGTGTTTTGAATGTTTCTACTTTATCATATGTGTTTTGGAGCTGTCTAAAACCTTCCTGAAAAAGTAGGAAACATGTAGGTACAAATGAATATACAAAACTGTAGAAAGCTGCGGTTTTAACTATCAAGGTGGCTTTTAGGACACACTGTATTCAACAATTATAGAAAAGTAAGGTATCTTTCTTAAGTCATGCAGACATTTTTTGGTAATTGCCTGTGGGCCAGTTAACTTATACTTACAAATGAGCATAGTAGGAAAAAAAAAGATTTAAGAACTTTTTTGAGGTCACTAATGTGTTACCTCAAGGAGAAACAGAAGACTTTTTGAAGAATACTGATGTCACATCGTAAGAGGCCTGCTGAATTTTTGAGTTAATTGGAACTCAAGCAGATGAGGGAAGGGCAGATTGTATGTAGACCCAGAGATGGAAAAATAATTGGATAATGGTAAAACTGAGAATTTGAAAAGATACATGAAACTTTTAAAATAAAATTTATGAAAAGGGAAGAATTTTTAATCAAATCAAGAATAGCCTGTGCATCAAAGACATGGAACTTGGTTTTACAAATAAGTTAATTATGTTGAGTGGAAAATTTTAGTTTTACTTTTTCTTATATTTTGATGAAAATAAATAATTTTTGTACCAAATAAAATCATAGTAAATAATGTTCAAAATATAATTTTAAAGGGTATGTAGTCTATGTCATTAATTTCAAGGGATATACATTGAACATTATTTCCTGAAGCATGTGAAAATGAACTTGACTAACAGGGCTATAGCTGTATGTGTCTGTGTGTGCATGTAATTTTGCTTAGAAAACCATGAATAATTTTCTAATAAAGTATTTTTAAATAATTTTCATAATGTTAATCATTATGTTTATTCACAAAGTGACTAAAAAAATGCTGAAAACATTCTTCACTAAGGGAGAGTTGTGTTTGAAGTCTTGCTTTCACTGGCTTTTTTAGAGTACTAATAATGTAAGTACCTGGGTGGGTGGTGGCACAGTGGAATGGCGACACTCTACAATACTGACCAACATGGGAAAGTTCTAGGTTCGCACGCAGCCTCCCTGAACACGCATGCCCATGATCTGGGAATAGCTGGAGCTAGGAGTGGATTATGGTATCAGGATGCTCTTGGAGGGTGCCTGATTCTCTTTTTCTCTGTTTCTCTTGTTCATAGAAAAATAGAAATAAAAACTTTCTAAGAAGGGGAGAGAGTGGTGGCACAAGAGTAAAACAGCTAGGGAGGCTGAATTACATGGGAAGAAAGGTTCGGAGCTTGCGTCTAGAGGCCTTCCTGAGTTCACTGGGCACATGTACACATGATCTGGGCTCGCTAAGGCCGAGGGTGGATTGAATGTTGGGATGTTCTCTCTCTCTTTCTCTCATTTTTCTCTGTCTTTCTTGTCATGGCAAAAAGAAAGAAAGAAATTCAGAGAAAACACGCAGTGTAAGTACTAAGCAACAAAAATGGAAACCCTTATCAAACAAACACGTAAATCAATGCTGTTTTCTGATGATGGAGTGAGTAGTCCCCAGAATTCTTGACTGTTTCCAGACTGTGACAAAAGCACATAGCATTCTAAAAACTAGTTAAAAAAAAAAAAAAAAAAAAAAAGATGGGACCAGCAGTTATAATGGCTATGTCGCTGGACTCCCACATAGTCGACCGTGGTTCAAGTCCCGGACTCTATGACTTAAACTCACGCCGGGCGCATGTGCGTGAGTGCCCAAGATCCCAAGAGGAGAATGGAGGAGAAGGGATTGCGGTGTGGCCATCCCCCCGGGGGGTGATTTCTCACTTTCTATCTCTCTGGCTCTCCTTGTCTTTCTGGTGAGTGCACGCGCCCTATAGCAAAAACCTCTCCAAAAAAAAAAAAAAAAAAAGAAAAAAGGAATGTTTCCTCAGTGTGCAACTTTCTTAAATTTTTGCTTCTTTTCTGAGCTAGTTAATGTGAAAGTGTAAGTATTTTCTTTTGAGCTATGTTAAAGGAGTAGTACTTTTTCCTTAGAGGAAATGTTGACATTTTGGAAAAGCAGGCTAGAAATGAGATGAGCCCTTGACCTAAAGTTCTTATCTGCCACTTGTGAGAGTATAATGCTTCCGTTATGTTATAGATTTTATAATAGTCACTCACCTATGTGACCTCTCAATTAAATTATTGGACTGCATTCTAATTCAGGATTTCCCTGAAGATCACTTTGAATATTCATCCAACTCAGAGGTTCCCATGCATCTCATTAAGCATATGACCCTCCAGGAGCATGTGCTATGAGCACACCCAAATCAGCACTGAGATTCAAAACCCTTTGGAGAGTAATTTGTGGAATTAATTTACCTATATGATTTAGTCCTGTTAAGGGGTTCATTCAGCATCTGTTGGGTCATCTTTGATAGAGACTTTTTATCTAAAGAAATAAAAAATATTCCTAGAGGGAGTATTTACTTGATTCCCTAGATTTTAATTGAGGCAAACATGAAGTGTAATGCTCATAAAACATCCCATCTTCAAGATGCGTTCTGCCTAATATTCTGCAGAATATTAATATATTAAAAGCTGAGTGCTTTTTAGCTTTTGCCTCTTGCAAGTTAACCATTTAGAAGCAAACTGCAGTCGTTTGAAGATGACAACTCCAGTTCATTTTCTCTGCTGCATTCAATAGAAACAGTACTCCCGTACTTCTCAACATTTTTCCCCCGTGGCCTCAGTGGTCCTGTGTTCTGTCACTAGGCTGTAAAATGTCTGTTCCTGTGCAGTGTCACTTTTCTTATTGCTGCTCCTTGAATATACAATAGCCCTTCTGGTCTCTATCCCTCTTCTTTGTAATGTCCCCCAAGCTTCTATCACTTTCTTTATGAGTAGTACCCTCAAATATGGGTAGTTGCACCTCATAGTGCACCACTTACTCCATCAGAGAAATGTAAAATGATAATCATTACTCAAAGTCTGTGTAAAAGACCTCGAAGAATGACCAGTTGTAATGTATGTGAGATTATTAAACATGTGCAATGTATTTAGACAGCATTACATTGTAATACCATATATTGCATTGACAATTTATTTTTGTCTCTTTTAAAATGAGTTTCCATTCTATTAGAATAAATATGAACCTAATAACTTTAGTTTTGTTAAGAAAGTTTAATAATTTAGATGTGACATGTAAAAATATACAACACCTGTTAGGCCAATCTAGTAGCCTAGTGTTGAGGAAGCCAGATCTCACATGGCCAACTGCATGGTTTGAATCCTGGTATCAGCAGCTTGAAAAACACTCTATGTGCATATTCTCGCATGCCAGAAATCCTGGCAGAATGAAGCGGTGGAAGAGAGTGGATTGCAGTGTGCTTTTTCCCTCTGTCTCTCTCCTTATGTCTCTCTCTCTCTGGTGATTTTTTAAAATATACATATACACATATATACATATATATTTCAACAAATTTTCTAAAATATATACCTGTATGTGTGTGTGTATATATGTATATATATACATATATATATTCCTACTTACAAATTTGAAATAATATCAAATCTTATCAATTACAAAATGTAACAAATACAAACGATATAGTAATTATTTTTTGTGTATGTTAAGATTGCACTGAAGCTTATGGTGTTATTTTTTAATTAATTAATTAATTAATTAATTTTTTTGAAGAGGTTTTTGCTACAGAGTGTTGTGTGCTCGCCAGAAAGACAGAGAGAGACAGAGAGCTAGAAAGCGAGAAATCACCTCCCAGCCGGGATGGCCACACCATAGTCCCTTCTCCTCCATTCTCCTCTCGGGATCTTGGGCACGCACACACACGTGCCTGGCGTGAGTTTAAGCCATTGGGTCTGGGACTCAAACCGCGGTTGGCTACATGAGAGTTCAGCGACATAGCCATTACGCTAACTGCTGTTCCCTCTTGTTTTAATTTTTGAGAAACCTATTATTCATTCTTTATCAAGAGCCTTTAGTGAGCTTTCAAAACAAACAATAATACTGTGATTTTTTTTTTTTTTTGAGAAGTTTTTGCTATAGGGTGTGTGCACTTGCAGGAAGACAAAGAGAGACAGAGAGACAGAAAGTGATAAATCAGCCCCCCCAGGGGGGATGGCCACGTCGCAATCCCTTCTCCTCCATTCTCCTCTCGGGATCTTGGGCACGCACACACATGTGCCCGGTATGAGTTCAAGCCACTGGGTCCAGGACTTGAACCGCGGTCGACTACATGGGAGTCCAGTGACATAGCCATTACTTCAACTCCTGGTCCCACTTATGGTGTTATTTTAAAACTGGAAAAACATCATGGTATATTGACTTTAGATACTCATATACATTAATTATTTTTACGCTCAGTTTAGTTTCCTGAAACAAAGATGCTTTGTTGCTTACCTGGACTTACATCTTCACTTATAGTCATGATTAATCCCTGAGGACATTCAAGCTCTTTGGAGAGATGAGTTAATACTCTGCTTTTTTTCAGCATGTTTTTACAGAGGCATCTTAAAATGTGCATGTAAATAATACAATATTCATTATTCATATTCTAAATAAATTCATGGAGAAACTAAATCCCTGAATGTAAGCCTGATTGTAATCACCTGGGTTTCCCTTTCAGTGGACTTGGATCAATACACTATTAGAAATGTTTAAAAAACCCAAATCTACAGGAAGGGCTTCAGTTCCTTAGTTCTTAGACTCTACTTGCTTTAGCTATTCTGTTTTCCCACCAGACCTGTTCACTTTGCAGTAGGTTACAGGATAAAATTCCAGGGCTCCTGCTTTCCTCCGCGCGTCGTTGCTAACAGAGCTCTGGGCTGGACTCGGAGGAGGTGATGCGGGAAGCCTGCGTTTCCTTTCACTGCCTATCACTAAAGGTCCTTTCATCACACTTGCACAAAAGCTTCTTGTTGCAAAGATATTACTGGAGATCGGAAGCTCCCTGGAAAAAATAAAAACAGCACAGCAGATAAAAAATAAACCTGGTGCTTAATATGACTTTTCCTCAAATCCAGGAAGAAGGAAACAGAAAATTAACCCTTCACATTACTTTCTCTTCATTAGGATGCCGCAACTATGCCTTGTCCCTCTGTCTCTGTAGGGGGCAAAGCAAGGGTGTATCGTGTTTTTCTTTCTTGGAGATCTGCTTGTCCAGCTCTCCCATTGTAAACCTTCGGCATGTAGGTAGCAGTCCAGGCCTGCCTGAACGCACGAGGTGAAGTTCTCTAACCCTTACCAAGATGCTTTTCCTTTTTATTGTTGCCATGCTATTGTTTCTTTAAAATGTCCTCCCTCACTGCACTGAGTCAATAAATCTTATTTTTTTCAGACTTTAAACAAATAAGAAAGAGAGAGAGAAAGTTATTACCAAGTATTTCCAGGCAAAAAACAAAACCCATAAAACCACCTACCCAGGAGGTGCTCACTTTGGGCCAGATCACTTTCTGAGGTCAGTCCTTTTCCCCTTCTCTGATAATTAAACTTTCAAGATATAGTAGTTAGTCAAGGAGAGGACGAGTGTTCTTCTGGCTGTACGTCACTGGAAGAGGAAAGCAGGACAAAGGAAGGGGAAATTGGGGTGCAGTCACTGTTTAAAGGTTTTACACACTCCTAGCATAGGCCCTTCTGATAGAGATAAAGCTGGAATTTGACTCTAACTTTCTCCCTTGAGGGATTGTAGTGTTTTTATAATATAAAGGCTCCTAACAAATGGATGATTTTATCACCTACCCACCAAAACAGACTCCTTCAGAAGAGAAATCAACGTTGCAAGCTGTCTTTCCACAGACGTCTGAGAATTTCATCAGGCAAGATGCTGCTGGGAATTAATCAATCTGAAAATCTTATAACCAGGCACTGTCATCCCATTTTAGAAATCTTAGCATCTTTGACGACACTAAACTGGAAGCCTTTCTGGCTAATGAACTTCTAACCAGTCTATGTTGTAGTCCTCTTGCTCTGATCAGATCCAAATTTCTGCTGCTTGCCTCTTTCCTGACTTTTGAGAGCCCCATTCCATGGCACACAAATTCCATGTCACACTTGGCATCTTTCTCAAGTTTCCCTTGTATTAACAGAGTGCTTTCAAAAGTATGGTGCCCATTGCTGGCTGTCAGTGGATGACTTTTAGATGGTGAACCAAAAAGGCATTAATAACCTTGATGATACAGTGAGAATTTCACTTTCTTGCTAATTCTTCACTCCTTTTTATCATATCAAGAAGAATAGCCTAGGGACCAGCAAGTGATGTGGTGGTTAAGGCACTGGACTCACACATGGATGACCACAGTACAAGTCCCGGACCTGTGGTTTGAAATTCACACTGGGTGTGTGTGCATGCCCAAAATCCCAGGAGAAGAATGAAAAAGAAGGGACTGTGGCATGGCCATCCCTTCTCTCCAGAGAGTGATTTCTCATCTCCTTCTCAATGTTTCTCTGTCTCTCCAGTGACCACACGGACCCTGTAGCAAAAACATGAAAGAAAAAAACAAATGAATACCTCAGTATGTTGTTAATCTTTCACATTTTTCTGTTTTATAAATGCTTATCGAAAGTATATGCATATATTATGTGACTTCACTACAACACTACACTATTTTTTTTCAACTCTAGATCTCATTTAGTTGTTTTTTTTTTTTTTTAAAGTTTCTTTTTTTCTTCTACGAGAGAGAAAGACAAAGAAGGGGGGCACTCCCCATTCTTCACCCTACAGTCCACCTTCCAGCCTCATCCAGCCCAGATAATGGGCATATACAGGCTTGGTGTGCTCGTAGAGACCTTGGGACATGAACCTGGGACCTTCTTATGTGGCCTCCAGCATCACATAGCATTGTGTCTGCACTGTGCTACCACAACTGACCTCATTTAGCTTCTTAAGATGTACCTGTTCTTTGATCTTAGACTTCCAAACTCTATATCTTCCTTTTTCTTTCAACTCATTAAAGGCTAATCTCCCCTCTCTTACTACCTGATATTACAAGGTCTATTGTCAAAACTTCTCTCTTACACATATGTTCAATTTATTTGTCTCACACCACATGCAACTGAAAAACTTCTAAATTTGTTTTAATTGTATCATCAGCTTTTCTATTAAGCACAGCAGAAGAAATGTCATACCATGTAGAGATTGGTACCATTAGAATTTTCTAGTCTTCAACACCAGCTAAACATCAGTGCTATCTACAGATCCTCTGAGTGCCACTCAGATGACCCTCAGTTGTTTTTAAAATGTCTCTACTTCTTTTCCTATCATACTATCTCCCACTATCCTTTCTACAGTTGAGACAGACATCCACATTCTAAAGGAAATAGAAACTATCTCCAATGACTCCATTAAGTTCTTAACCCTACACATCTCGTTATATGTATCCGATCAGATATTTTCTGTTTAAAACTCTTAAATTCAGTTTCCCATGACCTTTGGGGTATAGTTTAAATCCTTAATCAGCCTCGTCATTAATCAGACTCTGCTAATCCCTCTGGCTTCCCCTCCTTACGGCTTCCTTTCTTGCATACCATGTTGTAGCTATATTGTATTTGTTTCAGTCCTACAAATTACTTAACTTGGATTCTTCACAGATGACATAGCCCTCTTCTATCTGGAAGGCTCTCACCCAACTTAATTAGCATCCAACTTCAGTTTATCCTGAAGGTCTCAGCTTTAGATGTTAATTATTCTAGAATGTTATTCCCAATATCAAATTAGGCATTCCTCCTATGTTCTCCCAGAATTCTCTTTACTTATTATGCATTAGCATTTGTTTTATTATGTTGAACTTGCCTATTTATTTGTTTGTAATCTCCACTGGCATATAAGAGTCTAGGGGCCATTCACTGTGTTTGATATTGCTCACTGTACCTAGTGCCTGGCACACAGCAGATGCTTAATGAGTTCCTGATGAATGTGGTTATAAGATCAAATCGTCCATAAGAATAAACTAGACCTGTTGCTCATGAGATACAAAACTATTCTTAGTTTCAAGCTTAGAGATACTGTTCCTTGGGTCCTGTATACCATAATTCCTTATAGTAAATAAAATAGGATTTTTTTTTATCTAAAATAATTTCTTTTGTAAGTCCATAGGGTGGCATCAGTCACTATGTAATCCATCCTATAAAGGTATTTTCGATTTGTCCAAGTGATCGCGTGTACAAAGATAACTGCTGCTGTAGCAGAGTGTGGAGCTAAATGTAGCTCCTGATCAATATTAAATTTAAGATTCCATTTCTTGATGTATACTTAGAAAACTTAGTCACTTAAATACAGAGACATATTCAGTCAACGAAGGTAGATTAAATACATCATTGTCAAACACTTGAGATTTATCAGTGAACACAACAAAGTTCTGTGTCCTCATGGAGCTTACACTCTAGCTGAGGGAGACAGACAATAAAAAACGACCCCCAAAACATGATAAAGAAATTTCATGTTATGTTAGAAAGTGGTAAACACTGTAAAGAAAATAAGATCATAATTAGGGTGAAATAGGAATACGAGGGTTAAGGTACGGTGTGCAATTTTAAGTAGAATGTGTCAGGACAACCATTGTTGAAATTATTTTGATCATTGTTACCGGGTTGTCAGAAAAGTCATGATGTATTTTTTTTTCTATATTTTTCTGTGCAAAAATGTGTCATGACTTTGACTTTCCCAACAACCCAAGAAATAGAGGTGAAAAATTTAGCAGAAGAGCTTTTTAGGTAGCAGCATAGAGAGTGCAATATTCCTGAAGTCAAAACCTGAATGGCTGGCCAACATAGTGACAAGTACCCAGGGACCCAAATTATTTTATTTTTTGGCTGTGTAATAGCAACAGATCATTTATTGCGGATATTTATCTGTGCTTTTTGGATTTATGGCCTTGCTGGTAAGGTAGAGTGATAGCATTTCCTAATGAGTTGGAATCAAGAGGAACACACACACACACACACACACACACACACAACACACACATATATATATATATATATATATATACACACACACACACACTCTCTTCTTCTGCCAAGGAGCAGCATAGGCAGAGAAAGGAATACCATCCCGTTATGAAAACTTAGAAGTCTGACAAGCATAGGGGTCTGAATCATAGACTGTACTCTTTAGCCCAGAGGTAGACCCAGGTAACTCCTGTGGGCAGAGAAAAATTTCTCCTCAAGAATTCATGGGGCCAGAAGATGGCATAATGGTTATGTCACTGTACTCCCACATAGTTGACCGTGGTTCAAGTCCCAGGCCCAGCAGCTTAAAACTTAGACCAGGTGTGTGTGTGCACGTGTGCGCAATATCCCAAGAGAAGAATGGAAGAGAAGTGATTGCAGCGTGGCCATCCTCTTGGGGGGTGATTTCTCACTTTTTGTTTCTCTGGGCACATGCTCTATTGCAAAAAATTTCTCTCTCTAAAAAAAACAAGAAAGATTTCTCAGAGATCAGAGAATTTAGAGCCCTCAAGTTCCCTGCAATAAATCATGCTTAAGGGGGTTGGCAGATGGCGTGGTAGTTAAGATGCTGGACTCCCACATGGTGGACCACAGTTTGAGTCCCGAACCTGGCAACTTGCTTTCTCATTCCGCTTGCCCTCTCTGTCTCTCCATAGTCAAATAAAACCCAAAAATTAATAATAATTATAAATAATATTAAATAAAATAATTATTTAAAAAACACACTTGGAAGTGTTTTATTCAGAAAAAATATTAAAACTAGTAGAGTAGAATGCCTACTACAATGATGGGGGTAAACCCTAGCCCACATGCAGGAGATATTTAATCTTGAATAATATGGTTATCTCTGAAAGCCTAAATTACAGTTTTAGCTGCTTGCCCATCTGTAGTTATTATTCAGCACGTCTTACCATAGTGTCTTCTGTAACCATGCAAGGACATTGTTTAGCTGCTTCTTTGGAAATTACCGTGTCTAGACATTTAAAACTGATTTTTGTGCAACTAAATAAACAACCATATTCTTACTTCATTTTTTGTAACCTACTTAAATTAGACTCATGGATATTTTGAAAGGCTTTTTGCAGGAAAAATTATACTGCAAGTTGTACTATACTGGTCAGGTTGAAGATATACAGGCTGCCTCGTGTAAATTTTGGTTACTTGAAAAATCTTTAACACTTGATGCACTGACCTTAAATGATAGTTCGACCTACCATATTTAAATAGCATGTTAGTAATAACTTCTCTCATAAATTATTTAACATATTCATTTGTTGACTTAACGGCCTCTCTATATTATTTTTCTGTAACACTTTATTTTTGTAGCATAGAATTGTATTAGAAGTAGGCAAGGATAATGGACAGTCATAGATGAGGACATTTTGTACTGATGGTGTGAACCTCAGCTTTTTTGCCCAAGCAGATGGTGACATCCTGATCATTTTAATCAGCATATTTTACTTGGATCATGAAAACACTATACATATTAAATCACAGTGCAGCCCATGCTGGATTATTGCCACTTGTTTTAATGACTCTATGACCATATTCTGTGTAGTATTAAATACCATGTCAGAGTCTAAAGACAGTGATATTAAAGTGTAATATTTAATGTTTTATCATTTTGATCAAACTTAGAAGGACTTAAGTATCTAATAACTTTTGTGAAGGAAAGCTTGCTTTTTATGAACTATAGTCAATCTTTAACAATATCCACCACAAAATTGTCAGCAGAATAATTTCTTTTATGGAGAATATAGTGATTACATAGCTCCATTTAAAAATTTCCCATCTATATGCATGTGATTAATGTAACATGGAATTTACAAATTTAAATGTATAATGCTGGAAAAGTAGAAATAAAGATTTTTATAGTAATGCAAATCTGTGCTGCCTACATTTAATACTTTCATGAATTAGAAAGTGAATTGTGTTTAATAGCTCAACATTTTTAATTAGTTTTGCAATGATAATAAATTGTTATACACATTTTTAAGTGGATTTCTAGACTTCTCAAATATTTAACTGACTACTATATTTTCATGTCTTTGAGGAATCATGCAGACAAGTAATTTACATAAACTGTGATATTATTTCTTAATGGCTTTCTCCCACACACACATTGCCTTTCCCCGTGGGGGAAACTTTGTAGGTGTTTTCTTATCCTAATGGTAAAGCAGTTTAAACTGGGTTCTCTAGGTAGAATGATTTTGAAAATCAATTTTAGGTGTATAGTCAAAAACAGCAAAACAAACAAACAAAAACACTAAGAGTCATAAAATGAGAGTATAACAATAAGAGCAGTACCAGAAAGAGATCATGAGAAACAAAAACAGCCAAAAGATTTAAAGTGAATCTAAATCTAAAATGTGGATAATTATTCAATGTGTTCATCTAGCTTTCTTTCATTTGGGCTAAATATTCCATTTTGTTCTCCCTGTTATGACTTTTTTTTTTTTTCCTATTAGCCAAATAAGCCTTCTTTTTTAGATGTTTGCTATAGTGTGCATGTTCTCATTAGAGAGACAGAGACAGAGTGAAAGTGAGAAATCACCCAGGAGGGTTGGCGACACCACAGTCACTTCTCCATTCTCCTCTTGGTCTCCTTGGCATGTATGCACATGTACCCAGTGTGTTTTTCAAGCCATCTGGTCCAGGACTCAAACCATGGAGTTGGCCGTGTGGGATGCAGTGCCTTAACCACCATGCCACCTACCAGCCACAAATAAGCCTTCTTTGGAAGCAACAGGTATTTCTCCAACTTGGCTTTTCTTTTATTTACGTGAAAGTGATTCTCTAGATAAGCAAAAGGATCATGCAGACTCCTTTTGGTATAAATAATGTTACTTTGAACACTTTCTTAATGGAAATTGCCAATATATTCAGTCCATGAGGTGTGAACATTTTTCATCCAGCAAGTATTTTTTATGTGCTGGAAGGCATGTAAAACAGAGTGGGTTACAAAAGAAATATCAAACAGAAATCCCACATTTTTAGATGCTTAACATCTATTCTGAATAACAAGATATGTACAGTGACTCCACATTGCTGCAAGGTTTTTCCCTATTTCTCTGGCTTCTGTCTTCTCTGACAATTGCTATTTCTACCTGGCCACTAAATGATGACATTCTTAGGGTCTTTGGTCCTGAATTCTCTGTTCTTTTCTCTGTGATATCTCTGAACTTTCATAGGTGGCTGACTATATTCATATCCATTCATTATCATGGGGAGTGGTATGCTTCAACTCCATCTCCTCCATCCTCCTTTTGTGATTTTGGGCATGTGTGCACATGCACCTGATGTGATCTCAAGCAACTGGGGCCGGGACTCAAGCAATGTTTGTCCATGTGTGAATTCAGTGCCTTAACCACCACGCCACCTGCTGGCCCCCAAATGCCAACATTTATATTTCTAGGCAACACTGCCTTTTGCCTTTTTGACATCTGCTCTTGAATAACATATCTGTAAACCTTGTACATAATCTTCCCTTCCAATATAGACCCTTTTCTAGTACTGCTGTCTCAGTAAATGGCACCAATATTCATACAGCAGGTCATGAAATCTAAAAACAAAGTGGTCATTCCCGACTCTTCTCTCTCAAACCTGTCTGCTTCTCTCCATGTCTGTCAGCCCACCATTCTAACCAGAATTTCTTTCACATTGCACCTTGACTAGTATGAAAACTTCACTACTACCTTCATCTATGCTGCCTTTTTTCCAAGTGTTCTCTATACTGCATGCATGATCACCTTTGACATTGAAATTCAGTCTTCTTAGCCTATTATTTTAATGTGTCAATATATCCATAAAGCCTTTTTGTTTTGTTTTGTTTTTTATTTTGCTGAAGGGCACATGTGCTTGATGGAGAGAGAGAATGAGAGAAGGAAAGTTAAAAAGACCCCCTGTAGGGGATGATAATGCTACAGACTCCTCCCTTCTCCTCCTCAGATTTTGGGCCTGCACACATATGTATTGCCATGTTTTCCAACCATTGGTCTGGGACTTGAACTGTTCAGTTAACCATGTGAGATTCAGTTACCTTAACCACACACCATGGGGTGGCCCAAGTCATTTACTTACTTATTTATTTTAATACATGGCTTTTGAGGGCCTGTTTGGCCACTGTTTATTTCTCTTTTGTTATCATGTCCACTTCAACTATGTAGGTCTTCTTTTTTATTTCTCCCAGATTTTTGTCATAGGGCATATGAGCTCACTGGAGAGAGACAGAGAGATACAGGGAAAGAAAAAGTGAGAAATCACCTCCGGGGGGATGGCCACACCACAATCCCTTCTCCTCCGTTCTCCTCCTGGAATTGAGGCATGCAAGGACACCTGTAATAATTAAGCTGCCAGGTCTAGGACTTGAATCATAGACAGCAATTAGAAGTCCAGCACCTTAACCACCATGCCATCTGCTGGCTGCTTTGTTGGCCTTCTTACAGGCCCTTTTTCTGTCCTTGTCCTCCTTCCACAGATCTATACATGAAATACTTGTCTCCTCTTTCCTTGGCTCTTGGTTTTCAGTGCATCAGGGAACCTCCTATGTATAGGGGTCTCGGAGCACAGTATACCTTCCTTTTTGAGTCCTTGAATAATTACATTTCTTTACGTGATTATTTGAGTAGTGTCCATTCTTCCATTTGACTGAAGTTACATGAGACCAGAAAGAGCATCTGTTTTGCTCATCTTTATAACCCTAGCACTTCAGTAGTAATTTGTCTGTTACACAATAGAAGCTCTAAAGATGAACTGAATTAATTATATGAATGAAAGAACAAATGAACCAATGAATGAGAAAATATGCAACAGAACTTAATATGAAATTTGTTGAAGGGAATCAAAAATAAATGATAAGAAAGAGTTCATAGAAGATATGAAACTTGGGGTAATCTTAGAAGGCAAGTGAGACTGAATGAGAGATGAAGAAAAGTGATTTGGTCTAGGGAACCACTTGGACAGAATGCTAAGAATACAAGTGATCTTTGGTTTAGAACGTTAACTGAACTAGATGAAGCCTTTTGGTTCATTCATTTATATAGTGAAGGTAACATTGAGGATACAAATTTAGTCCAAGTCTATGGATTTTGGAATACCAGGCAGTAGGAGTCAATAGCAGCTTTGGATTAGTTGCATGTGCTGGATAGCTGTGGGTGAGTGTTAGAGACCAGTGAGGGGACTGCTTTATTGAATGCATTGTTAAATAGCCACTTGGGGGATAAATGTCTTATAATATTGCAATTATTAAGTATTTATGAGTAAAAGGATTTATCAGAACAGAATTTTTCAAATGACCTTTAAAAAACAGCACAAAATGTATTTTAACTCATCATCGAGTAGTTGGTATTATTTTGGAGCATTATTTGCATAAGCTTGTTCTTAATGGCTGTAACTGTATGTGCTCTTAATTCAGGTTAAGATAAAGCTCCTCACTTTTTTTTTTAGTTTTAAAATTTCTGTTTAGTGCTTATAGACTTCAACATGCACGTAATGAGACAGTGGAGATTGGATGGTATTTACCAGCTGCTTCATGCCACATCCATACGCTTCTATTTGACGTGCATTGGATTCAATATGATCAAAAGTAAAAGTGGAAACCGAGCTAATTGTCCCTGGTTTGCATCTATGTCACTGTTCTTTTATTTTTTTAAATCTCGGTGTGTGTTGGTGACCTTTACTGTGTTTGGGCAAGCACCCCCTGAGCTTTCATCCAGTGAGTAAGAAAGAGCTATTGTGTACTCTGCGTGGCATGGTCAGTCCTTAATGCTCACTTAACAAAATTCTACACGGCCAAATTGTCACAGTGGGTGAAGGAACAGATGGCCAGCTGGCCAGCATCCATGCCTGCTTTGTTTTATGCCTTCTCAAGTCTGCCACAAACAAGCCACATGTGAGACCTGAGGAGGCCGTCCGAACAGTGACTCCCTCCCGTGTCTGCTGTGCTCCCAGCGTCCTCAGATGTGAGGTTTGGTAGGTGCCGTTCCCACCCGAGTGCTGCTGGAACATCTCTTTCGGGGATTTTTCAGCCTCCCAGTTAAGATGGCAGTCACAGAGGACAGATTCCAGAAGTAAAAATAGAAACCCTTCCCTGCACCTCCTGTCATGCCTTTAAGATCAAAATCTCTGTGCTAGATTTCAAGAGAGAAAGCTGTAGTTTTGTGGAAATAGTGCTGCTCTTTGTAACATCCATTTGCTTATAACATAATATAAGGATTATTCTTAATTTGATTATTTACATACTGCTACAGCATTCAACAACAGCAAAACCCATTAGGCTCGGCCCCAGGCTAAAAATAAGGCCATTGAAGCCTGATGGTGCAAATGAACAAGGGCTACAGATGAAAATGCACCTAATCTCTTTTTTTTTTTTGAGAGAGAGATTTTCACTATAGGGCGCCTGCGCTCACCAGACAGACAGAGAGAGACATAGAGACAGAAAGCAAGAAATCACCCCCCAGGGGGGATGGTCACGCCGCAATCCCTTCTCCTCCATTCTCCTCTCGGGATCTTGGGCATGCATGCACAAACGCCCGGCGTGAGTTTTAAGCCACAGGGTCCGGGATGCGAACCGCGGTCGACTATGTGGGAGTCCAGCGAGATAGCCATTACGCTAACTGCTGGTTCCCGAAAATGCACCTAATCTCTGAGCCTCAGGTTTTGGATATTGTTTATGAGAGTAGGTTGGGTTATAGGCTGAAATTCCTAAAATTAATAACAATTTTTAGTCAATCGATGCACATTTATGAAGTAATACTAAAGTATCTAACACTTTACTAGGGACTATGGAGGTACTAAAGTGTAAGGAGTTAGGGGTCCTTATAAACAGTAGTTTATGGAAGAGTCAGGGAGACAGAAAAAGACCTGTGGAATAATTAGAGAACGAAGCAGTGTGCAGTGAGATGCTAAACGTGCGGTAGAGGCAGCAAGCTTAGTAAGAACCTAAAAAAGGCGAAGACCTGTCAGAGAAAGTCTGATGAGAAACATGGAGTTTTTATAGTCACTTGGAGGTACTCGTGAAATAGTGAGACTGCTTGATTCACCTGGAACCTGGGCTCAGAGAGTTGCTCGTAATAATTTGCACAGTGGGCCCAGCAGATGCAGATGGTGTAATGGTTACATCAGTGGACTCCCATGTAGTCGACTGCAGTTCGAGTCCTGAACCTGGTGGCTTAAAACTCAACCTGGGCTTGTAGGCATGTGTGCCCAAGATCCTGAGAGGAGAATGGAGGAGAGATTGTGGCATGGTCATACCCCCTGCAGGGGGAGTTCTTGCTTTCTGTCTCTCTGTCTCTCTGGTGAGCACACACTCCCTATAGCAAAAGTCTCTCTAAAAAAATAAAAATAATCGGGACCAGCAGTTAGCGTAATGGCTATGTCGCTGGACTCCCACGTAGTCGACCGCGGTTCGCGTCCCGGACCCGGCGGCTTAAACTCACGCCGGGCGCGTGTGCGTGCGTGCCCAAGATCCCGAGAGGAGAATGGAGGAGAAGGGATTGCGGCGTGGCCATCCCCCCTGGGGGGTGATTTCCTGCTTTCTATCTCTCTGTCTCTCTCTGTCTGTCTGGCGAGCGCACGCGCCCTATAGCAAAAACCTCTCCAAAAAAAAAAAAAAAAAAAAAAAAAAAAAAAATTCATATAGATAACACTGGTGTCTGCTCTCTCTGCCCTGCGCCCTGTGCTGTTGACATGTAGAAGAAACAATCCATGGTGGTGAAGGACAAACCTGAGTGTTCTCTTACCCACATCCCACCACCTGTTGTGCATTCTGGAGCTCCATTGCATTTTGCAAAAATGACGTTTTGCAAGTTCTTTCAGAGGCCCTTCTAAAAGAAAGTGATCTGCCATTTTGTTCAACTATTGCTCCCTGATTAAAGAGGACTTTTTAAGGAGCTTCCTTGGATTGATCAAAACTATGAATGCCTGTTTTATCTTTTAGCTTGGATTGCCTTTATGTTTTCTGATGCTTTCACAGGAATTTTTCCCATGGATATCATTACTCTTATTTTAAAAGCCATCAGAGAAAATAATAATGTTGATTATCATAATGGCCCATGTTTTTCCCATCCACATTGCTCTTACATTTTAGAAGTGTTGATCCCACTGGCTGAAGACTTCAAAGTGTGATGGACCTTATGTTACTGAATCCCACAATAACTTAATTTGGATTGGCGTTCATCAGTTCACAAAAGGCTTTTACGTACTAGTTTTACCACACATGTGTATTAAGTCAGGTTGAGTTTTCTTAATATTTGAAAGAAAACCGAGAGGCAACGTTGTTTTTATCTTCTGTTCACTATTTGTTGCACTGGAAACAACCGCATTTCACAATCCATAGATATTATTGGTTAACTCGAAGATACGCAAAAATAGGTAGCATATTTTGGAGGATAAAAATAATGTATATGCAGTGTGACTACAGAGTAATGATATAGAATTCCGTTTGGATGATAAAACATTCTGAGCTGAGAGTTTTCATTATGCAAGTGGTGGTTTTGAAGACTCGCTTTGGCAGCAGAGTTAGAGATGAATGGATGTAGGAGAGAATGCGAGACAGCTCTGTAATAAGCTGTAGCTATAGGAGTAGTTATCGCTTTGTAAAACGATAGATCCTTTTATGTGACCTATTATTAATTTTTTCTTTTTAAAGAAGAATTATTGTATTTATCTTTATTTATTAATTTTACTTTGACCAGAGAAGGAAAAAGTATGAAAGAGAGTGAGTGAGAGAGAGAGAGAGAGAGAGAGAGAGAAAATGAGAAAGCAAGCCACCAGGTCCGGGACAAGAACCACTGTCAGCCATGTGGGAGTCCAACGCCCTTAACTAGCATGCCACCTGCCAACCCCTATTATTAATTTTTTAAGAGTCATACTAATATTTAAGAAGATATTTATTCATCAGGAAAAGGAGATATCAACTACTATGTGCTTATAATTAATATATTTATAAACACTTTCTCAGAAAGTAGCTGACCTCCTGAGAAAAATACTGCCAACACTTTAAACAAAATTTTCAGTGGATAAAGATCAAGTCTAGGACATCTTTATTTTTCCTCTGATGCTTCCTTCTATCTTGCATTGCCAGATCCCCTTTGATGCCTTCTAGGTACCTATTTGTGGATTCTTTCTAGTTATTGTTTGAAATTTAGACAGATCTCTTCATCTCTGGCACTATCACAAGTTATCTACCATGGCTCTGTGATAAGAGGCAAGTGAAATTAATTTTAGCTAAGAAGTTAATTGATGATAAGTATAAGTGCCATTTTAGCCTCTTCTAATAAAAATTAAAACTTTGGCTTCATTAACTCCTTTGCTGGAAGAAAACAGCGACTCGGGACCTCCAGTGGGCTTCAGAATGCTCCTCCTCCCGACTTCTATGTCTACACCAGGAACCTCAGACTCAGACCTTATTCGAGAGCAGGTTATCAGTTTAGTTTGCTAATACCATAGACAAGTGGCTTAAACGACAGATATTTGTTTTCTCATCATTCTAGATGCTAGAAATCGAAGCTCAAGATGTCAGCAGCAGGTTTGTTTTCTTCTGAGCCCCCGCTCTCTCCTTGGCTGGCAGCTAACCCCACGCTTGCTGTGTCCTCACCTCCCTTCTGTGCTGAAATCTCTGGTGTCCCTTTGTGCTTCTCAATGTCCTTTTCATAAAGGAACCAGTCATACTGGAGCAGAGCCCAGCCATATGGCCTCATTTAATCTTCTTTTGCCTGTGTATGTTTCTGCCATAGGGCACATGCTCTCACTGAAAGGACGGTGAGAGGGAATGTGTGAAGTCATAGCCCAGGGCGAATGGCCACGCTGTAATCCGTTCTCCCGTTCTCCGGAGATTTTGGGCACACATGCACACACACACACCTGAGGGGATTTTTTCAAGTTCCCAGTCTGGGACTTGAACCAGTTAGCCATGTAAAAGTCCAGCATGTTAACTACCATGTCACATGCTGGCCCTAACCTTATTTAATCATAATTACCTCTTTCAAAGCCCTGTCTTTGAATATATTACATCCTGAGATATCGGAAGTGTGGGCTTCCACGTATGAATTTTAGGGGGAAACAGTTCAGTCCTTCATAGGGTACATTTCTACCCTGTTGAGGATAGAGCATGTATTTGTGAGAGAGAGAAAGACACACACTTCACAGGGTCAGACATGCCGCGATACCTTTCTCCAGTCCACTAGCCCAGCAGGGACACACCGGGTATGTTTGCAGTCAGCCGTGTCAGAGACACCAGTGAGTATATGGCTTCCAGCTCCACCGTCCTGTCCTCTAGCCCTGGGCCGCAGAGGCTGGCTGCAGAGGTGGGCCACAGGGTCTTTACAGATGTACATGTTTAAGGATTGCAAGATGAAATCATACTGGATTGAAAGCCCCAAACTGAATAGCTTATGTCCTTCTAAAAAGAGGAGTGAGAGGAAGGAAAGGAGGCTTGTGAAGACAGGCGGAGATTGGTGTTCAACTGCTGTTCGCCTTCCATTGTGTTGCTGACAGAAACACCAGAGTGGGTGATTTGGGAAGAGTAAAGGTTCATTTGAATCATGTTCTGATGGCTGGAAAGCCCAAAGGCATGGCGGCCGGAATGGGGCCAGCCTGCAAAACAACATGGTCTACAGAAGCAGAGCATGGTAGGCATGTGCAGGGAGGGAGGCCTGGGGGACACTGTCTTCCTTTTATAGCAACCCCCTCTAACAGAAAGTAACCCTTTCCCATGACAGAAAGAACTACCCTGATCTCCTCAGACAGGATTAATCCATTCATGAGGTCAGTGGCTTCATGATCTGATCATTGCCCTTAAGCCTTACTCTTGAAGGCCTCACTACCTCCCAGCGCCATCACACTGGGGACAGAAATTCCAAACATGAACCTTTGGGGGACAAACTGTTATCCAAACCATAGTAGCCACTATAAACCGAAGGACACCAGGAGACACCAGAAACTGGAAGAGGCAAGGAAGGAGTTTTTTCTGGAGCCTTTAGAGGGAGCGTGGCCCTGTTGCACCTTGATTTCAGAATCTTAACCTCCAGAACTGTAAAAGAGTAAGCTTATGCTATTTTAAGCTACCATATGTGGTACTTTGTGGTGCTTTGTTACAGTGGCCCAGGGAAACTAATACAAAGTCTCTAAACACCTTCTGCAGAAACTGGTCATCTCAGTGCTTCTGTGGACATCTGTATGTGAAGACAGTCTAATACCAATTCTTGAGGAGAATTATCAACAGAATTGAAAAAAAAAATAAGTATTTCTGTTCCATTCCAGATTTCACTTTTCATTATCTATTCAAATACTTTTATAAAAAAAAAAATAAAGGGACCAGCAGTTAGCGTAATGGCTATGTCGCTGGACTCCCACGTAGTTGACCGCAGTTCGTGTCCTGGACCCGGTGGCTTAAAACTCACGCCGGGCACGTGTGTGTGCATGCCCAAGATACCGAGAGGAAAACGGAGGAGAAGGGATTGCGGCGTGGCCATCCCCCCAGGGGGTGATTTCTTACTTTCTGTCTCTCTCTGTCTGGCGAACGCAAGTGCCATATGGCAATAATCTCTCCAAAAAAAAAAAAAAAAAAAAAGACTCTTAAATTTGCTGATTCTCCATGTCATGAGATGTTTTAATTTTTGATATAGAATGGTTTATCTCTCCTTTAAAGTGCAAAATACGCGTAGACAATTTTTTTCTCCTCAAATAGCTGGATATTGTGTATTTATGTGTACAAAAAGGGAGAGTTCAAAAGAGGAAAAGGAGAAGGAGAAAATCTAGTAAAAAATAGTTTAAAAGCATCTATCATGTGAGCATGCCCAAAATAATTCCTTCTTTTTCAAGTAGTTTTAAAATAAAGTAGCAATCGCTTAAAATTGCAAATGCCAAAGTGTTCAGACCTTACTAAACATAAAACCAACACTATAAGAGAAACTTGAAGGTAATTTTTAAGATCAAAATCTGGGCCAGCTGCAGTGCCTCAGCAGTAAGACTGCGTTCTGCAATATGGAAGCCTTGTGGGAAGGTCCCTGGTCTGGGCTGGCGGGCGAGGGTAAGGTGGGCACGTGAAGACCTTCTTGGAGATGTCCCGTCTCTCCCTCCTGCCCCTTCCATAGAGGAAAGTAAGAAATAATTTTTTTAAATGAAAAAAGAACAGTGGTTATTTTAAAATAAAGACCAGAAGTTCCTTATAAAAGGTCCCAGCAAAGCCAACTAAATCAATTAATATTCTCATGGGGCATTGTGCAAATAACAGACCAAATTCAGACCAAACATTTTTTTGGGCAAATAAGCTTCTTTATGCTTTTCTTTGGTAAAATGGGGAATGGAGAGAGAAAAAAAATATTTCAGAAGAAAACCCTAGTGCAACTGTTACTAGATTTTAGCTCTGTCCACCTTTGTTTTTTGAAATTTTAGCATTTACTTACTGTTTGGACAGAATCCTAACCTGTTTCCTGGATTTTAGTCTTAAGCAAATTTTTTTTAACTTTAAAAAATTTTGGGAACCAGCAGTTAGCGTAATGGCTATGTCACTGGACTCCCACGTAGTCGACCGCGGTTCGCGTCCTGGACCTGGTGGCTTAGAACTCACGCCCGGCGCGTGTGCGTGCGTGCCCAAGATCCCGAGAGGAGAATGGAGGAGAAGGGATTGCGGCGTGACCATCCCCCCTGGGGGGTGATTTCTCGCTTTCTATCTCTCTGTCTCTCTCTGTCTGTCTGGCGAGTGCACGCACCCTATAGCGAAAACCTCTCCCCCCAAAAAAAAAAAAAAAAAATTTGATTTATTAGAGGTAAAACTGCTTTTCTTAAAAAAAAATTAGCAAGCTAAAAACAGTGCAGGTGTTGGGTGGGTGATGGGGGCAGGGGGTGGGAATCAAGGGGAGAAGAGGAGCCGAACATTTAACAGGCACAAAAATGGAACACTATCTGCTGATAATGTGTATGATAATGTCTTTGACTGGACTGATATACAGTGTATTGAAGGTGGCAAGATTCACTTTGTATGCTGTAAAGATGTACAGTGATTAAAATAATGATAATAATAATAATAATAAAATAGGGGGGAAGACCAGAATTTGGAGTAAATGTTAAGAGTCATAACCATTCCCATGTCATTGCACTGCCAGAATTATGGTACAGCTATACTCTTGCAATTACCAAATAGACCTTTTTTTTAAAGAATTATTTATTTGGGAACCAGCAGTTAGCGTAATGGCTATGTCGCTGGACTCCCACGTAGTTGACCGTGGTTCGAGTCCCGGACCCGATGGCTTAGAACTCACGCCGGGCGCGTGTGCGTGCGTGCCCAAGATCCCCAGAGGAGAATGGAGGAGAAGGGATTGCGGTGTGGCCATTCCCCCTGGGGGGGTGATTTCTCACTTTCTGTCTCTCTGTCTCTCTCTGTCTGTCTGGCGAGCGCACGCGCCCTATAGCGAAAACCTCTCAAAAAAAAAAAAGAATTATTTATTTATTGTTATTATTGTTTTTAAATTTTCTGTAGGGCACATCCACTCACTCGTGAGAGAGACAGGCAGACAGAATGAGAGAGAGAGGACATGATGAAGCAGAGCTACCACATCTAGGACTCATACCACACTTGGCCATGCGGGATTCCAGCACCTAACCAATATGCTACCTGCTGACCCCACAAACATTTCTTTATTACATAACCTAAAGTGCACATTTATTTTTAATATCTAAGTGCTAGAGTTTGAAGGTAATAATTTTTAAGATTGACCAGAGCAGGGTACACATTATTGCAAGAGAATGTTAACCTATTTATTTCCCAGGCATCTGTAGATATGGTAAGATGTACTTGATTTGAGACATAGTCTTGGAATGTGTGAGAAGCTAACCATGTTACACGTATGTAAATAACTTCAGCTCTACTATTGGAACTGTGGGGAGGTAGATGCAGAAAAGTAGAAAATAGTATAGATCTGTTGCTTTGGTGGGCAATTAATCTTGTTGACATACTTATATGAGCTTGCATAAAAATGCCTGGAAAGCATGCTCTTGAATTCAGTTGTTCATTAATATTGATCATATTCTGTCCCCATTGTGTTAGGAGCTACTTAAAGATTACCTGCAAAAGTATTACAGCAGTATCGATTTTAAAACTCCCTAAAGCCTCTTGTATCTTGAAAGTCTGTTTACACTTTCATTGTTAAGAGTGCTATTACCAAACACTGTCTTCTCATCAGATAATTTGGACTTTTACAAATACTAATTAGAATTAAAGCTACTATTCCCCATTCTGTTTACTTCTTCTGTGTACCTGTGATGCAAAAAGAGGTAGACTTCCCTTAAAGATACTTTTGAAGTCAAAAGAAGTTAAGATCACCCTTGTCTTTCTTTTTGTTTGTTTGTTTGTATAAGTTCTAAATGACTGGATAATACTAGTTTGTTTTCAGACTTTGCTCTGTTATTATATTGTTTTCAAAGCTATTGGTAGGATACACACACACATGCACACACAAAAGGCAATTTGATAAAGTTTATGGAAAATGGAATTAAAGTACAAGTTTATTTGGGGGCAAATTATTTGAAATCCATTGATAGTTTTTTCATAATATGCATTTAGATGAACTTTTTGAACACCTTGGTGTTCTATTACTGAAAATATATGAGATGCCTCAAATAATAAAGTAGTGTCTGCTGAAGTTAAGAACATGGCCCATTAAATACATTTGTTGGGCCACCAGGTGATGTGATAGATAATGGGCTGGATCCCACGTGGCAGACTACACTGTTTGGGTCCCAGACCCAGTGGACTGAAAAACATGTGGGGGGATATGTGAGTGTGTCCCTAAAATCCTGAGAGGAGAATGGATGAGGGGGAATTGCAGCCTGCCCATCCCTGCTGGGGAGAGAGATGATTTCTCACTTTCCCTCTGTCTCTCTTCAATAAACATACGCACCCTCTGGCAAAAACAAACAAACAAACAAAAATTTGTTAGTACGCTGTCATTGAAAAATCCTAAAATTAAATCCTAAAATTAAATTTTTCAGAAACTGTCACAAAAATAAAGCAATGTATTAATACCATGCATAACACCAATGAAGAAAAAGACATTAAATTACCTTTGAAATTAACTAGCACATAATAGGTGCTTAATGAAAAAATGTTATTTAGTCTGAAGTTGAGGCGGGGGACACTTTCTATATTGAGCAGGTCAATTTGTTATATTCTCACAATAAAAGGGACATTGTAGTCTTAGGTGATTACAGATTATTTAGATTATAGATTTAGATTATAGATTATTATCGTCTATAAGTGATTATTTATCAGGGTGCCAAGATCTTAAAATACTTACTTTCACTTTCAAAGTATGGAAGATTATTGAATGGGGGGAAAAAAAGACAAAATGTTGTCTAAGATTTTTAATGCTCATATAATTAGGCCCCTTATCACTAGGAATGAGAAATCAGAAATTGTTACTGTATGTTTTAAATGCTGCTACTGAGCATCAAACCCAAATTTTTTTGGCTACCAAACATATTTTGTGAGTTGAAACATTGGGTTACATTTATTAGGTCATCATTATATAGCAACTTTTATTCTCATTGTTTCATTTTGTTCATGCTTAAAGTGAATGTCTTTATATAGAGGTTGTTAAATTAGGAGCTACAACATTGTTAGTATCATTATATAAACTTCCATTTTCTTGCTTCTACATTTGTCAGTTAAGATACATACCTTCATTATGCAAACATACATTTTAATGGTCTATTATTTACAACTTAATGTAATACTCTCTATGTTTAAACCCTATTAGAGACACAAACTATTGGATCCTAACTATGAATTTAAAAGACTTGAAACTTGAAAGATGTAAAAAATGTTACAAACAGTATCCAAACGAATTACTGAATGAAAAGTAAAAGACACAGATGTCCTAGGAACTGAAACTTAGAATAGGGTCTAGGCAGTGGATACAAGTGTTATCACTTGCTACTGTCACACACTTGCTTTTTCAAAATGTATCGAACCCCTGTTGTGTAGCGCTTGACTTTTGTCACACAGAATATATAATCTGTTGGAGAAAAGTAACCACTCAGTCATGAGTACTCCTGAAGAGTCTGCATACGGTATGTAACTAGCATTAGTCTCACGGGATAATTACTTCAAAATAATATTGAGGAAATGCTCATAATTGAGAGTTTATTTCAAGCACAGCTGTAATGAAATGGATCATTATTAGCATGGCAAAAGCTAGCTCTGTTCGTAATCTCTACTATACTCTGTCAAGATTAACAGATTAATATACACATTTCAACATGGCAAGAAGCATGGCTTAATGCAAAGAGTGAAGATTTTACCAGAAAGCTTGTGTTAAAATCTCCTGTTTTACAGTTAGACATGTTATTTAACTTCTTTGAGCCTGTTTCCTTGCCTCTTAAAACAACATATATTCTCTAAAAGTGTTATAAAGAATAATGTGTGTACTTCATGTCACACAGCATGTCAGAGACTCCGACAGGCTAAATACTCTTCCCATTTACTCGACTTCATCTTTATCCTTGAAATGAAAGTGACTGCATTTCTTAGAGAAGGAAAAATAATAGCAGCCATGACCTTTAAAACAAATAATCTTATTTTTAAATACAGGTGTTGGATGAGGTCATGGTGTCCTTTGGGGTGTAAATAAAAGCTCCAGCTTACCAACTCACATCTTAGGGACTCCCAGGGCTGCACCAAAATTGCTCTACAGGCTTCACCCGTGCCCTTATGATTTGTCTGGAATGTCTGGGACATAAGTACTTGTATCGGCTGTGTCTTCAGGGCCCTGTAACTACCAGATTCTTGAATCCCTTGGGCAGCACAGACACCAGCATTTCTGCCCTTCTGCCAAGATGAGGCAGTTGAGTAGGAAGTCCTTTCCCCTAATTTCCCCAGACACCACTCACAGGGCCATGTGTTCAGTGGACTAGTGCAGGGTGGGATGCTCGGGCAGACAGCTCGCAGAGCCTCTGCACAAACAACTCACTCCTGAAGCTTGGCCATTCCATTTCTCAGGAGTGACCGTTCTTCCCATCGTGCAGCTTCCCAGCACATTGTCTGAACCCCTACATCCGCAAAGACTTTGCTTCTAGGTTTGCTTTTAGGACCCCCCTCCTTGATCTTCACTCTCCATCCCTCAGGTCTTCTCTCTGAGGTCCAGATCCACTTCACTCACCTTGCTCTCCCCACCTTCTGTCCAAGTTCTGCTTTTCCAAAGATCAGTAGGCTCGAGTAGATGGAGTCACCTCTCAGGCTCATATTCACCCCTTTCCTGTCAAAGTAATTTCTGTTGACCTCCTTATGGGAGGCTCATATTCACTCTTTTTTCCCAGAGTGATTTCTCTTGACACCCTGCCTTGGAATCATTGCTCTAACTGCTCTGAAGAACTAGCAAAAATCTTGCTATTACAGTCTTTTTTTTTTTTTTTTTTTTCCTCCCTTATTCAACTCTGTAAGTGTCAGGGATCATGGAAGACATTTATTTTCTCTCTAATATAAATTACTCCACTCTCTTGAGGGGAAAGACATAGCTTCATCAGATTTGGTTTTAATAACTTTTTTTTCCTCCTAGGTATAATTCTTAAACCTAATTTTCTTAATAGTAGGGTTTTTTTTTTTAATTTTTACAGATATTGCTGAATTCTTATTCAATATGTTTTCTCATCTACAAAATTGAAAAATTGATTTAGAGAAGGTCTAAGGCTTCTTATTTGCTTAAAATTATATATTTTAACTCATTATTTTAATTTTTTTCTTTAACAATAATATGCCTGGTTATTAGTTATCCATTAATTTCTTAAAAATGATGTATTATTTTCTTATTTGGAAGTGAATCAAGGAGTCAAAACTCTAACATTTCTTTTATTTCCTTCTCACTGTCTCAAGTAATTGATGCTCTGAGGAGTGATGTTTCAGAATCACAGCTTGTTAGTTTGAGGCCTGAATACATGACACTGGTCAGTGTTGATTTGAGAAATATTATCTAATCTTTTTGACTTTCAGGGTTTGTTGTTGTTGTTGTTGTTGTTGTTTTGTAACCTATAAAAAAGAACAATAATGACAACTACCTCTTGGAATTGCTGTGATGAATAAAACAGATTGTTTATGTGAAAAGAGGTTGTGAATCATAAGGTACCATCAAGTGTTAATTCGTTTGAGAGGAGGGAAGAAGTAGAAACTGAGAATGAAGAGGAAGGATGAATTCTATAGCATGATTTATTTACATCACTTAGCAATGGAAATAAATGACTGAAATTGCTCCAAAATGGGTCATTGGTCTTGCACTGTCTCCCCTCTCTCCATAATTGGCAAGGGACAACCTTTAGGGCAGGTGATAGATTATTTCATTTGATATGTACTGCATAGCACAGAACTGCCTACTGAAATAAATGTTTTTGGTTTTGTTTATGAGAGAGAAAAAGAGAGTACAGGAGGGAGGGAAGAGGAGAAATACCTGTATATTTTGCAAGTCTCACCATGTCATGATCCTCTCGCTGAGCCTTCCAACTAGCTAGGACCATAGGTGCGTGCCACTCTGCCTAAGCTGCTCAGGCTGAGCCAAGAACTGAACCTGGGTCTCCTGGGAACCTCGGACACTGCACGGCACTGCCTCCTGCTTCTACCACCAGGGCTGGATAAAGATACATATTTTTTGGCAAGGTTTTTAGCATAGGACACCTTTGTCAGAGAGAGAGAATGAGAAATCACCCCCCAAGGGGCATGGGCATGCTACAATCCTTTCCCCTCCATTCTCCTCCTAGGATGTTGGGCACACACACCCATGTACCAGTTTAATTTTCCAGCCACCAGATCCAGGACTCAAGCTATGGTTGGCAGTATGGGATTCCAGCACCTTAACCACCATGCTGCTTGCTAGTCTCTAAATATATTGTTTCTAATTGGCATGGAGTTATCTGGGAAGAATCATAGATTAGATACCCTGATTTCTTTATAGTTGTTTTTTGTTTTTTGGGGGGGTTGTTTCTTTGTTTTTTTTTTTTTGTTTGTTTTTTTTTTTTTTTTTTTTTTTTTTTTGAGTTGCTATAAGGCATGTGCACTCACCAGAGACACAGAGAAAAAGTGAGAAATCGCCCCCTGGGGTGATGGCTCCACTGCAATCCCCTCTTCTGTTTTCCTCTCAGGATTTTAGGCACACATGCACATGCACCCCGTGTGAGTTTTAAGCCGCCAGGTCCAGGACTTGAATCATGGTCAGCCATGTGAGAGTTTGACTCCTTAACCACTACACCACGTGCTGGCCCTTCATACTTTTTGAAAGCCAGACCTATCAGCTAATGGAGGTCCAGGCACTAGAGGGTTCCTGCATTCTCACATTGTTTCCTATTCCACATAGATCTTTACTAGATTCTATGACCTCTGCATTTCGTAAGCTTTTAAGTGGAAAGACACAAGTAAAAACAGCTGCTAGAGGAAGGAATCGAATCAAATCATCTTGCCCCAGAGCAGGGTAGTGTACCCCAAACCCAAAGTGCTTCCCCCAGGCTGCTGAAGTCCTCACCCTGTCAGAGATGAGGGGTCATTTTCTTTCGTCTCCCAGAGTCATTGAGAGACTTGGTTCCACACTGGGGGAGTCATTCACCATTGTGCTCCTTGTCTGGTGGGACCCCCACCTGCTTGCCTCAAGTTATCATTATTCCCATGTCCAGCCCCCTGCCTTCCTTCTTGTCTCAGATGAAAACACTCACTCCTGTCTTCACGCATCTTTTTCCAGGACTCAGAAATCCTCCTCTTCATGTAGAGTCAGATATGTATTTAATTATTCTCACTTTCCTTTACTAATATGTACATCTTAACTTTTCTTTTACTCACAAATCTGTTCTGGTCTCTCCAATTTAAAAAGGCAGAGAAAATTAAAGAAAACTCTACCTCTGCTTGGCCGTTCTTCATCTCTCTGGAGAGCTTTATTACCCTTCAACTTGACTCTTCCCTTCTTCATAATCTCCAGCCTGGATTCTGTCCCGAGTCAGTTAGCACCCTCCAGGCATCAGGCTGTAAGACAGGATTAGAAGTGGGAAGGATTCTCTGGGGGGGATTTGTGATGGACAAAGTGTGAGACAGAGTAGGCAGGATGAGCTTCATCTGTGACACAAGCGTGGCTCTTCTGAAGGGAGAAAAGGAAGAAAAGAACATACTTGAGAAAATCCTGAAACTGCCATGGCCTTGGAGAAAGTCTCAACCAAACTAATAAAGTGTTCCGGAACAGAGGAAGTGCGTTAGAGGAGTCCCGGGTGAGGCAGGTCTGGCCTGGCCCCTGGCTCCCGTGGTGCTGTCACTGCCCCTGGAGAGGGGTGATGGGCTGAATGCCTTCGGGCAGACGCTCTGTGCAGGAGCTGCTGCCACCAGCCCACCCCAGCGCTCCAGCTGCTTTTCTCCCTGGGAGACTTGAGCACCATTCAGCTGGCTGCAAGAACCAGTCATTCTACTGAAGTTACTTTCTCAGAGCTGAGAAAAGACTAGCAGCCTATCTCCTCTAACTATGTAACTTTGGATGATCTTGCTTCTTCTATTGTTTTTAATTTATTTCTTAAAGAATGATTTATTTAATTTTGTTGTTATTACTATTATTTTAATTTGACCAGACAGAGAGAAAGGTAAAGTGAGAAAGCAAGCCGCCAGGTCTGGACTTGAACCGTGGTTGGCTATATGGGCCCGGCGTCCCAACCACCAAGTTCACCTGCTGGCCCCTTGCTTCTCCAGGTATAGGCTCCCACAACCTCAAAAAATGTCCATCAGCGTATTGCACTCAGCTGTCTATGTCATTTGATCTGTGCGGATATATATGCTACTTGCATCATAAGGGGACAAGACTCTTCAGTGTTCATAATTCTGGAACTTGTCAGCCAGTGTTGCTATTAAACATACAGAAGTTATTCTGAAATTCAGAGACCTAATAATACTGAATTAAATGCTAGTAATTTTGAGTGCCTAATTTATGACTGAAACTGTTCTGAGTATTTTATCTGTATGAACTCATTTTATCTGTATATAATCTCTTTTTTTTTCTTTTTTGGAGAGATTTTCGCTATAGGGCGCGTGCGCTCGCCAGAAAGACTGAGAGAGACAGAGAGATAGAAAGCGAGAAATCACCCCCCAGGGGGGATGGCCACGCCACAATCCCTTTTCCTCCATTCTCCTCTTGGGATCTTGGGCACGCACGCACACGCGCCCGACGTGAGTTTAAGCCACCGGGTCCAGGACTCAAACCGCGGTTGACTACATGGGAGTCCAGTGACATAGCCATTACACTAACTGCTGGTCCCTGTATCATAATCTCTTGAGCTACATTTTATTAATAGTGACAGTTAACAGAAGTCAACTGAGGCACAGCCAGGTGAACTAAATCTCCCAAGAACCCATGGCGAGGAAGTGGTGAAATCAGGATTCGAGAGCTTACACAGCCAGGACATTTCTTGTATCACTAATTGCCAGAATACATTTTCCTAGATTATTCATTGCAGAGTGTCAACCTAATTCCTTTTGAGCATATGAATCATGCAGCAATATTTTGTTGTATTTCTCTGTCTTCCAGGGCCCTGCATTCCTAACCCATGCCATAATGGAGGAACCTGTGAGATAAGTGAAGCATATCGAGGGGACACGTTCATAGGCTACGTTTGTAAATGTCCCCGAGGGTTCCACGGGATTCACTGTCAGCACAGTAAGTCATTCCTAGCCATTGTGGTGTTATTATTATGAACTGAAAGTCTTATACCCGTCGTGGCCATTCTTGTTTCGAGTCGAATTGTAGAACAGCAAAGAATCCTGGTACTTGGCTAATGCTGCTTCTCTCACGGAGTACACGTTTCCAGCCGAGGACTCCCAGCCTGTTTTGTCGTCTCCCCTATGGCGTGGGGGCTAGGAGTCTTCCATCAGCCTTTTCATAATTGTTCAGACATACTTGTAAAAAAGTTGCTTTTGCCACTGAACTGAAATCTGTTTCTGCTTTTCATATGTGTGCTAAAGCTACATCTTCAGGCTTCCTGGAAATTATTCTAGCCATTAGGTTCAGAGATAACACCCAGAGAAGAAAGCTGCCTCCCTTGTTTCTAAGTTTGTTTCCTCCTTTTTACTTTTCGGCATTTACCAAGTATATTATCTGCACATCTTTCTCTTCTCACCCCCTTTATTTGTCCTGAAAAGCTAAACATCATAGATCTACTTTGGAGGATTTCTCCTAGAGACAAGGCTGAACATAGATCAAATGAGCGGTGTGGTTCCCTAACTGCTGTAGGTGTTCAGCAAGCAGAAAGGCCACAGAGAACTTCTCAGCCACCAGGGGAGCTTTTCACAGAGGCTGTTACAATTGAGTTAAGTCTTGAAGGAGGAACAAGATGTTAATTGGAGAAAGAGAAAGGAGAAAGAGAAATTGTACAAAGGAGGACGAGTTGGGAGGGAATATATGAGGGGATTTCAAAACATTTGTGGGAAAATGGAATTAAAAGATGAGTTTAGGGCTCTTTGATGGTGGAGGTGGCTGGATCCCACATGGCTGACTGCATGGTTGGAGTCCCAGTGCTAGTGATTTGAAAAACACACCAGGTCTTGGCTAATATGTACTATATTCATGCTGGGGAAAAAACATGTTTTGTACAATGTAAAGATGTATGGTGATTAAATATAAATTATATTTATATGTGTATATGTAAAAGAAGTAATCTATATAATATATAATATATAAATAATATATAAAAATATAATATATATATAAATTTTAATGTGTATATATATATATATATATATATGTGTGTGTGTGTGTGTGTGTGTGTGTGTATATCAAAGAAAGATAGAAAAATGCACCAGACACATGTTCATGGATGCCCAAAATCCTGAGAGAATGGAGGAGAGGGATTATGGGATTATGGCATAGCCATCTCCCCAGGCAATGCTTTCTCACTGTCCCTCTCTCTTTCTCTCTCTGTGTATCTCTCCAATTAGTATGCATGCCCTACAGGAAAAAAAAAAAAAAGTACAAGTTAATTTTGGTCCCCAAATTATTGAAAGTCATGCATTGCTTTTTCATTATATTGAGTTTTTCATGAACTCTTTGAAGACTCCCATAGAAGCCGTGAGTACTGCACTGATGGATGAGACAGTGGTATTAACAACAATTAGGCGAAGCTAGAAACGTCAACCAGATCCACATTTCCAAACACTGGCAAAAACATGAATTGCCTCCTGGCTTTGCAACTTTGGGAGTAGTTTGTACTATTCCAGAAACTTGCCAGGGCTGAGTTTATAGAATTTCTGTAGAAGCCTGTTACATTGTGTGGGTCTTATCCTTCTTACAACTGGCACCTAAACTTCTTGTAATGTTCCCTAAGAGCTCATGTCACTGACAAGGGATGAGAGGCTCCTGACTTGGCTCAGGCTGGGTGCAGAGATACCAAAGCTGGTTCTCTCTGACAGCAGCATCACAGCTCAGCCTCCGTGTAGAGACACCTCAACAGCCCTGGTAAGACAGAGGTAGGAGACCTGAATCTTGTCATGCACTTAATGAAAAGAATATTCTTTCCTTCCTTATAAAACCCTGTGATCTGCTGTCAAAAACAATGCCTGAGGGGGGAGTCTGATCACATACTGGAGCCCCTCGATTCAGAGGGACTTGTCTGTACCACATACCCTAGCAAAGGATCACCCTAAAAGGAGAACAGGATTTCTGTGATGACTCATCCACTGTCGATGGACTTAGACCCAAGGCCATTTATCCTAACTTCCTCTTTTCTGTGATGCTGGGCTGCAGGAGGGAGGAGGTGAGACTATCTAAAAGCAGATTCTTAGTGTTAGAATAAATCCTGCCAAAGTTTAGAAGGGCAATATTCAGAAAACATGAATAGATCACTAGTATTCCTTAAATATTTCAAATTTATTCATCTTTCCTCTATAACCTACTATTGAAGTTAGAATGAGGTTGGGGCCAGCCTTCAGATTAGAAGTTGGGAAACTCTCAATCTTAGTTCCAATTAATATCTCTACAATGGTACAAAATTCTTTTCATATCTCTGGACCTTTTTTTCTTTATATTGTGAAGGTCAGTTTACTTTCAGTTACCTCTTGCTGGTCATTTGTTTGAAGTTTTCTGTTTTCTTTTTCATGAGAGTGAAATTAAGCAAGAGAATGATAAAGAAAGAGGCACCCTTGGGAAATTTTTACACCACTGACCTCCCCTCCCAGGCAGCCAGCCAGCCAGAATCATGGGTCCATCCTACCCATGCCTGTCATGTACAGGTTGATTTGGAAGCTGAACTTCTGTTTTCCACACAGCCCAGCATCTCTGAGCTGTGTGCCGCTGCTGCATCCTGTGGTCAGCCCTCAGTTATCTTTAATGGCCTGAAAGTGCCATTGCAAACATCAAGTCATCATTTTTCCCAGTATAAGCAAGGCTTCTCTGAAAAGGTGCTACTTCCTCCTAGTCTACACATGGTTGTCAGGGAATTTTTTCAAGAGGACCATCAGCTTGGTAGCAATAGAGTAAGTCAGTTTCATTCCCATTCCCTGGGTGGAACATCCAGGTATTCATATACTCTTACACCTTACTCAAACATGCTTTAAAAATCCACACAATCATGTTGAATTTCAAAGGGTATTTCAAAGCACAATAAATCTTTCCCTTACTGTATCCAGCTCCCCACAAGACCTTAAACCCATGTTAGAATTGCAATGGGATGCCCAAAGCTGAGAGATTCGATTCAGAAGGGGATTTTGTGGTCTAAAACAGCTAATCTCTATTCTCTGGAGTGTATCATTATTAGAAGCAACAGAGAATGGAGGAAAAAAAGACTAGGTATGAAATCTGAAACATGGATTTGAAACCTGACCTTTACAGTTATTGGATAAGTGACCTTGAGCCAGTCACTTGACCTTTCTGCTATGGAAGACATATAAATTGAGGACTTGAACTAGAAATAGAAGCTCTTTGGGTCTCATGGGCCAAGAAAGTATGATGATTAAATGTGTAGCTTGCTCACTGTACAAAGGTTAGCAAGACTTTATAGATGAAATTGAAAAGGATTATATATTGAGAAAGCAGATTTAAAAGTGCTGGAAACCCTGGAAGTTTTTTCAGGTACAAGAAACAAGAAAACAGTTCTTTAATCGTTTGCGAGGACTGCTAGTTATTTGGGTTTGTTTGTTTTTCACAGTGGCAATAGTTTTTCGGCCCAGCTGTCCTTTTAGAACTTTGCTACTAAAGGGGTGGTTACAAATCAGCATTACCTGGAGGCTTGTTAGTAATGCCGATTACCAGACATCACCTCAAATCAACAAAATCAGAATCTGTGTTTCACAATGATTTCCAGTTGACTCCCACTCATGCCGAAGATTGAAAAATACCGCTCAAGGTTTTCAGTAGCTGAATGCGATTGTAATGTGGCTTAGGTAGCAGCAAATGGCAATAGATCATAAGCAACATATTTATGAAAGTTTTTGATTAAAAAAGACTGAAAATCAATAAAAATGAGAGCTGTGCTACTGTAGTATGAAAGTGTCAGTTGGAAAAATAATTGGAAAAATTCATCAGCCAGCCATATTTGGGGAAGTGCTTATAGTTTAATTCTGTAGGCCAGAATGGTAACTAAATATCTTTTGAATTATAACTAGATATTTAAAGAATTGTTATTGACATAGAAGTGGCACATATAAAACTAATAGGTTTAGTTTAATGACTATTTTGTCAAAATTAGAAAAAAATATTTCCAATGTCAATGTTATTACCTACATATGCTTTTTTATTTTACTTTTTAAAATTTATACACTTTATTTGTAGAACAGTTTTAGGCTTAGAGAAAAAAAAAATAAGCAGATAGTGCAGAGTTCCCATTTTTCACCTCCCGGTGTTTCTTTGATTATTGATATCTTGCGTCAGTATATTTGTTACAGATGATAAAACTGTATTAATGTGTCATTTCTAATAAAGTCCCTTGTCTATATTAGGGTTCACTCTGTGTATTGTATAGTTCAATAGGACTTTATAAAGAGACATTATCAAGAGACATTATAAAGAGGTTTAGGGTCAGCCAGGTGGCATGGTAATTGAGGTGACTGGGTTCTCCTTGGGTGATTACAGGGTTCGAGTCCCAGTTCTGGTGGTTTGGAAAACACACTGGGAGCATGTGTGTGTGCATGCAGGGTTCTGAGGGGAAAAAGGAAGAGAGGGAGTTATGGCATGGCTGTCACCCCGGCAGGTGATGTCTCACTTTCCTGCTCTCTTTCTCTACCTCTCTCCAGCTGGTGTACGTGTCATATAGGGAACTATGAAGGGGGGGAGGAGTTTATTTGACTTGATTCTGGAGACTGGAAAGTTAAAAGGCATCTCAAAGTGGTAGAAGGCAGAAATTTTTAACCTGTTATTCCTATTATAAGTGGTTCAACAGACAAATCTCGGGGTTGGGGGTGCATATTCAAACTATAGGTCCCTCACTTGACAGCCACTGGCCTTTTACTATCTATAGTATTGCCTTTTCTATAATGCCATGTATACAGCTTGGAGCTTTTTCTGACTGGTTTTTATTTCCCACTTAACAATATGATTTAAAGTTTATCCATGTCTTTTTAGGACTTGATAGCTCTTTCCTTTTGATTACTAAATAATAGTTCATGTTATGGTCATGCCCACAGTTTGTTAATTCATCCGTGTGTGGAATAATACCTTGGTTTCTCAGAGTTTTGGGCAATTATTAATAAATCTGCAATAAACATTCATATGCAGGTTTTTGTGCAGGCATATTTTTTTAACTCATTAGGGTAATACCTAGTAATGCAATTTCTGGATAGTAAAATAAAAGTACACTCAGTTTTGTTAGAAACTTTCAAAGAGCCTTCAATGATGACTATACACTTTCCCATACTCAGGCAATGAATGAGAATCTCTGTTTTGTCATTGTCAGTGTTTTGAATTTTAGCCATTATATATTCTTTATATGACAGTGAAAGTAACATGAGGTTATAACTTTATATGAATAGCAATGATTAGTATTGGAGTTTATATATTACAGAATTATCAAATGAAACATGTTTCTAAAATGTGCTAGGATAATGTGAAATGCACACAAAAAGGACCTTCCAAAAAATCATGGAAAATAGAATTGAAGTAAAACTATTTTAGGATGAAAAATTTATCCAATCTATAATCAGTTTTTCTTCTAATATACATTTTGCATGAACTTTTTGAAGACCCTTCCTTTGTATATGTATATGTGTGACTAAATTAGAGTATATAAATTATAGGATGAATTGAATGACAGGTACTTTTGGAAGGTATTTCTAAGCAAGCAAATTTCTGCTAGGGATGTATTTGGGCTGGCTAGAAGTAATCATATTTTATTAGTTGCCTAGTAACAACTCGAATGCCTTAGAGAAAGAATATGTCTTCCTTCTCAGAACTCTGCCTATCTTCCCACTGAAGGCAATTGCCGTGTTCTTCTATACCCATGCATAGTCATTTGATTTTTTTTTTTAAGAATAAATTTTCATCATTCCTACAGAGGGCTGATCTAGGAGCCCACCACACTCAGAAAGAAAAGAGACTAGTTTAAAGAGTGACCTGTGTATCAGATTAACTCAAGACAAAATGCTTACAAGTCCTTTTTTTTTTCTGTCACTGAAAAACTTGGCCAAAACAACACAGAATCTAAAACTTTCCTCTTTATGTATTCTGCTAACTATGTAAAGCAGTTTGGTCTTAATTTTATATTATTGATCAATGCATTCTTACATTCAACAAATACTGATCAAGACAATGAGTCCTTTAAGTTTTGTAATTTCCATATTTTATTTTCTCAGATTTAGCCAATGATATTTACTCATTTAATGATCATTGTTAATTAGACTGATTATGTACTTGGCAATTACATGCTCTCTCTGGTAAGTTGCACTTGGTAAACATGCAGATTCTTGGTCCTACTGCTGAGAGCTGCTAGGCCATAAAGGGGAGAGGAGACCCTCCCAGAGTGGGAGCGATGGTGGATTTGGGGAAAAAACAATTACACAGACACAGAGACAAACAAGTGGAGAAAAGCAGGTATCTGGTGGACCGGACGTCTCTGATGGAGAACGCCACAGTCCTGAGCCTTTCCCAGGTTTATTCTTTTAGAGCGCAATGGGGAAGGGAGAGGAGGAAGGTAAAGCCAGGTGTCTTCTATTATCAACTGCACCTGTGGAGCATCTTGCATTTCCCCAACCCCCTTCATCTAAATAAGCCCCTCCTGGTCTTCTCTGGCTGAAATATAGCTTCCTCTAACCTCTGCCGACTGGGCAGCATCAGCCCAAGCGAGAGAGTCTGTGCTCTGCTCATCTGTAAAGGTCACTGTTATTTAGCTCAGATCAGCTGCACCCTACATCCTACCTCAGCCCGGTTGAATCAGTCTGGCCACCACCTGGATTTAGTTAAAAGTGCCCATATAGTCCTTGGACTTAGCATACTTGAACACCACTGCTTAAAGAATGACTGCACCTTCAATCTCCAAATGGTACTGGAGGAAGCATGCTCATCAGCAAAGGATTCTGGATTAGGCCCGGGTATTCGTTTGAAGCAGTTCTACCTTGGCTAATCGATGAATGGTCAGTTGGCATCTAATGTTTCGGTGTCTTGGGCTTCCCATCCAATAGTTGAAACTGATTCAACAAACACTGAAAACTTACCACTGTGTTATGTGCTGAAAGTAACATGTCTATACAGTCTGGAACTGATCATTCTTTGTCCCACATTCACAAGTAGGACATTTATTAGGGTCAAATGAGGTGTTTGGGACACATATTATACATTATCAGGAGTTATGTGTGCCCAGTGGACTTACACTTTAAAATATAATGGGGATGGGGATTCCTACTGGTCTTTAATTTTTAATTTTCTTTAAATACATTTTGATGATAAGTCTTTAGAAAATATTTGTGTAGTAGGACAGAGGGAGGCTCAGTGTGAAACTTGATTTTTTGTTTGTAAGAAGTCCTCTTTTAACATCATTAATTCATATAAGTAATTATTGTGGTTTTTTTTTTTTTTTTTTTTTTTTTTTTTTTTGGAGAGGTTTTCGCTATAGGGCGTGTGCACTCGCCAGACAGACAGAGAGAGACAGAGAGACAGAAAGTGAAAAATCACCCCCCAGGGGGGATGGCCACGCCGCAATCCCTTCTCCTCCATTCTCCTCTCGGGATCTTGGGCACGCACGCACACGCGCCCGGCGTGAGTTTTAAGCCACCGGATCCGGGACACGAACCGCGGTCGACTACGTGGGAGTCCAGCGACACAGCCATTACGCTAACTGCTGGTCCCAGTAATTATTGTTTTAAATAACTTTTTATAATTTTATCTAGGGAACCAGCAGTTAGCGTAATGGCTGTGTCGCTGGACTCCCACGTAGTCGACTGCGGTTCGTGTCCCGGATCCGGTGGCTTAAAACTCACGCCGGGCGTGTGTGCGTGCGTGCCCAAGATCCCGAGAGGAGAATGGAGGAGAAGGGATTGCGGCGTGGCCATCCCCCCTGGGGGGTGATTTTTCACTTTCTGTCTCTCTGTCTCTCTCTGTCTGTCTGGCGAGTGCACACGCCCTATAGCGAAAACCTCTCCCCCACAAAAATAATAATAATAATAATAATTTTATCTAGATGGCATCTTTATTTTAGCTTTTCAAGTGGAAATAAATTTGCCTGATAAAGCATTTATTTCAAAACTCTGTGACCCGTTTTCTGGGAGTTATTACAAACTATGTAACTACACTGGGAAAATAAAGACTTCTGATCAGACTTTAACAATACGCTTGTCTTTGTCCTTGGGAGGTTTTCTGACTAGGACTGAGATTCCAAATTTTCCTGCTCACCAGTAACTTTGCAGGTCAATGGGAGCCACCTTATCTCCACAAGCCAAAGGTTCTCAAACTCTCTATGATAGGAATCACTTGGATGTCTGGATGAATGCACAGATTCCCCTTGCTCATCCTTAGGGGACTCCAATATAATAGATTTAGTGTGGGGCCCAGGTCTGACTATTTAGCAAGTACTGCAGTGAAAGTGACCCTGGCGGTCCTAGATCTCTAGTTCTCTATCTTGGCTGCACATTACAGTCACTTAGGGGCCTATAAAAAATACTGATGCTTGGCTTCAACCCCAGAGATTCTGACTTAATTGGTCCCGGGTATGGTGTAAGCATTAGGAGTTTTAAAACCTCTCCAAGTGGTTCTAATGTGCAACTAAGACTGGAAACCAGTGTTCTAGAACCATACTGTGAAGAATTACAATGCCTTAAAGAAAGTAAGTGAAGAAATGCTCAAAAAGGAACCAAAGTTAGAATAAATATTTATAATCTTACACTGTGTGTGTGATCTCTCGACCTTATTGAATATTATCATTCAAAATTGTTTAATTAATGGAAATTGTCTTCCAAGAACCCCTTCGTGATTGAAAGAATCAGGCCAGAAGAATACTAGCTTGCAGTTCTTGAAATTTCTTATCCCTTAATCTATCTATATTAGCCAGCAAGCCAAAGCATCTTTTTCTTCTAGTTTTCCTTCTTTGGCTGGGGGCCAATGGAAAACATCTTGGAAGACTGTATAATATATAATGGGTATTTGCAGGGTCACTTTTCCAATATAGACACAATGTTTATGATTTTCACCGTGAAATTCTTACATAACAAAATATTTGGAGACCAGCAGGTGGCATCGTAGTTAAAGCACTGGATTCCCATATGGTCGATGGCAGTTTGAGTCCTAGAACTGGTAGCTTGAAAATCACGCCAAAACTCCCAGGAAGAAGGTGGATGAGAAGGTATTGCAGCATGGCCATCCCCCCGGGGGGTGATTTCTCACTTTTTTACTCTCTGTCTCTGTGTCTCTGCAGAGAGTCTATGCATTCTATGACGAAAGCCTAAAGAAAATAAACATATACATATATTTGAAAATGATCACTTTAGATAACAGTAAAGCATATGTTTATTTCTATCACTTTTTGAAAGAAATTTGGTTGTCAATAAAACAATAGACTGATGAGAAGTATGTTAAACAGATCTTGCCAGATGATTATACTCTTGAAGATTGTGCATTTACATTAGTATGACTGAATTTCTAGAACTGATTCACTCTTGATTTTATAAAGGCTCCCTCTCCATAATAGAGGTAGGATCACAAATGCACTTTTGTAAAGTTTGCACGTGATTCAAATTTCCTTGGCCTCCCGGCCTGTGGTGCTATTAATACTGATTTCCAAATGACTATTGCTCTAACTACCATCTTCCGTGTATACTGCTCATGTAAGGCCTCAGGACGGCCTCTTCTGAAGTCTTCTCCAGCCATTTTAGGAAATGATTTATTTATTTACAGAGCTGACAAATTTTATTTGCTGACAGCTTATTGTTTTACCAGGTTACTACTGGTCTTAGAAGTGAGGCCCAGCTGCCTGGCTGTACTGCAGGTCTTACCTCGAGCATCCTGTTAAGGACAGGTTACTCTGTCCTCTGCTGGTGGCTGCCTTCCTACCTGAAACTATGTGCAGTATCTGAGATGGCATCATGGCAAGTCTAGCCATTGTAAGAGCATTGGGTCCCACTGTGTTACACACAGTTGGAAAGCCATGTGTCTTTCCAAAACTTTATAATTCTGCTTGTAAAGTCTTCCTTGGCCTTCCTGCCCTATCTGTTTTTCAAAGTTCAAACAGATACCATCAGCTGGCTGACGGGACAGGCATTGTGGCTATCCCTCAGGTATTCTTGTTTTTATTGTCTTTCACAATAGTCCATTTTCCAGACTGGTTTGTTCTCAGTCAGTTATAAATGCAGAAGCACTAGCACAGGGGACTAAATCTTCATGGGAATCTGCAACTCCTCACCCACAGATACGTACAGTAACTTCCTGCTCTGTGCCAAGTGCTATTCTGGATATTCTGATACCTCGTTGAACTGAAATAACCAGATCCTTACTGTCAGAGGACTTCGTTCTAACGCAGAAAGGGACAATAAAATATGTAGCCTATGTATGACTACACCACCCCGCAATTATACTCTTGGGCATTTATCCCAGAGAAATACAGATTTAAGTTCACACAAAAACCTGTGCATGAATGCTTAGACTGGGTTTATTTATAAGAGCCAAAGCTACAGTTGGCCCAGATGTCCTGCAGGTGAATGGTCAACAAGCTGCTGTCTGGGCACACCACAGAATATTTACTACTCAGTAAAGAGGAGGAAAGACCTGTTGATTAATGTAAAAACATAGATAAAATTTCAACAAAATTTAAATGAATGTTAAAATAGAAAAAAAAAAAAAGCCTATCTCAAGAGACTACATGTTAGATGATCCCTAGGTATAACATTTAAGAAATGACAGTTTGGGGCCAGCAGTTGGTTTAGTAGTTAAGGCATTGGATCCCACATGGCCAACTGCAGTTTGAGTCCTGGATCTTACAGCTGGAAACTCATGTCAGGCATGTGTGTGTCTGCATGCCCAAGGTCCCGAGAGGAGAAGGGAACAGAAGGGATTGCAGCGTGGCCATTACCCTGGGCGGTAACTTCTCACTTTCTCTCTCTGTGTGTCTCTTCAGTGAGTGCACTCACACTACAGCAAAAATATCTCTCTAAAAACAATAAAAAAGGAGAAATGACAGAGTTTTAGAAATGGAGGACAGATTAGTGGTTTCCATATGCTTGAGAAGGAGGTTCTAAAAGAGCGGTATGTGGTCTCCTTGTGTCAGAACTATTCAGTATATTGGTTATGATGATAGACCGACCAACCTTCTCATATGTGTTAAAATTTTATACAACTAGCACATAAACACATGCATTTAAGCAAAACTGGAGAAATTTGAATAAGATGAAGGATTGTTATAATGTCAATATTTTGTGCTTTTGAATAATAGTTTGGTAAAATATATATAAGATTTCTTTGTATTATTTTTTTCAAATGGATACAAATCTATAATTATCTCCATAAAAAAATTGAACTAAAAAGAAATGCAATGTAATGCATAGTACTAGGGAAACAGGAACTACAGAGCAAAGGAGGGTTAGTGATATTTTACAGCATGGTCCAAAAAGTTTTCTCCCATCCTGTGACAAATAAGCAGAGATGCAAATGAAGTCAGGGGCCAGCTATGGGAATCAGAGGGTGGAGTAAGGATAGACTCTGAAGACTGGGATGTCTGGAGTATGGGAAATGATTAATAGAGGGGCATTTCAGGAAGGAGGCCTGAATAGGAGTAGCCAAGAGTCAGTCGAAGTAAAGTCTTACAAGCCATAGAGAGATGTGTTAATTTTATTAGAATGGTGGAAGGTTGCCTTAAAAGGTTGGAAAGTGGGACCAGCAGTTAGTGTAATGGCTGTGTCACTGGACTCCCATGTAGTCGACTGCAGTTCAAGTCCTAGACCAGGTAGTTTAAACTCATGCTGGGCGTGTGTGCATGCGTGCCCATGATCCTGAGAGGAGAATGGAGGAGAAGGGATTGTGGTGTGGCCATCCCCCCAGGGAGTGATTTCTCGCTTTCTGTCTCTCTGTTTGTCTGGTGAGTGCACGTGCCCTGTCACAAAAGCCTCTCCAAAAAAAAAAAAAAAAAAAAAAAAAAAAAAAAAAAAAAAAAAAGGTTGGAGAGCAAGGGAGTATATTAGCTAATTTCTGTTCTCTGTTCAGAAAATGACTGGCTGCTGGTGAAAGTAAGTTGCACTGGAGGCCAAGGTAGAACCCTCGAGACCACCTGAGAGACAACGGTGCTTTGGACTGAGGTGGTAATGAGGACTTGGGAGAGCTGAATGTTCAGATTTGGAAAATAGTTGGAAGCCCATCACACTAGCATCATAAATATTTGTTTTTAATTGATAAAATTCAGTATTGTTATCATTATTTGTTTTTGTTACTTATCTTCTTGCCATAGACTTGAATAGCAAAATATTCTTTGCATTTTAAGCATGCTCTGCTGCCATTTTGTTCTAGCTTTAAATGACATCATTAAAATGGAAGCAAGAATTCTAGAAATAAATACATACACATACATGCGTATACAAATATAAACAATATCTTAAATATATATGCTGCTATTTAAGATATTGAATTTTTTTAATTTTAGTATTTTTTAAAAGCCCTTAAAATTGGCTCTCTTTGTATCGTGTCATATTATCTTTCACAGAGTTGAGTCATAATAGCGTAATGTGATATGTTTTAAAGAAAAGATTAAAACAGAAGCATATAAAGTAAGACTAATATAATTACATCCTAAAATACAATAATGATTTTGAAAAGGAGAACATCATTTACATTTTAATGAGAAATGTGGAAATTGCGATTGCACTTGGTGGATGTTTACCAGTGCCAGCCTTTAGAATGCCATTTGATTGATTTTTTTCTCACCATTTCTGATGGATTTTGCAAACATACTCTGATCTGTAAGTTTAGAGCAATTTAAGGCAGTGTATCCTTTGTAAATAAATTGGCCTTAGACAGTCGGCAGGTCTTAATCATTTTATGAGATACGTCTTAGAACATTTCTAAATGAGAATTTTTTTTTCTCAAATCCATCTGACAAAGATTCTTTTAGTCAAAGTAAAGGCATTGCTTCTGTTTTTCTGTTTGTTTGTTTTTTTTTTTTTTTTTTTTTTAATTCATTTTGCCAGAGGGATGATTTGCCAGAGGGATGTACACTCAATGGGTACAGAGTCCTGGTGTGTTTTTCAAACTGCCAGGTCTAGGGTGCCATCTGTGCAGTCGGCCATGTGGGATCCAGCTGCCTCAACCACCGCACCACCAGGTAGCACAGCTTTTGACTTTTTTCTACACTAGATGAATTTAGTTTATTTAGATAGCACCAGGCATGACTGTGGAGCAAGTTGAGAACTGAAATGTAGATGAGAACTGATTTTCAATTTCTGTACTCGACAAGTAATATGAATGTGAATTAATGATTATGTTAAACCTTGATTTCCTTTAAAATAGAAATAACTGGGCCATTTTTCTACTTTTAGGTTCTGGTTGATGGAAACCAAGGCAATTTAATATATGTGAAAGTGTTTTACACAATTAGAAGTTCTGTACCCTCATAAACTCTCATATCTGTGATTGGTTTTCACAATACTTTTCTTTAATCATGGTACAAGAAATTGGTACTCAGATAAAGCAACTACTAATTTTTCTATATGAGCTAATTTCTCAGCAGAAAGGATGGAAACACAAGATGTCTTGATTTAAAGAGTGAGGACTTGGGAACCAGCAGTTAGCGTAATGGCTATGTCACTGGACTCCCACGTAGTTGACCGCGGTTCGCATCTCGAACCTGGTGGCTTAGAACTCACGCCGGGTGCGTGTGCATACGTGCCCAAGATCCCGAGAGGAGAATGGAGGAGAAGGAATTGCGACGTGACCATCCCCCATGGGGGATGATTTCTCGCTTTCTGTCTCTATGCCTCTCTGTCTGGCAAGTGCACACACCCTATAGCGAAAACCTCTCAAAAAAAAAAAAAAAAAGAAAAAGAGTGAGGACTTGTCATTGAGGATGTATGCCTTCAATAGCTGGGGTGAGAAGCAGAGAGATAGGAAAGGAGAGAGAGAGAGACAGAGACAGACTGACAGATTGACAGAGGGAGGGGAAAAATGTATGAATGCTATTGTTTTAGTTCTCTGTTTTCCAACAAGACTTCTTATAAGATTTATTTATACGGGGTGTCTCCTGCATGCTTTGTGGTTAATTTAAGACTATATTCAGACCCTGATCACTTCTTACTACCTCCACTTCTTCCCTAAGGCACCATTATCCACTGAGACACATTCCTAGTGATCTTGCTATCTCTTCTCTTCTTCCTGGTCTATTTTCAACACAACAGCTAGAGTGATCATCCTGAAACAGTGTATTAGGTCACTTCTGTGTTAAAATCTCTGCCTTCCATGGTTTTCTCGTATGCTTGGAGTAGAAATCCAAGTCCTTATAGTGTCCCAAACACTTGATGTGTTGTTTTCCATCTCTCTTGACCTTATCACCACCCATACGCCATTCTACTGATTCATTTGTGGTTACAACTTTCTCCTAGCTGTCCCCAAATTTGCTAAAGCTGGCTCCTGTCTTCATTCCCGTGGCCCCACTTCTTCCTGGTAACAACAGTGCACGCCTTCTTCCCCTTTCGTAGATTTTTGGCTCAAGTGATGCTTTTCCAATGTGTCCTTCTCCAGCTACCTCAAATGCAGTGGCTCTCTGTAACCCCTTTCTTCACCGTCATTTACTCTCCATCCCTCTTATTATCCTTTAGTGTTTAACACTCCTCACTACCAGCCATAGTATGTATTAACTTGTAACTGTTTTTCTCTTCTCTGGAATATAAGCTTGCTTTCTAGAGAAATGCCTTGGTTTGTTTACATTTTGCTCAATCTGCATTACCTAAAAGGTGCCTAGATTGGGATCAGCAGATGGTGTAGTGGTTATCTCGCTGGATTCCCACATAGCTGACCATGGTTTGAGTCCCGGTGACTTGAAAATCACACCAGGAGAATGTCCATGAGTGCTCAAGATCCCAGAAGAAGAATGGAAGAAAAGGGGTTGCAGTGTGGCCATCCCCCCTGAAGGGTGATTTCTCACTTTCCCTTTCACTGTCTCTGTCTCTCTCTCCAGTGAGCACATGTGCCCTAAAGACAAAACCTTCTTATAAAAAGTATGGATCCCAGAAGAAGAATGGAAGAAAAGGGGTTGCAGTGTGGCCATCCCCCCTGAAGGGTGATTTCTCACTTTCCCTTTCACTGTCTCTGTCTCTCTCTCCAGTGAGCACATGTGCCCTAAAGACAAAACCTTCTTATAAAAAGTATGTAGGTATTTGATACATATTTATAAAATGAGTGAATGCGTGAACAACCCATTAGACTGCTAACCAGTTAATCCATTGATGTGCCATCTAATAATGCTCTGTGCTCCATGATGTTGGCCTCTGTGAGCACACACACAAAGTTCTTAAGAAATTGTTATTTAGAAGCCTTCAAGCACTTATAAAATTAATGTGGAGATAAATAGTACATTTTCTAACAAGATTCCTATAGCCCTATGTCCAAATAAGTTTAGGAACACTATACGTTATCCACTTCTTCTGGAAGTTGTCAATGTTAATTAGCTGATCCATGAGGAGGCCTGTAGTTTATAAACAATGATAGAGAAATAATTGTTAGATTATTTTAAAAACTCATTTAATACTATTTAACTCCATTACCTGGGAGAGAGAGGAGTGGGAGTGGCATGGGTTCTCAGAAGGAGAGTTTAATCATTATGCAAAGGAGAGGACAGATGAGAACAAGGTGAGGGAGAGGCCTGAGAGGTGAGGGTGTTACTGTTCCCGATTGGTAAACACGGAGTGGGGAAAAGGGGTGAGTGAAGGTTAATGCAGGGTTCCGTTGCAGTTGCCATATTCTTTTTTGAATACAGGTACACCCCAGGAGGATCAGTCCGTCACCCACATGTGTGTGTCTACATGCATTTATTCAGCACTTGCAGTTGTCCCCAGGAAGAGTGGTTTTGTGCGCATTGCCATGCGTGTGACGTGGCCCTTGTCTGAGAGGTGCGGCCACCATGAGTGGTGCTTTTCATCAAGATTATCTAGAGAGCCATTTGCCACTTTTGCTGCTAGATTCCATGCCATTATTTGTGGCTTGCAGTCAGCTCCCTGCTTTTCTTGAAGCCACTTTTCCTTGTATACCTTCAACTCCATCGTCAGCTGCTTTTTCCCAGTTGTGTAAGCTGACTCCTGTGTCTCTCAAGAATGAACGAGGGCTTTTGTTGGCTCCTCGCTTACTGCCTAGGCAGTGCATCCTTCAACAGTAACATTGTAAGGCCAGAGCTAGCAGCACTTCAGAGAGGAATGGGAACCAAGACGGTACCCTTGTGGAAGAAAGAAGCTCTGAGAACCGCAGTGTCCCCCGAAAGATAAGCATAGTAGAAGGAGGTTCTGTCACTGAACAGATGGCTCCGACTGTGCTCTCCCAGCACTGGTGCCCAGTGTGTAGACGCTTTCTCTATAGAACTCTGTGTGTCATCTGGCAGAAGAAAGGCGTGAGCATAATCCAGTGCCAGGATGTCGCCTTTGTCTGGCCCTGTGCTTATTAGGTTATAAAGCCCTTGTGGGCAACAATCTAGCTGTATATTTTTTTTGCATTTTGCCTAAGAGGCCTAGCTAAGAGTGCCAACTTTATTATGTGCACCTCCAAAAGCTGACCCTGACCTAACTTCTTCAGTTTATTTCCATGCATCCTTTTATATACAGCATGTTTCACCCAAGTGAGCCACCTCCCATTCTTCCTTCACATTCCTCGGTTTGCCATGATGCTGCCCTTGGCTCTGCATTCTGTGCCTGGGAGGCCTTTCCATTAGCACTCCTCTGTATTTCCAGGCCAGGTCCTCAATGCGCATGTCTCCCATTCTTGCTCCGTGCTCGTTCTACCTTTTGGGACACCGATTTCGTCGTTCTTTTCACCTCGTTGTGTAGTTATTTACGTTTTTCTCATCACCTCAGGTGGCATAAAGACAATTTTTGCCTGAATCATCCTTGATTCCCAATCATTATCTAGAATTGTGTATTTCTCATACTAGGTACTCAAAGTGTTTTTGCTAAATGAAGGAATAAATGAATAAGTAGTATGAACTCCATAACTATTTGCTTATTGTCTGAGTACTACAGTAGATACCTAGAGTGAATTGCCGCAGAGATCATTGAGCGGCTTGGACTCTCGCTCTGGCTCTGTTGGTGTTGCCTGCTGACTCAGAAGGGTGATGTGGCTGATTCACGTGCAGATTTATCCCTCCTGTCTATCAAGGTGCCTGTCATATGTTAAGAGTGTTATAAATATTTGTTGAGTGAACCAATGCAAGAATATCTGTTATCAGTAAATTATTTATACATGTTATTTAAATTTAAGGAAGCTCATATTTCTTTTTTTCTTTCCTTTCTTTCTTTTTTTTTTTTTTTTTTTTTTTTTGGAGAGATTATTGCTACAGGGCGTGTGCGCTCGTCAGAAAGACAGAGAGAGACAGAAAGTGAGAGAAATCACCACCCCCAGGGGGGATGGCCACGCCGCAATCCCTTTTCCTCTGTTCTCCTCTCGGGATCTCGGGCACGCACGCACACACATGCAGCATGAGTTTAAGCCACCAGGTCTGGGACTCAAACCATGGTCAACTACATGGGAATCCAACGACATAGCCATTACGCCAGCAGCTGGTTCCAGGAAGCTCATATGTCTTGTCTGTGAGATATAAAAGTGCTCCATTTAATGAGGTAATGGGAATTATAGAAGCTAATTTATCTGGCATTGATCTAATTAATATTGAAATCTATTAATTATCTCGTCTTATCCTTGTTTCTGTTTGTACCCACTCCACTCTACGGCTTTGGAGATCTATTTTAATTTCATCTCAGCTAATTTTTAGATTTTTGCCATAGGATGGGTGTACTTGCAGAGAGACAGAGAGGGGGAGAATGGGAAATCATCCTCAAGGGGGTATGGACATGCCATAATCCCTTCTCCTCCATTCTCCTAGGATTTCAGGCACGCACGCACATGCACCTGGCGTGATTTTCAAGCTGTCAGGTCTTAGACTTGAACTGCAGTCTGCCATGTGGAAATCCAGTGCCTTAACTACCACACCACCTGTTCACCTCATCTATTTTTATTTTTAACTATCATAATCTATAGAGATTTTATTGCAAGTTGATTCAAGTGATTTGTGGAAAAGCAAGATACATACAAAGGGACCTTCAAAAAGTTCATGGAAAAATCAGAATTCAAGTACCTGTTTATTTTGGTGTGAAAGACCTTTTAATCTATGCATAGTTTTCTCATAATGCACACTTCCCATGATGTTTTAGAAGACCCACATATTAAAAACACAGAATTATTTCACATTCATCCCAACTGGCTCTGTATATGTAATGAGAAGTTCACGACACAAATTCCATTTGGTCAAGTTCAGTAATCCCAGTTGGCCTTCCAAGGAGCAGGGCCGTTATTCCAAGTTTCTAAGGAGCTATGCGTAAAGGATTCACCATATGTATGGTTTGAAGTTTATTTACTGAGAAAGAGAGTCAAGGACCCCTGATGGGGTTTTATCATGATGAACTTCTCTTCACCCCACCCCACCTTCCAGTCAGCCAGTGTCAAGGCCATGGCTGCAGGTGCACCAGCATATTGAGGTCAATGCCTGCACTGAATCCCGGGCCTTTCCATGTGGCTCTCTGTCACGCAGAAGCACTCTACGCTGCCTGCGCCCCTGTGGCTGGGACCAGTTCACTGCATTGGAATAGCATAAGCCATGGAATCCATTTAGAATCTGATAAGGTAGTATTTTGATGACTACAATGATAGTGTTTTTCAATATGGATATGTCATTTAAGATGAAGCTCATTAAACCATAAAAACCATAAGTCTATGGAGTGTTTTTTGTTTTTTTTTTTTTTTTTTGTGGTAGGTTTTTGTTTTGTTTTGTTTTTGCTAAAACTCACCATGTGCATTTTTCTCTCTGTTAAATAAATTACACAGTCTCAATGTTAATACATTCCTACCAATCTTCATTAAATGATATCAGCGTTGCCTCAGGATAGCTGATTTTTTATCTTTAGTTACACTGGTTGATCTTTTAAGTATGGTTAGATAAGTGCTGGGCCGAAAGGACATTTTTATTTATGAAGTCATCTAAGATAGCTAATATATTGTGCATTAATGGTCTTATGTGTTAAAAACTAAACAAAACTGAAATTACCTTATTTCCTTAGGGTAGTTTACTCTTACTTGGTGCTATTTTTTAATTGGTTTTTTAACCTCAAGAAAACTTATTTTAATTTTTTTCGAAGTGTAGTCCTATAAGAGTGTAAATGACATTTTCATCTGAAAGCAAAATCTTTTTCTTTCCTCTTAAGAGCAATTGAATTGAAGAAAAATATTTATCGCCAGCTATCTTTCTGCTATAGTTTATGATTCCCAATTCTCACATGCTTCAGAGAGTATATTTAAAATGGACCTCCTGGTCATTTTCTTTTTTAGGAACTTTGGACATGATTTGGTTTTGTCATTTGAAAGTAGAATCACTCTTTTTGGTTCAAATTTCTTGTCCAACTTTTACTTTGAAAGCTTTTTCAAATACAGAACTGAAGAGCCCTGGTGAATTTTTAAAAGCAATTCATCTTTTCCCTCAAGATATTTATTTTTAAAACCATGACTGGGGGAGCACTTGCAGTGCAGTGGTACAACATGATGCTCTGCGAGGCAGCCCCACGTGGGAAGGTTTACGTGTGCCAGTACATGGGACCTGGGACTGGCTGAAGGCTAGGTGTGGGTAATGTCATTGAAACCCTGTTGGGGGATGCTGTCTGTTTCTCACTCTGTCTCTCTTGCTAGTGGAAGAAATTAAAAAATAACCTAGAAAGGGCCCAGCAGGTGGCAAAGTGGTTAAGGCACTGGACTCCCATATGGTTAACAGTGGTTCAAGTCCCAGACCTAGCAGCTTGCTTTCTCACTTTCCTTTCTCTCTCTCTCTCTGTCTGGTCAAATATTTAATAATAATAATAACAATACATTTAAAATTAAAATAAGAAATAACCTATGAAAACATGATTATGTATAGTAATGTTGATAAACAATAAAGGGAACTATGTGGAGGTCAGAAAGAAATAAAACACTAACTTTTCTTATTCGTTACTTCTTATTCTTTTATTTAATTACATACAAACTGATAATTTAATACCTGTGTGGCAACATCTAAAGACTAGTGGTTGAAGCGATCCTCGCCTGACATGGAGCAAGGACAGGGAATTGTTTAGGGAATGGACTGCAGTTTTAGAATGTGGCAGGGACAAAATGTGTTTGGATTTCCTGTGGGCCAGATGTGGACTTCCCCAAACCAAGTAGTTGTGTTATCTTAGAGGTGCGAAGCCCATAGGAAAGCCTAGAGACACGCCCTGAACTGCGAGAATGGTGGTCCACAGGGAGCCAGGGGCAGAACAGAGTACCCGATTGGAGAAGGCAACCAGAAGAGAGCAATTGCCACTGAGGAAATGCCATCCGGCCACCCACACAACAGTCCCATGAGAAAAAGAGCCCTCAAAGACACAGCTGCCCAACCAAGGTCACCATGCCACACCTCTGCCCCATCATCAAGGAAGACTTGCATTTATCTGCTCTGCTACCAGGGATTTCAAACACATGGCAGAGATGGAGGATGAGTTAGAATGAGAGAAGAGAATCAGACCCTTACTCACTGCCTAGTTTTTCTTTAGGGATCCTTGCCCTCTGGCCTTCTTGTGGCATCATCCCTTCCCAGGGAGCAAGGACTCCATGGACACAAAGAATATGACCCTCCTGGAGACAGATCCCCTTGTGTGAGATGCTCAAAACACCTGACCCTAGAGTGTTCTGCTCAGCAGGCACCCAGAATACTTCCGGAGCTGAATGTGGGCCCCTTCTCCTAACATCCTCCTGAGCAGATGGAGGCACTAGTGTGCCCACCTCTGGGCTCACTGTTGGGCATGGGGTGGCCGCTTACTGTGTGGGGAAGCAGAGCTAGGGTTTGGGGACTGTGATAATATAGTGAACGGGGATTGAAGGCTATTTCTCTCACATCCTCACTTTACTTAGGAGGTATATCAGTTTAACCATTTACTGGCTTTATTTATAACTGTGAACTATCGAGACTTTGAGGGGGCTGCCATTTTGACTGAGACTTCACATATATTTGAAGAAGGTGAGGGAACCAGCAGTTAGCGTAATGGCTATGTCGCTGGACTCCCACGTAGTCGACCGCGGTTCGCGTTCCAGACCCAGTGGCTTAAAACTCACGCCGGGCGCGTGTGCATGCGTGCCCAAGATCCCGAGAGGAGAATGGAGAAGGGATTGCGGTGCGACCATCCACCCTGGGGGGTGATTTCTCGCTTTCTGTCTCTATGTCTCTCTCTGTCTATCTGGCGAGTGCACGCGCCCTATAGCGAAAACCTCTCCAAAAAAAATTTTAAAAAAAGAAGGTGAGCCTCCTTCCCACTGAAGTACTGCGGTTGTCGCTGTGGTAGACCTCACTGGAGAAGAGAAGGTCCAAATAGGGTGTCATTTTGGATTTTTAGATGCTGTAAGACTGGACTTATTTTAGTATGTTAGTGATTATTCAGTTATTAATTGAGCGTGTGTGTTTGTGTGTGCGTGTGTGTGGGTGGGTGTGTGGCCAAAATCTTGGGACAAGAACAGAGGCAGAGGGATTGTGGTGTGGCCATTCTCCCTAGGGAGTGACTTCTCATTTTCCTTCTCTCTTTATCTCTGGTGAGTGCACACATCTTATAGCAAAAACCTTAAAAAAAGAAAGAACAAAAGAAAGAAAGAAAAGGCTTATTATTGTATCTTATTTTTTTTGTAATATATATTCCCTATGTACATTTTATAATGTGAATAATGTATTCACTTAGTAACACTTCTAAATACTATATGAATATTTAATTACACATTTATTGGAAGTAAATGCCATAATTAAAATTTTACCAATAGGAATATGTGATCAAGTGTTTTGAGAGTATGGATAGAAAAGACTAGAAAATACTTAGAATGTTTTTAAAGAAAAATTATACATACACTATGTAACTTTACACTTTATGCAAGCTCAAACTTGTAAGAGTAACCAAAAAATGAATGTCCTATTATATTTTTCTTAGTCATTTCCTCTTTTTTTAGTTAAGCCTAAAGACACCATTTTCTTCACACCAACTTGTAGTTCACTTATGATTATTGAAACAATATCAAACCTCAATTAGAGGGATTTATGCAGCCCTGGGAGAAATACATGTAACAATATCTGTTCCCCGGCTTTACACTATGATTTAAGATGTGCTAACTCATAAATGCACTGTTTATTTATAGCGGATAGCTAGTTGTCTTTTAACACTTTGTTTATGGAAGTTTCTAGCCATTAATTTGTATTGCAGAGTGGCAGAAAGCTGATCTCTTGAGATGCCCATGGCTAAAATGTTTCCACTTGGTTATACATATACAGGCAAAGGGGATATCATTAAAACATAATAAAAATATACATTGTTTCTTTTTATTGCTGTGGGGTTTTTTTCTGTTTTAGCCACCATGGGAAATGATTTTATGGGTTTTATAATAAATAAGTGGAGGGACCTAAA